>OW386292.2:15898098-17299079 GCA_936432065.2 Rutpela maculata | reverse complement strand
AAAGACATTATTGACCTTTGATGTACGGTCATTGAAAGCCCAATTCTAAAGTATGAGCATAAAATTTTAGCGATGCACTGCATCCAAAAGGCAAAATAGAAGGTTTTGACAAAGCCGGCGTAGTGCCGACAAGCAAAAATTGATAAAAATCAATGCACATGTACAAGGCATAGAAAGAGTTTGGATTAACTCAGCGGCTCGCAATTTGGTAGAGCGCGTTGAGTGGTCCCGACAAAGTGATGGTAGGAAAGCCAATAGCGAGGTTTTCCAAATGACAAAGTTATAGAGGAAAACGCCTTGTGCATAAAAAACCAAAAATTCAATTTTGCCTAAAAGTCGCTCGAAGGTGGGTTGCTACCATATCGATAATATTGAACAACTGCATAGGAGCAAGTAAATCGTGGACTGATTGAACGCCATTAAACTTATGTAGTTATGAATCCTCATGAATGTGTTTGAGTACGTGAACCTCCACGATACAAGAACTTTAAAGCTAAGTAGTCTCTAGCGAAACTAAATTCATTTAGTAAAACTTTTTTAAGTTAAAATCAGTCAGCCGTAATTACGAATTACAAATAGTCTCAGACTTCTCAAAAAAGTTCGCATTTTGATTCTGAGAAGGTATGCATGAATCTTTTCTACCTAATCGATCGTTAGCGTAAGCGCTCTCGTTTGTATGGTCTGAAAGCCATTACCTTGATTGGGGAAGGCACGATTCTTATCTTGAGAATTTTGTATAACCGCTTCTGTTAAATAAACGGATTCTTGGACCAATGGTTTCTTAATTGATCTTGAGGCCTGTTAACGGTCTATAATCCCTGGAACTTTCGTATCGAAAACCGGATGTGTCGAGTTAATTCACATTAACAATTGACCTTCTGGTTGCCCTACGGAAGTTTGATAAGGATTTTTTAATGCTTTTTTTGAGAAACAGAGTCCGTTATTAACGGACCAAAACGTGGATTCCACGTACAAAAATTAATCCCTCCGCAGAGAAATTCTTCGGTTGGGATTTTTCTATGCAAAAATTCAGGAAATTAAGAGGTGCCTAAACCCCTAACGAGGGAATTCAGGTCCAGAGAAAGCGTCATTACCGATCTGTGGTAGTGCAGCCTTGGTCCATTATCCGGCTATCGAAGTGCATCTTATCTCGAACCCGCCTGGGAGGTAGAAGAACGGGGTAATACGCGACTGGCGCCCCCTGAGAAATAAATTGGTGTTGCGTCATTTTGACGCCCGGTAGTGCGTTCTTCTACATTGTCAGCACAGAGACCCAGAACGCGATAGACAGTCGGTCAGCATATTCGCCACTCAATACGCCTTAACCGACTGAGCTGAGATTGTTCTTCAATGAACTCTTTGGCCATTGGCTTTTGCTCTGCATATTATTTTGTTGCGTGTGTTTTCAAAAATTCAAACTACACAAGATCATTACTCCAAAATATATTATTTATTTGCACACATTGTTCCCATCAGTCTTTTAAGACAATTTGAAGCGTAATTTTGTTACAAATGGATGAAATATAAAAAATTTTCTCTATGTAGTATTTTATTTATTGTCAAGCATCATGAAAAAACAAAAAATGTTCACTATGCTCCCCGACTATTTGTTTTGTTATTCTACTTTTCAGTAAGCCAAAGCTTGGATTAAAGGTCGCCAATTAAACGTAAAGACATTGACTAATATAAACAAATTGTTCCCTTGAACGTTGAATAACTGAATGAAAATTTACAACATGCATATATAGTCTGGAGTATAATATTGAATTACGTTGTGATGACGTCGGATTTAAATTAGAATCCCGTACAGGCGCACCCAACCCCGTTCTGGGACAAGATTAGCATTCCAAATAAGAAAATAGAAATTATGAAACATTGTCGGGCTATTAATTAAAGAACCGTACTCCAAATGGATATCTCATTAACAGTGAATGTGTTGCTAATTTGTTGGTTTTGTATACAATTAAAGTGCCGGCCGCGGCATTGTCAGCGGGTCCCGGTTTCAGACAAAAGGATTTGCTATAATTCTCCTCAGGAAGCTCGCATTCTAATGAAATTCGATGTTTCCCAGCAGACTTAACCTCCAAAGCGCAATATGTTTATATCGGAGGCTTTTTATAGAGTTATCCTCTCCTTTTTGAATATACTTTCGCTGATCCAGTTTTTCAACAAAATATGCGAGTTTACTTTTCTGTAGAGCGCACTATTATTTCGGTGCGGATTCTGAGATTTATATTTCCTTCCACTCAGGGTGGGTTCGTGTTAGTCTTTTGGTAACGGATTTCATAAATAAATACAAGATTTCTTTAAAAAATAATATCTTGATTTACTGGCTATGCATGATTCAGTTTTAAACACCCGTTTTACTATCAGGGTTGACCTGATTTAAATCATTTAATGAAAATTAAGATAAAATCACGATTTTAATCAAGCGACTTTTCTTTTCAAGTTTAAATGTTAAAAAGAAAAAACACAAACGTCATTAGAAAAAATTTTTATTTGTAAAAGGAAAACTTTAAAAGGCCTTTATTTTAAGGGCTTAAAACATTAACTTAAACATATAAAAATAAAAATATATTTTTTTCAAAACAGTACAAAATAAAACATTAAGTATTATAACGTTTAAAGAGAAATACTAATTTAGAATCTTTTTCATTGTCGTATTCCTCGTAGATGAAGCAAAAAAAATATTTTGAGGTTTTTGGTTCTTGTACAAAGTAAACACACTAAATCACAATTTTTTTTCATCCTTTTTAATAACGGAGAGGGGGGGGGGGGGGGTGGCTAATGCCAAAAACAAATTTTTGAGACCTAGCTTCTCTTGTATATACTAAATGCCAATTTTATGGACTCTTACCTGCTTGATTTATTTATTTACCCCCATTTACCCCAACCAACCTTTGACGGAATAAGATGAAAATATAATCTAGTTCCAGATCCGGTTAAAGTACATACATGTACCAAGTTTCAAGTCAATATCTTAAACGGTTCCAGAGTAATCGTGCGCACAAAAAAAAGTTACGGACCGACAGACAGACATTTTTTTTCGCTCAAACTTAAAATCTCGACGTTTCATGACATTCTAAGCCTATCTGAACAATAAAAATTTTCAGCATTTTTTTTATCGTTACTATACTTCCACTGGATGTGGAAGTAAAATACATAATATTGATATCCAACAAGATAAGTGTAAATGAAAATATTCAACAGTGGATCTCTATCAAGTAGGTGTCTTTGAAATACAGGGTGTAATCAGTTTCATGACATTGTATTTTTTCGTTATTTATTGAATCAAAACAAAACATTTTTTGGCGTCACGACCGGATAGATGGAAAATTAAATTTGTTCATAAAAATGTCAGTCAATATTTTTATCTCAATGTGCCATAGTTGTATGAAAAAGTACCTCCTGAATAAAAAAATGCAAAAATATACAGATTATTATAATTACTGGTACTTATGAAAATACAGATAACAGGATGTAAACAGTTTTATAGAAACAATTACTCTCCTTAACTTATACATATGGAGAATAAAAAAAAATAAGAGAGTCTGAGGGTCAAAGGGTTAAAGATTTTATTCCTTCTTGTGGTAACTATCAAAAGTTCTACGCGGTGGATTTTGCGCTCGTTTGACTCCTTTTTTTTGACTTCTCGTTTTAACGTCTAACAAAATTCTGCCATCATATTTATATCTCATCTTCCTTGATCACGCCGCTCCATTTCCATAATGCCCTGATGGAATCTTTCTTCCTGTTCTTCACTATAATCACCAAGGTTTTCAGGAAAGTCATCAATATGAGAATCTAAGAAGTGGAGCTTCAGATTGAAAGATATTACCAATACTGCTGCCTCAGCAATCCTCAGGTTTTCTTGTTTTAAATATCTGTGGGATAACGCAGGTCACGAAAATCATTATAGGAAAAAGGTAGGATGGTGGAGTAGATCTTCTCCTGGTCCTGGCTCATATATCGTTCTTTCAAGTCCTTTAGTTGATCCATAAAAAGCAAAACTCCCACCACTTCATATCAAACTTGGTCTTATGAAACAGTTTGTGGTGAAAACTTTAAATAAGAAAGGAGAAACATTCAAATACATAGAACAGAAATATCCAAATGTTTTATATGCAAAGTTAAAGGAAGGAATATTTGATGGACGTACAATGTTCAGAGATGAAATTTTTGTAACAAAAATGACTGATACAGAAAAATCAGCATGGCCTAGTTTTAAAGAAGTTACTAAAAATTTTCTTGGGAATCAAAAAGGTCATAACTACAGAGAAATTGTCGACAATCTGGTGGAAAACTATCGTAAGCCAGGTTGCAATATGAATCTGAAGCTATCCTTCTTAGATTCTCATATTGATGACTTAGAACTGCCTAGAACTTTTAATAGTGAAAGGGTAAAAAAGGGTAAAAGGTAATGCTTCATGTTGTTTGGGTCAAGCAAACATCTAGGAGGCACATTCCAAGAAGATGTCGAGAATAATTTATCCCGGCATAAGCAGTGAAAACAAAGATTTATGAGATACACTTAGTGCTACGCTAAGGACTCCTTCTTTTAAGAAACAGTGATGTTAAGTAACCTACTGACATCACAAATCTCTGAAAGCGAAAGACAAAATTAACAGCACCTTGTCGACTTGAAACAATCCAGCAAACAGGCATGAAAAACACCGAAGAAGAAATTCAACAACAATCCTAAACAACCAACAACCAACCCTACAAGAGCTATCAGAGATACCAAGATTGCTTACCAACCGATTCTGAATCAGAAATTTAATCGAGGTCAGAGAGCAAAAATCGAGAGAAATTTAGACGCTGAGAACTCCATGTTCAGCCAACCGTTTACAATGGCTGAACTACATAACTCCATTGTTGAAATGAAGCACAATAAAGCTGAAATAGACGAATACGAAACGAGCAAAAACACACTAAACAATTACTCCTAGAAATACTCAATAAATGTTTTGCAACAGGAACCAAACCTAAAACCTGGAGGAAGAGCCAAATCATTGACATTTTGAAACCACGTAAAACTCCCGATGATCCCACAAATTTCCCTCCGATTACTCTAAGCTTGCTGTCTATGCAAACTCTACGAAAGGCTATTATTAAATCGCTCAACTCCCAATATCGACGACTCGTTGGTCTTTGAACAAGCGGAATTCAGACCAAGAAAAACCTCGCACAATATATTGAAGCTAGGCTATGAGAAACGAAATATCACCGGAATGGACTTCGTTGATCAATTCTCAGCCTACGACATTGCCAACCACATAAAACAAATGGTGGCCAAATCATGCAAATTCACAGAAGATTTCAAACTAGTCACAGCTATCTGATCCCTATTTATATGTTCTTCGGGTAACAAAAATAGCAGATGGAGAAACCACAAGAATGGTCTCCCTCTAGGCAGTGTGCTGGTGCCTACACTATCCAACATCTGCACTAACGACCAGCTAACCACTCCAGACATAATTTTTCTGCACGCAGATGATTCAACGATAATGTCCTTTCAATAGAGAACACCTTGACGAACTGCTTCGATCTACTCTCCACTTATTACAAAGAGAACTGCCTTCGACCAAACCCTGGCAGGACTATCTTCAATATTCAGACTCAGATTAAAAAAGAGGAGCTGACTTTATCCAGCTTTGTTTTTTGTGTCAGACTACACAGCGAAGGATTCCTCTTCCTCTTGACAGCATCTACTACATATTGCATCCTCTGAGAGACTCATTAGATTCATATGTCTATTAAGCCTACAGTGTCCAGTGTCCATTATCCCGATTGCCTTTCTAGTTGGATGTAGCAGATAAACATAAATACACCACATATAGTAGACAAACCCCAAATCTAAAGCCAAGGCTGTCCGGAAGGGTTTGTTTTCCTTATGGGTTGCAGTGTCAGAAGCCCTGCTGTACTGAAGCTTAAGCTTATCCTCTCGTTATCCCATTAAACCCATTCCTCTCCAAAAAGAGAGTATACGGTCAATGGGAGCTCTGGCTATTTCTTCTGGGGTTACGGTTAGTCCCCCGAAGTATGAAAGCCAAGGCTGGGCATTCACATAGTATGTGGTGAGGAGTATCTTCATCCTCACCAAACATCCTACATTCTGGATTATCCTTCACACTATGTTGGTGTCTGTTCAGTGTGCAGTGTCCTGTTAGGATTCCCACTGCACATCTCAGCTGTTTTCTGCTCAGCTTTAGCAATTCGTTAGTCTTTGTCTTGGATGGTCCGCCGGTGATGAATATGCGTGACTGTCTCCCCGGCGCGCCAGTCCAATGCAAGATATGTTTTTGACTCAATAGTTCCTTTACCATTCATCTTGCGGTGTTGTATGGTATCCCGCAGGATGGCTCGGGTCCCATCAAGGCTGTTTTTGCGCCCCGGAAGGGGGTTACACATTTGGAAAAACGCAGACATACATCCATCCCGCCGGTGTTGTTGTAGAACTCTCCAAAATCGTCCTAAGTTGAAGACAGAATCAAAATTCGACTTAGGCAAAAATTTCATTTAAAGACAGTCTACAGAGGCACAGATCAGTCCATAAGGACCGTTTTGGGTTCTATAAGGCGTTGGAAATGACCAGGTGAAAATTCGAAGAAACACCGAATTTTCACTTAGGAAAAATGTTTTTGGTTCAGGATATGAGAGCAAAAGTATATAATGACAAAGATTTATGAATAATACACTTTTTCAAAGGTACCACAAATTGGACTTTGAAAAATAATATTTTTGAAAGGGCGTCGAAATTTGGCTCAAAAATCGATTTATCGAAAGTACGCCAAAATTTCACCCGCAGATTAATTTTTCAAAACTGCGTGGAAATTTGGCTTGAAGATTGATTTTTCAAAAGTACGCCGAAATTGGTACCGCCGAAAAGTACCACAAACTCAGTTTAAAAAGTACGACGAAAATATACTTTGAAATATTTTTTTATTTTTTATTCATCCACCAAAGACATTATTGACCTTTGATGTACGGTCATTGAAAGCCCAATTCTAAAGTATGAGCATAAAATTTTAGCGATGCACTGCATCCAAAAGGCAAAATAGAAGGTTTTGACAAAGCCGGCGTAGTGCCGACAAGCAAAAATTGATAAAAATCAATGCACATGTACAAGGCATAGAAAGAGTTTGGATTAACTCAGCGGCTCGCAATTTGGTAGAGCGCGTTGAGTGGTCCCGACAAAGTGATGGTAGGAAAGCCAATAGCGAGGTTTTCCAAATGACAAAGTTATAGAGGAAAACGCCTTGTGCATAAAAAACCAAAAATTCAATTTTGCCTAAAAGTCGCTCGAAGGTGGGTTGCTACCATATCGATAATATTGAACAACTGCATAGGAGCAAGTAAATCGTGGACTGATTGAACGCCATTAAACTTATGTAGTTATGAATCCTCATGAATGTGTTTGAGTACGTGAACCTCCACGATACAAGAACTTTAAAGCTAAGTAGTCTCTAGCGAAACTAAATTCATTTAGTAAAACTTTTTTAAGTTAAAATCAGTCAGCCGTAATTACGAATTACAAATAGTCTCAGACTTCTCAAAAAAGTTCGCATTTTGATTCTGAGAAGGTATGCATGAATCTTTTCTACCTAATCGATCGTTAGCGTAAGCGCTCTCGTTTGTATGGTCTGAAAGCCATTACCTTGATTGGGGAAGGCACGATTCTTATCTTGAGAATTTTGTATAACCGCTTCTGTTAAATAAACGGATTCTTGGACCAATGGTTTCTTAATTGATCTTGAGGCCTGTTAACGGTCTATAATCCCTGGAACTTTCGTATCGAAAACCGGATGTGTCGAGTTAATTCACATTAACAATTGACCTTCTGGTTGCCCTACGGAAGTTTGATAAGGATTTTTTAATGCTTTTTTTGAGAAACAGAGTCCGTTATTAACGGACCAAAACGTGGATTCCACGTACAAAAATTAATCCCTCCGCAGAGAAATTCTTCGGTTGGGATTTTTCTATGCAAAAATTCAGGAAATTAAGAGGTGCCTAAACCCCTAACGAGGGAATTCAGGTCCAGAGAAAGCGTCATTACCGATCTGTGGTAGTGCAGCCTTGGTCCATTATCCGGCTATCGAAGTGCATCTTATCTCGAACCCGCCTGGGAGGTAGAAGAACGGGGTAATACGCGACTGGCGCCCCCTGAGAAATAAATTGGTGTTGCGTCATTTTGACGCCCGGTAGTGCGTTCTTCTACATTGTCAGCACAGAGACCCAGAACGCGATAGACAGTCGGTCAGCATATTCGCCACTCAATACGCCTTAACCGACTGAGCTGAGATTGTTCTTCAATGAACTCTTTGGCCATTGGCTTTTGCTCTGCATATTATTTTGTTGCGTGTGTTTTCAAAAATTCAAACTACACAAGATCATTACTCCAAAATATATTATTTATTTGCACACATTGTTCCCATCAGTCTTTTAAGACAATTTGAAGCGTAATTTTGTTACAAATGGATGAAATATAAAAAATTTTCTCTATGTAGTATTTTATTTATTGTCAAGCATCATGAAAAAACAAAAAATGTTCACTATGCTCCCCGACTATTTGTTTTGTTATTCTACTTTTCAGTAAGCCAAAGCTTGGATTAAAGGTCGCCAATTAAACGTAAAGACATTGACTAATATAAACAAATTGTTCCCTTGAACGTTGAATAACTGAATGAAAATTTACAACATGCATATATAGTCTGGAGTATAATATTGAATTACGTTGTGATGACGTCGGATTTAAATTAGAATCCCGTACAGGCGCACCCAACCCCGTTCTGGGACAAGATTAGCATTCCAAATAAGAAAATAGAAATTATGAAACATTGTCGGGCTATTAATTAAAGAACCGTACTCCAAATGGATATCTCATTAACAGTGAATGTGTTGCTAATTTGTTGGTTTTGTATACAATTAAAGTGCCGGCCGCGGCATTGTCAGCGGGTCCCGGTTTCAGACAAAAGGATTTGCTATAATTCTCCTCAGGAAGCTCGCATTCTAATGAAATTCGATGTTTCCCAGCAGACTTAACCTCCAAAGCGCAATATGTTTATATCGGAGGCTTTTTATAGAGTTATCCTCTCCTTTTTGAATATACTTTCGCTGATCCAGTTTTTCAACAAAATATGCGAGTTTACTTTTCTGTAGAGCGCACTATTATTTCGGTGCGGATTCTGAGATTTATATTTCCTTCCACTCAGGGTGGGTTCGTGTTAGTCTTTTGGTAACGGATTTCATAAATAAATACAAGATTTCTTTAAAAAATAATATCTTGATTTACTGGCTATGCATGATTCAGTTTTAAACACCCGTTTTACTATCAGGGTTGACCTGATTTAAATCATTTAATGAAAATTAAGATAAAATCACGATTTTAATCAAGCGACTTTTCTTTTCAAGTTTAAATGTTAAAAAGAAAAAACACAAACGTCATTAGAAAAAATTTTTATTTGTAAAAGGAAAACTTTAAAAGGCCTTTATTTTAAGGGCTTAAAACATTAACTTAAACATATAAAAATAAAAATATATTTTTTTCAAAACAGTACAAAATAAAACATTAAGTATTATAACGTTTAAAGAGAAATACTAATTTAGAATCTTTTTCATTGTCGTATTCCTCGTAGATGAAGCAAAAAAAATATTTTGAGGTTTTTGGTTCTTGTACAAAGTAAACACACTAAATCACAATTTTTTTTCATCCTTTTTAATAACGGAGAGGGGGGGGGGGGTGGCTAATGCCAAAAACAAATTTTTGAGACCTAGCTTCTCTTGTATATACTAAATGCCAATTTTATGGACTCTTACCTGCTTGATTTATTTATTTACCCCCATTTACCCCAACCAACCTTTGACGGAATAAGATGAAAATATAATCTAGTTCCAGATCCGGTTAAAGTACATACATGTACCAAGTTTCAAGTCAATATCTTAAACGGTTCCAGAGTAATCGTGCGCACAAAAAAAAGTTACGGACCGACAGACAGACATTTTTTTTCGCTCAAACTTAAAATCTCGACGTTTCATGACATTCTAAGCCTATCTGAACAATAAAAATTTTCAGCATTTTTTTTATCGTTACTATACTTCCACTGGATGTGGAAGTAAAATACATAATATTGATATCCAACAAGATAAGTGTAAATGAAAATATTCAACAGTGGATCTCTATCAAGTAGGTGTCTTTGAAATACAGGGTGTAATCAGTTTCATGACATTGTATTTTTTCGTTATTTATTGAATCAAAACAAAACATTTTTTGGCGTCACGACCGGATAGATGGAAAATTAAATTTGTTCATAAAAATGTCAGTCAATATTTTTATCTCAATGTGCCATAGTTGTATGAAAAAGTACCTCCTGAATAAAAAAATGCAAAAATATACAGGGTGTTCCATTTAAAAATCCAAAGTGTCCATCAATTCCGGTGAAACCGGAAGTGACGGGAAATGATAAATCAGTCGAATTAATGCATATTTAGCTGTTATTTGACGTGCCCAAATTTGAAATTCATAACTTGACTAAGATCAAGAAGATATAGGGACGAGCGTTAGTGTACCAAATTTCAAGTCAATATTTTAAACGGTTCCAGAGTAATCGTACGCACAAAAAAAGTTACAAACCGACAGACAGACATTTTTTTAGCTCAAACATAAAATCTCGACGTTTCATGACATTCTAAGCCTATTCAAACAATACAAATTTTCAATTTTTTTTTGCGTTACTATACTTCCAGTGGGTGTAGAAGTAAAAAACCGCTGCCCAAGGAATCACTACTTTCACATCCAGATTTTCTATCCAAGTCTCTCACAACGAAAAAATTTTGTATGTGGAAATAATTGCTTATGGAACTTTGATAATATAATATTTGAAATCGTCTACCCCAAAAACCCATAAAACGATATCCCACATCGGTAGTGAGATGGGAGTGGTGATAGGGGGTGGATGAAGTAAAAAAATATTTTGAGGTTCTTGTACACACACTAAATCACAACTTTTTTTCATCCCCTTAAATAATGGGGTGGTGGCTAATGCCAAAAATTTTTTTGAGACCTTAGCTTCCCTTGTATAAACTAAATGCCAATTTTATGGATCCTTACCTGCTTGATTTACCTATTTACCCCCCATTTACCCCAATTTACCCCCCAACCCTTCGACGGAATGAGATGAAAATATAATCTAGTTCGAGATCCCGTTAAAGTACATATGTGTACCAAATTTCAAGTCAATATCTTCAACGGTTCCAGAGTAATCGTACGCACAAAAAAGTTACAGACAGACAGACAGAATTTTTTTTCTTAGCTCAAACATAAAATCTCGACGATTCATGACATTCTAAGCCTTTGCTAGTTGAACAATAAAAATTTTCAAAATTTTTTTGTCGTTACTATACTTCCACTGGATGTGGAAGTAATAACTAATTTTAAAAAAAAAAACTGCGAGGAGCCTACAGAATGTTCAAGTAATATATAAAAAATGCAATAATCCGGCGAGGAGTACAACGTTTATATCTAGTTATTACAGTAAAATTGGACACTCCTAAGCCGAATCGTTTAGCAAAAAAATCATTAAATTACTCGCATTTTCTCTGATTCGTGAACCCCGGCGAATATGAAACTCATATGCAAATAGAAACTGGTATACATTTACGAACTGTATACTTTATGAATATCAGTGGTGCTTCAACCTAAACAATATTCCCATTTAATAATTTACAAACAATTTGGTGCGTAACCCGACGTAGCAAACCGCCACTGTTCCACGCTGCACCCTCCGTCTCACCCTCGGGGTAACTGTGAAGACTAAGTAGGCACAGTCATGGGGGTAGCAATGTCTTGAGGGACATCTTGAGGACGCTTTAAGGGATCTAGGGATATAAACTGTTAGCAATTATGCCAGTAATTACACTATTACCTTTACGTGGCCAGTAATGATGTGTATTTAAGGGAACATCCAGGGAAAATAATCCCGCTGGATGATTTCTTTATTAAATGGGATTGATGGGGATAAAGCGCTGCGGAAAATTCTTAATTGCCTCGGAGCAAACATGTGCTAGGAGGAATACTCTAACCTAAATAACAAAATAACCCTTTCGCTGGAAATTGTTTCCTACTGTTTGAGTTATGAGGGGTTTTTCGTTTAATTAGTTTTTAATACGTTTTTTCCAAGAAACAGGTTCGCGGTGCAGAAAACTGCAAATAAAAATTCGATTATCCGGAGTGATGTCGGGGTGAGAAAGGGGATTTGAGGAAATTTGTTCCGAAAAATTATGAATCTGTGAGAATTGAACAAAGCAAAGTAAACATTCCGGCAAGAAAATTTGCCGACGGATCAAATTTTTATGGCAGATGAACACTGCGGTAAAGGATAAATAAAAGTATCCAATAGAATATATAAATGACCTCAGTTTTGAGTAAAAATAGTCATTTTACAAACGGAAGTATAGATTGCGCTGCGATGCAAAGAAATTATTCGATCCCAGGAACCCGTTAAAAGAGGTACACGTAAAGGGGCATTACATCCGAAGCAACTTTTATAATACGAACAATTTTCGAAAAATCACTGCATTATCTTGGCATTAGAAATGTAAATGCGAATTTTTTGGAAAAATCACAGAATGGGCGCATTTAGTGATATTTACTTTATAATTATTTTTGCATTTTCCTTAAGTATTTAACCCTTTAAGCAGGATTCAGACTTTACAAAATTGAATAAATTCCCTGAATTTTCCACGTTTTCCATAGAAAAAAAAAATGTTTTTCAATGACACGATAACAATTATTATTATATTAAACGTGACTTAAAACAATCAAATTTTTCTTTGAATATTTGACTAAATTAAAAAATGACTGTTGTATAAAACTAGTTTTATTTTATTCGTAAATAACGTCATAAAAATACTTTTATTAAGGCAAAAAGTACTTGAAATAATAAAAATGTGGCGCAGTCGATTTTTGAATATTCATTTTTTTTAAATTTAAAGTTACAACTTAAAATTAAATGAAAATAACAGTGAAAGCTCGTACGTCGTTTATTTTCCACATAGTGAATGAAAATTCCCTGATATTTGCGAAATTTTTAAAATTCCATGAGACTTCCATGATTCTTTTAGGGTTTTTAAAATTTCCTGAATTTTCCAGGTTTTCCATATGAGTCCGAACCCTGTTAAGTATATAGTGAAAAATTAGTCCGCTAGCGTTAATATTAACCTTAATATTTGATTTCGAATTCGTAACGTATTTGAAACAGACAACGGCTGGTTCTATGAGTTATATTCAGTTTAAGCGTTGAGTGGTAGGACTCATCATTCAACGGTTTAAGAGATTTCGTTGTATACTGTGTTCTTTTTCGTTATTTAACTTAATTCATTCTGTTATTTTTATACATAAAAATATGTGTTCTTTAGAAAATGGATACGTTAATTCCGATTCTAGCATTTAGACGTGTATAGACATTTTTATGGTTCTGGAATATTTTAATAATAATACGGATTACATAAGTGCTGGAAGTGCTAGTTACAGAGGTAGGTTAACTAGATAGATATCTACTGTAATATAGTCTACCGAATTTATCTGATTTTTAGATCAACCAGACAAAATTACGGCGATAACGCTGTTGGTTATGTGCAAATAAAAGGTATTTTATAATACATATAATTCTCCATATCCTCTTCAAGCTACAAAGTTTATTATCGTGCAATTACTTCCACATCCAGTGGAAGTATAGTAATGACAAAAATTTTTTTTAAAATTTTTATTGTTCAAATAGGCTTAGAATGTCATGAAACGTCGAGATTTTAAGTTTGAGAGAAAAAAAAATTCTGTCGGTCTGTCTGTAACTTTTTTTGTGCGCACGTTTACTCTGGAACTGTTTAAGATATTGACTTGAAATTTGGTACACATATGTACTTTAACGAGATCTGGAACTAGATTTTCATCCTGTTCCGTCGAAGGGTTGGGGGGTAAATTGGGTTAAATTTGGGGTAAATAGGTAAATCAAGCAGGTAAGAGTCCATAAAATTGGTATTTAGTATATACAAGAGAAGCCAAGGTCTTAAAAACAATTTTTGGCATTAGCCACCCTCATTACCACCCCCACCCCATTATTAAAGGGGATGAAAAAAAATTGTGATTTAGTGTATGTACAAGAACCAGGAACCTCAAAATATTTTTTTACTTCATCCACCCCCACTATCACCCCCTATCACCACCCCCACCCCACTACCGATGTGGTGTCTCGTTTTATGGGTTTTTGGGGTAGAAGATTTCAAATATTATATTATTAAAGTTCCATAAACAATTATTTCCACATACAAAATTTTTTCGTTGTGAGTGACTCGGTTAGAGAATTTGGATGTGGAAGTAGTGATTCCTTGGGCAGCGGTTTTTTTAATAATAATTTATTATACTAGACTTTATCCGCACAACTACATTTCGTCCCTTTATTATTAACAAATTTCTCTCTGTGAATAGTTTGCTGCCACAAATTCCTAATACTTTCATCACTCTTGGTAATGAAATAAAATATTTTATTGGGAGTAGACACTGATTGATGTACTTTTACAGTCAGAAACTATACAATATTTATATAACCTTTTTTTATCCATGTTAATAACAAAATACAGAACACTTAAAAGATATGAACGAAATTAGAACGTCCTTCGTGCGTACCGTATGAAACTATATGGAAACAGGCGAGCGGTCGACCGTTAGGAGTGGTGTGACGTCACACTGCGTTTTCGCGCGCTCTATTTGCATTATTTATTTTGAGGGAGAAGCAGTTGAAAAAAAATCTAATATTTTGCGCATTACTAACTGCAAGCCCAAGTAACAATTTAAATTCCAACAAGTATTTATCGGGTTTTATCACAGACTTAAGAAGGTAAATAAACCGAACTGGGTTTTATTATTTATTTTGTGCATACCAATTTATCTGCAGATAATTAAAGCAATTTGTTAAACCTCTTTGCTCTTTAAGATCTATTGGTTTTATAGCCACTTAATTGCTGCATTATTTAAAACCACAATAAACTCATTAAGTTTTATAGTGGATTTTAAATATTTTAAGTTTTGTGGTAGACATCTATAAATCTTTAGGTTTTATAGGAGTTTTAAAATATGGTCTTTAAGTACTCCTTATGATCAAGCAATAAAACTAATAACTCTTAAGTATTACCCTTAATATATGTTATTATAAATACTATTTGCTTTTGATGATAATTGGTAAAGGTTCCTTAAAACCTAAAAGTTTTTTGGTAGCTTTCTTAAGCTACTTTAAAACATTTTGGTTTTTATAAAGAACTTATAAATCCTTTGGTTCCCCCACTTACGCTTTTAAACTTTGAGAGAGGGGGCATATAACGCATAGTAAACGCCATTTTGTGATTGCTGATTCTAGTTTAAACACTGCAATGTGGCGCAAAAAAGCATTTTAGGTATTTAGGTACTTAATAAAATGTTATTAATGATCGCACACTCAAAAACACACGAAATAAATAATGTTTTTTTTTTAGGTTATGTTATCTAAGCTAAGTACATTTAGATTAGAGATTGTCAGAGACAAATCTCAAAGGATTTAAAGAAGAGTAATAAGGCTGGGTAAAGTCTTACAGGCTTTAAAATAGTAATAAAGTGGAACAATTGGAATTTAACAAAACCTTTTGTTTTATAAAAATATTTCCTAAAGCCACAAACTTTTAATAGGGTATTCTATTAAAATAAACGGTTTTATTAATTTTTCAGCCATGTTTTTTTCTGTTAACTATGGCAGACATGTTTGAACAAAGTTGGGGCAACAGTGTTTAGTTATATTTTTCTTATTCTTATTGTTTACATTTAGCCTGCAACTATTTAAAATGTGTTAATATGTCATATAAGCCCCTAACCTAACCTACCCTAACCTAACCTAAAAAGCCCAAAATCTTACTGAGTAAGCTAAAACTAGGGTTATTATTATTTTTTTTATTAATTGTAAATAATAATTAATAAGCTGACAAATGAAAGGCGTGATTTTTTTAAAGTTTTTTTGATATGCTTTATCAATAAAGTGGTTTGCGTTGACAATTTTTTGACACTAGGTTGTTTATTAATATCAAATTTTAAAACGTTAGCACATGCAGATATTTCAATCGACACATTTTATTACTTGGCGACATTTTCTGATTTAAACAGTTTAAGTGCAACAAGTTTTCGACAAAGAATTATTAAAAACACATGATGTTCTCAATGCAGGCTTAAAATTTGATTGCAAGTACTAACGGTTTTAAGAAGATTTTATAAAAGGTTTTATAGTAGACTTGAAAACATCTTGCAGATTTGGGTTCTAAAGTACTGTTGGTTTTATTGATAGATTTAAGTAAGATATTTATAACCTTTATAAAAGGTCTTTTTTTGTTTTATGCCGGGTTTATTGTAGCTTTTAAGTTTTAAGTTTTACGATCCGTTTTATTAGATAGACTTAATAATCTTTTGTAGATTGTGATAAAACTTAAATTATTACTTGAGAGGTGTACTTTCGAAATATGAATTAAAAAAAAACTACAAATTTGTCTTATTCATTGTTCTAATTATATGTTACAAACATACAACTATGTTCTAATAAATCCGTACATTATATTAATTCTTTAAAACAGATCAAAATAAAGCAACACAAAATCGCGCGTTTAGTCGTTTTACGGCCCTGTTAGAGAGCTCCAGACTAGGTAAGTGGAAAATTCAGCTTTCAGAGTAGTTTTGGCACGAGCACAGGCCACTACGATTAGTGGTTAAGTTAGAGAGCAGATTGTTCGGTAATTCGCTATCAATATTCCATTGGTGGATGCCTAAGTTTCGGGGATAATGCCTTATTTTATAATAGACACTGATAGTTGAGTGTGTTTTATCTCGGTTAGCCATGCACCGCTGGTCTATGGGCAAAAAGGCGGTTTATGTAAAACAGCAGACGGTTTATTAAACGCTTTGTTGTAGCCACATTTTAAATTGAGATAAGTGATTTCACTATTTTAAAATAATCTTTAATTTCTGCTTACAGAATTATTGAAAATTTTTATTTTCGTTCCAGTTTGAACTGTTTTGCTCTTGCTTTTGAAAAGTTGCTTTTAACTTCAAAATTATATTTTTCATTACAAGTACCATAAATAATCCCATAAACTTAGGTCATTTTGCGCTTTTGGGCATTTTTGCCGTCTTTTTTAAGATATTTTAATATTGTTTTAGGATGTGTACAATGTATCACCTCAGAATTAACGTATATCAATCGAGTAATAGACCGGCGCCTCTTGACATTGTTTTTTTAAATGATTTTTTCCCGTCTGCCATTAAGGGTGGTTATTCTTTTTGCAATAAGAAGTAAAATAGCTGAAATTCCAAAGAGCCCCGCGTGTGACAATACACTGATATGCAAAGAACAATGTTAAAAAAATTGGCTTTTTTGACTCAACCATGGTAAAGTGTGGAAGCCATTCTTTTTTACTAATTCTGAAAACGAATCTGTCATCCGTTTTGGCGAAAAATCTCGGAAACACATTAAAAAACAACCCTTACTTGGGACTGACAATGCAATTGATATTAGTCTAAATACTAAGTTTCGATAACTAAGTAGAACAAGAAGTAAAAAAAACCAAATTCATCCCTTCAACCCTCCTCGCCATTCCCTCACCACCCCTAAAGGTACTATAGAAGCTACTATAACTACTTGTATATAGTTATTTACCTTTTTTTTTTTGTAAATAACTATATAGTAGTTATAGTACCTTCTTAAGGGTGGTGAGGGAATGGCGAGGAGGGTTGAATTTGATTTTTTTACTTCTTTTTTTACTTAGTTATCGAAACTTAGTGTTTAGACTCATATCAATTCCAATGTCAGCCCCAAATGTGTTCCCGAAATTTTTCACCAAAACGGATTACGGATTCGTTTTCAGCACCCAAAAATTAGTAAAAAAGCTTCCACACTTCACCACGGATGGGTCAAAAAACATTGTTCTTTGAAAATGTTTGAAAAGTGGAGATTTGGATCAATATTATCCAGTCTGCCATATATTGGAAAGGTAAAATCAAACAAAAACAAGTAGACGGAAGCAAAACGGCTGCAGGTTAGTAAAAAGTATCATATTACTAATTTCAAAATGTCGCCAAAATTGGGTATGTGGATCAATGACCTCCCGTCTGCCAAATGAAAGTTTTTACGATTTATGACATCAATAAATGAATGGTAGAAAATCTCGGTTGGTATAAATAATCTTTAACAATTTTTAAAGTTGTATCAAAATGCTGAGATGTTGAATAATTTTCTCCCATCTGTAATTTGAAAGATAAGTTTGATATGCAAAGTAGAACACAAGAAATGTATTGGCAGACGTATCCATCCAAGGTGTATTAACACTTGACAGAAACAATAATAATGTAAAAGTTGAGATCAATTTTCTCCCATATGCCATTAATTTATATTACATTTAAAGTTTCGATTGGCAGAAATTGCAGACTGATGCAAGTCCTAAGAAACAATTAACAAAATTGCAAACAAATTTATTTATATCATGAACGTTTTCAACCCATCTACCGTTTGTTTTAATGAAATTTAGTTATGGAAATATGCAAATTTTCAATATGGCAGAAACCCCAATAAATTACATAAGTTGCACAATTATAGTTAATTTGCAAAAATTTTATATAGAGATTGATTTACCATGACATACGGAAAATAAAATGTCTTCTATTTGGGAAAGCCCCTGCAAAATTTTAGAGTTATTCGAGGTAATTAATATATTTCATTGCATTAAAATTTGCAGAGATACACTACTGTTATTGTCTAGGTCAGTGCAGAATTCAATGAACCACGCACCTGGAACGGATCCGTCCTTCAAATAAAAGTAAGGCCAACTGAATTTGAACAACACGCGATCGTGACTGGTATCTGCCCCTTTCTCTCTTATTATGAACTTCAACGATCGAGTCCGTTGCAGGTACGTAGTAGTACCTACTGACATAGGTAGATCAAGGTAGAGCTTACAAACTAAGTTATACTAGTTCTGACAACTGTCATAAAATTCTCCCAATGTATAACAACACTTATTTAACAAGTATTTGTCCAACTTAATTTTGAAAGATCTCAAATGTCTAACCTCTTTTATTGCAGAAGGTAGTTTATTAAAAATATTTTGACCTAAATAAGCGAGTGAATCCTTAGACACTTTATATTTACAAAAGGGAATATAAAAATTATTATTTTGTCTAGTCCCAATTTTGTGGACATCTTTGGTTACATAAAGTTGAATTTATGTTTAAAAACATACATACACAATTCATAAATAAAAACACATACAAGGGTTAAAATGTTAAAATCTTTGAACAATCCTCTACACGATTCTACACTGGAAACATTTGCAATGCATCTTAAAATACGCTTTTGAACGATAAAAACATCTGAGAATAGAGTGGAACTACCCCAAATACATACTCCATATCTTAATCTAGATCTGTGCGTGGTATATATTTATTAACTGTTCTCGTGTCAGAAGTGATCTAATATTTCTGAACAAATAACAAACTGTATTTAGTTTTGATATTAAGTTGCCACAGTGACCCTTCCAGTTTAGACACTCATCCACTGTGATTCCTAAAAACTTATTTTGCTCCTCACTTTTTAATGTGACACCATTTACTATAATGTTTAATTTGGAACATTCTTTTTGTCTGTTATGAAACCTTATAACAGTTGTCTTATCATTGTTCAAAAATAGTGAATTATTACCATACCAATTACATAAGGTATCCATCGCATTATTACATTACATACAATAAATCATCCGATATATCGGAGACCAACAAAGATTTGTCGTCAGCATATAGCACTAAAAATGCGTTTGGTGTCCAATTCTCAAGGTCATTCGTGTATAATATAAATAGTATTGGCCCTAATACAGACCCTTGAGGAACACCAGTAGTCACTGGTCTGTACTCAGAGTTAATTTTAGAGATGGCTTTGGTATTAGTGTATGTCAGACTAACATACTGCTTTCTGTTTTTCAAAAAAGAGGCTACCCAGTCATATGCTACACCTCGTATACCGTATAAGTATAATTTGTTCAATAACTTGTCATGCTCGACGCAGTCGAATGCCCTACTGAGATCGCAAAAGATCCCAACAGGACACTCTCCTGCCTCGATATGTTCTATTAATTTGTTATAAAAGGAGTACACGGCAGTACTGGTAGATTCATTTTCAAGGAATCCATGCTGATTTTCCGAAATTATATTATATTTCTCAATAAACTTTAAAAGTCGAGCAAGATATGAATATTCAAAAATTTTTGAAAGCAAGGAGGAATCGTGACTGGTCGATAATTCTCCATATTTTGTGGATCATATTTTTGTAAATAGGTATGACTTTACCTACTGTTAAGTCTTTTGGGAAACTGCCAGAAATGAAGGATAATAATAATAATAATAATAATAATAATAATAATAATTTTATTCACCACTGAGATACAGAAATGTACATATGGCAAGTCAGTTTTGTAGGATATTATAAAATAAACAATTAAATAGATAATACTACAATATAAAATTAAAATTAAACAAAAACAAAAAACTATGTAATGACTAGTCAGATTGTATAAGATAACATGAAACATGTAAGTAAAGAACATAGCACAAATTATATCATACACAAACAATTATGAGTTTATCCAAGGATAATTTCGGTCCCTAATTTTACCTATTAAAATACTCATTTGTACTATAGTAACCACCTTGTAAAAGCAAGTCTTTTACTGCGTTTTTATAATTATTATACTGTGAAATCATTCTGATTTCCTGTGATAGATTAACTAGATATGTAATTGGATCTATAATAGCACCAATAACTTTTTTAATTAAGAACATGGGAACCTCATCAGGACCAGAGGAATACTTATTTTTTAATTTGTTTTTTAATAAAGACAGCAATTCGTCTACATTGAAAGGCTCCAGGAAAATAGAACTTTGATTTATAGTTATCTTCTTATTATTAATATTCACATTTTTTGTAGTTATATCCTGTGAGTTCTGTAAAGGAGCATTTATAAAATAATTATTTAAAGCCGAAGCGCCTGCACTAGGGTCTATACGTAAAATCCCCTCATCCAGAACTTGAATGTTATTATTTTTCTTATTTTTATTTGATATTTCAGAAATTACGTTCCAAGCAGCTTTTGATTGATTTATAGAATTAATTATTTTATTTTGGAAAAAGCTTTTTTTAGTTTTCTCAACCAGCTTAATATGTTCCTTTTTTGCACGTTTGTATTCATCGCTTAACTCGGGATATACATTTTTTAAGCTATGTAAATGACCTGACTTTTGCCGGTTTTTCAGAAAAGTGGCCACCCTGGTGTTACCAAAGCGGAAAAATTAATTTGAATCGTCAGTTGTGATATAAGCCACATTTCATCCTGAGTTATTGACAAGAATACTGGGACACCCAGTATATGCATAAACTAGGTTTTTCTTTATACACACGAATTTACAAAAGAATTCGCCAACGTTCCACGTGAATGGACCCGGCGGCCTGTGGTCGTACATAGACTTGTAAATTTCATGACAATCACTGGGGCAAACTTTGCGCACAAATTCCGCAGATTCCACTATTTCATTTCATTTCGTAACATGAAATTTTTAATATACGGCGCGCATATCCGGCGAAATTTTCTAGAACATAAAGTGTGATTTTAGCAAAACGCAATTTCGGTTTGATGTACTATCTACCAGAGAGAACCTCCGGAGTTATTCATGGATTCTATTAAGCAATTTTGATAAATTATCACCTCATATTTTATGTACTTATTCGACGAAAAGAATCGCCGTCGATAGATGGCACGGGGAAGTCGCATTTTGCTATATCGTCAGATATATGTAACCCATTAACAAAGTAAATGACCGACATAGATCTTAAAAAGCTATACAAACTGTCCGAATACGGGTCACATTCAAGGAAAATTTATATAATTATTTTGCAATCTCTCGTTATTTTATATCTGGTACATTTGCGGAGAATTACTACCTATTTGTTACGTCCTAAATTCATTACGGGGCTATTGCGGTGTTTGTTTCCAATGATGCGACACACTGGGGTTGTAGGTGGTGGCACAAGCTAGTCGGGAACTTTCTTTTAGTAAAATTCCATGTTGTGGTGTGCATCTTTCTTATGTAATCACTAGTACATACTTAGAATTTTATCACTTATAATATCACAAGAGCTTAAATTATTTCTGAAAATTTTCTTGAGGGCACGATAATTTTCTTAAAATATTCGTGCCCGGAAGAAAATTTCCCGGAATAATTTAAGCTTGCGTGGTATTCGGTAAGAAAATTTCACACCACTTAACACCATAATTTGGAAAAAAATTATTAATCCAACCTGACATTTTAAATTAATTTCACTGCTTGTCAAGTTGGTCAGGGTATTGTTGTTTTTGACATATTATGTTGATTTGTCATTTTTGTTTAACCGGTTCTGTCACAAAGCTTAATAATTACTAGTTTAAAAGGTCTGTCGTTGAGTTTAATAAGTGTATAGCGAAATGTCGCGATTTGGTAAAGAAAATCAACAAGTAATTAGACAATAAATTCAAAATATAACACCAGATAACACCCGAAAATCAAAATCAAGTGTATGGAAACAGTTTGTTGAATTTTGTGACGAAAAGTTGTATAATATTCATGAGTGTATGAGTGTAGTACAGGCGGCTACTATACTGGAGGACTACGCATTTAATATGAAAAAGAAAAATTTTGAAGATTATAAGGAAAGTGTGGTCAAAGTGATGTGGAACGCTACTGCTAAGCAGTTACAAGAAATATATTACGAAAAATATAAAATAAAATTTAATCCGTTTTCTGATGTGGAATTTGCGACCGCCAGAGCTGCACGCGATGCTAAGCGCAAAAAATTACAGAGAGACCCATTAAAAAGAAAAGTGAGTGCTTCAGCCTTAACCAGCGACGAATACAAAAAAATTATTGAAATGTGGGATGAAAATACTCCAGATGGATTGCAGCGTAAATTTTTTCACATAGTTTCACATGAGCTGGCATGGAGAGGATGGGAAGGATATTCTGCGTGTATCCAATACTTCAAAGAAGAAACTGATAATTTCGGAAACCCAAAAGGTCGGATAGAATATAATCCAATATTCTCCAAAACCACACAAGGGGTTCTAAAAAACTGTCGGATAGTAAATGGTTGATTACTTTCGATAATCCACAAATGTGTCCGGTTCGTTTGTTTAAGAAGTTGATTATTCTTAACACCAAACCCATACTGGAGTCAACCCAATTCGAAAGGATGGTACAAGAATAGCCCAGTTGGTAAGAACATTGTATCTTCATGGTTTAAATCAGCAGCCTCTGATATAGGAATTGACACTAAAAAAGTAAAAATAACTAATCATTCTGCAAGAGCAACAGCTGTTTCGAAATTGGCCAAGGAGTTTAATTTGGTGAACAACAGCTCATTAAAATTACTGGACACGGTAATAGTTAGTCAATCAAACCTTACTTACAATTGGACGTTGAACATCATCATCAGATGATTGAATCGTAGCCTACGTAAATGATTTTATCAGGCCTCCGCATTGCACTCGAGTCCGCGTGTGACGTCACGAAAGGAGTCCTACGACTTTACAAAGTTACTGCGGCTACGGGTGGATTTAGCGCTCTTTTGCAAGATTAATATTTTATTTCTTCGTATAATTTGTTTAATATTAAGTTGAGTATGGATTAGTGCCAACTAATTGGATTTCAATTTGTACTGGAGTCGAATGAAAAGGGAATTACTTAAATATTTAATGTGCCTAACACAGTAATAATTCACAAAATAGATCGTGAGAAATACTAGAAATAAATGATTCAGCCTCCTAATACTGAAATTAGATATTGATTTATTACTGTATCTTTATACTGTGAACATTATGAAAACGCCCTTAATTAATGAATGTCAATTAAAAGAATGTCCCGTCGATGGCGTCGATGTTGTGTGCCAGTGCAAATCAAATTACAATAAACAACGATATACTACTGTTTCGTTTTCCGTCGGACAAGAACCTGGCAAAAAATGGTCTCACAGCATTCACCGAAAACATTTTATCTCGAATAAAAATTCAGTAATCTGCGTTAATCACAAGTCTTGTAACGACAAAAAAATTAAAAAAAAAATTTATTGTTCATTTAGATTTAGAATGTCATGAAACGTCGAGATTTTAAGTTTGAGCAAAAAAATTCTGTGTGTCTGTCACTTTCTTTGTGCGCACAATTACTCTGCAATCGTTTAAGATATTGACTGAAAATTTGGTACACGTATGTATTTTAACGAGATCTGGAACTAGATTATATTTTCATCTTATTCCGTTGAAGGGTAAATTTGAGTAAATGGGGTTAAAGAGGTAAATCAAGCAGGTAAGAGTCCAAGAAAATTTATATTTAGTATATATAAGAGAAGCTAATGTCTCAAAAAAAATTTGCCATTAGCCACACCCCCTCCTGGGGTGGGGGTAGTACCCACCCCATTATAAAAGGAGGTGAAAAGAAATTATTATTTAATGTGTGTACAAGAACCAAAGACCTCAAAATATTTTTTTACTTCATCCATCCCCAATACCACCCCCCTTCACTACCCCCACCCCACTACCGATGTGGGATATCGTTTTATGGGTTTTTGGAGGTAGATGATTTCAAATATTAATTAAAGTTCCATAAACAATTATTTCCACGTACAAAATTTTTTCGTTGTGAGAGACTTGATATACTTTTCTAATATATTGTTGAACAATTATTCTAAAGTGAAAAATAATCGTATCAGTGAGGAAAAAAATGAGGTGTAATAAGAAAAAAAATGACTAGCAAAGAAGAGTTTAAAATAAAGTCTGATAAAGAAGCCGCTGCCCAAGGAATCATTACTTCCACATTTAAATTTTTTGTCCCAAGTCACTCACAACGAAAAAACATTGTATGTGGACATAATTGTTTATGGAACTTTAATAATATAATATTTGAAATCCTCTACCTCAAAAACCCATAAAACGATAACCCACATCGGTAGAGGGGTGGGGATGGTGATAGGGGGTGGTAGTGGGGGTGGATGAAGTAAAAAAATATTTTGAGGTTTCTGGTCCTTGTACACACACTAAATCACAATTTTTTTTCATCCCCTTTAATAATGAGGTGAGGGTGGTAATGGGGTGGCTATTGCCAAACATTTTTTTGAAACCTTAGCTTCTCTTGTATATCCTAAATACCAATTTTATGGACTCTTACCTGCTTGATTTACCTATTTATCCCAAATTGACCCCAATTTACCCCTAAACACTTCGACGGAACAAGATGAAAATATAATCTAGTACCGGATTTCGTTAAAGTACATATTATGTGTACCAAATTTCAAGTCAATATCTTAAATGGTTCCAGAGTAAACTTGCGCAAAAAAAAAAGTTACAGACCGACAGACAGAAATTTTTTTTCGCTCAAACTTAGAATCTCGACGTTTCATGATATTCTAAGCCTATTTGAACAATACAAATTTTTTAAAATTTTTTTGTCGTTACTATACTTCCACTGGATGTGGAAGTAAAAGAAAAGTTGAAAAGTTGCAATCTCTGTGATAGGAATTAAATTTAAAATAAATATGTTGTACATACTCGTGTATGTACCGATCTTTTAATATTTATTACAATAACTGTTGTAACTTATTATTAGAGAGGCATTTTAAATTTTTGTTATCCACAATTTATTGCTGTTAGAGATTAAAGAAATAATTATTTTTTGTTTTGTTTTCAACTATTATTAGAAGTGTTTATTTTATTCTGAATCTATAAGGTATCAAGTGTGTATTTTAGTTTTATAGATATATTTTATTTAATAGTACAATAATACTGATTCTTAATCATTTACATATTATTTATTTATTTTTAGAAAACTATTTATGTGTTTATAATATATTTTATTATTAATTATATAAAGTAAATCATTTTTAAGCATTCTTTGTTGTATTAGTTCATATCATTTTATTAGAAATATTCAAGAAAGCGTTAAGGGTTTCAGTATGCACCGGAATGCTAGGACTCCGACGGCCGCCATTGAAATCCAATGCGTAGGCCTGATAAATCATTTACGTAGGCCACGATTGAATCCATGAAGAGAATTTCATCAAGTACTAGCAAGTTTAATCATGATCAGAGCACAATGCAAAATAAAACAGAAAGTACCCAGATTCAACCCACCAATTCAAGCCAGCCCACAAACATTTATAATAATTGTGTTTTTAATATTAATAAAACCTATAATAATTAAATTTATTTCGTCATTATTTTGCTTATTAGTCGATATCATTAGAGATTTGCCAATGAAGATATTAGTTCAACATGAAATAAATTCTAAAAAAATCATATAGGTATATCCACCATATTTCGTTAAATAAAAAAAAAATTACCAACTCTAGTTACACCAAATGCTAAAACTCAGATGGGTATTAGTTCAGTCTATCGCCCTTTCATAATTTTAGGTTACTAAAGATGGTAGAAATGTATTTTTTGTTAAAGTAATCCATAACACTTCTAATTTAAAAAATATAATATTAACATGGTTTGTTGCAATAGGTGGCCGTGATATAGGCGGCCATGCTTTTGACAGATGAGCTTTATATTGGTAAATTACATTAAGTTACTGTATAGTAAACCAGCAAACAAAGATATTTTTATGTAAAACATTTCTTGTAAGCATTTGCGTTAAACAATTTGTGAAAAATGGAATGCTTTGAAAAGTACAATTTATGTAAATACTGCAAAGGGTTGAGTCAAGCGCAAATATGTCATCCAAGATTAATATATTTAACGAATTTAATGGAAGATTGCGATCAGTAAGCGTTAGAGTCGAATGGTTTGTTTACGAAAATCCAAGAAAGTCTGCTGCAGATGTCAAGTAAATATGGCCTTTTGCGTAAAAGAGATTTGAACAAAATTGTTTCAAAATATTACATATATGTCTTAAAACACAGACATCTAATTAATTCGTCACCTTCCTATTCACCATTAAGAAGAGAGGATGGGTTAGAATTCAAGCAACATTTAAATCTTACTATGTTCCTACATCATACGTTTTTTGTATTATAAATTGTTAATGCATAATAATTTAACAAATTTGTGTTTTCTGTTTAATGAAACTTTATAGCGAATAATAAATAATAATGTTAATTCAGAAATTTTTCATTATTCACAGGTATATCTACATTATGTAATGGTTGTAGATCATGTTTACCTTTTCAACTGTCAAAAAATTTTCACTTAAATATCGTGGCGCCTCGAAAAAATTTCCGGAAATTTTTTTAATTGCCATGGTAACTAGTCAAAATTAAGGTATCTTATTGGTTAAAAAGTAAAGGTGTGAAATTTTCGGTAAAATTTTTCGAGGTTGCCTACAAATATAAAGAGTGCAAACTGACACTTTATTATCTCATTATTTTCATCTTTGATGACTAAGTATCAATTTACACGACTATAAGTCTAAGCTCCCGTGTCACAAAAAGGTACCCCATCGAACACCTCAAATTTAAAAGGTGAAAATGATTAGAAAACATGTAATAAACACGTTATGTCGGCCAGACTAGTAAAATGTGTTAATTGCTATTGTTAATTAATTTTACAATTAGCTAAAAAAAAATGAATTTACTTTTCAAAACACCTGCTTGAAATTTACACAATTTGTGGTAAATAGTGTATCATTTTTTAAAAAATTTGTCTGTCTGACAATTTTTGTTAATTAACATCTGACAGACCTTTTGACATAAATAATTTTTTTCATGGAAGTACACTTCAGAACACCTCTTTGATTTCTGTTTAAAAAATGAAGTTTGAAATTTCCCCTATCTATTAAAACCTGTCTGGCTGGAAATTTTTGTTAATGGGGTTATTTCATAATTTGTATTTACATTGAATTTGCATTCTAGGACTAATAATAACTAAGTATATGTAACGGCAATTTTTTTAATGTACGTTAAATAATTTTAAATTCACTTTACACTTTGAAAAGGCTTGTTCCCGCTAAAAGCCGTGACGTCAATGGTTACGCATGCGCAGTATAGTTCAAGCAGTAAATTTGTAAGGCAGCCATGAAATACAAACTTCACCATTACCATATTGACATGCGTGACTGACATTTTGTTTTGCCGTTCTGCTAAATGTCAAAAAATACCACTTTTGATTCGTTCGTGCCGAGCCGAATTTTCGATTTGTCTTGTAGTACAGTAACTAGAGGTTTTAACTTCGGAATAGTGTCATGTTGAACGGATTTCGTTCATTTTTGGCAGTATTATAGTAAATGCTTCATAGAATAGTTTCTATATTGTGCGGGGCTTGCTAATTTATAGGGGGTAGATGCCAACCCCCGTCAGGGGGTGGCACTTAAAAAATACAGATATTTATTGGAGTTGAAATGGAATCAAATTTTAAGAAGAAAAGGTTCTATGCAATTTTTCACATAAATCCTACTTCAAAATTGCGATTTTAGCTTAAAAAAAAGGTATTTTCAAACGGCTTTCGTCAAGCATCTCGAAAAGTATTACTTTACCGAAAAAATGTTATAGACCAATTACAGAAAGTACAAACTGAGAATTAATTATATTTTTTGTTTATGGATGTAGGATTAATAATTTCGGAAATATTTAAGTTTATATTTGGTATCCAAGTGTTTCGAAATTTATTATTTCTAATGCAAGTGCTTTAAATGAGTAAAAAAATTTGAGCATCTAGGTAATGCTACATCTTAACGAAAAACTGTATTTGAGATATTTTTTTTAAATTACTAGCTAATTAGAGTAACAAAATGGCGACCTTTTTATATAAAAAAATATAAATACGCATATTTTTCCGTCATAACTTCTTTATTTCATATGGTACAGGAACGAGTAAAAAATAATTTGAAAGCACAATTAATTAATTGTCTTTAATTTAATTTCTTGGCATGCGTGACGTAGGTGTCACAATTTCTGAGATATTTAACATTTAAACTGCATTTTTTGTCTTATAAACGTTCGGACGCCATTTGTAAACTTTCATATCTCCGAAACTATTAAATCTATGTAAATAAATAAACAAGCGAAATTCATTATCGGTTTATGAGCTTTATTTTTGGTATCTACCCTTTTTCAATAAAACTAATATTTATTGAGATATTTGGAAAAAGAAAAAAAAATTACGTTTAATCGAAAATACCTTTATAGTTTAAACTGTATTTTTTTTCTAAAGCAAGTGCTGTATACAAACCAAAAAATTTGAGCATCTACGTAATACTACATATTAATGACAAACAGTGATTGAAATTCCTTTTTTTAATGACTGGCTAATTACAGTAACAAAATGGCGACGTTGTTATTAAAAAAATGTGCAGACGCACATTGCTTCGGTCATAACTTCTTTGTTTTTTATGCTACAGAAACAAATAAAAAAATAGTTGAGAGTTTAATCAATAACCTATTATTTTACCTATTAGCATCCTTGACGTAGGTGCCACAGTTTCTGAGATATTTAACTCTCACTCTAATAATTACCTTATGAACACTTGGCCAAATGTAAACTTAAATATCTCCGAAATTATTAATCCTACATCAATAAACAAAAAATATAATTAATTCCCAGTTCGTACTTTTTGTAATTGGTCTGTAACATTTTTTCGATAAAGTAATACTTTTTGTGCCATTAGGAGCTTAGACAATTATATTACTTTTGACAACTTCACTCGAAAATATATAAACAAAACTTCCCGCTGTTAGAAATAGAATTGTAATATGGTATATACTCCGATAAAAGTACTAGTAAAAATACCGAGTAATTGAGCACTTTACTAAGTAAATTAAGTATGACTGTAAAAATACATTTTTTTTCTGATTAATATCGGTGTAAGTAATATTCAGGTATAACCTCGGGTGTAAATTTAACATGTCGCTGTACATTTACAGTAAAACTGTAATTTTACTTTGAAATATTAATGCTCTGTGTAGTTTTCTCTGGGCAAACTTCAGGCAAGGAACTAGAAGTACAAAACTGGGTGGGCCCAGCCCGAAACGGGCCCTGAGAGGAGGACATACACTTTTTCAAGTGGGCCGGGGGCATAATCGTATGTTACAGACAGAAACAGGCGTTCGGGCCACCGAAGTATGACTGAAATTATCCTTGCCCTCCTAGAAATGCCCAAACAATAACTATCGCCAAACGATCATGACCTAATAAAAATTGACATACAAAATATTCCTTGCAAGGTCGTTTGGCGATAGTTAATGTGGGCATTTCTAGGAGGGCAAGGATCATTTTTGAATATATTGCAAAACGCCAAAAATATTCCGAAATTTCTCGAAAAAAAAAAAAAAAAAAAATTATATATTTGCGCAAAAATTTTATGTTACCGATGTAAAGTAAGGATACATCGGTAACATACAAGTCATACTTCGGTGGCCTGAACGCCTATTTCAGTCTGTAACATACGATTATACGGCCGGGGGATAGGATAGGAAACAACTTTACACAATCTTCTCTGCTTAAGTACTTTAGAAAATTGACTCAGTTTGTGCAAATAAAATAAAATTTTTATTATTTTAGGAGTCAGGATGGGCACAAGGTTGGGCCATGGCCCATCCTGGCCCCACCGTAGTTCCGTGCCTGGCGAACTTATTTTACATCAGAAAATTACAACAACGAAAATTCAATCACCAGTACTGTAAAATAGCAGCACACGTATCTGAATTTTCCGTTACTTTGCTTCACCAGATAACTAATGATGTGTGTACTCTGCGTATGGATAACTTATTTTTCTTCTATTGTTTTCTCTTATCTAAGTTTTAGTTGTGCATGTATGCAACAGAATAGAAAGTGTTAAATGTCTCTAAAATACGAACTCATAATAAAGCCTAGATTTTTGTAGACATTGGCAGTAGGTAATGTTATTTATATGGGCAACAAAGGTTAATTTTGGATCAAATATGACTTCGAGATCTTTAAATTGGTTGCATCTAATAACAGTTTCATTGTCTATTTTACACGCAAAGTGTATCGGGTTATTTTTCTTGGTAAAAGTCATGGTATTACATTTTGAGATCTTGTAAATGACTCCATCTTCATCAGAGTCAATAGATGCTAACAATTTAAGATCGTCAATTTGTCAGCACATAAAAGAGCATTGCTTTGAATATCCCTACAAAAATCGTTGATAAATAGAATAAATAACAGTGGCCCGAGAACGGAACTCTGTGGAACTAACGATGTTGCTAAATCAATAGATGAGAAGCCGTGACGTGATGTCAGAATTCATATAAAAAAGCAGCTTTTGTTTATTTGCCGTTTTTCTGTTCTGTGTATAAATTGTTAACTGTCGTTGTTGTTAATTATAATAAATTAGAGGTATGTATGGTTCACAAAATAAATGGTGTTTTGCACCAGAATGTAAAAATACTAGGTGCTCTAAATAGACAGTATTCAAGTATTTCCCAGGATTATTCGCGTAAAGTAAAACCATTTACAATTTACAGCACAGAGGCATGATGTTCTTAAGTCAAAGTCGACGTTTTTCTGTTGTGCCATTAAACTATTAATGGTTGCAAACACCGGCTATTTGCCACGATGAGTGTACAATAATTATAAGAAAGTAAATAGTCGGTAAAGTAGTTGTCTTAAAAGAAATGTGTTTTGTTCGTCTATGATAAATTATGCTTAACTATCAACGCCTACGTGATAGAAAGGAAAGTAAATATAGTAACAGTGGCAGTTTTTTTTAAATACCACCTGACCTGACCACCGATGCGTCCATATTTTTATTTTATTGCAACTTTTGAGGTGAATCTGTATATATAGAACACACCCTATTGTGCCCTTTTAAAAATAATCCCCAGCAAAGTTAACAAGCTTAACTAAAACATGAATAAAATGACGATGTAAAGTAGACTAAGGAAAGTTATTCTATATCATAAGAAGTGGGTTGAAAGTTCCTAAATTAAAACTGCGGTGTAATTCCTGACAAAACGGCGTACATTTTTAAAGGACCTCTCCGCGATTTCAACTCTCAAGGATCTGGTTCATTACCCTTTTACTCGATGGTACTTGTCGCTCCCCCTGATCCGACCTACTTTCCCGTTAAAACAAATACGTCATTGTTTTATACCTGCCACTTAAAAATATGGGGAGCAATTTCGATAGCCTACTTCTTGTGATATCGATTAATATTCTACGTCAGGACTAACGTCGCTGCCATGTGTGCCGGCTGAACAAAATAATAATAGGTGTCTCGTGCTCGTGTTGTCGTATCTATAATTTGACATCTCGCGGTCGGACATGAACTTCCGTCAAATTGTTCAAATGAGGAAGGAATTGAAAGATGCATTGTAACGTACACAAATGGACGACACTTTCACATTTTATTTTAGATATTTCTCTTCAGTTTCTCTGAATTTTGATTGTGGATGTTATACACTCAAGGACAAAATTATCGCCTCATCTATTAGTACAGTACCTAGAGGTAAAAAATGTGTAAAATTTCGGAATAATTTCATATGTAATGGTAATTTTTCTTTATGGGTTATTTATTGTAGTAAAAGGTATCATCTTCAGTTTCTATATGGTCCAGACACTTGCTCTTACCCTCAAGGGGTGAAAACCACCCCTAAATTTTAATATTGAATATTTGAAAAAGTGTTACTAATTTATTTTCGAAGCGTATGATAGTTATGTTTTTGGGATCGTTGATTCCTAATCTGAAGTAAAAAATAAAAAATTCAAAATGGCGGCTCTAATATGGCGACATTTTGTTAAAAAATAATGTGAAAACACATTGAATCGGCCATAACTTCTTTATTTTTTGTGATATAGAAGCAAACAAAAAATTATTTTAAAGATTGATTAATTATCTTTAATTTTCTTCGAACTTTTTATGGAAGTGTCACAGGTTTTAAGATATTCGACATTTTAAACTAAATACTTCATCCTAAAAACGGTCGGATGCCATCTATAAAATTAAATAGCTCCGAAACTATCAACTCTACACAAATATACAAAAGAAAGAAATTCTTTCTCAGTTTATACTCTTTATTTTTAATGTCCAGTATATTTTTTCTAAAACTAATATTTATCGAGATATTTGCAGAGAAACAAAAATGTTACGTTTTTTTCTAAAATTCCTTTACAGTCTATAATGCAATTTTTTTCTAAAGCAAGCGCTATAAGCGGATGAAAAAATATGAGCGTCTAGGTCATATTAACGAAAAACAGTATATGGGAATATATTTTTTTAATTGCTGACTACTTACATTAACGAAATGGCGACGTTTTTATTAAATATATGTGAAAAAGTACATTGTTTCTGTCAAAACTTTTTTGTTTTCTATGCTATAGAAATAGAAAAAAAAATCATTTGAAAGCCTAATCAATAGTTTTTCATTTTGGTTCTTACCGCTTTTGACTAAGTGCCACAGTTTCTGAGATATTTGACATTTAAACTGAATACTTCGTCTTATAGACGTTCGGACGCTACCTTTATATTTCCAGATCTCCGAAACCATTAACTCTACAGAAATTAGAAGAAAACGACATTTATGCCTCAATTTAGTAGCTTTCTTATTTGTCTCTAGCAAGTTTTCGCTCAATGTAATACTTTTCCGAGTTATTTGACGAATATTGTTTTGAAATACCTTTTTTTTAAGCCAGAATCCTAATTTTCAAGTCGTTATAACTTGAAGACTATTAATTTTTATGAAAAGTTGCAGTTGTTCTTAAAATTTGCTTTTCTTTCAGCTTCAATGTTTTTATTTTTTTCTTAGTTGCCACCCCCTGAGAAGGGGTGGCATCCACCCCCTATAAATTAGCAAACCGCCGCATACTATAGAAACTTTTCTTTGATGCATTTACTGCCAAAATGAACGAAATCCGTACCTACCAAGATTTTGAAATTGACTTTATTCTAAACCTGTGCGTTTTTAGTGATTTTTTTTTGGTCTTCAGGTTAACTCTTCTGGAATAGAAAGTCGTGCTGATATGAATTGAAAAAAATATGTTTTCTTTAAACAACGTAACAATTAAGCTGTTTTTTTTTTCAAAAATTCAAAACTGCCTGTGGAAATCAGCAGCAGCAAAATTAAAATTCTGTTTAGAACCCAATTCTAAACCTCATCGTTTCTTAACACTTTCGTTTTTGGTACTTTTTTATTTTCGCTATTAAGGGAAATATACCGAGTGAAAAAAAAATCAAAATTGTTTCTTTGATTGCCATTTTTTGCTCTCTAACCGATCCCAAATATACACACACATATATAACAAACTAATGTCTTTAGGGTTTATTTCTTATTTTGCATAGCTACATACTCAATAATTTCCAAGGTTTGCCTGTAAATAGCGTTTAGTAGCATTTAATTGGTCATATCTTGGAACCAACTGAGTAATTTAGCCCAACCGAGTCTCAAGAAAAAGAGGAAAGAACGAGGATGAAAAAAAAATTTTTTTTTAAAGGTGCCCATCATTTTGGTTTCTTTCTTATCTGCTTTTTTGAAATAATAAAGGACTTCAAGTTTACGAATAGGTTGAGTAGCAAAAAAATGGCACCCAAGAAACAAAAATTTTTGTTTGCATTCGGTATTATCTCCACTAACAGCAAAGATGAGACAGAGTACCAAAAACGAAAATGAGGCTACAATAATAAGGTCTAAGATGGATTTTATTTTTTCTGCTGGCGATTTCTAAAAGGCGTTTTGATTTAAAAATAATTGTTGTTACTAAAGTAATTTTTATTTAAAATCAAAATAGATTTACATTCCAGAAGAGTTAACCTATAAAACAAGATTCATTAAAATTGAATAAACGGTTTAGGGAAAAAAATCAACTTCAAAATAATGAAAAATGTTGCATGATGCTATAATTTAGTTCATGAGTGTATGGGGCACCACTACATATTTGAGGCATATTTTATTAGTGATCTTACAAATGTACAAAAAAAAGCTTTATTTTGTTGATATTTTTTAAAGCTTTACTTTCCGATTATGAACCCTTTTTTGAGAGGACTAGTCAAGGTCATTCCAAGGTCAACTTTTATTTTTCAACTGAATACCTTATCTTATTGTGTAAAAAAAAACAGCAATGCTTGTCTGAAACATTTTTATCCGACCTTAATTTGGCAAGAGATAATAAATAAAATAACTAGATTCTAGACTTTACAATAATATTTTTACTCCGAACTATTGACTGTAGAAAAAGTGTTAAAGACAAAAATTTTTATTTTGATCTCTTGATCTCTTTACTCAGAGTATGTACTCATTTTGTAAAGGTATATTAATCAGTTGAATAAATTTTACATAAATAAGTAAATAAAATGTCGCTAACAAAGATGTTAACAAAAGAAGCCCCAAATTAGACCCTCGAGGAATACCGGACACCATTAGATAATAGATTAGTGGTAAAAGAATTTGACATACTGCTTATTTCTAATATACACAATGAAACACCATGGGTTTAAAATCCCCTTTAGACCAAAACATCTCGTAAATACAAACTTTTTAAACTACATCATTTTAATAACTCCATTAATTAATTTTAGGCTCACGTGAGCACACTTTAATTTCAACCCAGTTTTTAAATCCACCTACGGCGGATAGGAGCTCTGGTTAATAAACCATTGCCGCCAAGCCAACTCTGACCCACCTCGCCCAATCACACGCCTACCACGACGCTACACGTCGTGGCTGCCTGATTGGCTCCGGGACGGGCTCCGACTAGGCACATCAGTTGTACTATAAATATTGAATAAAGTCTTTTTTGTTCATAAACACGTGATCTATCCATCTGTTTTTTGATTCTTTCTTACCTTGACTTAATTTCAGAATTTTGAAAAAATGGACGAAAAACATTTTTTTTCACTTTTTTTTATGTTCTGCATCCGAGTGAAATGTAAACTTTTCTATACACTTTCACGAACTCATTAAAAAATAAATTATTTATTTTGCAAGTTTTTGGAGGTAAATACCTTCAACGACTTCAACTACAAGATTCAAAAGAGTTGTTAATGGTTGTACAAATATACAAGTGCAGTTTTAAGCTAAAATTTCGCAAAGATCATTAATTTTTCAATATTATTGTAAACATCAAATTATTTTAAGTAAAAAATGTCATCTTTTTGTAATGCATTGGTCAAACTGAGTAGCGAATTTTGGAAAATTTAAAAACGCATTAGCCAACATTTGTTGATTTCGAACGTTGTGGTAACATTAGATGTTTGATTTATATTATCGATTTGGACAACTGCTTCAGCTGCTCCACGACCAAGTGGACATTTTTCGTGTAAAATTAAGAGTCTCCCTTCAGGGTACCCGTTTGTTTTACGTTCATAATAAAAATTTATATTCAAATGCAGTTAGCCAGGCCTTAAAATTTACCTATCAGATGTTTTATGGGATCGTAAATCGTACAATGTAATGTTGCTTTAACGTTTTTTTTTTATAACTTGTTGTAAATGTTCATATTTCTCCTTATCAAGATTTGATTTTGTGGTGACACCAATAAAAGCTGTTATATATGTATACGCTTTTTTACATTAAGTTTAAATTACTTACGCTGTAAAAATTTCATAAAACTTTTAAAGGAGGGAAATTTCATTATAAAGTTATTTGCACTGCTACAATGTGTCACACTTAGAAAACCGAGTTAAGTGTTGAATGGACATTTTTATATCGCCTCTTAAGAGGTTATTAATTTATCTGAGGCTTCTATGACGTTGGCGGATGCGCGTTTGAACATCGACTAACCGATAGGACCACTTGCTTTACTGAAATATACAGTGTGTTTCACTTGGAATGGTAACACCTAACTTTATTTTCTTTCCGATTTGAATCAAATTTTACTTAAGGATGGAACAAATTAGTATCTACTTATGACCAAAAACATTCGCCTCCTACAAATTCAAAGCCACCTGCGGTATCAAAATATGTGGAGAAAATAAAAAAATCATAAGTCCAAAATTTAATCAAAATTCAATAAATTAGTATTTTATTTTAAACCATTCAATTAAAACTGCATAGAAATTATTTTTTATATTCAATTTTTTATTTACCAATAGCTTACTTTTTGAGATGATTAACATTTGCTCTTACACAGCTTTAAATATGAATTCAACTCTTAATTCGCAAAAAATGGGAAGTTTCAAAAAAATAATTTTATATTCCTGAAATTTGGTATAGAGGTATAAAATTGCATTCTAAATAACTTTTCTTAGTGGAATTTTTTCATATTTCGAAAAATAAAGGTACTTTATTAGTGGTGATTTTTACAACTTTGCTTATAAAACACCCTGTAGAAAACCAAATCAAGTCATTTTTGGTATACTTTAGTTTTACAACAAGCAGGACTCAATCCCCAAATACCATTCCAAAATTCCAAAATTTTTGGTCCATTACACCTCTTGTTACATCTATCCTGGGACACACTGTACATATACAAACACGGTAAACATTCCCTTCACCTTTTTCCTGTCTCTTTTCTAGCTTTTGCGAGCTCCAGGTTTAACATGGAATCAAAGTCCAGAATGGACTTATTATCGCTCTCGAGCTAAAAACGGGCCCGACTTTGTACTCTAAGGCCCTAAGCCTGCCTCATTATGCTTCATCGTTAGAGTCGCTTTATTTAAAATTAATTTCAGGAAGGTTTCAAGTGTATCGCGACCGGGAACGTGCCTCAGTTTTTTCCTCAACTATATGCCCGAACTCATCACGATGTAAATCCTTCCATATTCCCCACATAAATTATCTTTAGGGGCACGACCCATAAAATATCATTTAACCCTTTTAAAAGACTCACCGGATCGTGCTGCAGGTTCGCCGTGCCTTGCAATTATTCACTGCACTTTTTCCACGCCGACTCGCGAGATTTATCCCCGCAAGGAGGCATGCAGTCGAGTCGTGAGGAGCTCCCAATAAAAAATATATGTTGAGCAAACATGCGATGCGTGAAGGATGAGGCCGGCCGAGGAAATAATGAAACATCAAATAATAATTGACAGTTATTTATTTTTAAGCATTCTGTAACATAAAAGAGATTGGGAAATCTCGAAAGTGATTTATACTGTTCGGATATTGAAACGCGCTCGGCGATTTTTATTTTTTTGATGGGGAACGGATGGATGTCGAATTAGCAGCGTTTACCTCCGTCCGTAGTTTCTTTCTGGTTTAAAATGTTTTTTGATAATAGGCCAGTAAAATAATTAAAAGAAAGGAAATTGCTCGGGTGAAAGGTTTTATTGCTGGAATGAATAATAAATTTGGTACTATTCAACACCTTAAAAGGCCAAGTAAAAATATTTGGGACGTCATCCCCAAATTACGAAAGGGGTAAAAAGTTGTCTGCGAGTATCTCGAAAACTATTGATTTGAGCGAAAAATATCAAGAGAGCAAAGGACCCCGCAGAATCCTTATGAAAAATGGCTTTCGGTCAAACTCTTTGAAACTCTGGATTCTGGTAGTTCTAGATCTGTAGAACAAAAGTTCTCAAGGGCACTAAGTAGTAAACTCATGGTTTTGAGATATAGCCCAGAGATATACTGCAGAATGCACGTAAAATCCAATTTTACAAGGCTATATCTCAAAACTATGAGTTTTTAGGACTTAATGCCCTTGAGAACTTTTGTTCTACACATCAAGAACCACCAGAATCCAGACCGAAAGCCTTTTCCCATAAGGATTCTGCGGGGTCCTTTGAAATTTATTGAATTGAAAAAAAAACGACTGGGGTGAATGCGAGGACACCAGGACAATGGAAGTGATGAAAAAGCAGATAAGCTGGCCAGAGAAGCAGTGCGGCAGCAAATGTAATCCCGTGTGCTGCTAGTGTTACAAGCAAATAGTCAATTTTATTTTATTTTCTGATCCAACTGGAATGTGAAACAAGTTGATGGACATCTGGAAATCCTGTCTGATTGGTGAAATGCCCCACCATCATAATTACTCTAGTAAGGGAGGTTATCTTATAACCGTAAGGGGTATAGAAGGTCCTAAAATTACACAAATTGCATTACAAGCAGTAGAAAACATAAAATGGTCGTCAGAAAGAATGCTGGGAGATAGGAAGAAATTGTCATTTCTATACCAATACAACAGCAAATTGGTACAGTACCACAGAAAGACTAATTTACTCAATTAACCCCCTCCCCCACTCTCTGGGAACACTAACCACAAACTGAAGTACATAAACTAGCCGATGATTAATATCAAAAATATGAGGAAATCAAAGTGTGGCTGATTTTTTTTTCAATACATAGAAATTTCGAGATGGATAATGAATAAGGCTAGCTGGAGCATAAAGTAACGAACATATAATTTTCCAACCGTAACTGATTGGCTCTGGAAGCAGAGAGTGAAGCTGTTTGTCTATATTCCATGGCTTAACAGTGTGTCTCAAATATTGCAGCAGATTTTCTCCTGCAACTTGCTTCTTTTTAAATAAGGTCCAATATTACCTATATTATCTAGTATGGTCTGTGGTGTATATAACTGACAAAGAAACTTTTCAACTCCTAAAATAATGTCCACAAGCTTTTTAAGTGCTAACAGTACGTCATCCTGAAGTTGACAAAATATCTTCTAACAAGGCACTTCTTTCTTTGAAAAATTGGCTGGCATGAAGTCTAAGAGTGAAGGATTTTTGTTTTCCTAATTTATTGACGAGATAAGTGAGATTAATTGACAGGTACCTGACAGCTTTTCCGGGAACCTATATAACTGAGGTGGTATGGTAAAGGTGTGGAAATCTTAAAATCAATATGGTAATATCTATCTCGGCAGAATATATGTGTATTTGAGTAGCTTCGCAAGCTGTAACAACAACAGCATGAAGCAGCATTTTCCTGTTTGTCTCCTCATGTAAGCTTAAGAGATAGTCAATATTTATATGAAGTAAAACATTTAAACAGTTTTTATAGTCCTATGGACCTATAAAACATGAGATAATAATAATAAGGTATTCTCAATCGGAGCAATTTGACAATATGCTTTGAATCTGTTGAAGTTCTCACAATAGAGTACCTTCCAAATATTATCTAATTTTGGAATCACTTCCACATCCAGTGGAAGTATACAGGGTGTCTCACCGGGAACTGAATCGATCGATATAGAGAAAAGTACGCATCAGAAATTTTTGAAAATTTTGGGAGTTACTAAAGTCAGTGTGGCCAATCCAACTAAAATAATTACAAGCAGCTGACACTTCCGCTTATACCGGAAGTCGATACCAACTTGCTTATTTTAAATGGAACACCCTATATATTTCAGGGTTTTCGAAAAGAGCGTAAAATTCTGAGTCAAAAACATGTAGGATACCCTATGCCTAAATCCATCCGTTTCAGAGATATTTGACATTTTATAGAAAATTTGACAGGTGCAACGGTTTGCAAGAACCGTTGTAACTTTCTTCGTGTAAAAGATCCTCATTTGCTTCTTGGCACATAAAAAGAACACAAGGAGAACAACGTTCTAAAACTGAAATAAATTCAATAATATCATACCAAGTGTTCCGTTTTTCGCGTTACATTTTGTCAACTTCAAACCACGAAAACTTGTTTAGGTCAAATGGAGCACCCTGTATTTTTTTACGTCAAGTTGTGTAAAATTGAATTCCCTTTTTTCTGATAGCATTGTGGGGTTAAAGTTTTCAACTTTTTGAAATATTTGCGATTTTATTAGAAATTCATGAATTGTTGTAATCATTTCATCAAAATAGCCATGATTAGAAACAATCAGTCATTATCTTACGTCAAAAAATGCCAGCACGTTTGAATTACACCCACGAAGACTTTTTATGATCAATGGATTGCCAATAATGGACCTTTCTTATGGCCTCCTCGCTCGCCTGACTTATCAGTTCTGGATTATTTTATTTGGGGAACTATTAAAAATAAAGTTTATGAGAGCCCATTAACAACCAGTGAAGATTGTATGCAGAGAGTAAGAAATGCATTTCAAAACATATCACAGGATTCAATTACAAGAGCTACCCATGAGGAACTAATCCGAAGATGCGAAAAATGAGTCGAGGTTCGAGGGCGGAATTTTGAGCAATTATTAAATTAAAATGGAATCATGTTTTAAATTGATCTTATCTCTGCTATTTTAGTTCATGCTGTATCTTCAATTCGACTAATACGCATGTTACAGTGTTTTTCTGGATATCGATTAGCAAATGTTCTGCAAGTTCTTGATATTACCTTATCACATTCTCCATAAATAATAAACAAATTTAAAAAGTCTTCGTGGGTGTAATTTAAACGTGCTGGCATTTTTTGACACAAGATAATGACTGATTGTTTCTAATCATGGCTATTTTGACGAAATGATTACAACAATTCATGAATTTCTAATAAAATCGCAAATATTTCAAAAAGTTGAAAACTTTAACCCCACAATGCTAATATCAGAAAAAAGGGAATTCAATTTTACACAACTTGACGTAAAAAAATACAGGGTGTTCCATTTGACCTAAACAAGTTTTCGCGGTTTGAAGTTGACAAAATGTAACGCGAAAAACGGAACACTTGGTATGATATTATTGAATTTATTTCAGTTGTAGAACGTAGTTCTCCTTATGTTCTTTTTAGGTGCCAAGAAGCAAATGAGGATCTTTTACACGAAGGAAGTTATAACGGTTCTTGCAAACCGTTGCACCTGTCAAATTTTCTATAAAATGTCAAATATCTCTGAAACGGATGGATTTAGGCATAGGGTATCCTACATGTTTTTGACTCAGAATTTTACGCTCTTTTCGAAAACACTGAAATATATAGGGTGTTCCATTTAAAATAAGCAAGTTGGTATCGACTTTCGGTATAAGCGGAAGTGCCAGCTGCTTGTAATTATTTTAGTTGGATTGGCCACACTGACTTTAGTAACTCCCAAAATTTTCAAAAATTTCTGATGCGTACTTTTCTCTATATCGATCGATTCAGTTTCCGGTGAGGCACCCTGTAGTAACGGCAAAAAATTTTTTATTGTTCAAATAGGCTTAGAATGTCATGAAACGTCGAGATTTCAAGGTTGAGCGAAAAAAATTTTCTGTCTGTCTGTCGGTCTGTAACTTTTATTGTGCGCACGTTTACTCTGGAACTGTTTGAGATATTGACTTGAAATTTGGTACACATATGTATTTTAACGAGATCTAGAACTAGATTATATTTTCATCTTGTTTCGTCGAAGGGTTGGGGGGTAAATTGAGGTAAATTTGGAGTAAATAGGTAAATCAAGCAGGTAAGAGTTCATAAAATTGATATTTAGTATAGACAAGAGAAGCTAGGGTCTCAAAAAAACTTTTGGCATTAGCCACCCCCATTACCACCCCCACCCCCATTATTAAAGGGGATGAAAAAAAATGTGATTTAGTGTGTGTACAAGAAACAGAAACCTCAAAATATTTTTTTACTTTATCCACAGCCCACTCCCACCCCCCGTCACCACCCCACTACCGATGTGGGGTATCGTTTTATGGGTTTTTGGGGTAGAGGATTTCAAATATCATATTATTAAAGTTCCATAAACAATTATTTCCAGATACAAAATTTTTTCGTTGTGTGACTTGGATAGAAAATCCGGATGTGGAAGTAGTGATTCCTTGGGCAGCGGTTTTTTGTATCATATTATGATGACATAAAATTCCAAACTGATTTATCAACTGTAAATGAAAAACACAGAGGTAATTTTAAAAGCAGAAGAAAAAACATACATAATACTTGAAAGAATAGTGATGCTCCAAGTAGATCTTGGGATACCCAATAAATATATAGCTGCATAAAAAAGTTTAATTATTAAAAAGTTTGGGTGTACCTTATAAGTAAATACAGAAAATGATTATTGTAATGAAATAATTAAAAATGATATAAAGACCACTTGTCGACGTATTCATATCAACATCAACGTTGTCAAAATTGATATTGAAGGTTATTTACCACTAAGTTTACGTCATTGCAAACTCACTCAGCCACGATGTTTTAGTGTCTATTTATTCTACTTCATGACTCGTGATTGGCAACAGATCCTTGACAACCTTAAAAGACCAATTAGAAGTCGGCGTGCAGGCCGTATATGATGAGAACCTAATTCATGAAATGGTTGTATAACGGTACTTAAAATGATCGTTGACCACCAAATTGGTTGGTATGCCATATTAATAATTTGAATTTCTCCTAATTATTTACAAGAGAGAAAAATGAAAAAGTACATGTTCTTTGTTTTTTCATTAAAAATTTAAAACATGGTTTTATTCTCATTTAGAATTAGTTTGTTCCGATCGCACCAGGCACCCATTTCGTTCAATATAATAGTATGAACTTGTTAAATAGTTCTTCAGGGCTAGTAGCGGTTACCGTAATGGTTGTGTCATCTGCATACATAATGGTGAAATCATTTTGATAAAATCTGGAAGATCGTGATATAAATTAAAAATAGTAACGGCCCTAATATAGATCCCTGAGGAACTCCCAAGAGAACATAATAAATGTCCGACTGCACTTCATTGCATTTTACACGAAGAGTTATGTTTTGCATAAATGAAATCAGGCACCAGTAATTTACCTGATACCAATAGCCTATAGATTATCAGTAAATATTCCTTTATTAGCAAAGTCGAAAGCTTTTGAGAGGTCCAATGGAATTGTTACATACTTGCCTTGCAACTATCTAATTCCTTATAAATAAAATCAAATAATTTAGAAGAAGCAGTTTGAACAGATCTACCCTTTCTGAAGCCCATGTTGGTAATCTGATAAATCGAAAATGTATTATACTTTTCTAGAAATACTGTTACTCTATTACTAATAACATGTTAAAATTTAATATTACACTCAATAACGACATTTGACTATAATTTTCCATATCACAGCTTTTTAAAAACCCGAATAACGGACGATATTTTTAGTGCATCAGGGAAGTGGTCATTTTAAATAGAGGTATAGTAAAGGATCAATTATAATTGGTGATATATTTTTAATTATTTGTACGATTAAACCATCTAAGCGTGGCGACTTTTTGGTGAGACATTAATGGTGAGTTCTGTTTTTGTTTCAGCTTTTGTAATATCATAGAAAAACAAGTTATATTATTTCCAGACTGCATGTGATAATGATAATAAGTTGTTATGATTTTGGACGCCTTTCAAGTTATTATATAGGTTTTTAAGTGCTAGCCCTTCTTGAATATTTCATCAATTATCCAACCATTGCACCACATAACCCTTTTATTGGCTAATTAAATTTTTCACGAAAATTGCGTTCCTTAATAGACGAAGCTGATGGCACTACGTCAACAATAATTAGTATTCGCTAGTAGTAGCATTAACCATCACTTTATGAAGTTAGTTTTACATGAAACACCGAGATTGTTTTAATGAAAACAAACATTTTGAGCTTCTCTTTGTGGTCAAAGCTTTATGATACATATAGTGAATCTGGTTCGGGGCGGTTTCATACACGTTTACGTGTATGCGGACGTGGGAGAGGTTTCCATCATTGATATTATAAACAAAAAATCTGCTTTATATAAGTTAATTAAATGTAAATAACATTGTGGTATTTGAACAACCTTTTTTGAAAGTGGATCCGTAAAGAGATCGCGGATTTGTTTGCTTTACGTAGGCTTTGCATTTTTATATTTATGCGGTTGTTGATAAACGCAAATTAATTGTAACAATGATGAAAGATTATTCTTTATATCCCATACATATGCGCTTCGCAGCTCTTTACAATAAAACAACTTTTATCACAAAGGCCACCCGTGGTTATTTTTAATTTAAATATATTTTGTTTAAAATGCAACTCGTCTCATTTTTTTATGTGGAATAATACAGACTCGAATACAGGGTATGTTGATATATCGATAGAAAGTTTTAATGCGGTGATATATTGGTTCATTTAGAACCTATATGACCATATACAGTGTCAGAAAATTTTTCATTTGGGTCGGCAATGAGAGCAAGCGAGAGCGAAGCAACTAGGCTATTCTTTTTTATCGTATAACACATCCTTCTGATGCCACCTGCTTTCCCCACCACATGTGCGTGGGCAACTCTGCTTGCGGAATTTCAATTTGTTTCCGTCTTCCACTTGCAATGTAAAGAATTATTTGACTCGTTTTGAAAGTAAAACGGGTTAAATAATTTCAGTTATTAAAGCACGTAATAATATTACGTATACTGAACAGAGCCAACTACATCCTTCCTTTGAATAAATGGTACTGAAATTTTTAATAGCAATAATGATGTATGTACGTGTTTTCTTGATAGCGCGTCATTATTTGCTCCCTCTACTAGAGCACTGGTACACGCCTTTATTGTAGGCGGGTCTGTCAGGCCGTTGAAACTATGCGTGCCACCCAAATCCAACATTTTCCGAATGTGTATACCATTACACAAAGCGACCAGCAAAATCCCCAAACTTGACACCTCTCGACTTTCAGGCCTGAGGACGAATATTTGATTCTTCTTGTACATATGATATACGTCTTCCCGCTGCACTCTGTACCGACTCGGTGGCGCAGTAGAGCAGCGATTTCGTAAGTCTATCGTGTCGTTTTTTTTTTTTGGCGTAGAACCAGGTCAAACATATTAGGTTCCTTTCAGTATGTCATCGGGCATATGAAATCATATTTTACGACATTTTTTTGTGGTCTCGAACTTTTTAAATCAATAAAAAGTGAAAAAAATGTATTTTTAAAGAAAATTGTTTTTTTTTGTTTCCACCGCCATATCTTTAAAACTATTAAAGGTACCGAAATTTGTTTTGTGTCAAATTAAAGCACACACTGTAGCGCTCTTACCAATATAAACGGTTTGGGCACAATTCGCACTTTCATTTCTCTAAAAATCAAATAAACTAAAAATACATATTTTGTGTATTGAAATCTTCACCAATCGATAAACTTTTTTATTTTTGAAAATATTTGCATACATGCAGCGAAGAAAATAAAGCATAATAATCACAAAAGTTTTTGAAACAATATGTTTTTTCCTAAAGTGTACCGTTTGGCAACAGCGATTTCTTTTATCAGCGCTAAACGCGACATTGGGACGCAATTAATACACCTCGCATGCAGGGTTGGTCAGATTAGTCGCGTAGAAGTAGCGTTAGTTCAATCTAGATTAATATATGGCATTCTAGGTTGGGGTGGAGTTGCTTACTGTCATCTAAAAAATTAGATATCATTCATAAAAAATGTGCCACCCCCTCTCAGGGGGTGGCACTTAAAAAATATATATATAAAATATAAATATATTTATTGGAGCTGAAATAGAATCAAATTTTAAGAAGAAAAGGTTCCATGCAATTTTTCACATACATTTATTTTTAAGTTATCAAAATTGCGATTTTAGCTTAAAATAAAAGCTTTTAAAAAAGGTATTTTCAAACGGCTTGCGTCAAGTATCTCGAAAAGTATTACTTTATCGAAAAAATGTTATAGACCAATTACAGAAAGCACCCTACAAACTGGGAATTAATTATATTTTTTATTTATTGATGTAGGATTAATAATTTCGGAAATATTTAAGTTTATTTGGTATCCAAGGGTTTCGAAATTACCTTTAAAGTTTAAAATGCATTTTTTTCTAAAGCAAGTGCTTTAAATGAGCAAAAAAGAATTTGAGCATTTAGGTAATGCTACATTTTAACGAAAAACTGTATTTGAGATAATTTTTTTAAATTATTGGCTAATTAGAGTAACAAAACGAGTAAAAAATAATCTGAAAGCGCAATTAATTGTCTTTAATTTCCTTTCTTAGCATGCGTCACAATTTCTGAGATATTTAACATTTAAACTGCATTTTTCGTCTTATGAACGTTCGGATGCCATTTGTAAACTCATATCTCCGAAACTATTAAATCTATGTAAATAAATAAACAAGCGAAATTTATTATTAGTTTATGAGCTTATTTTTGGTCTCTACGCATTTTTGAACAAAACTAATATTTATTGAGATATTTGGAATAGGAAAAAAAATACGTTTTATCGAAAATACCTTTATAGTTTAAACTGTAATTTTTCTAAAGCAAATGCTGTATACGAACCAAAAAATTTGAGCATCTACGTCATGCTGTATATTAATGAGAAACCGTGTTTGAAATTAATTTTTTTTTAATTACTGGCTAATTACAGTAACAAAATGGCGACGTTGTTATTAAAATCATGTGTAGACGGACATTGCTTCGGTCATAACTTGGTTTTTTATGCTACATAAACAAATAAAAAAATAGTTAAGAGCTTAATTAATAACCTATTATTGTATCTATTAGTATCCTTGGCGTAGGTGTCACAGTTTCTGAGATATTTAACTCTCACTCTAAATAGTTATCTTACGAACACTTGGATGCCAAATGTAAACTTAAATATCTCCGAAATTATTAATCCTACATCAATAAACAAAAAAATATAATTAATTCCCAGTTTGTACTTTCTGTAATTGGTCTATAACATTTTTTCGATAAAGTAATACTTTTTGAGATACTTGACGAATGCCGTTTAGAAACACCTTTTTTTTAAGCTAAAATCGCAATTTTGAAGTCGTTATAACTTAAAAACTATTAATTTATGTGAAAAATTGCATAGAACCTTTTCTTCTTAAAATATGATTGTACTTCATATATTTTTTAAGTGCCACCCCCTCAAAGGGGGTGGCACTTAAAAAATATAAATAAATTAACAAGCCCCCGCTCAATATAGAAACTTTTCTGTGAAACATTTACTATTATACTGCCAAAAATGAACGAAATCCGTTCAATTTGACATTACTTCGAAGTTTTGCATATTTTTTACCTCTAGGTACTGTACTACTACCACCTGTCTTTTTATTATTAAAAGGAGACTATTTAATATTTATTATACAACTTCTTAATATTAACAACATATGATCAATACTACTGTACAATATATGAAATATTGAATAATAATATTGATCCCCTAGATGCTTTTGATCACTACTGGTTTTGTACCTATTGATATAAGTTAAACTACTATATACACCCCAACCGGGATCGTCAGATCGTTGCAGTCGGCAGGCTTGCTACAGCCGAGCGCGCAAGAATATGACTTTGGCCCGTTAAAAAAAATCGCTGACTCAATACTATGAACGGGACATGAAAAATTTTTATCCTAAAAACTTTTTTCAACTATTAGCTTCAATTTTTACGCAGCATGTATATACAAATTTTCATAAATAAACTTTTTTCTCGATTGCCTAAAATTACGCTACTGAAAATAACAAGTTTGAGTTTCCTATTATTTTACCAACTTAAAAAAAAATAAATCGGGTTCACGTGGGACGTTGTTCGAAGCGCTATTGTGTCTACTTTAATCTAAAAAAAAAGTAGCTTGATAGCACAAATATTTTCAGAGATATAGCGGTGGAGACGTTAAAAAACATATTTCATTAAAAATCTATTTTTTTGAGTTTTTCCGAAATAAAAAAGTTCTCGACCACCGAAAAATGTCGTAAAAAACGATTTCGTGTACACGATTATATTACTAAAGAATCCCACTAAGTCTGGTTTGGTTCTACGCCGGTTTTTTTTTTTCGAAAACTAAGCGACTTTACTTCCAGATTTTACTCTACTACAGATCGACTCGGTGGCGCAGTGCTTAAGGCGATACATAGCCATCGAGGAGCTCCATAGGCTGACCTCTTTACCACGTACCACCAATTATATAAGAGATATCTCTAAGAAATTTTTCGCCCTAAGGGTAGGCGTCTCGGACATTACCAGGTACATTGCCTACCTGAGAGATTACGAGAACTCATCACATTCGCATAAATTAATCCACCAGAAACTTGAGTTGTATACTCTCAGGAGGCAATAACCCTAATACCACCCCTCAAACATCCATCCCCCAACCATCCTATCCCATAATTTGTCCGGTTTCTGGGGAATCCTGCACCAGGCAAACAGAAATTACAAGAGGTATCACTACTTAAAACCTCAATACAACTACACCATTTGCCTTATTAATTTGTTGTGTTTTTATCATGCTGACTATCCTTTTCAAGCAGGTTTTTAATACTATTTTCCTGCATGATCGATAAATCGTTTTTCATCTTTAATCTATTTACATATATTATTTCAAACTTATTGTGTAATACATAAATGCGTATCTATCTTAGAAATACGCTAAATTAATCCATCAAATAATAAAGGCTGACCGTTTATTCCCTGGGTTACCAGCAGCCCATTTACAGACGCATCTCGTCTTCGCGACCTAATACGTTTGTAAACACATATTACATTGTATACCAAATATAATAAATGAAATGCCTTTGACATGTAAATACCTACAAACAATAAAGAGATTTTTAAATGGAAATGGAATGTTAGGCTTGCGACCACGGGGTCCCGGGTTCGAATCCTGGCTAGGGTATAGATGTGTAGTGGCGTTTTTCATGTATTACCGAGATGGTAGCAGTGGACTAGACTGCGGTTGTGTGAGAGACAACACGGTCTAGTCGCTCTCCTCTCCTGAGTTCGAGTCTCAGCTGCGGCAGATGGCAATTTCGCAGGGAATGGGTGTTGTGATGTTGTCTATGTGTGTGTGTGTGTGTGTCCTGGTTGAGTGGTAGAATAGCCATCGGCTAAACTCCGCCAGGACAAATGGCGATTAAAAAAAAAATAAGCTGAGGCGCAGTGTAGTTCGGGTTTTCTGCATTCGCAACTTTGACTGCAGCCAGTTTTGCATTTGCAAAATATTTTTTGATAAATTTTCAGTAACTGGTTGCTGCTTCATTGAGTCTGTTGGAATTTAAAAAAAATTGTAGTTTCCACCCCCAATTATTTGGTATCGATTGGATATCCAGCCATATTTGCACCTGTAAGTGTACTTTCTTTAGGTGTTCTAGAGCTGTGTCAGTTGTATAAATTCGTCAGATTTACATTGGAATCTATTAGCTATAGCTTTTGTAAAACTGGTACCTATTGTCAAACCTAATTTCTCACTTACTTTATTAATATCATATGGTAAAAATAGAAATAATTAATTCATAACAGTAATTTTTTAAATTATTGTTTTGGTTCAATACTATTTGAATACAGTTCTCAGTATGAACTGCTTTGTCGGCAGGGTTGTGTTTGTAAACAAAGTCAACATTGAACTGTCAATGCCGACGCATCATTTATCCCGGAGTATTTAAACAATACAGTAAATAAGGACCCGCAAGTGTCCATCCGGTCACCAAAGAGGGTGTCGGCACGAGTTTCTACGCGGGCACCGAAAGGAGACCGAAGGCGCCGCCCGTTGAAAGCGTCCCCAAGAGCCCCACTGCGTCGTGGATTTGTATCCCGGATTGTGATATTTGTTATTACTAAATACTGTTTTGTTAAAATCGATTAGATTTAATTTGCCGTTTCCAGATATTCTTAATTTACAGTTTTAGCAAGTGTTAGGTGACACTATATTCATTTAAATCAAACTAAGCTGGAATACATTTTAGTCCAGCCTTAGAAATATAAGCAGGATCTTGATTCTCTCGCAAATACTTTGAGTTTTTGACGAGTATATTTTGTAGAATGTGCCAACGCCGCGTATGATTTTATTGCTTCTCGATGACGTAAGAATGTAAGCGTGTCTTGTGCTGGTATGAAGTATGTTTAGTCGCAGCCGGGTTACTTTGGCATTATTTATGAGTTTTTTCGGCGTACCACCTGGATTATTGACCCGATGGGGAGACAGGTTCATAAACTTGTAATCCAGCCCTAAAAAATATGATTTTTTAATATTCTAAACGAATCTCAAATCCGCTTACGCTAAGCGCCAACAAATTACCGACTAATATCGGCCTTAGGCAAACAAAATTACGTGATTCAGACCCATCTGGTGTGATAATTGGGTAGGCAGTTTTGTTGCCGAATAAGATTAATCGGTTTGTACAGCAAGTGATCTAATACGGCGGCCAACGCTCTGTTTGTTTGGTTAGGTGTCCTTGGCAGGACGCGGGCAGATCCTGCAAGGAGTCCCGAACGTCCTGCGACCCGGATTTCCCCGACACTAGTTGGGATTTAAGAGATGTAATTGGAGATTAGGTGGGATAACGTACCCGATTATATTCCTTAATTTAAGGACGAACGGGCCATTTTGCCGCAGATATGGAACATCGAGAAGCGGAAAATCCTCCGACAGAATTAATATTTACTTTTGTTTTTATGAGGCTGCGGATTTGGTTTGCTTGGGTTATGTGGAGTGGAGTGCTGAGCAAACCCGGTGTTAGCAGGATGGCAGTTGCCGGTAATTATTATTGGCTTCGGTTATTATAACGCACACAGAACTTTTTTGTCTCCGGGATACTTTGACCTTCCTTTAACGGCGTTTTACAACCAGAACGAACAATTGAAGAAACCAACTTTTATACACAGGGGGTTTCATTATAACTACAGACCAGACTTTTTTTTGAAAAACAATTCATTTCCAAGTTATTATTTAATATTCAAAAAAAAAAACCGCAATTTCAAGGGGGCCGTAATTCGACAACCATCCATCAAAATTTTGTCAAATTTTGGTTATAGGGGTTCTGAAGCATGCTGATCAATAATACTATGTTAGTATTTTTGTAAAAAAAAATTCCTAATATCTTTTTTTGGAAAACTAGGTTCATTTTTCTTCATAACGACGAACGCCACTGGTGGAGTTTTAAAGGTTTTACTCCTGATGGTAAGCACTTTCCACCCAAATTTTAAAAAAATCGCAATGTTAATAAGGCAGCTGTGATATGGGAGTCATGAAAAGTGAGATGTACTGTATACTTAGTTGTAGCATTGAAAGGGGGGGAGTGTTTTTCTGTTTGGAAGGAAGTTAATATATACACTTTGCGAAAAAATAAAGAACCAATGGCATTTACGGATTTCAGGAATATTTTGCTCTATTTAGTAAAGAGATAAAGTAATGAAAGCTCATAATAGACAAATTTAAAAATTTGTTCAAGATTCCAAGTAACAATTTAAGTTTTATCGCAATCTACAATAGGTTATTAAGTCTATATAATAAAACTGATCGTAAAACTATTTATACTAGATAATCTCTTAAAAGCTACAATGAACCCGGCATAAAACCAAAAAAGACCTTTTATAAAGGTTATAAATATCTTCCTTAAAACTATCAATAAAACCAACAGTACTTTAGAACCCAAATCTGCAAGATGTTTTCAAGTCTACCATAAAACCTTTTATAAAATCTTCTTAAAATCGTTAGTACTTGCAATCAAATTTTAAGCCTGCTTTGAGAACATCATAAATAATTGCGTCTTTAATAAGTCTTTGGCTAAATGTAAACTGTAAGAATAAGAAAAGTATAACTAAACACTGTTGCCCCGACTTTGTTCAAACATGTATGCCATAGTTAACAGAAAAAAAACATGGCTGAAAAATTAATAAAACCGTTTATTTTAATAGTATACCCTATTAAGAGTTTGTGGATTTAGGAAATATTTTTATACAAAAGGTTTTGTTAAATTCCAATTGCTCCACTTTATTACTACTTTAAAGCCTGTAAGACTTTACCCACCCTTACTACTCTTCTTTAAAACCTCTGACAATCTCTAATCCAAATGTACTTGGCTTAAATCACATAACCTAAAACCCAAAATCACAAAATGGCGTTTACTATGTGTTATATGCCCCCTCTCTCAAAGTTTAAAGGCGTAAGTGGGGGAACCAAAGAATTTATAAGTGCTTTATAAAAACCAAAAAGTTTTAACGTAGCTTAATAAAGCTACCAAAAAACTATTAGGTTTTAAGGAACCTTTACCAATTATCGTTAAAAGCAAATAGTATTTATGATAACATATATTAAGAGTAAGACTACTTAAGACTTATTAGTTTTATTGCTTGAATCATAAGTACTTAAAGACCATATTTTAAAACTCCCATAAAACCTAAAAGCCGCTGCGTAACATCGCGCGGTTCTCGCGTTGTTGTTACGTAGCTCCTTCATATATTATTAATATTAATGAAAATAAATGCAATACCTTTTTGACATGTACCCATACTTAAATAAAATACAAGATATTTAAATTGGTGCTTTCAAAACTAGATACAAGGCAAGCTGTCCTTGTCTATACCGATCTCTCTTATGTACCTGCCTAAACGATATACGCAAACATCATAGCCGCCGTGTAGAGAACTGAAAGAACTGGATAATTTAAACAGAAATCTCATATAAAATGAATTTATTTAGATTTTTCGGTATAATTTCTATAAATGTTAAGAGAAAAAATAGTACGTCAATGGCTGGTCTTTGTCCGAGTGATTTATTACTCTCTGTCTTTTCCAAATAGAGTATAGTGTCCTACCGGAAAGCATTATTCTTCTTGAACAACAACGAACAAACTACAACATATTTGAACGAGAATGGGTTATTGCCACCCCGCCAATCTACATATAAGTCAAATAATAGTTGAGCTACCTTTATTAAATAACTTCCGCTGTCAACAATGACCAGGTAACAGTCTCAGTCATTTAGTAAAGCATTCAATTACGACATTCTTGTGACGATCGTTAGTCATAATGGTCCAACTTAAACAGATGCAATTGAAATGACAAAAATAAATGAGGCAATAGCAAATTTACCCAACTTAACTTGTGGAGTGCCGCAAGGATCTATTCTAGATCCACTTAACCATTATTTTGCATCAAATCTTGAATCAGATTTCTTTTTAAGATATCTAAATTTACGTACAATTTAATACGCAAAATTTACCGTAGTGTTTTCGATCCCACATCCGAATATAAGGTTTTAAGTATTGAGCAAAACCTGAAAAATTCAAGTTCCTCACAGTTAACAGACTATTAAACTCTTCTCCAAGTGAAGGAATCTTCCTTGAAAAACTGAAAATTGCCAAGATAGTACCTTTATCTAAGTCAGGTTGTAATTCAAAGGTTGAGAATTATCGACCAATATCCATTCTTTCTCTAAAATATGTGGCATAAAAAAATTACAAAATTCTTTGATGAACATAATCTGTTTAATAATAATAAATTTGGTTTTCGTGTTGGATTCTCTACAACTATTATATACACTTTTTGAATAATCTGTGTAAGAATTTGGATAAAGACAAAAAAGGTGTATGTATCTTTCTTGACTTGCATATGGCATTAGATTTTGTACGCCTTGCTAGCCTTATAAGAAAAGTGGAGAGTTGTGCTATACGAGGTGAATTACTAAATTGGTTTAAACGTTATCTAAGTCAGAGCACACTTTGTCGACATTAATAACTCCAGGTCTGTCGTTCTTGAAACCTCAAGTGAGTATCACAAGGGTCAGTTTTAGGTCCCTTGCTATACCATTATTATGTGAACGAATCTATACTATTTACTGATGACTAATCTCTTCTAATATCAGAATCGAATACAGAACATACGGTAAACAAAGCTAACATAAAACTGTCACAAGCTTACGAATAGTTTACCGAAAATGGGCTTGTTCCAAATAATGAAAAATCCATATTTTTATGATTTAGCACCTTAAAAAAAAATTATGACTTTAAGACTTTTACCATACTACCTTGTTTTGTAAAAATCCTGACAAAAATCGTATGTCTAATAAAACCCATCTGTCAATAATAAAATTGAACTTGAGGTAACAAAAATTGGATTTGTTATTAAGGTTCTTTGCAGATTAGTTGCAACTTGCAACTAGTGAAGAAGAGCTCATCAATCATCAAACAATAAGCGCAGAGTACGATAAGCATTTGAAAGTTCATAGATGTCCATGGTCGTTAGTCTTGAACCTTCGGTATATATGATGTATGCATGCTTCTATTTTTGTTATGATTGTAACATTCTGTGGCTCCCAAACAGCAATCTTGAAAATTTGAAACTGGAAACTAGGAAACGAATGACATTCTAATTTATGATCATATAAGTTATTTCGCTAATACGTAGACAGTCTGTTCACGAGATTTATTTTGTCTAGACCTCCCGGTATGAATATAAAGCCCCGATGAATACGTTATCTGACCAGAAAGACATTAATCACCCAATATCATTAAATTAATAGGATAAGAAATTGATTTTCCTCAAAGTAAATTGTAAATAGAATATCGTCCAAAGCAAATTCAGGCAAACGACGTTGGTTAATTATGTACGAAGAAAGCAGATAAGTTATTGAATGCGATTTTAATTTTAATATTTTTCACGTAGTCAATGTTTGTGCTGTAAGTTTCATGTAAATTAAAAAAATATTTTTAGCAATATATTTTCGGGTAGTTAAAATTCAATTTTTTTCACGCTGTAACCACACTTTCCAAAATTTTAAATGGCATGATAGGACAAGTGATTCGTCATTTGTAAGGTCTTCCTGTTCCAAATACCACACAACAAAAATTTTAAAATTCTATAAATTCATTTTCAAAATATTCGAAATTCAAGTATGTAAACTTTTCGAATATATTTTTCTTTGACCAACAACGCGACGTCTATGAGTGAAACTGTTGCATGCTGGAATAGAAACAGCCTCAGCCTGCTGTATATTCGCAATTTATGTTAGGTAAGGACTCACGGAGTCACGAGTAATTGGATAGTTATATAACGTGGTCCTAGACAATTGAAAAACAACACACACAAATTGATATCGTGGAGAAAAGTCTTGAGGTCGAGGATCCTATTTACGCAAGAATTTGTTTGCAATTTAATTTGTACTTGTAGCCCAATAAATAGCAATAATAATAAGTTAGTAGTAAGTCAGCAAACGTATACATGATCAGTCTCAAAGTAATAAAAATTCCGAAAATTCAGAAATCATCTGCGATAAAATTTTATAACCTTTAATTTTATACATAACTGTTTTTTTCGTAAGTTCAATGAGAAAACTAAAATGCATTTTTTTTAATTAAAATTATTCAGAAATTAGACAGTTATAAACACACGACGAAAAAGAAAGAATATGACCCGCATTATTTGTCGTATTATTGCTGCGATGGCTTTACGGGTTGCAACTCTTGGTCATTTAAAGATAATAAAACTGTTTTACTAATGCAAATTTGTTTAACATTCATTGTCAGCAATTAAATTAATAACGTTTAATTAAATTTATTATTTTTTACTTTAAGTTTACCTCTAAACTAGACAAATAAATACTAAATGGTACCACCTGGTCTGAAAATATTGTACTTTTAGAAAATATTTAAGCATAACGTTGGCTTAAGGCAAACATTTTATAAGATTTTTTTGGTTCTTTTTGCTAATTTAACATGCAAAACATGTTAAAACATAGTTATCCAATTAGAAGAGAGTTCGAAAAGAATAATAAGCAGCTATACAATAAAGTCACTTAAGGTTGGCGTACCTCAAGGATCTATTTTGGAGCCACTAATTGTTTTGTATTACTTATCAATTGTTTATCGTTAGGATGGAACTCTTAGTCAATCTTCAATAGTACTTAGTTATTTATAATTAATATAATTTAATATAGGCAACGAAAACTGATGTTATTCGAGGTCACATTAATAATAATACATTTATTCATAAATGAAATGAGTGGTATTTTTAATAACTTTAGATATATCTGAAACATATAGTGAAGTCAGTAGTGGCCCTAGGATTGATCCTTGTGGCACACCTACCTTTAAAGTTTGAAATTGAGACACTTGATTTATAACAACACATTGACTACTTCTTTAAGATAGTTGACATTAACTGCAGTGAAATGTCTGAAAATCCAAAATAATGTAATTTTGACATTAAGATATGAAGTGAACGTTTTACATTTATAGTACAGCATTATTAAAATCTAATAGACACGTGTAATGTGTATATGTCAAGCACAGCTTTTTTGGATGAAGATAACTGATCTGAGTCGAGATCGGGTCAGTAGTATTGGTTTAAATGTTTCGACAGGTTTACATCAAATGGCATGCAGATCATTTGCATTCCAGTCAGTGGGAAATTTTGTTTACCTACCAGAACAAATAGATATTTTAGATTAAAAAAAGCTTCTTTGATATCCATTCCTAACAGTTTTTACTAAAAAAAAAAACTGTAAATAGATCTCCAGACCGTTGCATGTCAAACTTGACTTTTTAACAAATTGTTCATCTATTAACCTTCCTTTTTGTTAAGTTCTAGGCTATCCCTAATTTATTAAAATATAAAAAGCCTATTTTGACAGGTCGTTGCCGATAATTTTATTTTAACTCAGTATTTATGAACTTTCTTCGATTTACATTTGTATTGCAAAAAACAAGTTATTAACTGTGAGCAGTAAGTGACTTTTCAGGTCTCGAATGCTTAGGAAGTATCATTTTTGCACGCTCAGGTACTTTCTGGATTGATTAAGACATATGTAAGTGACGTTTACAAATTAGCGATCGGTAAGTAAAAAATATATTTTGAGGTTTCTGGTTCTTGTACACACTCTAAATCGCAATTTTTTTTCATCCCCTTTAATAATGGGGTGGGGGTGGTAATGGGGGTGGCTAATGCCAAAAATTTTTTTGAGACCTTAGCTTCCCTTGTATATGCTAAATACCAATTTTATGGACTCATACCTGCTTGATTTACCTATTTACCCCAAATTTATCCCAATTTACCCCCCAACCCTTCGACGGAACAAGATGAAAATATAATCTAGTTCCAGATCCCGTTAAAGTACATATGGGTACCAAATTTCAAGTCAATATCTTATACGGTTCCAGAGTAAACGTGCACACAAAAAGTTACAGACAGAAATTTTTTTTTCGCTTAAACTTAAAATCTCGACGTTTCATGACATTCTAAGCCTATTTGAACAATAAAAATTTTTTTAAATTTTTTTGTCGTTACTATACTATAAGTAATTACAATTTGAACAATTATTAAAATTTATTGGAGCAATAGAATTCGAGTTTAAAACAACGTTCTCTTCTGAATCATAACTTACAAGGAGATTTCGAATGACAGCAGATGTCATTTGACAATAAATATTCGGTCTCAGTAACCAAAGCGAAAACTTTTTCAGGTACGACTTGTTTGTTTTATATATTTTTAAAATATTAATTGTTTTAGTTTTAATTGAATTTATTCAATATTTGAGCGTGCAAAAACGTCATAAGCACTGCGGCCATTAAGCCTTTTTACTGATTTCAGATGTCCTCAACCAGTAAAGAACACTTACTGACCTTAATACTTAATATACTATTACAGTTCATGGTATGTAATGAATTATTAAGTGTTTAAAATAATTTTTTGACTTGAATAGTTTGACTCCACTGGGTATACGGAGATTTTCTTTAATTCTTGAACATTGTATTCTGTATACAATCTATTAACATTTTATAGAATTTTAATTATCACGTTGATGCATACGCATCATCGGAAAATTATCTGGATAACAAAAATGAAAAATTATTATGTTACAGATAAAAGTAACAGATGATTTATTTTTGATAGGTTATAAAACGTTTAAAAGCTGTTTGCTAAACACTTAAAAATTATTTTCCACCAACTCACTATTTTTTTTCCTTTGTAACAGCAACGAGTTGACGTACACTTTTGTATGGCAAACTGCATACGGCTCTGCGTGCGAGGGTGAACCCCACAACTGGGGCACCCCAACCTACTGTGTATTCTCCGACAGAGCCTCACTGACGTACCGTGATCGTGGGGAATAATTCACAATAACGTGCACGTAAGTGTTTGCTTAGTACGGGTAATTTGTCGATTGGGGAAGCAATTTCCATGACCTACCCCAATAAGATGTGGTTGAATTATTGCATATAAGGAACATTATATAACAATACGGGCGCAATGCTCCTTGCAGTGTACCCTATACCTTTATTGGCAATTTTCAGCGAACGTCATAATAATGGGGCTTTGTAGTGGAGCTTTATTATGTAGACGGCGTGTTGTTTGTGGCATCAAAAGATGTGGGGAATTAGCGAGGAAGTGATGGTGTAGTTCAATGCCGGGTACATACACAGGAATATGCAACTGAGATGCTGATCAATAATATGCATATATATTGAATAACGTTAAAATGATCACAGGAACATGAGGAGATATACTGGGCGTCTTACTTTTTATTAGCAGGACTTCAATAGTCATTAGAAAGTCTCGTTTTAAGAATGCTGTGCGAATTACTTGGTATTTCAGAGTAAGTAATTCAATACTGAAAACCATCGCCCATTATTTCCAGTGGCGAAGATAAAGAGGTATTTATAAATTATGAATATTTATGAAATTTATGAATTGAAATTTTGCAAATATTTTTTAAAATATAAAAGGGCATTTAATTTTACCCAGAAAACGGTCCCTGTCAAAAATTGATAAAACGCATCGTTTTCAAGAAAAATGGAAATGCTGATTTCCATTTGCTCAAATCATGATTTGAAAAAATGACGATTTTGCTGATACAAATGTTTTTTCACTCTATATATTTTGAATGTATTATTCCAAAAAGTATAGGATAAAGTGGAAACTTCGCGTACACATGCCATCTACCGAGTCGTGGGCAGCAACTCCATATTTACAGGCATCAATCAAAGAAATTGTCTATACTACTGATCTTACTATTGGCATCTGAGTGCATCTGAGAATATTAGGAGAACAGAGGAGAAGAGAGTACATTGGTGTAATACTATAGTGTCACATCGCGTCTGCGTATTAAACATATTAAAAATGACAATGGTGGTAATATGTCAAAGTGAATGTAAAAGAATTATCGTTATTATTAATAAGAAAGAGCTTGAAAAACGTAAAGTTTCCAGTACAGCAAAACAGGGTTGGAAAAAACTGGGTTTTTTTGTTTTAAACAGCTTTTTTCAATGTTTTAAATGGTACCTATGTTTTAAACTGTGTTTTAAACAGTTGCTTAAAACATCACATTGTGTATTAAACATGTTTTAAATATTTGTTTAAAACATGATACGATGTTTTAAACATCTTCTTTAAAACATTTTGTTTTAAACATGCCAACCCTGGAGCGAAATAAAATGGTTACTAATTCCGGAAGAAGAAACGATACGGACAAAGAGCATGGCTTTATTAAGGTGCGTACTGCCTAAAGAACCCGCGATGAGACTAATATCTCAGTTTGGTCTGTTTGGTTTAAATTGCTATGAAAATATGCTAAAAAGCAGCTAAATACCAGCTTGTTATCCTACGAAGTTCTTTATCATGTAGCAAGTTGTTAATAGTTAATGACGGAGTGTATATTTTTGCAAGTTCCAAGCATTGCTCTGACACTTATATTACAGATTATGTAGATACCAAAATTAACTCTTAATAAAAAATATACAGATTGGATACTTTAAAAACAATTAAACGACAGGAAAATAATATCTGGAATGTAGTTGACAAGGATGAAAATCTAATACAATTTTGGTAAAAAAAATATACAAAGTGATCACTGAAAGGAATAAGATAATAATTAATGAATAGAAGGTGTCAAAAGAGAGGAAAGATTTTTACAAATAAGTTTGCAAATTCTTTATACTCCTCGCTTACCGAAGACAACTATTGTAATCGTGAAAAAAATCACTATTCGAGATTACTTAGGATTTTCATATTTCAAATGTAGATTATGAAAATTTAGGTATTTCAATTCAGCCATTCAGTCCGTCTGTTGGCACTATATCTAAATAATAATTGACTGAGAAAAATCATATTCAGCAGGTAAATAAGGCTTATTGCCATGGAAACAATCTGATATATTTTGATTGAAAAATATAGAGGCTGAACACCAAAAAAAAAATAAATAAATAAATAAACAAATAAAGGAAAAAATGATACGGAAAACAATATTTGACATATTGTTAACACTACTACTATTACTACTATATGTCGTGTGTTTATGTTTTATGTTAATTGCTAAGGAAGAAATCTATTTTAGTTTTAGTGAAAAAGTTATACGGGTGGTCACTAAAAGAATAAAATAATTAACTGGACTAAACACGTCAACATTTGACGGAAGATGTATAGAGTAGACTCTATTGTTTTTATGAACTCTTGGAAAAAGTGAGATCATTACGTTGAAACAGAGCCACGAATTTCTTGAAAAATGATAATTTGACCAATAAACTAATGTTATACGCATAGCACTTATTAGATAACACAACTTCTGGCTTTACCAACGATACTCTTCATTTTCATATTTGAGAAGAGTATAAAAATTGTAACGGTCAACTTTTTAGTATTCGTAAATTTCCATTAAAATCCATTAATTACATTATTTTATATCTTCATTACAAAAATGATCTAATTTGCTATTTTTATTAAAAAGATTTAATACTGGCCCTGTCGGACTTTCTGTTCTTTACAAAGCGACATTAAATTCTCGCGGTAAATAACGAATTAGCCGTCCATAAAATACGCGGGTAAAACAGTCGCATGAAAACTGTTCCTCCAATCGGCAAGTGCGAATATGATATGGTGTCTGGTTACCTTGGTTGCCGACCCCCCGAAAGTAAGGCACTAGGCGCGCGTATAAAACCATAAATTAATGTCATATATGCATTTCCGAAGCAGCCTTCGAGCTGACAAAGTCGTCAAAATGATGGCTGGAATTGAGTCATTTAAGTGTTTATTAGTTTGGAGACTTAATTTCTTTGGTGAATTGTACCAAGTAATTAAGAAGTTAACAACAAAATTTGTTCAGTATAGATGTCCTGAATTAAAGCAGCATTTAATAAGTGCTAACTGCTTTAAGTGCAATAATAAGAAAGGTAAGTTTAAAGTCAGTGTTCAATATACCTATAATGGTATATTTATGCAGTTCTTGAGGTTACAGCTGGTACCGACTTATAACTTGAGCTTGTAACTCATAACAGTGCTTTCGTCCCTTTTGCAGAAGTTCTGTAAGTACATTTACATCTTTATCTTACGTTTACCTGCAACTGGTAACTTTCCTTTACCTCCTGATCAAAGACGTCAATTTGATGCGATCTTCAGTGTTCTGTGTGGCATTTCGTTGTTTTCGCGAGTGCTAGTCCGGTATTAAAGACTATTAATAAAATTTCTTATTTAATAGTTGTAAATCATTTTCTGTGTATAGCACCTTTAGTTTTTATATGTATCTTGTAGCCTGGAATGCTACCATGTATTTCATTTCTTATGTTATTGCCTTTATTTACGTTTAACGATTTATTTATAATATAAAATATCAAAATTTGTTTATTTGTAAAATGTCACTTAATCTATTCATTTAGTAATAACTAACTAAACAATTAATAATTTAGTTACGTATATTTTTGAAGTAGTTACAGTAGTTTTTGTGTATTGTGGTCTTCTGTCATTATATATGGTATTATCTTTGTACGTTACCGTGTATCTATTTATCTTTTTTGTATATTATATATCTGCTGTCTCTCTATATATTTTTTGTTCCATTTGATTTTTGTAAACGTAATTCAAGCACATATTTTATTTGCCCAATCCTGATTTGTCAATTGCTCTACCATACCTTTTATCTTTACAATAAATTTTGTTATAGTTAACTAATTATTTTTTTATTTCAAAAGTCCCTTAGTTTATTTACGACTTTTACCTTATTATGTCCCGAACTGGGATTTATTCTCTTTCTGTGAAGTAATAAGCTATGTTTTTGATTTAAATTAATAGATTCACTTTTGCCTATTTTTACCTTTAAAATATAGTTTTCTATGAAATAGTCGGGCTTCACTTTTTGTCTTTTTTTGGGGATTGTAATGAAGATAATTCGTTTAAGAAAATAAAGACGTTATATAATTGATAAATTGACATGTTATATTTTTGTTACTGTCTGAACGTTTGTGAGGCGAAAATATATTTTTTTATATTTTTCCCTTTCTTATAGGAAAAGAAAATCGTAAACCAAAGAAAAACCCACATGGGCTTTTCTAAATAAAAAACCTATCCCTTTTACCTACCGGTTTTTCCTAATGGTGGGTTTTTGTCAGCCCAGTTAATAAGCCTCCAAAGACGGACCTGATCCGCGCTCCCTTTCACATGTCCCCATACGTGACAAACGTAGTTATTTTCACGTCTAGATGTGCGATGCCGTGTTATCATGCAATGCTGGTGGTGTTTATTAAATTTATACCCATTCTTCGGGTGTTTTTCGATGAAATTTAGGAAACCGCAGATTTTACATTATGTAAAGTAGCTGAATAGAGGGAGGGCCCTTTTGTTATGAATGCACAATAAAGCAAACACTTTTGGAATAAATACAATTTATCCGAATATAATTTATTGTAACGGAATTGTATAAGTTCCTTCATTAATTTCGCCACCCCTCCAAATAGTACGACGAAAGAAAGCACTTTTGTTGCATTAAAGATTCTATTATATTTGCTACTTTTCGTGCGATCTTAAAGAAATTGTATAAATTTCGGGGTGTCAGCTGCTGCTTACGACTTCATTGCACAAATGCCGACCAGAATGCAGGTTCATTATTACGCGATATTATTAGTATTTTCTAAAATAATTGAAAAACTTGTATATAAGCGTCTTTTTATGTTTTTGGTACGATTTAATACCTTTGAAATTTGAACATGGCTTTATAAAGAGATGATCAACTAGTAAAATACCTAGAGGTAAATAAATTAATAGTTTAAAGCACTAAAAAACACGCTTCTATAACTACTACAGTAAAAAGCAAAAAATAATCATCGAAACTGTTCTCCCCGTCTACCCCGTAAGGGCCTTAGTGTACGCCGCGTTTGTAATTAGTATAGTTGAGTATAAAAGCGTGGGCTCTTTCCGAACGCTATTTCGAACAGGTTCGATAACTAAAACGCTGAAGACATCATTGATAGCATTCTTATTTGCCTCTAGCATGTTTTCGCTCAATGTGATGATACATTTGGAGTTTTTTGACGAAAATTGTTTTTAAACACCTTTTTTTCAAGCTAAAATTCCAATTTTTAAGTCGTTATAACTTAAAGAGTATCAATTCATATGAAAATTTGCATATAACCTTTTCTTCTCAAAATTAGATTCTCTTTCAGCTGTAATGTCTTTTTTTTTTTTTTAGGTGCCACTCCCTTTGAGCTGATGCTTCACAAATTGGGAAACTAAGAAGTCAGAGATATAGTATTAAATTTTTTAAGTCATATCTATCCAACAGACCGCTGAGAGTTTGTATCAGTGCGAGAGAAAACAATAAAATGATAAAACTATCGATAAAACCAACAGTACTTTAGAACCCAAATATGCAAGATGATTTCAAGTCTACCATAAAACCTTTTATAAAATCTTCTTAAAGCCGTTAGTACTTGCAATCAAATTTTAAGCCTGCTCTGAGAATATCATAAATAATTGTCTTTAATAATAATTCGTTGTCGAAAACTTGTACATAAACTGTCTAAATCAGAAAATTTCGCCAAGTAATAAAATATGTCTACCTCGATTGAAATATCTGCATGTGCTAACGTTTTAAAATTTGATATTAATAAACAACCTAGTATAAAAAAATTGTCAACGCAGACCACTTTATTGATAAAATATATAAAAAAACTTTTAAAAAAAATCACGCGCCTTTCATTTGTCAGCTTATTAATTTATTATTTACAATTAATTAAAAAAATAGTAACCCTAGTTTTAGCTTACTCAGTATGATTTTGGGCTTTTTAGGGGTTTATATGACATATTAACACATTTTTAAATAGTTGCAGGCTAAATGTAAACAGTAAGAATAAGAAAAATATAACTAAACACTGTTGCCCCAACTTTGTTCAAACATGTCTGCCATAGTTAACAGAAAAAACATGGCTGAAAAATTAATAAAACCGTTTATTTTAATAGAATACCCTATTAAGAGTTTGTGGCTTTAGGAAATATTTTTATAAAACAAAAGATTTTGTTAAATTCCAATTGTTCCACTTTATTACTATTTTAAAGTCTGTAAAACTTTACCCAGCTTTACCACTCTTCTTTAAAACCCTCAAGATTTGTCTCTGACAATCTCTAATCCAAATGTACTTAGCTTAGATAATATAACCTAAAAAAACATTATTTATTTCGTGTGTTTTTGAGTGTGCGATCCCAAAATGGCGTTTACTATGCGTTATATGCCCCCTCTCTCAAAGTTTAAACGCGTAAGTGGGGGAACCAAAGGATTTATAAGTGCTTTATAAAAACCAAAAGTTTTAACGTAGCTTAATAAAGCTACCAAAAAACTATTAGGTTTTAAGGAACCCTTACCAATTATAGTTCAAAGCAAATAGTATTTATGATAAAATATATTAAGGGTAAGACTACTTAAGAGTTATTAGTTTTATTGCTTGATCATAAGGAGTACTTAAACACCATATTTTAAAACTCCCATAAAACCTAAAGATTTATAGATGTCTACCACAAAACTTAAAATATTTAAAATCCACTATAAAACTTAATGAGTTTATTGTGGTTTTGAATAATGCAGCAATTAAGTGCTATAAAACCAATAGGTCTTAAAGAGCAAAGAGGTTTAACAAATTGCTTTAAAGATAACTTGAAGGCCTTTTTTTAAGTACATATTATCTGCAGATGAATTGGTATGCACAAAAGAAATAATAAAACCCAGTTCGATTTATTTACCTTCTTAAATCTGTGATAAAACCCGATAAATACTTGTTGGCATTTAAATTGTTACTTGGACCTAGACACGCCCCCCGTGACGTCACAAAAAAGGTGGAGGGACGAGGCCTAGGACCTACTATAATACGCTACTCCGGTGAACTTTCGAAAAAAAAAATTATAACATTTGAAATTGGTAGCACCAAAAACCCATAAAACGATATGTCGCGTCGGTAGTGGTAACGGAATAAGATCAAAATATAATCCAGTTCCAGATCTGGTTAAAATACATACATGTACCAAATTTTAACTCAATATCTTTAACGGTTTCAGAGTAATCTTGCGCACAAAAAAAGTTACAGACACAGAAATTTTTTTAGCTCAAACTTAAAATCTCGACGTTTCATGACATTTGAACTATTTGAACAATAAAAAATTTCAATTTTTTTTTGGCGTTACTATACTTCCCCTTCAGGTGATTTATAATTTAATATTAAATAGACTTGCTTAACATCTCTAGAATATTTCTCTAAACTAAAAATGACTTTATAAAACTTTAGTAGATATACCCGAATGTACATCGACAAGATGTAATGAAATATCACAAATTCTGCAGGAAAACGTTAAGTAATACGACTAGACCTCCGAAATCGGAAACGCTAAAACTAGAGGAAATCGAAGGGGATAGAGAGAGGTCGAATGCCAAACATTATGAACGGAAATATATATCGAACGTTAGTATAGAACTCGAGAGATAAGATAAAGACCGGAATTATGAGTTACACGGCCACGAAGAAACGATACATAAGACAGCCAATTTAGTTTCTCAGCTTGTTCCATAGCACGGTGTTATCGACTAAGTCGAGGGTAGCTTTTTTGTTTGCAGAACAAGGAAATTTATTCCAGAAACGGGATAAATAGCAAGTTTCGCTACACGAAGCGTTCGTAAAAATCACGTATACATTTCTTCTTTTTCACTAAACCGATAGTCATATAATACTAATAATATTAGTAAAAGAGGTAATTTGTCATTTGTTAAATAGTGTATACCTCGGTTTATACAGAAATGTTCAAATCAAGATCTTTTGACGCCAGACAAACAAATACTCAAGGGGATAATCACTTATGCAATATGGGGGACAGGTATATGTGCAATGGCGTGCAATATGTGTGCAATATTGCAATTGTGGGACACATAATTTCAAGTGATTGCCCCCTCGCGAATACTCCTTGCAGCACACGAATGATGACTTGCCCCTGTACTTCTCATTTATTTTATTTCTCTTTGAAAAGAGGTGATCGAGCAATAGCAAGCAAGTTTTCGGCACCAGCGCCGAAATTTGACATAAAAAGACGTCGTCTCCGACAACGTATGGTAATGGTATAGTAGGTTCCGTATATAATTCAGCGATATAAAAAAGCTCGCAAAAATGCGTAAAGGGTACCGACCGCGTATCAGTTTTAGTTTACTTACAAAAAAAGCCATAAAGGTGTTCGGCTTCTTTTATTATCATCACAAAAAATGGTCATACATTTTTCCTAACAAGTTAAGAATGTAGGCCACTCCCACTGAATATAATTGGCTGAAATTTGTCCTAGCGAATTGATTATTGGTTAGAATAAGTTATCTAGTCAACGTGGATTCTTTGTCACAGAAGTTTAATGAAAAGTTTTATTAATTCTTTTTGTTGAGATAAGTAGTTGATCTTTAATAGTAAAACTAAAGTTTACAAAAATAAATAATTGTTTAAAAAAACATCGTGATACGATGAAAATGAAGGGTAATGAAACACTTTGTTCGCTTCACCCATGATGTTTAAATACTTCAAATACACAGAAATACTAGATGCGCACTTGGAGATACACGGAAAACTTGTAAACCTAATAAGTGGAAAGTGAACACAGGTCTACAAAAAAAAAAATTCTGCTCCAAGGACTGGACCTATCATGCTTTAAGTATTTTTGTGTGCTGAATCCGAATTTTCAATTTAAAAAATTTTCTACCGCGTAGATTTTGAGTAAATCCCGGTTTTTATTGCCAAAAAACCCTTTTTGACGATAAAAACATGGATTTACTCGAAATCTATGCGGTAGAAATTCTTTTAAATTGATAACACAGACCCACAAAAAAAAAGTTCAAAGCACCGAACCAGACTCATGTCCTATGTATTTTCGGTCGCTGAATCCGAATCCGGGGTCAAAAAAAATCGTACACCCCAAAATCATTAGCTAGACCCAATAAACACCCCTGAAATGGGGTAAAAAGAATATTAAGCTACGAGAATAGTTGTTACATCTTAATCAATCAAATTATACAAATTAAGGTTAAACAGCAGCGTACATACAATAGATATGAAACACACCCCCAGGGAGGGACGAAAACTAGCCCCCATATATAAAAAAAAGATCGAAATGTCTAAGTTTTGTTAAAGTGTTAAGAAACTACATCAGGTCCGACGTAATCTTCATAAACTGCCCCTATAGGGTTAAAAACAACCACCTTCAAGTTCAAAGGACACGAGAAAAACAAGAAAAAAACATAAAATCCAACAGGATTTCTATTTTCATGGATGCTATGATTGGCTGAAATTGCGTAGTACTCTAAAATAGAACCAGAAACTTACGTACCATCAACATCCTACACTGTCAACCCTCAGAGGGTGTGAAAACTACCCCCTATGTAAGATTTAACTATTAAAAGTTACAGTAACTTCTATAAAAATTCGAAACACCTGCGTTGTGCGGCAGAGAGAAGAAACTAGACTATGTTCGACGATGTGCTTGAAAACCACCCCCACGGGGTTGCGAGATACTATATCTGTAGGATGCTGGAAAAACAGAGAGAAACTAACCGGATTTACATTTTTATGATCGAGTTGCACACTTAGAGTTTGAAATTCATGTCCTATAAATGTTATTAAGTAACACCCCCAGAAAGGATGTAAACTACCGTAATTCAAGATGTAACGAAAAAGCTATACTGTTGCTTATTCGTTTCATTTCCATAGTTTTTTTTTATAGGGTGGCGTCTCTCAACCCCGTGGGGGTGGTTTTCAAGCACAGCGTCGAACATAGTCTAGTTTCTTCTCTCTTCCACACAATGCAGGTGTTTCGAATTTTTATAGAAGTCACTGTAACTTTTTATAGTCAAACCTTACATAGGGGGTAGTTTTCACACCCTCTGAGGGTTGACACTGTAGAATGTTGATGGTACGTAAGTTTCTAATTCTATTTTAGAGTACTACGCAATTTCAGCCAATCATAGCATCCATGAAAATAGAAATCCTGTTGTATTTTACGTTTTTTCTTGTTTTTCTCGTGTCCTTTAAACTTGGGGGTGGTTGTTCTCAACTCTATAGGGGCAGTTTATGAAGATTACGTCGAACCTGATGCAGTTTCTTATCACTTTAACAAAATTTAGACATTTTGAGCTTTTTCAGCAGTCATTGCTGTTTTGGATAGATTTTTTTATATATGGGGACTAGTTTCCGCCCCTCCCTGGGGATGTGTTCCATATCTATTGTATGTACGCTGCTGTTTAACCTTGATTTGTATAATTCAATTGATTAAGATGTAACAACTATTCTCGAAGCTTAATATTCTTTTTACCCCATAATGATTTTGGGGGTGTACGATTTTTTTTGACCCCGGATTCATATTCAGCGACCGAAAATACATAGGAATACATGGATCTGGTTCGCTGCTTTGAACTTTTTTTTTGTGGGGCTGTGTTATTGATTTTAATTTTAATATTATTGACCTAAGTGAGGATAGCTTTAGTTCTATCAAACAAGCTCGGCTGCTCCAAGGAAGAACACAGTAACATTTGTTCCAAACTTGAAATTTTCACTCATGTGCTGATACTGTGCTGTTCTGCGTCTTTTTATCCAACAGCATTTTATATCCTTTGCAGATAGAACTACCGCTGTTGGCTCGGCTGTTGGATAAAAAGACGCAGCACAGCACAGTATCAGCACATGAGTGAAAATCTCAACTTTGGAAAAAATGTTGGTTACTGTGTTCTTCTTTGGAGCAGCCGAGCTGGTGCTTGGTTCTCTTCGAATAATCTTAAATTAAACGAAGAAAAACCCAACAAATCGTTCTCTCGACAAATAATTCACATAAAATCCTTGCCGTTGTTTTAGATGACACTCTTAACTGGTTCGATCATGTTATCAAGTTCGATATTCATGCTACGTAGGCTAAATCAACTCTGTTCTAAAACCTTAAGAACATGCTATTTTTCATTAGTTCATGCTCATATTAATTATGCTATCCTCCTATGGGGTGGATCATCCCGGGCAGCTGTAATCTTTCATCTGCAGAAAAAAAAACAGTCAGGTTCATTGTTAATGCTGGTTGGAGGGATCATTGTTTACCAATAATTAAGAGTCTTGGTATAATGCCGCTTCCTTCTCTTCACATTTATGTTACTTTACTTGAAATTCACAAGAACGTAATTTTTTTTGTACTAACTCAGATTTTCATTCGTATAGCACTAGGTCTGCCAATCAACTTAGGCAGCCTCGTCTTAGATTATCAAAATCACAGAAAAACTCTCTAAACTTTCAATTTTACGATCACGTTCCTAATGACGTAAAATCTCTTTCAAGAACTTAATAAAAAAACACATTTTATAATATTGTTTCTATTCAATGATGAATTTTTAAACACACAGATTTGTTGAAATCTTTTAGCTTAACCTCTGCTTGGGTATGCTCTGGCCTCTTCTTTCTTTTTTTTATTTTTTGTATTTTTTATATTGCGTGAAGTATTTGTATATGTAGTGATGTAGGTATATATATTTTTATATATTTGTATTTTCTATTTTTGACTTGCCAAAAACGTGTTTCGTAACTTGGTCAAATAAAAATATCTATCTATCTATCATATTAAGTAGTTGAGGATGTTTTTAGGTAATTTTTAACAAAACACAATAATGCACAAGACCACTGTACTCTGATCTTTTAGGTAAAAAATAAGTGCTAACAATTTCAAGTTTCTACGACTTCAGTCAGCTATTAAGACAAAATTTAGTAATTCTCGACTTCTTGAAATTATTGTTGCCTTACTGGTCGGTCTATTTTAGGGATTGCATTACCGGTTAACCGGTTATTAGGACAAAAAACACATGACGCTAATTACCGGTTATTTTAATTTTTTACCGATTATTTCGGTAAATTCTGAACTTACGATATGTCACGTATTCAAAGTTTCTATTTATGTCACTGACTAGTATTCACTAAATACAGAGTGATTGTCCCAACACCGAGCACTTTTATCAATAAATATATAATATTATAAAAAGTAAACTCCAAACACCAAGCCCTAAGAAATACAAGAGAGACATTGACAATATCTTACGACAGAAAATTGAATAATTCACTGCCGCAAATATCCTTGGAATACATTTAGAATTATGTTATTACCAATTCTTATTAACTTATTGACCCACCAATATCGATTGAAGAAGGGCATCTTCAGCTGGGGTATTCTATGCACAAATATCATACGACTAAGAGATATAGCTTTGAAAAACTAACTCTTTTAACAGGCTATTTTTAAAAAAATATTGTATTTTTAGATTAGATATTCAGTAAATGCCATATTTGAGTTTATGTTTATAATTTTTGTTATTTAAGTGGATATTTTTGTTATTTACAGAATAATTATTTATTTAAATTTGTTTCACTTATATTTTTTCCTTTTGATAAATTAACTCCTATATAAAAAATTCTGTTTAACAGTCACATTTTTGTCACTTTGACAGCGATAAAAAGGTGCATCGTTTTTAATCACCGATAAAAATGCCTGTTCCTCAAAAGCAGAGTACATGTAGTAGTCGCACGTCACTTTGAAATCTGTACTGTCAGCTATAATTTTTAAGTATTGTTGAAACTGATATACAATATGAGTCGTCTTGGGAAAATTATAATTATTTTTAATAAATTATTGTTGTTGTTCGTTCACATATTCTGTCGTTAATTTATCTTGACAAAAAACACTCGAGTTTTTCTTTTATGGATAAAGGAATCAAAACAATGTCATTATTGACAAGTGAAAAAGAAATAAAAAAGTGTGAAATAAAACTTAATATTTCGTTGTTTTACTATTGATTTCTATGGAAACAGCAATAGAATTTAGTCATTAAGACAAGGTAACTTTGGGCGATTTTGGATTTGGAACGATCTTTAGGGATCCATATCTCGAAACGAAGACCTTTTCGGACCTGGCTGCATTTGAATATTTGTTCAGGGGGTTCAAAAGAACATTTTTACGTGGGTTAGATTAAATTTGACTGGAGGCAGATATCCCTCTATATGGTGTGCGGGGTCCTTTCTTTTAACTCAAAATTTTGCCAATCAGTCATTTTGCTCTAAAAACTGACATTTGACAAAATCGCTCGACCTCCGGTCTCGCGATTTTTTCATGTCAGTTTTTCTTATAAAATCACTGATTTGGCAAAATTATTTCGTTACAAAGAGAAATTTATCCGATAAAAAAAAGCTCTTGTGATCTTACTGTTCATAAAAAACCTTTTGTTTGTTCATTATATTAAATATACGTATAAAAAAATGTTTTTTGTTAAATTTAGATAATTTTGTACATGGAAAAATACAATTGCCATTTTCGCCACCCTAATCGTCCATTCTAAAAATTACCGGTAAACACCGGTTAACCGGTTATTTACATTTTTATTTACCGATTTACCGGTTATTAAAACTTCCGGTAAATTGCAATCCCTAGTCTATTTTGCTTGTTGGGTGGAAGGGAAATATTGCACCCTAGAAGAAAACTCTAAGCACCTATCTAGAAAAAAAAACACTTATTTTGGATGCCATTTTTCCAAGATGGCGTACAAATTCGGGATTTTTGTAAGCACAAGATTAACATGTTGTTAAAGACACTTAACCAGAAAGACAATAAAATTGGATCCAGCTATTCTTAATCACTGGTCTATTAATGCATTCTTGTACCCATGAAACTGAGGACTACTAAACGCTAAATAACTGGCGTACCTGTACGCATACATAACTTCTCTTTTTAAAAGAAACTGTTTTATTGGCTTCCACAAGAGACAGTCTCATTTCGCCTTAACGACCGTCCTAATCTAGTTTCTCTAGCTTTCCATGTAACTAACGATTGGTAAGAAGGCCGCGGCTTTCTTGACACCGCTTGGCACAAATCTATGATAAATATCCAAATAAAGGATTGAGGTCTGTGCTTTATCGCTTTCTGTTATAGTTTTATTCTTTATTCATTACCCCTTAACGGGTCGACGCTTCCGAAACACGCTCTAGCCGCGGCCGGGGCCGTTTTTCTTTCCCGATTAGTAGAGACGAATTAATTGCGGTGATTTTTTTTAGTCAATTCAATTAGGTGATCGAATAAGTGTGCATGGGGATTGATGGGGTTTAATAGATTTTTAATGAAATTTCGAACAACTGAAAAAAGGAGCAGCAGTACATGAAATTGTTTCCTTGGTACTGTTATAGAACATCTCAGAATCGACCTAAGTCGAAGACTAAATAAAGATTTCGACATAGGAAAAATTCATTTAAAGGCATTTTGGAGCATAACATACAAGATTGAAAGGCATCAGAGCCTAAAATTGGCACAAAAGGACTTATACACTTTCGTTAAGACTTAAGGCACAACCAGGTGAAATATTTTAATATTATTTCAAGTCAGACCCAAAACCTAAAAATGCTTTAATCAATTTCCAGGGAAGTTGTGTAAATCTTTTTACCAAACCGATTGCTATCGCACGCTCTCTATGGTATGGTAGAATCAAAAGCTCTCTAGAAGAGGTGGTCGACCTTGCCCTACTTGGGGAAGGTGATTCTATTCAAATTATAGAATTTATTAGATAGGATATTGCATAATTTTAATTGGTCGTCCGTTTAGGGTAAAATCGACTTATTATTGTTAGTGGGCATTAAAAAAAAAAAGGTTTTCTGATTTTTTCATAAAAAAATAATTTGGGACAAAAACCGCCCAAATCGACCCTCCTCCTTTTTTTTACTTCTTTTTCTAGTTATCGAAACTTAGTGTTTTAAGAGAATTTTCTGCAAAAGAATAACCTCTTGTAGTTCTAATTCTAGTGGCAAGTTTTAATATCAATTCCAATAAATAAGGGTTGTTTTTTAATGTGTATCCGAGATTTTTCGCCAAAACGGGTGACGGATTCGTTTTCAGCACCCCAAAATTAGTAAAAAAAAAAAGATGGCTTCCACACTTTACCACGGATGGGCCAAAAAAGCACTTTTTTTTAACATTACTTGAATATTGTAGTTTGTCAATGAAAATTGTTCCAAATTTCATTATTAGAGTAGGACATTTAACTATATACGAAATTTATGATAAAAACTGTATATGGTTGTACTCCTTAGAGCAATGGGAAGTATCTGAAACTATTTTAAAGATTATACCATTTATAATTTTTTAAATATTTATAATAAACCGAAAAAAAAAACGCATATTTCCCCCGCACTCTACAAAATCCTATCCTTAAGTGTAAGAGCAGTCGATGCCAATTCGTCTTAATAAAGATGTTTATTATTATAAAAAAATCACTAGTCTGACTATCCTTCAACCGTTCATTACAAAAAAAATTCTTCTCAAAAAGCTATTTGCGGTTTTAAGATTCCTATCTGGTCACACATAGTTAGATACTAAATACCGACTATTCAACACAGATTGGGTATTAAGTCAACTAAAAAAGAAAAATAGCCGGAACGTGTATAAAATACGTAACGAGGCGTAGCAAGTGTCTATTTACTATTTCTATTGTGGTTTTATCCTGCATTATTTACTTTCATTTTCAACCGCGAACGAAAACGCTATGTGTGACTTAATTATTACATTCGATACTTGTTTAATTATAAAGCATTAAATTTACCGGAGGAAAGTTGATAGTGTCATACATTTTGAAGTCGAGGATAATTTTGGCCTATCAGGGCTCTAAAAATCAAATAGGAAGTGAAAGAATACACGTTCTACATTGAAATTGGAAACAGTTTAACCAAAATTCGAGATAAATGGTGGTTCTAGCTGTATTTTCAAATATATTCCTTTAATGAGATGCACAAGGCGAAAAAAATTAGGAACTATAAAACTCTTTGATGCAACTTACGGTAACCTTATTCGGCATCGAATGTGTAACTTACCTGAAAAAAACAAAAAATAAATTAGAAAACTAAAAAACTCTTTTTCTTATTAAGAGGTAGATTTATTAAATCATGGTCAAAGGAGGACGGTCTCTAAGGCCAGTTATTTATTTCTTGAGGAAAAAACTCGAAAAACATTTTTTTAGTATCTACTAGCAATATTTAATCGATTCCACCCCAAACGAAACTTTCCTCCCTGTCATCCCCCCACCCCACCTCAAAATCAAAAATATCCTTATTCAGCAACAGTCATGTTAAAATGTTTCAATGACCTGCAAAAAAATCAACTGAATGCTGAATATTTAATAGTTTAGGGGGGTATAAATAGGGGAGGTGAGTGCGGGAAAGTTTCGTTTGGGGTGGAATCGATTCCATATTGACCTCCTCCTTTCCTTAAGTTGAAAAAAAAAACGACAACAATTTTAACAAACTTGTTCCGATTTTTGAAGTCTGACCGAAGCAGAAAAAACAAAGAGTAGCAATAATTGAATACAGGCATAACTAGGGTTTCACAACGTATCTTGCGTGCCTATTTGTAGAGTTCTTTAAAACGGGAAAACATTCTTGTAAAAGCATCTTTATCTGTTGCGTAAAGCGTATTTTTTCATTTAATACACATAAAACAAAACATAAACACACTACATTATAATGGACAACCCGCAAATCCAGAAACGGGTTACACATTTTGAAAACCGTAGACATACATCTGTACCTACCGACATCGTCAGTGTAAGGGCTGGGGCTCGAACCCAATACACGAACAGTGCGACCAGCATATTCGTCACACAATACTCCTTAGCCAACTGAGCTACCGTACCGATTACAAGATGTAATCAGTTTCCGGTCACAAAAAAATAGTAATGGGAATAACAAGACAAACAAAAACCTATATACTGTTTTCTTCTAGGAGCACTTTAAAAAACTGCCCTAGGTCAATGAATTAAAAAATCAAGAAAAGTTTGAGAACCTCTGCCTTCTGTAGGTCAATTAACGCATATCTGTGAAGTAACAACACGTTAATAATTCGGGAAATCAAAACTATATGCACTGTACCCTACATTACAATAATTCATAACACTTATTCCAACTCTCAGAGTATAGATACCCTCTGCTTAACTAAACAAAGATATAAGAAAAAAAAAACAAAAGTGGGACTTTCTTTTTGCCTCCTAGACGTCAGGACTTTCAGTATGTTCACTCCCTAAGCACCCTGAACAACTTTCTAAAGGAATCGCTTAGGTCCCTGCTCACGCGCTCTACACCTCCTTTATTGACTGGAGTAACTAGGCAAAGTTAGGGTTTTTAAGGCTTTAAAGGATTCTCTGCACGATTCTCGGGGACGTAAACTCTCCATAATCCCAATTACACGCTTTTGCAGAATAAATACCCGACGAACATAGGTAGTACTCAATCCCCATAGCATAATTCCATACCGTAGATGGGAATGTATGTTAGAGTACTAAAATGTCAATAAAGAACCTTTACCGCAGTGATTTTTTAAGTTCATACCGTAACAACCTTTATCGAGTTTCACACATAAACTATCTATGTGAGTAGCCCACGTCAAGTTTCGGTCGAACATGACCCAAGATTTTAGCAGAATCTGTTACTAAAAATTCGTCGTTAGCGTTTTGCTCGATGTTGTACCTAAATGATACAGTAGTTGTTTTTTCTTTATTAAGTGTAAGCCGGTTTTTCTCTGACCAAATTATAACGTATCTATATAGATTTTTCGATATATTTTTACAGCGTCAGCATTTTTTGAACGACTAAAAAGTTAGTATCATCTGCGTAACAAGTAATACAAACGTCGTATTTGCTCTTAATGGATAAAGCAAGATCGTTGGCAAAGACAAGGCAAATAAATGGCCCCAATATGGAACCTTGTGGTACACCAGCATTTATTAGTTATTTATTACTTTTTGTTCCATTCATATAGACTCCTTGCGCACGGTTTTTAATATAGCTGGGTAAAAAATCGAATGCAGGTCTCCTAATATCATACCTAAACAACTTGGCAATAAGCAAGTCATAATCAACACAGTATAAAAAGACTAAAAGCATATAATCCTTTATCTAAGGCGTCTACTACTGAGCTGTTAAAGTTTACTAATGCAGTGTCAACACTTCTATTTTTTAGGAAACCGTGCTGAACTGACAATAAAAGGTTATTTTTAAGAAAGAATCCACGTAACTGTTCTAAAAATACAAGTTCTATAACTTTCGACGTACTTGAAATTATGCTAATCGCATGATAATGATTATAAGAGTTTTTGTCTCCTTTTTTAAATAGTGGAAGAACTTTACTAATTTTTAAGTTGTCAGGAAAAATTCCATAGATTAATTATGTACGTTAACGGTAAAACGAAATTATTTTTACATTTTATTTATCGCCTCTTACAGATACTTCGTCTCGCAGTATTAATGATCATTCATTCACTCTCCCTCAAATAGAAACAAACTATAGATGAATAATATAGGCAAAAACTGTCGGTATCGACGCTTATTCCCGGAACTCCCGCCGTAAATTGTACACACTGCGCGCGGAATGCACCACTGCTACAAATTAAAATCTCCCCCGTCACAACACAAAGTTCATTAATTGTTTGTGCAATGTATATTCATCAAATATTTAATATCGAATGCTCCTGCGTCGTCGGCCAAATTTAATATTGCAAAGTTCGAATAAACCGAATGCGGTTTCCAGTTATGCCGGATTATAAACTAACATTAGCACCAGTCCTTTAGGCACACCACGGTCTGGCTAGTTAAATTAGTTTGTTTAGTGCACGCCTCATACTTGCGAGTGCGGTGTATACGGTCTCCCCGACGCGCCGCGCCGCCTCCTTTGGTCAAATGTCAAACTTATTTAAAGTATTATTTCTCGCCGCATGAAAGGAGGGCTTAATATCGGAAACTTGCTGTAATGGTCCTTGTTTGGCCGCGAAGATTGCAACTGTAATAGTATATAGATTGCCTCAAAGGACCCCGCACTTTTTCGTGTATAATATCACAGCGCTTACAATTTTATCTAGAGAGAGGGATTTAATCATTGATATAAATGTACAATGTAAATGAATAAAATGTACAATTTACACGAATTATATTACTTTCGGCAACAGATCGAGAAAAAAATATAGATAAAATTTAAGCACGAGTGGTACTTGTAGAGAATACTTCACAAATAAATTTATTAAATACATAAAACATATTTTTAATATTTAAACTAAGGGACTTTTGAAACAAAAAATAAGTAGTTAACAATAACAAAAGGGCATGGCAGGATAAGCATGTGTTAGGTCCCCCGCACCAATCGGGTCGAAATTTTTAGCACAAGTTTATAGTAGTGTTAGATGAAATTTCCCAAAATATTATTTTTGGTAAACCATTTTTACGGGAGTTATGGGGGTAAAAAGAAAAATGGAAAAAAAATTTTTTCTCGAGAACGGATAAACCGATTTTCATGAAAAAAATATATGTTATGGCTTTTGATGGTGCAAATGTGGGAAAAAATTATTGAGTCCATTTGCCGAAAAAAAGTGGTGAAAATTTTTTTTCAAAATAAAAAAAAAATTTTTTTAGGGGATGTTCTAGAGGCACACCCACCATTTTCTTCCAAATAAATGCTTATATGCCCCTTTAAAACATATCCAATTTTCATAGCGATCGGAAAGGTACAACATACTCAAAATTGATAATCATTGGCAGACTGCGGGCGACGCGTAGTCTATGTAATGAAGCATTATAAGACGACTTTTTTGTAAATATTTCGTGCAAAGACGAGATTGCCTTCTCCCCCTCGTTTTCGAGGGTGCTGAACACGATGCAAGTGGTGGGAGAATTTTTTGACCACCGCAACCCCCTGCAACTTTTTTCAAAAATTTTTTCAAAATAATTTTTTTTTTATGGGATGTTCTCGAAGAATGAAGACTAAGAGAAGTCTCATCAATATAAAGTAACCTGATTCGTGAGAGGGCAAGAGGACTCACGCAAAAAAGTCAGCCCGAATTGTGGGAGGCAAGGGGACTCAAATAACCAAGCACATCGACTAATGAGAGGCAAGGGAACTTAAAATAAACAAGCGCCCCGACTAGAGGCAAGGAGACTCACGATAAATAAACACCCCCGACTCGTGAGAGGCAAGGGGACTCACAATAAACAGGCACCTTCACTAGTGAAAGGCACTGTAACCTCCTCGTAGTGGACTTTGAAAACTAGTTCTTTCGTAGGCTGACTGCAGATGTCATCATTGCAAAATCTTCAGATTTTCAAACTAGATTTTGTTTGACCCCACAGTTGACGTCAGAGAATTTTTGCGCCACACTTCTTGAAGTTTGATACTGATTTAAATGCTAGAGTTGTAATGGCCGCCAGTGACCGTGGTAGTAAGATGTAGTAATGAACCGCTAGTCTATGTAATAAAGGCAGAAATAGTGTAAATATTTGTTGCAAAGACGAGAATACCTTCCCCCGTCCGTTTTCGAGGGTGTTGAACACGATGCAAGTGGAGGGAGAAGTTTTTGACCGCCGCAACCTCCTAAAACGGCCACCCCTCTTATGGATCCCTTTTTGTTTTCTATACGAGTCTGGGGAGTGATTTATCAACGGGTTATACTTGAAATAACATGGAAGATGGTTATAGAGTAAGTTGAGTCCAGACAGCAGGCCAGGGGGTTAATTAAACCCTTCCGAGGAGTGGAAAATCATTTTTTATCAAATAATTCGGGTTCAAACGCGTTTCCCCCGTTTTTGGGGTCGCTGATCATGGGAAAAATATTCATTTTTAGCTCCAACCCCTCTTCATCTCTCAAACGGTGAGTGAGGGGTGATTTCTGCCCGGAGCTAAAAATGAATATTTTTCCCGTGACCAGCGACCCCGAAAATGAATACGCAAATGCATAAAATACGCATTTGAACCGAATCATTTAAAAAAAAAACTACACCCCTCGGGAGGGTTTAATCAACCCCCTAGGCCTGCTGTCTGAACTCCACTTACTCTATAACTCCCTTCCATATTATTTCAAGTATAACCCGTCGATAAATCACTCCCCAAACCCGTTTATATATGAAAACATAAAGGGATCCATAAGAGGGATGGCCATTTAAGGAGGTTGCGGTGGTCAAAAACTTCTCCCACCACCTGCATCGTGTTCAGCACCCTCGAAAACGAGGGGGGGGGGGAGGTAATCTCGTCTTTGCACGACATATTTACAAAGAAGTCGTCTTATAATGCTTCATTACATAGACTACGCGCCGCCCGCAGTCTGCCAATAATTATCAATTTTGAGTATGTTGTATCCTTCCGATCGCTTTGAAAATTGGATATGTTTTCAAGGGGCATATAAGCATTTATTTGGAAGAAAATGGTGGTTGTGCCTCTAGAACATCCCCTAAAAAATTTTTTTTTTTTTATTTTGAAAAAATTTTTTCACCAATTTTTTTCGCCAAATGGATTCAATAATTTTTTCCCACATTTGCACCATCAGAAGCCATAACATATATTTTTTTCATGAAAATCGGTTTATCCGTTCTCGAGAAAAAAATTTTTTTCCATTTTTCTTTTTACCCCCATAACTCCCGTAAAAATGGTTTTCCAAAAATAATATTTTGGGAAATTTCATCTAACACTACATCAACTTGTGCTAAAAATTTCGACCGGATTGGTGCGGGGGCACCTAACACATGCTTATCCTGCTATGCCCTTTATTACAAAGATAAGATACCGGTAGAGCAAAGAGATATATACATAGTGTAGGCAAATAAAATGTGCTGACGATAATAATATTCTAGAAACAAATATCAAATAGAAGGTACACGCAAACAGACAGAGATAAATATAACATAATAACAAAAGATAATTAGTAAAAACATATATGGGAGATTGGCCAATTCCGAATATTCTATATGAATGTAATTATAAACAATTGGACGGTTCATCCGTCTAAGATAACTAACACTATACAGGGTGATTCAGAACTTATCCGTAAAAATTTAAGGGGATGTACAACGGACCCATACAAATACGATAGCGCCAGGCAAAAATGAAAAAATGAACTTTCAAAACCATTTAAAAATATGTACTTGTACGCCACTGGTTTTTATTTGGTCGACTATACTTTAATAAAATCGTATAAAACAGCTGATAATGAATTCATAGTCGGGGAACAAAAAATTCGCATAAAGAAAATCAATAACGTCAAGATTAAAAGCAATAATCTGCGCTAACGTAATCTTTAAAATAAATATTTTTTTCAACTTATTACTTTAAGGTAAAATAAATAAAAATCGTATACATACCTGTTGTTGCTACATCAACTGTTCGAAATTTTGTCCGCCGGCCAGCACGCACATTTGAGCACGTCGGATCCAATTCTGTCGCACTAAAGCAAATGTTCCTCCTTCTTGCTGTTCTTGTAGTCGCAAATTATTAACAGCAACTGTAATGCGCTCACGCAAATCATCAATGGTTTCCACCTCAGTACGGTAAACCTCATTTTTTAGATGTCCCCACAAAAAGAAATCAAGGGGGTTTAAATCAGGAGATCGCGGGGGCCATGCTACTGGTCCACCTCGCCCTATCCACCGAACTCCTTGGACTTGATTAAGATAGTTTCGAACCACTAGACGATAATGAGGTGGCGCACCGTCATGTAAGAACCACATTCGAAGTCGGACAGCTAAAGGTATATCTTCTAGAAGTTCAGGCAGATTATTTCGGAGAAAATCTAGATATTGCAAACCATCCATTCGATTTGGCAATATTATTGGTCCAATTAGACGATCATTGACAATCCCTGCCCAAACATTCAGAGAAAAGCGATGCTGAAAATGACCAGGTCTTATAGCATGCGGATTTTCAACTTCCCAGATGTGTGTGTTGTGGATATTATGCATCCCGTTCCGCGTAAATATTGCTTCATCCGTGGCTAATACGTCAGCTGTAAATTGAGGATTTGCAGCATTTTGTTGCAACATCCATTCACAAAACGTCACTCGTAACGGGTAATCTGCAGGTAGCAATGCTTGAACACGCTGTATATGGTAGGGGTACAATTGGGCATCGTGCAATATGCGCCACACTGTTGATTGTGACACCCCCCCAGGTACCTGCCGGGCAAGCTGCCTTGTACTTACACGCGGATTTTCTTCCACAATTTGTAAAATTTCCTCCTCAGCCGCTAAAATACGTTGTGGACGTCCGGGGCCCCCGTCTCGCCCACGATTGGGTTGTATGTTTCCGGTATCACGTCCACGTTGAACAGCTGCCACAAAAGTTTCAGGGGTTGGCACATTCCTACCGGGAAAACGTTCCTGATACAAGTTAGAAGCTGCTAATGCATTTTGCATAGCTTCGCCGTAAATTAAAATGATGTCCAGGTACTCCGCGTTACTGTACATATGTGGCATCTTGAATTATTGAAAGTTTGAGTTTATAATACACTAAAATGAAAACACTGAACTAAGATGGCAGATCACATTTACTATAAAACACCGGCACTACTACTAACCACTACTACTACTGTCCAAATTACAAGCGAGTGTATTGTGCGCAACGCGTGACGTCAAGTAGGAACGTAAGCGGTAGGTCAGTTTCTATTATATTCGTCCAAATAAATATTGTTTATAATACCATAACTTTAATAATTTATTGCGGCCGTTCGGTAAGACTTTTATTATACTTTTTTTGGTGGTATCGACTTCAATTTTCAGGGTGCGTATCTCATTAAATTTTTACGGATAAGTTGTGAATCACCCTGTATAGAGCAGCGAAAAAGAGGTAAAATTGTGTCGGTTTTTTTATCAGCTTAGAACAAGATCGGACACAGTGGGTAGGTATTACCGACAACATCATTTTACACATAAAAACACGAAATACGACATTTTTTAGTGGTCACAGATATTCTTATTTAAAAAAAAGTGTAAAATTTAATTATTTTTTAAATCATGTTTTTTTGTACATCTATTGCCATATCGCAAAAATGAATTGAGGTATCGATGTGAACTTTTTTTTGTTATAAAACACACACTTAAGCGCTTCTTTCTATACATAGGATTGCTAATAAAAAAAAAATGTAAACATGCCAAAAACGTAGATGACCCTGAAAGTTTAGAGAATACGCCATCAAATTTTCACTAAGCGAGGAACTTTTTTGTTTTTGAAAATTTTGCGTAACATGCTATGAAGAAAATGAAGTCAATAGACTAAAAAAGTTTTTAGAAAAAAAATATTTTCATTATTACCAATAGTTTGCTAGTTACAAATTTTTTAGTATGGAGGAATTGTCGAAGCGTACGCGCGCGGCACTTAAGAATAATAATGATTATGTATTGTGTGTAACGGAACTTTTCATTATTATTTTTTTATGTTTAGGACTGTTTTATCACGTTTTAGGATCTGAAAGGATAACTTATTTTTTCCAGTGACACATTAAGGACTAAGGTTGAAGGCAAAAAGGAATTAAAAATCTTAAATGGAGTATGCATTGCATTGGGATCTCGGAAACGGTAAAAAATAATATTATAGTAAATGGAAAAAAAAGTTGCGCAACTAGGGGGCTAATAAAATTCCATAAACAGAAGTTTAGCAAAAGTAATAATTTTGGAGTGTTTTGATAAAAAGTAAACTAAACAGAAAAGACAGTTTCTTAAAGCACTTTTTTTTGAACGTGGCAATCTTAATATTTGTATCCGACATTTCCTGTGTCAGAGTCCCTATCCGAAACTCCCATGCATTGCATTTTTACCTTAGATCCACACAATAATTGAGTAAACGTGTTATTTTCGCCTAAATTAGGTAACAAAAAAGAAAAAAATATCCTAAATTAAGTCTATTTTAAATTCCGCAGCCCTAATCATAGAAACCCTGTTTCCATGGCTTGTGCACAAGTTTATCGTTCTCCTCTATTACTACGCCACATAAAATCCACTCCATTTTACAATGAAACTTAGATTGCTTTTTTATCTTAAATATTTTTTTAGCAGATAATCCACGCACAATTCGCACAATGGCCATACATTCTACAATATAACACAAGTGGTAATAGGGGAAAAAATATCATTACACATTTTACTTCCACATCCAGTGTAAGTATAGTATCGACAAAAATATTTTTGAAAATTTTTATTGTCCAAATAGGCTTAGAATGTCATGAAACGTCGAGATTTTAAGTTTGAGCAAAGAAAAATTCTGTCTGTCGGTCTGTCTGTAACTTTTTTTTGTGCGCACGATTACTCCGGAACCGTTTAAGATATTGACTTGAAATTTGATGCACGTACCTATGTATTTTAACGAGATCTGAAACTAGATTATTCCGTTAAAGGGTTGGGGGGTAAATGAGGGTAAATAGGCAAATCAAGCAAGTAAGAGTCCATCAAATTGGTATTTAGTATATATAAGAGAAGCTAAGGTCTCAAAATTTTTTTGGCATTAACCCATTACCAACTCCCACCCCATTATTCAAGGGGGCGAAAAAATAAAATTGTCATTTAGTGTGTGTACAAGAACCAAAGGCCTCAATTTTTTTTTACTTTATCCACCACTACTACCACCCTCCTTCCACCACCCTCAGCCCCACTACCGATGTGGCATATCGTTTTATAGGTTTTTGGGGTAGACGATTTCAAATATTTTATTATTAAAGTTCCATAAACAATTATTTATTAACTATTTGCACATTCAAATTTTTTTCGTTGTGAGAGACTTGGATAGAAGATCTGGATGTGGAAGTAGTGATTCCTTGGGCAGCGGTTTTATAATTTGACCTTAGATGAAAACGAATAACATTGATCGTACACCGCCCTGAGACTAGTTAGTTTTAGTGGACACGGGCGTATTAATACTCAATTTCTGCAATTCGCGCGCTCCAAAAAAATCACTACCTAAACTATCAAAGACACAATAAGAATTAGCTATCAAAAACTTTTTTGGTCTTCTGGCTTTATTTTCTTCGCAGCATGTTATACAAAATTTCCAAAAACAAAAAAGTTTGTAGCTTAGTGAAAATGTGACTGCGTATTTTCTGAACTTTCAAGGTTATCTAAGTTTTTAACATGCTTAAAAATGTTTTAATTAACAATACTATACAGATATAAGCGCTTAAGTGTGTTTTATAACAAAAAAAAAAGTTCATGTGGATATCTCCATTCGTTTTTGAGATATGGCATTATAAGTTCAAAAAAACATGATTAAAAAAAAAACAAAATTTCACACCTTTTTAAAAATAACAATGTCCGTGACCATTAAAAAATGTCGTATTTCATGATTTCTAATGAACATCGACCTACTTAAATGATATATGTCTCAGTTTGTTCTAAGATTAAAAAAAAAAACTCGAGAAGGAAGCGACTTTTCCCATGTTCCCAATATAATCAATGATTATGAATTTAAAAGTAGTGTAAAAACAAACTTAACTAAATCGTACAAAATGATGTGCTTATACACCACTACACTACACTAAATTTTTTTTTTTATTTTTCCGGTTAGCACGCGCGCCGCTCGGAAGTTTTGTCTGCCAGCGTAACTGGGGTATGTGAAGTGTGAAGTACATATACTAACTACCTATGCGGGCAGATATCGATAATCATTCGATTTAAAAATAAATGCCCCCCACCATACCAAATAGTTCCAGAGAAAAAAATGTTGTATTTATATGGTCTCTTCGATTACCGACTGGCAGACGGTAACCACTCGTCGTCGAATTTGCACGCTATTTCCTAGACTATTATTTTTAACTACTCGTACATCAAACATAATTACTTTATCAAATTCTTATTAATTTTGCATGCATTTACGAGACAAATATTGTTGTAATATTTTATAAACTACTTGGTAAGATTCATCATTGTTAGTTCAATACCACTAGTGCGCTAGGCGCTAGATTTGTACAGAAGTGAAGAATCAGTATCATGTCATATCTGTGCCCGCCTATTCGAGGAAAACTTCCAGCGTGGCCATTTATCCGCGCATTTTTATGCTATTATGGAATGTTAAGAATGCCACCTCGTGAACAACAAACAAAATGACAGTATCGGCTTTAAATAATTTTGATAAAAATAACAAATTAGGTAATATTTGCAATGAAGATTTAAAATAATGTAATTTAGGGGGTTTAAATAGAAACTTACGAATACTTAAAAAGTTGATCGTTACAAGAAATAACAATTAAAATTAATTTCAAAGTGCATACGTGAAATTTACGGCATTTTAAACGTAATGTAATATGTGACGATTTTTTATGAAACTAATCCAGTAAAAATAGACATTCAACCTCGGAAAAATTCACATAGAGCTAAAAATTAGTACAGACCTTAAAAGCATCAGTAAAAACCGCTGCCCAAGGAATCAACGAAAAAAATTTGTATGTGGAAATAATTGTTTATGGAACTTTAATAATATAATATTTGAAATCCTCTACCACAAAAATCCATAAAACGATACCCCACATCGGTAGTGGAGTGGGGGTGGTGCTAGGGGGTGGTTGGTAGTGGGGGTGGATGAAGTAAAAAAATATTTTGAGGTTTCTGGTTCTTGTACATACACTAAGTCACAATTTTTTTCATCCCCTTTAATAATGGGGTGGGGGTGGTAATGGGGGTGGCTAATGCCAAAATTTTTTTTTGAGACCTTAACTTCTCTTGTATATACTAAATACCAATTTTATGGACTATTACCTTCTTTATTTACCCATTTACCCCAAATTTACCCCCCAACCCTTCGATGGAACAAGATGAAAATATAATCTAGTTCTAGATCTCGTTAAAGTACATATGTGTACCAAATTTCAAGTCAATATCTCAAACGGTTCCAGAGTAGACGTGCGCACAAAAAAAAGTTACACACCGACAGACAGGCTGGATGTGGATGTGGAAGTAAAATGAAATATCAAAAGCCCCCATCAATTCCACCTGTGCTAAACATGGTATTCAAGGTCTAAGGTAAATAAAAAATGTTTTTGGCAAACATCTCTTAAACGGTAAGTGTACAAAAGTCAATTTTCTGAGATTTCACATATATACTCCCATGTATTTTTGACCGCTGAACACGATCCCGATGTCAGTATTGCTCCATCAGGTCAGGATTTTTTGTCAATCACGAAAAATAGGTTAAAACAGGCTAGAGAATAGGGTTTAAAATATACATTAAAGATTTTAAAAGAAGTAGACATGTATTCGATGTATTTTTAACCGCTGAACAAAATCCCGATGTCAGTTTTGCTTCATCAGGTCAGGATTTTTTGTTAACCGCGAAAAAAAAAGGTTAAAACAGGCCAGAATAGGGTTTAAAATAAAAATCAAAAACTTTAAATAAGTAGACCATGTATTCGATGTATTTTTTGCTGCTGAACGCGGGACCGATGTCAGTTTCAACCAATTAGATCATGACTTCTTATTTATCCTGATTTATTCTTTTCTGTGGTACCTTACTATTCTGTCTTCAAATGAAGTGCGTAATGGTTTTCTTTTTCGTTTTATTCCTTTCGTTTTCACATCCCTTTTCAATGCCCAACAGTAGTTTGCCATCATATTTATATCCCATCGACCTTGATACCTATGCTCCATCTTCTTTATGTCTTGGTGAAAACGTTCACCATATCACTATAATCACCTAAATTGTCTGGAAACTGGTCTATATGGGAATGCAGGAAATGTAGTTTCAACTTCATTACTCAACCTAATTTTCCGAATTTTTCTACCATGTTGTGGATACTATTTCTTTGTAGTCTCGTCATCATGCGATTGTTAAAAGAAGGCGGTTATAATACATTACTTCTCTGTCTTTATGAGTTTTCGAGTTACAAATTTAATGACCAAGTCACATAATTAACATACGAGGTTAAATAAATTTTCAATGTGATAGATAGAAATAATCGCTTTTGTGAATCCTTACATAGGAATTACAAATTGGATTTTTATTTTTTAAGTACCTTGTAAGTGGCATTTAAACATTGAAAATCCGATTATACTCTGTTTAGAGAACAGAAAGAGTAAAAAAGCTCATTATAGATGTCAATCCTTTAAAAGCGCGGTCAGGGTACTTGTAAGTAATTTTAAATATTTCTTTGCGTTTTATATAGGTCATATGTATATTTAGAGAAAGTTCGAAATACCCGTACGACGATAGCTCTTAGGTAATTTTTATTCATTTGAGTTATAAAAAGTTGTTACTAGGCTAGCTGCCCTTGCCTCTTTCGCTCTGAACTGTATCTTTGATATGTCTCATTTACCTGTGTTCACAATACGGCCTTCGCAGTCATGGTGTAGATTCAATCATAACCGTGTTATAGGTTTTTCTTCATTTAATGGAATATTGACAGCAAGACTAGGGACTAATTCAAAAAATGTATTTAATTGCTGGTAAAAAAAGACAACACAATCATTAAATCGTTTGCAATATTTGTTAAATTTATACAGCAATATATTATGAGCCAATCTATCGAACGCTTTTGGGAAATAATGTAACATTTCCACAGTGATCAGTATATCAGAAGTAAAATTTAGTAGAGAAATATTATTACAGTACCTAGAGGTAAAAAATATGCAAATATTTAGAAATAATGTCATACGTAATAATGTATTTTTTTTAAGGAATGATTATTGTAATAGAAGATCAGATCAGATCATTTTTGCAACTACGAAATTTTGACTGGCATGCCAAAATGCAATTATAGTACAGTACCTAGAGGTAAAAAATATGCAAAACTTCGGAATAATGTCATATTGAACGAATTTCGTTCATTTTTGGCAGTATAATAGTAAATGCTTCACATAAAAGTTTCTATATTGTGCGGGGGCTTGCTAATTTAAAGGGGGTGGATGCCAACCCCCTCTCAGGGGGTGGCACTTAAAAAAATATATATTTATTGGAGCTGAAGTAGAATCAAATTTTAAGATGAAAAGGTTCTATGCAATTTTTCACATAAATTGATGATTTCTAAGTTATAACGACTTCAAATCTGCGATTTTAGCTTAAAAAAAAGTATTTCCAAAAGGTTTTCGTCAAGTATCTCGAAAAGTATTACTTTATCGAAAAAATGTTACAGACGAATTACAGAAAGTACAAACTGGGAATTAATTATATTTTTTGTTTATTGATGTAGGATTAATAATTTCGGAGATATTTAAGTTTACATTTGGCATCCAAGAGTTCATAAGATAATTATTTAGAGTGAGAGTTAAATATCTCAGAAACTGTGACACCTACGTCAAGGATGCTGATAGGTAGAATAATAGGTTATTAATTAAGCTTTCAACTGTTTTTTTATTTGTTTCTGTAGCATAAAAAATAAAGAAGTTATGACCAAAGCAATGTGCATCTACACATTTTTTTAATAACAACGTCGCCATTTTGTTACTATAATTAGCCAGTAATTAAAAAAAAAGTAATTTCAAACATTGTTTTTCATTAATATATAGCATGATGTAGATGCTCAAATTTTTTGGTTTGTATACAGCACTTGCTTTAGAAAAAAATATATAGTTTAACCTATAAAGGTATTTTCGATAAAACGTATTTTTTTTTCCTTTTCCAAATATTTCGATAAATATTAGTTTTATTGAAAAATGGTAGAGACCAAAAATAAAGCCCATAAGCTGATAATGAATTTCGAATAGTTTCGGAGATATGAAAGTTTACAAATGGCGTCCGAACGTTTATAAGACGAAAAATGCAGTTTAAATGTTAAATATCTCAGAAACTGTGACACCTTCGTCACGCATGCTAAGAAATTAAATTAAAGACAATTAATTGCGCTTTCAAATTATTTTTTACTCGTCCCTGTAGGATAAGAAATAAAGAAGTTATGACGAAAAAATATGCGTATTTATATTTTTTTATATTAAAAAGTTCGCCATTTTGTTACTCTAATTAGCCAGTAATTTAAAAAAAATTATCTCAAATACAGTTTTTCGTTAAGATGGAGCATTACCTAGATGCTCATTTAAAGCACTTGCTTTAGAAAAAAATGCATTTTAAACTTTAAAGGTAATTTCGAAACACTTGGATACTAAATATAAACTTAAATATCTTCGAAATTATTAATCCTAAGTCAATAAACAAAAAATATAATTAATTCCCAGTTTGTACTTTCTGTAATTGGTCTGTAACATTTTTTCGATAAAGTAATACTTTTCGAGATAGTTGACGAAAGCCGTTTGGAAATACCTTTTTTTAAGCTAAAATCGCAATTTTGAAGTCGTTATAACTTAAAAATTATCAATTTATGTGAAAAATTGCATAGAACCTTTTCTTCTTAAAATTTGATTCTATTTCAGCTCCAATAAATATATATATTTTTTAAGTGCCACCCCCTGAGAAGGGGTGGCATCCACCCCCTGAAAATTAGCAAGCCCCCGCACAATATAGAAACTTTTCTGTGAAGCATTTACTATTATACTGCCAAAAATGAACGAAATCCGTTCAATATGACATTATTCCGAAGTTAAAACCTCCAGTTACTGTACATTACATAGATTTTTAAACCAAAGTAAACTCTAATAAATATTCAAATTAATGTAACCCAGATTCTAGCGTTAATATTCAATGGTTGGTTTTAATTTACTACTTTAATAGTTTTAAATCTGAATCTGTTTCAGCATGTCAAGAAAACATAGGATAAGATGGTTCTGATCCAAAGTGAGGCCCATTTTTTTTGTCGGCCTGTATAAAGGTAGTCTCGTTACTTTCGGCACGGCGTAACTTCTAAACGAAAATTATACGCGAACAATCGCGAACTGACACAAAAATGTACGTGGAGATGCAGGATCAAACGTTTTTACTTACAGTTTGCAGGCACTGGAACGACGTAGCACTCACTTATCTTTTTATTATAATTAAGACAAATTTATTGATAAGCAGTGATCAGGAACTAAATGTTACAGTTGCCATATAGTTCCGACCCTTGCTCTTACCCTCAATGGGTAAAAACCACCCCTAAATCGAAACATTTCTTATATGAAAATATATTACTGATTTATCTTTGAAATGTAACAAATTTACGTTTTTTAGAGTTGCTGATTACAAATCTAAAGTCAAAATAAAAAAATTCAAAATGACGGCTTCGATATGGTGGATGGAAATTTATTCTAAAATAACTGTTTTAAATGGATAACATAAATGAGCATCTAGGTGATGATACTGACAAAAAAACAATATTTTCAGATTTTTTTCATTTTTGAATAAATATAGTAATAAAATGGCGACTAGGCCGTGTTGTCTCTCACACAACCGCAGTCTAGTCCACTGCTACCATCTCGGCAACACGTGAAAAACGCCACTACACATCCATACCCTAGCAAGGATTCGAACCCGGGACCCCGTGGTCGCAAGCCTAACACCTTAAACACTGCGCCACCCAGCCAGTTCTCAGAATAAGCAGACATTTTTATGAAGAATAACTTTTTAACCAAAAACCAACAATAAAAAAGTTTACAAATACCTATTGTTAGTCCCATCCGTGGACACACTGTATGTAGATTTGATAAAAATTGACTAGGATCGTTTCATTACCACGACGAGGCATATCGTCGATATGAAAATGGCACTGCGTGCGAACTTTTTCAGATGTTATCATCATCAAGCAGACTTTCGTACAATTAATCAGTTAACGTTGGGGTGTTAATGCTGGAGAGAAAATAACGACTTTGAATGTTAATAAATCATGCGGAAGGTTGGTTGTTTTACATAAAAAATATCAGAATTATTAAGACATTTAACCGGTCGTTGTGGCGTAATCGGCTTATGATCTGGCAAGGTTCATGTTTGGAGTCGGTATTTATTAATCGTTTTTAAATTGGCCGATCTCATTGAATGGCGGGAATGGTTTACGTCATGGCACTCATGGCTGAAGTGGCTCTGTTTAGTTTACAGAGTGGGAGAGCAGTTTTGTTAATATTCTAAAACCTAATATGATAATAATAATAATAATAATGCCGCCTCTACTCTCTCGTACTCATTTGAAAGGTAATTGAGATACAGGCGTTAGATAGAGAAACCAGGAAAAAAACACTGCCTAGGGTGTCACTACTTCCACATCCAGATTTCCTATCCAAGTCCCTTACAACGAAAAAAACTTTGATACCATATGGGCACTCGACTATGTGAAAATAATTGTTCATAGAACTTTCATAATATAATATTTGAAATCGTCTACCTTCAAAAACCGATATGCCACATTAGTAGTGGGGGTGGGAGGTGGTAGTGGAGTGGATGATTTAAGAAAGAGGCCTTTGGTTTTTGTTCACACACTAAATCACAATTTTATTTTTACCAGCTTTAATAAATAAAGGGGTGGGGATGATAGTGGAGGTGTCCCATGTCAAAACAATTTTTGAGACCTTAGCTTCTCGTGCATATACTAAATCCCAATTTTACGGAGTCATACTTGCTTGCTTTACCTATTTACCCCCCCCCCCCCCACAAAAGAAGATCAAAATATAATCTACTTCCAATCTCGTTATGACACATAGGTGTACCAAATTTTAAATGTATATCTTAAACCGTTCCAGAGTAATCGTGCGCACAAAAAAGTTACAGACAGATCGACCGACAGAATTTTTTTTTTCACTCAAACTTTTTTCGTATAATAAATAATGTATACACAGCACTGAAAAGTTGCTTGTTCATCTCCAATAGGTAGCGCTTCCATTTTAGACTCCAGACACACACCCAAGAACTAAATGGCCTGAATGAAATGCGATGTGTGTTTTAGTTACATTCAATATTAACTTACATGCAGAGAAACAATCATTTGTTAGTTAATATTTCCGGTAATGATTTTTTTAAAGTAATACAGATCATCGATGCAGATTAAAAATAATACGGGCCAAGTATTGATCCTTGTGGACGACCACATTCCACATATATTTTTTTTTTAGTTAAATTTTATTGGCATTATGTGATTGTCGACAATTTCATTTAACTTCACATACATTTTGCTATTATCTAAGTAAGACTGGAACCAACTATAAGAAATGCCCCTAAAATTACAGAACTGTAGCTTTTCTAGTAGGTATTGATGATCAACATAGCCGAATGCTTCGATTCGGTTGCAAAATACACACATTTTGATTCTACGCAATTGTTTATATCGTCAATTAGACCGTATTGCGTCACTTGTGTTGCAAATCCTCCTTATATCCGAATTATACGTCTGACAATGCGTTTTTGTATCAGTATGTTTTAAAATTTGTTCCTTAACTCACTAAAAAAAAATTAGTAAAAATGGTCAAGGTCGGTTTCTCGAATGAAACAAATTTAGATTTATCAAACGACTAGTCAGTTAAACGAGTGCGTTGGAGAATCGACAGAAAGCTGTGGTAGCAAAACGAAATGCAGGCCTTTAAAGATGGCAAAGTTATAGAGAAAACTGCCTTGTGCATAAGAAGGTCATTTGCAAAAAAGTCGCTCGAAAGCGAACCTATATGGGACTAGTACGTCGCCGTAAAGGAGGCAGGAAAGCAAAATAAATTCATATATAGTTGAACTCTGTTCTTGTGAATGATATAATCACTAAAAGGAACCTTAAAGGTAACCACTAGTCTCCCGAAATTTTGTAAGTAAAATATTTTTGTATTATTTTCAGTCAGTCCCAAAACTAAACTGCCTGCATAAACTTCTGAGGAAGTTGTGTGAACTTTTTACCTAATCGATTGCTACTGCACGCTCTCCATTAAATGGTAGTTGCGAAATAAGAGTCCTCACTCGTCCTTGTCCTGCTTGGGGAGGCGATTAATTCAATACAATATATATTCTCTTAGATAGGCTATTGCATAAACATTATTGTATTTATATTTGATTCTAATCAATAAATGATATTGGTTGAATTGTTGCATTTTATTGATTGAATGATTATCTTTAAGTTTTCTCCCTCGAGGGCTTTTGTGTGTTAAATCGAATATCGGGCGTCTCATGACCCCGCAAGTCTGTAACTCAATACACCGATCGGCTCACGAAAGCTCGAGAGATCTCTAAGCACAAGATCAATTACAGTGATAGATAAATAAGCTAAAGTGCATCACCAAAGAAGCCACGTTGAGAGAAGGTAGTTAGCAATCTTTTACCTTTCTCGTCTATCAAACGTCTCTTAAACAATATAGAACTCGACTGGGAGTGGAAATAACCATACACAATCAATGGGGAACGCGCGTGACGCTCATAATTGTTAAGTGCCGCGTCCTTCTGACGCTGTGTTACACCCATTAGTAAACACCCTGTACTGTGGATTCGGAAATTATACCACCAGGGTAACACTAAACAATAATGTATTTACTTACGTACTAATTACAACAAATAATTACTTGACTAATATAACACAGAGTACTATAATTCGATAATTCAGTGACTTTATCACGTTGCTAACTTCTTGTTCTGATCTGAACTCACTATCTGAACTGAACTGTACTGTCCTGTCCGGCCACTCGCCCTCTATTTATATAGCTAAGTAAGTGGTTCTGGAATTCTCTACAAATTCTACAATGTTCTAGATACATATCTGTAATGTCCAGATGCCGACACGGCGCACGCCAACTCTGGGATGATTGCCGAACTAATTGACTATGCTTAGTTTTCTTTTACTCATTCATGGAACTTAGAGAGGGTTCTTATCTATAAGGGTATAAGGCTGTAACACTATTTTTAATACAATTTTATCAATTATTTTCTCTCGGTTCTTGTTAATATTTAAGGTCACGTTGTACGGCGTTACTTCGGCCTGTTTTGCACGAGAAAAATGATAACGTTTCTACATAATTTGGCGTTTGAAATATGCACCCCATAAATGTATTTTTTAAAATTACAGTCAAACGGTGACATCTCTATCGGTTTCTTTCCGGCTGTTTTATTGTCGAGAATCCCGGAAAACATTATTCGTACGTAAATGAGAAAAAAGCGCTTTAAATTTGTACCAATACAGTCGGTCTCCGAAACAGTTTAGGCGAATATTGTAATTGATTATTCAACATTAACGTTTGTTGCCTCCATAATTTCAGAAACTTAATCAAAATCCCAGACCGCAAGCTCGCGTGACCCTTAATTTTGTCGGAAATATTCGAAATTCTTCATATTTTATACACCCCGCCGGGACATTTATCATGTGGCATTACTCAACCACCCTTATTTCTCTTAATAAAGGTAAGATAATAGGGGTTAATATTCCTAATATTTCTGCGATTGTGCTGAACATTCAAATGCGATAAATTACGGCCCGTACCAACAGGTAAATGTTTGTTAATTGAGTTTTATCTGAAGGCGATCCATATTTATTTTATTGTGATAAATGGACGGGCCCGTTCGGGAGTTTTTCAACACTTTTAAGGATGATAAAGTTCTATATTGTACCTCGTAGGCGCTTCCTAAAATAAAATAGATGCGTATATCTTTATTTTGTTTACCCCAAGCGAGGAATAACTTCATACGTGAAGAGGCAATCCATAAAGTTCAAATTGATGACAGAATATCTCTTCAATTTAAGGTTGTCATATTTTATAGAGAGAGGTCCAATGGAAATGGCACAAGCTATGAGATATGTAGTAGGTGGAGACAGGGACGTCCTTCAAAGCACTGGGCTGATGGAAAAGATCACTGGTGGGATCGAACATGCAACCATGACAGATGCTGTAATGCTGTCAAACGTGTCATGCAGCAATAGGAGATCAACTAAATAATGAATAGATTACAAAATTTGTCAAGGGGTTGTGAATATAAGAAAAACGATAACAGGTAGAGTTAGATATTGTAAATCATCGTAAATTTATCCACTTAACTGTCAATTACCCCCATTGAAGTTAAACAGTCTTAACTAACAACACAGGCACACAAAAAAAAAAGTAAATTTTGTGAGGTTTCACATATATACTCCCATGTATTTCTGACCGCTGAACACGATCCCGATGTCAGTTTTACAAAATTAGGTCAGGATTTTTTGTTAACCACGAAAAACAAGTAAAAACAGGCCAGAATAGGGTTTAAAATATAAAATAAAAATTTTAAATAAGTAGACTATGTATTCGGTGTATTTTTGACTGATAAACACGATCCCGATGTAAAATAGTTTTATTTACATTATTAGAGAAATAAGTAATCTGAATAATTATACTTGAGGTTGAGCTTTAACTCCTCGAATTTCAGCGACGTTAAAAAAATCATTTGAGTATATGAACTCCAAAACACATCAAATTTTTGATAACTGTCTATACAAAATAACTCCATCTTAATTATATACTGCAGCTAGATGTAAAATAGTTTTATTTAAATTATTAGGGAAATAAGTAATCTGAATAATTGTACTTGCGGTTGAGCTTTAACTCCTCGAATTTCAGCGACGTTAAAACAATCATTCGAGTGTATGAACTCCAAAACACATTAAATATTTGATAAACTGTCTATGTAAAATATCATCTTCAATTACATACTGCAGCTAAATCAATTATTAACGAACAAATCGGCGCTTGCAGGCTAACTCGTCCCGTATGCGACATTTATAAATTTTTCTGAAGTTACATCTCAGGCGAAATGGTGTTTTGAAATGCTCCTTTACGAATTTAACCTTGTCACGATCTGAGTTGTGAGTTCTTCTATATAAATAATTCCGATTCTTCTGGAAGTTCTCGGAACGGACATTACTGGATGGTCTATCAAGAGTGCACGAGACACCATGCAGGGATTATACCTAGGGAATTTAAGTTGTTTGCCTTGGATATGGCCCTAAAGGGCGACGAATTGTTTGCAGTTTGTATTGGAAAAGGAATATCGCTTCGGGTTGGACGCCGTTGTTTAGTCTGGTGTCAGTTAGTATCCTATTTCACGCGAGGCTTTTAAAAATCTCTGTGATTTTACTTTGTAAACCCGGCGTTATCGGATATTACATTTAAGACAGTTAAGACAGTTTAAAATGTGCTCTTATTCATTACAAAATATAATAGTCCAGTCTATATGTCCTAAAATAACACTACATTACACTTAATTTGTAACTGATGTACCATTGTGTGATATATATCTATATATCTATTTCACAAGTTTGATTTCAGATCCGTAAGCAAAAATTTTTTATCACCATATTTTCTACGTACTTCAAGGTAAATTATTAAAAGCAATTTTCACATGTGAAAATTAACATTTATGATATCTGTTTTTATTTGGTAACCAAAAAATTCAATAATAATAATAAAAGTTCTATTTACAATTTACAATTTTTACAAATTGAAATTAATATAAAATTTTGTTAATAAAAGTCAAAAGACAACCACTACGGGCATAGCCTGCACGTGGGAGGGTAAATTATATAGCTATACCGGGTGTCAACGGAATCATTAGACAAGCCATAGTGTCCAGAGTTTTCAAGATCTTAAATCTGGCTGAGGTAATATACATCAAAAACGCAAATTTTTCGTAATTTGACACTCTTCCATCACTTCCGGTTTTCCCGGAAATGGCCCAAACTTTGAAATTTTAAACGGAACACCCTGTATATTTTTACATTTTTGGATTCGGGAGACGATTTTAAGTACGACTGCGTAATTTAAAAAAAATTGAGTCTACTTGATTTTTGGGGCTATTTTTATTTTTGCATCCAGAGTACAGTGAATGCATTCAAATCAATCAAATGGACCAAAACAATAAGGTTAAGGTTAGGTTGATGGTTAATTAATAGTTAGGATTTGACTAATGATTTATTACTATAAAGGAAAGAATATCTGGTAAAATTGTGTTTGCTAATAATTATAAATTTCAAGTTTGGTTAGTCAACCAAAAAAATAATCAATGGATGTGAAACTGGCTGTAATAAATGGTAGCAAATATTCTGCTTGACATTTTCTGGTTCGGTCAATGGTGTTTCGCATAACATTTCGCAACATCGCGGGAGTTATACTTGCAAAAACTTCGCGGATATGATTTTGTAAAATTTGAAGTGTTTGAGAGGGTGTATAACAAACTCGTTTTGTCACATAACCCCACACAAAAAAATCTAAAATGCTTAGATCTGGTGAGCGGGCAGGCCAACGTATAGACCCATTATACCGGTTCATATGAGCCATAACTCGAGTGGCATTATGAGGCGGAGCCCCATCTTGTTGGAAATACGTTTGTTCAGAAACTGCAAGTGGTAGGTCCATCAACATTTCTTCAATATCATTTTGTAGCAATTTTAAATATCTCTCCCTTGTCAAAGGTCTTTGAAAGAAAATAGGTTCAATAATTCTTGTTCCAATCACCCTAAAGCCCACACATTTACTCCAAATCTTTCCTAAAAATTACCTTACCTCGTTAAATGTTGATTTTTCTGCGCCCAATATCCATTGAACATTCCACTGATGGTGAATCGTGACTCAGAAAACACTCAGAAAACAATATCAAAGAAAAAAAAATTCGGATTAGCGGTATTGTTCTGAAGTAACAAGTCACAATAACCTAATCTTGGGTTGCCTTCATATTCGTACAAATGCTGGTGCACTTGATATTTAAACGGGCGGTAACCATATCTTTTGAGAATCTTTCTTGCTGATTCATGACTTCTCAAGCTTCTGAAGCTAGCTAGCTAGCTATCTGAAGAAGCGTATTTGTCTCTGTCTAACAGTGATGATATTTCTTCTGTCTCTGCGTGGCTACTTGCCAATTTAGGATGGTTGACTAGTACTTGTTTGATTTACCTATTTACATAATCCATAGACCTTAAATGTCATACTTTTCCAGAAGTTCAGACCAGGGTTGGCATGTTTAAAACATCGCACTGTGTTTTAAACAAATGTTTAATAGTATTTTATATAACAAGTCGCTAAAACGGTGTTTTTTTTACAAGTGGAGCGTCTATAGTACGAGCCGAAAGCGAGTGCTATAAACCACACGAGTAAAAAAAAAACATTTTAGTCTCGAGTTATATACAAAAATTTTTGTATCGCCATTCGAAATTAGAAAACAATATAATTTTGTAAAAATAGACTATATTCTATTGCCGTTTCCATAGAAACCAATAAGTTTTATTTCACACTGTGAAATAAAATTTCTTTATCTAACACTTTCATACAAAGTGATCTTTATTGATGAGATTTTGAAGGTATAAAGTGACCCATAAGTCACTAGTGAGATAAAGTAGTGAGCTAAAGTATACTCTAGATCACTAGTGAGGTAAAGTGATTTAGTTACTAAAGAGTAATTGTAATATAAAAAAAGTCCAAGCAATTTATGTATTGTCATTATTATACGGAAAATTCACAAAACAAAGAATCCATGCACTAACACTTATTTATTTATATTGATGTTAACATTTATTGTCATCATATTCGATTTTTCGCAAAGAAAACTGTTCTCCTGTACACAATTTTTCTCTGTATACTAGTAACGACGTCTGCATCGCCTAACTCGTTGCGCTGCTCTCCATGTATTTTTTTAGCAATAACAATCTTGTTTGAGACTGAATCTTCTAAATAACCCTCCGCCACGGTGGCTGATTTCCACCCACCGTGACGTTTAAAGGTGGTAATGTCACCCCCAGCATTGGCCAAAAGAGTTGCCGAGGAACGGTGCATGCTATGGCCAGTATACAAATCTGCATCTGGCAATTGTAAATAATCAGCTACAATTCTTGGAATTTTTGAGAGCTTATTTAATCCAACGCATTGGACAGTGCACTTTCCCCTTTGAAAATTTACGAAAAATCTCTTGTGAGACACATTTCCTAATAAAATCAAGCGGGTTTATCGAAAATCCTTCATTTAAAACTATGAAACTTCTTGATTTATTCGTCTTGGTATCTGGTATGGATCTATATAGATATTGTTCTTTATCTTTCATATCTTCGACGCTTAAGTGTCAGTTCACCGCAACGGCAGGCACCGCAAACTCTCAATATCAATGCAACCTAGAAAAACCCAAACAATTAAATACATAAAAGCAAGAACATCATAATAAACACCTACCTTTGACATAAGATGCTCATCGTCAGGGGCATCCATCAAATATTGTTCGATATGTGCTCTTTCCAAAATTTTAACCTTTTTGGGTTTGAAATTTCTTGATCGGCTTTTTAAGTATGCCACAAGTTTTCCATATCTTGTTATATCAACGTTCCTGTATACTTTTAAAGTCGCCTTTATCATAGAATATTTAGTCCACATCGAAGAAGGTGCAATTTTTTTACTCAAATGTAGAAAGTAGGTTACTTTGGACTTTTCTGGAATTAAACTGGCTGTAGCTTCTTTGGCTTCTTGCAAAATATCTGTCGGAATTTCCATATTATATCTTTCACAAAGGGCATAGCCGGGTAAGCATGGTGTAACTGCCCCCAAGCGTCTGGCGCTTATATTTGTGCAGTAGTAAGCAATCTCGGAAAGTAGCAATTTCACAAAATATTAGCCCGAAAAAGGGGCCGGTTTGGGGTGAGTCAGGGAGGGTTGGTTTTAGCAAAACTATTTTTTTTTCTAATAAACGGCGCATTCAATCGTTTTGTAAAAAATATATGTTAAAGTCCTACTGAGAAAGTACTAAATAAAAAATCACGCTCAAATTCCGAAAACAGATACAGTAAAAAAAAACATATATATTATTTTCAATTTTTTTTTAGGGTAACTTAACCCTGGGGTACCAGCCTGAATTTTTTTCTGTAGCATGTCTAGGGACTCACTTATGTTATATTTTTTTCCCAATCTTGTCGGAAGATTACGCCATACTTAAAAAAAATGCCGAAGTGTGCAGTGTCGTATGCATATTTTGTGGACAATTAACCCCTTGCAAGTAAAGAAGGCCAAAATGCAAAGTAAATATGGATACCTGAATAGTGTATACATACTAGTGATTAGTGATTATGGAGATGGTGAACGTTATAAGAGAAACCAATATAAAGCTGCAACGCTGAGAGTTAATTATGTGATCAATAGAGTTTAACTCTCTTGCGCCGCAAAAATCAGTTTATAGCCGGAATGTTAAATATCATTAAGGGTAAAAACTAAAGTCAGCGGAACTATCGATATTACCGTCGGCGGGGATAAGAGCTTGGTCTTAACAGTCATGTGTTGTTAACAGTTTGCAGCACTAAATCGTAGCATTACTAATCTGTGATGGATATGGATGTTAATCTTCCTCACTGTCATCTGCAATCACTGCACTCATGCTATCCTTCTGAAACAATAGAGAAAGAACTTCTGCCGGTTTAGGTATGCTTGATAGATATCGTCCTTGCGAAAGATAATGCACGACAGCAACTACATGGGAACAACATCCAACAGTTCGATTCCCATTGGCACATTCAAAGAAATTGCAAAACTGCCTTTTGTAGATATTTCCAGCAAAGATGTACTGGACTTTCCAGAAATGACGGATTTAAAACTGTTTTTTACCGGATCGAATCAATATAAACAAACGATTTCGTACCTTGAAGTCATAAATGAAGACGGAACATTTAATCTTCAGTACGTTAAACACCAGTCCAATGTACTCAAAATACAAGTTTGTTCACGTCACATCAACACGAAGGTTTACCAATATTTCATCGACTATATTCCCCACAGTGTCGGAAGTTCTGGCGTTAGAAGACATTTCTGTGAATGTGCCAATGGGTATCGAACTGTTGGATGTTGTTCCCATGTAGCTGCTGTCGTGTATTACCTTTCGCACGAACGATATCTAGCAAGCCTACCTAAACCGGCAGAAGTTCTCTCCCTACTGTTCCAGAAGGATAGCATGAGTGCAGTGATTTCAGATGACAGTGAGGAAGATTAACATCTGTATCCTTCTCAGGTTAGTAATGCTACGATTTAGTGCTGCAAATTGTTAACAACACGTGACTTAAAACCAAGCTCTTATCCCCGCCGACGGTAATATGTGAATAATGACAGGCTTTGACAAGGTACTCCATAGCACCGCTGACTTTAGTTTTTACCCTTAATGATATTTAACATTTCGGCTATAAACTGATTTTTGCGGCGCAAGAGAGTTCAACTCTATTGATCACCTAATTAACTGTCAGCGTTGCAGCTTTATATTAGTTTCTCTTATAACGTTCACCATCTCTCATAATCACTAATCACTAATATGTATACACTACTCAGGTATCCACATTTACTTTGCAGTTTGGCCTTTTTAACTTGCAAGGGTCCACAAAATATGCATACGGTACTGTACAATTCGGCATTTTTTTTAAGTATGGCGTAATCTTCGGACAAGACTGGGAAAAAAATATAACATAAGTGAGTCCCTAGACATGTTACAGAAAAAAATTCAGGCTGGTACCCCAGGGATAAGGTACCCTAAAAAAAAATGAAAATAATATATATGTTTTTTTACTGTATCTGTTTTTGGAATTTGAGCATGATTTTTTATTTAGTACTTTCTTAGTAGATCTTTAACATATATTTTTTAAAAAACGATTGAACGCGCCGTTTCTTAGAAAAAAAAATAGTTTTGCTAAAATCAACCCTCCCTTACTCACCCCAAACCTGTCCCCTTTTCTGGCTAATATTTTGTGAAATTGCTACTTTCCAAGATTGCTTCCTACTGCACAAATATAAGCGCCAGACACCTGGGGGCAGTTACACCATGCTTACCCGGCTATGCCCTTTCCATTTGGATGCTAATTACACAATGTTTATTAAACAAACCCCTGGTTACAAACAAAATGGATAACAACCACAGCTTTCTCGGCACATCCATTCAGAATCTACTTAGCAATAATCTACTTGTATTTTATATTTTCAGAGAAACACTGTTGACTTTGACATTGACTGACAAAAAATCGATGACATGACATTTTAATAATTTTATTGTTTGTCACTGAAAAAGCATTTATATGAAAGTGTTGGATAAAATGTTGTATTAGACACGTGAGTTATTACATATAAGTCACTTAAGAAACTTTTCTTACGTGACTTATATGTAACATAACTCACGAGCCTAATAAATAACTATTATTTCACTCTTTTTTATTTATTTTACACGTCAATAATGACATTGTTTTGATTCACTGCAACTGTCGAATAAATGTCATTTTAGGATATGGCGTTACAAAAAACATTTTAGGTGAGTCCCACACTACCGTTCAGGTGTCCATAAAGGATTTCCACCCCGAAAAAAAAAAGGATATGGCGTTACAAAAAACATATTTAATGCACGATACGATTTAAACATGTTTTAAACAAACCATTTAAAACATTGAAAAAAAAACTATTTTAAACAAAAAAACTGTTTAAAACAAAAAAAAACATTTTTTTTGTTTAAAATGAAAAAACTATTTCCAACCCTGATGTAAAACAACCCCCCATTTTAGATCCACCCGACATACTACCAAAATCTCTAGTGGTATGAAATCTAGTTGTTTTCTTGTGCATCGTTTAAGAGCCTCGACCTTCAGAGCTACACTTAGCACATCACTTACCCCACAGTACCTTCCACGGATAGTCATAATAAAATCCGGGTCTCCAGTGGTCTGAAATGCACTCGAAATACCTGTCGGTAGCTCTTCCGACTATTACAGTGAACCGGTTCAAGCCCTTGGCCTATGATGCGTGTACTACATCTTTCTCATAATCAATTTACTGCAGCGAAAAAATTGTCATATTGACCGCACGCTCGGGGGAATTTACATGTGCCGGCGCCTGTGTCCACGTCCGAGAAATCCAACTTCTCAGTCGTGGCCGAAGTTTGTATGCCAAACCCTCGATGTTTATATTTGAGTTATGCGATTGTTGGGCTTCGGCACGGGCCCCTGAATTGGTATTTCGGCATTAGGTGGTCGGCCCTGAAGTGTATTTTGCAGATATTACTTGTCACATATCGGTTTAAATTCATGGACCTGAGGGAAGAGAGCACTTCGGAAAAGTTGACCGTGTTTATTTAAGATTCCACCCGCTTTAATATGGAAATTGAAATTGTGTTTGGTTTAAGGCCATTTTTATGTTAATCGGCTTTAATAAAAAGTTATCCGGTCTTCCGTTTTATTGGATTAAAAGTGCCGATAAAAGAACGATGATTCTTCCAACTTTTCTGAAAAGGCGAGGCTCCTATATTCTAGTTCAGATAGTCGCCGAAGTGAGGACGTTTAAATGACACTTACACGGTATATGCAAATTTTACGTTGATGCATAAAAACGTTGAACAAGGATCAGCAGACGCAAATTTTAATTTTTAATTAACTACGTTCAGAATAAAGAGAAATATGATGTATTAAACAAACTATCAACACTGTAATATAATTTTACGTTACGACGAGAACTTAATACAAGAAAACGGCAAATTCTAAGGCGTTGTAAATTTAAATAAACTCGTATCTGTCACAGAGGCGGCAATATGTTTTTTTATAATCAGAACGTGTCAACTACACAATTTTGTAAACAAGAGGTACCGCAAGGCTCTGTGCTTGGTCCAATACTCTTCCTTATTTATCTGAACGATTTATCTAACTGTAACGCGAACACCTCCTTAATACTATTTGCAGATGATACAACAGCTACTGATCAACACAAAATGTTACCACAAATGTATGAAAAAGTGGCCGCCACATAATCAAATATCAAATCATGGTTCCTCTCTAATTCACTATCTGTTAATGAAAATAAAACTTAATCCCCATTTTTCAGTCTCTGAAATGCTGAAGAACTTACAAATTCAGATCTTGTTAAATTCCTCGAGGTGTATCTAGATTCTAAGCTAACTTGGGAGGAACATACATTTATCTAATAATCTTTCTAAAAGCATTTTTCTATAAACGTATCACAAAAAACGCTATTAACTGCTTACTATGGCTGTTTTCACTCAAATATTGATGTATGCAATTATTAACTGGGGTCACTCGGTACATGCACCCAAAATATTTATGATCCAAAGGAGATTCGTTAGATTTTTAGCCCAAATTAGTTACAGGATCTGTTGTAGAGATTATTTGAAAAAGCTAAATATGCTTACCTTTCCATGTGCATTCATCCTGGAATGTCTTTTATATACCTATAAAAATGAGAGAAATACACTACATTAAGCATAAAAATATGCATGATTATCCAACTAGATATAACGACAAAATCCTACCAAATTTCTCCAGACTAAATAAATCTAGAGACGGCTGTGGTTATCACGGGATCAAATTTTTTAATGTTCTCCCGGAGTCCGTAAAAAATCTAAATTTTAATAAACTAAACTGTCAGATTTTTTGCTGTGGTGGAACAATATGGAAAAAAATAAAATTGGATAAAATAAAATATTTACACTTGCCTCTTAGTTGTAACAGTTAATACTTATAGCCTTCCAAGGTATTGTTGCATATCTACAACCGACCGCGGGTGCCAGTGCGATGTTGCCAAGTCTACTTTTTCCTAAGATGTACGGAAATTCGGCACAATCTGGCAATACCAGTTCTGGAGGTCCCAGGTCCCTGAGATTCAGACCCCAGATCCCTGAAGGTCCCCCCAGGGGCAAAGTATTAACTTTCTAGGACCTTGGGGAAAACTTTAGCAACGAATGATGTTCTTTGTAATTACTGTCGCATTACGATATCTAAAAAACGACGTACTGAGCCAGATTAAGAAAGTGAGGGAACGATGAAAGAAGACCAGCCTTTTGTGCCTCTAACTACGATTAGTGACTCTGATGTAATAATGGAAATATTATTGCAAAGACACGTTGCTTCACATAAATACTCTGTTGCATATGTGGTGATGGTAAAGAACTGACCGTAATACCCACTAATGCGAGATTACGGTGCTATCGAAACAAACAAATATATATCCCCGAGGCAATCATTGCTGTAAAATACATTGCGAATGTCATAATGAATGCGAGTTCCTACTGAGTTATCACTTTCTGAAGTTTACCATAAATGGTCCTACATATCATCTATTATCACTTAAATTTTCATCAAAATCTAAAGGGTACGTACATAAAACACTTTGAAAAAAAAATAGGAATTTAAAGTCGCACGAACAACCATGACATGGATTTTCAAAAAATGTTTTTATTTTCGAAAGCCAAACACATGTTCGATTAGTCTTCAGCGCTGTTACCATTTATAACTAGATTAATGCTGTCTGTTTGTATAACTATTCGGTCACATTACAAAAGGGTTTGTACCAAGCTTACTTCTCCTATATATCTATCTATTTATCTATTTCCCTACCTAAACTATTTACGATGATATGCCACCAATCGATGGAGTTCGTATTCGTAAATCAACTGGTCATCGCTATCAGTTAATACGCTCATGATGTTATTTTTCAGTACTTAGTACAATGTTCGATCCTCCGATAGCCTGGCTGTATATAGGAGTCGCTTTTTTGAGTTGAGTCGACTATTAACCTTAATATATTGTCGTCCGCAAATAATAGTGCTTTCCGTTCTAATTCTACTATGTCGTTGATAAAAATCAAAAACAAAAGTGGACCTAGATGGTACATCGCATAATAGACAAAATCACATGAATTTATGATTCTCTATGTTAACTATAAGAGATCTATCGCTTAAGGAACTAGCCACTGAAGAAGGTACCCAGTTAGACCGTTTTACCTTTATGTAATGGAATAGTACAATCTACCCGATTACAAGGTCTTTTTAAAATTGGTATGCACTCAGCCTAATTGCCATTCCTTCTTCAATAGCTCCCAGAATGTGATTACTGTAGATAGCTGAACAGGTTGATTTTCCATTGAGGTAACCGTATCGTTCTGGAATTATAATTGTTTCTATTTCGGATCAAAATCTACTTGTTACTAGCGATTCTAGTACTTTTGTCATAAAACGTAAACCAGAAATAGGTCTGTAGTTAACAACACAGCTTGAATTACATGACTTGAACAGGGGTGGGAGGTAGGTACTTTTCCATATATGGGGGAATTTTTCTTCATTTACCGACAGGTTCCAAATACTAGGTAGCGTAGTAATGGACTACATATTTACTATTATTTTTATACTGCTTACAGTATATTATCAGTATTACAATGTTACTTATGGTGACAGTGTAATAGAGTCGTAAAACCCTCATTACTTCTGATTTGTTTATGTTGAATGTTGGAATCAATAATTCGGTAGTCAAGCCGTTAACACACCAATAACAAAGCGGAATTCGAAACGGTATGAAGGCCTAAAAGTAAGAGCCCATGAATACACGATTTTCATCATTTAACAGAGACCCGACCTCAGAGACATTTTTTTACAGCCTCCAATTTTTTACCTTCCCCCATAAATGTTAAAAGTCCCTTCAGGCCCATATTGTTCTAGTAATTCCTTTTTCTCCTTACGCTTGCCTCATCGTTCTTAGGTTGCGTGTGTTTTTATTTTTAATTTTCTATCGAGACGTCTATAATAAATTTTCTTTGGTCTGAACAACTGGGGAATAATAAGTAAGATGTTAGTATGTAGTTGGGAACTATACATCTTCGTTAATTGGATAATGGCGATTCTCAAATGTTTCCGGTGACCTGAGCGCCAGAGCCGTACGCGTCGGATTCTCCAGGAGTTTGGGCGTTTCAAAATCATTTGTACTAATTTGGTTTGTAGATTTGGTTCAACTTAAATACCGGCGTTGTTACAAAATTAAAAACGTGCTAAAAATGCACTGCAGGTTTGGGGTAAATTATATTGCTTTGTTTTAATAAATCAATCAAATTAAATAAATATTATCTTTTATTGTGCGTTTTTTATAGTTACTGTATTATGATGACTGGAACAACGTTAACTACTTGAAAAACATAGTTCTGTGGGAATTTGTTAAAAAGATTTTATTTAGTACTACTAAACTATGTACTATTGTTACAAATATCCACCCCTTGGGGATAGGCAGCACAAAATACATGTTATGCCATCTGTGAGACAGTAGAAGCAACAGAAACATTCTGGAACATTAGAGAAAGAGACTTCTAGATAACGCCGCGCCGTTTCTAGCATAATTCAGGAAGCAATCGCTAGGGGTATATAAGGCCGTATTCTCGGCCGGAAGTTTAAGAGAAGTTTTCATTGACAAGTGAGGTTAAGACTACAAAGTGAAAACAAAGTGATAAACATTGTTATTTTTAGTCAGTAAAGTACATTTAAGTTAATAATAGTATTGTGAAGTATCCAGTAAATTATTTAATAAAGTTTGTTAGTGGTTATCTCTTGTTATAATTTTTGGAACCCACGGAATTTGCAAGGGTGGTTTCCTAGGGGTGGAACGTTACAAATTGGTGTCAGGAAGCGGAATTTTATAACAAGAAGAGCTCTGAAGTTGTGCTGAAGTGTTCGAGAAGTATTCTCGAGGGTTAGTGCTAACACAGAGGACTAATTTACTGGACATTGTTCGAGGCTTATTTTCGAAAAGGAAAATAGTGTTAAGTGCATTTTTTTAGACATTGTAGAACATTTTATTAGGACATTAGTGTGATAATTAAATCCTTTAAACTGAGAAGTGATAGAGACACTGAAAAAGACTCATTTGTGTTAGTGCGCGAAAATTACTAGAACTTTTCTATTTGGACATTAGTGGAGATTATTAAATTCTTTGAACTGGATAGTGATAAAAGACTCTGACTTTTTCGTGCTGTTTCGAGATTTTTCTGGAAAGTTCCATTACCGATATTGACGTGACAGTTAAATTTATTTTATTTTAACATAATCTTATGCCCTTAGAAACAAGAAGAATGGCAGCAGAGAAACAAATACAGGACTTGCTTGCGGAGTTTACGAGGATGATGGCGCATCAACAAGAGGAGGAAGAAGAACAGGAAAAGCGACGTCAAGAAGAAGAAGAAGACCAAGAAAGAAGAGGAAGAAAAACGGCGTCGAGAAGAAAGAGACGAATTGAAGAAAATTATGGAAGACCTGGAAACAAGACGTCAAGATGAAAAAACCGAACTGAGACAAATTATGGAAGACCTGAAGATACGACAGCAAGAGGAGAAAGAAGAACAAGAAAAGCGACGTCAAGAGGAAAAAGAGGAACAAGAAAGATGCCAAGAAGAACTAAGGAGAATCCTGAATGAACAAATGAAAATACAGCAGGACGTTATCATTTCCGCCAATGAAGAATTGAAGAGTGAAGTCAAAGAAGAGATAAACAAGGTAGAAGAAAAAGTAGATAAGGTAGAAGACAAAGTAGGTGTAGTTGAGACAGAAGTCAGTCAGATCAAAGGAAAGATGAGTGAGTTCGAAGGAGAAGTGGAGCGACTTACGACAATTAAGAGAGAAAGGAGGCCAGCTAGTAACACCATCGGGTCCTCAGTTAAAACCTCCCTCCTTTGACGGCCAAAGATCATGGACAACCTACAAGAGACAATTTGAGGCAGCTGCGTCTGCAAATAACTGGGGCAGTGAAGAAAAGGCTATGGCATTAGTTCTAGCGCTAAGGGGCCAAGCTTCAGAGTTACTCCAGTCCATCCCAGTGGAGAAACAAAGGGACTTCAAAGTCTTGGAAGCTGCATTGGACTTGAGATATGGCGACCAACATCTCGCCCAAGTATACCAGGCTCAGCTAAAATCACGGACACAAAAAGCTGGGGAAAGTTTACAAGAATTCGAAGCTGCGATAGAGAGACTGGCACACCTGGCGTATCCGAGTGCACCTAGAGAATTTCAGGAACAATTAGCCGTGGGGGCCTTTTTAGACGGCATAAAGGACGAAGAGGTCAGGCGAGTTCTGAGACTGACGAGACACCAAAGTAGTAGCGAAGCTTTGGTGCATGCACTGGAAGTAGAAGCCGCTTATAGGGATACTCCAAGGTCGAGAGTGCGAGCTGTGACTCTCGAAGAATCGCAACCAGAAACGAATCAGAACCCTATGTTGACTGAGATGCAGAAAATGTTCACCAAATCATTCGACAAATTGGATGACCTCGGAAAGCAGGAAAAACAACAAAATAAAGGAAAGCCGAGTGGTGGTATTAAATGTTACAACTGCGGCAAGGTGGGACATATGAAACGAGACTGTCGACAGCAGAACTCAGAGAGTTAAGTAAATGCTGTGAATGTTGAAGAGAAGCAGGAAAACAGTACCAGGGGGGTTGTGCTGGCTAGGGAATGCATTGCCCCCAGAGAAATAAAGATTTCCCAGCTTCGAGGAATTTCGAATAGTTTACTGTTACAAGGCTATGTGATAGGAAGAAAATGTTTGTTTACCATCGACACAGGTACTACGTCATCAACAGTACGGCCAGGATTTATTTCGGGCATAAAGATTACCAAGGGGCAAAATGAAGTGATCGTCCGGACAGCTATGGGGGACAGGGCTACGGTTCAAGGAGAAGTAGACCTGGGTTTGCAGATTGGACAATTAAGATTCGACCACAGGGTCATCGTGGCTGACATCACGGATGACTTCATTTTGGGCCTGGACATTATGGAACAGTATGGATTTATTGTTGACGTAGGAAAGCGAGTCTTAAGGATTGGGAACGAACAATTTATTCTGTCAAAAGTGAACGCCCAATGCGAGCAAACCAGGCTGTTGACAACGCAGGCAGTCAAAACTCCTGCATTATCCAGAAAACCAGACAAGGAAGATGGCAAGCGCTACCCTCAGGTGAAAAAATTGTCGAACGTGGTTGAAGTCAACACTGTCAAGGTCGATCTTCCAGACAGTTGGACAAAGAAAACTCTGGGGCAAGAACAATTGCGCGATGTAGAAATCGGACCCGTGTTAAGAGCAAAAGAAGGGGGAACGCGTCCAGTATGGAAGGAAGTTTCTAACAAAGAAGTGGGGCTGAAGGCTTTATGGTCACAATGGGATTCACTTACGGTCGTAGACGGGCTTTTGAGGAGAGCATGGAAAGCCCAGATGGGAAGCAGGTTGCCATGCGTCTAGTGATTCCCAGGTGTCGTGTACCAGAAGTACTTCAGGAAGCGCATAATGAAACATCCAGCAGACACTTCAGCATAAACAAGACATTGAGTAAACCACGGGAACGGTTCTATTGGGTTAATAGTCGCCAGGATGTGGAGGCCTGGTGTCGCAAGTGTAAGAATTGTGCTGCCAGTGGGGAACCATTTTCCATGAGCAACTACAGAAATGAAAGTCGAGAACAGCCGAAGATGACCAAAGCTAGTAACCGATTGAAGGCTCGTTATGATCAGAATGCCAGTACAGGGGGATTCAAGGTGGGGGATCTGGTTTGGCTGTTCCACAGCGGAACTTCAACCTCCTTGAGATAGACCGTATACTGTTATTACCCGAATTAATGATGTCGTCTATCGGATTCAACGAAGCAAAAAGTCCAAGATGAAGATCGTACACTTGGATAGATTGGTGAAGTATGTGAAAGAGGCTGGATTGCCTGATCGGGACGTTCAGGCTTAAGGAGGGGGCAGTGTTACAAATATCCACCCCTTGGGGATAGGCAGCACAAAATACATGTTATGCCATTTGTGAGACAGTAGAAACAACAGAAACATTCTGGAACATTAGAGAAAAGAGACTTCTAGATAACGCCGCGCCGTTTCTAGAATAATTCAAGAAGCAATCGCTAGGGGTATCTAAGGCCGTATTCTCGACCGGAAGTTTAAGAGAAGTTTTGATTGACAAGTGAGGTTAAGACTACAAAGTGAAAACAAAGTGATAAACATTGTTATTTTTAGTCAGTAAAGTAAAGTACATTTAAGTTAATAATAGTATTGGGAAGTATCCAGTAAATTATTTAATAAAGTTTATTAGTGGTTATCTCTTGTTATAATTTTTTGAACTCACGGAATTTGCAAGGGTGGTTTCCTAGGGGTGGAAACACGTCACACTGTTACATAAATTGCAAATTAATTTTATATAACACACTGTATTATACGGGTGTCGTATTTTAATACTGTACTATAGAGTACCTATTTATACATTTCACTGAAAATAAATGGTCAAAACGTCTACTACTTAATACTAAATAATAGGCACACAGTCCGCTCCTGCGAGGAGTTAATAGTGTGAGCTATATCGACCTATCTTTGCACAAATAAACAATTAATGTAATTGGTACAGATGTTTCCCCATTTCTTTGTCCTCTTTAATGCACTTTAAACATGCGGGCGTACATGTTGTTTAACTTTAAAGTGTTTACGTCAAATTAATGAATGAATGAGCCTCTTTGTTTTTAACGCGAATGCCGAGACACATTAGCCGGCTTTTTAAAAGCTATCGGGACTCATAAAAGCTCAATTTTATTCATTCAAATCGTTTAATTGTATAATTTGTTTACGATACGATAAAGAAAGTAGACACATGTGCAGTTTTAGTGTTTGTGTATCTCAGCAATTTTTCGTCGTGGCAATTTGTTTTAAATTCGTGCGATTGAAAAATTCTTAATTAAGTTTGGTAAAATTTAAAAATATATTGGGGTAGTGAGGTAAACCTCCCCTAAGAAAAATGGACTAAACACAATAATATTTGTATGTATGTTAGCGGATACACCCCATCAGGGTATGGACGGACCTGACTGTCACATGTGTGTTTGGCAGGACAGCCGAGTGGGTTCCTGCTAAGAGTGACGTGCCTAGCGCGGGAGGCGAGCAGCGGCAGTTTTTGAGACGAACCTTGAGCTTGATATGTGCAGTGTACTACAATTCAATCTATAATAAAAGTTGATTGGAACCAGTTTTATGTTTTATTAAGGGTATTTTACCTCTAACGTTATCATCAGAAGTGCCCCCGTGCAGTGTTAAATACAAACAATATTAGACAAATATTAGACAAATAAGTTAGATTAAGTGTAGTGAAAATGGCGGACGAAGACAATATTTCTCGTAACGTTCCTATAGACGAACAAAGTGTCGTACATGTAAGGTATTTTTCCTGATTGGGGCCTCTCCAGGAACGTGAGTTTGTTTATAAACAAAAGAATAAGAAACTGTTATCGAACATTAGTAATATGTTTATATTTTTTTAAGCGAGGAGACCAGAGACAGATTGCATAGTTTAGTTTAGTGTGAGCTCAGTTAGATTCCACACAAAATATAGTTATAAATATAGCTGTGTTGCAGAATAAATATATTGTTATTAAAATTACCTAATTAAGAGTTTAAATCTCAACTTAAATAAATAGATCTTACATACACGATTCCGAGGAAGAAGAAATGCCGCCGAATCCAAAACGTGCTAAAGTGCAGTGGCAAGAGACATTAATTAACTTGGTAGCGACCCAACAAAAACAACTTGCCGAGTTAACCCGCCAATCCAAGATGGCGATCACATCATTGCCAACGCCCAGTGTTCTCGAAGCGGACCGTGCAATTGCGCAGGGTGAATTAGGGTCCCGCGCAGGTGAATTAGGGTCCCGCGCAGCTGTTTTCGCGCGGAGTGCGACTTCAAATTTCTCTAAAAAAAAAAAATCCAGGCCGAAGGGAACTCCGGCACTTGACATTTCGATAGATTTGAACATGACAACTATTTGTATGTCAATTTCAGAGTTTCCTTCGACGTACTTTGCCCACCAGGGTTAATTCTAGCGTCCCGCGCGCGGTTTTCGCGCCGAGTCCGATTTAAAAATTCTTAAAAAAAAAAAAAAAAAAATCCAGGCAGAAGGAAACTCTGGAACTTGGCATTTCGATAGATTTGGGCACGACAAATATTGTAATGTTAATTACAGGGTGAACTTTATATTTTACTAAATAAATTTAGTAACGTTCCCGCGCAAAATTCTTAAAACTTGCTAATTTCAGCTTCATTGTTTTTTGCCGTTATTATCTGTGACAAAATAAATGTTGTCGTCATTGTCACTTGTTGAAAATTTTATAGGTTGCGCTAATTTTCATTGCGCATTCTCACGCTCGTGTCTTAATAGCCATTAAATGTGAGTTGCATACATTATTTTTTCTATGTAATAAAATAGAAAATAACACTTTATTTCTGAAATGTATTAATTATAGATTACAATTTAGGTACTATTAAGAAAACTAAATTTAGGAAATAATATGGATTATTATTTTAATTTTACTTTCACTATCACACTCGTTCACTGATTTTAATTGCAAGAAGCACACAGTTTGAAAATTTGCTAAGTAAACAGTAAGTATGACTTGTCAAAATTGATAAATTTTAAATCTGTCAGATAGTTGATATTGACAGAAGAATATTGCTGTGTGTTATAAACTTGTATCTTAATGAATCTCATTAAAGTACAAATTAGAGGAGCGAAAAAGAGGTAAAATTGTGTCGTTTTTTTTTATCAGCTTAGAATAAGATCAGACACAGTGGGTATTACCGACAACATCATTTTACACATAAAAACACGAAATACGACATTTTTTAGTGGTCACAGATATTCTTATTTAAAAAAAGTGTAAAATCTAATTTTTTTTTAAATCATGTTTTTTTGTACATCTATTGCCATATCTCAAAAATGAATTGAGCTATCGATGTGAACTTTTTTTGTTATAAAACACACACTTAAGCGCTTCTTTCTATACATAGGATTGCTAATAAAAAAAAAATGTGAACATGCCAAAAACGTAGATGACCCTGAAACTTTAGAGAATGCGCCATCAAGCCACTAAGCGAGGAACTTTTTTGTTTTTGAACATTTTGTGCAACATGCTATGAAGACAATGAAGTCAATAGACTAAAAAAGTTTTTAGAAAAAAAATATTTTTATTATTAGCAACAGTTTGCTAGTTACGAATTTTTTAGTATGGAGGAATTGTCAAATCGTACGCGCGCGGCACTTAAGAATAATAATGATTATGTATTGTGTGTAACGGAACTTTTCATTATTATTTTTTTATGTTTAGGACTGTTTTATCACGTTTTAGGATCTGAAAGGATAACTTATTTTTTCCAGTGGCGCATTAAGGACTAAGGTTGAAGGCAAAAAGGAATTAAAAATCTCAAATAGAGTATCTGGTATAAAAATGCATTGCATTGGGATCTCGAAAACGGTAAAAAATAATATTATAGTAAATTGAAAAAAAGTTGCGCAACTAGGGGGCTAATAAAATTCCATAAACAGAAGTTTAGGAAAAGTAATAATTTTGGAGTGTTTTGATAAAAAGTAAATTATCGAGTTTTCCTTTTTTTTGCGTTATTATTGGAGCTAAATAGAAAAGACAGTTTCTTAAAGCACTTCTTTTTGAACGTGGCAATTTTAATATTTGTATCCGACATTTCCTGTGTCAGAGTCCCTATCCGAAACTCCCATGCATTGCATTTTTACCCTAGATCCACACAATGATTGAGTAAACGTGTCATTTTCGCCTAAATTAGGTAACAGAAAAGAAAAAAATATCCTAAATTAAGTCTCTTTTAATTTCCGCAGCCCAAATTATAGAAACTGTTTCCATGGCTTGTGCACAAGTTTATCGTTCTCCTCTATTACTACGCCACATAAAATCCACTCCATTTTACAATGAAACTTAGATTGCTTTTTTATCTTAAATATTTTTTTAGCAGATAATCCACGCACAATTCGCACAATGGCCATACGTTCTACAATATAATACAAGTGGCAATAAGAGAAAGAATATCGTTACACATTTTACTTCCACATCCAGTGTAAGTATAGTATCGACAAAAATATTTTTGAAAATTTGTATTGTCCAAATAGGCTTAGAATGTCATGAAACGTCGAGATTTTAAGTTTGAGCAAAAAAAAAATCTGTCTGTCGGTCTGTGCGCACAATTACTTCGGAGCCGTTTAAGATTGACTTGAAATTTGGTATACGTACCTATGTATTTTAACGAGATCTGGAACTAGATTATTCCGTTAAAGGGTTGGGGGGTAAATAGGCAAATCAAGCAGGTAAGGGTTCATACAATTGGTATTTAGTATATATAAGAGAAGCTAAGGTCTCAAAATTTTTTTGGCATTAACCACCCCCATTACCAACTCCCACCCCATTATTCAAAGGGGCGAGAAAATTAAAATTGTCATTTAGTGTGTGTACAAAAACCAAAGGCCTCAATTTTTTTTTACTTTATCCTCCACTACTACACCTCCCTTCCACCACCCTCAGCCCTACTACCGATGTGGCATATCGTTTTATAGGTTTTTGGGGTAGACGATTTCAAATATTTTATTATTAAAGTTCCATAAACAATTATTTCCACATTCAATTTTTTTTCGTTGTGAGAGACTTGGATAGAAGATCTGGATGTGGAAGTAGTGATTCCTCGGGCAACGGTTTTATAATTTGACCGACGAAAACGAATAACGTTGATCGTACACCGCCCTGAGTTAGTTTTAGTGGACGCGGGCGTATTAATACTCAATTTCTGCAATTCGCGCGGTCCAAAAATATCACTGTACCTAAACCACGGCCGACTCTAGTTACTAGAGTCGGCCGTGCCTAAACTATCAAAGACACAATAAGAATTATGCTATCAAAAACTTTTTTGGTCTTTTGGCTTTATTTTCTTCGCAGCATGTTATACAAAATTTCCAAAAACAAAAAAGTTTGTAGCTTAGTGAAAATTTGACTGCGTATTTACTGAACTTTCAAGGTTATCTAAGTTTTTAACATGCTTAAAAATGTTTTAATTAACAATACACATATAGAAGCGCTTAAGTGTGTGTTTCATAACAAAAAAAAGTTCATGTGGATATCTCCATTGGTTTTTGAGATATGGCATTAGATGTTCAAAAAAACATGATTAAAAAAAAAACAAAATTTCACACCTTTTTAAAAATAACAATGCCCGTGACTACTAAAAAATGTCGTATTTCATGATTTCTAAAAACTCGAGAAGGAAGCGACTTTTCCCCTGTGTTTTACTCCACTAAATAGGGAATGTCTAATACACGAATTAAAGCACAGGAGTAAGAAAGAGTGGTTTAAAAAATTACGTATTTTTGACATGAGTAATAGAATAAAACAATTTAAAAGACAGCAGATTGTAAAAATCGCACACATTATTTTTTTCAAACACCGGCAGTAACTCAGATTCAGACACTATCCTGCAAATCCCCTTTAGCGAATTTGGCGCCAAGAGTGCTATCTTGCAGAACTCCTCGAGAACTAGTCAAGCTTACTCGTCAATATATTTCATACATTCATTCATGTACGTATGAACACATCAAATATCAAGTTGATTCGACATTCCTTCAGGAGATAAACTGTTTATTAAAAAATGTGAGACGCCAGACATCGGATTGACAGACATAAATCAAGTGTGCTCAAGATTTCATTCTTGGCAGATCGATGATACCTGTCTCTGTCGGCGCGACGTCCGGTTCATGATATGTAAAAATCAACCAGGGCGGCTGATACATTCTCAGCCGACAAAACAGTGAAGCTTTAACGAATTTTATGCTTTCATACAAGTCATATTCTGCCATAAATCTGCACAGAAAAAATTGTTAAAAAATGTTAATGGTATGAGTCACATATGAAACAATGATCTGTGTATATGCTGTAAAGTGTTTTAGCACCAATAAATTCTATTTCGGACTAAGATATTAGTAAAGTTATGAAGCCGTAAAAATGGTAAAATCCTATTTTTGCCATTAAATTTTCTTGACGAAAATTTAATGCTCTTTTAGTTTCATAAGAACATTTTTTGCCGTATGAGGCACTCGAAGCGAGATATTTCAAAGAATCCGTTTTTGTGCGCCATTTTCTCAATATGGCAGCGCCGGCGGTTGAGATTACATTTCGCATTTTTTCTTATTTCATTCAGGGCATCGAATTCTACAAATTCTCAAAGTTTCAAAACTCCCGCACTTATTCGAACTAAACCCCATGTTTTATGCTCTCACCGCTGTATTATGTAGCAAATAAGTAGTATTAGCTTACTGTGTACAACGAAAAACTTATAATTTTTCGTTTCGAGATGTCCTAGTTAATTAGTTTTAGTTTGTACCTTTATTATGAATTTAAAAATTTCGACTCATTGGATTAAATAACGAAGGAGCAATTTAAAAAAACCAGTATGCAGCGTTTGCTACTGTGTACATATCTAGTGTACGTCGAGTTGTGACATATTATAGATTTATAGCAGTCATGCAGACATTTTTTGTTTTTAATCAAAATCCATTTTTCAAACGGAACAAGACGTAAATGCAAACTGGAATGACTGACAATACAACGAGGTCGTGTTGTATATCAAATACATCAATATTCATTATTTCCGGTATTTTTAAATTCATTTGTAAGAAAATTATGTTAAGTATAAGATTTTGTGGAGACTCATTTTAAAAATATAATTAGGTAATTTTACCGACTATTATTGGTTTTATTGTAAAATGAATATGCTTAAAATCAGAGTGGATTTAAAATAAGGTAATTTGCCGGATATCTCGTGACGTAATAGCGTAATAACCTCTAAAACAGAGGCACTTTACATTTGACAGTAACTAGCTATGTTGCCACATTTCTAAAAAAGAATATGCACTGCTGCACTGTCTGAAATAAATTTTAATATTAATTTTTAATACTGTTTCAAATACCCAGCAGTAAATATTTTATATATGTTTAAGGCTGACTGATAACTTGCTAATACAGAATTTTAACATTACAGAGGATTTCGTATAGCAGTACAGAATATCTTACATTATTTATCGAAATATGGCAACGTAGCACTCGTTTCTCTGTTCAAGAACAAATTAGAATCTGGTGATAACGCTATTACGTCATACCCAATAGAATAGCCTGAAAATTGGCGGCAATATCTAACCGTTTAAACACAGTTTAAACTTCATGTTTTTTTTATACTATAAGGCATTATTAAAAAAAATGAAAAAAAAAAAAATACGGGTCAACTGTTTTTATGTGTAAATGTTACTAAAATTATTAAAAAAAAATTGTATACTTGCCCATTAGCTCTATTACATAGAAAACTTCAGCGTTAGCGCTTTTTTTTGGGGAGACGATTCGTATGACTAGTATCATATGACAGATAAGGATGTTTTTTTGTTTTTTCCTAGAATTTATTATTATTATCATATATTTTAGGATTACATGTTTTATGAAATGTGCTCATTTTATTGTGTCAATTTCCTATTTCATTATAATTATAAAAACAACAAATTTATTTTTTATTTTTTTTTCACCAACAAAAATTAAATAAATTTATAATGACTTTCCTTTATTCTTCCTCTTTGTCCCTTGTAATCTTTATTTAGTGTGATTGACAAAGAAAATATTACATTGCGTGAATAAATATATAACTGTTCACTTTTCCTTAAGTTGTCACTTAAAAGCGAAATTTCAAACCAAAAATGTTCAGATTTCAGATAAGAATTATTTGTGTTGTTTGACATCCGTTACAATACTCCGCCAAAAGTGATGGACAAAATTGAAGAAAACTTTACAAAATCAATTAAATGAAACGAAAATTTAAAAAACATTTATTTAGATATGTACCTATGTGAATATAATAAAATACAAAATCAGTCATTTTACATTAAAAAACCGCTGCCCAAGGAATCACTACTTCCACATCCAGATTTTCTATCCAAGTCTCTCATAACGAAAAAATGTTGTGTGTGGAAATAATAATAATATATTTGAAATCGTCTACCCCAAAAACCTATAAAACGATATCCCACACGGTAGTGGGGTGGGGGTGGTGACAGGGGTGGTGGTAGTGGGGGTGGATGAAATAAAAAAAATATTTTGAGGCTTTTGGTTCTTGTACCTACACTAATCACAATTTTCTTTTAGTCCCCTTTAATAATGGGGTAGATAGAGGTGGTAGTTCAGCCAAGATTTCAAAAAAATGTTTGAAACCTTAACTTCTCTGGTATACACTAAATACCAATTTTACGGACTCTCACCTGCTTGATTTACCTCATTTTACCCCCCACCCCTTCGACGGAATGAGATGAAAATATAATCTAATTCCAGATCCCGTTAAAGTACATACGTGTACCAAATTTCAAGTCAATATATTAAACGGTTCCAGAGTAAACGTGCGCACAAAAAAAGTTAGACCGACAGACAGACAGAATTTTTTTTTCGCTCAAATTTAAAATCGCGACGTTTCATGACATTCTAAGCCTATCTGAACAATAAAAATTTTCAAACATTTTTTTGTCGTTACTATACTTTCACTGAATGTGGAAGTAATGTATAATGCATATTGCAAATTAATCAGAAGAGGAACAAAAATACAAAAACTTAGTTACTTTGTAATAAAGTATTTTTTAAATACACGTAACAGTAAAAATGTATACATATATTATAAAAACAAAAACAAAAATAAAACGTGAATAACAACAAAATAGAAGAAATTCTATATGATAAATACTAAGAAAAAGAATAAGAGAAAATAATGACATATCTTTACCATTAAAACAAAACATGAACAATATCACATTTTCGAGTACTCTTCTACCATTATCAGTTTTGAGGCTTTTTCCAAATAACCTATTCCTGACTTTATTTTGAATATAGCTAAAGTTGAAAAAAATTCTTTCAATACTGGCAGGTGAACCTACATATCTGAATAAATGCAGAGCAAATTGGCAGAACTTATTTTTTTATAAATAAAAGTTGATTTTGTCCAATATTTTTCGATTTTAGCTAGTTTTGTCCAACATTATCCGCGTCCTGGACAAAACAAAAAAAAAGTGGAAAAATTTACAACCCTGCTCAATTGGACAACAATTTGAAAACTACCAATATTTTTCTCCAACATTTCACTTGTTTCTTGGAGTGTACCCTGCGTTTTACATCAAGTAAATCACAATAACAACTAATCAATACAAGCGAGTGATATGGTATACCTAGCTAGATACATTTGATATACTATCAAAACAGAATAAATATTAGTCAATAATATTATAATATAATGAAAACAAATGCTAATTTGCGAATCATGTTTAAATTTAACATAAACCTATGTAATACATATTATATTGTACCGAATATTTACGTAGCTAATTTAAAACAAACACAGTTGAAGTGGGAAATTAATGAAACAATGCTAGATCAAAATGTACTATGTATTATATTTTTGATTTGCAAAAGCAAACGAGAGTTGCGTAATGTGGATTCATAACTAACTAACTAGACGTGCTTTTATACATAATATGCAACAAAATATATTTAAAGTACTCCAAACAATTATACTATACGACCAAGTTAAAAATGCTGTAAATGGTAGTGAAAACAGATCCTAAAATGTTCCATAAGTAATGAAGAAAATTCTTGAGTGCGTGACCAGATAAGAGGATATTTTGAAGTTAACAAGTAATATGAAAATCAGTCAGTATTCGGTAACATGGGAATTCGAGATATCTTCCTAAACTAGATTATATCAACCCTTCAAGTCATCAAGTAAAAAATTTGGTTTTGGTATTCTGCAAGGTTCGGTGTTGAGGCTATTTTTTTTACTAATTATAAATGATTTGCCAAGAAGTGTGACTCAATCAGAGCTAGGAGACTAAGCCATGGTACAGTTCAACAACTATTATGGGGTCAAACTACTGAAATGTGTCAAGGAACCATGTAATGGAGCCCTCCAACTGACTGCAGCGTAAAGTAGCTACTTCTGCTCGATAGCAAACTTTTTAGAAACTCCATAAAATGGATTTCTTTTAATGAAGGTAAACAGATATATTTATTCGTTTCAAATTAAACTTATTATAGGTTACACCGATTCTCCAAGAAATACTCCGCGCATGCATGTCTTGTTGAGTATAACTTCGTAAATGGTTAATGTAAATCAATAATAAGACGCCTAATATTGAACCTTGAGGAACACCCAGGGTTACATCGTGGATATCCAGTTGAAACTCCAACTCCATAAAATGGATTCCTTTTAATGAAGGTAAAGAGATAAACGTATTCGTTTCAAATTAAACTTATTATAGGTTACACCGTTTCTCCAAGACATACGCCCTCCAAAACTTAGGACTCATGTAACCAAGGAGTAAATAGGTAACAACGTTAGTGAAGTCGTGTGTCTTAAGGGAAACCGCAACAGATATCTGCCAAGAATAAGAAGAACATTTAAAGCTGTACGATGTCATAAAAGTTCGTCAATTTATTTTTGATATAATTAATGTATCTGTTTCAGTGTAATGCATCTGTTTCAGTCAGTGTATAGTCTTCAAAGGACTAAAGTTTATTTCTTTTGCGAATTTAACACTGACGTTAATTACTTCCACGTCCAGTGGAAGTATAGTAACGACAAAAAAATTTTTAAAAATTTGTATTGTCCAAATAGGCTTAAAATGTCATGAAACGTCGAGATTTTAAGTTTCAGCGAAAACAAAATTTCTGTCTGTCTGTCGGTCTGTCTGTCTGTAACTTTTTTTGTGCGCACGTTTACTCTGGAACCGTTTAAGATAGTGACTTGAAATTTGGTACACATATGTACTTTAACGAGATCTAGAACTAGATTATATTTTCATCTTGTTCCGTCGAAGGGTTGGGGGGTAAATTGGGGTAAATTTGGGGTAAATGGGTAAATCAAGCAGGTAAGAGTCCATGAAATTGGTATTTAGTATATATAAGAGAAGCTAATGTCTCAAAAAAATTTTTGGCATTAGCCACCCCCATTACCACCCCCACCTCCTTATTAAAGGGGATGAAAAAAAATTGTGATTTAGTGTATGTACAGGAACCAGAAATCTCAAAATATTTTTTTTACTTCATCCACCCCCCTATCACCACCCCCACCCCACTACCGATGTGGGGTATCGTTTTATGGGTTTTTGGGGTAGAGGATTGCAAATATTACATTATTAAAGTTCCATAAACAATTATTTTCACATACAAAGTTTTTTCGTTGTGAGTGACTTGGATAGAGAATCTGGATGTGGAAGTAGTGATTCCTTGGGCAGCGGTTATTTACAAGAATTTTATGTTTTAAAATGTAACCAAAAGGACATGAAATAACAAACTGCAAGATTGCCACAAGCCCAATACGTAATACCTAATTTCGTTATGTCACTTTTAGCAGATAAAAAAAGGTGGAAGTCACGTTTCCCATCTACTTTTCTACCATTCCAACATTCCATGTGCACATAATATAAGATCAACATGCTTGTTTGACCTTGTATCGAGCTCCTGAAATTGGTTTAGCCGTTTGCTCGATCAAGTAGGGTCACCGATTACAAACAATTCAAGTAGACAATGGATCACAGCGTGACGAGTCGTTCCCGCCATTCGAACCGGTGCCAATTTGTTTTTGTTTTCATTCATTCAACCCAAGTTTTAAGAGGTGAGTTCCGAGCATAAATGATAGAGCATCATCGTGAATTTTAATTTCATAAATTTGCCTATTCCAGATAGAGGTAGAGAAGATAGATTCAATGGGAAAATATTGATTATTTTATAATACGTACAGTATTTCAAAATTAACAATTTGAAAGAGCACATTTTTTACATGCGCTAGAGCAGTTATTTTATCCAGGAATTCCTCGGATAATGACGTTTTTTTATATTACTATTGCATCATTTTTAAAAATCAAACAAGTTAGAAATGTGACTAAAAACTTGCTTGTGCGAAAGCTACAACATTATGGTATACGATACCTTCCCTTATTACTTATAAAATATTACCTGAAAGACAGAAGGCAATATGTTTTTGTTAAATGCCGCTGTTATTCATTATTTATATTAATGACCCATTTTATTATCTTTCTCCAGATAAATGTGTTTTCATAACTATAATAATAATAATAATAATAATAATAATAATAATAATAATAATAATAATAATAATAATAATAATAATAATAATAATAATAATAATAATAATAATAATAAAATCCTAAATCGTCCGTTCCACGGTTATATCTCCCACGACATAGGGGAGGCCGTGGACTCTTGAGTTTGGAGAGTCTCCATAACAGGATGGTTCTGGATGGAGCCTGTAAGGTCATAAGGAGTTCGGATCCCCTCCTCTGCATGGTCCGAGACCATGAAAGTGCAGGAGTAGGAGCCTTTTTGTTTAAGGCAGCGCGCAGAGCCGCCGATGAACTCGGTTTGGTCTTCGACGCTGAGCGGGTTAATCACGACTCTGTCACCGAGTTGGAACCTGCTCGGCAAAAAGCCCAAGTCAAAGCTGCTGAAATTGGTTTATTTCTGCAGCTACACTCGGATAAGCCATTGCACGGAGTCTTCTATAAAAATATAGAAGACCGCGGCTTATCCGAAAGGCTGACCTTTGCTTTCTTAAGGTCAGCCGGGCTAAAGTCTGAGACCGAGGGATTCATAATGGCGTGCCAGGATGGTGTATTCAACACACTCGTCTATCGAAGTCGTGTCATGGGTATAGAGGTCCCTGATGTCAGCTGCAGGACCTGCCACAGGGCGCCGGAGACATTAATGCATTTGCTGTCGGCTTGTCCAGTATATGCAGTCTCGGCCTATATCCAGAGGCACGACGCAGCATTACGAGTGCTTTATTATCACTTAAGGCACTCGTATGGGATAGACGAGACACCAGTGCTGCCTTACGCTCCGGGGGATATTGAGTCCGTTGTGGGGAATGAGAAGTGTCTAATTTATTGGAACTACTCGTTTCCCACCGTCAGGCAAATACAAGCTAATAAGCCTGACATGGTCCTCCTCGACCACCAACTCAAGACAATGTTTGTCGTGGAGTTCTCGGCTCCCGCGAAGAATAACATTGTCTTGAAGGAGGAGGAAAAACGGACGAAATATCGAGATTTGCTCTTCGAGCTCCGCAGGCTTTACCCTGGCCATACTGTTAAGCTAGTGGTCCTGATCATAGGAGCCCTCGGTGGAACGAGACACACGCTGCTTTCAGACCTAAAGATCATACCGGCATGCCGAAATTCGGCAGAGATCTTAGCCGGCAGGATGCAGAAGGCCATTATCCTCGGCTCATTACGTCTACTCAGGGCACACGATTCTCGGACCCAGTAGTCACTCACCCCACGGACGTGGGGAGTGGCTGCCGGTACTACCAGCTCCCCTCTGTGAGTGTCGGAGCCACAGAGTATAAAGGGTGACTGGCTTTTACGAAAAAAAAAAAAAAAAAAAAAAAAAAAATAATAATAATAATATCTTTATTTACCATAAAAATAAAACATACACGGTAAATAGGTACCATTTCACCTAAATGGTGCTCTTCCAATGGCCCTAATAAAAAAGAAATAATCTACAACTTAAACTAAGCACAATAAATAAAATAATATAAGAATAAAAGTGTGCTACGATGTGACGTCACTGGTGCAGGGGAGGGAAATCAATCAGAACAATTTAAGGTAGAAATTTTGTTATTAAAATGGTGCATGTAGGGAAGGTGATTTTAGGTGGCAACATTTTGATCGGCACGCAGCATACTTTTTTATTTTACAATTAAATGTTTTTGCAGGTAACTTTTTAATGTTTGGATCCAGCCTGTTCCACATATGGATTGCATTATATGTGAATGACTTTTGATAAACGGAGGGATTTGTGTTTGTATTTTGATCATGATTATGGACTAAGAACTTGTTTCGTAGTTATCACTTTATAAATGACTCCGTCCGTACATGTGTGATATACGTCTATTTTTCATATTTAGGATAGAATTTTGATTTAAGTAAGGAGTAATGTGATTTCTAAAGGGAATATTGTACGCGAAGTGCATGCAAGCATTATGAACTGTTTGTATCAGATGACATGTAGCGGCACCAATGAAGTTGTTATATACTATATCACCATAATCAAGAATTGAGAGTACAAGACTATTGCATAAGCGATATTTGACAGTAGGTGACATGAAAGTTTTATATGGGTACAAGGTACAAACCTTTTAAACGACTAAGTGCCAATCTTTATTAGAAATATGCGATTGAAAAGTAAGCGCATCATCCATGACTACACCTAGTTTTTTTGCTTCACTTAATTTATCTCATCATTACCAATCTTAACAACAAAATCAGACAGTTTGTCCCTGAAATATTTTAAGCCTGCTATCAATAAAACAGATTTAGATGCATTTATTTTTAAGTTATGATCCAAGGAAAAGTTTTGAAATATTTTCTTGTGCAACTACTTTATTACAACATCGAGAGTTAACTGGGAATCATCTGCATACTGCATTACACTAGAATATTGAATTTCACCATTCATGTCTGTGACGTATATTAAAAATAGCAGGGGTCCTAAAATGGGCCCTTGAGGTACCCCTTGATATAGTGGTGCAAATGTGGATTTAATAATTTTATTGTCTATTGCTGCAGCTACACACTGTTCCCTGCTGGTTAAGTAAGATTTAAAGAAATTAATGCAATAGACGTTAGACCATCTCTAGATATAGACTTGCAAAATCTTCAAAAAATACTCTGAAAGTACATATTTATATTCACTTGCCAGCAAAAATTAAACTGATGAATGGAATTCTTTTTAAAAGACCTGTAAAAAAATATACGCTTGAGCACTGATTTCATTCTGTAAAGGGATATTTAGACACTTCACCTGTATTCCCTGATATAACTTGACCTATGTATGTCCTGAATTAAGGTTTTGAAGTAAAACGTCCTACATTCCATGGGTTAATGAAAACCTTGCCTGGGGAAGGACTAATTTTACTGTCCCATTATTGATGGTTAAGGTTTTTTGGAAATCAGATGAAATTTTAGTACCTAGTATTAAAGTTACAGATTTTTCTGGATTCATCTTTAGATTGAGTTTTCTTTCATGTAAACTTAAAAGCATTCTACAAAGCAGCACTTTTGGTGTTTTTATCTCATAGTTATTAATAAATATGTTAACTATTTTTACAATTAATTATTTTTTATTTATTTGATTTCATCATGATTAGAGAATATAATTTAGGTATTAAGCAAATTACAACTTATATTTTTTTTATTCATTGTGAAACTACCTACTTTCTGTATGTTGTCGCCCTAACTAGTGCTCAAATTAGGACAACAATATAGAGAAAGTAAGTTATTTTATAATAAATAAAAAAAGTGTAAGTTGCGATTTACTTAATACCTAAATAATATTCTCTAAAATATGTTAACTGTTATTAATTTTAAATGTTGCCTTCATAGATTGCAGGACTTTTGGAATCTCTCACGCAAAATGGTCAAACAATTCGTTAATTAGCATTATCCAACATGTTTCGTGCCTCGGAGACGGTTCCAAATGAAATTCTATTAGTTTTATTAACAGACCTGACGGTAAAAGATGTTCGAAGTCTTTTGAGATTATTGCTAATTGATTATCTTTGTTCACTGGCCTGTAAGTCTGATTACTCGTTGTTTATTTTCACTTCCTGATATCTATTACATAAATAAGATAGAACAAAACAACGGCACAGTTAAATTGTCACAATCATAATATTTCATGTATCATTTTATCGAAGGCTTCCGAGACGCAATAATAATATTGATATGTTGCACAAGTTACTGTCGCTAGCAATTATATCATTTAATTTTACTAATGCAGAAGCTGTGCTGTGATTATTTCATTTCTTAATCCCATTAATTTGGGAAATCGACCACCTCTAAAAATAGTGAAAAAAATATTCGGCCAAATTGGCTAAAACTTTTTTTAAGGTGAAAGTTTTCCCAATTTTAGTAGCTTGAACCTACTTAGGATGAAGAAACTCTTAAGTTATTTTTAATCTCTAATTACTGATTTTCAGCTGCAAAAAGTAAAAAAAATTATAGACCTTCCTATAATCTGTCAACAAACAAGACTAATAGATCAACCCAACCTTTCTATGTAGTACACAGCCTACTAACATAACCTAACCTAATCTAGCTGTCATTCTTATATTTATTTTTTTATTTAATTTAGGGATGAAATTTTCTTACCGTATCCCCGCGTGCTTTAATTAATTACCGGACATTTTTCAAGCATTGGGGAGATTATTAGTGAAAATTTTATACCGATCATTATTAGCCAATTGAACACGTTTATTTTGTCATTGTTGATATGACAACCATCAAATTTTTTAGAAATCTTACTTAACCATGAGCACCTACCTCTGTGATTAATAAGTGGAAATTTCCCTGGTTTGGCAGCAATGATTAGACAATGGCGTTTATATTATGAAAAATATTTTTATATTTATTTTAAATTAAATTAGTACAATTCTGGCTTACCATGTTTACATCATTAACTAATTTCAAATGCTTTAAAAATTCCACTTGTACATCTTCTTTCCTCAGAAAATAAAGCACAGAGCCGTTTTATGACATATTCCAAGACACTTGTGATTCCATGGCTAACTATTAGCGATTTTTTTAGGGGATATTATTTGTCACCACTTTAAATCACAGCAAATATCATTTCCTCTTGGTTTCCCTTTACTGTAGTACAAATATTGTATACGGAATAAATTATTATGACTAATATTAATCCGCTATATTATTATTTTTATGCGACTAGAGCGTAGGGAATCCAGGAAATAAGTATACTAAACTTGTTTTAATTTTACTTCACTCTCATTATTCCATATTTTATCTACTAGTAAATATTTCATTTTACTAAGATATGAGGAAACCACATAAAAAATATGAAAACCAAAAAAATTAATCTAACACCGGCACCAGCCTACAAGATTTTGCAAACATTTCTTTTTGTAAAGTAATTTTGGTCTAAAATTTTCTTACCGAATTTCCCTCGCTCTTGAATTAAAAATCCGGAAATTTTTTTTCGCTCACGAATTTTTAAAGAAAATTCGGACCTCAAAAAAATTTCCGGAAATAATTCAAGCACTATGGTCTAGGTGCTCGCGTACAAAAATGCAATTTATACACATCCTCGTATAACTTCTTGTACGGCATAATTGCGCCTAGTCTATCACTTTTTTCCTCTGCGAAAATTTTCGTAAACGCGGCGTTCCTCCTCGGCATGAAAAAGACGATTTCCACACGTCGTACTGGAAAATCGGCAAATATATTTTGTTGGACAATTTGAGAATTGGATTCTACATATATATTCTATACATTTCTACAAACTGTCCGACAAAAATTTTGAAACATAACATAATTTAACTTTTTCTGAAATCGACTAGCAATGTCTACATTTTCGGCGCGATTTTAGATCGAAAAATGCACAATTCCAGTATTTTAGTCCGTTGCTAAGAAACTATCAGAAAACAGACCGGAAAAGATCTGTTGCTAAGTAACGATCAACAAAACTGTACGGGAATGTTATTTTTTCTGAAATAGATCTGCAATGTCTATATTTTCGGCGTGATTTCAGATCGAAAAATGCACAATTCCAGTATTTTAGTCCGTTGCTAAGTAACTATCAGAAAACAGACCGGAAAAAATCCGTTGCCAAGCAACGATCAACAAAACCGTACGGGAATGTTACTTTCCCGGCCTAGGCCGGGAAAGTAACATTCCCGTACGGTTTTTTATGTATATTTTAGACAGTAAATAAATACACGCAGACAGACCAACTCACATTAAAATTGCATTTATTAGTAAGCAGTTAGATTATAATGAAGAAATGTTATGTATTAATACAAATTCCTTAATTGACTGTGATTTCAGAAAAAATAGTATGTGTACTTCGGTGTGAAAGCACATTCCCGGACTTCGATGCTTGTTGGCCTCGGCTGGCGTCTCGGCCAACAATTTGCATCGTCGTCCGGGAATGTATTGCTTTCACACCTAAATACACAATATACTATTAAAACATTTATTGATAACCAGCCGATTTTTTCAAGATTGCTTAATAAAAATATGTAGAATCCAATTTTCCAATTGTCGGACAAAATATATTTGCCGATTTTCCAGTCCGACGTGTGGAAATCGTCTTTTTCATGCCGAGGAGGAACGCCGCGTTTACGAAAATTTTCGCAGAGGAAAAAAGTGATAGACTAGGCGCAATTATGCCTTACAAGAAGTTATACGAGGATATGTATAAATTGCATTTTTGTTCGCGGGTACCTAGACTACTAGGGAGGTTACAAGCGAAAATTTTCATAATGAGCAAGGGTGTTAAAATGAAAACTTAACATGCAATTTAACGGTAATAGTTACAAAAAATTATATTTTTTTTGTGATTCTGGCTACAATTATTTTTCTTCCTTATAAGTTATAATAAAAATACAAAATAACCCTGTAAAAATCTTCCCCCAACACGGGGAAGTTTCAAATAAAAAAATGTTATTACCTCACAGCTGATTTTTCAGGATAGCTTATTAAAAATATTTTAAATCAAGTAGCAATATTGTCCGACAAAAATTTTTGGGCAATTTCGTTGTCCGACACCTTAAAGTTAAGGAAGCACTTCCACGAAAAAACGCCCCGTTACCGAAATTTTTCGTAGAGGAAAAAGTTGTCCGACTTGCTGAGAATAATACGTTCACGAAGTTTCAGCAGTGAGGTAATCATTTTTTATTATAGGCCTGGGCCTATAATGTTGTTTTGAAAAATTTGTGTCGAAACATTTCTGCAGCTTTTATAAAATACCAAATTGCTAATTGGGTATTACTGAAGATGATGTTTCATCAGATCGACAAATGCTTTTGTAATATGGTGGAACGAAAAACGCCATTGTCTAAATTTAAAACACTTATACATGGAAAACTGGCTATCCGTAGTGGCTTCTCATCCTGTGGAAACTAGGTTTACTAGGATTACATCTACTGCTGCCTCCACACCCTTAAGATTGGAATAATTTTTAAAATAATCGTTTCTCTTAGTTTCAAGCAACCCGGAACTCACCAGGAGAAAGTAACTGCATATCAAATTTCACCCACCCACCCACTTGTAAATAGCGCATTTCTCTGAAAGGGTGCATTTTATCGCGTTTAAATAAGTACACCTTTTCTTTAGGGAATTAAATTGCTTTTCCATTATAATAGAAGACAATGTCCAAAACATAACCTTTAAAAAGTTATGGCATAAAGTGTCACATAAAAGTAGTGTAACTAGCGCCATCTATAATATCACCATTGTAATTAGCGACCTGAAAAACATGTAATGACCAACTTTGACGTAGATACGTATAATAGTCTACAAGATAGAGACAAAATACGAATACAAGTTTTTTATTTTACCACCCTGTATCTTGAAAACGAAAGGAGTTAGACCGCTACTTTTTCGGTTAAATCGACTTGTTTTCATGTAAAGAATCTACGCTAAGCGTTGTCCCAATCTTTTCAAAACACCCTGTATAGAAAGATACAATTTTAAAAAAACTGGACTATTTCCACTCCACCCTATTCTGTAATAAACACACTGGATATAATATTCAAATTATTTTTCGCATGGCTTCCCCAACAAGCACTTAATTACCTACTAAATAGCCATACATATCCTTTACAATATTACGTTACAATCATTACACAGGCCATAAACTTGACACTGTACAGAAAAAAAAGTCGCCCGAGCAGGAAGTACTGAATTAGAAACAAGAACGAATGCACTCATGACTCACCTTGTGAAAAAACGACTCGGCTGGCCAGGAGGAGCATGCAGACCGCAATATTTAAACTCGTTCCGGCAGACATGTTGAACTCTTAAACCAGTTTGTGTGTAACCAGCACTAAACGTTCCGCGAACCTGCAACAAAAAAAATATTATAAACAACGATGTTTTGCTGCTGTAGTTTTTTTCGTTCGGTATTTGATATCTTCATTAACATAAGAGTGTCAGCCGTGTCGAAAGAATAAGTCTGTTGAACATTTTTTACGTTGTGCACTGCAGTTAAAATTACACTGACACGGTAAATGTACACCTGAGTTCTAAACATAAACTAAAAAATGCACACTTAAGTTTTACTCCCTCTTTCAATTATTTTTAACAAAACTGCAGTATTATGGAATTAGGAAAACTCCTACAATTGGTTTCTTAATTCTTTTCAAATTAAAAAAATTATTACTAGAATTTAAAAAAATACGTTAACCCACTCTTCAAGTCAGTCATTTATTTTTAATGGAGTGCCGCAAGGATCAACTTCAGAACTACTTTTATTTAATGCATTTATAATTGATACACAGAATAATGTGGATCGTTGCAAATTACATTTGTACGCAGATGATTTTCAAATATATATCAGTTTTGATAGAGAAGAAATACGCGAATCAATGAATGTTTTAAAAATAGAGAGCTGACAAGACTTATTGATTTGCGGAACCTCTGACAAATTTCCATGGCATGGAAAAATACGCGCATTACCCAATTCACAAAAAAGGTGAAAAGTGTAAAATCGAAAACTATCGGCTTATCGCCATAATTTGCAGTTTCACTAAACTTTTTTAATTCGCCTTACATGAGACATGTATACATACTCATTGAGGGGTAGATTACGATGTGTCAAGATGCTTTTGTATGCGAAAAATTTACATTAACCAATCTGATCCACATAACACAATTTATTTCCTAAAAATTCAGATGTTAACGTACAAGTTGATGTAATTTACACCGATTTTTCCAAAGTCTTCAACAGACTTGACCCCGAAATTCTACTTAGTGAACTTCGTATTGCAGATCCACCTATCTTGTTACAAGTTTTTTCAAAGTTACTTAAGCGATAAAACACAATATGTAGAATTTTGTGGTTTCAAGTCTGTCCAAATTCAGGCTATCTCGGAGATCCCACAGGGTTCCATTCTAGCTCCCCCCCTCCCGTTCGTTTTATTTATTAACGATATAGTGGATTATTTGGATGTTGACATCTATATATAATGATGATGCAAAAATTTTGACAAATTTGTTCAGTTACTGACTAAAAAGTAAGAGAACAGAATAGTCTATTGACAATAAAAAAGTGCTGTTAAGCAAATAGCCTCCCTCTCAATGTACAGAAATGTAATGTGATTATCCTCTATGAATCTTAGATGATATGGCGCTAACCCGTTACGAATTTATCCAAGACCTAGGCATCACTTTCGACAACAAAATGGAATTTAACGAGCATATTGAGCAAATCGTGCACTCTTCATATAAGAACTTGGGCTTAGCTCTTGGAACATTAAAGGTTTTACAGATGTTAACTTATTTTTCTAGCATCATAAGATCAAAAGTGGAATTAATTAATTTTTCGATTTCCGATATTCACATTAAAGTAAGAATGTGTTTATTTTCAGAGGTATTTGTAAAGAACATATTCGTTCTAAATATTTTTGACCTTCCAATTTCCATTTGTAAGAATAAAATGGCTATATTTCAGGCATATATTAAACAAAATAATGTTAATGATCTTAAAACTAGCTTTTTATTGCCAAACGCCCAAAATAACAATGAACGGCTTTATTGAAAAATAGTATCATCTCTTCAGCATACACTTTTGTGCGGAATGTCTAAGAGGGCGATACAAAGTTTTGCGAGGATTTGAGCGGGATTATCGATTCCTTGTTGTGTTTGATAGCTCCCTTTAAAAGGGCCCCTTGATCGAAATATCAAACAAAAAATCAGTACATGTATATGCGTTCACCTCGCAATATTTGCTCAACGTTTAAAATGTTTTCTTTATCATTTAGTAACCTGATCCTAAGAGGGTAGGTAGGGTAGCGCTAAAATGCATTTTTTAACTTCAAAAGCCTGCATGTTTGCTTTACGGTTGTTCACATATTGTATAACCGAGTCGTCTCGTATTAAACTTGAAAAAACAATAAGGTATTTTTGTGAATAATCCCCTGCCAGAAGGAAACATATTTGTTACACAAGTTTTGTCGGAATGTTTCCGGGTGTATCGTAGTTTCAAATAAAGTTGAAGATGTAACAGATTTGTGTTCAGATTAAAGTTAAAGAGTACAGTCGTGGTCACAATCAGGTTTAATGTGTATTAACCAATGAAAAATACAGGACCGACAATTAAGAAGAAAGAAATGTAAAAAGCAGTTGAAATTGGCAAAAGGTATACAAAATCTCTAGATCATTAACAAAATTTTCCGATAAAAAAATGCGTAGCACCGGAAAATCGGAAAAAGTGGTGGTTTTTTCAGTTTAGAGGTAGTAGTTGGAGGGTAGGTCAGAAAATATTGTCACCATCGTGTTCCCCGCCCTCGAAAACGGGGGGGGGGGAGATGTCTTGCTTGAACTTTTAGGGTAAAATCTTTACCTCAAGGGACTATAACGTCTACAAGAATTTTTTTATTTTCTTTTTACCCTCGCTGTTTATGTCTTTCGTAAAACTGTATAATTTTTTCAATCGACTGTAAGCGAATTTCAATTTGGATAAGACATGTTTTTCAAAGCCTAACGTTGAGTCTAACCAAAGCCCTAATTTTTTTGCCTCATTACCAATAGGAAGGACTTTGTTATTCAAATTTAACATCAAATGAAACTTCTGATATTTTTTTCAATGCGACACTATTAGCATTATTTGCGGGTTTTTCATGGTTTTAAACTGTGGTTAGATGAACACTCAGAATTTTTTTAACTCTTGGTTTATTGAAGTTAAAACATCTTGCCACTCTTGGAAATTAAACGATTTGCATATTTGCGAGTCACCTGCATACTGATGTAGTTGACAACTAGTGACTACATCTGAAATATCCGAAACGTACAAGGTAAACCACAGTGGACCCAAGATTGTACCTTGGGGCACACCTGTACTTAAATTTTGCAAAACTGATTTAATTCGAGTGGTATCATCCTCTATAACCACAGCTTGTTTCCTCCCATTTAAGTAATTTCTCATGAAATTTGTCGCAAATTTTGAACAACCGAGATATTGAAGTTTTGCCAATAGCATAGAATGGTTTAAAAATGTATCAGCACCAAACATACATTTTCCACCAACAATGTTTCTAAAAAAATCATTTACTAAATGTGTTAACGCTGTTGATGTGGAATGATTTTTTCCCAAGTCCCGATTGTATATTTGAAACTAATTTCTTTCTGTCTAAGAAAGGATATCTCTAATATTTTAGACGTAACAGATAGCAAGCTCATTGGCCTAAAATAAAAAGTAGGATTCCTGTTTTTGGCAACAGGTTTAACCAATGCATTTTTTTAAATTATTAGTTGGTTTATTATATGCAGTACCTAAATGCGGAATACGGAATGTATGCACAATTTAATATCAACTATTGAGAGATCATCCACCCCACTAGTTTAGGATTATCTATTTTTTTAATGAGATGTGGACATTATATTTCCAAATAAACATAAATGATAAATATAAAATGCATATAATTGACAAATAGCAATGACTGTATAAGTGAGGACTTGTTTACTTCAGTTCGCAATTGTTCTTTGCAATGTACTGCCAGCCGTTCATTTTCTCTTAATGTCTATTTCAAAATTTTGCACTGTAGTCACGTTTCAATATTCATCGAATGCTGTACGTGGACCTGTCTGGGAGAGCATATAGACATTGGGAATTTTAGCATTCAAGTTTAAGCGACATAACAAACGGAGGATTTGCATTTAAAATGAATTTTAAGGTAAGAATATTTATTTTAATTTACAATGGGAAGTATCGCCCTCGGCTGACGTGAAAAAATCTCGTTTGGAGAAACACTGATGACGTATTCCTCGCAAATTCACGGTTATGTACCAGTAAAATTCCCGTCCTCCACTACGGGGTTAGTTAAAAATCATAAGTTGATTCAAATTTAGGACGCCATATTGGAGCCGCCATTTTGAATGCTGCAAGTTTCTGAATTATTGGGGAGAGGTGAAGGTAATTCCTACCTTCACGTTGTTACTATACTTCCACATCCAGTGGAAGTATAGTGACGACAAAAAAATTTTTTGAAAATTAAAAATACACCAATCTAGAGATGATATTAAATAAAATTATATAAAAAAAATATTTTTAAGAAAAAGCTCTTATTTGAAAAACTACTAAAAAGTAAAAATATTTTTTTTTAAATTCATACACCTGGAAACCAAAAGCTTTAGGGGCGGTCATATAGCGCTATTGCATAGTTACTTTGCTCAATTGACCGCCCCCAAAGCTTTTGATTTCCAGGTGTATGAATTTTAAAAAAATTATTTTTACTTTTTAGTAGTTTTTTCAAATAAAAGCTTTTTCTTAAAAATATTTTTTATATAATTTTATTTTTTACTTTTTAGTCTACTTATTTTACAAACAGACAGACAAAACCCTTTCATTTGCCACCGCCATCCACCCCTTCCCTCTCCCGTCTTCTCACCTCTCTAACACTACTTCCCACCCCTTCCCCATCTCTCCCACGTCCACCATATTGAATTTAGAATGACGTCACACACTGTCGTATTTTACTCGTCAAACCCTTTCATTTGATACCCATATCAAGGGGGTTGTGACTAAAAAGCCGATCCGCCATCTTAGGACGTCCGCCATATTGGATTTAGACCGATAATGGCTATACTAAGTTGCACTGTCACCGGACTTATATACGTGTGCCAAATTTCAAAGCTCTAGCTTAATTAGAACTAGTCGAAATTCAGCTTGCAAGATTTGACCTAAACTAACAAACAAACAAACACACAAACAAACAAACATACAAACATTAATTAAATAATAATATTAAAAGGTTTAAAAAAAATAAAATATGAAGAACATGGCAAATTTGTGGTGATCTTAAAATTGCTTCCATGATTTTAGGTCAACAGTCAGGATTTACAAAATATCCTTGCTAGAGATCGAAACAATTACTGCAAAAAAAAAAGATCTGGCCCACGCGATCGTGCCTGTTACCGGGTGATAAGAATATAATAGAGCAACCACTGGTTGAACCGTCGAAAATTCTCCTTCCTGCATATAAAATTAGGCTTGATGAAGCAGTTTGTAAATGCGCTTGATAAACAGGGTGACTGCTTTGAATATTTGAGTAGAACATTTAGTCAGTTGTCGGAAGCTAAACTTAAGGAAGGAATTCAAAAGATTTTGAAGGATGATATGGTCATTACAACGATGATTCCAAAAGAGAAAGCCGCACGGGAAAGCTTTAAGACAGTAGTCCATCAGTTCCTAGGGAATCATAGAAGTGATGACTACGAAAGCATTGTAGCTGAGATGATCAAGAATTACCAAAAATTAGGTTGATTAAATCTTGACTCGCATCTAAATTATTTCCCTGACAATCTAGGTGACTTCAGTGAAGAGCAAGGCGAACGATTCCATCAAGATATCAAGGAAATGGAGAAACGGTATCAAGGAAGATGGGGGTATCAATAAGATGGCAGACTTTTGTTGGTCATTAAAGAGAGAAACAGTCCAAGAGGCACATGAACAAAAAATAAATCCATTGCGTAGATCATTCGATGATAAGAGTCAGGAAACGAGCAAAAAATAACTGATCTCCAAATTTAGAGAAATGCGTTTTGATAAACGAATTAGGTTAGTACACTGAAAATAGAGAGAAAAATCCAGACCGACAAATGCTGAAACGCTCAAATAAAAAGGTGATTCTAACAGGAGTACAAGGTCGTCCGAAGGTAATCGTCAAAAGGTTTCATCACAAGTCCATGTAGGCGAGGGTTCAATCTCAAAGGCTGAGTGTTCCATACAATCCAGAGATATAATTCCCGCCTCTTCTCATTGTTCTTTCCGCGTGTGCAGTTCTGCTCAGCACCGCGAACACAAGTACAATCACGAATTAATCCACATGAATATGTTTATAAACCATTGTTGGAGCAATATCCTCGGAAATTTTGTATAATAGTGCGGTCCAAAGTGAACTCACCGTACATAAGGCTCTATAAAGTAATTCAATACATTGAAAAATAACCACAAGCGGGCTAATCCACCTAACAACCCTGGGAACAGCGAGTTTAGTCGCTTATTTTTCTTGAAATTATTGAATTCCACAAGCGGCATTACCCACCTAATCACCAACCCACCTAATCTCTAGAAACCACCCCTTCTAAACTACACGAAGGCTAACCCATCTAACCTTGGGAACAGCGAGTTTCATCGCTTACTTTTCTTGAGATAATTGAATTCCACACCACTATAAGGCTAACCCACCTAACCACCTACTCCCTAACCCACCTAATCCCTAGAAACCACCCCTACCAAACCGGGCCAACTCTCCTGCTCCTGGAAACAGCGAGTTTAATCGCTTATTTTCCTTGAAAGAATTAAATTCCACACCACAAGTGGGCTAAAGCACCTAACCACCAATCCTCTAACCCACCTAACACCTAGAAACCACCCCTACCAAACCACCAGTAGGTTAATCCACATGACTCTCGGAATAGTAGTACTTATGGGCGCCAAGCTAAAAAATATACTGGTTTTGAGCTAGAGCTGCTTGAACGCTGCGACCAGCTATTGGGTTTCTAGGACTTCAGCTGGTCTTATCACGGAACCAATGGGGTTTGGAGCTTCGCGCCCATTTAGACTTTTTTTCTACTCACTGAGAACTACTATTTCCCAGAGTTTCACGGAATTTGACCGGAGCCGCAAAACCCATGTATTGTGTGCGAGGTTCTTTTTTTCTATCCATTTCGAACCCGGAAATATAAAAATCAAGATTCTTTCATGATTTTCGTCCAATTTTGACCTCTAGCTCGAAAATTCGTCCACAACATGCTATTCCGATTTCAGATTCGTGTTCAGCGCCCCGAAAAACATAAAGAAAAGTAGGTCTTAATTTTCGTTCACGAATTTTTTTTTTGGGCATGTGTAATTATTCATTTTGACAGGCTAATATTATTTTGAGAGTAAGCCTTAAATGTCACAAGAATATCTGTGACCCGTGACCTGTAACTAACCGGTTCTACTAAGCTAATGACAAGTAACATTGATAGATGGCGCTATCCTTACCTACATTGCACAAATGCACATGTACATAAACATATAAGATGTCCCTACACCTTTATCTAGGTTCCCCGTACTGTACATAAAACAGTCAGTGGAACGATGTTTTTATCTATATTTATCTGTGCAGTAAATTGTTTGGGTATTTTCCGACGAACTAGGAACTTGATATTTAGCATGGAGTTAGGGAGTACCTTTCCGATTCCCAAAATATTCCACAATTTACAAAATTCAAAATTGCGTCACCTATATGCATAGAAGGCAATATCCAAAATAAAATGAAGACTGCCAAAATTATAAGAGGGCATTTCTACAAAGCATGGTCGATTTCACATTGACAATGTTAAAAAATAAAATGTCAGGAATCTATTGATGGCATACATTTTTGAAATGGTTAGTTAAAGTGTCTACTTTTCAGGTATGCCTTGTGGCACCAGCTTTTTTCCCGTGACTAAAATGTTACAGCTGTTTTTCCTTAGTGAAACGTATAACAAAACAGACGACCGTCACATTTATATTTGTGCTGTGTATTAATATAAATATGCTAAATGGATTATGAAAAAGTTGATTCTTTGAAGTGAAAAATATGTCCTATAAGAAATTAGAGAAAATTTTGGTCGTAATAATACCCATGAATAAAATAAAAAGTGATATAACTGGAAGTATCTGTTTCTTTCTTATTTGAGCCTAATACTTTCGAAATTCAGTTAACTGTATTGACTCAAATTACCTTTTTGTGTCTAAATTTTGTAACCGATAACCAGATTTGTTCATAATTTAGGAATAAGGACAATGGTCCTAACAAGATAAATAATATTTATATGACACCATTGTGAATGAGGTACTGTGAGTTACGCGTGACGGTCGTGAGTGGCATGAGATGGTTGTGAGATTCGTAAATCGGTCGTGTAATTGCTGGCTGAGGTTGTACCAAATTTTTGAAAATAAAAATAATATTTGAGGGTCAGATCCTATGTATTTTGGCTAGTAGGAACCAAATATGAAAAAATATATAAGTTGTCCCATTTAAAAAATTTAATTTTCACATCATTTGCCTCGAAACCGGAAGTCAGAAGTTGTTTTTTTACATCATATAATTGGAAATTTCATCCCATATCACTACACCAAATTTGAAAAAAATCCATTCAACCATTCAAAAGTTACAAGAGTGAAGGAGAGTAATGCCAATGAAATTTCTCATGACCGTCACTAGCATCTCAAGACCATCACACTCAAATTTGTGCCATGTGACGGTCGTGAGGGCCGCTAGACAAAAATGACTAAGAATTATATTCACCCTAAGCTATTATTAAAGTAAGATTAGGAGAAGACAGTGTACTGGATACCTTAAAATAAAAACGTATTTGGATATTAATAAGTTGATAAATGCTAAAATACACAACGTGACGGTCATGAAAGAGAGCACAGGGCCATATATTAGACTTACCATATAAATTACTAGAAATTCAAAATGTTTTGGGAAATAGCACTTGGTTATTGTATCTCACATGATTTCACAACGAAAACTAAATTTCGATGTGTTTCTGAATCGCTGGTAGTCCTAGCATTCAACTTATTAACTAATAATGAGCGCTGTGACGGTCGTGAGTATTAACCAAGTTACGCGACTTTAATAGTTTATATATTAAATCCTAGACTTTAAAACATGAAAGTTGTATCTTGCCAACAAATTTTGGATATTTTGTAATAATTATAGCAGATATGGACACTAACCATTTCTCTGGTAACAAAATTTCAGCCAAAACAAGTGTCAATCTGTATGGAGTTACGCGTGACGGTCTTGAGTTTTAGGAGTAAAAACAGCCAATATTTTATTTTTGTCGTAATTTAGCTAAAGTGTTTTATTATAATAAGGTGCGGTAAGACTCATCTAAGGGAATATTGGACACAGGTTGTAGCTTGAACCAATTTTTGATCAGTAAGTCACTAATATCATGAATCGACCATGCTTTGTAGAACTGCCCAAGAGCTGTGAAAACATTACAGAAACAAAGTTGTAGTCTTTCGCTCTACAATTTATCTATATACAATTGTACCACAGTTCTAACTGGTGAAATAGAGGTAGGTCGAACCAGCTATTTTTGTGTAGCAGCTACTTCTGCCACTGCTATTTTCATTTAGCAGTTAAAAATAGCTGCTATTTCTTAGCATTAGTCGTTTTGGCTAAATGGCGCATATTAACAGATAACAAATGAAACTTTATATAAAAAAAAAACGCAATCGCTGTATGGATAGTTAAATATGATTATATTGGTTTCAAAAGAAATATAAATTATTTGTGAAACATTTATTAGTTTATTCTTTTTATTCCGCTAAAATATTTGAGCTGACGACGAACATAATCATGAGTTAAATATTGTTAAAATAAAATATTTTTACATGAATTACATATTCCCTTCCTAATGTTGTACTGTAGACCCGCTTGGCCGCTGCTCGCTGTAGCGGAACGAATGTGCATACGCTTCTTATGCTATCACTGCTATTGGGCCCACGCAGCCTGCAAGGGCGCGTTGGCACTCAGCGAGTGATTTCAACCTGCTATAAAAATAGCAGCTATTTGTCAAAGCTCGTAACAGTTGCTACTGCTATGGAGCAAATAGCAGTTAAAAAATAGCAGACTGCTATTTAGCAGCCCATCACTACTAGGGATGTAAAATTTTACGAAATATATTTTTTTGAAATATTTCAATGGAATATTTCATGAAATATTTCAGACTATGTGAAATATTCCAAATATGACTTTCTCTCGTCAAATTTGCAGTTTACTGTTTATTGCCTTGTTTTCTATGAAACTAACTCAAAATATAAATATGCCAAAGAACTCCAATAATACAGGCCTGCGACCAAGAAACTTATTTGAAACTAACAGGTGACTTTTATAGATTTTTGGGTGCTGAATCCGGAAAAAATAATGAAAAAATTCCATCACCCTCAGTTTTTTTGCAAATTTCATTTATTCTGAGTGGCTGTATGAAATTTTTAGTTGAAAAGAAACCTCACACATTTATTATAATTTGTAACATATAAATGGACATAATTTCTTCCCAAACATTATTTTTAGGATTTGACAATAATAAATAAGTTTTAAGAAATGTATCGATCTCCTCAGTCCTGGGTGATATTATATACATAAAAAACGTCAGCGTCTTTGAGTGGTGGTACAATTTGTACCGCCATTCAAAGACGCCGACGTTTTTATGTAAAATAATAGGGAGTTATCGCAAAAGATAACGTATTTGCGTTAAACGTTATTTTTGACATCTAAGCAAGCGCATATTGGTTTTCACGTACAAAAACAAACATGCGCAAGCGTAGATGTCAAAAATAACGTTTAACGTACATACGTTTCCGCGATAACTCCCTAATAACATATCACCGAGAACTATGTAGGTACATACATATTTGTATTTGAGTATTTGCATTGAGACTACTGCTGGTCACTTATCGAGAGAATCCAGGTGTTACTCACAAGAGGAAAAATAACAATCGGAGCTTTTCCATAAATAGGGAAAGGAAGTACAGGGCCATCAATGTGGATTAAATTAATTGAAAATACATTAACAGTGTCTTTCGTTGTAAATAAACTTAATTTGGAATAATAAAACCTTTTTAAAATTTTTTAAGGCACATTCTCTACATTCTAAAGTAGCCATATTCATGCCTATTAGGTTCAAAATATTGGGTCGAGTTGCGGAAAAACGATGGGTGATGGAGAAAAACTGATGTCATTTTCGGATTCAGCACCCTTCAAAACTGTTAGATCACCCTAAATAATAAAAAAGTTTTCATAATTTTTTTTTTGCAGATCTGTGTAATCCAGGATCCAGGTAATATTAATTATGTTGGACATTATATTGTATTTATTGAAATTTAAAGACAATGGGTATTAATTGTAATTTAAAATTATAAGATAAAATTAGAAATAATTATTAATTGTAGTTAAACTACTGTAAGTTTAGGGGAGGCCATCCTCTAATCTGAGCTACCGCTGTCGCTGTCGATGTCACTGGAAGCCTCATTTTCATCATATATCATTATCATCATCATATATATCATTATTATATTACATATATCAAAATATATTTTTCAAAGCGAAATATTTCGGAGCAATATTACTGAAATATTTCAAGATTTAAATATATTTCCATATTCAATATTTCGAAATATAATCGAAAAAGTGAAATATTTCAGTAATATTTCGAAATTTAAATAAATTTCAAAATGAAATATTTCCATTTACATCCCTAATCACTACGGTGAAAAGTAAATCGATCAAGCAAGACAACGCACTCAATTTCTCTAAGTGGATAAGAACCTCAAGAATTCTAAAAATATCCCAGATTATGAAACCTTAATCAAGTTTGGAGCGCAGAAAATAATGGCATAAAATGGCATTTAAGGTTTGTGAGTTATTAAAATTGACATTTCCTTATCATGAGACCAAGCATTTTCATAGAATTTAATAGGAAGGAATTAATAGGGTAAAAAAAATAGTGAGAAAAATAACGCCTTATACCCTAAATAGGAAACACGAAGCAGCTACGGACACGTATTTCGGAATTATTGTTCCTCATCAGCGTAGCGTAGCAACAAAAAGGATCTGGAAAGGACAGATAGGAACAATAATTGAAGGTTGAAACAATAATTCCGAAACACGTGTCCGTAGCTGCTTCGTGTTTCCTTTTTGGGGTATAAGGCGTTATTTTTCTCACTATAGAATTTAATGTTTAAATTAATGAGTTTATTAAATGAGAATTGACGGTCAAAAGTAGGAAAGTAGAGTATTTATACATCGAAACAAAATAATAATAATCATAAATAAGATCAGGCAAACGCAGTTTGTCACAGTTAATTTGATAGCATAAATTATTTTAAAAAAGTAAAAAATAGTAAAGGTCCAAGATTGGTGCCTTGTGGAACTCCAGTGGCTAAGAAAGTCTGCTTCATTAGAAGATTACTGAAAAGGTGCTGAATCATAAATTTTGTAATCTATTTAACAATTCAAGATGAATTTTGTCGATATGTCAGCTATACACTGGGTGAAAACAGTTGAATTACTAATTGCTATTACTACTCACAAAAAGATACTGTGAAAGAGAGCTTTGTTGATTTGCACGGGGATAGATACGACTGCATAAGAAGAAGACCTTTTGGCATTGGTTGAGTTTGTTAGGAAATTTCGGATTAGATCTTATTTTGAGATTTTATTATTTATCTAAAACAGGAGTTTTTAGTATACTGCGCAGGCAGTTTTATGGTTAAATTTTATTTCCACATATTTGATTTATCAAAGCGAAAAAACGATACTAGTTGAATTCACTGAATAATATTATCACATTTTCCGAAATAAAACACCTATCAAAGTGTCCTACAAACGCTGTAAAATCTTGCGTCTTCCGTTACGTTTGATGTGTAGTTATTTTATCCGGAATCCTTGATAAAAGAACGCTAAATCCACTGCAGAAATAACAAATAAACCCCACGCGGCTTATCAAAACGTATCTAACAAAATACAAGCCGAAAATGCACTGAACGATGTTTTCGGGGATTTATAAAGTCTATTGGAATAGATTGGACACCGTACGGTCTATGCTGATAAAATCCTTAACAAAAATACTGACCGATAATGTTGGGGGTCGGGAACAAGAAATATATCAAGATTTTCCCCTATTTGTTTAATAAAATTTAAGCACATTCTGCCCTCCTCTATCGACCACCGTAAGGAACTTGGCGTATTTTAGATCAAACAGATTAGCCCAGACGACAGAGATCATTTTATAGTGAAACCTACAGAAACTTGCAAAATGAATCTTTTTTTTAATGAGTTCGTGGAAGTGTATAGAATAATATCCTGAAAAGTTTACATTTTGCTCTGATGCAGAACAAAAAAAAAAAGTGAAAAAAAATTTCTTTCATCTATTTTTTCAAAATATTGAAATTAAGTCAGGGTATGAAAAAATAAAAAATACAGGTGGATAGAACACGTGTTTCTGAACAAAAAATGTAATAAAATTTATCGCTAAAGCCACAGTATTCCTGGAAAAAAAATAGTGAAGTAACACTCTCACTCTGCGCGGCCAAGCGCACGGTTAAATGCATACTATGGAACCTCTAAAAATTCTTAGCAGTTCTAACGAGTAAAATAAAGCACTTTTCTCTCTCTGATCACAAATTTTTAACATTTTTCTTAGTACTGTATTGTATTGTGACATGCTTACACCCTTTTTGTAAACACCCTATATCGTGGGTTCGGAAATTATAACACCAGGGTAAGACTAACACTAATTTATTAATTTACTAATTACAACAATAATTACTTGGCTAATAATACACTGTGTACTACAATTCAATTATTCAGTCATTTTATCACTGTGTTTACTCCTTACTCTCTGACCATCTCAACTGACCATTAGTACTGCACTAACTTAACTGTCTGTCTGGTTTACTCCATGCCTTATATACCTAAAGATGAAGGATCCCGAATTTTCTGTATGACGTCACCATTCTCTAGACAGTTCCAGAACAGATATGTCATCACTCTAGATCTTCTAGTAGGTTCTCTTTCTGGTAGGTGCAAATCCTACATTCAGACAACATCCGAATTAATTGTTGATTTCTGTATTGCCTACATTCTAGGGATTGCAACACATCACACTGCCCCTCCTTCAGCCTGAACGTCCCGGTCAGGCAATTCGGCCTCTTTCACATACTTCGCCAGTCCATCCAAATGTACGATCTTCATCTTGGACTTTTTGCTTCGTTGAATCCGATAGACGACATCATTGATCCGGGTGATGACTGAATACGGCCAATCCCAAGGTGACTGAAGCTTCGGGGATCTCCCGAAACAAAATAGCACGCTGGAACCACAGATGTTGTAATACTTAGACTGGTTCAAAGCCTCTGAGAGATCTTCACTGCAAAGAGGTCTCGCGCACTCGAGAGAGACAGAGATAACACTACTATATTGACCAATGTCCCCCTCATAGACATTCCAAGGTCACGTTATCAGAAACAGAAGTAGTATGTAGCATAGCGCCATCTAGCGGCGCTACTAGAGCCATATTAACCTATTTAATCCTTTTTAAAGTAAGAAGTTTAAAAATTAATGGTTGTTTAGTTAAGCAGAGTCAGAGTACTCTCTGAAAAGATGAATAATTGCTACGAATTGTAATGTACAGTACATAGTTACGATTTCCCGAATCATTAACTTTGTGATGGATTACTACCGTACCGTAAGTATTTTACCTCATATATTCTTAGAGCACAAGTAATAATTGAGCTGACTGCTTGGTATGCATTTCGATTTACTTTTAGTTGTCGCACTGATAATTATTTTGTAACTTTTTTAAGCCATTAAAGGCTGTGTTTAACTTGTCTCTGTATGACCTATATTATAACCTTTAAGTTATTAAAGAACAAACGTTCTATTTTGATTGAAACGATTTCACGCGAATATCTCACTGATCCCATATAATATGAAATTAGGGTTGATTAAAACTGAATTAACTCATATTTTTTATACCGTTGGAAAGAAGACTTTCCGTACAGAATAGCAGTGTTAGGATCATCTCTATGAGTGAGATAAGAAGTCCTTCAGCTTATAAGACATTTTTTTTAATTTTAGTTTGTCTTTTAACTTTTGTACCAACGGCCGATATCGTAATTTTGAATGCACACTCAGCTCAGTTGTTCAAATGCATATTCGCGTAAAATAAATAACTACCGCCACTGATACGTGAATTTTGACAGCGCTAATGCTAATGCCACATGACAAACAGTATTATTTTCTCTGAAATTTATAAATTGAAATAGGAAATATGAATCCATATCATTTGCCTGACCGAACCAAAAATAATAACGTAAATAAATAATCATGGTCCAATATTGAAATGGCTCGCATGTGCCTCATTGTCAGGATGATTAATGGACTGGAACCCTTATCCAATTCGATCGAGACTCAATAAACATTATTATTACAATTACACTACCGAACTAATAAAATTCCATCCAAGTTGAATTTCCGATTTTAAGGGAGCGATATTTTTGTTATTGCATCCAGGCTGTTTGTACGCGTCTACTTCTAGGTCCCCTTGCATCAACATTCTACAGTTATCTACCAGTGAGTATGAATCATAGCCAACTTAATGTGACAAGAAAACGTGGGCGTCGCGCTAAAAATGATTTATACGCGCCAATGATAAATTCTGCTTTTATTGCTTGTACATCAACAATTGCATTAACAGCAAAGAGTGAAGCGTTTACTTTGATTTGTGGGATTTATTGAGGCTTTTTGGAATATTTTCAACGCGACGTCAGAGATGGGCGAATGATACAAGAATGTGATTTATTTTTAATACTGGAATGAAAAATTTTCAATGAAGGGTCGAATTTAAAATGACAAATTGTGTCAAATTCAATATCGGTAAGTTCTTGTTTTAATAAATTTACATACAAATAAAAATATAAAATATAAGTATAGCTTCAGAAACACAAAACAAACTTTTAACAAAATGAACGTAAAAATTAAGACAAAAATATAATATTTATTAGATTCTTGCCGTGCCATTCTTTTTATTGCATATTTTGAAAATTTATGTTTCAAGTAATAGATGTACAGAAAAATAGAGGTTTATCACAACAGCTTCTCAGTCAATTTAATTATCAGATGTAGCGCGCTTCAAAAAAGGAATGGGGCCTAACGTGACATCACACCAGTTGATCCACAGTTGTAAAGGCCCATTGTTAACTAATAACTAAAAATTACTTATTTGACCTATTTATATTTTTCCTTAGCACCTTACGGCGACAATGTATGCTCGTTGTCAATATTTTTTGAATTGTACGTGCTGGAGCACTATGTTTAAGGTTACGAGATTATTTCATCTTCCGAACTTCGAGATTTTCATGTAATAATTCGGCGCACAAAGTACCTACCCGAAGAACTGAAGGGATTCGAGATTAAACGGGAGGAGGAAACAAGAAATGTGCGAGTAGCTTGGTGACTTTTACCAGCTGAGATAATTTTCCTTCCATTAATTTCATGGTAACTGACGATAACTGATTACAATTTCATTTGTCATACTGTTTAATAAATTTGTGTAGTGATTCTATTTATCTGGACAACGTGTAAGTACGAAACTTTTAATAAAATTCGTTACTGTTCAAACAAGGGCTGCCGGTCTAATCTACTACATATATATGTATATATAGTACAGTAACAATTAATATTGTTGTTCATAAATCATTATTATTTAATAAAAAGAACGAATACCAAAATAAACGACAGGGGGGGGGGGCGTGCTCTGTGCCCCCTGGATCCACCACTGTTCAAGGCCTTCCTCACTAAGTTAGTTTAAAACAGTGTTGAACTGGCCAATTTAGCTTTCCACTATTTCGAAATTATGACCTCATTTTAAAAACAAAAATCTACTTGTAAATATATCGTTATAACCAGAATTTTATGATGAATCCAAATATGCAAAAATATATGCAGGGTGCTATTTAAAAATTAAAGAGCAAGAACCCTATTTTTTTGAAAATCGATCAGCAAATAAAAATGTTGTTAATGATTTAAATTTGAACAAATTTTTTTCTTATTTTTATGTTTTTGTAATTGAATAGAAATCTGGTGAAATTATATTTCATTTTAATATCTAAATATTTATATATTTTACAAATATACATTTCGTAATGTAACATACAACTGTGAAAATATGATTTTAGCTCGTGTCTTATAATGTAAAAATTTACATTTTTTTACGTGTAAGATGGTCTTGTAGTTCTTACGCTTTTGACTCGGAATACAAGGGTCCCGGGTTCGAAACCCAAATGGGGTATGGTATAGTTTTTTTTTTAATTTTTACTTTATTTTACACTGAGTTTACCAACTAAGTTCTACTATAAAATTAAAAATGTATAAAACTAACATTACAAAAAAACTGCGAAGAGTACCCTATAGAATGTGTAACAATTATATCAAAAGTTCAGTGAACAGGCGAAGAGTACGTTTTTAGCTTGTTTATAAATGCCGTCTCAATTTTATAGAATTAACGGATAGGCAGAGTTCGCAATACTAATAATCATTTATAATTACAGCTGTCTCTCAATAAGACAGACTATAACATACTTTAGAATCGCCTCGTACATTACCCAATTAAGCCCTTATACCGCTTCCGGTTGCGGAACTTTCCCCCACAGCGACCGTTGTAACCTTTTTATTGTTTCATGGTATCCGCCGATTCCTTGATTAAAATTTGACCTAAGTAATAACGAAGATCATTATAGCTAAATAATAATAAAAAATACATCTCGACGGATACTCCCGATATTTAATTTCCCGAATAATAAAAAGAAGCAATTTTGTACAAGAAGCAATAAAAATGCCTGAAGGCCGTCATTAAAATAACCGAGAATTTGATAAGTCATTTTCATTAAGATTTTTAGGGTAGGCCGTTAAATACAGAATTTTAACTGCCGTCTCATAAAATTATTTCGATTAAACGAAAATGAGAAAATGAATATATTTTTACGGAGTACATTTATTGTAAATTAGATAATAAATTGCCAACGATAAAAACATGCAATAATGGGGGTATTTAGTGTCCGCATTATGGCGGCTCTATTAGTAATTAAATTAAAATTATAACCAGGATCCGGACAACAGCGATAAATTCCAGGGACGGATTTTACGATATTATATTGTAAATGCTTAACGAAATCACAGACCTAAAACAATGAGCAAGTAAACAATATTATTTCTGAGGAAATTGTTTATATAATTTAAATTAATCTTCAGGTAAGTGGATTGTACTTCACAATTTCCTCCTCCATAATTACATAATAACACATGTAGATGTTTAAGAGCATGTAAAATTATGTTTTTTAGTAATCGACTGTGACTATGAAACAATACCTATATAAAAATGCTTATAGTAAACATTAGCAATTTATAATTTTCATGGACAACATTTTGATTTTTGATTGATGACTTTTTATTATAAATTACCTAGTAATGCAAAATAAACTTCTACTATGTATTATTCGATCATAGCTCTGAGTTTTTTTTAAATCTTATACGTCATTATGTAAGTCTATAATGGAACCCTTAAACATTCCTTCAATAAGGCTTTTTATCAGATGTCTGTTATAATATGCGCTCCTAATACGTTCCTTACTTTTCACAATTGTACCAGATTATACTTAACATTAACACATTAACTTAATTGATACACATTCGAACGATACAAAAATATGAATTGATAAACAGTAAGGGAGATAAAATGAAAAATTCACTTTAAACATTGTGACTCAATCGCTTAAGAGATGGACACTATATGCGTTATGTAATTATAAGGAGAAAATTGTGAAATATAATATAAAAAAACACAACCAAATGTTGGGGCATTTAGATAGTTAATAACATTGCCAATTGCAGTTGCAAGTGATGAACGCAGTTCAAAATTCAAGCTAATTAAAATGTGTCTACGCTCATCTAAGTCTCAGAAAAAATTGAGTGAGCTAGCAATGATTGCTATTGAGCACGAAATCGGTGCAAAATTGAATATGGATGACTTAATAAGAGAATGTGAAGAAATAAAAGCTAGGAAACAATTGTTTCATTAATAAAGTGTTTCACTTCAAATGGTAACTGCTCAATAACTTTTTTATTTTTTTTTCCGATATGAATCAAATTTTACTTAAGTATGGATTAAATTAGGATCTACTTATGACCAGAAAAACATTCGCCCCCTACAAATGCAAAGCCACCTGAGGTATCAAAAATATGCAGAGAAAATCATATTAGGCACATTTTTATCGGAAAATTTTATTAATGAAACTTGTTCAGAATTGTCCAAAAACCTTAACTCCAAAATTTAAACAAAATAAAAAAATATATAAATTTTGATAAAAATAATGTCCAAGGCCGAAAATATCATATTAATAGGTCTTTTTGTTTAGAAAACTGTATTATGGCAATTTTGTTTGAAATTAAAAACAAGCTGCCAGGTAGTTGTCAAACAATTTACAGTCTTTTTTAATAATTATTTTCAAAATTTTTAAAATTTTAATTTTTCATTTTTTTTATTTTGACTAAATTTTGGGCATAAAGTTTTTAGACAATTCTGAACAAGTTTCATTAACAAAATTTTCCCATAAAAAAATACCTAATATGATTTTTTGTTTTTCTCCGCATATTTTGGTACCGCAGGTGGCTTTGCATTTGTAAGAGGCAAATGTTTTTCTGGTCATAAGTAGATCCTAATTTGTTCTAAAATTTGGTTCAAATCGGAAAAAAAATAAAAATGTTATTGGGGGTGTTACCTTTCAAGTGAAACAAAAAAGTGAAAAAAGTTTTAATAACCGGTAATTTTTAGAATGAATGATTAGGGTGGCGAAACTGGCAATTGTCTTTTTTCATGTACAAAATTATCTAAATTTAACAAAAAACATTTTTATATACGTATATTTAATATAATGAGCAAACAAAAGGTTTTTTTATCAAAAGGAAAAAATATAAATGAAATAAATTTAAATAAATAATTATTCTGTAAATAACAAAAATATCAACTTAAATAACAAAAATTATAAACATAAACTCAAATAGGGCATTTACTGAATACCTAATCTAAAAATACAACATTTTTAAAAATAGTCTGTTAAAAGGGTTAGTTTTTCAAAGCTATATCTGTTAGTCGTCTGATATCTGTGCATAGAATACCACCAGCTGAAGATGCCCTTCCTGAATAGATATTGGTGGGTCGATAAGTTTATAAGAATTGGTAATACTTCTAAATGTATTCCACGGATATTTGCGGAAGTGACATATTCAATTTCATGTTGCAAGATATTGTCAATGTCTCTCTTGTATTTCTTGGTGTTTGGATTTTACTTTTTATAATATTATTTATTTATTAAAAGTGCTCAGTGTTGGGACAGTCACTTTGTATTTAGTGAATACTAGTCACTGACATAAATAGAAACGTTGAATACATGACATATCATAAATTCAGAATTTACCGAAATAACCGGTAAAAAATTAAAATAACCGGTAATTATCGTCATGTGTTTTTTGTCCTGTTAACCGGTTAACCGGTATTGAAATCCTTACAGTGTATATTAATATTATATAAATAGTTTATTATTTGTTATTCGTTTTTTTTTTGTATATAAAGTGTTTTGTTTCTTATATGTGATTTTATTTGTAGTCTAATTTGTGTGATGTGGTTTTTATTCTAAGTTTTAATACGGTCAATTTTTTTAATTGTTATATTTTATCCTCTTACGTACAGTAATCATATCGATAAAAATCCAAAAACTACTATAAACCTTACACCACAAAAATCAAACTTTAAAAAGCATTCAATATGTGGTTCTTAAAATGTTATAAAAAAATAACGGACTAAAAAGATAATCTTATCTATCTAAGAGAAGAGCGGCAAAATTAAACTTCGCCCGGGCCGGATAAGTACCTGGAGCCAGCCCTGCCTCCATTAGAGATAATGCACTTTTATTACAAGGCAAATTAAACGAAAAACAACTACTGCGGGGTAATTAATTTCTTGTGATCCGTAAAGGAATATCATTCACTTTTATTCTCTTTATATATTCCTATTAAGATTGATATTAAATTGTGCGCCCTTATTGGTAATTACGTCAGCTTATTTCAATTTATTTTATGCTGACGTACTAAAAGTTTACCGGATATATATTTAGGATGGAAGCGTCCATAAATAATACCTAATAATAATAATGGTTTATTTGCTCGCCAGGACAAAGCCCACTCGTGTTTCAGGACAAACTATTATGGATGTTACAAAAACGAATCTATAAATAGTGAACAATAAAGAAAATTGGAATAAAATAAAAAAGGTGAATTACTGACGTTTGTATAGTTAAAAGGTTAAACACAACTGAGGCTTTTCACACGTCCTTTCTGACTACTAAAGTTCCAATCCCCACTCCCCCACACTTAGAAACATTCAAGGTATACCACTAAAATCCATTTTAGATTATTAACTTCGTCAAATTAAATCGCCAAATTACATATAGACCTTAAAGTGTCTTGGAATAGCTTTTCTTTTTCTTGAACTTCGTTCTTGGCGTCTCGTTTCAAGAAATTTTGGAACAAAATCGTCTGTTGTTCCATGTATAAAAAATAATTGTTGCAAAATTGTATTTCCCCTCTTCGTTAAAAACATCGATTGTAATTCCACTTCACAAAGACGGCAATACTAATAATCCTCGAATTTACAAAGGTACAAAGACCTTTGAGAAATAATAGGAAAACTTTAAAAAACTTTAAGAAAGTTGGTTTCCTAGGCATGTTGTAAAATATTCAATATTAGTCAATTTGGATTCCAAGTCGATAAATATACAGACGATGCTTGTTTAAGATTACCCAAAAATAAACCAGGGCGAGGCTGTTGCCGCTGTGTTTTGTGATCGGTCCAAAGAATTTAACTCTTGTGAACCAGGAAATATTGTTGGAGAAATTTCAATGACACCAAATCTTAGGTACATTTTTCCTGTGGTTTTTGTACCAACTAGTGACTGCAAACAGGGAGTAAAATTACAAAAGATCTACTCTGATAAAGTCAAAATTTGTTGCGGAATTCCACAGGGATCCCTACTTGGACCAGTTCTCTTTTTACTGTAGACCAACGATCTTGGTAAACTTACAAGTAATGCGGCATACATTACCTTTAAGTTTTCAATGGCAAATATTTTGCACTGTCAACATTGTTTACTAAAATTATTATTTTTAAACACTTTTAGTCAGTACTTTCACATAATTTACCAGTTTATTTACAAATTATGCAATTTGATTTATAAATTTTTATATAGGAGTACTTAATAAAAAACCGCTGCCCAAGGAATCACTACTTCCATATCCAGATTTGCTACTCAAGTCTCTCGCAACGAAACAATTTTGTATGTGAAAATAATTGTTTATGGAATTTTAATAATATAATATTTGAAATCGTCTACCCCAAAAAACCCATAAAATGATATCCCACATCGGTAGTGGTGTGGGGGTAGTGATAGGAGGTGGTAGTGAGGAGATGCAGTAAAAAATATTTTGAGGCCTTCGGCACATACTAAATCACTTTTTTTTCACCCCCTTTTATGATAGAATGAGGGTAGTAATGGGGGTGGCTAATGCCAACAAAATTTTTGAGACATTAGCTTCTCTTGTATATACTAAATACCAATTTCATGGACTCTTACCTTCAACGAAATAAGATGAAAATATAATCTAGTTCCAGATCTCGTGCAAATACATACGTGTGCCTTTCAAGTCAATATCTTAAACGGTCCCAGAGTAATCGTGCGCACAAAAAAAGTTACCGACAGACAGACATAAATTTTTTTCTTTGCTCAAATTTAAAATCTCGACGTTTCATGACATTCTAAACCTATTTGAACAATAAAATTTTTTAAAAAGTGTTAACTGGACAGTAACTCACCAATACTATACTATGTAAGGATTAAATTCTTTTTAAAATAAGTGTGGGGCTATGACTATTTTAAAGCAGTTACTGTATTTTTAGAATTTTAGAAAGGTCTTTTCAGTTTTACACCCCCGTAGACTACCCCTATAGGGTTTAATATATTTACATATTTTTTTACTGACAACAATGAATAGTTCTAAGAAAATTATCAATGTTTAGCATTTTGGTCAAAATTGAATGAAACTTGGCCTCTGTGAGACGCCAAAAATAAATTTCAGAAATAAAAGGGTGGAAGAACAGAGATTGAGCATTCCGCTCAATTTTCTGAATCTCGCCTATTATTTACTATATGTATATTTGTAAATAAATAAAGACCTTTATTATTATTAGTATTATTATTAAAATTGTTCCCCAATTTTTGAGCGGGGTTGGAAAAAAACAGTTTTCTTTTCCAACTCTGCTGCGAACAGTTGTTTAAAACATCGCATTGTGTATTAAATATGTTTTAAATAAACATTTGTTCAAAACACGGTACGATGTTTTAAACATGTTTTGAACATGTTTAAAACATTTTGTTTTAAACATGCCAACCCTGTTTTTGAGGCAAAAAAGTCACTCTATTATAAATGACTACCAGATGACTTGTAATAAACCAAAGAGTCAGGACAAATGAATGAATACTTTCAATACGTAATTTGTACGAAATAAGTGGCATTACATTTAAAGAAGTGTTTACGGTTCCGCGGTGCTCTTTGCATCGAAACACATTGCGAAAGTAACGGAAAAATAAAAGCAAAACCGTCACTAAAGTACTTTTCTTTATGCCAAGTATCTTTGTGTTAGTGTTGTGTCGTCTACGCTCTGCTCTTTCGTAGGGTAATTTTCTACTTTATTAAAGGTATAAATATGTAAAGCGAAATGAAAATACGAATAACACTGATAATACCGCCGGCGAAATTGTAACTCTGCCATGTTTTTTGTCATATTTAAATAAAAATGTGCGAAATATGTTTCAATTTTCTGCTTTGATTACCATTTCCAGATTTCCAAGGAAATAAGTAATAATATAAATGTATACGAAGTTAGAGAGTTCCGTATTTTTTGGAGTTAAACGAGGCATCGCGTCGCAGGAAAATAAGTTTGGAAAAATAACTTGAACTATGCATGTCTTCCTCCGGAACTTATCAGTTTATATAATTAAGACCTTCCAAGTGCAATTTTCAATAAACAAAATAAATATTATCCTCTTCGATCTGAGACAGGCCAATAAAAGTTGTCATCGAAATTTAACGAACTTTGGTGTCGAAGATTGTTTATGATTATAGTCTGGAATCAGGAGTGCCAAATTCGATCATAGGGTGTGCACTCAAAGATATAGCTTAAAAAAATACGTACATTATCTGGAATAACCTTGCTGATCTAAATGTGGAGGGCGATACTGCTTGTAATGGGGTCATTTAGTCAATTGTCATATTGCACTTTTATTACAATTGTGTGAAGTAATCATCAAATAATGATTACACTGAAAATTTGAAGTCGATCCGATAAGTAATTCCAGAAATATACTGCTTTAAAATCCAATTCTTCATAAGCTGAGGCTGTCGAATCGCTGACGTCAATCTCTCCCAAGTCCTATCTCGCTTAATAATCTTCCGCATTCCGCAATCGCAAGTCAGTGTTAGTTTTATCAATAAGATGTAGGATCGTTTACTATGGGCATGTGCAAATCCAGCTATTTAAAAGCAGATTCGTTCAATCTACCATATGATGATGGAGAATTCAAAAAATCTCGCGTTTACATTTTTGTCTTATTGTTTTGGTCCATTTGATTGATTCGAGTGTATTCACTGTACTCTAGATGCAAAAATAAAAATGGCCCATACAAAATCAAATAGTCTCAAAAATTTTTTAAAACTACGCAGTCGTACTTAAAATCGTCACCGGAAAAAATGTAAAAACATACAGGGTGTTCCATTTAAAATTTCAATCATTTCCGGGGAAATCGGAAGTGATGGAAAAGTGTAAAATTATGAAAAATTTGCCGTTTTTGATATACAGTGTGTCCCCGGATTGTTTGAGATAGGTGTAAAATACAAAAAAAAAAAAAAATTAGTACGGCTTTCGTTTTCTGCAGTCTCGGTCTGCTTAACGTAAAATAGATTTTTAACAAATTTCGGTTAAAATGGGATCTAACTCGCGGAGTTAATCTAAGAAGAAAATAAATCATTGTAGGTAAACTGGTCTTTCTGTTAATTTTGCGGAAAAATTCTATTTGGATAAAATATTTGACATTGAAAGTTAGAACCATATGCCAACTTTCATTGCATTTGAACAAAAAAAAAATAATAATAATACTACTTAGAGTAAATAAATAGCTTTTTATTTTTTAACACAATTAACAATTTCAACGAATTCAACTAGAAACCTATTCAAATAGTACCCCACCTAAATTACTATATAATTCCACCCTTCTTTTAATTCTTTGTAACTTCTAATTTCTTCAGGAAATATTATTATTATTATTATTATTATTATTTGTTCAAATGCAATGAAAGTTGGCATATGGCTCTAACTTTCAATGCCAAATATTTTATCTAAATAGAATTTTTCCGTAAAATTAACAGAAAGACCAGTTTACCTACAATGATTTATTTTCTTTTATTTTCTTCTTAGATTAACTCCGCGAGTTAGATTCCATTTTAACTGAAATTTGGTAAAAATCCATTTTACGTCAAGCAGACCGAGACTGCAGAAAATGAAAGGCGTACTTTTTTTTTTGGTATTTTACACCTATCTCAAACACAATCCGGGGACACACTGTATATTACCCGTGCCAAATTTATTTACCAATTTATCACCTAATAATTTACTCTCACAATACCAACCTAGTCAGGTTAGACTAGGCAGACATATTTAAGAAAAATCTTGTTTGATCTGTTCAAATAATGTTTTACAACGGAAAAAAATATCCATCCAAATACTCACGAGAGAGAGAGGGCAAACCACAATGAAAAAATTTGGTAGTCTAGACGAGCAGACGTACGAGTAATGTTTGTTTACAAAAAATATGTATACGTTATACGTACACACAATGGAGGATTGAAATTTAAAAAATAATAGTAACGAATTGCTTGCAAACAATTTCAGAGAATGTGTAGATGTATGTGTTCAATAACAAGTACGATTTTATTACTTTATATTGCAGGCAGCAAGTCAAATGATTACAAAAATCTGAGTCGTGGCCCCCGTAAAGCAGTTTGCATGCAAAGAACCGCAAATAACTCCGTAATCACGGCAAATCCGTCCCGTCTTTTTCTCCCGCATGTTACATCCGTCGGCCCGAGTCCATCGCTTGGCCATTTCCCTTCTTTTTTCCACGTTTTTTCTCGGATAAATCGGAGATATATATTCACTGATGAAATCTGACTCACGGAGAACATACCGTTGAAGGTTTTCAAATTTTCTCGCATCGATTGAATCGACGGACTACTGTTGCGGTTTTTCTGCTTGTTTTTTACTTCCACGTGAGCTATTTAGCTCTTAACGCTTGCCTTCCTTTTAATTCCCAGGAAAACCTATATTTAAACTCGACCAGAGGTTTTCGTTCTTAAGAAAGGAGCATGGATATGTTCATTAATCCTTAACAAATTCGCGTTTTATTGAACATTTCAATCATCCCGGACAATGGCAGCAATGGTAACGGTAACGGGTTATTTTTCATATTCCTGTTTTTAAATACAAATGTCTTCTCTCGGTTATTGCACGGGGATTATCTAGATTAAATAATAAAAGCCATTCAGAAGTAATTTCTAGAATTGCAGAAAACTCTGAACACCGGACGCAGATTTCGCCAACCAAGTTGCCATCGCCAGGAGGTGATTAAAATTAAGATGTATTTGTCTCGGTATTTGTTTCATAGTCGGCGTCAGCGCAGTTTGATATACAGAATCGGCAAATGTAGTTTCATATATCCTGAGATAAACGAGTGCAAGAGAGAAAACAGAGAAATTCGGAAAAGAAATACGGATATACTGCTCCCAGCACACTTCACACTTCGTGAAATCTTATTTTTATCACCTTGTCGTGTATCAACACAGGGTCTTAAATTTGACAAAGCTTAGGTGAATTGCAGCTTAAGAAATCCGGATTAAATTGATGTGTTATAACAAAAGAACAAAGTTGAAATATAATTAATATTTTGAAATAACTAATACAGAGTTTTCAGTGGCAATCAGTGTGGTGCATAAAGAAAAGAGCTTAAAGAAACGAATATATAAACACGACCCAAACCCAGGCATACCTAATATGATTTTCTTAGTTTATTTGTGTCTTAATGACTACAAGTGTCTGCTCCATAAAACCATTGAAATGTTTAGGTCCAGACCCTTGAAGAATCAACATCTGTTGACAAATTTATGAGAGCCGTAAAAATATGGCCAAATAAATTGTTTTCAATCATTATAAAAATATTCAAATGATTTAATTTAAATTATATCTGAAATAATCAATAACGTATCGTAAAATATGGTCATATAATATTTCTTTCTCTCAAATAATTCTTTTTTCATAATTATAAAAAATACTCAAACGAATTTAATATAAATTAAACCCGCAATAATCAAATGCATTACTTTTCAAGTAGGGACAGAACAATTTCTTAAGTAAATTTTCAAGTGAGGTTTTTTATAATTATTAAAAGTAATCAAACGAATTTAATTTGGATTAAACCCGAAATAATCAATGAGTCATTGTTGATATATGGCGTCAAGATTGAATTCTCAGAGCACTTCAACGGAGGTATGCGTGGTGCAGGCTTCTTTCAGAAAAATGGTATTTTCTAAGAAAACATACACATACGCCGATGATTTCCTAATCACCTCAGAACCAGGTGCGTAAGCAGGGGGGCAAGGGGGGCAGTCCCGGCGTGGTTTAAGAAGTTTGGGATAGTGACAATTATTTCATATCTGTTTTTGCATACCAAATATCAGTTTAACTTTGTTTTTAAACATATGCCAAAAAAGTAAGGTTTTTAAGTTCCACTGTGCTGTGTTATGTGTTTATTTGGTTCCCCCCTGGTTGCTCTCCCCCCAGGCGCGGCGCGGTTGAGAATTTTTAGGATAGTGACAATCATTTCATATCTGTTTTTACATACCAAATATTAGTTTAAATTCGTTTTTACGCATATGCCAAAAATAACAGTGAGGTTTTAAGTTCCACTGTGCTGTGTTATGTGTTTATTTGGTCCCCCTCAGAACACATTCCTGCTTACGCGCCTGCGCAGGACACATCTGGACTGAAAACAAACTTCAAGAAAAGCCTAATAATGGAGTGAGAACCGTCAACAAAAAAAAGTTGGACCAGCGGAGTGGAACATAAAAGAACAATGAACAAATTGAAGTACCAGAATCAGAAACGGAGGAATCTGAAGGTTCATAAGAAGAAGAAGATTTATAGAAGCAGAAAAACAAAAATAGAAGCACAAGCAGCAGCGACACAATGCGGCAACATATATCACAAGAAGACCCAGAAGAGGCAGAAGTTCAGAACCAAAAATACAAAAAAAGGGAGCTTAAACGCTCCCTCACGACACAATACGGTAACGCATCTCACAAATACCTACATCACCCATCTCACATTCCTTTACCATGTGCCATGTGGCACTCGCTGTTGGCAACAAGCATGACCTTAGTCCAACCCAGCGTGGACGTAGCAGGCCCAGCTGTATAATCCTTGGGAGTGGCAGAAATGCCTACCGCACGCTGGTAAATCAATCAATTAATCAATCAACCTTGTCGTGTATCAACACAGGGCATGAATACCTATCGCATCTAACCACGAGTGCATTGTAGTGAAATAATATTCGTCTTTCTTTTTCAACCTACTGATACATTTTCCGCATGACATGGTAGATCACCCTGTACATATATAGGCAATTTAGGGATTTCAAATCCGGGTACTTTTTGGCAGGATGGAACCCACACTCGATATGGTATATATCGTTACTGAATTATTAATGATTAAAGTTGAAAAAATGTCAAAAAACCGTGACTTGAATCGTTGCTACTTTGCCCTTTTGTCCATCAGGTGTTCCCCAGGGGCTTCACTTAGGTCCACTTTTGTTTCTATAAAGGACATCAAATGATCTAAATAAACTGTTATCCTGGTAGGAAAAGAATAATAATATGGAATGTAATACTGACAAATGTAAAACACTTTCTTCGAAAAGAAAACAACCAAAATCTATATGTTGGTTAGAACTAAAATTACTAGTAAATGTCATGAAAAATTATGAAAAAAAATGCACATGCAAGAGTGTGCAAACTCTGATAAGATTCTATAAACACACCAACAAACGTTTCGTCCATCAAGAGGGCTTCATTGGATGTTTTCAAAAAAAATTGCGAAGAGTATAATACAGAATGTTCAACAATTATATAGATTATTTACAGTACCAACACGAAAAAATCGTATGTAATATCACTAGTGCTTAAAATTTTATCGAAAATTTTTTCGAAAGCGTGTTGCCTGGTAATATAAAGAGTGCAAATTGACAGTTTATTATCTAATTAAATCCCGTTCGCTTTAGCGGGAGGGATTTAATCTTTGATAATAAACTGCCAATTTGCACGAGTTATATTAACTAGGGGCAACTTAGCTTGAGAAAAAATTTTTAGATAAAATTTAAAGCACGAGTGGTATTTGTGGAGAATATTTCACGAATAAATAATTCATTAAGTATATCTTCAATATTATGTTCAGTAATTAATTGCCTTCAGACGTTTCCTTGTTGCTTTTTAGAGATTACTCACCTTTATTTTCAATTTCATCATTTACGTCATATAAAAATGCATTTCCAAAGCGACTCATCTAATAAAAAACAAAGTAGGCTTAAATTATGACAATCAAGAAAAACAATATACGTTAAACCATAGGTACTGTAACTTATAAGACTAGTCATCACAACAAAGCACGCTTCGACCAATCACATTAGGGTGAAATCACACAAATTGCATATTACCAATCTATCCCTTTTACGTTCTAAGGCTGCCGGCTCAGATGGTATGGTACCGCCATCTAGTAACGCTAGCTTAACTTAGTTACTAGACTAAACAGTGAATTGAATTATTATATTAAAGTGTTTATTAATATATATTTATGTATTTAATCCTTGTTTCTAATTTGAGAAGTTTGATAGTTAAGGTTTACTTGTTTAAGTAGAGAGACTTTAAGTACAACGAATTATAATGTATATAGTGATACTGCAGAGTTTTGATTTTCCAAATAAGTGTTAGCTGCTTTTTAATGATTGATGAATTACCATAAGTAAGTACCTACATTTGCGTATTTATCATAAAATAACTGATTTGTCTACTTCGTAGATATTCATATTTAATTTTAGTTGGGAAAATTATTTTGTAATTATGTTAGGTATTAAGCCATTGAAAGCTGTGTACCTATAACTTGTCCCGAACCTATATAAGTTCCACACAGCATTGGCTTTTTAGGTTATTAATACAGTACTACAATTTACGTTAACAATTAGTAATAAGCTAGAGAAGATATTTATAGATAACATTTAAAAGCACGATTTGTCCTATTTGCCGAAAACATGTCACGATACAAAACGTAAAAAAATTTTCGCAATATTTGCCGCTGCAGCGGCCTAAAAAATTAGAGCGATAAATTTTGCATGTTGGTCCTGTCAAAAGCAGATCTAGCTTGAATTACCACTAATAATGACGTTTGATTGGTGCAATGTTGTGAAAAAACGGGCTCTCATTGGCTATAGCGTTAATGAGTGAAATAATCGCTCTAAATTTTCTCGTACATTTAAATTTTATCTATAAATATCTTCTCTAGCCTATGACTAATTGTTAACGTAAATTGTATAGTTGAAGTAATCTTAATAGTGAGCCGTTATGAGGGGCGAGAGGAATGAAATAGGCGGCAACTAGATCTCTCATTAAGTGAGAGACAAAGCCAAGGCTGTGTGGAACCTATATAGGTTCGGGACAAGTTACACACAGCTTTCAATGGCTTATAATACCTAACGTAATTACAAAATAATTTTAAAATTAAATACAAATGCCTACGAAACAGATAAATCAATTATTTCATGTATACAAATGTACTTACGTATGGTAACCTATCACAAAGTAGGTAACAGCACCTTATTCGGAAAATCAAAACTCTGCACTAGCACTTACGTTATAATTCGTTGTACTTAAGTTCTCTTTACTTAAACAAGCAAACCTTAACTTAACTATTAAACTTCTTAAATTAAAAATAAGGATTAAATACCTAAATATATATTAATAAACACTTAAATATAATAATTCTTGAAAAATTCACTGTATACACAGTTAATTCTAAGCTAGCGATACTAGATGGCGGTACCATCATCTGATGTCGGTAACCTTAGAACGTAAAAACGAGAGATTGGTGGCTTTACTCGTAGTGTGATTGGTCGAAGCGTGCCCGATAACTCTTTACAGTGAAGACCAATCTATGAGTTACAATACCTATGGTTTAACGTGTATTGTTTTTCTTGATTGTCATTGTCATGAAATCATTTATACTTACTTTGTTTTTTATGAGACGTAAATGATGAAATTCAAAATAAAGGACAGTAAACTCTAAAAAAGTGACAAGAAAACATCTGAAGGCGATTAATTACAAAGCATAATATTGAAGATGTATAATGAATTATTTGTTCGTGAAATATTCTCCACAAATACCACTCGTGCTTTTAAATTTTATCTATTTAAATTTTTTCTCAACCTAACTTGCCAAAAGTTAATACAACTCGTGTATTAGCATAGTTAATTAAGTACTTATATTTCTCCCACCGTCATAATTTTATTCATAAAACTATACAAGAAATTGCAATTTCTAGCGTACATTTATATGAAATTATATACACCAGCATGTTTCTTATAAACCCATATAATGTTTGCATTATTGATCTTTTCCCATGCCTTAAGGGATTAATATAGAGTTATTACTTTACTTTGTTTTTCCTCTAAATGGGAATTTCCAGCGGCTGTAATAAAGAACACAGCAAGTTGGAATATAAAAATGCAACTAAATCTGAAACGTTTAAATATTGCAGGAGTATGTTCAGCCTGTGTTTATGTTTTTACTATACAATTTATTCAGTGTATTATATATTTTAATATGCAGCGATGTCTCCTTTATTATTCGAGACTATAATATAAATTATAATGTAATAGCTCTGGCTATAAATATTTCGTATTTATGGGTCATTAATCATTGTATGTACACGTATTAGGTACAAACCTTAGTAATTGCTTTGTACATAATTTATTTGTACTGGTTGCAGGATGGAAGAGTTTACGTCGTATGTTTGTATTATCTATATGTCTGCACTGTCGTGTTAATAATTATTGTTAGTTCCCTTCAGTTAATGAAGTGGATGTTAAAGAAAATAAAACCACAAAAAAAAATTTGAAAAAAAAAAAATACATTTCACAAGTAGCGGCACAGGCTGTAGCAATAATACTTGGCATGTAGTTAATGCAACTGACAAAGAAAAAACCAATTTGGTGCTAATTTAAATCATTTTTAATTTTTTTAAAATCATGATTTTACACTTCCTTCCAAGTTTAAATGTTATAAAGAAAAAATACATATTAGTACAAATTGTTATTTGCAAAAATAAAATTTTAAAAAGCTTTTAATTTAAAGGCTTAAAACATTAACCAAACAAACATATGAATATAGAAAATAAAAATATATATTTTCCAAAACAGTACAAAACAAGACATATTAAGTATTATAACGTTTAAAGGAGAAATACTAATTTAGATGATTTTTCATTGTCCAATCTATCCTAATATCTGAATATCCTAAAGTCCATATGAAGAAAACATTCTTTCCACGCCTGGAAAAGAAGCAACCCAGTAAACACACCTACGTTTATTTAACGTCGATATAACGTTGTAAGGGTTGATATAACGTTAGTCGTTGACAAAGTCAACGTTGATTATTGGTCATAAATAGACGTTTGTTTTTCGACGTTAATATAACGTTAATATAATGAATATTGTAACCACTAGTTTAATTACAACATTTTTTCAACGTAGTTATGACACGTTAAACTCACTTATACAAGCGACGTTGATCCTCCCTTATCCTCGACCCATTGTTACATATTATTTAATAAACATTTATTAAACGTAATATTATGATGTAAAAAATGCATACTATTTGAGGATAAAGAAACATTGACACAGAAGAAGAAACAATCAGAAGGGAATGTCGGCAAAAAATCCTTTGATCTCGTGTTGTAAATTTCCGCCATTCTTTTGTTGGGCGAGTTCAGGACAGTACTCAATATTTTTTACCCCCTTTTAGGAACGGCCCGGTAGAGATTCAGAAAACCTGTGAAACATTAGATGAAGACAAATAATATTTGTTTTAGATTTTCAATATTTCTTAACTAGTTAGGCGGCATCATGATATATAAACTGTATCACGAGGCGAGATCACGCCACTCGCCATTTGTCGCAGACGATCCGGTTACAGAAGAAATCCGTGATCCGGGCCTGGCACAATATTTTACAATTCCGTCCGAGATTGACAGTGCGCAATGTAGATGCGCGAACTTTTCGCGCCAATGAGAGATTCTATTCTGATTGTTTCTTTTTCTGTGACATTGATATAATAGTGAAAATCAACCATATATTGATTTCAGGTGGTTTATTTTATATCCGATAAACGTAGTATTATGACGATGAAAAAGAGCAACAAAACTACGTTGACACAACATTGATGTACTAAGGAAATGTTATCGTTTAAATTCGACGTCAATTAAACGTTGATGTAAGAAAATCTATTAACTATTAGGTTTAGTCGTAAGTTTAATTCAACGTGTTTTTAAAACGTTTATATTTCAGATCAATATAACGTTGAACAATATGTACTTTGTGTCTGTTTTATAACCACATATTAACATATAGTAATTATTAACGTAGCTATAATACGTTAAACTCGCTTATAAAAGCGACGTTGATTCTCACACGTCCTTTTTACAACTATCCGTCATTAGATATTATTTAATAAACATTTATTAAACATAATATTATAACGTAAAAAAGGGGCAATATTTGACGTTGAAGAAACATTGATATAATAAATAAAATCAACCATATATTGATTATAGGTGGTTTATTTTATATCCGATAAACGTAGTATTATGACGATGAAAGAGACCAACAAAACTACGTTGACACAATATTGATGTACCAAGGAAATTTTACAGTTTAAATTTGTCGTCAATTAGACGTTGATGAAAGAAAATATATTTACTATTAGTTTTAGTCGTAAGTTTAATTCAACGTATTTCTAAAAGGTTTATATTTGAGAGCAATATGACGTTGATCAATATGTATTTTTGTGCCTGTTTCATAACCACGTATTAAGTAATTATTAACGTAATAACCGTTTTACAACTATCTGTTATTTGATGTTATTTAATAAACATTTATTTAACATAATATTATAACGTAAAAAAGGGACAATATTTGACGATGAAGAAACATTGATATAATAAAGAAAATCAACCATATATTGATTATAATAGGTGGTTTATTTTATATCCGATAAACGTAGTATTATGACGAATAATAAAAGTGTGAAAATAACTCAATTAACTAACGTTGATTAGTAGTCCATTTAATACCCAATGGGCACACGTATGTTTAATAAACGTTTTTAAAACATTGTAGTCGTTGATTAAACCTTTTACGTTGAAATTTTCAACGTCACATTTGGTTGAAAATTTCAACGTTTAAATATGATTAAAATACGTTACTACTACACGCAATTTTAGCCACTAGTAGAAGAAAATACTGGAATGAAACGTTTTAGTAAGTTCGTTTTTTTTCACAAATATGTAATAACGTATAAAACACGTTGATAATGTAAGGAGTTTTAACGTTTGCGAAACGAAAAAATTTAACATCTTTTATTATACATATTTCATACGGCGATTCAAACGTTTTATTTAAAGAAAAATAAAACGTATTTTTTACAACGTTAAAATAACTGTTGTTTCCAATTTACTAAATGCAAGGGAATTTTAAATCCATAGGTGAAGTAGATGGTAGAGGGTTACGTGTTTTAAACGTTTTTCTACGAATCTATATCTACGCATAAAATTCGGTTGTAAAATATTATATTTAAATAAAACCTATAAAATACATTACTCTTACACACATTCCCAACCAGTAGTGGAAGGGATTACTGAAATAAAACGTTTTGATCAGAACGTTTATTTTACTGATATATTAACTTATAATACACGTTCATAAAATGAGAACTTGTAACAACCCGCTAAATGTAACGTTTGTGAAACGAAAAAATTTAACGTGTTTTATTGCACTAATTTAATATAGTAATTTTATTTAAAGGAAAAAAAAGGTTTTTATACAACGTTAAAATAATTGATGCTTTCAACTTATTAAAATGCAGGCATTCTAAATCTACAGGTGAAATAAATGGTAGATGACGTTTTTTTAATGTTTTTCTACTCATCTCTAATATTAATGCATAATTTGCTTGCTTACCACGTAGTTTGTAGAAATTATTTCTAGATAGCGCCACATACAAACCACTAACAATAATCAGTCATACTTTATCTTATACTCTTATGAATTTATAGAAAATAAATAACATAGATTGCAATGTTCAAATTCTTTCAGGGAACATCGATTTACTTGGATGGATCTTATAACAATCAGGTTAAAGATCATTATTCTGTGGCCGGGCCGAGATAGCATAAATATTTTATGCTATATGTTTAATAGGTTTTAATCACCAACTGGTTTTATGATAAAACCAGTGGGTGCTTCACCCATCAATTGTCTAGATGGCTCATCCTGTAACATCATATGTTGGAAAATGGCGACCAAAATGTGCGCCCACTGGGTAGTGGAAAACTCCGTGGATCTCGGAGACATTTTTGCGTTTATTCGACGATTATTATTCACGTTTATATAAAGTGATTTTAAAATGTTTTTACAACTTATATTGATTTACTATAAAACGGGTAAATAATATTACGTGTTTTTTACCAATAATGAAAACGTTAAAACAGCTTAATTAACTAACGTTGATTAATGGTCTATTTAATAAGGGAAAACTCCGTGGATTTCGGCGACATTTTTGCGTTTATTCAACGAATATTATTCAAGTTTATATAAAGAGATTTTAAAATGTCTTTCTGACATATGTTGGTTACTATAAAACAAGTAAATAATACTACGTGTTTTCCACCAATAATAAAAACGTTAATTAGGTATTTTACCGTTTTTATTATTGGTGGAAAACACGTAATTAACTAACGTTGATTAGTAGTCTATTTAATAGTGGAAAACTCCGTGGATTTCGGCGACATTTTTGCGTTTATTCAACGAATATTAATTACGTTTATGTAACGGTCGGTTATCGTCAATTTCAAACGTTTTTTTAACGTGTGTGTGTTTACTGGGAACGGCACACAAAAATGGAATTATCAGATCCAGTACTTTGTTAATTTAAGGAATATTTTTTGAGATTTCCACCACTGCGCTACATAACATTTTGTAATATTTCTTCTGAAAACATTGTTTCTTGGAACGGATCGGATATCGCTTCCAACTTAATTATTAACGGTAATAACCTTGTGCCAGAAAAATGTTGGGAAACATATCTAAAGCAGCCTTTTTTTCTTCGACAGTGGGTTTTTGTTTTTATTTCTGATAGGATCCATCAAATATGCCAAAAAGTGAAATGGCGTTTTCTTTGTACCGATTAGCAAGTGTGTATTGAGAAAATATTTTACAATTTGAACTATGTATCGGCGCTTAAAAAACAATATCTCTTATTAATATGTCATTTTTTTCTTTAATCATGTGTTTTTTTAAGTAGAGCTTTAGGTATCAATATTAATATTGAAATATTATTAGGAACTGTTGGACATAGAAGTGGACATCAATTAAAAAAAAAAAAAAACAAAAATTGGCGAGAATGGGGATAAGATGTATTGTTTCTGAAGCGAGTTTTAGGTATTAATATTAATCTTGGAGACCAGCTATTAGGAACTGTTGCACATTGGAGTGGACATCAATTTAACACTCCAAACCAACTTTTGACAAAAATGGAGATAGGAGGTATTGTTTCTTAAGCGTCGGTATGATTTTACTTTTATAACTTTCAAACCTTTGAAAAGGAAATTCAGTAAGTATATAGGAGGAACACCCACTTAATAGTTGGTGAAGACGTTGACCTTTTCATCATAAAAAAATCTATTTTTATAAACCTAGATTAATAAAATAATTGACAAACATTATGATGAAAATAGAATTGTCTGCAATTCCACCTACTGAAGCGGTAAAAACACTGTTTAAGAGTATATTTCCAAATCCAAAAATGGCTAGGTTCTGAGAAAGATCAGTTACAATTCGGGTGGCTTAAAACTGACAATGGCTTAATGCTTTTCCTAAAAGTTTACTAAGTGATATTTCATGTAAATATAAGAAAGGCTGTAAAACTAATCAGTGTAGCTGTAGAAAACTGAATAAGCATATACGTACTCTTCGCCTGTTCATTGACTTTCTATATAATTGTTACACATTCTATAGGATATTCTTCGCAGTTTTTTGTAATGTTAGTTTTAGACATCTTTAATTTTATAGTATGAACTTAGTTGGTAAAATACTCAGTGTAAAATAAAGTAAAAATAGAAAAAACTATACCATACCCCATTTGGGTTTTGAACCCGGGACACTTGGATTCCGAGTCAAAAGCGTAAGAACTACAAAACCACCTTACACGTAAAAAAATGTAAATTTTTACATTATAAGACACGAGTTAAAATCATATTTTCACGGTTGTATATCACATTATGAAATGTATATTTGTAAAATATATAAATATTTAGATATTAAAATGAAATATCATTTCACCAGATTTCTATTCCATTACAAAAGCATAAAAATCAAAAAAAAATTATTTACGATTTTGTTCAAAAACAATAGGGTTCTTCCTCTAGCTAACACTAACTTACTGTAAAAATTTTAGTACAATCGGATTTTTCTTTCTTGAGTTATCGTGCTTACAAGAAACGTGACGGACAGACAGACGGACATTTTGAAAGTTGTTCAGAATTCGTTCACTAACATGATATGAAAATTTTTTGTCTGCGATCGATATTTACGGTTTTAGAAATGTGCCGATCAAATGCAATATCTTCGTTTTCGTATTTTCGAAGCGTATAATAATAGGGAAGATGCATGAAGTTTTAAAATGCTTGAAAAAGTGATTTGCTCTTAATTGCCATTACGCAGAAAACGATTATAACAAAAGAAATTCAAAATAAAATTTTTCGTAAAATTAATATTTAGATTATGCCGTAATTTGTAAACAAAACCACGTGACTGCAAACGGTTTCTTATTGGCGTGAAGTCAATGACGACATCCGTTAGTCGGATAATTTGTCCAAAGTAGACGCAATGTCCTAACCTCTTGCTGAAGTCTGTCTACGAACTAATTTTGGAGAATCTTGAATGTAAAATTACCATATTTGTAGTGATACTCTTAGTTTTACATTTAGGCACAATGCAATATTTGTAACTCATAAGTCATAATAATGTTGTTCACTAGCTCATTAACCAAATAATAACACAATAACACCACAAACAAGAACTTGGTAAACTGACTTTAAACAATAAACAGTAAATTGACATTTGACAAACCCATCGACATTGCTTTAGATATACGAAACTACTGAAGCATGTTTATACGGAAAAAGAAACTTCCGTTCACTATTCCGTCTTTGTGTGACAAGATCTGATTGGGTGAAGAAAACGTCCGATTGGCTTACCGTCTGTACAAGACCGAGAAAAAGGATGGAATAGTGCACGCAAGTTTCTCTCTCTGTGTCACTTTCTCTAGTCGAGTGCACCTTTAGTCCAATCAATGAATGCCCAAAAGGGGATTGTAGAAAACATTTTGGAGGGGAGAATTTTTCTCTTCAGGGATGTGTTGGAGGTAGTCAGGAGGTAAACATACTAAAAGTCCCCGCCCCTAGCCCCGCCGCTTCAGGGGGGATGGGGGTGGAAAGGTTCCTTTTTTCGATTCTTCGCTTATAACTCGGAAACGATGCGTCGTATGGGAAAAGGTAATCTGTGCAAAATTAAACGTAATTAAATTTCCCACAAGAATGTTTATATTCATTTTCTTCCTATGTGTTATATTTTACGATATATTCGCCAGCGAATATCGATAATTAATAAAAAAAAAACAATTGTGTACCTTGAATATTTCTATCAAAGACGTTTACCGTAGTCTGTTAATAAATCACAGTCACAAAACAATCTTTATTTTACAACACTCGATGTATTTACTAACGTAATATTTTGTCGAAGTCTAGACATTTCCTTAAATATACAGTGTGACTCACTTAAAATGAAGATACCCTTATAACTTTTTCATTTTGTTTCCGATTTGAATCAAATTTTATTTAAGTATAGAACAAATTAGGATCTACTTGATTGATGATGAGTGATTTATTAGCAGACCACGGTAAACCGCTTTGATGGTACAAGGTACACAATTGATTTTTTTTTATTAATTATCAATTTTCGCTGGCGAATATCTCGTAAAATATAACATATAGGAAGAAAATGAATATAAACTTTCTTGTGGGAAATTTAATTACGTTTAATTTTGCATAGATTACCTTTTTTCGTACGACGCATCGTTTCCGAGTTATAAGCGAAGAATCGAAAAAAGGAATATTTCCACCCCCCTCTCCTACTGAAGCGGCGGGGCTAGGGGCGGGGACTTTTAGTATGTTTACCTCCTGACTACCCCCAACACATTCCTGAAGAGAAAAATTCTCCCCTCCAAAATGTTCTCTACAACTCTTTCATTGACTGGACTACTTCCACTTTGTTATTAATTGCGATGGACAAATCATGACAGAAAACGTCACAGTTAATGGCGTCAAATAACTGCACTTTTGAAATATCCAAATTCCTCACCGATGAAATTATTTATTTTCTCGCTGTATTAACATTCAAAAAATCGTAAATTTTACATTTTTATAACTTTTTTTTGATGCTGTATCGATTTTCATTATAAAAAAAAATCATGCAACTTCTCTATTGTTATAATAGACTAAGAGCCAGCGACGTATTTACTTATGTTATTTTAGTACTCATAAGAATAAGTAGGCATACCCTTCTTAACACACTAAATACGAAATGGCAGATCTGGCATCCCAGAATGGCCGGGTTTATTAAACAATTCAAATTCAACATTTTTTCCATTTCCAACCTAAAAATTATTAAGTGACGCAGGCTGTCAAATTTAAACCTTTTCATTTCAAAGACCTTTTCCCCGACCGGTCTGGTTGAAACCGGTCGAGACCGCAAATGTTTCCCAAATTTTTATAAAAGACTATTAAAATATCACAGATATGTAATGGAACATTTGGTAATGTTCCATTATATATGGAGTGTCAACAGTCGTAGAATATTTTTATACTATTTTCATAATTACTTGCGTTTTTTTTTGTAGATTTTTTTAAATTCTCTAAAGCCATTTCAACAAGTGCAATTTCCAATTTTTAGGTTTAATATTTTACTAATTTTGACGTCACAACTTATAGTTTTAATTATCTGTCTGACAATCTATAGTGTTAGAGTATTCAACATACTCCAGACTAGTCCCTTGAGATAAAGTTTCGTGTTCGTGTTCCCCAAAAGTTCTGCTACCGGACCATAAGACATTAACCTCCCCGTTTTCGAGGGCGGGGAACACGATATTTTATACTTATTAAAATTGACAAAATAATCCGATCCGACAAGCCTTCGCAAGCCCTGGGGGGTAGTTTTCAGGTTTAGGGGTAGTGGGTGAAGAGTAGGTCGGGAAATATTATCACCATCCTATTCCTCGCCCTCGAAAACGGGGGTACACCGCTTTTCAGCTGATGTTCGTTGTTTCCGTGGCACTTCGTTTTTGGGGGTAGGGGTAGTTTCAACTCCTGGGGGTGAGTTAGGTCACCTGTGGTCAATATTTACCTATTTTATTCGAATTTATCAAAAAAACCCGATCCGACAAGCCCTCGCAAGCCTAGCACCGGAAAATCGGAAAAGGGGGTAGTTTTCAGGTTTAGAGGTAGTGGGTGAAGGGTAGGTCGTGAAACATTATCACCATCGTATTCCTCGCCCTCAAAAACGGGTATACCGGTTTTCAGCTGATTTTCGTTATTTTCGTGGCATTTTGGTATTGAGGGTGGGGGTAGTTTCAACCCCTGGGGGTGAGTTAGGTCACCTGTGGTCAATATTTACTTCTTTTATTCAAATTGACCAAGAAAAATCCGATATGACAAGCCCTTGCAAGCCTAGCGCCGAAAAATCGGAAACGGGGGGTGGTTTTTTCGATGTAGGGGTAGTGGTTGGACGGTTAGTCGGAAAATATTCGTGTTCCCCGCCCTCGAAAACGCGGGGAGGGGGGAGGGGGGTTAATGTCTTACGGTCCGGTCGCAGAACTTTTGGGTTTTTTGCCCTTTTCTGGTTAGTCTCGAGGGACTAGACGATGTCGAAGTATTAATTCAACGTACCCATTTTACAAAGAGACTATCTCGACATCAGTTGTATGCAACTTGCGTAAGAGAATATTTGCATTTGATGTTCGACTTGAGAATTGTTTAATTTTAGTTATTGGTTATTGTATATTGTTGAGGACGTGATAATTACGTATTGTTATAATTGCATTGTTCTTGTGTAGTGTTTTAAACTTATTTTTTCACGAATTACTATGTACGTGTATTTTCAAAAATTTTACGCATGAATGGCTCGTGTGAACTAAGAAAGGGTTTAAATTTGACAGCCTGCGTCACTTAATAATTTTTAGGTTGGAAATGGAAAAAATTTTGAATTTGAATTGTTTAATAAACCCGGCCGTTCTGGGGTGCCAGACCTTCCATTTCGTGTTTAGTGTGTTAAGAAGGGTATGTCTACTCATTCTTATGGGTACTAAAATAACATAAGTAAATACGTCGCTGGCTCTCCTGCTATAATGCCTTCTTCTACCTTTGATGAATCGGCTATCAATGAGGAATGTGGTGAAATTATGGCATGTGACGGTAATGAAACTAATATAGTATATTTTATTTTGTTTCGATGCAAATTGGGTGAAAAAAGGAGGGTCAAAGAAAATTCATTTTTCAAAATTGTAAATATGCACTTTTTTTGAAAATAAAAAACGCACTTTTTTGAAAATTAAAAAAATTAACTCTATCCCCTAAAAGTACATAAAATAACGTACAATCGAAAAGAAACAAAAGTGACGTATAATGCCTCTTTGATAATTGCGAAGAATTTAAAATTCTATTTCGTCCGCCATCTTTGACCGTTCTATTTGACATACGGTGTCCGGGATTGATGAACTTTGGTGAAATTACTCCTTCGTATAGAAAAGTTATTCAATTTAGATTTTCTCGGCTATTTTTGGTATTTTCTAAGATGGCGGATCGAGTGGCGGATTGACCAATACATATCGGACAGGTCTATATTTTTTTTAAGAATTTTATTTCAAATAAGCCACTATTTTTAAAATTCCCACCCGATTACTAGTACAAGATATATTAAGCAGATAAGTTGAAAATTCGTGAAAGCGCGCAAAAAGTGCATAACTTTTGACGCACAAGGAATTTTTGGGTGCAAATATTTTTTTGTAATCAGGAGGTCGTAATACATAAGAATCAACAATAAAATTTCAGGTGGAATTTTGTCGCCGAAAAAAATCAATTCAACTGCACTATATGGGACTGTCTTGGAATCAGCTCGGTGTAGTCTGTCTCCCAATAAAAGCCACTGTACACTTAAGAAGAAAAAAATATGGTAACAAATAGTAAGAGTTTCCTCATCGAAACTCTCCCTCTCTTGAATATTTGTTTACTGTCGTGGCTTCCCAAATATCCTATTATTTTATTTAAAGAGTAGCGATTATTGACTTGCAGTATTAAAGACCGTTCCCCAATCTCACAATTCCCGGCGAAATTAATATTTGCTGAAAAACTAATTTTATATAAAAGAATGAGGGCGGTTAATACGATGTTCGACTATAAAAAGTAAGATGTCGTTCCTTTTTGTCTCCTTTGTTAATAACTTAGAAGTCGCCGCCGACCTTCTGAAACTTTTACCGCTTAAAATATTTCTGGAAAGTATAAAATGAGGTCTTTAAACTATTCCTCATTCATGCTCGTCTTTTATGCGTTTAAAATAATTTTTAAACAAGCTCTTTTCCAGAGTTACTTTTTTCAAGAGAATATAAGTACCTGGACAAATGCCTTATGGTAATTAAAATTTTACAACGAGGAATGCCGTTAATCATATAATAAAATTTTCTGTTAGTAATAATTCCGCTGCAATTATTCTCGGCGTTAATTAAGCCCTAAAATAAAGAATTTATTATTTCCTAAGCAGACAGAATTAAAGCATTTTAGTTCCACAAAAACGTAGTTAGAGAATAAACTCACTCAAATGGTTTATTATAACCCCAAGGCCATTTTTATTTTCATCTATACATTTTTTGTGGAAACAAGCAAAAATGGAAAGTTCAATGGGATTAAGTCTGGATATCTGAGTGGCTACTGTATATGACACGTTGGATCAATATCAATTCTTCTAAGCGCCACGAAGCCTATACTAGGTTATGCTCATGTCATTTTGAGATTAAGTAGGCAGAGCTGTTGACCATATTTCCAACAAAAAAATGTTTCTAGATGCTGAAAATTAATTTCTTACAATTCTGTTGTTATGAGTTATACAAATAGCGCCCCTAAAAGGCATTATCTCTTACGGTTTAGGCTCTAAGTTGATGAGCCAGTAAAGGCACTTAATTGTATATATACAGTGTGTCCCAGGATAGATGTAACAAGAGGTGTAATGGACCAAAAATTTTGGAATGGTATTTGGGGATTGAGTCCTGCATGTTGTAAAACTAAAGTATACCAAAAATAACTTGATTTGGTGTTCTACAGGGTGTTTTATAAGCAAAGTTGTAAAAATCACCACTAATAAAGTACCTTTATTTTTCAAAATATGAAAAAATTCCACTAAGAAAAGTTATTTAGAACGCAATTTTATACCCAAATTTCAGGAATATAAAATTATTTTTTTGAAACTTCCCATTTTTTGCGAATTAAGAGTTGAATTCATATTTAAAGTTGTGTAGGAGCAAATGTTAATCATCCACTGCTTTTCTCATAGCCTACTTTTAGCTTCTACATAACTTTAAATATTAATTCACAAAAAATAATTTCTATGCAATTTTAATTGAATAGTTCAAAATAAAATACTAATTTATTGAAAAAATGGGAAGTTTAAAAAAAATCATTTTATATTCCTGAAATTTGGTATAGAGGTATAAAATTGCACTCTAAATAAGTTTTCTTAGTGGAATTTTTTCATATTTTGAAAAATAAAGGTACTTTATTAGTGGTGATTTTTACAACTTTGCTTATAAAACACCCTGTAGAACACCAAATCAAGTCATTTTTGGTATACTTCAGTTTTACAACAAGCAGGACTCAATCCCCAAATATCATTCCAAAATTTCAAAATTTTTGGTCCATCTCTTGTTACATCTATCCTGGGACACACTGTATACACGACACACGTAGGATTCTGGAATAGCTTCAATCTTACCTATTAAATCGTCAAATAATCGTTATGATTGGGGTATTCACTTCTCAAATGAATATAATGTGTCTTTAGAGGTGTCGCAGGGGTCGGTGCTTGGGCCCTGGCTTTTTGCATTTTAGTCCCACAAAAACGTATTTAGAGAATAAACTCACTCAAATGGTTTATTCTAACCCCAAGGCCATTTTTATTTTCATCTATACATTTTTTGTGGAAACAAGCAAAAATGGAAAGTTCAATGGGATTAAGTCTAGATATCTGAGTGGCTACTGTATATGAAACGTTGAATCAATATCAATTCTTCTAAGCGGCACGAAACCTATACTAGGTTATGCTCATGTCATTTTGAGATTAAGTAGGCAGAGCTGTTGACCATATTTCCAACAAAAAAATATTTCTAGATGCTGAAAATTAATTTCTTACAATTCTGTTGTTATGAGTTATACAAATAGCGCCTCTAAAAGGCACTATCTCTTACGGTTTAGGCTCTAAGTTGATGAGCAAGTAAAGGGCACTTAATTTTATATATACAGTGTGTCCCAGGATAGATGTAACAAGAGGTGTAATGGACCAAAAATTTTTTAATTTTGGAATGGTATTTAGGGATTGAGTCCTGCTTGTTGTAAAACTAAAGTATACCAAAAATGACTTGATTTGGTGTTCTACAGGGTGTTTTATAAGCAAAGCTGTAAAAATCACCACTAATAAAGTATTTTTCAAAATATGAAAAAATTCCACCAAGAAAAGTTCTTTAGAATGCAATTTTATACCTCTATACCAAATTTCAGGAATATAAAATAATTTTTTTGAAACTTCCCATTTTTTTCGAATTAAGAGTTGAATTCATATTTAAAGTTGTGTAGGAGCAAAGGTTAATCATCCACTGCTTTTCTCATAGCCTACTTTTAGCTTCTACATAACTTTAAATATTAATTATTAATTCACAAAAAATAATTTTAATGCAGTTTTAATTGAATGGTTCAAAATAAAATATTGATTTATTGAAAAAATGGGAAGTTTCAAAAAAATAATTTTATATTCCTGAAATTTGGTATAGAGATATAAAATTGTATTCTAAATAACTTTTCTTAGTGGAATTTTTTCATATTTTGAAAAATAAAGAAGGTACTTTATTAGTGGTGATTTTTACAACTTTGCTTATAAAACACTAAATCAAGTCATTTTTGGTATACTTTAGTTTTACAACAAGCAGGACTCAATCCCCAAATACCATTCCAAAATTCCAAAATTTTTGGTCCATCTATCCTGGGACACGCTGTATACACGACACACGTAGGATTCTGGAATAGCTTCAATCTTACCTATTAAATCGTAAAATAATCGTTAAGATTGGGGTATCCACTTCTCAAATGAATATAATGTGTCTTTTGGGGTGTCGCAGGGGTCGGTGCTTGGGCCCTTGCTTTTTGCATTATATGTTAATGATCTGCCTAATCACATAAAGAGTGGCACGGTAATCATGTGTAAGGTTACAACATTGTTATTTTCTTGATCATCATTTATTGAATGGCCTGAGTTGATGTAAGCTGATGAAAAGGGTCTGGCAAATGCATTCACAATAGATTCTGGATTTTCAAGGTTAATACCATCGTAGGTCAGTATGTTTGGAATTGAAGTAGTTCGGTTTTTAGTGTTGATATAAGACCAGAAGCTTATGGGGTCTTGTTTTAAATCATTCTACATTTTTTTAAACAGACGGAAATGGTGTCCAGCTTCTTAAGAAAAGACGGTCTGACACCACCTAGACTACCAATTTAATTGCAAAACCTGGGTACATTTTACTAAATTTGAACAAGTTCCTTCATTGTAATAGAGTGAGATCCCAGAGCCGCCAGACCTACGTCATTTTAGCAAAGCTAATATTTTGACAACAAATAGTGTAATATCTAGTTAAGAACGTATGCGTATTTGCTAGTTTGAAAGCGGGGCCCTTTTGCAGAAAACAGGTATAAAAGGTACATAAAAATTTTACTCAGTACGTTAAAGTATGATAGCTGGATTATTTTACAAGTGACACGCTAACTACATGGTGTAAGCGTCAACCTCCGGAACTTAAGGTCCAAGGTTCGATCCCTGAGCGTTCTCGGTTTTTCTTCAAATATACGTACTAAGAGTTATGGCCAAAAATAATAAATATTTCCCTATCGGTTGTCTCTTTCTTGGTAATCACCACTTTAAGCTAAGAACGCTCAGGATCGAACCTCGGACCTTAAGATTCGGAGGTTGATGCTTACACCACGTCGTTAGTGTGTCACGTGGAAAATAAACCAGCTATCATACTTTAACGTACTGACTAAAATTTGTATGTACCTTTTGTACCTGTTTTCTGCAAAAGGGCCCCGCTTTCAAACTAGCAAATACGCATACGTTCTTAATTAGATACCGTGTGTGTAGTCGCGGGCTAGGCATGAGGAGAAGAATTACAACATCGCGCGTGCCAGCTGGCTGCAATGAAATAACAGAGCTGGAATGATCCACCAACCTACGAATTTACGGCTGCCGGTGCTGTCAAATCTCTCGCGCTACGTGAATGTACATGCCTAATGGGAAATTACACGCCCGGTATTACACTATTTGTTGTCAAAATATTAGCTTTGCTAAAATGACGTAGGTCTGGCAGCTCTGGGATCTTAGACTATAACATTTCTCTCCGTTGGACCAAGGAATTCTATACCATAGGTACTTTTTCAATCAAATCTAGGAGCACTATATCTGGATTAGTGGCATCCAGCTTTCTGGTTGGTAAGGATAATTCTAATATATCTTGCACTTGCAGGAGTTTGATACGACTGCTTCCATAAAAAAATTGTTCTAATAATAATTTCGTCTCTGTAACAAGACGTACAGTGTTGCTGAGTATTCAGGATATCTTTGGCACCATCGTGGAAATAATTGTCTTTATATTATGAACATAATTCCTCAACTGTTACGAATGAATAAACATACGCCAGGTTTTTCAACTCGTATTTATTATTTATCTTCTCAAATATAAATCTCTATATAATTTCTTTCTTATAAGGACAAAAACTTATGTGCAAAGGAATGTGGGGAAAAACTTTATATCTTTATATTACTTAATCTCCTAAGCCCGATACAAAAGATCAATATCGAAAACGTGTCGTTAATATGTGATATAATATCGAAGTTGCTACCAAACTTCTCTCATAGCTTATAAATTCATTCTGAAATACGTAGTTTTTATCGAACGGACATCTGATAAAAATAAAGCTAAAATATTTTTGAATCAATGTAATGGCACTTTATTATGTTGCTAAAAAAATCCCCATTCGCTTGCATTGTCGAAGGACCTCAAGCAAAAAAGTTTAAAGAGAATTAATTGCAAGAAATCGAAGGTCAAAATACGTCGGCCAATACACGTCCCCTTGGCAGGATTGGCAGACAGAACATTGCGATAAAACTAAAGTTTTGTTAATATAACCTCAAAATTTGTAATTACTTTCATATTCACGTAGTAGAGTAGAAGTACAGTAACGATTTTTTTTGGCTTAGAATGAATGTCCTGAAACGTTGAGATTTCAAATTGGAGCAAAGAGATCGGTCGGTCGGTCGGTCAGCCTGTCTGTACGTTCGTGCAAGATTAATCTAGAAGGGTTTATGATATTAACTTGAAATTTGGTACACCTTTACCTGATTGTATTATATTATACGAGATCTGGAACTAGATTATATTTTGATTTTATTCCGTTGAAGGGTTAAGGGGTAAATGGGTAATAGTCGGGGAGACCACCCTAGCTGAACGTGAACGTTTTTGGGGGGACATGTCTGAATTGTTCCTTTAATCTTTATGAAAAACATTGTCCCCGAGGATAAGAGTCCATAATTTGGGATATAGGATATGTGCGAGAAACGAAGTTTCAAATTTTACCATTACCACCCCTACCCCATTATTAAAGGGGGGGCAGAAAATTGGGATTTAGTGTGTGTACAGGAACAAAAGGCTTCAATTTTTTTTTGTCATCAGCCACCCCCACTACCACCCATTTTAATAATAAGATGGGGATGGTAGTGGAGAGTTGGATAGGAAATCTGGATGTGGTGATTATTTAGGCAGCAGTTTTCTCTCATAATGATGCGTATCAATACAATATTTTCATCCAGTCCTGAATATTGTCTAATTGACATTAGAATATAGATGAAATGATGAGAATATTCAAAAAATTGATACAAAACATAACCTACTTTTTCAATTTCTATTTTGAGTTTGTTCGTCATAATTTGTCTTGGACTTTTATTGAAAAGAAGTGCAGTATGGTAAAACATTTTCTCGAACGTTCTGTTTCTATTTGGCTTATATTATGCCTTCAGATCAAGGCCGAAGGCGAGAAATGTCATATAAATTGAATTTTCGGCAAAATTGGATTACAACTGCATAACAAAACAGTATCCTAACTTCACTTATCTGAACCGATTAAGTTGGTTTCTACAATTTATGTAAAATTTTTAAATCGATTCTGAATGTCAAATCCACAAATTGTGTATTTGTTTGTCAATTTTGTAAATCATTTTGTACAATATGAAGGTGCACTTAATTTAAAGAACAATAAAAATCGAGAGGTGTTAAATCTGGTCGGCGTGCTAACCGCTCTATTATCTATTTTCCTTGTGTCAGGAAAATTTAATTACTCGTCCATTTTTTTTTGTTCTTATACGTTTAGTTTACCCTATATAAGGATTATATGTTTTTGGTCTTTTTATAGATTATTCACGAGCATTTGACTGTGTAATTTATGATTTACTGCCAAGTTGTTTAGATATGGTATTGGGGGTCCTGCTTTAGATTTTTTATTCCGCTATATTAAAAACCGTGCGCAAGTAGTCTATGTGAATGGAACAAAGAGCAATAAATATCTAATAAATGCCGGTGTACCACAAGGCTCTATACTCGGGCCACTTATTTACCCTGTCTTTACCAACGATCTTGCGTTATACATTCAAAGCAAATCCAACGTTTGTATTACTTGTTACGCTGATGATACCAACTTTGTAGTTGTTCAAAAAAGTCATGACGCAGTAAAAAATATATCAAAGGATCTATACAGAGACGTTATAATTTGGTCAGAGAAAAACTGGCTTACACTTAATAAAGAAAAAACTTCTGTATCATTTAGGTACAACATCGAGCAAAACGCTAACGATGAACTTTTAGTAACAGATTCTGCTAAAATCTTGGGTATCATGTTCAACCGAAATTTCACGTGGGCTGCTCACATAGATAGTCTGTGTGTGAAGCTCGATAAAGGTTGTTATGGTATGCGCAACTTAAAAAATCACTGCGGTAAAGGTTCTTTATTGACATTTTATTACTCTAACATACATTCCCATGGAATTATGCTGTGGGGATTGAGTACTGCTTATGTTCGTCGGACATTTATTCTGCAAAAGCGTGTCATTAGGATTATGGAGAGTTTACATCCCCGAGAATCGTCCAGAGAATCATTTAAAGCTTTAAAAATACTAACTCTGCCTAGTATATATATTTATGAAATATGCTATTATGTTTTTAAAAACAAATCAACTTTTCTTACAAACCAAACACACCACAATTATCAAACAAGATTTAAAGATCAGCTAATTCCTCATCAGCATGCAACAGCAATATATCAAAAAAGTGTGTTTTACAACGAATGTAAAATTTATAATCATTTGCCCATTGATTTGAAAAATTGTAAAAGCCTATTAAAAGAGGACAAGAAATTTACTAAATGAAAAGTGCTTGTATAGTGTTAATGAATTTTACTCAGTCTGACTATTTATATATTTGTGTTTATTTATTTATTGTGTTTATATACTTTTGTAGTTTGTTATTATTTACATGTATTTTATTCTATATTTTGAATTATATTATGGTTATGCATATTAGCTCAGATTTTTGACGCACTCCTGAGTTACTTGTATGGTTATTAATTAATTGTACTTGTGATTGGGAAATAAAGATTGTTATTATTATTATTATTATTATTTTTTGCAGATAATTAAAATACAGAATTCTTAAATTAATTTTGTTTCGCATTTACCCAGAAACTTGCATTATCAAAAAAGTTAACATCGCGATGTGTGATTTATTCATTTTTATTCGACAAGTCCTAAAAAGAAAATTTGTTTTCGCTGGTCCATAAAGGAATACTTACATATTTACGTGTTATTGAACAAATCCAGCGTCGACTTTATTTTTTGTCTTTCCGCGAAGCATAAAAGGAAAGGAGTGAAGTTCAATCGAACCCTTGCATTTTCAATTCACAAGAAATGCGAATTGCTGTTTTCCTGTTGAGGCAACTAAATTCTAATGCTATGAACACTTTCAAAGTGGCGCAAATAAAACAAAAAACTCAAAGGGAATGTCTGCGATGGAATGGGCGTACGTGGTGATAATGTAATAGGCCCGTTGCATGTGCCATATATTTTAAATTAATTTATATACATATATTAATATAGTGTTACTAAACATTAGCAATTATCAAATCTGTTTTCATAATTTCTAACTGGAAAATATTTAAATCACCGACTAATATCCAGGAGGAGGGGCGTGTCTGAGAACACACTCATATTGGACGTGACATCATCTAACAGTATATTTCTGCGAGTGCAATGATTCGGACACATAATTCGTGCAGTTGGCGGTTATTTCCTAAAATTATTTAGTTGTATTCGGTCTGTGATATTAAATTATAGTGTGTATATTAAATTTGGGTGTATCATATTTAAAAGGGTTTAAATTGTTTTAAACATGACTGAGAAAGGTTATTTCAAAGGTCAATCGGATAATTTACTCCGTACGCCTACCGGCCGTATACCATATGCTACTGCGTTACAAAAATATTCATAAATAAAAAACCGCTGCCCAAGGAATTACTACTTCCACATCCACATTTTCCATCCAAGTCTCTCTCAACGAAAAAATTTTGTGTGTGGAAATAATTGCTTATGGAACTTTAATAATATAACATTTGAAATCGTCTACCCTACCCCAAAAACCCATAAAACAATATCCCAGATAGGTAGTTGGGGTGGGGGTGGTGATAGGGGGTGGTGGTGAGGGTGGATGAAGTAAAAAAACATTTTGAGGTTATTGGTTCTTGTACACACACTAAATCATAATTTTTTTTCACCCCCTTTAATACTGGGGTGGGGGTGGTAATAGAGGTGGCTAATGCCAAAAATTTTTTTGAGACCTTATAGCTTCTTTTGTATATACTAAATACCAATTTCATGGACTCCAGAGCTGCACTCAGTATTCGAATCCAGGATTCGAATCCTTTTTGAGTATTCGAAAGCAGTATTCGAATACTTTCATTTAAAAGGATTCGTGATTCCGATTCGTAAGACAAATGAAAAAGGATTCGTATTCGAATCCTTTTGTTGGTGAGACGAATCCTTTTTTGTTGTTTGGATGCATTTTGAGCAGGCGGTAAGTTTTATGTTGTTAAAAGTTAAGATTTTGCCTGTTATGACATGTTGACACGTATATAAAATAAGACGTTTGTTTTAGTTTGCATTACCACAACCAGCCGACGCTTTACATGTGTTGATTGTTGACTGTCATAGTTCATAGTGTGTACGTACATTTGTTGTTTATAAATTAGTAAACTGAAAAATATCACGATAAGTGTGATTATTAATTAATAACATGTAAAGTTGACTACACACTTGTTAAGCCAAGGGCGGATCCAGGGGGGGGCACCAGGGGCAATTGCCCCCCCCCCCCCCCGAGGGCCCCGAGAAGAATAGGAATTTATTATTGAATATTGAAAATATATAATTATTGATCGTTCGGCGGTAGTTGATATTCAATTACATTACATCATTACAACCACAACACTGCCGTCACATACCTATAATAGATTGCATACACTCCCACTCTACACCCTACGAAGGTACGGGCCGGTTTTGTGATCAGGCCGCATAGCCCCCGCTCTTCAAAAATTTTTCCGGACCAAAAAAAAGTTATTTTTGGATCCCCCCCCCCCCTTCAAAAATTTTTCCTTCCGGACCAAAAAAATTCTTTTTTATTTTTCCGCCCCGCTCTTCAAACATTTTTTCGGACCAAAAAAGTTTTTGTCCCTTGCCCATAAATTAATAGCAAGCGGGAGGGGGGCGCAAAATTGACCTGGACCTAGGGGCAATTTATATCTAAAACCGGCACTGGGTACGGCCGCAGAGCCCCCCCCCCCCAGTAACCTTTCTGGATCCGCCCTTGTGTTAAGCGTGTACAAAATGTCGTCGTCTTTGACGGTGCGGTGCGGCGTGTTTGATGGTCAAAGGCACCAATATCTTTTGAGTGCTTAGTAGACCTGAAGACAACTATACATTGCTAGAACTAATTATAAAAGTAGCATGAAATTCTTTGTTTTTTAAATGCTTTTGAGCAGTTAAATAAGTTAACAAATTAGATAAAATCTAGTTCTTCTGTCGTTGTTTTTAAAGAGGAGATATGATATACTGGGTATAAACGAAACTGGGGTCACCACTATAACGGTTTTGTTTTCTTACGAATTGCTATCACAAGTAAATTTGAATTAAATACATATTAGTAAAATGATTTCAGCACTCAATTTTCAGTTTTCACCCACTTCCACATATCCGACCATCTTGAAATTAGGCATGCGCACATGGTTCCCATGAAAATACACCTTAACATTTTTATATCATAAAAATTCAAGATGGCGGCTCTAAAATGGCGAACGATGTTGCCATGCTTGATCCAACTCGACATAGAATTGACATTTGGGGGTTTTCAGGACCGCGAATTACAAATTTTTAGTTCAAGGTGGCGGACGAATTTCGTCATTTATGGTCCAATTCGACTTAAAATCCATATCTGGGGGTTTTCGGGGACGCGGATTAAGGATTTTTTATTAAAATTCAGACATCAAAATGGCGGCGCCAAGATGGTGGTCGACTTTTGTCACTTATGGTCCAATTAGACTCAAAATCGATATCTGGAACTGTAACAATAATTCTAAAGTTAGCTTGAGGATTCGGATCCGTGATCCGAAAAAAAGGATTCGAATCCTGCGATTCGAATCATTCTTTTATACCAAAAAGATCCGAACTTAGTATTTGTGATTCGAATCCATTTTCAGAGGATTCGATCCAGCTCTGATGGACTCTTACCTGCTTGATTTATCTATTTACCTCCATTTATCCCAATTAACTTCCCAACCCTTCAACGGAAAGAGATGAAAATATAATAATTCCAGACCACGTTAAAATACATACGTGTACCAAATTTCAAGTCAATATCTTAAACGATTCTAGAGTAATCGCGCGCACAAAAAAAAGTTACAGACAGAAATTCTTTTTTCGTTCAAATTTAAAATCTCGACGTTTCATGACATTCTAAGCCTATATATGAGTACATTCTTAGCGAAGTAATAAGTTCATTGTTATTTAAAGAAAATAATAAACAATAATCGATAGAAGCAGAAAGACCACTGGAAGCGCTTGTTTGTGTACTTGAATTACAAAAAAAATCAGATCGATAGCTTGATTAGATTTGAAGATATGGCGGTGTAAATGTTGAAAAACACGATTTTTATAATCAATTAATTTCTCTCATATATAGAACTGTTCACATTATAAAAACTATAAGGTCTGGTCTGGTTCTACGCTGATTTTTTTTTTTTTCAAGAACGGAGAGACTTTTATGGTCTATTTCGCTCCACTTGACCTTATGTAAAAGTCAATAAAGGAGATAATTTAGATATGCTTGAAATTTTGGAAATAAAGAGGGCCCTAAAAAACCACAAAAATGTTACAAATACACAAATTATATTTGCAAATACTCCTGTACTAGACACTGTATTAAAATTATAATTAAATTCATAGTACTTAAGTAAGTTCCTAGTATGAAAATTAAGTTCCTAGTACCGGATAGGATTAAATTTAAACAATAGCAATAAATGTAAATTAGCTATCATCCTATTCCAAGCTTATTGTACGTAACAATATGCATATATATATATATATATATATATATATATATATATATATATATATATATATATATATATATATATATATATATATATATATATATATATATATGAAATCGGATTTGAAGGAAACAACTACTCAGCGGGCAAATACCCCGACCTGCATTGAATTACACCTTCAAATCGCGATCAGTAACCAACTATCATTTGTCTGTTCCTAACCAGACATAGACCGGTTTCGAACTTATTATGTTCTCATCAGTATGCCATAGGTCATGGAACAGACAAATGATAGTGGTCAACTTGCTAGTCTTATACAAACTGAATCAAATGGAGTGACGGTGAGAGGTAAACTCTCATATGGTCAGATGCTACTATACGTCGGACAAATGTCACTGACGTATAGCGACTTGCTATTTTGCAAGTACCAAGAGCGGCGATCTCTAGCCTTAGTGGGCTATACTCTGTTTATGAAATCGGATTTGAAGGAAACAACTACTCAGCGGGCAAATACCCCGACCTGCATTGAATTACACCTTCAAATCGTGATCAGTAACCAACTATCATTTGTCTGTTCCTAACCAGACATAAACCGGTTTCGAACTTATTATGTTCTCATCAGTATGCCTTAGGTCATGGAACAGACAAATGATAGTGGTCAACTTGCTAGTCTTATACAAACTGAATCAAATGGAGTGACGGTGAGAGGTAAACTCTCATATGGTCAGATGCTACTATACGTCGGACAAATGTCACTGACGTATAGCGACTTGCTATTTTGCAAGTACCAAGAGCGGCGATCTCTAGCCTTAGTGGGCTATACTCACTGTTTATGAAATCGGATTTGAAGGAAACAACTACTCAGCGGGCAAATACCCCGACCTGCATTGAATTACACCTTCAAATCGTGATCAGTAACCAACTATCATTTGTCTGTTCCTAACCAGACATAAACCGGTTTCGAACTTATTATGTTCTCATCAGTATGCCATAGGTCATGGAACAGACAAATGATAGTGGTCAACTTGCTAGTCTTATACAAACTGAATCAAATGGAGTGACGGTGAGAGGTAAACTCTCATATGGTCAGATGCTACTATACGTCGGACAAATGTCACTGACGTATAGCGACTTGCTATTTTGCAAGTACCAAGAGCGGCGACCTCTAGCCTTAGTGGGCTATACTCACTGTTTATGAAATCGGATTTGAAGGAAACAACTACTCAGCGGGCAAATACCCCGACCTGCATTGAATTACACCTTCAAATCGTGATCAGTAACCAACTATCATTTGTTATGTTATTTAGACTCTTTGATAATGGTCGTTGACATAACCTCAAAAAACACCTAAAAAATGCCCGAAAAATCACAAACAATTAAATAAAAAGCTTACATGAACTGATCACTATATCTATACGTAATTTGGGGCACTTGATTAGTTTCACTAATTTAAAATTAGGTTGACCATGGTGATATTGCTATTTTTAAACAACTACCTTGCTATTTTATTATTTCATTTCACGCACTAGTGCGGAAAGTAAAACACTTTACGCACTAGGGCGTAAAGTAAAATGTTTATATTTTAATGTACACGTATATTTTTTGGTAATGATTTCGGTATTAGAAACAATATTGCAATTCGTGTGTAAAGTGCCTTTTTTAAACGAGCTTTTTTTGTCGAACTGGTATGGCTCGTGCGATAAAAACTTCATTTGTGAAAAAACTATCACTTTACACACTTGTTGCATAAATAACAATTGTGTGCTTAGAATTTTATCGGCACATTGTTTTGTCTAGTAATATAGACACTCAGCGAATATTGTGTTGCAGCTCCTCACTGCGGAAAATAGTAACACTTTCTATGGGGGCCAGCTGTCAATAAGTTCAATTTTAATAAAAAAGAAACGTAACCTAATAATTATTTTAATGAGTTTTGACGATAAATTATGCTCAAAAAGCAGAAATATCTGAAACTTTAGATTGTCATGTTGGCGATAGCTGCAAATTCATTCATCTGTGTAAATCATTAAAAAAATACCTAAATATGATTTAGTAAATTCTAATGAAGGCAATCTAAAATTCTACAAAGATTTAAAAACCCGTATAAGCCGTAAAAACATACTTTCTGTCAATCGACTGTTCCGAAAGTGGTGCGCAAATTCCCCAAATAAAGCCACAACTCACGACGAAGGAGTTCTAATGTCTACTTTAATTTCCTATTTACTCCGCCGTCGTGCTAGGTGTTGAAACTCTGGCAGGAAAACAACGAAATGAAGTAATCAGTAATCCCATAAGGTCCGGCAGCGAAGGATCAATACTCTAAACGTGTTAGCGACTGTATGAAACACATCATAGCGTATCTAATTTCACTCACCGTATTTGTATAGTATTAGAAGGGACATATGTTAGAAACAATGGGACAGAAGCATTTCCAAGAACGAAGAGGGTAATGTTATACAAAAGTAATGGCAAAGAGCAAGAATAGAGTCAAAATTCAATTTGTTCCAGCAGTGGTCCAACTCGAGTTATTAGAGAGAAGCGCAGCCGTCCTTTGTATTCCGTTGTTTCCGTGATGTTCGTGCTGTTTGGGCATTGACGCGCCGAGAAATTTTCCAGAGGATTCCAGTAAGTAATGGAGATTTGTTTATTTATTACATTTTTGAGATCTCGATTTGATTTGGAATTGCGAAATTAAGCTTTTTTATTTTATTTTTTTATGAAAATTAATAAACATAAACATAAACACACCACAGATAGTAGACAACCCCCAAATCCAAAGCCAAGGCTGTCCGGAAGGGGGTTACACATTCGGAAAAACGCAGACATACATCCACACCCCCCGATGTTGTCAATACCGGGGCTGGGGGTTGAACCCAGAGCGCGGTAGCGAGTCGATCAGCGTATTCGCCACTCAATACGCCTTAACCAATTGAGCTACCGTGCCGGTAATATCACTATATTCAAACCTTTCGCTTCCTAACGGTGTATGCAAAAATCATATTTGTTTTGATATGACTGAAAAATAAATAAATGTTAATGGAAGAGTTGAGACTTATGTAATTTACGGCATAACGGCAATAAATACGAACTCAAACTTTGTAAATATAACATCATTTTGCAAATGCAAATACTTCTTTTGTAGCACAGCTTGTTTTTTGTGCGAACGCATGTTCCATAACCTGTTTATGTGGAGACAAGTGTACATTTATCACATAATCAAAATTTATTAAGTGTGTACTCGTGCAGAATTTTATTAGGTATTCTTATTAAAATCTAATAAATCACATTCAATTATATTGAATACTGTGCCTATATTTACCATCAGTTACAAACACTGCTCATACATTTAATTGGTTAATAACATAGCTCCACAAAAAAAAGTGGTCTGTCCGACCGAGTATCCGTATGTATTTGGACCCGCTGAAACCGAAAGTCAGAATTGCAGATTGGCTCGTTTTTCACTCCTATCCCTGGTCCGCCGGACAGACCACTTTTGTTGTGGGGCTGTGTAATAGACAGTATTTAGATTTAAGTTATACTTTTTTGTGTATTTATTTTTAAATCATCTATTTAACCTTTTTGTTACAGCTTCTATCAAATTATTTCTTATATCGTATGGAAAATAACATCACGTAGAAACGCGGTTGTAAATCAGTATTTTTATTAATTGTAGAGATTAATTAATTATTTAATATACATGCGCAGAAGTATATCGGGTTGCATAGATCATATGTACTTAGCTTTCTATTGAGTTTATGTAAATATTGTCGTCGCGCAGAATTTAGTGGGGAGTACGAGTTTACTTGTTCTTAACCATGGATAGGTGAACTTTTTTCCATCTCTGAAATGGCATAGTGTAGTCACTTCAAGTTTAAGATAATCAACAGGCATATGTATTGCCACTTTTGCAGTTATCTAAATTTACTAAGTGCATCATTCAAGTAAAAGGCAATTAAATTTATTTAACTCTTTTAGGCATGGTACAAATATCTTACCGCTTATTGTATATGCATAGTACACTGTATATACTTAAAACAAAATATAAATCTCCACAAATGCAATTAAAATATATTTTATTGCTTAGCAATCCCAAATAACAAAAAAAAAAGATTAATTAGAACAAATATCCCGTGCAGCAACGGGGCTTTTTGTGCATGATTTTCCGTGCCTGAAAGGGTTAATTAATTTCTCTGCCCGATACTTAGCGGCCTTCAGCCATATTTTTCGTATCTGCAAAGAACCCCGCACAAAACATATGGAAATTGGCTCCCAGCTAAATTGTCTGATTTTTTTGTATGCTGTTGATTTCGACTTTCTGATCAAAAGCTTTCATGGGCCCAACTCGATCCTAAGTCTAATTTCCGAGATACAACTATAAATTCTTGTAAAATTATGTATCTTGTCGAACTAATTTATTGATGGAGTATTAGAGGTCAAAGGAGCAACTTTCGAAAGTTTTTCAATTAAAGTTTGATCAGGAAGATACTTTATGTAAAAGATGTTCTAGTCAATTTGACCAAATATTTTTTTTACTTATTATTTTACTTCCACGTCCAGTGGAAGTATAGTAACGACAAAAAATTTTTTAAAAATTTTTATTGTCCAAATAGGCTTAAAATGTCATGAAACGTCGAGATTTTAAGTTTGAGCGAAAAAAAATTTCTGTCTGTCTGTCGGTCTGTCTGTAACTTTTTTTTGTGCGCACGTTTACTCTGGAACCGTTTAAGATATTGACTTGAAATTTGGTATACATATGTACTTTAACGAGATCTAGAACTAGATTATATTTTCATCTTGTTCCGTCGAAGGGTTGGGGGGTAAATTGGGGTAAATTTGGGGTAAATGGGTAAATCAAGCAGGTAAGAGTCCATGAAATTGGTATTTAGTATATACAAGAGAAGTTAAGGTCTCAAAAAAATTTTTGGCATTAGCCACCCCCACCTCCTTATTAAAGGGGATGAAAAAAAATTGTGATTTAGTGTATGTACAGGAACCAGAAACCTCAAAATATTTTTTTACTTCATCCACCCCCCACTACCACCCCCACCCCACTACCGATGTGGGGTATCGTTTTATGGGTTTTTGGGGTAGAGGATTTCAAATATTATATTATTAAAGTTCCATAAACAATTATTTTCACATACAAAGTTTTTTCGATGTGAGTGACTTGGATAGAGAATCTGGATGTGGAAGTAGTGATTCCTTGGGCAGCGGTTTTTATATAGATTTCTCGGCGCCTTCGCCAACATTATTCAAACTTTAATTTTTTTCTACGCTATTTTTATTAAAACAACAAATGTTTTTAGTGCAAAATATTATAAAGGGCTACTAGAATGTATCACAATTTAAAATATATGAAAAAAATCATGAATTCCAATTTTTTTTTTAATGGGGTATTTTCCATTTTTTTAAAATTCAGTTTTGGTGATATATATATATATATACAGTGTGACCTACTTTTCACGGTAACAACTACGTAGCTCAGTTATTAATAAATCGATTTATTTTAAACTTGGTCAAGGTATACACCTCTTGAAGGCAACTAAAAGCGCATATACCCATTTAATTTATTCCATAGACGTGCGGACTAAGGGGGTGAAAATGGGGTAAATTTTCAGGTAAATTTTATTAGGGATTTTTTTTTAAAGATTACCACCACCTCATAGGGCATCCTTTAAAACCCCTTTGTGCCAAATTTTGTTAAAATATCACTAGTAATTTTAGAGGTATAAACAATTTAAACCAAAACAATATTTTTTTAAATAAAAATAAGAAATAAGAATACGTCCTAGACACAGATTTCAAATGATTTTATTTGGCGGGAAATAATTTAACCAATCATAGACAACTTTCGCTTAGACTGTAACTATCTTATATGAATTCCAAATTGTGGATTTACTTTACATTGTTTTACCTATAACACTTCTATTTTTCTCAATATCTTGAATATCAATAAATATTATATACATGTACATATTTAGAAGGAATTAAAAGGTATTTCTATTTGTTATTATGTAGAAGTTATCTTAAAAATGTAAACAAAACTCACGACGAGGATTATGTGGCAATATTTCTTGCGTGCAGCCAGCTGTCAATTCTTGTCACAATACAAGTGAAAGAGATATATTGGTTAGATTTAACTATTAAGATGCAGTTGAAATTTTTCAAAGGAGATTCATCCAATTTGCTCAAAGTTAATTGTGACATGATAGATTCTTTCAATAAGCAAAATTTGGATTTTTGAAGGGATGAGATCAAAAATATTAAAAGCTTGCCACCAAGTTATTCGAATATCAATTTTTTCGGAAGAGATACAATTTTTTTTTCCGAAGCACTTATTTTTATGTTTCCACAACTTTTTATAAAATACCTTTTAAATGACATTCTATCTACTATTTGTAAATTACAGCAAATACCTCGATGAAAGAAACTGAAATGCTTCAAATCAACACGACGGCGACGTTAGAACGTCATTTGACTAGCCGTTGACATTGTTGTCATGTTTTGCTAAATATGTTTTTAAAAATTAATCGGCATTAAAAATTATTTAAAATATTTAATAATTCACGCCTATTGTTATTTTTTATATGAGAAAATTAAATTTCGTGGATAAATATATTAAAATTGATTTAATAAATAAGCTTTATACTCCTGTTTTCTTCAAATATCATTACTAGAACTATAGAAGGCATTTCAACTTGGCAACACCACAGTGTTTTGTACAAAACCATTCTATCAACAAATCCATACAGTTTATCTACGTCATCGGTAAAACTACCTACGTCACCAATTTAAAACACCTGTTGTTCCACTTATTTTAACTTCTGTTTTCTCAAAAAATTGATAATTATTTTCGCGGAAATCTGTATCGGAAGGCTTGTTTGTACACATTCTATGATATGAAATTACCCCTTGTACAAGAGGTCATTCTTGTACATTTCTTGAGCTGTATCTCGGAAACTATGCATAGGATCGAGTTGGGCCCATGACAACTTTTGATCTGAAAGTCGAAATCTACAACATATAAAAAATTCAGAAAATTTAGCTGGGAGTCAATTTCCGTATGTATTGTGCGGGGTTCTTTGTTTAAATGATTTCTTATGATAACCTTAATCTTACAATCACGTGCTAATAAATGTTTCATTCTTGTCTAACGCTAGAAGTTTTGCGGTCGAACATAATCGTCGTTATATTATTTACCTACTGATTTTAACTGATTGTAAATATTACATCATTGAATTAGACAGTCTCTGACGACGGCGTTGACAAAATTAGTCTTAGATTGTAATTACTGTACAGCGAATAATTAAGGTAGTAAAAATAAATACCTAAAGACTCTGAATTTCCTCAATTTACTACAACACGTTTCCAACAAAATCGTGGCAACAAAATCTTTATATTAGGCAAATAAAATGTACAAGAATTATGAGCAATTAAAATGTACAAAACTATATAACGTTTTGCAAAAATTTGATTTTTCTGTATGTGTATTCATTACCAATCTTTCTCACATAAAAACGTATACATATATCGGATAACGATTGAATAATATAGTCTTTGTAAGACTGTTATACGTAAAAGGCACCACAATTGAAATTTGTCGTGCTTGGGAAACAATCCAATATAAATTTCTTATTATAATTTATACGTAGATAAACATCAGTTGGCTTCAAAAGCGACATTAAGATATACGGCCAATTCAGTCGGCTATTCAATTAGCGGTAGACATTCCTTAAAAACAATGGTTGAAACTCCACAGTTTAAACGAATCCAGCCGGCAACTGAACGATATGCAGTAGAAAGGAAACGAAAAGATAGCGCGGAGTATCGCAGAGTCGATCAGTGGGGTGCTTAAATAGGATATTTGGCTTATTAACGGCGCTCTGTGAGGTTTTGTTTTAATATTTGATGTATCGGTGCATTAAGGGAAACGTCTCTGTAAAAAATCTTACGATATGGGGGATTTGGGGGTCCAGACCTAAGTAAAACGTGTCTGTATGCTGTTATATCATTATTTCTAGTGTTAGGAGCTGCTTGAAGTCCACTGCATAGCCATTCACTTCTCAACAGTGGCAGACGCGTTTCGATTTTCCAGGCTCATCAGCGCCACACGATGGACAAGGAACGAAAATACAAACGCTTCAACCAGTACTCCATAAGTTTCTTGTGGAGTGTGACTGTTATAGAACCTCCCAGAGTCGACCTAAGTCGAAGACTAAATGAAAGTTTCGACTTAGGAAAAACTTGTTAAAGACTATTGGAGCATAAAACTAAACAAAGACAAAAAAGGCAATGTGGCGCCCAAACTTGAACTCGCACGCGTTCACAGAAAACAAAGGCACAAGTGGCGCTCAGAAATTTTTCACCTAGAAAATATGGTATGTCCAGGCCATTAAAGTGAAAGTGTATTATGGTCATGGGGAAGTATACTGAAAATAAAAGTACACAATGAAAGTAGAGATACAGTCATTGTGGATATCATTCAAAAGAATGAATATAAAATTTTAACGATGTGACGTACTGAAAGGGCGAAACCGAAAAATGTGGCAAAGGAGCATAGCGTCTATATGTCTATGCGTCTATGTCAAAAATTAATAAAATGCACAAAACCGGTTTCTCGAATAAAACAAATCTGGATTCATCCCGCGACTCGTCATTGGACGAGTGCGTTGGATAATCGGTATAAAGCGATAGTAGGAAAACCAAATACAGGTATTTCCAAATGACAAAGTTTTAACTTATAGAGAAAACTGCCTTGTGCATAAGTAAGACAAAAAGCCATTTTGCCAAAAAGTCGTGTCACATCCCTTATATCGAAGTTATATGAGGACCGATACGTCGTGAGACAGAAAGTTGTAATAACTCATATATAATTGAACTCAAAAGGAACTAAGTTCTTGTGAATGATATAATCACGATAAAGGACTTTAAAGCTAATCACAAGCGTCTATCTATCTATCTATCTACACAACACCAATCTATCAAAACAGGAGTCCTAAAATTCTAAGTAAAATATTTTAATATTATTACAAGTCAGGCCCAAAACCCAAAAATGCTTTCATCAATTTCTAAATCGATTTCTATAGCACGCTCCATTGTATGGTAGCATCAAAAGCTCTCTAGAAGAGGTGGTCGACCTTGCCCTACTTGGGGAAGGCGATTCTATTCAAATAATATAATTTATTAGATAAGATATTGCATAATTTTAACTGTACTTATTTTAAATCTAATCAATAAATGGTTATTTGTACGACTGCATTTTATTGAATGACTTGTTTCAAGTCTCCTTCCCTCGAGGGCTTTCGTTTGATAGGCCGGGTTTGAGTAAATTAGGTATCTCAGACCTCACAAGTTCGCATCTCAATACCCCGGTCACATTACGGAAGCTCGAGATGGATTTTTTTACGAAGGCAATTCAGAGATCTCTAAGCATAAAATCCATTAAAACATTAGGTAAATAAGAAAAAGTGCATCGAGGGAAAAACCAATTTTTGGAGACAGCGTCGTTAGTAATCTACGGTAAGTGCAGCCTTGGCATTTCTTAACTATCAAATATCTTATACATCTTATTTAACTCGCCTGGGAGTAGAAGACCACACACGAGGGAGAACGCGACTGGCGCCCTTAATAAATAAATTGGTGTCGCGTCACTCAGACGCTGTGTGGTAGGTTTTTCTACATGACATCCAGGCATTAACGGTGCATCTATGCAAGATATTTACTTCTGAACAATCTTTACCATCTTGCATAAATGGCACCGTTAATGCCTAGTGGTCACACTTCACAAGAAACTTATGGAGTACTGGTTGAAGCGTTTGCATTTTCGTTCCTTCTCTACCGTGTGGCACTGGTGAGCCTGTGAAGGCAAAACGCGTCTGTCACTGTTGATAAGTGAATGGCTATGCCGAGGGCTATGCAATGGAGTTCAACCAGTTCCTAACACTTTCAATTCTATAGTCTGCTGCACTGAAAAGTGTAGATGTATAACCAGACTGAAAAGTCAGAACAGTCTAGTGCGCCATCTATCGTGCGCTAGATTTACTATTATTTCTAGTGGATTTGTTTAAGAGGGAATGGAAAAAAAGTTGTTGCAGCTATACGAAGCGTAGTACAACGGAGAATAAGATATTACAGTTAAATATAGTTTTATGTAAGGTAGATTGGTTTCATTTAGTTTATTGCAATGTAAATGATTACTACATACAAAATTAAACTTCAAAGCATACCTAGACAAAGTAACTGCCCAAGACACGTGGGTCTTTTGGGCCGCAGAAGAATGGTAGGCAAAAATTGGGGACTACAACCAAAAATGGTGCACTGGTTGTACCAAAGGATTGTGGCACCAATAATAACTTATGCCTCCCTGATCTGGTAGCGCAAAGCCGGAAAAGGGGAAGCAATGAGAAAACTAAGGAAGGTACAAAGACTGGCTTGTCTAGGGATAACGGTAGCAATGTCAACAACGAATACCTCAGCCAAGGAAACACTACTTTGCATACCTCCGACTTTGTCGAGGATAGTGAGACGCTGCTAGCAGCATACAGGCTGAAAACAAACGGGTTCGGGGTCATTCCAAGAATAGGATACCATACCGAAATACTTCAACAAATAGAAAAAAATTGACTAGACATGGAGGCATACAGAATCAGCACAACCCACAACTTCATTAAAACCTTCAGGGTATACATACACGACAGGGCATGAATAAGGCAACTGCGAAGACATTCAAATGATACCATATGGTATACTGACGGATAAAAAACGCCAAAAAGTACTGGAGCAGGAGTTACGAGGGATCAACCAGAGCAACGAAGGTAACGAAAATGCAGATAAGCTGATCAGAGAAGGTGCAAAAACAGCCTTGATAGGACCCGATCCAACCTGTGGGATATGGGATATAATCAAGAGGATTGGTCAAGAAACTATTAAGTCAGAAATACAATTTGTCTTGGACTGGGGCATCAGGAATGAGAGAGTATGTTCATTGCTAGCGGATCATCCAAAATAAGACCAACGAATTTTTAAAGCTGAGCAGAAAACAGCTGATATATGTAGTGGATATCCCAACAGGGCATTGTCCACTACACAAACATCTAACCAATCTAGGGGCGAGGGTACAATCCAAAGTGTATGTAGGATGTGTGGTGAGGATGAGGAAGCTCCTCATTACATACTATGTGAATGCCCAGTCTTGGTGGCTGGAAGGCTTCCGTACTTCGGGGGACCAGTTGAGACTCCAGAACTCGCTCCAGAAGAGATAGTCAGAGCTCCCATAGATAGTACACTCGTCTTTGGGACGAACGAGACTAGTGGTTTAACGAGACTATGAGGTATAATAAAGCTTAGGCTTCAGTACAGCGAGGTTCTAGCATCGCAATCCGTAAGAAAAAAAAAAGGTACATTGGTTTTATTTAATTTACTTTAAATTATGTTTTTTAACTTCTTAGTCAGTAGAACAATGCACTATTTTAATACATGTTGTCCAATGGAATATATTAGTAAGATATGTTCAAACAATATCGTGAAAAAAGCTGGCCAATTAGAGAATTAATAAATGAGGGGTGAGGGAAAAAATATTTTTTGGCTTTGAAGTTACTTAAATAATCCAGTATTTAAATTGACATAGCAAAAAAAGGAAAAGGGAATATAAAAATAACATTAAAATAGCTAAACGAGAATATTACAATAATAAAATCAATAAAATAAGTCATCAGCTAAATCAAGGAAATATGGCATATTATTATTAATAAGTTTTTACTTAGTAGTAGTAAAATTATAACATTTGTTATGTTACTGAAACCGAGCTTGAAAAAATACCCCACCCCAAATAAATGAAGCGTAGAGTACATATGTAATGGTAAGAAAACTGGCTCAGAGTTAGTTAAAAGCAGATTACACCAACTTCGTCTAATTTACATTTTCATAAATCAACTCTGCTTAAACTGCGACCACCGTAAGGCTGTTTGCAGCTACAATACTTATAAATACCTTTCACTTTGGAGTTTTTGCCCCACGACTGCTTACCTGAAAATAATAAGAAAAGTTTATTAAAAAATTGGCGAGATTCAAAGATGTTCTAATAATATATTACTTGTTACTATTCGCAAAAAATCCATTTTCTAGAAACCGAAATATCTCAGGGAGCGAAAAAATTTAATACAAATATATTAGGGGTTTTAATAATTTTGATAAACGTATATATGCAGTCATTAAGGAAAATATTTGTTATAAAAAGCAACCCTTGCGAATTTTATTAATGAAAAAATGTCTCCATATGGACGGTAATCATTTTCAACTGTTCCGCTGTGATCTCAAACAAACGTACGTAGCCAAATCCAAGTTGGAGGGAAGCTATTTTTTATAATGCCATATATTTTCGTATCTTCTCAATAAAGAAAAAAATTATAACACCAATTTTGCACCCTCTATGTTTTTACGTGTTTACACCCCCTTGGAAACACCCTGTATCGTAGATCCGGAAATTATAACACCAGGGTAACACTAAACACTAATTTATTACCTTACGTACTAATTACAACAAATAATTACTTATGTATCACCTTTAGTTTCTATATGTTCCGGATACTTGCTCTAACCCTCAAGCGATGAAAACCACCCATAAATTTTGATATTTAATATTCGCAAAAGTATTACTGATTTATTTTTGAAATGTGGAATATTTATGTGTTTGGGGTCGCTAAATACGAATTTGAAGTCAAAATGGCGGCTCCAATATGGCGGATGGAATTTTTTTCTAAGTGTTTTAAATGGACAAAAAAAATTGCGCATCTAGGTTATGCTATATATCAACAAAAAAATAGCATTTTTGAAAAAAAAAAAAAAAAAAATGGCCACATTTTGTTTAAAAAAAATGTGGAATCACACGTTGTTTCGATCGTAACTTCTTTAATTGTTATCATATAGAAATTAACAAAGAATCATTCATCATCTTTAAACCGAAATAACTCCGAAACCATTAATCCTACATAAATATAAAAAGCAAATTCATTCTCAGTTTATAGGCTTTATCTTTGATGTCTTCCATTTTTTCGCTAAAACAATTATATTGACATACTTGCAAATAACTAAAAATTTTACGTTTTCTCGAAAATCCTTATATAGTTTAAAGTGCAATTTTTTTCTGAAGCAAGTGTTGTAAACGTAGAGAAAAAAATTTCATATCATTATGTTAATGAACGAATTCTGAACAACTTTCAAAATGTCCGTCTGTCCGTCCGTCCGTCACGTTTCTTGTAAGCTAGATAACTTAAGAAAGAAAAGTCCGATTGTATTGAAATTTGGAAAGTAAGTTGTCGTTAGCTAGACTATTGTTTTTGAAAAAAATCAATCAGTAAATAAAAAGTTAATAATTATTTAAATTAAATTTTTTTTGTAATTTTTGTCACTTGTACTTAAATAGAAATCTTGCAAAATGTTATTCTCTATTTTTTTTTTATTTATACATTTTACTAATATATACAATGTGATCTACCATGATATGCGGAAAATTTAACAGAAGGTTGTCCCTACCGAAAGGAGTTAAAAAAATGAAAAATTAAAAAAAAATACCAAAAAAATGTATTATTTTTTTTGTAGAAATGCACCACCAATGACTTTAACTAATCTAACGTAACGCGGTACAACCATATCACTTTATCAGACTTGGGATTGACACTACTGACAGCAAAGCTGGATAGAATAGAAGTGACTTTTTGATTTTAATCAAATCACACTACAAAAATAGCGAAATAAATCGAAAAGACCTATGCTGAAATGACAAGCAGATATACGACATATTTAGTTAAACCGGTCAATAACACGGCGGTGTCCGGATTGTTCGACCGAAAGCAAAAAACGCGGTACTTTGATCTCGCAGGCCGGCTTCACTTTTTATGCCAATTAAGGAAATGTAAACAACTCGAATACGTTCTTTCACAAGTAAGTTCGTCGACCTATTCAGGAGTAGGTCAGGACCTACTCAACATCAGTAGTGTATCTTCGCAAATTTACTAATAATTTAATATATTAAATTACCTCAGAACCCTCTAAAATTTTGCAAGGGCTTTCCCACATTGAAGGCTAGTACACCATTTTATTTTCCGCATATTATGGTAGATCACCCTCTATATTTCATAGTAATATATCTAATTCGTTCAAATATAATTCTTGACTGAGAGACCTTCAATTTTTCTGGTGTGTGATGGCCCAGTGGCTGAAGTTTTTGCCTTGCAATCCAAAGGTCTTGTGTTCGAATCCCTGACATGGCGGTTGTTTTGTTTTTTCATTTTTTTTTCAAAATATATGAAAAAAAAATGAAAAAAAAAACAACCACCATGTCACAAATCACAAAATTTAGAACGTCCAAAAACTAACATTATTTACAAGAAAAATGCGAAGAGTATCCTATAGAATATGTAACAATTATATAAAAAGCTTAGTAAACCGGCGAAGAGTATAATGCTTCCACTAGTTTGTTTTTATGCTAGAGAGTTAATAAAAAAATCATTTGAAAACCTAATCAACAGTTTTTCATTTTGATGGTTAGCATTTTTGACGTAAGTGCCATAGTCTCTGAGATATTTAGCATTTAAGGATAGGATTTCGCACAGTGAGAGGGAAATATGCTCGGAAATATGTGTTTATTTTCGGTTTATTATAAATATTTAAAAAAGTATAAATGGTACAATCTTCAAAATAGTTTCAGATACTTCCCATTGCTCTAAGGAATTCAAAAACATTTATTAATAATTATACATGATGTACATTCGGTTTAAATAGTTTTTACCATAAAATTGCGCCTAATCCCCAAAAAGGATTGTGTGCGCACATATTAATAATTTATGAAACACCACGTTTATGCTAGTGACAGCTATACATACACTATTTATAAGTTTTTTTAATTATATTATATAATCATTATACAAGGAGGTACATATTGCGTGAACACATTAGGTGAAAGATGAAAGAGGACAAATTAATATAAACCAAGACAACATTATGTATTAAGAATAATATTTGTGTTATTTATAATAAAAGTTTTTAATACTTTTCTGAATCTGGATATTTTGTTAATACTTTTTATATAACCTGGTATGTTACTGTAATAATTAGGCCCTAGGTAATCTATAAAGTTTTGTTGCTTAGTTCGGTTATATTTTGGAATCATTATGTTTTTATTTATAATAGACCTAGTATTATGTAAATGTGTAGGTAAACTAAATTTGGATATATTTTTTTTGATAAAAATAGAGCATTCTAAAATATATAACTGTTTTAAATTTAGACAATTACATTCCCTGAACAACTGATCACTTGAAAAAGTGGGTTCTTTTTTTAGTATTATCTTCAAAATTGTTTTCTGTATGACTTTGACCGGATTTAGAGCATTTTCATACGCACCACCCCATATTATTAAGCCATACCGTATGATAGATTCACCGAGAGAATTGTATACATTTAATATAGTTTTTTTAGATAAAATATCTCTGAGTTGGTAAAATTTATATATCAACTTTCTAATTTTATTTGTTACGTAGCTTGAGTGTTCCAACCACCTCAGGTTTTTATCTATCATTAATCCCAAATACTTTATTGTACTAGTGGATTGAATTTTTTCATTACTCTCTTGAATAGTTATGTCGCTAAAATCAGGTAAATTTGAATTGTAAGTAGAAAATAAACTTAGTTTTTGATATATTAAGCGATAATTGGTTTACGTCGAGCCACGATCTAACTTTTTTCATATCTTGCGCAACACAATTTTTCACATCATTCCAATCATCACCTTTACAAATAATTGTTGTGTCATCTGCATATGAAATAAGTTGGCCTGATATATTTAATTTACATAAACTGTTTATAAATATTAAAAACAAAATTGGCGCCAAAACGGTGCCCTGAAGAACTCCTATGGTTATTAATTTTTCCTCACTTATTTTATCCCCTATTTTTACAAATTGTTTTCTGTCCTCCAGGTAACTAGCGAATACCTTCAACACTGTGCCCCTAATACCGATATTTTCCAATTTTTGTAGTAATTTTTTATGGCACACAGTGTCGAAAGCCTTCGCCAAGTCCAAGAAGACATATACATTTTTTATTTTCTTGTAAATTGTTGTTAATTGTATTGACTAGTTTGTAAATTGCGTCCGTTGTACTGCAAGAGCTCCTAAAACCAAATTGATTTTTAGAAATAATGTCATTCTTATCTAGAAATTCCTCAAGGCGATTTTTTAATGCTTTTTCAAATATTTTGGCCAAATTATTAATTACAGATATAGGTCTATAGTTCGTTTTTTCCGTTCTACATCCATTTTTGTAAATAGGCGTTACGATAGATACCTTGAAGTGATGAGGAACACATCCGGTTGTAAAAATGGTATTAATGATATGTACTAAAGGTTTTATTAAAAAGCTATGACAGTGTTTTATTAATTTGGCCGATATTTGATCCATGCCGGTGGCGCTCTCATTACGTAAACTATTTATGTATGTTATTACATCATTCTCTTCAACCGGTCTTAAATATAAACTATTGAGTGGGGGTGGAGTCTTAAAATTATCAATTTGGACATCTTTTGGAGTAGGAATTGAATTGGTAATCTCCTTACCGATATTACAGAAAAAAGTATTAAATTCGTTTGCTTTTTGCTCATTGCAGGTAATTATATTGCCATGTTTGTCCACTATATTGATATTATTTGTACATTTATTTTTTTCTGTGTTTGTAGCGTCTCTTAGTATTTTCCAAGTCTGTTTTATATTTCCTTTACATGTATTAAGCTGATTTGTATAATAATTATTTTTTGTTATTTTAATAAGTCTTGTTAGTTTGTTTCTATAAATTTTATATTCATTAAGTAATTGTATATTATCACTATTACATAAAATGCGTTTTTTCATCTTATCCCTAGTTTTGATAGATTGTATAATCCCATTGGTAATCCATGGTTTAATTTTTCTTTTGAAAATCTTAGACGAATGAATAGAGGCAGTGTTAATATGTTTTTTTTATTGTGTTTACAAAATTATTGGTACATGTACATGTTATAAACATTTTCCCAATTTTCGAAGCTTAACAGTTGAAATACTTTATCATAATCTGTTTTTATTACATTATTATGAGCATTACATGATTTTACAGATTGAATGGGAAGATTTAAATAAATTGGATAGTGATCAGTAATATCACTTTCTATTATGAAAGATTTAAATAGACTATCAGTTTTATTTACGTCAGACTTAAGAAAAAAATGATCTAAACAGCTTTTTGTTTCATTGGTTACTCTAGTAGGTTTATTTATTAGTGGTATATAGCCATATTTTGCCATTATGTTTAAATATATATTATTGTGAATGTCATGTTTATTTAAAATATTTATGTTTATGTCACCTGTAAATATTTCGGTATTATTATTATTATTTATTTTCATATAATTATCCAACTCGTTTAGAAACACGTCAATATTTGACGATGGAGACCGATATACACTACTAATTCCTACAGACGTATTTTCAAGAAAAATTGAAGTTTTAATGATATTCAAATCCGTTAATTTATTTATTTTAACGGTGTGAGGTAAATTATTTTTAATGTAAGTTATAACTCCATCATTTTGGTTCAAATGTGACTCATTATGATAAGTTACATAACCGGGAATGTGATAGTTGTCCAGGGAAGTTATTCTCCATGTTTCAGATAAAACAATTACATCAAAGTTTACATACCTGTTATTTATTAATATTAGTAATTCATCAAAATGTTTTTGTATACTTCTTATATTCAGATGGATGATATTTAAGCTGTTGTTTTCAGAATTAACGTGTCCTTTTATGTCTTCAATATTTTCTACAATCTTTGTGTCCACTTCAAGATATACCTTCAAGTCATTAAGGAAATTAAGTTCCTCCATTGTGTGCAGATTTACAGCACCGACCATTTACAAAAAATCGTACCTTCAGCAACGTAAATAGATTAAATTAGAGAATACCAATTAAGTGATTTTAAACATAGAGAAAAGAAAAAAAGAAAAAAAGAGAATCCAGTACCATTTTTTATGATCTAACTTATATAAATATAACATTGTATTTAGAAAATTCATAATAAAAATGTATTATTCTATTTTAGTAGTTGACATAATCAGCTAGTCGACATAATCGAATACAACCATATATAGCATTTATCATACATTTTCTATATAATTAAATGCCATACTCTAATAATGAAATTAGGATCTATTTTCATTGACAAACTACAATATTCAAGTATAACAGAAATTTACAATAAAAAATATATCCAGTTGTAATCCTTAGAACAATAGCAATTATTTAAAACAGTTTTAAAGATTATACTATGTTTGGTTTTTTAATTATTTAAAATAAATCGAAAATAAATGCATATTTTCCTCTCACTCTGCAAAATTCTATCCTTAAACTAAATACTTGGTCTTATAAACCTTCGGACGCCATCTTTATATACGTCCAGATCTCCGAAACCATTAATTCTACGGAAAATAGAAAGATACAAAATTCATCTTCAATTTAGTAGCTTTCCTTTTTGTCTGTAGCATGTTTTCGCTCAATGTGTTACTTTTCGAGTTATATGACGAAAATCATTTTTAAATACCTCCTGTTTCAAGCTAAAATACCAATTATCAAGTCGTTATAACTTAAAGACTATCAACATTTTCTTCTCAAAATTTGATAATCTTTCAGCTACAATGTTTTTATTTTTTTTTATGTGCCACCCTCCCTGAAAAAGGGTGGCATCCATCCCCCCTAAATTAGCAAGGCCTCGCATAATATAGAAGCTTTTACTTGATGCATTTGCTAAAAATGAACGAAACCTCTAGTTACTGTACTATGTTAAAACTATAGAATTAATTATAATAAAGTGTTCCTTAAAATAGCACCATTCATTTAAAAGTGATTTAAATCAATGATTAAGATAAAAAAATCACTTGATTTAAATCATGATCTTGAACAAAATTATTGAATCAAGCCAACCCCGGCGAGAACATCGTCTCGGTACACACAAAGCGGACATTAAAAGAACAATAATCAACGATTTTTTAATCGAATTTAAAAAGTTTACTTATTACTTCAACATGCCATTTTCTGCTCCAAGCCCACAGAACAACTTTCCCTGTCCACGAACTTGTTTGCCTTTATTACAATTAATGCAACTCACACAACATTCTGTGTAAATCTACAACTTCCTAAAACTCCGGCGTAACAAAAGGCTTTACCACAAACAGAACCCAAGAAGTATTCCGAAGGGGTTGCAGAAGGTCGCGGCAGACCCCTGCCAATCCCGTAACCTCCAGTCTAACTACAGAATATTAAAAACAATAATTTATCCTACAGGATAACCATTAATGTTATCGTCCTCATACAGCCGAAAACTATCATAATCCTACCTAAGCCCCATTGATCAATAAAAGCGGCATGAGTCTATCTGTCGCGTTTCATTCCTCAGCTAGTCGACATAATCGAACGGGCTAGACAAGGACAGCGTTAGGCCGTTGTGGGGAAATCAAATATACATTTATACACTATGTAATGAGGCAAATGACATGGCACGTGCGTTGGGGGGTGAAAAAAGAGGGTGATATGCTAAAGTGGAAGCGTAAGGAGGGTCGCACTTACAGTTTCATGGATATCTTTAGTTGTGGATGTGTTTCGACGACTATTTTACTGCTAAATATAACCGGAAAATCGGATAGTTACGCTCCGTATATCATCGAGCATATGACAAGAGTTCATGGTTCATTTGTTTTATTGATAGTGCAAGTGTTTTATGGAAATCTTCAGGGCCTCAAAATATGAGGCCTTATTGCGTGGATCGTACATTAAGATATTTTTATAGGCTTCAGTTACATATGGTACGATCGGTGTTTTAGAAATAATACAGTGTGAATTGTAAAACTATATGAGCGAATTCAGTAGAGCAGTTGAGTTATTCTGTTATTTTTGGTGATAAAAATAAATAATCCGGAAACGGGCATACAAAAAAATATATACAGGGTGCGCCACTCAAAACTCCACAGACTTGTAACTTTTTTATTTTTCAAGCGACAACCATGTAGGACACATCATGCATATAAAACAATCCCCTTAATGGAAAAAAGACATGATTTTGAAATTTGAAATTTTTGCAATTTTGCAATTTCCTTTTTAGTCATTTTAAAAAATATTTATTCCTTTTATTTCTTGTTGCTGTTTTGTTACTTTAAATATTGTTTATGATATTTGTTTTTTACAAATACAATTACTATTTATATTCTTTTCAAAGTTATTTTAAAAGAATTCAATTTGGAATCGGAAAGAGTGTTTTTATTTTTTTTTCTCTAAAACCAAAAAGAATTTCGAATAACATAAATTGAAGCTAATTGAAACCTTTAAAAGAAAACATTAAACAGTTCATGTAGTGGTGAGATAAACAAATATTCAAGAAAAGTTTCCTTTCTTAACAATTAAATTTTTTTTTTAAAGTTACTCTGTATACATGTTTAAAGGCTTTAAAAATATCTACAATTTGATGTGCCCAACATGGTCGTCGCTTAAAAAAAATAAGAAAGTTACAAGTCTGAGGAGATTTAAGTGGCGCTGTATGTAAAAAATCTGTAAAGTTGGCGTGTCTGAATATTGAAAATATTTGCAAAAAAAAAACTGATTTGGCGGATGTAAGATGAGTAATAGTATACATTAAGATAGTTTCTGGAATTTTTGTTTATTTGTCCGTTTGTTTGAAAGAGCATCAACAGAAACTACTGAAGCAATATGAATAGGGTTTTCACAGGTAAATTTATCTAAGCTAAGAGTAACATTTATTTCTTATTTCATCGAAATCGGCCTGCTCTAAGCCAAGTTTTATGAAAATCGGTTTAGTAGAACCGGAGATACACAGCTTATCTCTACAATAAGCGTATTTGCGCGGCATAAACTTTCATGATTAAACTTCTGTAATATTCCAGAAAATTCCAGAAAATTTGAGAGCACTCTGAAATATTCCAGAATGTTCTGTAATATTCCTGAAAATTCGAGAGCACAAAGAAGATAGTTAATTTCAAAATTCGACGCGAACGTAGCTGTTAATTAGAAATATGCATTATAAGAACCGCAGAATTCATAGAAACGTTTAAAACCGCTATCCAAGGAATCACTACTTCCACATCCAGATTTTCTATCAAAGTCACTCACAATGAAAAAATTATTTTTTATGTGGAAATAATTGTTTATGGAACTTTAATAATATGATATTTGAAATTCTCTACCCCAAAAACCCATAAAACGATACCCCAAGTAAAAAAATATTTTGAGGTTTCTGGTTCTTGTACACACACTAAATCACATTTTTTTTTCATCCCCTTTAATAATGGGGTGGGGGTGGTAATGGGGGTGGCTAATGACAAAATTTTTTTTGAGACCTTAGCTTCTCTTGTATATACTAAATACCAATTGTATGGACTCTTACCTGCTTGATTTACCTATTTACCCCAATTTACCCCCAACCCTTCGACGGAACAAGATGAAAATATAATCTAGTTCCAGATATCGTTAAATTACATACGTGTACCAAATATCAAGTCAATATCTTAAACGGTTCCAGAGTAAATATGCGCACAAAAAAGTTACAGACACACCGACAGACAGACAGAAATTTTTTTTCGCTCAAACTTAAAATCTCGACGTTTCTTGACATTCTAAGTCTATATGAACAATAAAAGTTTCTAATTTTTTTTTGCCGTTACTATACTTCCACTGGATGTGGAAGTAAAACCTAAATTCCAGGACTGGTGTGTTTTTCCAGGTCAAATAAAGAGACACTGTTTAATGAAATGCCTGAACGTATAATTCAGTGTTATATTATGAGCGTTAACATTTTTTACATTCCCTCGCTTTTTATGAACATTATTAAAATTCTCTGATTTCTCAATAAATTTTTCAAATTCCCTGACTTTTCAGGAAGATTATTAGGCAACTTCAAATTCCCCGATTTTGTCCAGGTTTTCCAGGTCGCTGTGAACTATGGAAGGAATCTTTAATAAACAAATGAATTTTGTACAAAAATTGACTTAAATATCCAAAAATTACCAAACAGTTTCCTATGTAATAACATAGGCCTCCCATTTAAACAGTTTTAAGTATTTTATAGTTATTAAGGTACCAAGGGTATTATAAGGATAATAACGCACCGAGGTCGGCAGTGTACAATCCCGAGGGCCTCTGGCCCGAGGGAGTGTACGTCGACCGAGGGCATCATTATCCTATAACACCCGTGGCGCCTTCAACGTTTAATGTCCTGCAAGTCTGTTATTTAATTCGATTTTTTTTTTGACATTTACGATTTATTAATTTGACATCTATTATGTTCAGAACGATTTGATTTATAAGAGAGTAAAAATTAAAATTGTTTGTAAACGCCGCCGATGCATAGCAACACATTTTGTTTGTCAATAACGCTATCATAATTTGCTTGTCTTGGGTTGTATTATAATTTTATAATGCCCTAGGGCGTTATAGACATTCATAACGCCCGGCGTTATTTTTCATTTAATGTATCTCAAAATAGGGAGGTTATTGTAAAATAACAGACTTGTAGGACATTAAGTAAATTAATGTAATCGACTACGAGAATTAGGCCACTGGCTGGTGCCAAAAAAATATTTGTACACACACTACATCACAATATTTTTTTCCCCATTTAATAATGGGGTGGAGGTGGTAATGGGAGTGATAGCGGTGGTGGATGATGCCAAAAAATATTTTGTTGAGACCTTGACTTCTGGTGCATATATACAGGGTGGGGCCATAGTGCGTCGGACTTCGATATCTCGAGTTCTACGATAGAGCAATAAGTACTAAATTCGAGAATAAATTTAGAAAATAAAGGTTTCTTCAATAATTCATTAGAAATTATAATAAGTGCTCCACACATGTTGCCCATTTTGATCGACACACATCTCCATGCACTTTTGAAATGAGGTTTCTACTGTTCCTAAAATTGCCGGTATGATAGTACAAGCAGTTATTATCCTTTCCTTTATATTTTGTACTGTTGTCCCTTTATATTTTGTACAATTTCCTTCACGTATCCCCATAAAAAGAAATCCATTTTTGTAAGATCTGGGGCTCTCTGTACGGCCTCCGATCTAGGCGCCGGCACTCGATCAGCGATGTTAAGCAACGTTGGTCGCGTCCAGCGCTTGGAATGGTGACCCAAGTTCTCGTTGGAGATCTCAGTCCATATGCTGAGCTGTAAAAGCCTGACTGTACTGAGGCGGCTCGGCGAGAGAAAGACAGAGGCTGATAACCGTGCCTGGGGGCCCTTATCAACAGACTCGAAGTTTAGTAGGAAGACCATGTTTGGATGGGGAGCTCTGAGGCACACAAAAAGGAGTACTACAATAGACCTTATAGGTAGCAGTGGGGGAAGGCCAATCGCCCGCTCCTTCAGAGTAATCTAATCTAAGATCTGGGGATCTAGCAGGCCATTTAGTGAGTCCATTTCTTCCAATCCATTGAAGTGGGTAGGTATTATTTAAATGGTCTCTAACTGCATTTAAATAATGTGGTGGAGCACCATCTTGCTGAAACCACATCCTGTTTCGAATCAGGAAGAATCACCAATAATTGTGGCAAACAGTTTTCCAGAAAATGAAGATAAATAGCTGCAGTCAATGTACCGTCAAAAAATGTGGCCTTATTACATGCTCTCCAATAATTTCTCCCCAAACGTTTCTAGGCCATCTGCGCTAGTTATCAACTTATCTAAAAAAGTGAGGATTTTCCAAAGGATAATAATGGAAATTGTGTCTATTAACAAATCCATTTTTATGAAAAATGTCACAATGACACAAATCACCCTACTTAGAATCTCCATTTTTTCTGTTGGATCTTCAGAGTTGAGGGGTTATGGGATGCTGAGGTTATGGGATTATGAAGTTGCGGATGTATGATTCTCAAACCCAAAGATCCGAGGTCACAATCTCATTAACTCCCCAATCAAGATTTCCCACGGTTTTCATCGGATTCCAAGAGTTATGGCGTTGAAGGCTTATGGGGTTTTATGGTTTCCTTTGAGTTATGTGGTCAATACTGAAGTATAGTTTGGCCCATCGGTAATCCAGCGATATAAAAAAGCTCTCAAAAAAACGTAAGGGTACCGACCGTCTTTGATTAATGTACCGCCCGCCGGCCCACCTTATCTATCGCTAGTCCACGTTGACCACATAGTTTATTCCATAATTCATCATAATTCCGGTAAAGAAAATTTCAACCAATTATATCAGTGGGAGTGCCCTACATTGTTGTTAGGAAATATGTGACCATTTTTTTTTGTGATCATAATAAAAGAAGCCGACCACTTTTCTGATTTAAATGAGCTGATGGTTAAGCAATATTACGATCCAACAGACTTTTTTAGTGTTAAAAAAAAACCTGATGCGCTGGGGAAAAACTAAGGTCAGATTCAGCGGTTCAAAATATAAGGGATAGGTATAGTCAGGACCCCAGCCCCAGCCTGTGTAATGATTATATTTGAAAATAATTAACAATAGATGAACCATTATTTAACTTAGACCATAGATAGCAGCATATACATAAGCATGGGTAACGAACTGAACCTGTATATTCATTTTTTACAGCACTTTTTCGGTTACCGGCGTGTGTTTTAAAAACACGATTTTTCCAACGTTCCATTTTGATTAAAATTCCTCACATATTTAGTTTGTAACTTTTTTATCGTCTATAAAAATCCAATTAAAATAACTATCGATTCGGGTCAAAGTAACACAGAGAGAGGGACGAAAAAGTATGAATTTTTATCGGTGACTGACATTCCGATTTCAGTGCAGAGAATCCCGACATGACACGATAAAAATGTAAAGACTATACATATCACTGACGATTTTCATTGGATATATTCACAAAAGGAAATACCCTGACAAAAAAACCTATCGCTGGCATTCCCTGTGAGCTATTTCAAATGAAAATTGATTTCGAACCTCGTTTGTCTCTTAACAATAAAATCCCAGGTCCATTGATTTTTTTAGCGCATAAAGAAAAACGTCATGAACAAATTAAAGGGTTTGCTTTGATAATGCTGCTAGTGTGCTAGCCATAATTTATCTTTCATGCACTTTGTGTATTTTCCAGATTATTCCGGTGAAAATTGCAATTTGATTAGACTATTTTACTGTTGTGTTTTGGGACTTTCCAGGGGAAAGTGGCGCAATGTTAACGAAATACGGTGCGACAACGAAATAAGGATAATTTTTTAAATTGTATATTTAACGTCGGTGTACTTCAGTGACTGATGCCAGGACACGAGCTACTCCCAACCTGAACATTTTGCCAAACTACTTGTCGGAGGAAGTGTAGGGATATTTTACTTGTCAAACATCTAATAAACAAAGGATCGACTGCTTTACATCCCCTTCAGGAGATGATATATCCACTGCGCAATCTTCGCCTAAAATTGCCTAGCTCCTGCGCTGACATACAAACATTTCCCTGATTGTTACCTTTCCAAGTACTTACAGCCACTAACGTCACTTGAACTTTCTTATCGAGATACGAATACAATCAAGAAGGATCTATGCTCGCCCTTTTTAAAATGGCATGTAATGCCAAAAAACTATAACTTCACGTATCTCAGCTGAAAACGAAATACCCAACTACTAAAGCGTTTAATAAAATCTCACATGATACGCTATTATAATTCTTTTTTCTTTCAGAAAAACAACAGAGGTCTGTATTACTCTATTGTTCGCATTTAGGACAAAGGACCCCGAATGTGAAACTATTTAAAAAGTGGTTTCAGTCAAATGTTATAAAACTGGGGTATGCTGTACTTCAGACAATGATGATTAAAAGTCTCAATGGGCCCAATCCCCTAAGTCAAGGGGTTTCAGGATATTTAAGTATAAAGCTTGAAAAATGCAGCTGGCAGGGGCAGTACGATTCCACCAAGGATATAGGGTACGTATGAAAATTCAGGAGATTATATGATCAATTTCAAGCAGAAAAGTTCTAATGAAGGTATGCCTTAAAATTCTTCAGCTACAATCATTGATATACAGGGTGAACCATTAATAATAGGCCATATTTCAAGCTTTAGTAAACTGCTGCTGTGGAAAAAGATACAGCGTGTCAAAATTGTATTTTTTTCTTTTTTTTGCAACATCTCAACTACAACCGTTCCGTTTTCGAGAAAACTGCCGCAAAGATTTCGAGAATTCTTTGAAAACAACTTTGGTGATGCCCTGTAATAGCGAACTTTATTTTTTATTGCAGAATCTAATTCTAGGGAAAATTTCAATTCATTGTCATTCCCGAGGGAATACCTGTACAAAATGTTAGGAATACTATGGCAATATTTGGGAATATCGGGAATACTAGGAAATACGCGGGAATACTAGGAAATATGCGGGAATACTCGGGAATAGATGAGAATATTCGGAAATATCAGAGAATACTCAGGAATAACTGGAAATAACGGGGAATATCTGGAAATAATCGGGAATACATCGGAAATATTCAAGAATAGACACATTCCTGAACATTTCGGAGAATCTCGGGAGACGTCGGCCGACGATCTTCCTTTCTGTACATTTGCGAGGAACACAAGCAAACTCATCAGTCATTACACAGTGAATTTCTCGATATTTTATTATTGTTAATAAACGTTAACGTGAAGCTGAGCATGGAGAAAATAACAGAGCCATTTGACGGCAATAAAATTACTTTATCATAAAAGATAACAACTGTTAGTGATTTGAATTCAGCTCAAAACTAGACAAAACTTGCACATGGTGTAAATATATGGCGAGAAAACTATAGAAATCGCTACTTCGTGTATTGTAACACTCTTGAAGCTCTGGTTCAATAATAATCGAGGCCTAAGGACCTGTATTATTTTGAACATAAGGTAGATTAAGTGACCTTTATATTGGTGGAATACAGGGTGGAAACCTAAAAAAATAAATAATGAAAAAAATTTGACGGAGGACAAAAATATTTTGCATGTAGTTAACACAATTGTCACGGAAGATATCTGCAATACTTTTAGAAAAAAATATGCAGGGTGGACATGCTTAAAAATTAATAATATTAGTAATAATTAATTAACAAAAGATGGTGGAAAATATTTTGAAAGTAGTTGGCATTATTACCGAAGAGGAAACCTGATAAACTTTTAGTGAAAATATACACGATGGTCACTCTAAAGAAATGATTAAAAAACGACGTGACGGAGGCAAGTAATATTTATAATGTAGTTGTCGCAATTGCCAGCAAGAAATAATATACAGGGTGGTCAACCAATAGAAAAATAACACAATTTACAAAAAAAGAAGGGCTTGTCCTAAGGTTCTCATCTAACTTTTCTGAAGTATCTTGACGCTCTGAAGCCAATTTTGAACACACAAAATTTTTCTATCGGATCAGTTTCCCTCTACCACTCCCTTTTATACCCTAAAAAGGTCAAAAATGAGATTCTCCTTCATATATCGACAATTAATACAAAATATATTTTCTTTATCTGATGATGTGATTATTTGCCTCTATACAGGGTGAAATCTGAGAAGAAGGCTCAGATAAACATTGTTTGAGAAGTGTGGCATATTCTAAAATGATATTAAAATCTACAGGGTGTTTCACAGAGTAGTGACAAACTAATACTAGGATTTTTTAAATAGAACACCCAATATTTCTTTATATATTCGTATTTGACTCTTACTTGTCTAACCAGAAATACATTATTTTTGAATTTACACTGCAGCATTGTTACGTTTCCATTTTTTCCGAAAAAAATACGTTTGCAGATGTCAAGAGAAAAATCTGCATTTTGAATATTCTCAAAACCATGTACTAATTTCCAGGATTCTCAGAACCCAAATCTACAGGGTGTTCTCCATGTTGATTCAAACTTTAACTAGGTATTTAAACTGTCATAACTCAGTTTTTTCAAATGGAAATTTTTATTTAAAAAGTTTCGGCAATTAATTACCTACATGCTGATATCTCATAGTGACTACTTTTTTCGATGGTTTCAAGCGCGAAAAAAAGTAGTCATAGATTTAATAAGTGTTCAAAATGAAATGGTGCAAAAGAGATTTGCACAAGTGTACTTTCTTACTAGTGTAGATTACAGATTTTTATTTTAATAATTACTTAGTATTAATCTCGATATTGATTATTGATTGTATTGATTATAACAACGCACAGTACGCATACAAATTATTTTTAATACAAAACATTTTAAAGGGAAGTTTTTAAAGGCAGGTGCGAAAAGTGATCTTAAATATTGAGCTCTTCATTGCATTTTCAAAATTATAAGTACGCCCACTGGCTATGAATTATAACTTGCTTCAAACATTTCAGTTTATTAATCAGTTAATAATAATGGCGAAAATAATGGTATCAAAAAATTGATGATATATGTTGTGGCCCATCCCGTAACAAAATTTTAGATGGTATATTTTACTTTCTCATAAAATATGGAACACTCTGTATATCGTACAATTATTTTACCTATACGTTTAACAAAAATAAAGGCACTTTTTATCGTTATTAGAGCGGCAGTCGAAAAAACACGAGGAATAATGTCGTATGCATCTCGGGCTGTATACAAAGTGACCCAATTAAAATGGGAGCACTCTTATAACTTTTTTTATTTTTTTTCCGATTTGAACCAAATTAGGATCTACTACTTAATGCCAAAAACACATTCGCCTCCTACAAGTGCAAAGCCACGGTGTCGAAATAAGCAGAAAAAATCTGGGATTTTCTTCTATCGAAAAATTTTATTAATGAAAGTTGTTCTCCAAAATTTAATCAAAAATATTGAAATTTTGTTTAAAGTAGTGTGCAAGTCCGAAAATATAATTTTGTTTTTTTTTTTATTTAGAAAATTATGCTATGACAATTTTGTTAGAAATTAAACTCAAGCTGTTAGGCAGTTGTCAAATAATGCTTTTTATTATTTTTCAGTGTTAAATTTTTTAAATTTAAGTTTTTAATTTTTTTATTTTCATGACATTTTGGAAAATTCTGAACAACTTTTATTAATAAAATTTTCCGTTAAACAAATGCCTAATCCTAATACGATTTATTGATTTTTTTTTTTCATTTATTTTGATACCGCAGCGGGCTTTGCGTTTGTAGGAGGCGAACGTTTTTGGACTATAGGTAGATCCAAATTTGTTCTATGCTTGAGTGAAATTTGGTTGAAATCAGAAAAAAAAAAGTTATGAGAAGTGAAATTTCCGAGAAATTTCAGACTGTACACGCCCACAATTGTTTTTACCTCTGTTTTTATTGTCGAATACCTTTCTGAAGGGTACGGTTAGGTTAAAAAAGTTTAATTCACCATTTAACTAAGATAAGTAGAACATTTAAAAGTGGTATGTTAAAATCTGGGAATACAGGAAATACTTAGGAAATAATTGGGAATGTTTGGAAATACTCGAAAAAACTTGAGAATAACTGAGAATACTTGGAAATAACTGAGAATTCTCGGGAATAGTTGGGAATAACTAATAATTATCGGTAATACTTGAGAATAACTAAAAATTCTTGGGAATATGTGGAATAAGTCGGGAATAGAGGGTATTCCCGGAATACCTGTACAAAATTTTGAGAGTGGCTGACCCCTATGGCATAATATGCTGGGGTGGAGACCTCAGCGTAATATCAGTGCTCATAGCCCAAAAAAACATAATCAGACAAATTGAACAGTGTCCTAGGCGACAATCGTGTAAATCATTATTTGTAAAATACAATCTGTTGACAGTTGCATCAATATATATCTTAGTATGTTCTACTTATGTAAAAAACAGACTAAATGAATATCCCACCCAACAAGAAATACATCAGCATGGCACCCGAAATAGAGATAAACTATACATACCACATTGCAGACTAACTAGCACAATGTCAGGCCCCTACCAGATGTCAATTAAGATCTTTAATAAGCTCCCTGATGTAATTAAAAAAATACCGAATATAAATAAATTTAAATCGAAGGTAAAAAAAACTTCTCTTACCCAAGGTATATTATTCTATAGACCAGGGATTCCCAACAGGTGGTCCGCGGACGATGTCTTGGGGGTCCGCGAAATGTCACTGAGATATTCAATTGTAAAGTTATGCGTTATTGTTATTGCAATTGCTTTGTACTTGTACTAAACTTGTATTAACATCAAATTTCATTTTCATATATATGAACAGTTTCCACCTTTAAGTAAATTAGTTTAGTAAGTAATTTATGGTAGATTCTACATAATCTTCATTTTAAGAATTTAAGCTTTAAGAGGTCCTTGCCAGTATAGCGGCCGGTCCTTGAAAAAATCTTGTTGGGAACCACTGCTATAGACGAATATTTTAATGATAATTTTTAATGTGTATGTGTAATGAAATAAAATATTGTAAATTTGTAGGCAGTATTAGATATATTGTATTCTCTTCTCTTAAATTAGGTACATTATTATAATACAAAAATAATATCCTATATGAAACATTTCTGTAATGTCTTTCATCTGAAGGAAATAAAGTATTATTATTATTTAAAAAAATACGTTCAAATATGATTTTCAAAAATTTTTTCCAATGGGCCTTACTCGGGCCCAATACCAACATGAACCCAATTATCTGTGGGGGTCATCTAATGCTATGGTTCAGTACCCGGTCCGGGCCTTTGATACGGCCCTGGGGCCCCCAACTTTTTTTTTAATGGAAATATTAATTTTACTTCCACATCCAGTGGAAGTATTGCGAGGGGTATTCCACAGGGGAATTTTGGTGTACAAGCTCCAGGAATTAGTAGGGAATTAGTGGGAATTAGCAGGAATTAGTAAGAAATTAGTTTGGAATTAGATGAAATAGTGAGGAATTATTAGGGAATTAGTGGGTAATTAGTAGGAACTAGTAGGCAATGAGTGTGGAATTAATATGTGGCGCGCGCAACTCGAAACATGGTAGCACTCGTACATAATAACATGCGCCGAGACGTGCGCGCTCTATAGCTCTATCATATACAAATTCGGCAAATCTAGTTTTATATATGCATCCTGAGTTCAACGAGTGCAAGAAAGAAAACAGAGAAATAAGAAAAGAAAGACGGATATTATCCCAGTACAATGCGCTCGCTGTTAGAAGCGATGTCCTGCGTTGACACACGACAAGGTGATACAAATAAGATTTCTCAAAGTATGGAGTGTGCTGAGAGCAGTGTATCCGGCATTCTTTTCCTAATTTTCCTGCTTTCTCTCTTACACTAAATTTGCCGAATCTCTATGTGATCTCACGAGCACCAATTTCACAGTTTTAAGCAAAACTAAACAAAACAATTTTATAAACAGTGAAAAACAGGTGACTATAGTGACCAAAGCTTATATTAAATCAAATCATGGTAAGTTAATGCACTGGTTTATTTACCAATCTCGCAATTAGGCCGCGAGGAGAATCCATTCCAGCAATTCAAAAATTATATACAATCACAACCTTCGTCACTGTAATTTTGGGGTATGTTCTTAAAAGTTTAAGAAATAATTATACGAGAAGTATAAACTCATTATTTGCTTCATTTGTTTATTTAACAAATTTTGATAAAACATAAATTTTTTAATAAAACATCTCAAATAATATTGCCTTTAGCGAAAAATAACAGGATTTTTTTTAAAAAACTCAGTCTTTCACTATTTTCGAAGAAATGTATTTTGTTGCCCGCCATAAATTGTGGGCCATACGTAAAAAATGGGCTAAATAAAATCAAAAGCTTGTTCAATTACCTTTAATTTGTTTTTTATCGCTTTAAGATGAAAATTGACTAACTTAGATTTAAAACTCCCAAAAAAATCCAGAAAACTAATTGAATGAATATTCGTATATAACATGTTAATAATAATACGTGCTATCTAAAAATTGCTTGGAATCATTTTTCTTAAATTTTTATAGATAAATTCATCAGTGTATGCAGTTTTTATAAAATAAATATCTTTAGCAAAAATCCCTTTGGTTGACAACAATCAAGGTTTTTTGTACAATCTGTCATGAACAATTTTTTTTGTGGCGGACAATTAGTTCATTTATTTTCATTTTCTTAGTTTTTATAGTAGTTTAAATTATGGCACAATGTCTAAGCAAATTGCTATTTTCTAATATATTGCAAAAATATACAAATTTTTGAAAAAATATTCATGGTTTTATTTGCTCATTTTACGGAAAAATTTCAAAGGAGATAAAATCCTCTTTATTATACTCTTTGCAAATACGAAAACGAAATAGTATATTGTGTATTTAGGTGTGAAAGCAATACATTCCGATGCTTGTTGGCCTCGGCTAGCGCCTCGGCCAACAATTTGCATCGTCGTCCGGGAATGTACTTTCACACCGAAGTACACATACTATTTTTTCTGAAATCACTATCAATATTATTACAAATTAAGGAATTTGTATTAATGCATAACATTTCTTCATTACAATCTAACTGCTTACTAATAAATGCAATTTTAATGTGAGTTAGTTTGTCTGCGTGTATTTATTTACTGTCTAAAATATACATAAAAAACCGTACGGGAATGTTACTTTCCCGGCCTAGGCCGGGAAAGTAACATTCCCGTACGGTTTTGTCGATCGTTGCTTGGCAACGGATCTTTTCCGGTCTGTTTTGTGATAGTTTCTTAGCAACGGACTAAAATACTGGAATTGTGCATTTTTCGGTCTGAAATCGCGCCGAAAATGTAGACATTGCCGATCGATTTCAGAAAAAGTATATTGCAATTTGATCGGCACATTTCTAAAGCAGAAAATACTGGAAAGAAAAAATGTTTATATCATTGTGTTAGTGATCTAATTCGGAACAACTTTCAAAATGTCCGTCCATCCGTCACGTTTTTTGTAAGCATGGTAACTTAACTGAAAGTCCGGAAGGTAAGTTAATGCAGGAATAATCGTGTTGTTTTTTATAAGCTTTTATTTAACTTGCAATTTTTGTAACTAGGTCATCTTTCCGGTTCAAAATTAGGCAGTGTGATACTATCGGTGTTACCTATTTATGAAGGTAGTGCATTAGGGGAATTACTAGGGAATTAGAGGAATTGCTAAGGAATTAGAGGAATTAGTAGGGAATTAGGGGAATTATTATCTATTTTGGGAATTAGTGTACACAATATTTTTCTGCGGAATACCCCTCGAAGTATAGTAACGACAAAATTTTTTAAAAAAATTTGTATTGTTCAAATAGGCATTAGAATGTCATGAATAGTCGAGATTTTAAGTTTGAGCGAAAAAAAATTCTGTCTGTCGGTCTGTCTGTAACTTTTTTGTGCGCACGTTTACTCTGGAACCGTTTAAGATATTGACTTGAAATTTGGTACACATACTACTTTAACGAGATCTGGAACTAGATTATATTTTCATCTTGTTTCGTCGAAGAGTTGGGGGGGGGGGGCAAATTGCGGTAAATACGCAAATCAAGCAGGTAAGAGTCCATAAAATTGGTATTTAGTATATATAAGAGAATCTAAGGTATCAAAAAAAATTTTGGTATTACCACCCCCACCACGTTATTAAGGGGGATGAAAAAAAATTGTGATTCAGTGTGTGTACAAGAACCAGACACCTCAAAATATTTTTTTACTTCATCCAACCCAACAACTGTTGTAGAGGTCATTTCTTAATTGGTGGCTTACACGACGAGATATTTGGAATAATAGATTAAAATGGACCACCCTCTATATATACAGGGTGCGCCACTTAAAACTCCCCAGACTTGTAACTTTTTATTTCTGAAGCAATGACCATGTTGGACACATCAAATTGTAGACATTTTTAAAGCCTTTAAACATGCATCCGAGTAATTAAAAAAACAATTTTTTGAAAAAATTGTTAAGAAAAGAATCTTAATTTATTTGAATATTTTTTTATTTCACCCTGTACACGAACTGTGTTAATGTTTTCTTTTAAAAGTTTTAATTAGCTTCAATTCACGTTATTAAAATAAAACAAAATAATTAAAAAATAAAAATTTTGCAATTTCCTATTTCGTACATTTTAATATAAGTTTGTTTTTAAAAATATTTATTTCTTTTGTTTCTTGTTACTGTTTTGTTACGTTGAATATTGTTTGTGACATGTCTTTTATAAATAAAGCATACTATTATTATTTACTTTCTGTTCAAAGTATTGAAAAAAAAATCAGTTTGGAATCGGAAAGTGTTTTTATTTCTTTCAAAACCAAATGGAATTTCGAATATGACGTAATGACATAAATTGAAGCTAATTAAAACCTTTATAAGAAAACATTAACGCAGTTCATGTACAGGGTGAGGTAAAAAAATATTCTAGGAAATTAAGTTTCCTTTCTTAACAATTAAAAAAAAATTAAACCACTCTGTACAGATATTTAAATGCCTTAAAAATATTTGCAATTTGATGTGTCCAACATGGTCGTCGCTTAAAAAATAAGAAAGTTACAAGCCTGGGGAGTTTTAAGTGGGTGCACCCTGTATATATATCACATTTCCGAATTACTCTCATTTTATTTTGCAATATCTGCAATTTGTGAAGATCGCATTTACTACAGGAAATTAATAACGACATACAATAGTTAAAATGAGGATAAATAATACACTAACAATTTGCTCCATTTAGAGAAATTGTTTGAAATTCTATAAAAATACCCAATTTTTTTTTGCCTATTTCTTAACTAAAAAATCTACGTGTTTAGTGAAATTTAAATATGGATCCAAAACAATACCTAAATATTTTATTTCACTTTTATATTATTTATTTTTACAAAGAAAGTTTGACTCATGAAGGCTTTGTAACTGTTTCTAGTGCCCAAAACCATACATTTGGTTTTGGACGAATTTAATTTGTTGTTGCACAACCATGTGTACAGATGTTCCATTTCTTGGTTCAGCGTCTCAACTACTAATTTTTACCAGATACTGATATAAGTGTATCGTCAGCAAATAGTTTTACAAATGAATTATTTAATACATTACACATATCGTTCATATAAATAATAAATAATAGAGGACCCAGCACACTCCCTTGAGGGACACCATATTTACTTCTGATTTGATCCGATAAAACCTCATTGAACTTCTTAGTTCTATGATACCTGTCATCTAAATAGTTTTTAAATCCAAGCCAAAACATCATTTTTTACCCCACACCTTTCACATTTTTCTATTAAATCCCGCCTATTAATCGTTTCAAATGCTCGCTGTAGATCCACAAAGACACTAAGGACAATATCATCTTGATCAATATCTCGTCTCCATTTTGAACACACTAACTGCACTGATATTTCACAAGAATGTCGTTGTCGAAATCCAGACTGTCCACTATACAAAATATTGTTTATATTAAAATAGTCATATAATTGCTCATATACTATTATTTCCATATTTTTTCTACTGCTGGTAATAAATTTATTGGCCTACATTGTTCCGTTTTTATAGAAACACTTACTTTGGGAACTGGCAGGATAACACTACATTTTAGATCGGAAGGAATTTTTCCAGTTTTCGAGATGTATTAATTAAATAACGGATATTCAATAACGTGAAAAAGGACTTTGATAACGTACACTGTAATATTATCTCCACTGGCTTTGTTTTTTAAATTAAAAATTACTTTTCTTAGTTTATTTAATGAAATATTTTGAAAATTAGTAATTTCGGACTGCACCCTAGTAGTATTATTCGAGTTATGTTCAACCGTAATAATTTCTTCTATTTAATCTTGCTACCAAATCAAATACATAAAATATGTGACAGTTTTATTTCTCAGATAATTGGAAACTCAATAAAATTGTCATGAATTTCCAGTTAAAATTTTAGAAAAAAAAAACACTTAATTATCCGAAGATAGATAATAGAGCGTTTATATAAGGCATTCTTACGGTGACAATTAAGCCATTTTGGCTTAAGTGTTAGATCGTAGATACTCTACTTAATTAGACTGAATTTTAAAGAAGCCTGATAAGGTGATCAATAACTTTCTTGTAGTAGTCACGGCTGTCGAAATGTTCACTTTGTATCCATTAGTGTAGTGTCTCAGTCAATTAAATAAATGAAATAAACGTTTGCGTTGACAAAAGACAAAGCCAGACACATTTTTTGTACCTCCATCAGCAAGAACTGTTTGAGAAATGTAAAATAAAACATTTAAGGCAATTTAACACCCGGCAAGCACCCAGAAATTTTTTGCAAGTAATTACTCAATAACCTATAACCTGTTCTATGGAGATCAGGGTTGAGCTGATTTAAATCATTTCAATAAAATCATGATTCAATCAAGCGATTTTTATTTTTAAAAAATCGCGATTTTTTTTCTTTTCACGTTTAAATGTTATAAAGAAGAAATGCCAACTTTATCAGTAAAAATTTGTATTTGCAAAAATAAATCTTTAATTTAAGGCTTAAAACATTAGCTTAACAAACATAAAAACATATAAAAATAGAAATACGTATTTTCCAAAACAGTACAACAGAAGACATATTAAGTATTATAACGTTTAATGCATAAAAAGAGTTACAGCTGATTGCTAGCAAAAATGCATAGAGCATATTAAAAAAGTTAAAGATAGAATGTGGATTGACACGGTACCTAATTCAGCCAATAATTATAAATGTAGGAGCCAACAACGATATAGTGACAGTAATAGTGTTAGTGGCTGATAAGGTTAATTATTTGTCTTGGAAAAATATTATTATTGGTATTTATGTATATAAGCAACGAGAAGTCATAAGTATACATAATATACAAAACTAGCCAGACGGACGTCACTGAATAACAGCCCGCAGTTCAAGATACTACAAGATATCAAAGCGATTCCTTCATACATTCATCACATTTGATCGACTACAGGAACTGCTAAGACTACTTATTCATTTCATCTAAAAAGGCAAAACCGTATTAGTTTTAAATATAGATCTGTGGTAGAACATAGCCCAAGTAACGAGTTAAATGCTACGTGGACGAATAAGTTTTGTAACAGCTTTATTGAGGATATAAGTTTGTTAAATGGCTTTATAGCGGTAGTATAGCAGGCCAAAAACTCTTTCAGCCTAAGTAGTTTTATTGAGAGTTGTAACAACCTCCTGGGGGCTGAGTTTCAATACCATTTAGCATTTGTTTTAAATCGAGTCTATTGGCACTTGTAAAGGTTTTATGGTGGTGGTCAGCACTACCATGATAAAATCATTTGGCCTAGGAAACCAATTTACTTCAGAGACAACGTTCATAAAACCAGTACGCCTAAGAGTTTTAAAGGGGCATCTGAATATATTAATCATAAAACTGCTATAACGCTGTATTGGCTTGTATAATGTCAAATGTAACATAACAACCATTTAGTCTGGACCAATTACTTCATAAAACCGCAAAAGTTGCAGTTTGACAGGCGGAGAATAGATTTTACTTAAGTATTTTAGGTTAATTTTTAATTACTTTTGTGTGAAGTACCTTAAGAAATTAAATATGGAGACGCATTTTTCACAAACGTGAATGAAATAAAAAAAAAGTGGTTACTTTAAACAATTAGAGCCACACCACACATTTGACATATCAAAATAATCAAATAAATGTCAGATGTTATCTTCTTCTTTATTTATATATTTTTGCTCTTTTATTCACATTCCAGTGCAGTTCACTGCATCTGGGTATAAGGGCATATAGCCGACCCGTTCAGAGCAATCACACCACAGCTAAGGTAAGGAAAAAGTAATTAACGAGTGTGAGGTTATATGTAAATAAACGCCAAACAAGTCAAATATCTTTGGACAGTAGGTTTTATGGTGTTTCTGAATAAATCCAACAAATCTTATATATTTAGGTCAAATGGTGTTAGACAAGATCAATTGGTATTAGACAATACCAAATGGACTTACATAAATGTAAGAAAGCTTAAATTTATTGTTGGTTTTATGAATAGTTTTATCAAGGTCTTCAGAACGTTATAAAGGATGTTTAGAATAAAAGCGATTGGTTTTAAAATGACTTTTAAAATAGGCCCTCAAAACTCTTTTAAGAATGGTCCCTCTTAGCTTTAAACAAGCTTTATAAAGGTTTAATAGCGTTTGTCAAAGATATATAGTTTTATCATAAGTTTTATTAAATAGACTTCAAGAGGTTCTGAAGATCAAGATAAAATTTAAATTGTTACTTGGGAGTTGACAACGGTGCCGCTGCAATAAATAATATCGGCCATTTTTTGCTCGACTGCAACACTTTACATAGATACTATATTAACATTTCTGCTTAGAATTACTGCGGGAAATACTTCATGGTATTTTTTATAGTGCTACCCAAGTAACTATTTAACAAGTATTTATCGGGTTTTATCACAGATTTAAGAAGGTAAATAAACCGAACTGGGTTTTATTATTTCTTTTGTGCATACCAATTTATCTGCAGATAATATGTACTTAAAAAAGGCCTTCAAGTTATCTTTAAAGCAATTTGTTAAACCTCTTTGTTCTTTAAGACCTATTGGTTTTATAGCCACTTAATTGCTACATTATTCAAAACCACAATAAACTCATTAGGTTTTATAGTGGATTTTAAATATTTTAAGTTTTGTGGTAAACATCTATAAATCTTTAGGTTTTATGGGAGTTTTAAAATATGGTCTTTAAGTACTCCTTATGATCAAGCAATAAAACTAATAACTCTTAAGTAGTCTTACTCTTAATATATGTTATCATAAATACTATTTGCTTTTAACGATAATTGGTAAAGGTTCCTTAAAACCTAATAGTTTTTTGGTAGCTTTATTAAGCTACGTTAAAACTTTTTGGTTTTTATAAAGCACTTATAAATCCTTTGGTTCCCCCACTTACGCCTTTAAACTTCGAGAGAGGAGGCATATAGCGCATAGTAAACGCCATTTTGTGATTATGGGGTTTAGGTTATGTTATCTAAGCTAAGTACATTTGGATTAGAGAATGTCAGAGACAAATCTTAAGGGTTTTAAAGAAGAGTAGTAAGGCTGGGTAAAGTCTTACAGGCTTTAAAACAGTATAGTGGAGCAATTGCAATTTAACAAAACCTTTTGTTTTATAAAAATATTTCCTAAAGCCACAATCTCTTAATAGGGTATTCTATTAAAATATACGGTTTTATTAATTTTTCAGCCATGTTTTTTTCTGTTAACTATGGCAGTCATGTTTGAACAAAGTTGGGGCAACAGTGTTTAGTTATATTTTTCTTATTCTTACTGTTTACATTTGCCCTGCAACTATCTAAAATGTGTTAATATATCATATAAACCCCCAAAAAACCCAAAATAATTCTGAGTAAGCTAAAACTAGGTTACTATTTTTTTTTATTAATTGTAAATAATAATTAATAAGCTGACAAATGAAAGCAGCGTGATTTTTTTAAAAGTTTTTTGATATACTTTATCAATAAAGTGATTTTTGATACTAGGTTGTTTATTAATATCAAATTTTGAAACGTTTAAAACGGCGATATTTTCTGATTTAGACAGTTTAAGTGCAACAAGTTTTCGACAAAGAATTATTAAAGACACAATTAGTTATGATGTTCTCAAAGCGGGCTTAAAATTTGATTGCAAGTACTAACGATTTTAAGAAGATTTTATAAAAGGTTTTATGGTAGACTTGAAAACATCTTGCAGATTTGGGTACTAAAGTACTGTTGGTTTTATTGATTTAAGGAAGATATTTATAACCTTTATAAAAGGTCTTTTTTGGTTTTATTCCGCGTTTATTGTAGCTTTTAAGAGGTTATCTAGTATAAACAGTTTTACGATCAGTTTTATTATTCAGACTTAATAACCTCTTGTAGATTGTGATAAAACTTAAATTGTTACTTGGCTAGTGCAACCTGTATATTCCTTTGGTTCCCCTATGAGCAGACATGAAATAAAAACTCGATAAATCCTCAAAGTGCATTACCTCCTATATATAAAAGATTGTTATCTCTGAAACTACTGGGTTCGTATGAGACCATGCGGTAAATTAAATTATCTAAATAGTTTTGACCATAAATACGGCCATTATGGCTGTTGTGGAACAATGAAATATAGAAGGATATAATGCACCGGAAATACCGACGTATGCGCAGCTCTCAACTGGAAATAATAATAACAACATGGGCGACTTCTGTTGTTTTATTTATTGCAGGATATTTTAATATTAATCACGTAAAAGGTATATAATTAAGGGCATAAATTAGAGAGCGTGGAGCCCCACAGGTGCTTTTTTCGATCAAATATTCATGAGTGTATGAATATAATTATTATAATAAACAAAACATCCTGAAATCTATATGCAAAGAAGAGGGGATTTTTAATATGTTGGTTTCCGTGTGATATGTAAAAAACGTATTGAAGGAAATTCAGGGGCTTGTCGACATGCTTAAAAACCACTGGGAAACCTGTAAAAATCAGTCAAGCGAATGTGAAAAAATTAATGAGTGCCAAACCAGTACAAGCCAAAGTGAAAATTCCCAACAACGGAAAGCGAGAATTTGAGTGGTAGTAGTAGCAAGCTCCTTTGTTGTAAGAGCATGTCAAGACAAAAAGAAAGAATTAGACAAACTGGAGCATATTAGATAGAAGGCCTTTTACGTCTTCTAATTTACTTTGCACAGAAATTTTCATAAGATCTTAAATCGTTAAGACATGTCGGACTTTTTGTATATATAGGACTTTTCACCGCCATTCTCCACTAGGAACGAAATAAATAACAGTCAAAACAAATTATGGATTTCTCTAAACCCTTGTATGTAGCTGAGATTAAACAACCCCGGGATGTGTCCCATTCTTACCATGTGAGTTATGCAGATTTGATTTGTTATATGCTGTCAAAACTGACATAATATTTGTTGAATAATATTGTTGACTAGTAAACTAAATCCAGATTTTACTAAATAACTAAATAAATATGATCGTAGGTAAAGTATAGTACATAATTCGAGTTGTAAGGCAATTACGCACTGATGGAAATACGCACTCGCCGCTACGCGGCATCGTGCGTAACTTTTCCATTCGTGCGTAATATGCTTCTTACATCGCTCATTACGTAATATATTATTAAGGTACCAAGTGCATCTGAAGAGAGTTACTGAACTTTTTACCAACAAGAGGGAAAATAACTTGTTTTGGCTCTTCTATTATTATCATCTGAAATAGCACCTAACAGAAAAAACGCTGAAAGTGGGTCTGATACCATCAGCTATAACTCTGATGTCGAGAATAGCCGTAATAGTTATAGTGAATAAACAGTATGTATTATAGTACAGTATATAGTATAAGTAGGGTTCATTTTGTTTAAAAATAAAATCAAATTGTTCCAATGAAAATTTCTCATTTTGACGAAAATGGTAAAAGTAAACAATGACTTATTATTGTTACAATTATTATCCAAATTTAATATACATTTTTCCTTGTTTGCAAAAAAAAACTAATCTAATCATCTCCTGATGATGCCAACTTGGTTGACGAAAAGCGCGGCGAGTGATAGTTATTTGAGGTTTTGGTATTTGTGGAAGCTAGTTCAGAGGCATATTTTTTGTAAAAGTAATCGCATTATATTAGGTTATTAAAAATATGAGTACCAGAGGCATACAGGACACAGGCAGAAATGATATTATCAGAGCAGAGCTGCTTTGAGGGGTCTATAGACGACCCAGCCACCAACCAACCTTCTCGGTACACTTTGAAAATTGTCATGACAACTCGTAAAAGTGAGCTGGTCTGCTGGAATTCCAGCGTCTTCAAAGCGTACCGACAATGTTGGCTCTAGCAGACTAGCTCACTTTTACAAGTTCACATGACAATTTTCAAAGTGTACCGAGAAGGTCGGTTGGTTGGATCGCCTGCAGACCCTTTTACGTATGCTTTATACGCTTCTGTGAATTTGCCACTGCCAAGCATCTCCCTCCTCCACTTGCTCCTATTATTTAAATATTTATATCTCATCACCTCTTACGTGACATGAATTTAAAACAATCAAATAGCTTAATGTTAATTACCTATTATTAGTCTTAAATGTTCTTAAATTATTCATTAAAATGAATTCATTAATGATAATAAATATGCAAAAGCCTTTCACAATTTTAATCTATTTTACATATAAACAGAAATGTTACAACTTTTTAACTTGCAATACACATGTCGTAACAAACTGTGCAAGAATGTGGTTATGTTAAGAGAGCCTGGTATAGAAATTTTTGTAATAGAACTCGGTCGATTTCGTGGACGTGTCATTTGTTAACTTTAGCAGAATTCTGATGATGACGAAACGCAAATAGCCAGAGAATGTTTACAGCAAAGTTTTATTAAGATCAAACTATTTTTATCCCAAAACAACTACACACTTGTTTATTGACAACATTAATCATAATTAATTATTATTACATAGCCAACTCAAATATCTCCATATTAAATTGTCCATTCCAACACTCCGCCTCAATTTGATATCATACATTTAAAATTGTTATCACATATAAAAGAAAAACTAAACATAATACATTTAATTCCAAGATCACTTAGGTTCTTAAATCAAATAAGCTCTGTTGCTGCACTAGCCAGTGCCACATACACCACCTTAGTCGAAGATAGTGCAACAATACTTCAAGTAACCTTTAACCACCAATCTTGTCTTGAATCGTTAGAATATTTCCATCTCCGTTTCTCTTGATTTTGAAAAACTTGAAAAACCACTTACTATCAAATGCCTTCCTTTCTTTATACCAATCTTCTTTATCTCCTCTTTCTTTTATATTATTAAAATTCTCTGGTACATCTTCAAGAAAGGTTTCTGCATTCAGTGCCAAGACATTGCATTCCTCCAAGTATTTTGGCCTATTCTCTTTACGTGTGCTACAATGTCTCGCACTTCAGTTGAAGGGGAAAGTTTGACTTCGTCAACGTTCACTACTCCGCCTTCATTCAAGTCTTCCGAGATAATATTTTTTACTTTGTCATCCACACTTCTTGTTTGCTTTCCTTCCACGCAGTATGAACAAATCTGCGTAATTTCCTTCTTCGTATCAATCTTAATGCCGTCAACTCTATTCTGTATTTTCATAAGACTTCCTTCACTTGTATGCCCTAAACGTTTATGTCAAATATCTGCACTGTTGTCAATTTTGCAAAGATTTGCTATTTCAGTTTCACTTGAAAACGAAATTCCATAAAGCTTGTGTCTTAAATACGCAACTGCAACAACTTTATTATTTTTCAGAATTGTGCCCTTCCCATCTTTAAACATAATTGTAAAACCATTCAAATCCAGTTTACGAACCGACAATAAATTAAAGTCTAAGTCAGGTACCAAAAGCACATCTTTGATTATTATCTTATTTTTGCTACCATTCACAACGGTATTCACATGTATTCCACCTGCCTTTTTTGCGATTAAAAGCTCACCTGTCTTTGCAATTTTAATTTTGACAGTTGTTTCTAATGTCTTTATGTTTTTTAGGAATCTGGCATCGCTCACTAAGTGTTCTGAAGTTCCAGAATCCAAATACCAGTTTATGTGACCTGTCTCACTTCCTATAACTGCTGGAAAACAGTATTCTGATTCGTCATCTGCTTGAACATCAGCAGCAATTAGCTCGCTTTGTATCAAAATCCTTTTTCCACTTTGACGGTTTTCTACAATCCGCTCGTCGATGTCCAATGATCCCACAGTTATAACATGTATACGGAAATATGTCTTTACTTGTGTTTTTCTCATATCTTGAATTTTTCGGCAAATTTTTCTTTTGTCCCTCGTACCTTACAGGAGCCACAAACGCCGTCGATGACTGTAATGATTGTATTTCTTTCTTTGACTTCGTGATTCCTAATCTCTTCGATTCTTCATCGAGCAGATGATTTTTGACAAAACTAAGTGTCAAATTTTCCGCTAACAACGTTTCAAGTGCAGTTACTACAACTTCATATTCAGATGGCATCGTTAACAATAAATGGCACACTACATCTGTTTCTTCCAATGTTGCGCCAGTCGATCGTAAATCTCGAACTAATTTGTCAAATTTCAGAAAATGAGATTCCATTGTTTCCTCGGACTGGTTAAATTTCATTGTCAATAGCGTTTTCCGAATTAGTAATTGACTTGCAATTCCTCTTCTCTCGAATGTACTTTTCAGCACTTCCCAAATATCATAGGCAGTTTCTTTATCTTTCACATATTCCAAGTGGCTATCTGCTATGCACTGTACGATTCTTGATTTACATCTTTTGTCTTTCTTCTTCAAGACTTCTACTTTCTTTTCACGTTCTGTTTGTGCTATTCTTGTTTCTTCATCAGGTACACTAATCATTTCCGTGTACCGACTGCGCACAAACCCTAGTAAATCATGTTCATCCAAAAGAGTTTCAATTCCAAATTTCCAATTGTTAAAATTACTTCCATCGAACAACGGAATTTTCCACTTCTCTTCTTCTGGGCCCATAACCTGTTAACTTTAGCAGAATTCTGATGATGACGAAACGCAAATAGCCAGAGAATGTTTACAGCAAAGTTTTATTAAGATCAAACTATTTTTATTCCAAAACAACTACACACTTGTTTATTGACAACATTAATCATAATTAATTATTATTACATAGCCAACTCAAATATCTCCATATTAAATTGTCCATTCCAACATCATTTAGCATAAATTAGGATTAGCAACTGCAACTACAGTACGTATTAACCCTCGAACTGTCTTAAATCGGCTCCACTGTATGCTGAAGAGAGCTGAAATATACCAGTCGTCAATACCGAGAAGAAAGTACTCAAGCTGAGAAAAATTAGATTGTAACGTAAGAAAATTAGGCTTCAATTTAATTTTAATATTTCTTTTTAAATATTATAATAAATCAGAGATCTATTTAAAAGTTCTTCAATTTTTTACCCTGCTTTGGATTTTATACTGAGAAGGTATGAATTGGTTCATGCATTAACACTACAAGCACAAGACTTTCCTTTATTTAATAAACGCCATAACTACCCCCAAATCACAAAGTCTCAACTGCGATTATCAAGTTTTGAGCTCGCATGCATTTTAATTAGTTAGTTTACCAAATTATGTGTAAGTCATTAATCCCAGTCGAGCCAAATCCTCTTAACTAATCCACGCTGCATACGTTACCCATCATGACATTCTTTACAAGTATCCTTCGATACTTTTCCTGTTTTATTAGGAATCGTCGTTATTTCTCTGACATTTAATGAGTCACAACTCGTAATATTTATCAGTTACGGTACAATATCACTAACAATAACAATGTTTATGTTATGTTGCGTTATGTTGATGATAATAATTGTATACCTGTCGTATTAATAAGAGGTAACATTGAACTTTTACGTTCTATGACTTCACTCTCTCGGTTCTTGGTTCAAGGTATTGTTACGGGTGAAAAAAATGTGGAAACTATTTTATTTACAAGCTATTAATGATGCCGGAACTGTGTGGCCTTTTATGGTGCTCGATGCTTTGTAATGTGGAAGCTATGGCCGGTATTTTTTATATTATAAAAACAAACCACTATAGGTTATTCACGATACAAGGGGGATAATAATGTTTATCCTACATGTATCGTACAAAACCTTATCTACAATCATTACAAATTCATCAAATCCACCTAAAAAATAAAAAATCAGTTATTCATTCAATAATAATTGTTGTGAATGACTGAATTTCAATAAATGATTTAAGTATTTTCAATATATTTTTTTGCCTTAAAATGCTAGGAATCCTATCATGTAATTCAATACTTCGTCAGTATTAGCTAGAAGAGTAGTTGTTTTGTTTGGTTCTCTAATAATGATTGTTTTAAAGTGTTTTCCTAAGTAGTATAGTAGCGTGACCAGATTAAGGTACCAATATACAGAAAATAGATATAGATAAAAAAGTGTGAATTTAAATAAATAATTTAAGCATTTTCAACATTTGTTTTCTTTAAAATGCTAGGAATAATAATATGCAGCTACAAATAAGACAGAAAAGAAGAGCTGTAAAGTTTCTGCCATAGTTTTCTTGCATAATGAATAACACACTTCTTAATAATTTAAAACAAAGTAAAGCGATACACAAGCTGAAAGGAAGTGATCCCAATTAGATTCAATTAAATGTTCGAGATGCTCTATTTAAAACTTATAATGAGGAGTTCTCAAGAATCTTTGTAGGAATTCCTCGAAGACATAGTGGTCAATTTTAAAATTCATGGGACAAATATTTTAAAAATTAACTTTAAAGAAAAGGGCCCTACTAACATGAATTGGAAATGTCGACTTTCGGAAATTATCTTCATATATTTTTTACCATTTATTATTTTTATTTATTTGCTTTTATCATGATTAGAGAATATTATTTAGGTATTATGCAAATCACAACTTACACACTTTTTTATTTATTATGAAAATACCTACTTTCTGTATATTGTTGCCCTAATCTGGGCACGCTAATATACTTGTTAGGTAAATACTTTAAAACACTCATTATTGGAGAACCAATCAAAACAACTACTCTTCTAGCTAATACTGACGAAGTATTGAATTACATGATAGGATTCTTAGCATTTTAAAGAAAAACTAGACCATGGACCACAAAACGTTTGTAAAGACTACAATTTTTCCTTATTTTTTGAAACGCCAAAAACAAATTTTAAGAATAAAATCGCCCTTCCACAATTTTTTAAGGAAAATTGTTTGATTCACCTTTAACTCCAGCTGAACTATCACAATTCTGATTTAAAAGCATTTTGATAAACGATCCTTCCTAGATTTACAAAATCAATAATCATATGAGACCCGTAGGAAATTTGACATATGCTCGTTTTTCCTTTATACCAATGTATGCATAATGAATCTAAATTATAGCCCAATTAAAATCTGATGGTCTCTTTGAAGACTTTATCTTGGCTACTTTGTAATTTAGGCAGCAGAGATCTGTTTTTTAAGTATTTGAATGGTAGCCTGTTATCGAGAAATTTATCCACTAATTGCCACTTTGAATTTGATAGACCGATACGTCTTTTTGTGTTACTTTTATTGGGGTTTTCTGCCATAACCGTTAAGATAGCGGCTGTCACGTAAACGGGGTACAGGGAATTTATGGTTACTGTTACACCTTAGTTGGTGGCGTTGAAAAGCTCACCAATTCGTAAATTTAGATAAACTGAATGCGGGACAGAATACAGGGGTCAAGACGATAGTTTGTGGGGTAATAGAACAATCAAGTCCGGGAGAGCAAATCTTTACCTATTATTATAATTTGTAATACATAAATATACTTACAGTCCAATATACAATAATTACAGGCTCTTTGAGGGTTATATAGAGAAAAACATTCTAGTTTAGACTCTTAAGGTTGAGCATATTTATCACAAAATAAGGATACATCAAAAACTATGGCTAGTAGTTTTTTTTTTTTTAAATAAGGCCGTGGTTAGGTGTCTTAAAAGTCGGAACTTTAACAGAGCGGCTGAAGATCTGCTATTTGCTTGGGTAATATGATCCCTTTGTGATCAGTAGTCGGAGTGTGGCATTCAAGTGATCACTTTTGTCCACTTTTGAGCGTTTGGGTACTGTAGCAAAGTAATCCTTTTGTGATCAGTAGTTCGCTAAACGGTCAATTGTTCATTTGTCTCATTATGGAAACACATCACATGACGCTTCTCGAAACAGAGAGAGGAGAAACGGGTGTAATATAGCCGTGCATCAAAGACTATTTGCTTAAATATTAGCCTCATTCTTTTATATTGTTCTAAAACTACCGCTTCTGTGCTGTAGTTCAGTCGACTAGACGTGTTGTGTGGCGAATATGCTGGACGTACTGTCTATCGCGTACTGGGTTCCAACCCCAGTCCCGGCACTGACAATGCTGGTGGGTATGGAGGTATGTTTGCGTTTTCCCAAATGTGTAACCCCCTTCCGGACAGCAAGAATTTTTTAAATCGTACCAGAGAATACAGACCAAAGACGGAACATCATCTGCCCAATTTGTGGGTGCTGGAGTTCCACAGGGCTCTGTTTTAAAGCCTTTGCTATTTCTCCTTTATACTGACATTCAGACTCACACTGGATTGCTCTGCATCAAATCAATAGCGATTGTACATCCCTATATAGTAACAAAGGCAAAATAATATGGTGTTATCTTTGATAATAAACTCACTTAAAGAAATCATATATCCGTTTAAAATGACTATGCTAGCAAGTAATTTTTAACTTTTGATAGGGTTTTTTTGCGTGGGAGAAACTAGTTTTACCAATATTTCATTATTGCCTAATATTATGTAATTTCCACTTTTGGATCCGGTTATAAAAATAAGTACTTCAAAAAATTCAAATTCAAATTTTGGTCTCGAATACTTGCAAACGTTAGCCCTACGGGCCTCGGATTGCCAACTGTGTTCTCGACCAATAAAATTATATAAAAAAAATATTTTTAAGAAAAAACTGTACTAGAAAGTAAAAATAATTTTTTTAAAATTCATACACCTGGAAACCAAAAGCTTTGGGGACGGTCATATAGCGCTATTGCATAGTTACTTTACTCAATTGACCGCCCCCAAAGCTTTTGGTTTCCAGGTGTATGAATTTAAAAAAAAATTTTTACTTTTTAGTAGTTTTTTCAAATAAAAGCTCTTTTTCTTAAAAATATTTTTTTATATAATTTTATTTTTTATTGTTTAGTCTACTTATTTTACAGACAAACAGACAGACAAAACCCTTTAATTTGGTACCCATGGCAAGGGAGTCTTGAAGAAAAAGATAATTTGCCATCCTAGGGGGTCCGCCATATTGGATTTAGAATGACGTCACATAGTTTATCGTATTTTATCCTTTCATGTGATACCCATATCAAGGGGGTTGTGAAGTAAAAGATACTCCGCCATATTGAATTTAGAATGACGTCACTTAGTTTATCGTATTTTACTGGTCAAACCCTTTCATTTGATACCTATATCAAGGGGGTTGTGAAGAAAAAGGCGATCCGCCATCTTGGGACGTACGCCATATTGAATTTAGAATGACGTCACAAAGTTTATCGTATTTTATTCATCAAACCCATTCATATGATACCCATATCAAGGGGGTTGTGAAGAGAAAGGCGATCCGCCATCTTGGGACGTCCGCCATATTGGATTTAGGCCGATAATGGCTATACTATGTTGCATTGTCACCGGACTTATACATTGGTATTTTACCTTTAGGTGTTATTATCTACACTACATTAATATAATAATTCCACAATATGAACACCATCATCCGTTGTTTCAATAACCGTCTGTGTGAACAAATGCACCAAAGAAAAAAAAACTGAAACTCTTCAAAGGTTTTTTTTCTACTGCTTGTTTCAATGATCGTTATCGTATTTATTATAAATAAAGCGAGGTCTTGAGAAAATTGCATGTGTGAGTCTTTAATAATAGTCAACTAGTCATTTTTCTTCTTGCTAATAAAGGTATTTATTCTAGATTCATTATTTATGTTGTTTATTTAAACTTGAACGGATTTTAGTGGCTCTAGTCTTTCAAACATAGCTTCGGCGTAATTCATCAACAGGTTTATTATAATTGATATTAAAATCAAAATTTGATTAATACGTACTGCCAGCTTTATTTATGAAAAATATATTTACGGAAATTCTGAATAGAGATGTTGTCGAGGGTTATTTAAATAGTTCGCTGAAAATTTATAAAGATTGATGGCCTGTGTACATTTCATTAGGTAATTCATTTTGTATAAAATAAATGGAAATTCCATCCAATTTATCTTATAGTGGATATTTTGATATTTTACCCAAGATGAACGATGTACACACGCCGAGTTACGGCAATAATGGTCCCGTTTCAGTTGAAGTGCAACTCGAAAATGGGAGTAATTAACACATCGAATGGGAATGAAATCAAGCTCAAACGTTATACTCGTATGGCGTCGAGAAATGGGTTATCAAGAACAGTATTCAGCCTCCGTCTTTGGTACATATGTATATGCAAAAATCATGTATCTGAAGTTTCGAACGTTCACTTGAACGAATTTCATATGAAAAAGAAAAATTAATAAAAACCACACTTCGATTTAGGTTTAAAAAGTTAAGTATTGTGGATATTATTGTCAGCAAATGTGCCAATGAAGTGTTTACGCCTAAATCGATGTGTTGCTTTTATTAACTTTTCTTTTTTATCTAAAATTCGTTCAAGTGAACGTTCGAAACTTCAGGTACATCAAAAATCGAAACAGTATTCCTTTTATCTTGGTAAGAAATTTTCTTTACACCAAATTGATGTGGACAATAATAAAAATTCGTGATGTAAGGAAAGATATTTTACCATGTAAGTAAATATAATTGAGGGCTCTGTCTCTGCCGATGAGGCAGCTTGAGTTTTCAGCCAAAATCAAATAGAATTTGATGTAAAAGGTAGATATATCCTCTTATGAACTGAGGATGTGTCGAAGCGGGGCTTACTGAAGCTGAAACATGCATATTATTTAACACATTACGTTTATATTATTTGCCCCCCTCATCGGGATCACTTGTATTTCATGTTTTTTTGGGTCGCTAATCACGAAAATCGGGGTCCCGCGGCTCTAAAAATAGTGCGTTACCCCCAAAAATGCCAAAAATCAGCCCTTTTTTTCCAAACCTTCAGGGGTGAAAACTACCCCTATATTGACTTTAAATTGAACTAACGCTTAGAAAATAAGTAGAAATGTATACTTGTTTGCTTGTAATTTCTGATAAACTTCCGACGAAAAAAGTACTAAAAATTTTTTTATCCCTTTAGGGGTGAAAACTACCCACAAGTTGCAGGGAATTGAAAGAGAGGTAGACATGTACTTGTACATGTACACCTTGGACATGTACTTGTACATGTACACTTGGACATGTACTTGATAAATGAACACTTCAAGGTGAAGATTTTGATAAAAATTGGGATATGCAAATTTAGCCGGAAGCTCCTTTTCAAGGAGAAGCGGATGAATTGAATCTTAGTTATGATTGGTATGAATCGGGAGTCAATGCATCAACCGAAGGATATGAAGATGAGCTAATTGATTCTAGCGATAATGAAGAGGGGCTCATTTCCTCCCATAAGAGGCCAAGACTGGAGAAAACTTGGTGTATAATGTTTATATTTTGATTAAAAAAAATTATTTTAATTTTAATTTTGCACCATATTTATATTTTTTTATTAAAACTATTGTAAACAATATGAAGTGTTCATTTATAAGGAATATTTCTACCTTCTCTTTCGATTCCCTGCAAGCTTGGGAGTAGTTTTCACCCCACCCCGGTGAAAAAATTTTTTCGCTTTTTTTTTCGATGAAAGTTTATCAGAAATTACAAGCAAACTAAAAAGTATACATCTCTATGTACTTATTTTCTAAGCGTTAGTTCAATTTAAAGGCATTATAGGAAAAAAATTTTCTTCGTTGCACAATCCCCATTCATCTAAACTCAAATCAAAAAGTGACAAAAAAATTCCATCATTTTTCCATTTTACGTCACCCCGCTGATCAGTATAAAATTTGTCCTTATTTTAGATCAACATACTGAACTGGAAAAATATCATTTACAATTAGCACATTCATAACATTATTTTACAGTATTATCCACATTACCGCGAAAAAACCCAAAAGGGCTGGTTTTTGGATTTTTAGGGGTGACGCACTATTTTTAGAGCCGCGGGACCCCGATTTTCGTGATCAGCGACCCAAAAAACATGAAATACAAGTGGTCCCGATGAGGGGGGGCAATCCAAGCGTCAAACCCCCCGTTTTACATGGATCAGATTTCCCGATATAACCCCTGCCGACTTTTGGCTTTTAGACTAGGCACGTTTTCAAAAAAGAACAATGCAAGAAGCATTTCATGTAACAATTGGGAAAACGACGTTTTTAGGGTATTTCGACCCCGCTGAATACGAATCTGCCTGTTGCCAAAGCTAAATTTGGACCGGAAGTCCGGTATCCAAGATGGCGACCAAAACTCTGTTGCCCTATGTCTCCCTTATCCGTTGGCTTAAAATAATGATCTAAACGTCTGCTTAGGGGTTTTCTCGGATGCCAAACACATTGCAATGCTCATATTTACTTACCTTAAGTTTGGAGTGCATGGGTTCCAATATGACGTCCAAGATGGTCGCCAAAACTTTGTTGCTCGGAAGTAAGCAAGGAAGCAAGGAAGATAAGAAAACGACCATTTCAAAGTTCAAACATTGTTTATTGCAAGATTGCAAAGATAAAATAATCATTCAAGTGTTTTTAGCTTATGGCAAGGTTGCAAGGAAGACAAGAAATCAACCATTTAAAGAGTTCAAACATTATCGAGAGCGGTGGCACAACTTGGTGCAAGTCGGTCTATTCTTCTTGCACGTGTACATTATACTCGGGCACTGGGATGAACAATTACAGGCTAGGATATCCATACAGGCTTTGGGGATGGGCTCAAGAGTCATAAGGATGGGAATGTACTGGTCTTGGTGGAACCTCCACCCATATGACTCCATCACCACCGGGCACCGGTCGGGCATGATGAGCATTTTCCCACACGTTCACCTGAAACGTTTTTTAAATTGTCAGTGCCGAAAAGCAACTGGTTTTACTCACAGTATGCCGCCGCTTGCCATCATGTCTTTACCTGGTAATGGCATTTTAGGAGGTGTAGTCGCAGCGCATCGCTTGTTGGAGGCTTCCAGCTTTTTCACAACACCGAACAGCTGATGTCTGGCTTCATCCCCGCTGGATACTTCTTTGCCCACCTGTTCAGACAAGCAGAAACGTTTTAACATTAAATAAAGCGAAGTTAGACTTGCTGAAACACCTAAAAAAAATGTACCAACCTTGTAGAGTTGTACCAGGAATTTCTCCGCCATTGGCCTTTGATGAGGGAGTCAGTGGAGAGTGCCCTAGGTCGTGCAGAAGCTGGCAGGCCGTTCCGTTGAAGACTTCTTTTTTCGTTATCCACACTTTAGAGCTGGTCATTTTGTTGAAGTGATGGATCAGCAGCAAACAGATGTCGGAATCCCTGGCCATGACGACAGTGTTGTCAGCATCGGAGTGGACAGCATGTAGTACAACACGTGTGTCAGCCTCTTCATGTGTCGCAGCTAAGGCACTGACATCGGATTCAGGATTGGTTGATCGCACATCTCCTCTTCATGTGTGAGCTCTCCGGATACAACGACTTCGACAGCCCCAAAGTCATGTTGAAGAAGTTCTTGAGAGAGGAAGCGGGCGAGGTCGGCGCTGTTTTCCCCCATTGCTAGAAAATTTTTCCAATCTTTTGGCAGTGGATCGGCTGCACTTGTGATGTCCCTTCTTACCGGCTCCGGCTCTCCTGGTTCGTCTGCAGCGGGTCCAACTTTTAATTGACTTCGGACGATACCGGTCTAGTATACGGTCTTCCAAGGTGACTATCCTGTAGATGAAGATTGCAGCGAGGTCTCCAAAAGTAGTGGCGTTTGCTGATTTCCCAATGCTGTTCACTAAAGCTTGACCGTCTATAATCAGTTGTGAAGTGTCCCAATCAATGTCAATGGAGTTTGGGCATTCCACGTCTTCAGTTTTACCATCTTTTTACGAGTACTTTATTAACGAGTTTTACCACCGATGCCTTTTCAGATGATCTGAGGGTGCCATCCATTTATGCCAACGATAAAAGTACCGGAAGAAGCTCGTGTTTCAAAATGGAGGGCAAGTCAGTTTGTCTGCCTGCTTCGTAAGCCAAAGGACAAGGGAGATATAGGATAGGGCAACAGGGTTTTGGTCGCCATCTTGGATACCGGACTTCCGGTCCAAATTTTGCTTTGGCAACAGGCAAATTCGTATTCAGCGGGGTCGAAATGCCCTAAAACCGTTGTTTCCCCAACTGTTACATGAAATGCTTCTTGCACTTTATAGAGATGGATTTTCTATTTATGGGCCTAGTCTATTTGGGGTTATTTAAAAATATTATATATAGAGAACGTTCTAATGCCATAGAAGAATTGGAAAACAAAATATTAGCTACTGTAATGATTAGAAATGCAACAAATGCTGTAAGGACTGTAAGGAGGAAGTGTCAAAAATGCATAATGACAATGAAAGACAATTCGAACATTTATTGTAGTTTAGTTTTTCATATTTTTGGCAAAATTATTTTATATTATAAGAAGTGTTATTGTTAATAGTTTTCCATGGGCTCTCCTCATAAATATATTAAATTTTTCGAAAATTAACCACTTTTTTCTACAGATAAATATGACATTAGTATTATATATCATTGGATACCTAATTTAAGTTGTGATCGAATTATGAAATAATTTACATGGTGTTCCATTAAAAAAAACACACAAGTTATGTCTATATCTCGAAAACTGAGGCATACATAATTTTCTTAAGAATGTGTTACTCGATTTTCGATTCGGTAATTGAGATATAGAGGTCATCCCAAAAATGTTCCAAAAACGTTCTGTAGCTCGGTAGTCGAAAAAGATAGACGATCGCGGTTTGCGCCAGTGTTTGTTTCTCGAAAATCGAGCCCAGGACACTTATATTGGTTTTTGTTTATCTGTCATAGTTTTAGAGAAATCCCATCTAATTTGGTCCACCCTGTACTTATCAATTTTTTGTTTAATGTAAATGTCTTGGATAGAAAAATCTGGATGTGAAAGTAGTGATTCCTTAGGCAGCGGTTTTTATTCTTGAAGGACTACATAAAAATTAAAGAGCCAAATAGAAGTTTATTTAATTAGAATATATCACTGGAAAACTAAAAATAACCATTTTTATGATAGTCAATGTTGGCGTAAACAGCATAACATAATATGCGTATATCTTGGCGTGAACGATTAATTTATTATGTCTTTGTGCCACTACCATAGATAGATATACGTACATAAATATAGACGTATCAGCTCGCTCACATTTACGCCAAAGTTAATTATAATTGTTATTTCAATAATAATGCAGTAAATATGATTTATTCAAATATCAATTAATAACATCGTAATTAAATTTTAATTCAGTGTTATATGCATTTACGAGGGATAATATTATTCTTGTTAATTAATTTTAGGAATATAATAACAGTAGCTCAAATATTGATGTACAATGATACATTTTTATGTAGTGTCCTAAAATTACACCATTAGTCGGATTAAGGTTACCAATTGGTTAACGAGCAGCGAGCAGTTACATTGGGCAAACATGTCTACTAAATCTGATGAGACACAAGGAACATAAAGCTTCGAAGAACCCAAACGTTAGATTAAATTAGATTTGAAAAACGAGCTGGCTGATTGGCCTTGTTCACCGCGACCCCTTTGGATCTATTGTGGCACTCCTTATCTAATTTTACTTAGAGCTCCTTATCTATCTTTGTCTTTTGTATCAACCATAGCCTTGATGAGGGCTCTTTGGTATAGCTATCTGCCCTTGGTTTCTCTTCGCCAAGTAGTTGGAACCTCAGTCTGGCTAGGTCTTTGCAATGGCACAGGACATGTACTGAGGTTTCCTCTTCCTTTTGACAGAATCTGCATGTTGCTTCTCTGACAGGCCCATTAGACTCATATGTCTATTAAGTCTACAATAGTCCAATTAGAAGACCTAATAGCCTATATATTTTGGTGTAGCCCTGAATTTGGCCGATAGTTCTTAATGAACTTTTTGGCCTGTCTCTGACGTGGGAAATTCTTCCACCACTCTAGAGATTTATTTTGTTTATCCATTTATGAATGGATGTTCGCTAGCGTGGCTTAGCCACACCACAAAAGGGTTCGGGTCCTACTAGGGCCTTAGATGCGCCTTCCCGGGCCAATTCATCACTCTCCTCATTACTTCTGTGTCCCTCGTGTCCTCGTACCCATGCCACGGTATCGGTGTGAAGTTAGCAGCTAAAAGTTAGCAGCCAATTATACGGAAACGCCCGAACATCCATAGACGTACGTGTAAACATATTATAAAATATAAAACATAATTTTAAATACACAGAAATCAAATAAAATGTGTTGTATTTATACATAATAGACGCAAATTATTTGTAGCCGTCTAAGTGGGTGAAAGGCACCCTAAAGTAATACAAAACAAATAGTATTTGTAAAAAAGAGCATCAATTTCAAAATTCTGGCGAAATAGACCTAATGGATGACAATTATAAAGTCTGCAAGGAAATTTTCTTAGCAGCATTCTGAGAGGGTGAAAAACACCCTATATTATATGAAAAATATTGCCCCTACGGGAAACGAAGCATTAATACAAAATTACAAGTAAAATAGACTTAAGGAATGGTACTATACATGCTAAAAGGACAATTTCTTAGCGACCGTCCAAGGGGGTGAAAAACGCCCTTATATGACAAGAAAAACTAGTGCAGGTGTAAGAAACGACGTATCAAATTCGAAATACGCCTAAAATAGAGCTATTGCACGGTATTTATACATACTAGAAGGAAACGTTCTTAGCGGCCGTGTAAGGGGATGAAAGACACCCTTATATCACAAAGAAAAATATTGCTCGTACAGGAAACGGATGTCAATTTGAAAATACGCTTGCAATAGACCCAATATATGGTAATTATACATACTAGAAGGAAAAGTTCTTAGCGGCCGTGTAAGGGGATGAAACACACCCTTATATCACCAAAAAAAATATTGCTCGTACAGGAAACGGAGTGTCAATTTGAAAATACGGTTGCAATAGACCTACTGTATGGTATTTATACATACTAAAAGGAAAAGTTCTTAGCGGCCGTGTAAGGGGATGAAACACACCCTTATATCACCAAAAAAAATATTGCTCGTACAGGAAACGGAGTGTCAATTTGAAAATACGCTTGCAATTGACCCAATATATGGTAATTATACATACTAGAAGGAAAAGTTCTTAGCGGCCGTGTAAGGGGATGAAACACACCCTTATATCACCAAAAAAAATATTGCTCGTACAGGAAACGGAGTGTCAATTTGAAAATACGGTTGCAATAGACCTACTGTATGGTATTTATACATACTAAAAGGAAAAGTTCTTAGCGGCCGTGTAAGGGGATGAAACACACCCTTATATCACAAAAAAAAATGTTACTCGTACAGGAAACAGAGTGTCAATTTGAAAATACGCTTGTAATAGACCCAATATATGGTAATTATACATACTAGAAGGAAAAGTTCTTAGCGGCCGTATAAGGGGATGAAACACACCCTTATATCACCAAAAAAAATATTTCTCGTACAGGAAACAGAGTGTCAACTTGAAATCACGCTTGCAATAGACCCAATGTATGGCATTTATACATACTAGAAGGAAAAGTTCTTAGCGGCCGTGTAAGGGGATGAAAGACACCCTTATATCACAAAAAAAAATATTGCTCGTACAGGAAATGGAGTGTCAATTTGAAAATACGGTTGCAATAGACCCAATGTATGGTATTTATACATACTAAAAGGAAAAGTTCTTAGCGGCCGTATAAGGGGATGAAAGATACCCTTATATCACAAAAAAAATATTGCTCGTACAGGAAACGGAGTGTCAAATTGAAAATACGCTTGCAATAGACCCAATGTATGGTATTTATACATACTAGAAGGAAAAGTTCTTAGCGCCCGTGTAAGGGGATGAAAGACACCCTTATATCACAAAAAAAATGTTACTCGTACAGGAAACAGAGTGTCAATTTGAAAATACGCTTGTAATAGACCCAATATATGGTAATTATACATACTAGAAGGAAAAGTTCTTAGCGGCCGTATAAGGGGATGAAACACACCCTTATATCACCAAAAAAAATATTTCTTGTACAGGAAACAGAGTGTCAACTTGAAATCACGCTTGCAATAGACCCAATGTATGGCATTTATACATACTAGAAGGAAAAGTTCTTAGCGGCCGTGTAAGGGGATGAAAGACACCCTTATATCACAAAGAAAAATATTGCTCGTACAGGAAACGGATGTCAATTTGAAAATACGCTTGCAATAGACCCAATATATGGTAATTATACATACTAGAAGGAAAAGTTCTTAGCGGCCGTGTAAGGGGATGAAACACACCCTTATATCACCAAAAAAAATATTGCTCGTACAGGAAACGGAGTGTCAATTTGAAAATACGGTTGCAATAGACCTACTGTATGGTATTTATACATACTAAAAGGAAAAGTTCTTAGCGGCCGTGTAAGGGGATGAAACACACACTTATATCACCAAAAAAAATATTGCTCGTACAGGAAACGGAGTGTCAATTTGAAAATACGCTTGCAATTGACCCAATATATGGTAATTATACATACTAGAAGGAAAAGTTCTTAGCGGCCGTGTAAGGGGATGAAACACACCCTTATATCACCAAAAAAAATATTGCTCGTACAGGAAACGGAGTGTCAATTTGAAAATACGGTTGCAATAGACCTACTGTATGGTATTTATACATACTAAAAGGAAAAGTTCTTAGCGGCCGTGTAAGGGGATGAAACACACCCTTATATCACAAAAAAAAATGTTACTCGTACAGGAAACAGAGTGTCAATTTGAAAATACGCTTGTAATAGACCCAATATATGGTAATTATACATACTAGAAGGAAAAGTTCTTAGCGGCCGTATAAGGGGATGAAACACACCCTTATATCACCAAAAAAAATATTTCTCGTACAGGAAACAGAGTGTCAACTTGAAATCACGCTTGCAATAGACCCAATGTATGGCATTTATACATACTAGAAGGAAAAGTTCTTAGCGGCCGTGTAAGGGGATGAAAGACACCCTTATATCACAAAAAAAAATATTGCTCGTACAGGAAATGGAGTGTCAATTTGAAAATACGGTTGCAATAGACCCAATGTATGGTATTTATACATACTAAAAGGAAAAGTTCTTAGCGGCCGTATAAGGGGATGAAAGATACCCTTATATCACAAAAAAAATATTGCTCGTACAGGAAACGGAGTGTCAAATTGAAAATACGCTTGCAATAGACCCAATGTATGGTATTTATACATACTAGAAGGAAAAGTTCTTAGCGGCCGTGTAAGGGGATGAAACACACCCTTATATCACAAAAAAAAATGTTACTCGTACAGGAAACAGAGTGTCAATTTGAAAATACGCTTGTAATAGACCCAATATATGGTAATTATACATACTAGAAGGAAAAGTTCTTAGCGGCCGTATAAGGAGATGAAACACACCCTTATATCACCAAAAAAAATATTTCTCGTACAGGAAACAGAGTGTCAACTTGAAATCACGCTTGCAATAGACCCAATGTATGGCATTTATACATACTAGAAGGAAAAGTTCTTAGCGGCCGTGTAAGGGGATGAAAGACACCCTTATATCACAAAAAAAAAATATTGCTCCTACAGGAAATGGAGTGTCAATTTGAAAATACGGTTGCAATAGACCCAATGTATGGTATTTATACATACTAAAAGGAAAAGTTCTTAGCGGCCGTATAAGGGGATGAAAGATACCCTTATATCACAAAAAAAATATTGCTCGTACAGGAAACGGAGTGTCAAATTGAAAATACGCTTGCAATAGACCCAATGTATGGTATTTATACATACTAGAAGGAAAAGTTCTTAGCGCCCGTGTAAGGGGATGAAAGACATCCTTATATCACAAAAAAAATGTTACTCGTACAGGAAACAGAGTGTCAATTTGAAAATACGCTTGTAATAGACCCAATATATGGTAATTATACATACTAGAAGGAAAAGTTCTTAGCGGCCGTATAAGGGGATGAAACACACCCTTATATCACCAAAAAAAATATTTCTTGTACAGGAAACAGAGTGTCAACTTGAAATCACGCTTGCAATAGACCCAATGTATGGCATTTATACATACTAGAAGGAAAAGTTCTTAGCGGCCGTGTAAGGGGATGAAAGACACCCTTATATCACAAAAAAAAAATATTGCTCGTACAGGAAATGGAGTGTCAATTTGAAAATACGGTTGCAATAGACCCAATGTATGGTATTTATACATACTAAAAGGAAAAGTTCTTAGCGGCCGTGTAAGGGGATGAAAGACACCCTTATATCACAAAAAAAATATTGCTCGTGCAGGAAACGGAGTGTCAAATTGAAAATACGCTTGCAGTAGACCCAATGTATGGTAGTTATACATACTAAAGGGAAAAGTTCTTAGCGGCCGTGTAAGGGGATGAAAGGCACCCTTATATCACAAAAAAAAATATTGCTCGTACAGGAAATGGAGTGTCACTTTGAAAATACGCTTTCAATTTACCCAATGTATGGTAAAGGAAATGTTCTTCACGGCCATGTAAGGGGGTGAGATCGCAAGAAAAATTATTGTTGCTATAGGAAACGTACTATTAATTTGAAAATATGGCCGCAATAAACTCAATATATCGTAATTATCCATACTAAAAGAAAAAGTTCTTAGCGGGCGTGTAAGGGGTGAAAGACACCCTTATATCACAGGAACAAATATTGCTCGTACGACAAACAGAGTATCAGTTTGAAAATACGTCTACAATATATCTAATATATGATAGTTGTACATACTAAAAGGATAAGTTATTAGCGGCTTTCTAAGGGAGTGAAGGAAACCCTTTTATGATATAGAACTAATCGTTTGTAGTGGAAACGGTTTATCAATTTGAAAATAATCGTAGGATAAACGTAATGCATGATAATTGTACAAAGCAAGTGAAAAATGTCTTAAAGTTCGTCTAAGAGGGTGGAAATAGCCTTAAAAGTTTCATACCTTTTAAAGGTGTTTCCTCATGGAAACATTGCTCGTACAAGAAACGGAGTATCGACGTACAATAGCATGCTGTTTGTAAATACTACAGTTAAATGTTCTTTGCCAATGAGGGTGGTTTTTTGTATAAAATAAAATAATAATATTGTTACAACAGGATACAGATTATCACTTTCAACAAAGGCAGAAAATACTTAAAAGGACACCGCACGTTTTGTGGGTATATTGGTGGTGTGTCAAATTTGATGAATTTTTGATATGCTATAGTTCAAATGATTCTGAACAATAAGTTCCTTTGACGAATTATGGACAGTTTCTCTGATAGATGGCTCCGAAGACTGAACCTACCTCTCGATACCATACCATGATCTCTCAACACTACCGCAGTTATTGAAATAATAACTGTTGGAAATGAATAACCAGACTATTTACCATTATTTGGTCTTAGATTGATGTGCCTGAACTTTCGGTTTTGCCGGAAGGGACGTCAAATCACGTTTTTTCGAATGCACAAGTCCCGTTTTACTTCAATTTAATGATCATATATATAAGTAGCTCTATTAAAATTCACTATCTTAGTGAATAAGTAAGTACATGCATTGACTGTTCGAACATTGATGCTAGCTTGATACCGCATGCATCATAATCTTGGTATAAAACAGAGTTGATTTTATTTTTCAAGATATAAAATTGCAATTGTCTAGTCAATGAAAACAAATTATCTTTGAGACCTTTGAGTAGAATAGGCAGTGTTTGTTTATTTATAATACATTAAACCTTATTATTTTTAGTATAAATTGCATAGCTAATTATTTTCATTTTTTTAAATATTTACTTATTTTAGTCATTCAATAATAGATTTATTTCAAATTAATTAAACCTTATTCATACAGAAATTAAATCCTATGTGCGGCATGTTAGGTTTTATAATAAGATTGACTTACTTTGGAACTTAGAAAAGCAATCGCAACGCATATACATATGTATATCTAGTTCATGTTTTCAACTGTTTTTAATATAATCTGCCTTTGTTTCATCCAGCCTTTCATTGTGCCTCGCACCGTGCATGTGTGGCTGGCTGCGACGCGTGATAGGGGAGGAATGTTGTTCTTTGTTAATCAATTTGAAATAAAATTTATTTTTTTGGTTTGATTTCTATTAAGGAATTATTAAAATAGGTAAATATTTAAAAAAATGAAAATAATCAGCTATGCAATTTTTTGCTAAAAATAATAAGGTTTAATGTATTATAAATAAACAAAAACTGCTTATTGTACTTGTAAAAATAATTAGTTTTCATTGACTAGATACAACTGCAATTTCATATCTAGAAAAGTAAAATAAACTTTGTATTGTACCAAGATTATGAAGTACCCGGTACTAAGCTAGCATCAATGTTCGATCAGCTAATGCACGTACTTACTTATTTATTAAGATAGTGAATTTTTATAAAGCTAGTTATATACATGATTAATGAATTGAAGTAAAACGGGTGTTATGCATTTGAAAAAAACTTGATTTGACCCCACTTCCGGCAAAACCGGAAGTTCAGGCACATCAATAAAAGACCAAATAATGGTAAATAGTCTGGTTATTCATTTCCAACAGTTATTATTTCAATAACTGCGGTAGTGTTGAGAGATCATGGTATAGTATCGAGAGGTAGGTTCAGTCTTCGGAGCCATCTATCAGAGAAACTGTCCATAATTCGTCAAAGGAACTTATTGTTCAGAATCATTTGAACTATAACATATCAAAAATTCATCAAATTTGACAGGCCACCAATATACCCACAAAACGTGCGGTGTCCTTTTAAGTATTATCTGCCTTTGTTGAAAGTGATAATCTGTTTCCTGTTGTAACAATATTATTATTTTATTTTATACAAAAAACCACCCTCATTGGCAAAGAACATTTAACTGTAGTATTTACAAACAGCATGCTATTGTACGTCGATACTCCGTTTCTTGTACGAGCAATGTTTCCATGAGGAAACACCTTTAAAAGGTATGAAACTTTTAAGACTATTTCCACCCTCTTAGACGACCTTTAAGACATTTTCCACTTGCTTTGTACAATTATCATGCATTAGGTTTATCCTACGATTATTTTCAAATTGATAAACCGTTTCCACTACAAACGATAAGTTCTATATCATAAAAAGGTTTCCTTCACTCCCTTAGAAAGCCGCTAATAACTTATCCTTTTAGTATGTACAACCATCATATATTAGATATATTGTAGACGTATTTTCAAACTGATACTCTGTTTCTCGTACGAGCAATATTTTTTCCTGTAATATAAGGGTGTCTTTCACCCCTTACACGCTCGCTAAGAACTTTTTCTTTTAGTATGTATAATTACGATATATTGAGTTTATTTCGAGCATATTTTCAAATTAATAGTACGTTTCCTATAGCAACAATAATTTTTCTTGCAATCTCACCCCCTTACATGGCCGTGAAGAACATTTCCTTTACCATACATTGGGTAAATTGCAAGCGTATTTTCAAATTAACACTCCATTTCCTGTACGAGCAATATTTTTTTTGTGATATAAGGGTGTCTTTCATCCCCTTACACGGCCGCTAAGAACTTTTCCTTCTAGTATGTATAAATACCATACATTGAGTCTATTGCAAGCGTATTTTCAATTTGACACTCCGTTTCCTGTACGAGCAATATTTTTTTTGTGATATAAGGGTATCTTTCATCCCCTTATACGGCCGCTAAGAACTTTTCCTTTTAGTATGTATAAATACCATACATTGGGTCTATTGCAACCGTATTTTCAAATTGACACTCCATTTCCTGTACGAGCAATATTTTTTTTTGTGATATAAGGGTGTCTTTCATCCCCTTACACGGCCGCTAAGAACTTTTCCTTCTAGTATGTATAAATGCCATACATTGGGTCTATTGCAAGCGTGATTTCAAGTTGACACTCTGTTTCCTGTACAAGAAATATTTTTTTTGGTGATATAAGGGTGTGTTTCATCCCCTTATACGGCCGCTAAGAACTTTTCCTTCTAGTATGTATAATTACCATATATTGGGTCTATTACAAGCGTATTTTCAAATTGACACTCTGTTTCCTGTACGAGTAACATTTTTTTTGTGATATAAGGGTGTCTTTCATCCCCTTACACGGGCGCTAAGAACTTTTCCTTCTAGTATGTATAAATACCATACATTGGGTCTATTGCAAGCGTATTTTCAATTTGACACTCCGTTTCCTGTACGAGCAATATTTTTTTTGTGATATAAGGGTATCTTTCATCCCCTTATACGGCCGCTAAGAACTTTTCCTTTTAGTATGTATAAATACCATACATTGGGTCTATTGCAACCGTATTTTCAAATTGACACTCCATTTCCTGTACGAGCAATATTTTTTTTTGTGATATAAGGGTGTCTTTCATCCCCTTACACGGCCGCTAAGAACTTTTCCTTCTAGTATGTATAAATGCCATACATTGGGTCTATTGCAAGCGTGATTTCAAGTTGACACTCTGTTTCCTGTACAAGAAATATTTTTTTTGGTGATATAAGGGTGTGTTCATCCCCTTATACGGCCGCTAAGAACTTTTCCTTCTAGTATGTATAATTACCATATATTGGGTCTATTACAAGCGTATTTTCAAATTGACACTCTGTTTCCTGTACGAGTAACATTTTTTTTGTGATATAAGGGTGTCTTTCATCCCCTTACACGGGCGCTAAGAACTTTTCCTTCTAGTATGTATAAATACCATACATTGGGTCTATTGCAAGCGTATTTTCAATTTGACACTCCGTTTCCTGTACGAGCAATATTTTTTTTGTGATATAAGGGTATCTTTCATCCCCTTATACGGCCGCTAAGAACTTTTCCTTTTAGTATGTATAAATACCATACATTGGGTCTATTGCAACCGTATTTTCAAATTGACACTCCATTTCCTGTACGAGCAATATTTTTTTTTGTGATATAAGGGTGTCTTTCATCCCCTTACACGGCCGCTAAGAACTTTTCCTTCTAGTATGTATAAATGCCATACATTGGGTCTATTGCAAGCGTGATTTCAAGTTGACACTCTGTTTCCTGTACGAGAAATATTTTTTTTGGTGATATAAGGGTGTGTTTCATCCCCTTATACGGCCGCTAAGAACTTTTCCTTCTAGTATGTATAATTACCATATATTGGGTCTATTACAAGCGTATTTTCAAATTGACATTCTGTTTCCTGTACGAGTAACATTTTTTTTTGTGATATAAGGGTGTGTTTCATCCCCTTACACGGCCGCTAAGAACTTTTCCTTTTAGTATGTATAATTACCATATATTGGGTCAATTGCAAGCGTATTTTCAAATTGACACTCCGTTTCCTGTACGAGCAATATTTTTTTTGTTGATATAAGGGTGTGTTTCATCCCCTTATACGGCCGCTAAGAACTTTTCCTTCTAGTATGTATAATTACCATATATTGGGTCAATTGCAAGCGTATTTTCAAATTGACACTCCGTTTCCTGGAGAGCAATATTTTTTTTGGTGATATAAGGGTGTGTTTCATCCCCTTACACGGCCGCTAAGAACTTTTCCTTTTAGTATGTATAAATACCATACAGTAGGTCTATTGCAACCGTATTTTCAAATTGACACTCCGTTTCCTGTACGAGCAATATTTTTTTTTGTGATATAAGGGTGTCTTTCATCCCCTTACACGGCCGCTAAGAACTTTTCCTTCTAGTATGTATAAATGCCATACATTGGGTCTATTGCAAGCGTGATTTCAAGTTGACACTCTGTTTCCTGTACGAGAAATATTTTTTTTGGTGATATAAGGGTGTGTTTCATCGCCTTACACGGCCGCTAAGAACTTTTCCTTTTAGTATGTATAAATACCATACAGTAGGTCTATTGCAACCGTATTTTCAAATTGACACTCCGTTTCCTGTACGAGTAATATTTTTTTTGGTGATATAAGGGTGTGTTTCAACCCCTTACACGGCCGCTAAGAACTTTTCCTTTTAGTATGTATAAATACCATACAGTAGGTCTATTGCAACCGTATTTTCAAATTGACACTCCGTTTCCTGTACGAGCAATATTTTTTTTGGTGATATAAGGGTGTGTTTCATCCCCTTACACGGCCGCTAAGAACTTTTCCTTCTAGTATGTATAATTACCATATATTGGGTCAATTGCAAGCGTATTTTCAAATTGACACTCTGTTTCCTGTACGAGCAATATTTTTTTTGGTGATATAAGGGTGTGTTTCATCCCCTTACACGGCCGCTAAGAACTTTTCCTTCTAGTATGTATAATTACCATATATTGGGTCAATTGCAAGCGTATTTTCAAATTGACACTCCGTTTCCTGTACGAGCAATATTTTTTTTGGTGATATAAGGGTGTGTTTCATCCCCTTACACGGGCGCTAAGAACTTTTCCTTCTAGTATGTATAAATACCATACATTGGGTCTATTGCAAGCGTATTTTCAATTTGACACTCCGTTTCCTGTACGAGCAATATTTTTTTTGTGATATAAGGGTATCTTTCATCCCCTTATACGGCCGCTAAGAACTTTTCCTTTTAGTATGTATAAATACCATACATTGGGTCTATTGCAACCGTATTTTCAAATTGACACTCCATTTCCTGTACGAGCAATATTTTTTTTTGTGATATAAGGGTGTCTTTCATCCCCTTACACGGCCGCTAAGAACTTTTCCTTCTAGTATGTATAAATGCCATACATTGGGTCTATTGCAAGCGTGATTTCAAGTTGACACTCTGTTTCCTGTACGAGAAATATTTTTTTTGGTGATATAAGGGTGTGTTTCATCCCCTTATACGGCCGCTAAGAACTTTTCCTTCTAGTATGTATAATTACCATATATTGGGTCTATTACAAGCGTATTTTCAAATTGACATTCTGTTTCCTGTACGAGTAACATTTTTTTTTGTGATATAAGGGTGTGTTTCATCCCCTTACACGGCCGCTAAGAACTTTTCCTTTTAGTATGTATAAATACCATACAGTAGGTCTATTGCAACCGTATTTTCAAATTGACACTCCGTTTCCTGTACGAGCAATATTTTTTTTGGTGATATGAGGGTATGTTTCATCCCCTTACACGGCCGCTAAGAACTTTTCCTTTTAGTATGTATAACCACCATACAGTAGGTCTATTGCAACCGTATTTTCAAATTGACACTCCGTTTCCTGTACGAGCAATATTTTTTTTGTTGATATAAGGGTGTGTTTCATCCCCTTATACGGCCGCTAAGAACTTTTCCTTCTAGTATGTATAATTACCATATATTGGGTCAATTGCAAGCGTATTTTCAAATTGACACTCCGTTTCCTGTACGAGCAATATTTTTTTTGGTGATATAAGGGTGTGTTTCATCCCCTTACACGGCCGCTAAGAACTTTTCCTTTTAGTATGTATAAATACCATACAGTAGGTCTATTGCAACCGTATTTTCAAATTGACACTCCGTTTCCTGTACGAGTAATATTTTTTTTGGTGATATAAGGGTGTGTTTCAACCCCTTACACGGCCGCTAAGAACTTTTCCTTTTAGTATGTATAAATACCATACAGTAGGTCTATTGCAACCGTATTTTCAAATTGACACTCCGTTTCCTGTACGAGCAATATTTTTTTTGGTGATATAAGGGTGTGTTTCATCCCCTTACACGGCCGCTAAGAACTTTTCCTTCTAGTATGTATAATTACCATATATTGGGTCAATTGCAAGCGTATTTTCAAATTGACACTCTGTTTCCTGTACGAGCAATATTTTTTTTGGTGATATAAGGGTGTGTTTCATCCCCTTACACGGCCGCTAAGAACTTTTCCTTCTAGTATGTATAATTACCATATATTGGGTCAATTGCAAGCGTATTTTCAAATTGACACTCCGTTTCCTGTACGAGCAATATTTTTTTTGGTGATATAAGGGTGTGTTTCATCCCCTTACACGGCCGCTAAGAACTTTTCCTTTTAGTATGTATAAATACCATACAGTAGGTCTATTGCAACCGTATTTTCAAATTGACACTCCGTTTCCTGTACGAGCAATATTTTTTTTGGTGATATAAGGGTGTGTTTCATTCCCTTACACGGCCGCTAAGAACTTTTCCTTCTAGTATGTATAATTACCATATATTGGGTCTATTGCAAGCGTATTTTCAAATTGACATCCGTTTCCTGTACGAGCAATATTTTTCTTTGTGATATAAGGGTGTCTTTCATCCCCCTACACGGCCGCTAAGAACGTTTCCTTCTAGTATGTATAAATACCGTGCAATAGCTCTATTTTAGGCGTATTTCGAATTTGATACGTCGTTTCTTACACCTGCACTAGTTTTTCTTGTCATATAAGGGCGTTTTTCACCCCCTTGGACGGTCGCTAAGAAATTGTCCTTTTAGCATGTATAGTACCATTCCTTAAGTCTATTTTACTTGTAGTTTTGTATTAATGCTTCGTTTCCCGTAGGGGCAATATTTTTCATATAATATAGGGTGTTTTTCACCCTCTCAGAATGCTGCTAAGAAAATTTCCTTGCAGACTTTATAATTGTCATCCATTAGGTCTATTTCGCCAGAATTTTGAAATTGATGCTCTTTTTTACAAATACTATTTGTTTTGTATTACTTTAGGGTGCCTTTCACCCACTTAGACGGCTACAAATAATTTGCGTCTATTATGTATAAATACAACACATTTTATTTGATTTCTGTGTATTTAAAATTATGTTTTATATTTTATAATATGTTTACACGTACGTCTATGGATGTTCGGGCGTTTCCGTATAATTGGCTGCTAACTTTTAGCTGCTAACTTCACACCGATTGCCACGGTCACTTTGTTCTGACTTCCTAGGTCCGTAAGGGCATTTATCCAATCCCATACTAGTCTTGAATCGATCTTCATGGAATCGAGTGCCTTTAGCGCTGCCTGGCTGTCGGAAAAAATGGCAATTGACTGGTTTACAGTTCCTTGCATCATTATTTCCTTTGCACACCACTGTATAGCGGCCACTTCAGCCTGAAATATCGTGGCGTGTATTCCTAGACTTACCGGGATTTTCATTTTCGAGCTTATCCCGTAAATCCCAGCTCCGACTCCCTGTTCTGTCTTGGAGCCGTCCGTATACCAAATCGTTTGCGCGGATATTGGAGAACCGTTTTTCCGGTCCTCTCTGTCGGGTATTTTGATTTGAAAATATTTATAGAAGTTATACACCATAGTGTCCTTGGGCATTCCCAAAATGGAATCTACCTTCAGCTCTGAGTATAACTTTTGGTGCTGTTCCTTGATGTTGTCTCATGGGCTTTGTGCCTTGCGTTAGTCTGTGTACCACTGAACGAGCTTCCCCTTGGATAAGTATGTGCAATGGTGTCAGGTCTAAAAGGACTTCCAATGCAGCCGTAGGAGCAGTTTTTATGGCCCCAGTGGCGCACAGGCAAGCAAGCCTTTGTACTCCACTTAATTTGCTCCAAGCTGCAATGTCTTGGTCCACCATACCACTGATCCACAGATTATCACGGGTCTTACAACTCTAGTGTATAACCACAGGGTCATCTTGGGGTTTAACCTCCAGTTTTTTCCATACTTATGCCTGCACCTTTCCCAGGGCAATGGTTGCTTTTTGTGTTGGATGTTAACTGAATGAAAATAACAACGAAATAGACATTAGCATCCAATGATTCGTCGATGTTTTGTCTCCACATGGTACAGCTCCTCGACTATTAAGCTTTGATTTAGAGGTGTTCAAAGGTGTGAGCAAAATATGGTTTTATCGGAAGAACGTATAGGTATATGTGTAATAAATATTCTCTTATAGTTTTATCCTCCTACAGAAACTTGGAACTGATTTATGCAAAAAGTTACAGACATGATTTATTGCATGGCTCGGTTAAATATCCCAGAACAATTAATTCTTAGTACTCAACATTGTCGGTGTAATACACAGTTCAGTATTATTATCACAGCTTTGAAGGAGTTCAGTCATGGTGTGAGAAAATTAAAAATTTTATGGCGTCCGTTTGTGCTTGATGTATAAAGGAGGCCGATATGAATGGATTCATTTAAATGAGTTCAGTGTGTTTACTTCAAGATTAGCCACAATTCCGGTCTGAAGTGTTTCATATGCAGGTTTACTACGTGGAAAAATATACCGCAAGATTATTTCTTGATGCACACACTCAAGATATTGTTTATATAACTGAAGAGAGAGACTAATCTTGATGAACTTTTATTTTTCTAGATGAATTTAGTTATTTTTAGCCTTGGGAGGATTTTGGAACAATGTAGTACTTTACCCGCGTTGTTTTCTCTGGTGGTTTAGTTACATCCTACACAAAAAAGCCGTCTTCCATGAACCAAAAAATAAAGAAACATAATCACTATTAGTACAAATAGTCCCTTCAAATTAGAAAATATTTAAGAAAATTTTCCCACAGTTATGAGACCTGTAAAAAGTAAAGTATTTGGATTGTCTAAACATGATTTTCACCCCCCGCAGTTCTAGAAAAGGGTGGTTTTTGAGAAATTTGCACATATATATGAATTTTAGCGTTTTTTCGTCTTTTTCTCTATATTGAGGAAAAACTAAGCATTTTGGTGAAAAATATCAAGAGAGCAAAGTAGTAGAGCATAATATTTTCTATAAGTTTTGTTTCTACCTTTTTCGAATTCCGCTTAGTTTCGCCGCTAGAGGGCGTGAAAGAAATAAATATACATATCGACTTTTGCGCCTTTTTTTAGATTTCGAGGCAAAATTATGCATTTTTATGAAAAATTACAGGAGATCAAAGTTGTAGAACATAAAATCACTGTCTTTAGGTGTTTTCTAGTTTTTTTTTTCCATAAAAATATGTATACAAGCGTGTCCTCCGATTGGTGTACCTTTGTTTTTTTTTAAATCATGTAGGCCATGACAGTTAAGCAAAAACGAATTTCATGTTGGGTAAAGCACCTTTTCTGTAAAAGATACAGGAAAATGTCATTAAGGAAAGTTATTCAGATTAAAAAGTTATAGGCCTATACAAAATTTCAATAACATACGCCTACTTTGATGATTTTGATTTTTTCAATATAATTGCATTTTACGAAAAAAAAAATAGTATGCCAGTTTACTAACGTGTTTGATTTAGTACATAATGGAGTAAACACTTTAGTAAACCGGCAACATTTTTTTTCGTAAAATGCGAGGTAAAATGCTATATTAAAAAAATCAAAATCATCAAAGTAGGCGTATGTTCTTGAAATTTTGCATAAGGCTATAACTTTTTAATCTGAATAACTTTCCTTAATGACATTTTGCTGTATCTTTTGCAGAAAAGGTACTTTACCTAACATGAAATTCATTTTTGCTTAACTATCATGGCCTACATGATTTAAAAAAAAACAAAAGTACACCCTAAATTACTTCTTGGTAAGCAGTGGCTGAACCTCCAAACATGAAAAAAAAATTCGAAAATTTTTTGTCCATTTCACCTATAGCGAACTCAATCGGAGAGCACGCCCGTATATATACATATACATATTTTATGTTCTACAACTATGATCTCACGTAATTACTCCCACGTCCAGTGGAAGTATAGTAACGACAAAAAAATTTTAAAAAATTTTTATTGTCCAAATAGGCTTAAAATGTCATGAAACGTCGAGATTTTAAGTTTGAGCGAAACAAAAATTTCTGTCTGTCTGTCGGTCTGTCTGTCTGTCGGTCTGTCTGTCGGTCTGTAACTTTTTTTTGTGCGCACGTTTACTCTGGAACCGTTTAAGATATTGACTTGAAATTTGGTACACATATGTACTTTAACGAGATCTAGAACTAGATTATATTTTCATCTTGTTCCGTCGAAGGGTTGGGGGTAAATTGGGGTAAATTTTGGGGTAAATAGGTCAATCAAGCAGGTAAGAGTCCATAAAATTGGTATTTAGTATATACAAGAGAAGCTAAGGTCTCAAAAAAATTTTTGGCATTAGCCACCCCCACCCCCTTATTAAAGGGAATGAAAAAAAAAAGTGTTTTAGTGTATATACAGGAACCAGAAACCTCAAAATATTTTTTTACTTCATCCACCCCCCACCACTACCGATGTGGGGTATCGTTTTATGGGTTTTTGGGGTAGAGGATTTCAAATATTATATTATTAAAGTTCCATAAACAATTATTTTCACGTACAAAGTTTTTTCATTGTGAGTGACTTGGATAGAGAATCTGGATGTGGAAGTAGTGATTCCTTGGGCAGCGGTTTTTTTTTATAAAAATGCATAATTTTGGCCCAAAATCTAAAAAAAGGCGCAAAAGTCCATATGTCGAAAAAGAAAATTTCGTAGGAAATTTTATGCTCTACAACTTTGCTCTCTTGATATTTTTCACCAAAATGCATAGTTTTTCCTAAAAATAGAGAAAAAGACGAAAAAACGCTAAAATTCATATATATATATACACATATATATATATATATATATATATATATATATATATATATATATATATATATATATATATATATATATATATATATATATATGTATATATTTCTCAAAAACCACCCTTTTTTAGAACTGCGGGGGGTGAAAATCATGATTAGACAACCCAAATACTTCACTTCTTACAGGTCTCATAACTGTGGGAAGATTTTCCATAAAACAGCGAAAAGTTTTTCTCAACCTCTGGGGAGGCTGGTTCTATTGCCCCCCCCCCCCAGATGAATTTTCTGGCTGCGCCACTGGTTGTAGGTGAAAGGATTGCATTGATACAGTAGGCGAGAGTTTCCAACGATACGCTCAGGAATACGTATTAACTAATTTATAACAATTAAAAAAAAAGTAAACGCGTGTATGCTATCACGTTACATCACCTTAAAGAAAACAATTGAATGAAAAATGAGTATAGGATTAGAAAATTTCGATAGGAATTTTCTCCATTTTTCTTTTTACCTATTTGATATTTTACTTCAAAACGCATATTTTATGAGATATTGGTGATTTTATGAAAAAAAAAAACGGAATATATAACATTTTTTGGATAGTACTCCCCTCCCCCCAATAAAATGGGAGATTAACTGTAATGGTGGTTATTATGCCGATTAAAAATTCCGACACTGCTTATATGGGCCTCGTCTGTCTATATAATTGTTCCTTAAAATCGTGGCAGTTCGTTGCACTGACGCAAAAATCACTGGCAAAAATCGAGATGCCATTGAAAATCATTTGGATATAGAGATGGTGACTAATCCTAATTTTGTAGGGATTGGATATATTTTTTTAGGCAACACAACGCAGTTGTTTTTGGGATTTCTAAATTTCCCAGTATTTCGCGAGATATATTAGGATTTTCTCTTACAATTTCTAAAACAATATTTTCTACAATGTCTCTAACTGCTTTATTATATATTTTTGCTCAAGGTTTTACAAATGATCCAAACTCTTTTAAATTTTGTTGTAGCCTTTTGAAAAATTTTATGCCTGGCTGTCTGTTTTCTGGATATCTAAAAATATTGTTCAGGCGGCACTTTTGGCACGAAGTTTTGCTGTCTATAACTTACCTATTAAAATAAAGCTCGGAAGCTAAATTTGAATCTTCTCCGCATTCTATAAAACACTTAATCATATCATATTTTCACCATTACTAAATTGAACCATTTTTAACAATGCTTCGAGGGGCCAACCACTGGCCCAAAATTTGTACACGTATTCCAGGAATACTGTATTCCCGAAGTATTTCCGAGAATACTGAGTATTCCAGAGTATTCCCGAGTATTTCCGAGTATTCCAGAGTATTCCCGTGGTATTTCTGAACATTTGTACTCGTATTTCCGGTAGTGTACTCGTATTTCCTCAACCTATCAAATTCACATTGATTCATATTTTGTAAATCTGTTATTAGACAATTAATAATTACAAAACTAATGGTTCAAATCCAATACATTTATTATTTTTAACTCTATTTTAAAAAATATATATTTTTAAACTTTAAATTTAATTGGTAAAATTTGTTTAATAAAACGCTTTGAATCTAATATTTAAATAAAAAATGTTTATAATACAGTGTGTTGTCTAACGAGTTTAAAAACACTATATATTATTAATATGCTCATTAACATGATTATAAAACATGGCAAAGGGTTCAATCACTTTCAACCCCCACTGAACTGCAGTGCAGGTACCCAGTAAATTTAATTATAATTTAAAAAAAATTTCTGTCTGTCGGTCTGTATGTAACTTTTTTGTGCGCACGTTTACTCTGGAACTGTTTGAGATATTGGCTTGAAATTTGGTACACATATGTACTTTAATAAGATCTGGAACTAGATTATATTTTCATCTTGTTCCGTCGAAGGGTTGGGGGTAAATTGGGGTAAATTTGGGGTAAATACGTAAATTAAGCTTAAGCAGGTAAGAGTCCATAAAATTGGTATTTAGTATATACAAGAGAAGCTAAGGTCTCAAAAAAATTTTTGGCATTAGCCATCCCTATTGCCACCCATTATTAAAGGGGATGAAAAAAATGTGTTTTAGTGTGTGTACTAGAACCAGAAACCTCAAAATATTTTTTTACGTCATTCACCCCCACTACCACCCCCACCCTACTACCGATGTGGGGTATCGTTTTATGGGTTTTTGGGGTAGAAGATTTCAAATATTATATTGTTAAAGTTCCGTAAACAGTTATTTCCACATACAAAATTTTTTCATTGGGCAGCGGTTTTCTATATTGATCCGATCGCGTCTTCGGATTGTAAATGGGTTTGTCCCCATTAGATTTACTGGACCATAGAACAAACATTCTGGTGTGACTGAATGGATGTCATCCTAGGGAGGATGACATCCTCCCTAGGCCACTTAAAAGTATCTAATGTATCTAACACAAAGTAACGACTACTAAATGAAATTAATTCATTAAATGAGCCCATTAACGTAATAAATATTGTTATACCAAAATACACAATACACGTCATTGAAAAGTTGAAATAAATTTCATTTAATCCGACGTATTACACCAGAATAGTTTTTTTTTACCTGCTGATTCCTATTTTAAGAAGTAATGGTTTGTTGCGGCCGACATCCGCATATGAACTGAGGTTTTAATATTTTGCGACCGTATTATATATTATACAACGTAGAGATGCAACGGATAGTGTCTTGGCCGGATACCGAATACCGGATATCCGGCGTACTTCTTGGACCGGATACCGGATATCCGGCTTACATTGAAAGTTGGATTGAAAACACGTTTTGACAACCTCAACGACAAAAAATACTTACTGTCAACTCTTCTAGACCCCAGATTTAAAACAAGTTTTTTCGATGAAAGTCAGGCTGAAAAATTCCGTCAAATTATTCTGCTGGAGGCTTAAAAAAATAGTTGTGATGATTCATATTCAAGCATGATAGTGAAAGTGGTTCTTCTCCTTCCAATAAACAAAGTAAGAGAAACCCACTAGATAATGTTACTGCTGATATTCACAACACTTTTTGGGACTGTTTTGAGGAAGTGGCGAAAAAATAGTAGCGTTAATGAAAACATTTCGGAGAAAAGTTCAATGGCCGAGGAGATCGATTATTATTTGAAAGGAGCACGGATTCAAAGAAATAGTGACCCTTACGCATGGTGGTATTCTAACTCCAATCAGTATACACCTTTGTCAAAGTTTGTAAACATATGTCTTTCAGCCCTCGCCGTAGTGTATACAGTGAGAGGCCCGTTTCAGAAGCTGGCAACGTATACGAAAAGAAACGCAATCGTCTACTACTTCTAAACGCTGAAAAACTCATCTATCTTTATTCACCATAATTTACCATTGGTAAACTTTAAGTATTAATTTAGTAACTAATCTATAGATATTGCCAGTTTGTAGTAATAATTGTAATGCAGGATAAGAGAAAAATAATAAAACTGTTTCATTTTTATACCACTTTTTATTTTTTAACTATCCGGTTTTGGCCGGATATTAGATTACTATCCGGTGCCCAGCCGAATAGTAATAAAGTGGCCGGATAGTAACCGGATATCCGTTGCATCTCTAATACATAGGTACTAAGCATACTATTATTTTTAAAACAGGATTTTTTGTTTAAAGTATTTACTCATCATGATGAATTTTAGCAAACAATTACACTAAGCACCGAGACAAGGCACAAACAACCACTAAGACTATGAGCCGGTGCATATCCTTGACTCGATTCTCGACTATTTCCGAAGTATTCCGGAACATTCCTGACTATTGCCGGGGTATTCCTGAGTATTCCAGAGTATCGCCTTAGTATTCCTGTGAATTGCTGAGTATTCCTGAGTATTCCCGAGTATTCCCGTGGTATTCCTGAAAATTTGTACACGTATTTCCGGCAGTGGTTGACCTCTCGCAATGCTTACTCACAATTAACTCACAAATTAGTTTTTGACATTTCCGTTTATTTCGATTTTCTTTTTTTACCATGGCCTTCTCAATAGAAATGCGATAAATATGCATAGATGTCAACAGAAGACAATTCAAACATTTATTGTAGTTTAGTTTTCCTATTTTTGGCAAAATTATTTTATATCATAAGAAGTTTTGTTGTTAATAGTTTTCCATGGCCTCCTCACAAATATATTAAATTTTTCGAAAATTAACCACTTTTTCTAGAGATAAATATGAATGATATGTCGTTTGATAGCTAATTTAAGTTGTGATCGAATAATGGAATAAATTACAGGGTGTTCCATTTAAAAAAACACAAGTTATGTCTATATCTCGAAAACTGAGGCATGCATAATTTTCTTCTTATCAGCAACGGATTCTACTAAAAAAGTGCTTTAAGAATGTGCTACTCGATTTTCGATTCGACACTTGGTAATTGAGATATATAGAGGTCATCAAAAATGCCAATTTTCCAAAAACGTAGCTCGGTAGTCGAAGATAGACGACGCGGTTTGCGCCATTGCTTGTTTCTCGAAAATCGAGCTCAAGACACGTATTGGTTTTTGTCTATCTGCCATAGTTTTAGAGAAAACCCCAAATCCCATCTAATTTGGTCCGCCCTGTATAGTAGTTGTTTTGGTTGATCTCGCATAATGCAGTTATTAATGGGTTGTTCAATTCACAAGCAACTTGATAAGAGTGCAGATACTGAGTTGGACTAATTCACTTGAGAAATAAAAAATGACCTTTAATTTTTCCAAGAGCATCCCATTTGCAATAATTGTGCTACGCTTCAGTAGAAAAACTGATTTATGAGGGGCATTATTCGAAATAAATCTTTTCAATTCCGTAAAAAGTAAATATCGTAGTCGATTGAAGAGGCTCCCATGTGACTAATAAAACCTCCCATATGTTTGCGCGAAATTCTAGGCAATTATGGTGTCATATTTCAACACAGATACATATTATCACATGTGTCAAGGTCTCTCATAATTTAAATGTTTAATTTGCAATTAGAATACTCTGCAGTATTACGTCATGGCATAATCTGCATATTTTTTCCTTGATCTTATGTCGCATTTATCTTTTTAATCATTCAACAATGAAAATGTCTCGTCCAGTCAACGGAGCGCTAAAATGATCAAAATCTCCAATTTGAGTGCTAATGAATGGATTTTGATGAAACCTTGTGCAATGTGTTTGTAATGATGTTAATAAAAAAGTTGAAAAAAGATTAGAGTAGGAAATGATCGGAAGGGCTAGAAAACACCCCATTTATTTTAAGATGAAAAAAAAACAAACGATATAAGGTGGATCTGGGGCAAGTGGGTATTTTTATTATAATTTGTGAGAAAAATCCTATTTGTAAATTTAACTAACAGTAGATTGTTCTTCAGATCTCCATGCAGCTGCAACGTATTGGGTATGTATAGATTTTGGAACATTTTTAAGGCATCAATTTGTTCATTTGGAAATTGTCTACATTTGATCGAGATTTTCAAGTTGTCTTCAAAAAATTTAAAATTTTTTATCTATGAAAGCAGACTATAATATGTCAAACTTTCAAGACTGCTGATGTTGTATGTCACTAATGTTACTTCTTGCAATTTTTAAAAAATTTTATTGCCCTGTTTCCCAAGTTTAGCCCCATAGTTCCCACTTGCCCCGCTATTTTTGTTGGCGGGGCAAGTGGGAACTAGTCCTTAAGGGAAAGTGGGGATTAGTCCCCACTTGCCCCTTTTCCAATTTTTTATTTTTATTTTGTTATAAAATGGATACGTTTAGGGAATGCAACGGTTCCCTAAACGACAATGCTGAAAATGTGCTAATCGTCAACTGTTTAGTGTTTTATGCCACAACAAAAATTCACGCTAAGTTTAGTCATCGGTGAGACTTAACTCACTTGCAGTGACATTTATTATAAACTTGCTTTACATCGTTTAGCAAACTCACAACAATTGACTTGAATCAAAAAGTAATCATAGTCCACAGTACATCGCCCTTTTTTTTAGTGATTAGTAACTGAATTTTCGTGAGTAGCTTCGTTTTGACGAGACGCCCAACTTTTCTCTCTGCGAAAATTCTCGGTAGTGGTAGCTAATAGCAAAAATTATTTTTTCTATTTCACACAAATTGGACAATTCAACAATCTGTCAAATTATTTTGGCAATATATTTTTCATTCGTTAAAGAGTTTGTTTTTCGATTGCCTTGGTTACGTTTGCGCGAGTTAATTATAATAAGCCTCGTGTTTGTCCACAACAACATAATTTGACAGGTTGTCGAATTGTCTAATTCGTGTGAAATAGAAAAAATAATTTTTGCTATTAGCTACCACTACCGAGAATTTTCGCAGAGAGAAAAGTTGGGCGTCTCGTCAAAACGAAGCTACTCACGAAAATTCAGCCTGTTACTAATCATTAAAAAAAAAGGGCGATGTACTGTGCACTATCAGGTTGAGTGATTATTCTCAGCGGTTGCATTCCCTAAACGTGCCCAATGAACTTTTTCTTTGTACAAAACTTTAATTTAAATCATTTCGTTCTGTTTTTGCAATAAAATAGTTTAATAGCATTTTACTATTTTACTCCAGAAAAATACCTTAACTTAACTTAAGTTCGGAACTCCCATAATTTTGGGAATATTTTAGATTTGAAAAAAACGTTTTGTAGCTAAAATCGTGCAGATTAATCCACTTGCCCCAATTGAGAATATAACTATTCATATGAAAAGTAGAGATGAAAAACCCACTTGCCCCAGTCACCGGGGCAAGTGGGTACTACAGGTGAACTTACAGAACTGATTTTTTTTTTTTAGAACACCGTTGAATTAATAAAAATAATATATGGGTATTTTGTAAGTATAACATCTATTTCTTGTTCAAAGCACACCAATGTATCTCAATTTTCCATAAAGTTACGTGACTTCAAAGTCAACCTTTTAAATTTTTAGTCCCCACTTACCCCACTCCACCTTATTTACCTTTTTTGGCCCAAAATAAGACGTTTCTACTCTTGTGAATTTTTTCGAAAAATGCACATTTTTCAAGATATGGCCACTCAAAATTTCCTAAAAGTGGGGGAGGGGAAATGTAAAACTTGAAAAAAAAATCTGAAAAAATTCAGGTGTATGTATCATCGAAATACAAGACTTTTTTATTTGCAACTTTTCTGTAAAGTGCGTTTTCACCGAGTTTTTCCGGAAAAACTGAAAAACTACCCCTTTCTTTGAAATTACAGCGCTTTAAAAATATGTAATTTAAAAAAATTCAGACGTATGCATTGAGGCCTTCTAAACATTTTTTGTCTCTTGAAAATTTTTTGTAACTTGCTAATTTTCCGATTTACAGGCAGTTTTTCACGATAAATAATGTAAGTACTACATTTTTTGCATATTAAAAAATACATGAAAATTCGAAAAATGAGCGCGATTTATATATATTATTATAAAAAAATATTAAACCTATATAGTTATACCATTTTTAAGGGTTAAATATAATTTTTAAATTGAAAATGTGAGAAAGTTTTCCGGAAATTTTTTTTTTCACAATTTTTATTTGTTAATGATAAAAGTGGGAAACATATGCATTTTTCGAAAAAATTCACAATAATAAAAAGATCTTATTTCGGGCCAAAAAGGGCAAATATATTGTTTTTTTTTTTCATTTTTGACTTCATTCTGCAAATTACGGAACCCGTGATAAAAGAGGTGTTTTCTACCCCTTCCGATCATTTCCTACTCTAATCTTTTCTTCAACTTTTTTATTAACGTCATTACAAACACATTGCACAAGGTTTCATCTAGGGATTGCAATTTACCGGAAGTTTTAATAACCGGTAAATCGGTAAATAAAAATGTAAATAACCGGTTAACCGGTATTTACCGGTAATTTTTAGAATGGATGATTAGGGTGGCGAAAATGGCAATTGTCTTTTTCCATGTATAAAATTATCTAAATTTAACAAAAAACATTTTTATATACGTATATTTAATATAATGAACAAACAAAAGGTTTTTTATCAACAGTAAAATCACAAGAGCTTTTTTTTATCGGATAAATTTCTCTTTGTAACGAAATAATTTATCCAATCAGTGATTTTATAAGAAAAACTGACATGAAAACATCGCGAAACCGGAGGTCGTGCGATATTGTCAAATGTCAGTTTTTCGAGCAAAGTTACTGATTGGAAAAATTTTGAGTTAAAAAGAAATTTATCCATAAAAGAAAAGCTCGAGTGTTTTTTGGCAAAATAAATTAACGACAGAATATGTGAACGAACAACAACAATAATTTATTAAAAATAATTATAATTTTCCCAAAACGACTCATTTGTACAGTATAGTTTCCACAATACTTAAAAATTATTAAAGTGACGTGCGACTACTAGATGTACTCTGCTTTTGAGGAACAGGCATTTTTATCGAGTATTAATGCACAAGAGGTCGATTTTTTACCGGGTAAATTTTTTTTTAACAAAAACCTGTTTTCCCATGAAAATTATTCGAGAATTAAGAGCATGAAAAAATTGCGACACGAAGTGGAGCGATTTTCCCTATGTCCCTTAATTCGAGCATAATTTTCATGGAAAATAGGTTTGAGTCACTCAAAAAAAAATTTACCTATGTTGAAAATCAACCTCGTGTGTATTACTACTAAGATTAATATATGATTAAAAAATATTATCTCAAATAATTATTAAAACAACAAAACTGTTTATTTAATGTTTTAAAAATAACGATTTATAATAAAAAATAAAAACATTTTCTAATGTTTTTTATCATGATATAACCCCAGTCAGTCAAAATATTTGCAAGTTCATCATAGTAGTCGTATCTTTTTCGAGGAAATAATGCTCTTTGCAAAAAGCTTTAAATTGTTTCCCTATAGAATTTTTAGTTTCTCGTTTTAACTGGGACACTTTCATTCACAGCTTCGTTAATATTTTCTTGTAAAACATCACCAAATCGCCTTTTCTCATTCATTTTGTGTACAGAAATCAAGATAAAAACGTGAAATGTCAGATTTTAATCATTTCAATGAGTTTTTTAGTTTGGCACATGGCTACTACGAAAAAGTAACATACATTTTTCTCGATTTTTTTCCACTTCTCCATAGCCGTTTTTCTCACTTGAAACAAATCCTATTAGTCGATTTTTTTTGAAAATGTACGTTTTGATTGGTTAATAAAGTAAGAATATATTAATCGGTGATAAAAACGATGCACCTTTTTTATCGCTGTCAAAGTGACAAAAATGTAAATGAAATAAATTTAAATAAATAATTATTCTGTAAATAACAAAAATATCCACTTAAATAACAAAAATTATAAACATAAACTCAAATAGCATTTACTGAATACCTAATCTAAAAATACAATATTTTTAAAAAAAGCCTGTTAAAAGGGTTAGTTTTTCAAAGCTATATCTATCAGTCGTCTGATATTTGTGCATAGAATACCAACAGCTGAAGATGCCCTTCCTCAATCGATATTGGTAATAACATAATTCTAAATGTATTCCACGGATATTTGCGGCAGTGAAATATTCAATTTTCTATCGTAAGATATTGTCAATGTCTCTCTTGTATTTCTTAGGGCTTGGTGTTTGGAGTTTACTCTTTATAATATTATTTATTTATTGTTAAAAGTGCTTGGTGTTGGGACAGTCACTCTGTATTTAGTGAATACTAGTCAGTGACATAAATAGAAACGTTGAATACGTGACATATCGTAAGTTCAGAGTTTACCGAAATAACCGGTAAAAAATTAAAATAGCCGGTAATTATCGTCATGTGTTTTTTGTCCTGATAACCGGTTAACCGGTTAACCGGTAATGCAATCCCTAGTTTCATCAAAATCCATTAATTCACTGTTGACTGGACCATTTTATATTCCTCCATATAATTGGCATTTGGGTCGCACATTTTTATTATAAAATTAGTTCAGTCGAATGTTTCGGACAGTGCTCACTCAGGCTATTCAAAAAATAAATAATATATTATGTTTGATTATTTTATAGTCCTCTACCACCTTATCAAAAAACCTGTTATAATTTACATTTTCAGAAAAAGAAAGCGTAGGTATAGATAGCATTCAGAAGATATTAACCATCAATGTCGTTTTTCAGTTTATTTGCTATTTTCCAACAATGGAAGTTAAGTTACCTCCAGGTATATATTTTTTACTCGATTAAATTATGTATAAAATATATATGATAAAAACTAGACTTCGGTTGTGACCTCGAAGCGAACGGATGTGTGCCTGATACGCTCCCACTTTATACGCGAAAATAGCGGGAAAACTCCGTCAAATTTGATAAAGCTTCTGAATTGTAGCTCAAAAAGTTCCGCGTAAATCGATACGTCATAACAAAAGAACAAAGTTGAAATATAATTAATATTTGAAAATAACTAATATAGCGTTATTTAGTGACCAGTGGTGTATATAAAGAAACGAAAAGAGCATAAACAAACGACCCAACACTGGCAAAAAAGCTAAGTACCCTTTCATTTCTAAGTACCTGCCAGCCAAGTTTATTTATGTCTTTATGACTAAAGGGTCTGCCGAGTACTACTATTGAAGTGCTTAGGCCCATCAAACCCTTGAAAAGTCTACATTTATCGACAAATTTATGGGGACAATAAATTATTGAAGTATGGCCATAATATCCCTCTGTAAACCTTCAAGTAAATTATTTTTTAACCACTATAAAAATATTCAAATGAATTTAATTTAGACTGTACCCGAAATAATCAATAACGTATTGTTCATAAAGTATGGTCATATAAATTTCTTACGTTAACCTTTAAATAATCTTTCTTCATAGTTATTAAAGATACTCAGGAGAATTAATATAAATTGAACCCGTAATAATCAAATGTATTAGACTAGTATTACTATGAGGAGATGCCAGGGCGGAGCCAAAATGCGCGAATATTTTTACCAGTGGCATAGCTTTATCTGGGGTATAGGAATGTGTAATTGCAATAAAAGTTTCGCGGTCAAGGAACTGTGAAAATGGAGTAGATTAAAACTTGCCAACTGTTACGAGTAACCTTTGTTCAGGAGAAGTGTAAGAATAGTAAGTTCTACTAAACTTTACCTAATAAAGTTGTTTTATTATTATTATTACCGTCGCCGCCGCTCTACTGCAGGGCACCGCCGCCACTGGTGTTGACATTGAATGTCACGTAATTCTTTCTCATTGGTTTAGAATGATGGAGCGCACAAACTCGTTTCTGCGCATATTTTGTGCTGGCATCTTCTCATAGTAATACTACTTTACTTTTAAAATATGATCATATTTTCTTAAGTAAATTATCAAGTGAGGTTTCTCAGGTCAAAATTACGCTCGTTGTTAAGTGAAAAATTCTACAGAGAGTAGTACATACTAGCATAACAACAGTTAACTGATATAGCTAATATTCAATTAATATGGGTGATTAAATCTCCCAGTACAAAGAAGTGAAAAAAAAATTGACAGACAGACCGTTGTTAAGTGAAAAAATTCTACATAGAGTGGTACGTATTAGCACAACACCCGTAATAATCAAATGCATTACTCTTAAAGTAGGGTCATAATATTTTCTTAGGTAAATTATCTAGTGAGGTTTTTCAGGTCAAAATTGCGCTCGTTGTTAAGTGAAAAATTCTACATTAAATTCTACACTAAAAATAGGGAGACCAGGTTACACGTGGAAAACAACCACCGAGAAGGTCATGAACAAACTGGAAAAGGACCAAACATACTGGGAAAGAAAAGCGAGGGGAAAAAACGAATTCTACAAAGAAATTGCAGCGATATATACTCTACCAGAACCAGAAACCAAGGAATCAGCAGATTTGTAGAAGAAGAAATACAAAAAGAGGAGCACAAACACTCCACATCATGACAATGTGGTCGCGCATTTCACAAATACCTACAGATATATACTCTACCAGAACCAGAAACGGAGGAATCAGAAGCAGAAGAAAATCTGTAGAAGCAAAAACACAAAAAGAGGAGCATAAACATTAAATATCACGAACACAATGCGGCAACGCATTTCATAAACACCTATACTGCCCATACCCCACTCCTGTACCATGCGTCATGTGGCTCTCGCTGCTGACAACAAGCATGACCCAAATCCAACTCAGCATCGGAAACCGAGGAATCAGGAGACTCAGAAAAAGAAGACTCGAAGAAGCAGAAACACAAAAAGAGGAACATAAAGACTCCATATCACAACACAACGCGGCAACATATTTCATAAGAAGACTAAGAAGAGGCAGAAATCCAGAACCAAAAACACAAAAAGATGAGATTAAACCCCTCACGACACAATGCGGTAACGCATCTCACAAATACCTACACTACCACATTCCTTTACCATGCGCCATGTGCCTCTCGCTGCTGGCAACAAGCATAACCCTAATCCAACCCAGCGTGGACGTAGCAGGCCCAGCTATATACCTGGGAGTGGCAGTACCTACCGCACGCTGGTAAATCAATCAAACAATCAATCAACCAAAATATATATGATATAAACTAAATAATAAATATATGAGCAGAATACTTAGTTTCTAATCTTAATTCTAGAAAATATAATTTCTATTTTACCGTAAGTTTTACCACGTATACCACTTGACACTTTTGAAATTTTTTTAAGAAAGTCTAATTAGGTAGAATTTATCCACAAATTGGAATTGTGACATAAATTTTAATTCTAAACAACTTTTCTTAGTGACAATTTTTCATGTCGCTAAAATTAAACCTAGTTCAAAAAGTAAAAAGATCACTCGACATTTTTTGTAAAAAATGCTTATTTTTTTTCGAGACATTGCAAAATATGCGCCCCCCCCCACTTCACGCCATGTTAAACAAAACTCGATTCTGAAGTAGACTCTTAAAGAGTAAATTGAACATGAACATAATGCACATAATTTTTTCCTTGATATTTGAGGCTTACACCGTAGTTATATTTTTCTTTTGGAGAAATTTGCAGGAACACCCGCCTTGTTCCTTAATTTTCTCAGAAATTTCAAACTATTCCCCAAGAACAACATATACCGACGTTATAGTGAGATAACGCTAATAAACCCATGAAGTGTCGATTGCTGTTGCTGTAATAACGGAAGTTTAACAAAACCAAAGTTAGATCGTCTTACGTGAAGACGCTTCTTGTGTATGTTCTTAATTTAGTAAAATACCCTTCAATTCAGGCAGACCAGACCGAGTCTTGCATTAACTGCACAGAAGATTGTTCGGGTGCATCCAGTTTCACCGCGATGGTTTCAAACTTCGTTGAAATCAAGCCGTGACTACGATACAGGGAGAAGAACAAAAAGAAATGGGTTTCTGTCATTGTATTCGACCGGTGGCATTTCATAGACTGAACAATGGGAAAAGTACGCCCCTAGGAGTCCCGAAGTAACCTATTAAATTATTTGCTTATTACTGAAATCTGTGATACAAGAGATTTCCATTTCGTTTTGTTTATGCAATGTGTCCCAGGACGGGGTACCGTAAACTTTCCTATTTTTGATTTGCCGAGAAAAAATCATTGTAAGTAGTAGTAGAGTAAAATCTGGAAGTAAAGTCGCTTAGTTTTCGAGAAAAAAAAAACCGGCGTAGAACCAAACCAGACTTAATGGGATTCTTTAGTAAGATAATCGTGTACACGAAATCGTTTTTTACGACATTTTTCGGTGGTCGAGAACTTTTTTATTTCGGAAAAACTCAAAAAAATAGATTTTTAATGAAATATGTTTTTTAACGTCTCCACCGCTATATCTCTGAAAATATTTGTGCTATCAAGCTATTTTTTTTTTTTTTAGATTAAAGTAGACACAATAGCGCTTCGAACAATGTCCCACGTGAACCAGATTTATTTTTTTTAAGCTGGTAAAATAATAGGAAACTCAAACTTGTTATTTTCAGTAGCGTAATTTTAGGCAATCGAGAAAAAAGTTTATTTATGAAAATTTGTATATACATGCTGCGTACAAATTGAAGCCAATAGTAGAAACAAGTTTTTAGGATAAAAATTTTTCATGTCCCGTTCATAGTATTGAGTCAGCGATTTTTTTTAACGGACCAGTCATATTCTTGCGCGCTCGGCTGTAGCAAGCCTGGCGACTGCAACGATCTGACGATCCCGGTCGGGGTGTATATAGTAGTTTAACTTATATCAATAGGTACAAAACCAGTAGTGATCAAAAGCATCTAGGGGATCAATATTATTGTTCAATATTTCATATATTGTACAGTAGTATTGATCATATGTTGTTAATATTAAGAAATTGCATAATAAATATTAAATAGTCTCCTTTTAATAATAAAAAGACAGGTGGTAGTAGTACAGTACCTAGAGGTACAAAATATGCAAAACTTCGAAGTAATGTCATATTGAACGGATTTCGTTCAATTTTGGCAGTATAATAGTAAATGTTTCACAGAAAAGTTTCTATATTGAGCGGGGACTTGTTAATTTATTTATATTTTTTAAAATATATGAAGTACAATCATATTTTAAGAAGAAAAGGTTCTATGCAATTTTTCAGATAAATTAATAGTTTTTAAGTTATAACGACTTCAAAATTGCGATTTTAGCTTAAAAAAAGGTATTTCTAAACGTCAAGTATCTCAAAAAGTATTACTTTATCGAAATAATGTTATAGACCAATTAAGTACAGAAAGTACAAACTGGGAATTAATTATATTTTTTGTTTATTGATGTAGGATTAATAATTTCGGAGATATTTAAGTTTACATTTGGCATCCAAGTGTTCGTAAGATAACTATTTAGAGTGAGAGTTAAATATCTCAGAAACTGTGACACCTACGCCAAGGATACTAATAGATACAATAATAGGTACAATTAATTAAGCTCTTAACTATTTTTTTATTAGTTATTGTATGTAGCATAAAAAACAAAGAAGTTATGACCGAAGTAATGTCCGTCTACACATTATTTTAATAACAACGTCGCCATTTTGTTACTGTAATTAGCCAGTAATTTAAAAAAAATTAATTTCAAACACGGTTTCTCATTAATATACAGCATGACGTAGATGCTCAAATTTTTTGGTTCGTATACAGCACTTGCTTTAGAAAAAATACAGTTTAAACTATAAAGGTATTTTCGATAAAACGTATTTTTTTTTTCCTATTCCAAATATCTCAATAAATATTAGTTTTGTTCAAAAATGTGTAGAGACCAAAAATAAGCTCATAAACTAATAATGAATTTCGCTTGTTTATTTATTTACATAGATTTAATAGTTTCGGAGATATGAGTTTACAAATGGCATCCGAACGTTCATAAGACGAAAAATGCAGTTTAAATGTTAAATGTCTCAGAAATTGTGACGAATGCTAAGAAAGGAAATTAAAGACAATTAATTGCGCTTTCAAATTATTTTTTACTCGTTTTGTTACTCTAATTAGCCAATAATTTAAAAAAATTATCTCAAATACAGTTTTTCGTTAAAATGTAGCATTACCTAAATGCTCAAATTCTTTTTTGCTCATTTAAAACACTTGCTTTAGAAAAAAATGCATTTTAAACTTTAAAGGTAATTTCGAAACCCTTGGATACCAAATATAAACTTAAATATTTCCGAAATTATTAATCCTGCATCAATAAACAAAAAATATAATTAATTCCCAGTTTGTAGGGTGCTTTCTCTAATTGGCCTATAACATTTTTTCGATAAAGTAATACTTTTCGAGATACTTGACGAAAGCCGTTTGAAAATACCTTTTTAAAAGCTTTTATTTTAAGCTAAAATCGCAATTTTGAAGTCGTTATAGCTTAAAAACTATCAATTTATGTGAAAAATTGCATGGAACATTTTCTTCTTAAAATTTGATTCTATTTCAGCTCCAATAAATATATATATTTTTTAAGCGCCACCCCCTCAGGGGGGGTGGCACATTTTTTATGAATGATATCTAATTTTTTAGATGACACTAAGCAACTCCACCCCAACTTAGAATGCCATATATTAATCTAGATTCAACTAACGCTACGTCTACGCGACTAATCTGACCAACCATGCATGCGAGGTGTATTAATTGCGTCCCAATGTCGCGTTTAGCGCTGATAAAAAAAATCGTTGTTGCCAAACGGTACACTTTAGGAAAAAACATATTGTTTCAAAAATTTTGTGATTATTAGGCTTTATTTTCTTCGCTGCATGTATGTAAATATTTTCAAAAATAAAAAAGTTTATCGATTGGTGAAGATTTCAATACACAAAATATGTATTTTTAGTTTATTTGATTTTTAGAGAAATGAAAGTGCGAATTGTGCCCAAACCGTTTATATTGGTAAAAGCGCTACAGTGTGTGCTTTAATTTGACACAAAACAAATTTCGGTACCTTTAATAGTCTTGAAGATATGGCGGTGGAAACAAAAAAAAACAATTTTCTTTAAAAATACATTTTTTTCACTTTTTATCGATTTAAAAAGTTCGAGACCACAAAAAAATGTCGTAAAATATGATTTCATATGCCCGGTGACTTACTCAAAGGAACCTAATATGTTTGACCTGGTTCTACGCCAAAAAAAAAAAAAAACGACACGATAGACTTACGAAATCGCTGCTCTATAGAAAATTAGTTAAATTATACATATACATTATACATTTAATAAATGTTTTATAAATGCTTTTAATAAATATTTCACGAATACCTTTTTTTTTAACACTGTATGGGACATTGTATAAAGAGCGTACGCAGTCCGCATTAGGGATAATTGCAGAGGTCAGAGGGCCAACCTCAGCGCAACTGGAAAGGCCTTGCCCTGGGGAAACCGTCTTTTTGATGGCAGCAAAGTGGTTAGAGGTAGCTTGGTTAGATTTGCCCAGCAAATCTAAGCACGCTAACCGTGCTTTGAGCTATCCATCTTTCAGATATATGTGCCTCTCTAAAGTATTTAACATGATAAAAGTGATTCAAAATAGATCAGCAACTTGAAACTAACACAGATCCTCAAAAAAAAAAATCTGCTCCAAGGACTAAATCTATTATGCCTTAAGTATTGCTGTATGCTGAATCCGAATTTTCAATTTAAAAAATTTTCAGAGGTGCACAGGTCTACAAAAAAAAAATATGTTCCAAGTACTAAACCTATCATGCCTTAAGTATTTTTGTGAGCTGAATCCGATTTTTTAATCTAAAAAATTTTCTACCGCGTAGATTTCGAATAAATCCCGGTTTTTATCGTCAAAATACGTTTTTTTGAAAATTACTGACATTTACTCGAAATTTAAATTGAAAATTCGGTTTCAGCACACAAAAATACTTAAGGCATGATAGAGTTAGTCCTTGGAGCAAATTTTTTTTGTAGACCTGTGTAATCTAAGTGGGTGCCATCTTCCTATATGAGACTGTACTTTTACAAATCAATAAAAACTTTGCTTTACTTCTTAACTTAAATTTGAAATTAATATATTATTTAAAATTTTGGCAAAAGTATTTTTTAATTTTATAGATTAGGTACTTGAATTATACCTATACCGTTCTTCTACTAAGTAACCTTAATTTTTTTAATTAAAAGTATTCTAGTGATACATTTTTAACAGTGTATATTACATTTTATAAATGTTTCACCGTTTCACGAATATGTTTATCAGCTGTTTGATTCATTCACTGGTTTTGATATAATAATCCAAACTGTCTTGAATGCCGTTGTTTATTAGTTCTTTTAGAATTTCCAATATATATTTTTTTAAAAGTGACTAATATGACTAACTGAGATATTTCCTTCAGATTCCAATCATTAAAAGGCATTCAATTTTTGCAGTTGTATAATGGACACGTGGCTGAAGTTTTGCCTAGCAATCCACATAACCACACTAGCGGACTACGTCCAAGAAATATCTCAGATGTTTTATTTCCTCAAACTGGGCGATAATCCGTTAACCCGCAACATAACCCAAATCAGACTGCATAATGCCCCATTCCAGATCAAACACTCCCTACCTTACCAGGCGCTGCCTATTTTCCGGCAACCTTTTTAGCCACACTCCCCTACAGTAACTTACTTCTAGCTACCCTTTTATCTTTCCTCAACCTTATAACTTTAATCCCCTCTTTTCTTCTTTCTGTTTGTCTAATTTTCTCCCGTTTTTATCCTTTTTGCTCTATTTGTCCTATTTTTGTTCTTCTAAAATCTCTCTGGGCCGAAAAATTCTTAAAAATTCAAACTTTTTAAAACTTAACTTTTATCCACCATATTTTCAATTGCAATTGTCTCGAGAGGGCTTTTTCGTGCAGTTTTTTCCCGCGTCAACAGTCAAAATTTCTCAGTATTTATGTTAGTGCAAAAGTGATAGTTTTTAAGTTTTCATTATTTCCAAGTCGCTACGTGCCGTGGTTGTCTGGCTGGCCTCGGGCCAGGTTCCGGCGAGGCACATTACTGTATCTTAATTGCCAATAAACGTGTAAAGCAAGCCTTGCAATCCAAGGGACGTGTGTTCGAATTCCAAGCAGACTGGATGTTTTTTATTACTTTTTTTTTATACTAACGAGTGTTCACCAACAAAGTTGGTATCACAAAATTAAAAATGTCCAAAACTAACATTATTTACAAGAAAACTGCGAAGAGTATGCTGAGGAATGTGCAACAATTATATAAAAACAAACCGGCGAAGAATATAATTTTGAACCCCCGACCCCCGACCCCAAAAGAGGGGTGATATAAGTTTGACGCGTATGTTTGTCTGTCTGTCTGTGGCTTCATATCTCTTCAACGGGTGATTCGATTTTGATGTAGTTTTTTTTATTTGAAAAAGTATTTTGTCGAGAAGGTTATAGGCCATATTAGATTTTGATGTTTGGTCGCCATCTTGAACTTCTCTAGAAATTGTCCGATTGAAGTAAAATTGAAAATGTGCAGACAATTATGGTAGCCGAACATGATTTGGGCCTCATTTTGATTCGGTCATATGAAACTGGTACGATTAGATACATTGATCGGGAGTTTTTAAAAATTTTCAATTTTACTTGTTACTCTAGCTATTATACTAAAATCATTTTTAAACCACTGGAAATATAGTCTAGGAGATAGCTACATATATGGGGCCTGATATATAACATGTTGGCATTGCTGTTATGTTTTAGCAAATATTTTTCTGAGTATTTTATCTTATGTTGAAAATAGAATTTCTAAACCATTTAAGGTTACGAAGGGCCTTAAACAGGATGCTGTCTGTCACCCACCTTGTTTAAGATAGATATCCAAGAAGCTTTGGAAAACTGGAGGAAGAAATGTTCAGGAATGGAAATTGATACTGGGAATAACTGCTTAACACTCTCTTCTTTGCTGATGATCAGTAATCATTGCAAACTACGAAGAAGACATTGATTACATGCTAAGAAAACTTATAGAAGAGTTTGAAATGAACAGGAGAAAAACAGAATACCTACACATAGGAGAGGTGCAGGAAGACCCTGATCTACAATTAAGAAAATTTAAAAAATGTGAAGAGTATAAATACCTAGGGAGCATGATATCAAACGAAGGAACATCCAATGAATGGTGATATAAGGTATAGGGTTCAACAAGGTCAGAAATGGAGAAATGTGTACGAATTTTCAACTCGTTGCTTTGGTCGAATCACATTAAAATAAACACCAAAATGACAATCTACAGAGCAATAATAGAACCCATATTGACATATGGATCAGAGTGCTGGCAATTAACGGACAGAAATGTGAAAAAAGTGGAGACAGTAGAAATGGATTATCTCAGAAGAGCAGCTAGAGTGTCCAGGACGGAACATATACCAAATGAAGAAATTAGAAGGCGCGTAATAGTATATTACGTAATGAGTGTTGTAAGAAGCATATTACGGTCAAAGTGCCGCGTTTTTGCTTTCGGTCGAACAATCAGGCCTCCGCGGCAGGTACAAAGTACAGCCGAAATTTGGTGTTTTTGTGTTATCTACGGGTTTAAGTAAATATCTCTTATATCTACTTGTCCAACTAAAAGTAGTAGAGTTCACTGACATAGGGTCAATGTCTTTCAGATTTACTTTGCTATTTTTGTAGTGTGATTAAAACCAAAAAGTCACTTCTACCCTCTCCAGCTTGGCTGTCAGTCTGATAAAGGGGGAGCGGAAGTGATATGGTTGCACCGCGTTACGTCAGATTGGTTAAAGTCATAGGCGCCGCATTTCTACAAAAAAATAAGGTAATTTTTCATTTTTTAAATTCCTTTCGGTGGGGAGAACCTACTGATAAAGTTTCCGTATGTTGTGGTAAATCACCCTGTATAATAAAAACACAAAATCATAATGTGATCTATCATAAACGTATAATTATTATACCAAAACTATTTTTAAACCATTGGAACGAATATTTTACCTATATTATACATGCTAGTAATTATTGGGATGGTATAATAAAAATAATTTGTAGTACAGCAAATGAGAAAAGCTTGCGCCATAAAAAAAATATTTTATAATTGAATTCTGAACCAAATCGACGACATATTCGGTGCATGTCTCTAGATACCCGTTTCCTATAAAAATGGGTCAAATAACTTCGAATTTAATAAACTTACAAACAGTCGCTTCAAGTTGAAACAAAAGACATCCAGTCAGTTTTATGTAAGTCAAAGCTACCTGCGAATCGTCAATGCATTTTAAATGCTAATTTTTAGTCCGGCTGGCTTACCGACTCCTCTTTGCCGTCTCCTTTTTAACGCCCTCAAACAGCACACGAGGAAAAAGGACGACGAAAAAAGGAAACCTTGAAAATTTAGTACGCTCTCCTTTGATTCAGATTTCCAGAATTTGCATTGTAATTGTCGGAATCGTAGGTTATGCAAAAGGACCTTTTTATTGGCTTTAATTTTGTTTGTGTCTCCGTGTTCTTGGACGATTTCATTCGAGCTTCCCCGTTATTTAAAGTCGAATGTTGTTTTCCAAGAGCACTCTGATGAGAGCTGAATTTATAAAATTTTCTCTAGGTCTAATACAGATAGATGGTGTAAGGTTGTTTACATTGTCAGTTTGTGTTATTCTACTCTCTAATAATTAGATTTAACTTAAAAAGTGCATTTGTGAACTGTAAATAGTATGGGACACTGTTAGATTTGCAAATGGGTTACAAGGCCCCAAAATGGGGTCATTTAGTCACATTTTTATTATTTCATATTTTAGTACGTTTATGCGACTAGTCGTCGAATAATATAACACTGAAAATTTGAGGTCGATCAGATAAGTAGTTAAAGTCCACCACAGAATTCTTTGAAAATTGAAACAACTCGTAAAAGTGAGCTGGTCTGCTGAAATTCCAGCGCCTTTAAAGCGTACCGACAATGTTGGCTCCAGCAGTTTTACGAGTTCGCATGGCAATCTTCAAAGTGCACCGAGAAGGTCGGTTGGTTGGTTGGATCGTCTATAGGCTCCTTTGGGCGTGTAAAAAATGTCGGCGTCTTTGGCGGTACGGTAAAGGTCAAAGGCGCCGGCATTTTTACACGTCTAAGAATTCTGTGGTGAACTATACAGAAATATACTGCTTTAAACATACGCGCTCAAAATGCTGACACCATTCAATCCGAAAGTCTGTCTCGAAGTTGCGCTTACGCTGTTAGAACCCGGCGATTTGTCTAATCTGCCAGAAAGGTACTTGATTATGGTGATTTGGAGACTATTGGAGTTTTTTAACATAAGCGTATAATGCATATTAGTGCCGAAAAGAGGGGAATGAAAATACAACAAGCTAAAAACGTACTCTTCCTCAATTTACTGAGCTTTTTATATAATTGTTACACATTCTATAGGATACTCTTCGCAGTTTTCTTGTAAATAATGTTAGTTTTTGGACATCCTAAATTTCGTGATACCATCTTTGTTGTGAAAAGAATTGTATGAAAAAAAAATATATATCCAACCTGTGCGGGATTCGAACAAACGATCTTTGGATTGCAAAGGCAAAACTTTAGCCACTGCATCATCACATATTTAAGTACAAACGACAAAAATTAAGAGAATATACCTATATATTTTTTAAATTAAATAATTAATAACTTTTTTATTTACTGAACGATTTTCTTCAAAAGGGTTCTTCCTCTAGCTAACACTAACTTTCTTTCCAAATTTCAATACAATCTGACTTCTTTCTTAAGTTATCGTGCTTACAAGAAACGTGACGGACGGACGGACGGACGGACGGACGGACGGACGGACGGACGGACAGTCGGGCATTTTGAAAGTTGTTCAGAATTCGTTCATTAACACAATGATATGAAATTTTTTTCTCTACGAGCGATATTTACGATTTTAGAAATGTGTCGATCAATTACAATATACTCTTTGTTTTTGCGAAGAGTATAACTAGGAGTGAATGACGTTACGCAGCGTCGGTGTTCTTGATTAATTTTAAAGCCTATAGAGATCCTAGAAAATTCTGCTTTTTTGCATTTCACTCTAAAATTAAGAGATCTTTTGGAAAATGTAATAAAAAAAATATGCTAAATGAGCCCATTATCTTTTCACAAGTAAGTAGGAAACCTTCGTTTCGAAGGGGCATCAACTTTTAAAATTAATATTTGAGTAAGGTTGGCATGATTAAATCATTTTGGTGTGTTATTTGACTACAAGCTTAGTTTTAATGAGCATATAACTTTAAAAGAGTCTGAGGCAATGAAATTTAATGGATTCATCGTCAGAAACTAAAAATTTTACAGATATTGATGCTTTAAAACTACTGTATTTCTCTTATGTCCGCTCTAGACTTGAGTATGCAGCAGTGACTTGGTATCCATACTATCCATGAAAACATGGTGGAAGCAAGGGCGGATCTGGACCTTGAGCTTGGGGGGGTAACACTGAATCCAAAATGAGTGGGGAAGGAGAAATCCGAAAAACATTTTTTCGTCCCAAAATTTTTTTGATGAGCGAGGGGGGGAAATCCGAAAAAAAAAATTTTTCGTCCCAAATTTCTTTTTAAGGGAGGAGGAAAATAAAAAAAACATTTTCGTCCCAAAATTAAAAAATTAAATTTTAAAACAAAAGTTAATGGTTTACACAATCTTGGGGGGGGGGGTTAATTACCCCGTTAAAAATTTTTTCTTCCCAGAGTTAATAAAAATCAACATTTTAAAACGAAAGTTGGTGGTTTACAGAATCTTGGGGGGGGGGGGGGTAATTACCCCGTTACCCCCCATAAATCCGCGCTTGGGTGGAAGAGGTTCAAAGAAACTTTTTAAATTATTTGACATTCAAAGTGAATGGTGTTTATCCTGGAAGAGGAATAAGTTATAGCTATTTAACCAGTAGATTCAATATAATTAGTTTAGATTTAAGAAGAATTTGCATGGCACTAATATTTTTGTATAAGTTATTACAATACGTAATAAAATTGATTGCTGGCTTGGTATTATTAATTATAATGCACCTAGGATTAAATCAAGGCATAATCCAATCTTTAGATGTAATATACATAAAACAAACATTTTATTAAAATCACCATACTACGAGAGCCCACCCTAACTATACGTTCACCCCCCCCACCCCCCCCATCCTTGGGGACAACGTTTTTCATAAAGATTAAAGCCCAAGGAATAATTTTAGACATGTCCCAAAAAAAATTGGCTGTACTTTCAAAATGGTGCCCATATGTTAAAAAAAACTGTTAATTAATTTTTTTCAGTTTATTTTATTTTTTGTTAGTAATAATATAGTTATATTATACACCTTACAATAATTGTCAAAGTTATTTCCTCTAAATGATTTACCGATACCTATATGAATTTCCATGTTTTCTTAATTTTGGCCTCATTTATCTGGAAAATCGTAAATCCTATTAAAAATTGCATAAAAACAAAACTGTAAAAAATAGGAAATTTTTATCCACGTTCTTTTTTGGGAAAAAAGTTTTTGTCCATCTTTTTTAGTTTTTGTGTTAAATGACAAAAACAATATTGGCAACAGTTTTTTTTAACATATGGCCGCCATTTTGAAAGTACAGCCAGTTTTTTTTTGGGGGGCACATGTCTAAAATTGTTCCTTAGGCTTTAATCTTTATGAAAAACATTGTCTCCCAGGATCTGGGGAGGGGGTGTTCACGTACAGCTAGGGAGGGTTCCAACTCTCTCATTGAAATAGCCATTCTAAATGTCGATGTAAATGTTATGTAAGTAATACTTTGTTTGTTATCATGCTAGTTTTATTATATGATTATTACTTACTTATTTCACTGTTAGATTTAGATATGTAAAATTTTTATAAGTATATTTTTCCTTTTTATTATGTATAATTTTTTTATATTGCCCTGTAAATAGGTTCTCTGTTGGGCAATAAAGCTATTATTATTATTATCACAACACCATATAGAAAAGGATCGTGCAATGCTATAATACCCCTTTAGCTTAAATACATCCACAGTGGGGCATTTCTTGTCGCTTCACGAAATGTTTACAAAAAAACCGTCCCATCCCAGCCCATTCCAAACAACTCTTTATTTTCTTAATTAATCTGATTTTCCATTCCGTAATAAATTCGACTCTAACTTTGTCGTTCGGATAATGAATACTCCTTTAGTGGGTAATTTGATTGAGAGCCGTCATTAATTTTTCAATTAAAAAAACGGGCAGAGAAAAATATAAGGTAAACGGTTCTATTATTTAATTATTTATTAGGCACTTACTGGTTTCACCCATATACCAGCAATTTAGGTCGAAGTTTTTTATTTTCCCATAAAATACTCCAATTAAAGCCCCCCTTAGAAACGACTCCATTATTAGACATCAATTTACGCACATAAAATTGTCTCAATTAGCCCTGGAAATAATGACTGCTTAAGAGGAAAGGGCTTGGCAGATCTCTCCGTTTTACAATTTTATGTGTAAATTAGGAGATTTTTATTAGGTGGCTTAAATTGGACATTTTGGAATAGTTAAATATTTTTTGCATTTCCGATACTTAAGCGTCAAAGAATTTTGCAGAAAACGCAATGTATATATTTAAAACACAGGGTGTTTTTTTTCCGGCTTCGCCAGTGGCTCCCACTGGATCGATTTTGATGATTCTTTTTTTAAAATAAGTTCTTTATCCACAGATGTGTCATCACTAATTTTTATTTTCTTAAATTGTTATTTTCAAACATAAAAATGAAATAGAATTTGAAATAAACAAATGAATCTCAGCGCTCGAACTATAACGTACTGATGCCCCTACTACATCAAACTGTGCATGTAGAGGCCGCAGATGACCGAAAAGATGCGAGTAAATCAGTCAGAGCCAGTGTGTATCGCATAGATCGCATATTCAGTCGAAAACAAATTCGAATTGATTTTCACTTTTGTTTTTTTCATTTTTAAGCCAAAATATTTTTTTAGAGAATATCTCTTTTCATCGTGGAATGACATGTTATTCCCATTTTAGGTGACGGCAATTGTTTATTTATTAATTTGTTTATTTTTTAATATTATGAAGGTGTTTTGTTGTTTTGTGACCCATCAAAAATTTAATTGAATAGGCAAATTTGTTATCGTCATATGGTGCATACGTTGGCCATGTTGAATTGCATTGTATTGCATTAGACAATTATTTTCTAATTATTTATTTATGGTATATGAAGACGATAACATTTGACACGTGGTTCACGCTACTGCCAATAAAGAAAGTTGATAACTTTTAATAAAAAAGATACTTTAAAAAATAAAACGACAGGAAAATAATATCTGGAATGTGGTTGACAAGGATGAAAATCTGTTACAATTTTGGCAAAAAAAATACGAAATGATCACTGAAAAGAATAAGATAATTAATGAATAGAAGGTGCCAAATAGAGAACGGAGATTTTTGCAAATAATTTTACAAATTCTTTATATTCCTCGCTTACCGAAGAGAAGTATTGTAATAGTGCAAAAATCACTATTCCAGATTACTTAGGATTTTCACATTTCAAATTTAGATTATCAAAATTTAGGTACTTATTTCAATTCAGTCATTTAGTCCGCCTGGCAATATATTTAAAAACATTTTTGACTGAGAAAAATAATATTCGGCAGGTAAATAAGGTTTATTGCCTTGGAAAAAAATCTGGTATATTTTGATCGAAAAATATACCTAGAAAATGTTACAGAAAACGATAATAATTGACGTGTAGCTGACACAACTGCTAATAACAACTGCTACATACATATAATACATTCGTACATAAATACATACATACATATACATACATTGATAATATACATACATAATATACGTAAGTACCTAATATACATACATACAGATTTCCGAATACAATAAAACCATTGAAAAAATCGCTGCCCAAGGAATCACTACTTCCACATCCAGATTTTCCATCCAAATTCCAAGTCTCTCACAACGAAAATATTTAGTATGTGGAAATAATTGTTTATGGAACTTTCATAATATAATATTTGAAATCGTCTACCCCAAAAACATTGGTAGTGGGATGGATGAAGTAAAAAAATATTTTGAGGTCTTTGGTTCTTGTACACACACTAAATCACAATTTTCACCCCCTTTAATAACGGGGTGGGTGGTGGTAATGCCAACATTTTTTTTGTATACACTAAATACCAATTTTATGGACTCTTACCTGCTTGATTTATCTATTTACCTCCATTTACCCCAATTTACCCCCCCCCCCCTCTAACCTTCAACGGAATAAGATGAAAATATAATCTGTTCCAGTTCACGTTAAAGTACATAGTGTGCCAAATTTCAAGTCAATATCTTAAACGGTTCCGTTCCGTGTGCGCAAAAAAAAGTTACAGACAGACCGACATTTTTTTCTTAAAATCTCGACTTTTCATGACATTCTACGCCTATTTGAACAATTTGTCGTTATACTTCCACTGGATGTGAAAGTAAAAAGGGGATCATTACGTTGAAACTGGGCAGCGAATTGCTCGAAAATATGAGTGCTGATAGTAAGTTTAAAAGTGCGCCTCCAAAAAATAGTTTTTAAGCATCCCCACTCGTCGAATTTTGACGGGCTCAGCTATATCTTTGAAACTATTCATCGCAAAGAGATCGGACAAGACTTATTCTCTTCGTAAAACGGGAAAGAAAAAAGAATTTTTCACTTTTGACGATATTTTGAATCGTTTCGGAGCTACAGCGCAAACAGTGGAAAATATACCTTTTTTGTTTTTTTTTTCTGCAAAACTGGGCGGACTTTCTTGACGTCCGAATACACCCGAAAATGCACGGGTATATTCGTAGACAATTCCTATTTATATTCTCTGATGACTAGCTTAACGATGAACGAGTTAAAATGTGGACATTCTACCAATTAAGTGATGAACCAAACCATTGTTTTAACGGGTTTTCTGATAAAACACATATCCTCTTAATTCAGAATTTTTTAAGGAAAAATCAATGAGCTAATAATGCAATTAATTAGACAGACGATTTCTGGGAAAAGCTCTATGAAAACTACGCGAAAATGAACAGAGAACAAGTCGTTTCATATGTAAAACACCTATATGGGAAATAATCAATCAAATTTGGGCGAGGAAACGAGGAGGAGTTCTTCATGTTTTGTCTGTAACGGAAAATACAATCCATTTAACACCCACACAATATCGTGTATGGATAACAATGTGTAGAACTTGCGAAGTACCTAAAAAAAAACCTAATTAGATAATGATGATTTCAATTACTTACTGTACAATACCTGAAGTATAAATAGGAGATGTTGGCATGATACTAGGTATGTTAATATGGTCAAATTTTAAAAAGTGTGAAAATTACGGAGTTCTTTCTAAACCTATGTCTATAAAATGTGACAATTTACCAGGGTAAGTATAGGAAGCAGGAAACTTTTTATGTTTCGAAATAGGTACCAAGTATATTGAGAGGAATGGGAGGTAACTGTTTTTATTGAAATTCATTATTATCAGCCTCAATTAATTGTCATAAGCAATTATTTAATATAACTCACAATAGACGCACTAGCGCCGACTTATTTATAGCTTAATGACAGGTGTTTTATACTTCCACTTTTGAGTAAAAGCAAATCCTTTTAACCATGTATAAAACAAGTTAAAATAAGTAAATTTTCTTCGAACAGGACCACCTCGAGAAATCATTGGACAGCCCATTGTTTCCCCTTTCCAAAAAGTCCATATATGTCATGGAAATTATACAGAGTGATTTTTTTTTAACTATTTAAACGTCGGCCTGTTTCCGCTACCAGGGCCTATCACCGACGCGAGGAGACGAGCTACCCCCAACCTGGAAATTTTGCCGAACCTCTTCCCTTAAGAAGAGTAGGGATCTTTTACTTGCCTAACATTTAATAGACAAGGGACCGCCTGCTTTACATCCCCTCCGAAGGATGGTATATCCACTACGTAATCCTCGTCTGAAATTACGTAACTTCCGAGTATACACTGATATACAAGCCTCTAGAAGGTGGGACGAGAACGCTGTATTTCCCAAGATGGGAGCCCATCCAAGTACTAACCGCGCTCGACGTTGCTTCAACGGAATATCGAACTGATATTCACATTGAAGTCGCCTCTACGCTCGCCCCATACAGAGTGATGGATGGTTTTATAAGCTTTTAAAGTGAATACTGCGTTTTATCGGAATGCTACGAAAAAATAATGATTCACAAAGTAGACTATGGAACTAAAAGACAACACTTGTAAACGAATTCCAAAAGTTTCTATACCATTTTCTAATTGAATTTTTTATTGAAGGTTCCTTGTTAAACATAGCTCTAAATATTCTTTGTGTTGTTTTGTGTAAGATTTAGTTTTCAGAAAAGATTACTGTAGCGCTTACTTTTTTGCATCTACGTTATTTAAAATAAAATCTAAAAAACAAAATATTGCCCCACTAGCTCATAATTTATTTTATACTTTTACTAAAAAAAAAGGTACTATTTTAAGGCTTTAGAAATAACAACCCATATTAAACTATAATAAACTATATTATGAAATATTACAACGAGCACGAGACTTTATAGGGTGTGAGTGAAAATGAAAATATCGCTTTTACAATAAAGAAACAAATATACACAATATATATAAGCATAGTGCACAAGAAGATAAACAAATTATAAAAAATATTAAGTAATGAGGGCCGGCCGACCTGAAGAGACTTTTATAACCATTAATTTAATTTACTCATTCAGTAAACAACTAACAAATAAACAATATTAGCAAGGTTTATAAAAGAAAACAATGAATCCAATAACTGTAATAGTTAAATACAAAATCTGCAGACCTCCTCTGCATATCGACGAAATTTTCGCGCACTAATACATAAACACACCACACACACACCACAGATAGTAGACAACCCCCAGATCCAAAGCCAAGGCTGTCCGGAAGGGGGTTACACATTCGGAAAAACGCAGACATACATCCAACCCACCGGTGTTGTCAATACCGGGGCTGGGGGTCGAACCCAGAGCGCGGTAGCGAGTCGATCAGCGTATTCGCCACCAGGGTTGCCAATCTGCGGGGAATTCCCCAAGCTACGGGGAATTTGAAGCTCATTGGGGAATATTTGGGGAGAGCCGTTGTGAGGGGAAAATGCGGGGATTTTCGAATAAATACCATCAACTTAAGGCAAGACATATGCGCGTTTGTCGAGGAAAAATATATACCTTGACCTTATGTGATACGGCGATTGGGACAATTCCTGTTTTCAAGTTTAAAGTATGTTTTAAGCTTACTATTGGTATTACCATTTTCAAACGCATCTGTGGAGCGGAAATTCAGTGTATTACGAAACTTAAAAACTGAAAATAGGAATCGGTTGCACGCTGCACCGTGGTGGCGTTAATGGCTACTCGAGAAGGTATTATAAGAGAAGGAGGAAGCTTGCGATTCGTTCCTTCCAACAAAATGTTAAATAAAAAAATATGAACTGATACAAAATAACTCTTTTTTTATATTTTTCTTAATAAACATTGTACTATGTCTGCTTTTTATTTGATTTCTCTTTTATTATTTGTGGGGAAAACTGTGGGGAATAGGTTACTAAAATTCCCCGACTTTGGGGAATCTTGGCAACGTCTGTGGGTATTTTCGAACGCAGCCATTGGCAACCCTGTTCGCCACTCAATACGCCGTAACCGATTGAGCTACCGTGCCGGTATAGAACAGTATTTTGTATCGTTTGGAAATCGATAAAAGTTAAATTTCTTTTACTCAAAACAATCGGTAATTAAGTCATTACACTAATAACACCGCTAGGTAGAACGTGATTTATTGAAAATGATGCAACAGGTCTCTAGGCAAGGGATGAAAAGAAAAGATGTGTACTTACAGAAGCAGGATCGTAGATACGAAGCATTTTAGACCATACTCTAATTAACAAATCAAATTGAAACAAGTAGACAGCTACTAGTCAACCATCCTAATTTGGCAAGTAGCCGCGCAGAAAAAGAAGAAATATCGTCACTGTTGGCAGAGACAAACAAGCTTTTTAAGTTTCTTAAGCTTCTTAAGCTAGCCTCTTAAGCTGAAGAACCTTGTTTGTTTCTGTCCAACAGTGAAGATATTTCTTCTCTTTCTGCACGGCTAGTTGCCAACTTAGGATGGTTGACTAGTATTTGTTAATTGGTATTAAATACAGCCACTGCAGTAAACCAAACGTCTAAGTTTACTCACTGGACAATACTTACATTGCTTTTAAGTCAAATACCCAGGAATCTGCCAAATCTTATGAAGAGGCCTCAAACTCATGTAGCCGGCACTACGCCGACCACAAACGCCCCATCCAGGCTGAAACTTGACTCTCGACTCTCTCTCCGTAGAAGGTATCCTCTAGTTTATTAGGGTGGGGGAACAACGCTTAGATGTCACGTATTAACTAAATTAGGCCAATCGAAGACCGAGATTTTCGCTATGTCCTTATATGGGATGAGAACTCGAGCCATTACCGCCGTTATTTTTGAGCGGTGTTATTTAGTAATACGGTGTTCGACTCAGGGTCGGCTTAAAAAGGGTTTCGAGAAATATTACATTATAAAATAAAGTCAAAGAATTGTAAATCAGTATCAACTATCAATACTAAATCAATTTTAAAGGGCTCTTATTTTTGAACCGTTACATTACACACTTAGCTTTTTCACTTAAAGTATAACATTTTTTTAAAAGTAACTCAAGTGCCCGTGTTGTCAATAAACTAATTTGACATTGTCTTTTATTTCCAAAGTCTACTTTGTGAATCATCATTTTTTTCGTAGCATTTCGATAAAATGCAGTATTCACTTTAAAAGCTTATAAAACCATCACTCTGTATAATTTCCATGACAAATATGGACTTTTTGGAAAGGGGAAACAATGGGCTTTCCAACTGTGGAAAATATACAGGGTGTTCCATTTGAAATAACGAAGTTGCCCTATCCCCGAAAATACACTGTCATTTCCGGTCAAACCGGAAGTGAGCAAAAAAGACGGATACTCACGAAATAACTTATCAAAATTAGAAGAAGACTGGCGAAAACCGCATTTCATTATCTCAACTAGTTCAAAAGTTATTTAAGGTGGAGTGGGGCAAGTGGGGATCTGGGGCAAGTGGCAAGTTTATTATAATTTGTGAGAAAAATCCTATTTGTAAATTTAACTCACAGTAGATTGTTCTTCAGATCTCCATGGAGCTGCAACGTATTGGGTATATATTTTGGAACATTTTTAAGGCATCAATTTGTTCATTTGGAAATTGTCTACATTTGATCGAGATTTTCAAGTTGTCTTCAAAAAATTCAAAATTTTCTATCTATGAAAGCAGACTATAATATGTCAAACTTTCAAGACTGCTGATGTTGTATGTCACTAATGTTACTTCTTGCAATTTTAAAAAAAAATTATTACCCTGTTTCCCAAGTTTAGCCCCATAGTTCCCACTTGCCCCGCTATTTTTGTTGGCGGGGCAAGTGGGGACTAGTCCTTAAGGGAAAGTGTGGATTAGTCCCCACTTGCCCCTTTTCCAATTTTTTATTTTTATTTTGTTATAAAATGGATACGTTAAGGGAACGTAACGGTTCCCTAAACGACAATGCTGAAAATGTGCTAATCGTCAACTGTTGAGTGTTTTATGCCACAACAAAAATTCACGCTAAGTTTAGTCATCGGTGAGACTTAACTCACTTGCAGGGACATTTATTATAAACTTGCTTTACATCGTTTAGCAAACTCACAACAATTGACTTGAATCAAAAAGTAATCATCGTACATCGCCCTTTTTTTTCAGTGATTAGTAACAGGCTGAATTTTCGTGAGTAGCTTCGTTTTGACGAGACGCCCAACTTTTCTCTCTGCGAAGATTCTCGGTAGTGGTAGCTAATAGCAAAAATTATTTTCTATTTCACACGACAATCTGTCAAATTATTTTGGCAATATATTTTTCATTCGTTAAAGAGTTTGTTTTTCGATTGCCTTGGTTACGTTTGCGCGAGTTAATTATAATAAGCCTCGTGTTTGTCCACAACAACATAATTTGACAGGTTGTCGAATTGTCTAATTCGTGTGAAATAGAAAAAATAATTTTTGCTATTAGCTACCACTACCGAGAATTTTCGCAGAGAGAAAAGTTGGGCGTCTCGTCAAAACGAAGCTACTCACGAAAATTCAGCCTGTTACTAATCATTAAAAAAAAAAAGGGCGATGTACTGTGGACTATCAGGTTGAGTGATTATTCTCAGCGGTTGCATTCCCTAAACGTACCCAATGAACTTTTTCTTTGTACAAAACTTTAATTTAAATCATTTCGTTCTGTTTTTGCAATAAAATAGTTTAATAGCATTTTACTATTTTACTCCAGAAAAATACCTTAACTTAACTTAAGTTCGAAACTCTCATAATTTTGAGAATATTTTAGATTTGAAAAAAACGTTTTGTAGCTAAAATCGTGCAGATTAATCCACTTGCCCCAATTGAGAATATAACTATACATATGAAAAGTAGAGATGAAAAACCCACTTGCCCCAGTTACCGGGGCAAGTGGGTACTACAGGTGAACTTACAGAACTGATTTTTTTTTTTTTTTTTAGAACACCGTTGAATTAATAAAAATAATATATGGGTATTTTGTGAGTATAACATACTATTTCTTGTTTAAAGCACACCAATGTATCTCAATTTTCCATAAAGTTACGTGACTTCAAAGTCAAAATTTTAAATTTTTAGTCCCCACTTACCCCACTCCACCTTAGGTTTAAAAAGGGTCAAATTCAGTTCCATATGATTTGACTTTTAAAAACTGATGAGATCAGTTCAAAAAGCTTAATCGCACGTTTGGGACTTTCATTACTTGAGTACCACTATTTACGATTTGTTAGAGATTGTGGCTATATAAAGTTTACAGGTCTGAAGGTTTGAAGTTCTGTCGTAAAATACAATATATCGATATTTTTCTATTACCACGTTTATTATCACGTTTACGCGAAGAGTTAAGCTAACGTTAAAACTGTTAAGAATGATCTTAATATTGAAATTCTTGCGCGTAAATGCGCCTTAATATTACTTGGCTTAGTGTTGTCAAGCCTTACTAAATGTGTTAAGTTGACACATCTAACTAAGTAAAACTGAGTTAAGGACTTCGCGTAAACGCTTTAGGCGGCTTTAGGATGCGCTACGGCGCATGTCAGGTCTAAAAAAATATACACAAAATACATCTGATTGGTTGATTGTAAACAATTTAAAATCAAATCAGAAATGCAACTAACAATTTTAGTAACGGACTGACATCTGGTGGATAAATTCAAAATGAATCTTAACGCGCATAAACGCTCTTAAAAACTACTACTAACATCGACGTTAGAACTTTTAACATCTTCGCGTAAACGTGGTATATATTTTATCAGTCATTAACATCGGCTTATTTCCATCACCGCAAGCACATTTATAGGACTTTTTTCTCTCTTCAGCCGTAGACTGTCGTTCATTATTTTTTAACAACTTTTGTCAATATATGATTTACAATTAGAAAAGTTTATTTTGATACAATTATGAATCAAGTAGCAACTTAATGGCGTCAGCTGAACAATAAAACTTCCCTTACCGAAACCAGGCTGCAGCCACTATAAATTTAATATAAAGAATTTTTTGCAACTTTATTGTCGACATTAATTTTATTGCGCTCAAAGCAGGAATGTTTTTCTTTTTGCTGACTTAATATACATTTTATACAGTACAACATTCCTGCCGAGATTCCCCGCAAAACCAACTTTATGCCTTCTTTGTATAATATTTCCAGTACATGTAGGCGGTGGAAGCATAAAAATCTGGCCTATCCCTGCGTAAAATCGCAGTAAACGCACCTAAAGTTGGCCTTTTTGAGAGCGTAAAACCGCGGAGTGTGATCTCGATATTTTACGAAACACACGTGAGGAGCCTGGGTAATTTCAATATCGAAAAAAAGATAAAACTTAACACAGGAAGTGTCATGAAATCTTCAGAATGAATATTTACCACGATATACCTCTAACATAAACTGGTATACCAGATATTGCTTTAAAACACATCACTATTATACGTTCCAAAAGTATTGAACTGTGAAACCATGTAAAAAAACAGCTGCCCAAGGAATCACTACTTCCACATCCGGATTTTCTATCTAAGTCACTCACAACGAAAAAATTTTGTATGTGGAAATAATTGTTTATGGAACTTTTTCTTATTTAATTATATGACAATTATTAGCATTTTTTTGTGAAAAATCGTGCCCATAATTCACTGTAGTGAATTATCGATTCATAATTCACTGCATTCGGCCAATCACAAATACAAATTCAAAAATCATTGTTTCGCTGATTCAATGATATTTTAAATCGACCGCGATCAACTCTTGCTGCTGCGGCTGACAATCAACTCGCGTGACAGTGACAAGTGTACCGCCATACCTCCATATTGTTTGTTTACGTTTTCGAAAAACCTCAAAATATTTTTTTTACTTCATCCACCCCCATGATGAAGTAAAAAAATATTTTGAGGTTTCTGGTTCTTGTACACACACTAAATTACAATTTTTTTTATCCCCTTTAATAATGACACAATAAATATTTGATAGTAATATGATATTTCTTTACTAAAAAAATGACAAATTAAAATCAAATCTTAAATTTAATTATACATTACTTCCACATGCAGTGGAAGTATAGTAACGCAAATTTTTTTTTTTAATTTTCATTGTTCAAATAGGCTTTGAATGACATGAAACGTCGAGATTTCAAGTTTGAGCCGGTTGGTAAACGTAACGTAATAACCTTGGGTTGCAACTTCGAGGAACTTTTACTTGGAAGTCACATTCTGGAGAACAAAATTAATAGTTTTTTGGATACATTGACCACAAATTAAAGAGAAAGTTCCTCCAAGTTGTAATTGAAGGCTTTACGTTAAGTTTTAGTGATATTAAGTGACAGAAGATTTGAATCGCATCGTTTTTTTTTACTGCAGAGATAATGAAACAAATTTCCTCGTGTAATATCCTCAAATCTTTATTATGCCGCACAACATGGTGGTGCTATCGTTAATAGTTTCCAAGTCATTTATATACAACAAAAAGAGAACTGGGCCAAGAACAGACTCCTGTGGAACTCTGAAACTTATCTTAACTCGGTTTAGAGTATTTCCCTGAAAATGTATCATTTAAGTTCGGTCCTCTTCTAAAAAAGCAAAGATAGCATCGTTGGTACTTTTATTGGTTTTAAACCCAAACTGGTCACCATTAAATATTTCATGTGAATTTAAGAAAGCTAATCTCGAAGCTAAAATTCTTTTTTTTTTAATTAACTTTTAGATTAATATTTTAGAAAGTATGAACTTCAGCGTTTCTGACAAACACGTTAAAACCGGTACATTTTAATGCCACCTTCAATACATCTTAAAGAATTAAAGTGGGTTTTTATTTTTATCGAAATATAATTGGCTGAATATGCATTTGTTATTGGTATTTTTTCACTCTTTTCACTTTTTTCCTCGGTTTCTTAATTAGCAGTTCTCAATGTGGAATATACAGCAGACTCGGGTTTTAAAAAACAATGCAACTATAATCACAACAAAAACTGATCGAAATTCATATTGCTGTTGGCATACTTAGTTCGACAAATAATAATTTTATAATATTCGTATCCTAGATTTTCCTATTTCCACATAAATACAATAAGTGCCTCCACTACCTCCGTTCATTTAATTAGGGATTTATAAGCATTCGCATGTTTAAAACCAATTAGCAATTATTAAATAGTAGGGAAATATTAATGTATTGGGAACTAAATAAACCCTTATATAACATCTAAATGAAGATATCAAAATTACAACTTCAGACTATTATCCGTTTCGCTTACCAACAGGTATTATAGTCGACGTCTTATAAATTAGTAATTACACATACTTAAATTACCTACAATTTGTATCAGGATCAACTATTGTCTGTTAATTAATAGTAGTTAATTCCCATTTTCATTAAATCTTGGTATAACACAGTAAAATAAAAAAATACAAAGTAAAGAACGGAATTGGTAACGGATTTTTTTAATAGACATGCTTAAGGTAGTCAAGCAAATGTTGCTTTGTTGTACAGGGTGGACCAAATTAAGATGGGATTTGGGGTTTTCTCTAAAACTATGGCAGATAGACAAAAACCAATATGGGTGCCCTGAGCTCGATTTTCGAGAAACAAACAATGGGGCAAACCGCGATCGTCTATTTTTTTTCGACTATCGAGCTACAGAGCCTTTTTGGAAAAGTGGCATTTTTGGATCACCTCTATATCTCAATTGCCAAGTGTCGAATCGAAAATCGAGTAACACATTCTTAAGGCACTTTTTGAGTAGAATCCGTTGCTGATAAGCAGAAAATTATGCATGTCTCAGTTTTCGACATAACTTGTGTTTTCTTTTAAGTGGAATACCCTTTATATTATTTCATTATTCGATCACAATTCAAATTTGCTATCCAACGATATATCATATGTCATATTTATTTCTAGAAAAAGTGGTTAATTTTCGAAAAATTTAATATATTTGTGAGGCCTTGGAAAACTATTAACAACAACAACACTTCTTATAATATAAAATAATTTTGCCAAAAACAGGAAAAACTAAACTACAATACTTAAATGTTCGAATTTTCTTCCATTGAGATCTAGGTATGAATATTTATCGCATTTCTAATATTTATTGAGAAGGCCATGGTAAAAAAGAAAATCGAAACAATAGTAACTGTCAAAAACTAATTTGTGAGTTAATTGTGAGTGAGCATTGTTAAAAATGGTTCAATTTAGTAATGGTGAAAAATATGATATGATTAAGTGTTTTAGCAGACAAGATTCAAATTTAGCTTCCGAGCTTTATTTTAATAGGTAAGTTATAGACAGCAAAACTTCGTGCCAAAAGTACCGCCTAAACAATATTTTTAGATATCCAGAAAAGAGACAGCCAGACAAAAATATTCAAAAGGCTACAACAAAATTTAAAAGAGTTTCGATCATTTATAAAACCTCGAGCAAAAATACATATTAAAGTAGGTAGAGAAGCTGTAGAAAATATTGTTTTAGAAACTGTAAGAGAAAATCCTAATATATCGTCTCGCGAAATACAGGAAAATTTAGGAATTCCAAAAACAACTGTGTTGCGTTGTTTAAAAAGAAATAAATTCAAACCCTACGAAATTAGGATTAGTCACCATCTATACCCAACAACTTTCAAAGGCGTCTCGATTTTTGCCAGTGCTTTTTGCGTCGTCAGTGCAATGAAGTGCCAGAATTTGAAGGAACAATTATTTGGACAGACGAGGCCCATATTATAAGCAGTGCCAGAATTTTTAGTCGGCATAACAACCCTAATTGGGCTCATGAAAATCCGCACGTAACCGCTACAGTTAATCGTCAAGGACGATTTGGTGTGGTTTTATTGGATACCAAATAATAGGTCCTCATTTTTTTCACGGTAATTTGAATACCGACAATTCGAACATTTATTGTAGTTTATTTTTCCTATTTTTGGCAAAATTATTTTATATTATAAGACGTGTTGTTGTTAATAGTTTTTCATGGCCTCCTCACATTTTGCCTGCAGCACACTCTCGCCGAGACCGCTCGGCGAATGTCTCTGTTTTTAGTAATGTGAATGAAAGACATGGATATTTTTACAATTAATTAATTTTATTTATTTGCTTTTATCATGATTGGAAAATATTATTTAGATATTAAGCAAATCACAACTTACACACTTTTTTATTTATTACGAAATTACCTACTTTCTGTATATTGTTGCCCTAATCTGGGCACGCTAATATACTAATTAGGTAAATATTTAAAAACACTCATTATTGGAGAATCAATCAAATCAACTACTCTTCTAGCTAATACTGACGAAATATTGAACTACATGACATGATTCCTAGCATTTTAAAGAAAAAAATTATGTTGAAAAAAATATTTTCTAATAATGACATGGACGTTGCTGAAATTGCCGCTGCTGCAGCTTATTGTGCGTTTGCATATTTTAATTATGTGCATATTTACAAAAAATATAAAATTGAAAATCCTTGGAAACCAAGAAGATGGTGGATGAAAACAATTCATCGAAATAGAACAAGGTGAGTGTTGAAAATTTAAATGTGATTTTAATTAATATTATTATCCACACTGTATAACAATGAAACATGCCTGAATTAACGGGTGTAGCAGGTTAAGCATATGAAAAATGCCCATAAAGGAAATTACATGAAATGGACATCAAAATATTCCCTTGACTATAAAAAAATGTTACAATATTATTCCAGAAATCCAAATCGATAAAATTCTCAGAATATGTTAGTTATGAGGTAATCTTTGCAGAACGGCAATCAACCCCCTCATCTGTAGCCTAATAACCCAGCCAGACCATATTTTTAAATAAAATTAATAAATTAATAAGCAAATTAGCCTTATAAATGCTTCTAAACTATGTATGATGTTTTAGGGCACCAGATTTTAGGTTTCTCAGGTTAAGGTTACTTAATTTTTCTCCAAGAAGTATGGTTTCCAAACGTTTTTTTGTGTAATGTAGTACAAAAATTATGTTAACAATGCATCATCGGAATGACACAGAATGACTCTCGTCATCAGGATGACCTAATTACTAACAGTATAATAAACTTTCGAATTGATATGAAAATAAACAACTGAAAACAAAATAGAACAAAATTGTAATGTTTAATACCTATTTAAAAAAATGAAATAAAACAAGAAGTTACAAAATCTACTACGTACTACTTATTAAATATTTGGTTAAAAAGTGTGTCAATTTCATCGTTATTTAAAACTTTAAAATATTTTGATGAAATTGGAACCGGTGCATCTTTTAATTTGCTCAAAATTCCAGTGCACTCCAGCTCCTGGCTATCTTCCTTATTGGGCCAAAAGAAAGTTTTATTGTTTCGGGCCATGAACGAAACAAGAATCTTGGTACCAATTTCTGTCTGTCTGTAATTAATTCGTGCACAGAAGACACTGCACTATCACCCACTTTTTGTTCCGTGAATTTTGAACACCCTGTATATGAGTTAAGTTTGAAATAAAAGTCACTTTTCACGAGAGAAAATAAAATAAGTTTTTATTTTTGTTCACGTTTACACAATACTTGATTTTTGTTGAATAGAACTTAATTAGAGCGATTAGTTAATTAGTACGATTAAGGATAAGCACTAGAGTAAAAATTTGCCTTTGAGTTTTGTCGCGTTTCGACTTAATATTTTTTTCTGAATTCATCTGGAAGATCTTTATGGTCGATAATTTTCAAATTTTTTCGACAATTAGGTAAGTTGCAACAAATTTTTAATTAACAATTGCCCTTTTTGCAAAAATTCAGCTCCCCCAGACGAGAGCAAGTGAGAATATACTAGGTGCCCTTGGCCTCGCGGCTTGTGTTCCCTTTGACTCGTGGCTAAAAAACCGACACAAATCGGAGCGTTAACGAGACGAGGCGAGGCGAAGCGAGGGCGCACGGGGCGATGCGAGCGTAGCAAGTATACTCTCGCCGAGGCGTTGCGAGGGCAGGCGAGTGCATTAACGAGACAAGGCGAGGGCGCACGGGGCGATGCGAGAGCAGCAAGTACACTCTCGCGCTCGCCTGCCCTCGCAACGCCTCGGCGAGAGTGTACTGCAGGCATTTAAATTTCTCGAAAAGTAACCATTTTTATAGAGATAAATATGACATATGATATGTCTTTTGATAGCTAATTTAAGTTGTGATCGAATAATGAAATGATTTACAGGGTGTTCCATTAAAAAAAAAACACAAGTTATGTCTATATCTCGAAAACTGATAGTGGAGTCAAATTAGGATTAAAAAATCCGCAATGTGAATTGTCTGGTCAGGGCGGTTTTTATGTTTTAACGTGTTCAGTTAAGTTCACAGTTCAGTTTTGCAGTTTCTGCGAGGTCGGTGTATTGTTTATTTAAACAATTTAATTTTTTAGACCGTTTTTTCCATCGGTTCAGACGATCGCAGTTTACGCCATTGTTTGGTTCTCGAAAATCGAGCTCAGGACACCCATGTTGGTTTTTGTCTATCTGCCAGAGAAAACCTCAAATCCCATCTATTTGGTCCACCCTGTACATGAAAAGTGTTATAATACAGAGCAAATTGAGTTTTTTTTGCAAATATCTCAAAAATATTGTTTTTAGCAAAAAATTTTTCGGGTTTTAACATTTATAAAAAAAATTAATATTTAATTTTAACATACTATGTAAGGGATAAAAGGGACAATTTGCTGATGTTTCTAATACGAAATTCGTATAAGTTTCTTCGTATAGACGACCACTTACGTGTAAAATTGGCCAATCTATTCAAGTGGACGATTGCACAAAAATCAGCCAGAGTAAGAGGTAGATGATGCGCCAACATCTTAATTCAGGATTCTAGGAATGGTTCCGGCCGATAGATCCGAGGCATAATGTACACCGGAAGCACGTATCTGTAAACAGTTCCGGACAAATTCCTATGTATTTCGAATAGCTATAAAACTCCAAGTCTATTTCCAATGCATGGCGTCTACCCTTGTGCCGGTAGTTTTCGATAATTGGGGTTTTATTTACTGGTAATGTCCGTGGAGATCGCAGAATATTTATAAGTCCACTTCGAAGAACACCTTAGCTTAATCTAGCTGTTTATTATAGATGGAGCTCCGTAAAAACGTGACAATGATAAAAAAATAGGTATTCGTAATGTCACACACTTTAAATAAATATGAGTTTCTATAAGCCATTTGAGTACAATCTCAAATAGTAAGAAGGCATTACGTAAACGGGAATAAATTGCAATGTGTTATTAAAATAACTGAGGTCTCTCACTCCGGAAATCACTGTACTTTTACTAAGAAATACTTTGGAAATACCAGAAATATTTGAGAAATACCAACAAATACTAATAAAAATGAGGAAAAACCTAGCAATACCATAGAAATACTTGGAAATACCACAGAAATATTGGGAAATATCAGAAGTATTTAAAGAATTACAGCATATCTTTCCACAGGCACATATACAATACACAGGTTATAATAATTGTGTACAGTATATAATTTGAGATGCCTAAATATTTACTAAAATACTAACTAAAACATCTATTGAGCAAATGTTACCTCTTCTCTGAAATATAATTATAATTTATAGCCCAGTAAAAATAGACTTACGAATGGAAATAGTTCGGGTATAGTAAGGTATTATTGCTGGAATGAGCTACAAATGAGGTACTCATTCCAAAGAGTTCGAATGAAAATATTTCAGACAACGCTCCCAAATTAGAAGTGACAATGGCTAAACGTTTTTTTGCAAATCCTACTTATTTAATGATTTTATTGGGAAAATATCTAGATAGGATATTTGAAGATTATTAATGTATGTTTCATTTAAGATTAATGTAGTAATGTGTAAATTTGGATAAAAATTGACCGAGATATACAGCACGTTCCACTTTTAATGCCCCCCCCCCCCAATTTCTTAGTTATTAATCATCCGATTTCAATCAAACTTGAATTGGTATTAAAGACTTTTATTATGTAACGATTGTGTCGTTTTGAAGTAAAACAAAAGTTATTTCCGTCACTGGCGTGTATTTTTATTAAGAAGGGTGAATTTTTCGAAGAAAATGCCTAATATGAATTAGGTATTTTTTTTATTGAATAACTAATGCAATATTATTGAACAAGCATGCTCTAGAACCCCTGTATCCTGTATCCAAAATTTAGTAAAAATATTTTTATTAATGGTTTTCTAAATTCGGATTCCTTAAAATTGCATTTTTTAAACATTAAATATAAATAATCAATAACTTAGAAACGAATTATTTTTCGAAAAAAAGTCATTCCTCATTTTCTCTTTAAAATTCACTTTTTTTCCGATACTTTTAATTCGGTAATCCCTGATGCCAAAATAATTTATAGGGCTGCTGGTTCATAACTTTTGGCAATTACTTTCACATACAGTGGAAATATAGTTACGCAAAAAAAAAAAATTGAAAATTTTGACTGTTCAAATATGGCTTAGAATTGACATTCTAAGCCATATTTGAAACGTCGAGATTTTAAATTTCTATCTGTCTGTCGGTATGTAATTTTTTTGTGCACATGATTACTCTGGAACCGTTTAAGATATTGACTTGAAATTTGGTACATGTATGTATTTTAACGAGATCTGGAACCCGATTGTATTTTAATCCTATTCCTTTGAAAGGTTGAGGAGGGTAAATAGGTAAATCAAGCAAGTAAAAGTCCATAAAATTGATATTTGGTATGGGGTGAACCATTAATAATAGGCCACCATGTGACGAAATATGTGAAGATAATAGCAAAACAAAAACCGAAAATTTTGATACTTCAACACCTAATTCGGATTCCTCGGATTTGGATCGGGTTTTAGATGAGGTCAGTAACCCAAAAAATAATATTGAAATCAAAAAATACTATGCCATTGGTATTAATCATACTTGGCATATAGGAAGAGTAACAAGAAGAGTAACTAAAATTGAAAAAGATGATTACAAGGTAAAACTGTTGACAAAACACTTATATAGTTATAAGTGGTCAAGCAAACACCACGAAAACATTAAAAATGTTATAAAATAATTTATTTTTTTATGGGACAGTAAATGTCATAGGAAACGGGCCTTTTCATTCAGATTATATGGAAACTAAAATTATAGAAAAGCACTTTAAAACTAAAAAGCAGGAATTAAAATATTATTGTTGCTATGTTCGATTTTTGGTAGGGTAGCAGGCTTATGAACTAGTAAACCCCGTTTAAATCTAAATTTGAAAAAAGAGAAATGATATGGAAATACGTTAGAAATTCGGGAAACACCTTAGAAATATACCGAAATAGGAAATCACTGTACATTTTTCCGGAGTGAGAGACCCCCTCGGGAGGCTCACATTGTAAATATTACAAATTAATTTTGGCAATTCCAAATAACTTATTAAAAGACACTGAATTCTCCACAAATAAATGGTGAGATAATGAGTTCCTTTGAAATAAAACGTCGAGAGAGGATTACAAATCGGTATGATTGGAATACCTAACATTCACCCGCTTGTCATAATCGACATCCTCAAGGTTGAAAAAACTTTTTTAAATTATCTGGCCCTTGCGTGTTGCCTGCTAGTTAACTTTTTATAGTCTCCATTGTTTTGTCAGGATTGAAAAACTACTTCCTAGCACGACAGAATTGTGTCGAGTTTAATTTTAAAAAGAGAATACATTTTTTCTTTTTTATATTATATGAATGGTAATCGAGTGGGAGTCGATTTGATTGTACTGTTACGTGTCTTATCGTTTTTTTATATGCGTATTGTATTTTAACTCCTCTTGATGGTTGATACACAGATGCAAAAGTTTTGTCAAAACTTCCAGCTAATTCTGTTATTTATATTCATGATATACAATGTGACACATTTAAGATGATGTATTTAATTTATTTTTAGAAGTAGAGATTTGAATTTTGACACAGAGGTAGAATTTCTGCATTTCTTAGAGTACTCAACTTAAATGTCAATGTCAAATGCTAATTTGTTTCCATGGCTTGCTTGCTAGCGAAAATTATGAAAAATTAAAAAATTCGAATTGTCTTGAAATTCGGTATATAGCTTAAAATAAGAGTCAGAACAACTTTTTCCAGTAACTTTTTCAAAAATTCAAATCTCTACTTCTAAAAATAAATTAAATATAGTGTGTCTCCATGTTAAGTATGTCACACTGTACGTATTAGCTAAGTTGCACTTTTTAACAAATGTAATTCATTAGAATATATATAAATTATTATTATTATTAAAATTTTCCAAGAAATCATAGTGCACATTTAAAAGAATGCTAGTATTTATTTATTTATTTAAATACACTGTCTTACAGGTTAACAAAAACCCCACTACAGAACAGGGAGACAATATTTGTAAAAACTGAAAAATTTGCCAAAATATGCACAAATAATGTATCAGCCATAAACATGTACAAAACAAATATCACCCTGACAGAAATTTAGTCTCTTCGCACATTCAACTTGTGTGTTATGTCCAGGCTATTTTTTTCGTTTTTCAACAGACAGAATCGATCTGACATCTGGCAACAGCGCCGGGACATTGCCGGTTACCGCTTGTATCCATTCATCCCCCAAAAATATAAAAGCGTCCTTCTTGCGGCTTATGATAAAATGGAGAAAGGTTTGCTGTATTTATTTCACATCTATTCGGACAGGTAGATGTTCTCGTTATTTATAGGCCATGGCATGAATCTTAAGTAAAGAAGTCATTAGGGAATGGAGAAAACTATGCATGGAAAGCTGTGTCGGGAGGAGGGTCATTAAATGATAATAAAAAAATCGAGATGACCTTTTGTAGGAGAGCAGTGTTTATATAAATATCAAATATATCATATGTTTATAATATATATCCTCGTATATATCCTATACAGGGTGTTTCATCTTAAAGTCCCCGGGTCATTATCTCTCGTAAAATAATAAAGATATTTAAAATTTGTAAATCGCGGATAATTGACACCAAAAAAGGTCTTAAATAACTGCAGTTAGAATTGTTCCTTCGCAGTGCACAGAGATGGCGCTGCGGTGAGAAATTATTTTTCGATGGCTGGAACCTTGAAACATGAACTTGCAATGTTTGTTTGTTTGTTTGTTAGTTAGTTTAGGTCAAATCTTGCAAGCTGAATTTCGACTAGTTCTAATTAAGGTAGAGCTTTGAAATTTGGCACACATGTATAAGTCCGGTGACAATGCAACATAGTATAGCCATTATTGGTCTAAAGAAAAGAGGTGGGAAGAGGTGGGAAAGGGGTAGGAAAATGTGGGAAAGGTGTGGGAAGAGGTGGGAAAGGGGTGGATGGCGGTGGCAAATGTCTGTAAAATAAGTAGACTAAAAAGTAAAAAATAAAATTGTATAAAAAAATATTTTTAAGAAAAAGCTTTTATTTGAAAAAACTACTAAAAATAATTTTTCTTTTTAAATTCATACACCTTGAAACTAAAAGCTTTGGGGCGGTCAATTGAGCAAAGTAACTATGCAATAGAGCTATATGACCGTCCCCAAAGCTTCTAATTTCCAGGTGTATGAATTAAAAAATACTTTTCAGTAGTTTTTTCAAATAAAAGCTTTTTCTTAAAAATATTTTTTATTATATAATTTTATTTGAATATATTATAATATTGAGTACCTAGGTATACTATATTGCACTGTCATCAGAGCTACACACAACTGCCAAATTTCATGATGATACAACAATTAGAAGTGGGTGAAATCAGTTCCTTAGATTTTTTACTTACATATCTACATAGATACAGATCTAATATTCTTTTCTTTAATTTCTTTTACACCTTCATCGTAGATATTTTTACATGCATTAAATTTTTGCAATCATTCATTTATTCAAATTATTTAATATTAGCTCTAGCTTTTATATTTATTTCCAGTCATTGTATTGGAACGTATTTGTAGGCGACCTATTTGCACAGAGACAAAGGACATTCCAAATAGAATAGCAGAAAAGCTTATTTCTACTATTTGTTTATTTTATAGCCAAAAATCAGATTTTTAAGCGCGACTGAGATTTATCGAGCGCAGTATCTAGTTTAAAATGCAAATTATTCGTATTTCCTTACATCATAAACTTACAGCTTCGTTTCCACGATAGGACTGTGTCACTTGAGAAAAAGGAAATATAATATTTTTTGTACTGTATTATATAAGATTTATTGGGCTTTGGAACGTGGAGATTACTGGAATTTGCAATATTTTACAGATTCTATTTGACACGCTATTATAGGACAGGACGAGCATTACATTACTTTACAATTAACTTAGATTTCTCTAGACAGATATATATTTGTTCCTAATTTATACCCAAAGACCCCAGTAAATAGTTCGTTAACTACATTAATTTTAACGACTACTCGCCAGATGGCTGTTTTAAACTCGGCTTTGTCAAACTGACTGAGACGCTGATGAGGAGTAATAACTTCGAGACAGATGTCCGTAGCTGCCAAGGTAGCTGCATTGTTTTTTGGATATATGGCAACTATTCATGTTATTGCACTAATGTATTATTTAAAGTTGCACTCGTAGCTACGAAAATATTGTCCCTTGAGTCATTTTCCTTATTTTCTTTTCCGTTATCTTTTTTGGTTAATGTGAATTTAATAATGACATGTCACGACACACATTATTCATTGTTTTCTTTGGTTTTCACGCCACACTAAAAATAAAAAGGCCTATTGGATTATTGTAGCGATACGAGTTATGATACCAATTTTAGATGTTTATCTGCAAATTTATATACCGAATATTTCAATTTAGTGACAGAGTTGGATAAATTATAGTAGTTTTGATTTATATTATAATAAAGGTGAATATCCCAAATTTGACGTAAATTGCCCTTTAAATTATTTATACTCATTACATTACATTACTTACAGGAACATTCAAATAAAAATTTCGTTAAAATTAGTAAAAGAAAGATAAGAATTAATAGTATGGCAGCCCGTTACCAAAAACCCCCATCAAAACAGCGAGCTTTATCGCAGGGAAACTATGGATTATGAAATTCTAAGACACTTTTTCATACGACAAAAGTCAAAAAACGATACAGGTGGCTGGCAAACGACTTTCCGTCTGTCAAAAAAAATTTCGTAATTTCTATACCGCGGCGAGGCAGTTCTCGATTAATTCTCTTTAAAAATGATGAACAAGACATGAATTAATCGAGAACTGCCATTTTTTATTGGCCTAAGTTCCAATAATATAAACTAAAGTTGTATCAAGTTCGAGGCCAAAATTATCAATACAGCGAGGCTAAAACTTTTTTTTATTTATAGAGTGGGGTGTATAAAACGATAAAAAAATGCGAACTGCCGTTTTCCGTTGGCCGTAGTTGCACGAAATCAAATGGAGTCGCATATACGTTCGGCGTCCTGGCGCGGCGCGGAGGACATAGAGATGCTGGATGACTTCGTTGCCTATGGCCTATGGCAACGACATGGAGTGTATCCGAAACCATGTAGCATCTCCAGCAGAAGGTGTGGAACACGTGTATACGTAAGTAAAAGATAGCAGCTGCTGGGACCGAGGATGCTGCGTTGTCGTTATACAGACATGGTATACTACGTATAGTGCCAACCTCGGTCCGGGCAGCATCCTCGGTCCGGGCAGCTCGAATCAGAGTCTCCTGGTATGTATATGCGTGAAGGAGAACAAGAAGAAGAGGAACAAGAAGAAGACGCGGACTACGGAAGCGAATCAGACAATGAGATGTATATGAGCGAACGCTCATCAGATGACCATGAATTAAATGTTTGAAACTCTAGTTGAAACTATAATAATAAACCTGACAATTTTAATCCTTCTTCTATCAGTACTGTATGTACCGAACCTTGAAATTCAATTCCAATTCCATTTAAACAAATTCTCTAAGAGCTTGTGCTTACAAACAGCCTTAATTTGTTCTTTTTTTGACACGACGGAATCATTTTTCTCAAATGTAAACTGGGAAAAAGTTTAGTTCGTATTTTTTTCGTCTTCTTAATAGTATTTGAAATAGCCTGAAGTGGAGAGCTGCCTCGCCGCGATGACTTGATGAGCCCTCAAAATTAAGCAACATGCGAATGTAATCACTCGAAACTGAACTAGCAAAAAGTTCTGTTCGAACTTTCTTGTGGTCAAGAGACATCGAAACTAAGTACTCGATAATGAGCAGAACTGCCTCGCAGCGGTGACCAAAATTTTGACCGGTGGTTGTTTGTCAATATTTCGGTCTTTGTAACTCGGCGTATCAGTTAAAATGGCAGTTCTCAATTTTTCCTCATCATATTTACTTGATGAGGATGACCGGTTTTTCTTTCCATGTTCAAAGCTTGATTTGAACCCTTTGGGACAGGTAAAAACGTTCCGTCACCCTGAACTTTTCTTCTCAGCTCTCCCAGAACTGATGACAAACGCTGGAATTATCTTCGCTAAAGTACTCGAAAATCTTGGTAGCGAGCTGCCGTACTATAATGTTAATGTTAACAGTAATCATCAATTTGTAAACATTCCTTAAAGATATTCTGCGAGGCAGATCTGTAGTGCTTTCTGTCAACTTGAACAATGTCAGTCTATTTCCGCAACTAAGATCAATGATCGACATCAGGAGACGAGCTACCAAAAATTATTGATATATCAGCTGCTGTCCTACAAAGGTATAATTGTTAGTTGTATGGTAGCTTGAAAGACTACTTTTAAAATAAAATTTGAGACCGTCATAAGAAGTTTACTTAAAAGATACATGTTTATATCTAACTGTTTAGTTGTCCCTATGGGTTTTGCATGGTAATTTCTGCTAAAGACATATACCAGCAGTTTACAGAATCGTGTCGTAAAGGAAATGTATATTCAGTTTTTGAACTTAACTGATTGGCTGTCTATCAGACTGTAGTATTTGACTTTGCTCAAGAATTAGTGAGTTTTGCGGCTATTTCTATAGTCGCCTCATCGAAAAACGTTATAGAAATGGTGTTGGAATTATTCCTTGTTAATTCATTATTATAAATCAGAAATAGTACCGGCCCCAATACTAATCCTTGCGGTACTCATAATTAACATGTTAAAATTTGTCCTGCTAGAATTATAAATTGTTTTATATATTCAATATGAAGCAAGCTTAAGCTAGCCAAATTAAAATAATATGTAGATTCAGGACAAAATTTGTAGAAACTCACTTTCTCGAGACGTTCATTAGGTGAGATGCAGTCAGACGACTCACAACAAAATAATCTGCGACTAAGTAATGAAATACCAAATTTGCAAATAAATCACATTTCATAATTCAATGAAACTGTTTTTTTTTCCAAATACGTATTACAAATATGAAATTTAATATCGTAATATACTTTCAACACCGGCAGCGTAGGAAATATCCACAGTGCATATTGGGAAGTCTCGAGGATAATATAAAATAAAATATTCATTAAAAATTAGTATTCCGATGGATACTTTCGGGATCGTATCAGATACAAATCTGATGCTCAATGTAAATTGAAATATCACTTCGTATGGCTCATATACATGTTGAGGAGTTTTGGGTGTTGGGAATGACAAAAATAATATATTTTCCACTCCGCCCACCGTACGTTCACAAAGTGTAACAAAAAATGATCATTACCGCCTTCATCGTGACGTCAAGACGCGTCACCTGCGTGGGTTGGGGTTTAATAAAAATGCAGCAGATATTGCTATATCGTTTGACCACTATTATAAGCTGCTTTCCACAAAATAGTTCCTACTTGCGCATGGAGCCTTGTTTGCCACATTTAATTTATTGAATTTGCTGACTGATTTGTTAAAAACTATATTAGTCCTATAATAAAATATATACAGCGTGTCCCACTTTTCATGGAGCCACCCTCATATCTCGCTCATCTGATATCCAAGTATTTTGAAATTTTGGTGGTAAATAAGTACAAAGTGAATCTTTAGACGTAACTACATTTGATTTTAGTCAGAGAGGTTCTATTCTAGGATGGAAGAAGATAGTCGATTTTCAAAAAAAAAAAAGTATTACCTACCGATTTTTTAGAAAAAAACTAGTAAGATATTCATCAGCACCTTTAAAAATCCCTTTCTGCAAGATTACATCGTAGTGGGTTCAAAGGTGTTTGAGATAGAGACCGTAAAATAAACAATTTTTTCAACTAAAAATAATTTTTATCTGTAAAACGGATTCTCAACTGAAAAAAATGTATTCTTCATTTTTGTTCAGAATAATATATTGTACTAGTTTGAATTAATTTGACAACAAAATAAACATTTATTTAATAAGGCAAAAATTCTAATTTTCGTATATACCTATGATTTTTCTAACAAATAATCTTCAATAAAGACCTAAGTAAGCCATGAAAACAAAAGTTACTGCAAGTGTCAATTTATTGTCGAACGTAAATAAGTTAATCAATTAAGAATGCATGTGAATGCTGGTTTAATGTTAGATAATAAGGGAAGTGTAAATTTATAGTAGTCTATTACATATAAAAAATTCTAACTAATTTCTAACTAATAGAAATCCGTTATAAATTTAACAGAAAAAACGCCACAGAAATGATATTTTTTCCGCACGAAATAAATACATTGAAAATAGTATACAAATGTTACACATAATGATCGCGGCTACTATCCAAACTTACTGTACACAATAAGCATTCACATAAATCTAAAACTATGTCAAAAGTCACTACTTTTATTTTCTCAGCTTTCATATTCATTTTGGTCCAAATCATTTTATTTATCCATACTTACCGACACAATTTTATACCTTACCGACACAATTTTGGTCTGTGACGCATATTAAACCAGATATTTTGAAGTGGCCCTCTTATAATCTGTATAATTCCATTACTGAATGCTAGTCCCCCTCACACAACCCCCATATTCTGTGTATTTTGTGAAAATTTATAGGAGCATACTCGAGCATATTCATTTCACATAGAAAATTGAGCAGAGCTCCAGAAATGAATATGCCAAGGGTACAGGGTTGGAAGAAAAACAGTTCTTTCTTCATTTTACTCACTGTTTTTTTTTTGTTTTAAATAGTTTTTTTTTGTTTAAAACAGTTTTTTTTAATGTTTTAAATGGTATGTTCAAAACTATATTCAACTAAAATTAAATGGTGCCAGGCACGCTATGTCTGCAACTACTACTTGATGTCAGATGGCGCTCTTAAACGGATTTTACAGCTCTTTACAAGTAAAATGCTCAGTTTAGCGCATGTGATCACTGACTATTTGACCTCATATGAGTAAGACTACAGATACTATTTTTTGTGAGAGTGTACTGTTTATATCGGAATGGACCATTATTGGCACTTTTCCTGTTTTTCCACAACTCCAAAACACTTAATACATTTGTTTAAAACATCGCGCTGCGTTGTTTTAAACACGCCAACCCTGCTTAGGTATGTACCTATGTATTTAAATTAACAACTAGAATGTTGTCGATAAATTGAAATCATCTGGAACACAATAAAATAAATTAAATGATTCTTCTGTACGTAACACATACATTACGTGCACCGTACACCGTGTCGCATGCACAGCCTTCTTGCATATTTTAATAATATTACAATGAAGAGAACAAGATGAGAGATGCAATTTCAAATGCCCGAAGCGGAAAAAACGACGAAAAAGTGTGAGTACAGACTGAGTTGAATACCTGTACAACTTTGCCAGGTGCAATAAGGACTGCGGTTGCAATGTTGCCATATTTAAGTTGAGATTGGAAATTATAAAATGCACTTCGAATTGGAATAAGCAGTAGGTACCCGCCTTCTCTACTGGGCAGTACCTTGGAGTATGTTTGAATAATTTATTGTTTTGTATCTATAGGTACTCGCTTTTGTAACTATTAAACTATTACAAGGTCGATCTTTATATTTAATAGACGGAATCTATTCCGAAACGCCTCGGCAATTCATAAAAAAATGAAGATGAAATTATTACAAGACATTTGGTAGTAATAATAATATCAAAAGTAGTAGACTAGCCCAGCTTAAGAATATCAATTAAATATATAAGACGATTAGAAAATATTATTTAGGTATTATGCAAATCACAACTTACACACTTTTTTTTAATATGAAATTATCTACTTTCTGTACCTATATTGGTACCTCAATCTGTTCACGCTAATATACTAGTTAGGTAAGTAAACAATTTAAAACACTCATTATTGAAGAACCAATCTAAACAACTACTCTTCTAGCTAATACTGAGACGAAGTATTGAATTGTATGACAAGATTCCCAGCATTTTAAACCAAAAAAATGTATTGAAAATACTTAAATCGTTTATTGAAATTCAGCCATTCACACAAATTATTGAACCTTACATTCTATTTCAACTCTAGAATTTGTACAAGTTTTTTCGAACTCGTTAGTTCTCATCAGAGTATAGTAGAGTATAGAAACATTCATTTTCATCATATTATTTTCCTCCTTTGTTCTCTTAGACAGGATTTTGCAGAGTGAGAGGGAAATATGCCTTTATTTTCGGTTTATTATAAATATTTAAAAAATCATAAATGGTATCATCTTTAAAATATTTTCAGGTAGGTACTTCCCATTGCTCTTAGGAACACAATCATATAAGTACAGTTTTTATCATATAAATTTTGTATAAGTATATAGTTAAATGAGATGCCTCTAATAATGAAATTGACAAACTACAATATTCAAGTAAGTACACTTTGTACAATAAAATCCCGTACACTTGAAAAATCAAGTAATCCACTAATATTAAGTACTTCCCATTGCTCTAAGGAATACAACCATATAAGTACAGTTTTTATCATATAAATTTTGTATATAGTTAAATGCGATGCCTCTAATAATGAAATTGACAAACTACAATATTCAAGTAAGTACACTTTGTGCAATAAAATCCCGTACACTTGAAAAATCAAGTAATCCACTAATATTAAGTGGTGTGAATCAGTCTTTTTGGAATTTAGATTTTTTTTATTATCATATAAGTAGGTTATAAAAAACTGACATTGATTGTGAAACGTCAAAAGTACTTAATGTATTTGAATAATGTTCTTCTCTGAAGAAAAACATACCTACGTATTTTTGTTTTTTTTACTTTTTTACACCATTCGATGGGAATGATTTCGATTTATAACAAATGTAAAAATTGACATTGAAAAATTCACAGATACGAGTGCACATAACTGCGTTTGTATTTACTGTGTAGATAATGTAACCTAATATTTTGTACATACATATGTCCGTCATTACAAGACTGAAAAGTTTTTCATGGGTAAACATAACATTGTTCCAAAACTCCAACGGGCGATAGACACAATTTAAACAAAACATAATGCGGGCTTGCCTCTGTTCTTCTGTTAATATGGTCTGCTTGGCACTTGTACAGTTTTTGTTTCCGATTTTCCTATCCTTCGGCTAGCTGTTGACCTCGATGCTGGAAAATTCGTCATGAAACAGCGTCTCCTGCTGTAAATAGCCAAGGAGTGCTTCATCTTGAACGAGATTTGAACTTCTCGATCGGCCTGAACCGTCTTTTCTCTTTACGCTACCTTCCTCCTCCCACCTTTTCTTCACACTCATAACAGTACTTTTATTCAATTGATAATGGTTAGCAACTGCTCTGATAGACCATCTCCCTTCAATTTTAGAAAGAATTACATTTTTTTCATGTTTAATTTTGGCATTGCGAAAATATTACACTGACACTAACAAATAAATAAAGAATGATTTAATATAGCGATATATACGGGATTTTACTGCACAAAAGTGTACAACAGATATTGACAATAAAATACTTAGTTATTATATAAGTAAGTAAATACTTAATATATTTTAGGTACGTGTTACAAACAACATTTTTTTTGTTAAAGATCCCTAAAACATATCTAAATTTTTAATCGTATGTAATATCACTAGTGCATCAAATTTTATCGAAAATATTTTCGAAAGCGTGTTGCCTGGTAATATAAAGAGTGCAAATTGGCAGTTTATTATCTGATTAAATCCCGACCGCTTTAGCGGGAGGGATTTAATCTTTGATAATAAACTGCCAATTTGCACGAGTTATATTAACTAGGGGCAACTTAGCTTGAGAAAAATTTTTTAGATAAAATTTAAAGCACGAGTGGTATTTGAGGAGAATATTTCACGAATAAATAATTCATTAAGTACATCTTCAATATTATGTTTTCTCATTAATTGCCTTCAGACGTTTTCTTGTCACTTTTTAGAGTTTACTGACCTTTATTTTCAATTTCCTCATTAATTTGATATACAGAAATATTTCCAAACCGACTCATATTGTCAAAACAGCAAATCTGAAACTAACACAGTAGAAACAATGGAGATTTCCTATATTTTAAAATAATCTAGTGACGTTTCTATGGCAACTAGTAAATAAAACGAGTTGAAACCTTAGACGTTATAATATATAGACTGGCTTAACACCTTGCAGGCGTTTCTGAGGTGCAATGTGACGAGGAACGATAGAGAGAGCACTACATCTTTAATCTGCGAGTACTACTTTATTCCTGTTGTCCCGCCTATTTATTACTATACACTCATGGTTCCGAGATTGACATAGAGAGCGCCATCTAGCGCTACCGCTACTAGAGTTATATTCCATAATAATTGTTCATTGATTCATATTTACGTATTTAATCCTTATTTTTAACTTACGAAGTTTACAAATTATGTTGAGGTTTGCTTCGTTAGGCAGAGTGAATTTTAAATACAACAAATTAAAATATTGCACAGCTTTGATTCAACTAGTTACTTTTTGATAGATTACCGTATGTAAGTAGGTACCTAGGTACATTTTTAGTTTGTTTCCAGAGCGAATGTGTTTACTTGACATTTATAATAAATGATTTGCTTAACTTTGTAACTACGTTATTGAGCTATTGAAAGCTGTGCTTGACTTGTTCCTGTATTATGAGCTAGGTATATTAAGTACAATCTTTGTATATTATTGTTACCTGATTGAAAAGTAGGCAAATTGAAATAGTTACATATAGCCTGTATATTTCAGACAGGCTTCTCTTTGGAACTGACGATTGTTTACTATATATGTGGTGTGTTTATGTTTGCTAGTACATAATACAATATTACAATTTACAAGGTAAGTTAACAATTAGTAATAAGCTAGAGAAGATATTTATAGATATAAAAGCGTGAGTTGCCCTATTTGCCGAAAATATTTCACGAAACAAAACGTCAAAAAATTATCGCAGTATTTGCCGCTGCAGCGACATAAAAAATTAGAGCGATAAATTTTGCATGCTGGTACTGTCAAAAGCCGATCTAGCTTGAATTACCACTAATAATGACATTTGATTGGTGCAATGTTGTGAAAAAACGGGCTCTCATTGGCTATAGCGTTAATGAGTGAAATAATCAGAGTAAATATTTCTCGAAAATAGTTTTATTATCATGCGACCATAGTAACCAGATTGTTTAATGTAGACAAAAAAAAATTGACGCGTTTTTTTTATATGGTATGGTATAAAATGCACAATCCACAAATTATATCTGAAAAAGCGAAGGAAATTGTGTTAGATTTACTTCCAGTGAAATCTCGTCAAATTTATGAAAAGGAATATGAAGAATTCATTCAATGGAAAAAAATGAACATTGTAATTGTAGACGAAGATGCAATATTGAACTATTTACGTGAAAAGGTAAGTGCCGTTATTCTTTGCATTCAATATTAATAACATATGTAAATTATTACTGTGACTATTTTCGTATGTTCTAATTACAGTCGCAAGAAGTAAAACCATCTACTCTCTGGTCAAAATATTCGATGACAAAAGTCGAGATAAAAGTTGTTTTATCTGACAAAGAAAATATAGAAATAAACAAAGTCGTCAGTCATAGCTTCGGTCATAGCTTTTTTGAAAGTCAAAAATTTTGATGCGCCAAGAAATTAATATATTTTTGATAAAGTAGATAAGAAGTATTTATTAATCAGAGTAAGTTTAAAATCCCCAAGTAACACATAAAGTCGCGGGAACGTATCGGCGACTATAAAAGCCACGATAAAGTGGACCGCTACCATAGGCTGCCACGTCCCTGGTACGTAGCCGCCACTAAAATGGGGAAAAATTTTTAGTCGCCGGGTAGTGTTTCGGGTAGTCCCGGCCTCTATAGATGTGACTATGTTTAGTTACTGTAAAGGTTCGGGGTAGTAGCGGATACTACTTCGCGACTCGGCGGCCTAGTAACCGCTACGTGGCTGCCTAGTAACTGCCACTATCACTTTTTAAAATGGTGCTTATCTTTTAGCGACCTCTTTGTTTTTTTTCTTTTATTGGTAATAATGGCGCAGTGAAATAATATTAGATATACCAAAAAGATGTGTACTTTAGGAGCGTGTTTAAAGTACATCTTTAGCCATTTTTTCAAACGCAAGTTACTTTTTTGATATAAGTTGATACATTAAATGATAAAATTTCAACGCGCCCTCAAAATAACCTAATTAAATATTTATTAGGGAAAAATTTGGAATACTTTCAAAATCATTTTTCGTCAAAGTTTATGATGAGATATTAACATAACCATTGTCTATTTTTGATTAAAACCAATTTTTTTTCTAAAAATTTTAATAACTAATAATGGCCGATTTTAACAAAGGTACTATAAAGTTAGGCCCTCCACCATAAAATATAGGGGACTACTCCATTTTACCTCTAAAAGATCTGTGACATTGGTGACCCAATAACAACTATCTTGATGTGACTCTATAGTATCAGATTCTATTTTGGAACTGTGAACTACCAACAGGAACTATTTCGCTACCCATGTTGCCACTAAAATGCCACGATACTTTAAAGTTCCAAGTGATGGTCACTGGAACTATTCTGGAACCTAGATTGCCTCTCTATGTACCCAGCTACTTTATTTAGGCATCTTAGTGGCACTGGTGGGTGGCAGTAACTGATTCACTGGTACTATATAGTTTTTGCTACTATACAGTAAAAATAAAATGATACTGCTTAGTTCCAGTAACTACCCAAATGTTACTTTGACTTTGGGTGTTTACAGTTCCAATAAATGGTATCGGTGTGGTAACAGTTACTTTAAAAGAACCATATAAAGTAGCCTTACCCAGCAATATTAGTACCAGGGTGTACCCCAGGAACTAACATAGCAAAACCGAAACCGAAAAGATTTGGTACCATGTGTTACTTGGGCATATTGCTGTACCTAGATTAAATAAAGTTGTTTAATTGTTGTATGAACCATTTTGCCTTATTTACCAAAATGATCCTAAAAAGTTGGCATGGCAACTTTTTGGGATTGAGTCCGGAAAAGACTCATTTTGCGGACTCAAATGAGTCCGCAAGATTATACTATGTTTGGTTTTTTAAATATCCAAGTATAATGAATCGAAAATAAACGCATATTTCCCTCTGATTGCAAAATCCTATCCTTAATTGACTATTTTTTGTGAACAACCACTCTGCATACTTTTACTAAATGTATAGGGGTAAAAATGCGACACACAGACAAGGCTCCAGACAAGGTGATATTATTGAAATAAATTAAACTTAAATGTTTATACCTTCAGAATTGTTTTATGTTTTCCAATGAGGTCTTATGCCTACTGTTAATGGGGGAAAAATATTATTCAGTAACTTTAATTTCACTTCAAAAAATTTTCGAACGCACCTTTATTTATACTTTTTTGGGGATTTTATGGTTTCTCTATTGGCATTATCCGTATTTGGCAGATGTCAACTAGAAGTGTCAAAGCTCTCATTTTGTTTTGAATCATCAAAAATTTGATTTTAACGAAAAAATTAAAAGCGGGGTAAAAAAGAAATCAAAGAGACCAAATAGGAAGAGTGAAGCAGGATCATTTCAGCTTAGTAATTTAGGAGAAGCTAGCCCTTCTGCAAGCCCTTCTTGTTTAGTAAAAAAATCTGAATAAATTACATATAATAGAAAAAAACCCTGTCTTATTTTTGCACTCCCATTTGTACAAATTCAATAAGAATGGAGATAAGTACTTAAATCAGTCTTTTATTTACCTTCCACTGCCTTTTTTTTTACTCCACTTGGAGGGTCAAAATAAGACTTATTTTTTTTTCTAAATTATCGGTGAAAAAATACATAGAAATATAGTTTTTCCTGTCATTTTTATATATGATACCATTCTTTCATTAAATATGACTTGATTCTAAGCAACTTAAAAATTGGAAGATGTCATTTTGTCTCACTTTTCCAGGCCAGGTTTCTTCCATCGCAGTGGTGTTAGCTACATGCCAAATATTATTCTCCTGTCTGTCTTGTCTATATTTGTTTCATTATAACGAAAACAAATCCTACCTAACACATCTGTCTGACTTAATTTTACCTACTAAATCTGCATTTACACGGAGGTTGTTTTCATTTTCAGTTTTAAACGATGTTATAAACTGTTTAAAAAATATATATACCTACCTACCTACTGATTTTTTGTTTTATGTTGGCTCAAATTCCACTTTAAATAATGATGGGTCTCACATTGTTAATCACTCAGTACTTACATCTTAATGCAATTACTTAGATTGAATGCACAAAAATGTAGAGGTTAATGAAGATGACCCTTATTACTTCCAATCAACTCAGATAAGAGCAAAGTGCAAGATAAAAACCCAAAACAAACTCTTGAACACTGAATGATATAAATTATTTGGTGTGTTTTGTACTTATTAATCTTTGTCTTTCTTCGCTATAGCTTTACTAGATTCTATACCTATACGTTTCCTTATGAAGAAATTACCAAATAAAATAATAAATCAATCACCATATACTGAGAAATACCCTCCAAAAGAGCTACATAATAAATCATTATAGTAGGTAGGTACTAAGATCAATACAAACAATTGTTGAATACTAGGTAGGTAAGGTACAGGGTACAAATTCTAAGCTCGCTTGTCACTGAAACTTTATCATTACTCTGAGGCCATGGAACTAAGTACAGTTCCATGTCTAACATTTATACTTAATAACATATTTTTGTGTCTACCAGTGACACCTCTAAATGTATGCTATGTTTATTTACACAATCTATGAAAGAGGAGGTTAATGCACGATATCTAGTTGATAATGTTAATAAGTAACTTATTGTTGGTATGTGGTTCACACCTTCCGAATTACACCTGAGTAATTTACAGCCTTCCTAACACCAAACGGAAAAACTGTCGTTAAGAATGATCATAGCAAATTTTACGTAGGTGTTAAAAAATAAATCAATACTCGGACATTATTATCCAACTCGAGGAAGTTTATTAAGCGCTTTGGTAAACACTTCTCTCAACGAGCCGGTTATTATAAGGTGTGAAAGCCCTTTGTTTCCTTATCAGTTGTATTTGGTAACACAACACGGCCCACTCACATAAACAAACCAACAGTTAGTAGTTAAACAAACTTACCTTGTTTTGTAGGTTATATTGGTATCCTTGAAGCAAAATAAAAAACAAAACAAAATCACAACAACCTAGACACAATACACATATTATCACTAATATTACTCTAATAATTATCTGTTGTATACAATTAGCACAACGTGATTATGGTTGCTTAAATGGTTAGCAATAAAAAAACATTGCACGTCTCATCTTCACGAATTAAATTATACACACAATAATTAGCAGCGGTGTTGTTTAAAATGTTAATTGGGGTTCCTTTAGTGATTTAGCACGACGCGTCGTACATTGGTTTCTTTTAATTCAGTTGGTTTATGTTTATCAACATTGTTAATTTACCGGTAAATTTAAGAGAAACGACGTATCAACTCACCCTACGCCGTTCAGAGTGGACTGAAATTTGTTTGCGTGCCGTGACTGCCGTGATGAAAGAACGGCAGGATCGAAGGTAGTCTCGACGTACGTTCGGTGTTCTTCGCCGTGTATAGTACGCGTCGATGTAGTTGAATTTACTCTTGTAGGTTGTTCTCGCCAAGTGTGTGAGATAAATAAAACAAAATAGACATAGCGTCGTTAAAATAGTGTACAAAAGTATCAATACTGCAGAATTATTATTTAGGAAGAAAATTCTTTATGTTTATTCAAAGAAATCAGAACTATAATCCAAAAAAAAATACTAGAAGAGATGACGAAATATATGTGTACATCATTTGTACAATATACAAAGTAACATTTTAGGGCTAGTTGTACGAACTTAGTTGAGCCAAGTTCAGCTTGAACCAAAATCAAAATCCATGGTTACAATTATTGTCACAATCGTAACCTTGGCTTTTGATCTTGGTTTAAGCTGAACTTGGCTCAACTTATTTCGTACAACTGGCCCTTAGAGCTAAATGGCTGTTCCAAAGTTTTATTCGAACTTAAATAATTAAAAATATTATAAAAAAATGTATCGCATACTAAATATATTTTATAACATAATTCTTCGAATTCATGACGTTTATATATTTTATGATTAACTGCTTTAGCCAGTATAATTCAAATAGCATAACATGTTGTAATTGTATTGTAGGTAATAGCATCCCAAGGAACAATTTAAAAGTCATTTGGACTTTTAAAAAAGGTTTGTCAGGGTTAGGAAATAGTCTTGTGCTTTATTGGTGTTGTAGTTAAGGTCTTTTAGGCTTCAAGTATACTTGCTCTTGTATGGTAAGTTTTAAAGCATTCTGTAAGACCTAATTATAAAGCTAATTTGCTTCTAGGATAATATGTATTTGTAATGGGTTTATCATACCTACATAAAACTCTCCATAAAGCTAATTAGTTTTATGAACGTCTTAAATTACATTTAGATTTAAAGAGGCTTTAAATTATTCTTTATGTTTTTAACATATTTGCAATAAATGCATTTTAAATCGTTTTTAAAACTAGACATTTTCAATGCCTATGAGTATTAGTACTTATTAAAGGCCATTACAAGTAATCTCTTAAAACATCCTTGACAAATGTTGTGATGAAACGTTATGAAGAAAAAAAGGCTTCTATAAATCTGAAAGACAAATTTTAATTCCATGAAACACTTTCTAAAAGACTAAAACCTCAAGAAAACATTCATTATAAAAATAATAAACAATATGTTTGCCTGAAGTGCCGTTGGTGCATGTGTGTGTGTGTGTTAATTAAAAGCATTTCACGATTTACTGATGTGTAATTATGTTTTCTATGGAAGAAATTATTTTGAGGTTAAATTTTGTATCAAATGTCAACGCAGTTCGTCTTGGAGGCGGTTTTTTAAATCCCAAACGTTTTATTACAGCTTTTATCAAGTCCGTGTGGTCTTCGTCAAGTGCATTTGCATTTATGTAAGGAAGGGATTATTTGTGATAGTATACAAAAAGACTAAAAGGACTTCATTTAGAGTAAATGTTCTAGGTCATTACCATTATTAGAATATAGAGTTTAGTGAGAGGACTGTAAAATGACAATTAGGTTTTTAGTTGGCCGGCCATGTTTTTCTTGTTATATAAAAATATTCAAGATCAATCTCACAATTATATTATTAATAATTATCACTTTTTCTTTAACAAATTAAGGTAGAATTACAAGAAACGACTGAAAATTGCCGTGGGAACCGAGAAGCAGCCTACTATTTTAAATTTGCTGATTACATATCTATGCAAATTTTGTATGAATATTAAAATCATTACTATTTCTGAGGCGCCTTTGTTTTTTGGGCCTTTCCTTTGTAGTTTTAACGATAAACTGCCGGTGGTTTTAATTTTTTTTGTCATACCTGATGTCTTTTTATTACCTTTTAAATCGGACTTAGAGAGGTTATACTGCCACTCTACGCTTTATAAATTTCAAATTCCATTTTATCTTCAATAAGTCTGATGGTGTGTTTGCTTAAATCAGTTTAGAAAAAATAAATGCAATAATAAAATTATATGGATTTCTTCGTGGACATTCTTATAGCTTCTCAGTTCTAATATGGACTTATAAGAGTTTTAAAAACCAGTTTTAAGGTAGCCTTCTAGGTGTTTTCTAGAAATGCAGGAAGCTAATAAAAAAGCTTCCGACAGCTTTAAAATAGGTTTTAAGAAAGGTTTTAAAACGGCCCTAACAAGGTTTTCAAGAGCAGCACTATGCCTCACTAAAGAGTTTTATGATGGAATTTAAAAAGGCCTTAACAACCTTCATAAGAGTGGGCCCTTTTAGTCTACAAGTCGCTTTATGATGGTATTAAGGATATTTTTACAGCAAAGTAGATTATTCAAGGCATTTTAAGCACCCTTGTATATATTTAAGAAACCAAAAATGTTCCTTGGGATAACATACTGAGAGCGGCAATTGGTTTATTGCACTAAGTTAAAATTTGAGGAGAATCTATGTTAAACAAAAACAATTATTCATAAAAATTAATTAGAAACATGTAGACGTTGAAAATAAAGCCTTATAATATTATAATATCAATTATAAAAAACATGCATTTAAAACGGAGATGAAATCATAACGGCAGGCTGCAGAGAAGTTAGTTATAAAACGACGAAAAACGGGTACTAATTTAGAAACTCGTTGATAGCGACGGAGAAAAAAAAGAACCATGTCAGTTGAATCCGACACTAGCTGAGTTGGGCTTGTACACACAGTGCTAAAGTGGAGTGAGAGTGGATTTTCATCACGTGATCATAGAGTAAACATTGCGAATTGTATTTATTCGAACGCGAAATACTCCAACTACTGTCAAAAGGTATTTTCTCGCCTCACCTTCAATATCTACGATTTAGATTAATAATAAGGCATCCATGAAATCAATCTAAACTCACTGGTATTATTTTACAATAATATTAAACTGTTATGTTTGAAAACAACACCTTTGATGAAATACTTTCCATATTTGCAAGCATTCATTAACTTAGCTAACAATTCGTACACGTACGTTCTAACATTCGCCAAACCAAAAAACGTCAAGTTACTTAAATATCAAATTCTACTTTATTTCTCGAACTTTGGCTTCACGAGGTGGGACTTAAGTAGTGAACTGTTTTCACTACACTCCGTAATGCCCGAACGTTAAAACATTACCAATTTCACTCCAAATGCCAAAAGCCGAACGGAAATAGGAGTGAAAAGCGTTTAAAGAGTGCGTAAGTCGAAATCAGCTATTATATTTAATCTCAAATTCAACTGACGTTCATAGGTTATAATTCGGGTAGTTTAACAACATCCAGTTGTGGATAAGTATAAGTACAAGTGGTGCTTCCTGCCGTATGGTATAAATAGTACCATCAATTCACTAGAAAAACTGTTCTTAAGCGATCCAATAATGAATGCTGAACGTAAAAATGAATGATTCAAAGCCACCAGACAAGGACCAAGTCTTTTTATTGTGGAGACCAATTCAATGTCAAGGAAAAGAAAATTTGAAATGGGTACTCATCACAAGAAAAACAACAAATTACAGAGGTGTTTTACTTGTGGGTGTTGTATCTTCATGTAAGAAATTGATTTTTAACATTGGTTTATGTTCTAGGAAAAACGGCTGTATTACAAGGCTAGTGTAGCGTTCTAGCTGTAGCTATTACAAATTTAAATTACGCGCCAACCTGGTGGATAAAGCAGAGTGTATTCTTAACGGCTCTAGATTAGAATGCCATTCGGGTTTTGACTTCCTAAAACGAGGGATATGGTTTTAATGTGCTTTCATATGTATTTTATCTAGTCTAGTTTATGTTGGAATAAAGTGCAGTTGTTTTTGTTAGCTATTAATTATTTATGAAGCTTCCTAGACGCCCTATATACTAGAATGATCCATAAATTAAGAAAGTAAATTTAAAAACTCGGTGTTGAAAATCTATTTATACTAACTAACTAATAACTGAAACTAACTAATGAAGTGGTCTAAAGTCGGTGAACACATAAAGTCCGAAATGGCTACGAATGCGCATCGTACACGAGCGTACTAGCTACCAAACAGTACTTTACTGGTTGATGAATCATCAAGAAACTGATGGAGCTGTCCAAGGGGGGGCACAGGAGCACGAGCCCCCCTGTCGTTTTATTGGCAAAAAGAAATGATTTAGAAAAGCTCCTGTGTAGATAGCGCTGCCATATGGACCATAGTGTTTCAGCATTTAACTTCAGCAAAGAAATATTTTCTATTAAATTAAGGGTACTTTCAATACCTTTGTGTTTCAACGTTATTCTGCAATTGTTTTATATGAAAGTGAAATACTTTGTACTAAAATGTACTAAATAATAGGGAATTGCAAAATTTTATTTAAAATTTTTTTTTTAATAACATAAATTGAAGCTAATTAAAACCTTTATAAGAAAACATTAACACATTTCATGTACAAGGTGAGGTAAAAAAATATCCAAAGAAATTAAGTTTCCTTTCTTAACAATTTTTTCAAATTTTTTTTAAATCACTCTGTATGCATGTTTAAAGGCTTTAAAAGTGTCTACAATTTGATGTGCCCAACATGGTCATCGCTTCAAAAATAAAAAAGTTACAAATCTGGGGATTTTTAAGTGGCGCACCCTGTATATACATATATGTACTCACACAAAATTATTTCTACTTGTTAGTACTTTGAATGATTAAAGATTTGTTGAAATTGCATAGAAATTGTATAGATATGTATGACTACTACCTAGTGAAAATAATAAATTAGATAATTCTGATTGATGTAATCTGGCACTAATTTTTCCATAATTGTACTTTTGATTATAAAATAAACACTCAGATAATTGTAAACATCGTGTATTCCAGTTAATTCTAACAAATAAGTATATTATAACCGGGCAAAAATGTTTAATAGTGATCTTAGAAAGAAAAAAAATGTACAGAAATCAGTTCATAGCACACTGAACTCAAGCATTGAATAGAGAATGTGTGTGCATATGTACGTACTGCACCCGCCACGGATCTTGGCGAGCGGCAGGGACTGTAGGGAAACGTAATGGCCTATAATAATTCCATCAGTGTGCAACACCAATCATGCTACGTGCGCTGGACCTACACCACTCTCCACATAGAGATTCCTCTGCTCGCCAAACTCATGGCGATTGCAGTATGTGCTTGCGTACACCATTACTTGTAAACATGATAATTTATGTTGGGCAAACATTTTTATTTAAAATTTGAAACGGAAACCGCCCCTTTCATACGTTTCACGATATCAATGCTCGTCATGACGTTCTTGGAGGGGAATGGCTGGAAATTTAGGCCGAGTTCACTGAAAAGCAAATGACCATGATAAGAGTGAATTGTGACAACTCCCACCTTCTGGTCCCGCCTTCCCAGGTGGCATAGATTAAAGAATATTATATGTTATAGATAGGCAACTCTCAAGGATTTTTTGAACAGCAAAACTTACGCCGAGAGTGGCGCTGTATTCCCGCCTTTTTTATATAGGCGGGATTGTCATGGGCGGGAATTTTAAATGATTTTCAAACAAATTGCTTAGGCCATCATTAGACTACAAAAGTTCTTTAACCAAGATTTTTTATAAAAGATATTTTATGAGATGAAATATAAAATATAGAATTATAAAAGATCTTTGTCAAAGAACTTTTATAGTCTAACAGTGGCCTTAAAATTAAATAAGTCATTTCAAAACTAGAAATTGATCATTTATTAATTTAACGGAAAATCATTACAATAAATACAATAATATTTAAAAATACATTTAAAAAGTAACTAACGTAAGTAAAATTATTACAAAAGTATTAAGATGTTGAAACTGCCTTGAAATAAGTAAAATGTTAAAGTAACTAATGTACCAAAATACCTGTAATACGATTAAATAATAGCGGGTTTATACGTGCATGGATTTAGTGGCGCCAGTAGATATTGGCACGCCAGTAAAAAAATATTGCGCGTATAAACAGCTACTGGCGAGCATGCATCAATGCACGCAAGGTAAAAGCTTGCTCGCCAGTAACTGTTTATATGTGTAATATTTTTTTACTAGCGTGCCAATATCTACTGGCGCCACTAAATCCATGCACGTATAAACCCGCTATAATATACATTTTCACGTCCTTTACTAATATTAAGCGGTGTGAATCAGTCTTTTTGGAATTTAGATTTTTCATTATCATATAGGTTACAAAAAACTGACATTGATTGTGAAACGTCATAAGTAATGTATTTGAATAATGTTAATCCAGATGAAAAACATACGTATTTTTGTTTTTTTTACTTTTTTACACCATTCGATGGGAATGATTTCGATTTATAACAAATGTAAAAACTGACGTTGAAAAATTCACAGCAACTGCACATAGCGATTGTATTTATTATGTAAATAATGTAACCTAAAATTTTGTACATGTCCTTCATTACAAGACTGAAAAACTTTTTCATCGGTAAACACAACATTGGTCCAAAACTCCAACGGGCGATAGACACAATTTAAACAAAACACAATGCGGGCTTGCTTGTTCTCCTGTTAATATGGTCTTCTTGGCACTTGTACAGTTTTTTATTTTCGATTTTCCTATCCTTCGGCTAGCTGCTAACCTCGACACTAGAAAATGTGTCATGAACACAGCATCTCCTGCTGTTTGAAACGGATTTTGCCTCAAATAGCCAAGGAGTGCTTCATCTTGAACGAGATTTGAACTTCTCGATAGGCCTGAACCGTCTTTTCTCTTTATGCTACCTTCCTCTTCCCACTTTTCTTCACACTCATAACAGTACTTTTATTCAATTGATAATGGTTAGCAACTGCTCTGATAGACCATCTCTCTTTAATTTTAAAGAGAATTAAAATTTTTTCATGTTCAGTTAATTTTGGCATTGCGAAAATATGACACTGACAAATAAATAATGATTTAATAAGGCGAAAAATAGGTGTACGGGATTTCATTGCACAGAAGTGTACAACCCGTCAGTCTTTCGTTTTTAGTCAATTTCTTGGGAGTCACGTTCTTTGCAAATCAATAATACCTATGCATGTTGGAATTTTTCGAAGTCGCAACACGACGTGAACACAAACAACACTTATATATTACAGTTTTTAATATTTAACAGAACAGTCAGTTTCATTGGAAACTCACATTATTTACAAATAAGCAAATGGACTCCTGCTCTATGGATTTAATAATTATTAGTTTAATGTCCAAAACACAAAGCACAAACATGTAAACAATAATGGCGCGACGACTGTCAGTCGGACAAGATCCAAAGGCATATTTTTGCGATCTCGCGTCTTACCCCAATGCTTTAAGCGCCTTGAAGCGCTACGTCATCATATATTTCTCCGCAAAAATGAATGTCTTTTTAGCTTTTTTTAACAGTTTAGTTCTAACCATCTCTAAAGTTCTTATGTCATATCCCCACTATTTTCCGCTTACACATTTTCTAGCGCCCTAGTGAGACCGCGCGATGCCACTTTAAGCGTCTTTAAGCGTGACGTCACAGCTTATTCGCTCGGATGGCTCCGCTTATCACGGTTGTAGCGTCTTATGCGCAAAAACATGCCTCAGATTTGCGCAGCCGCCGTGTGACAAGTACAAGTAGCGACAGATCGACGGAAGTTCAAACTAAACACGCTGTTTTGAAATATAGTGGGAGTGCGCAGGGCCTGCCAGGTGGAATCTACCCTAGATTCCATCTCTAAGGGTGATTGCGGTTCACTACCCGACATCAAAATTTAATGAAAAAACAAAGAATCCGTGCAAAAATAGTCGATGTCAAGCTGTCATATGAGAAGTAAGCAAAAAATTGGTGGTTTTTGGTCGTTTGACTAAAATCTTTTTTCACCCTGTTATTCCTGTTCAGCACCTTTGAATACGAGGGGAAAACAGGTTTCATAACTTTAGCACGATTTTGCCTACTCTTCCGACTCCTTATTTCCACTAAAATACATAAACAACGAACTGTCATGTTTGGCGTGCTTAGAAGTCAAGGTTGATAACGGAAACAGAAATATTTTTTTCCGAAACGTTAACAGCATACAAATAATAAAATATAGGTAATATCTAGTTTTATCAATTTGTGAATTAATTGTTAAGCCCATATACAAATTTTATTATTGATTTATATTGAATTAAATATCATGTCATATAGTCGTGCGGAAAAAGAATGGGACAAGTCTTATAACGTATTTTTGCTAAAATCTAGTTGTGTACAGGATTATTCATTATATTTATTATCGTTATTATTGGAGGTAGAAAAAAAAAAGTTTCGAACGAAAGTTGTAGGGGTGTAACTGAACCCTTTTAATAAGTTAATGGAAGCACCGTGGCGTGCAGAAATTAAGGGGACAAGAAGCAATAATATTTTTTTAAATGGAACACCCTGTATACTGTTGAATTTTTGAATTATTCTTTTTTTTCCAATTTCAAAAATATGATATATGATAGTTCTATATTTAACCGTTTTCGAGTTATTGAACATTGAAAATCGTATTTATTATACGAACGGAAATTACAATTATTAAAGTAGTCTATGAAAATGACAAGTATTCTGTTATTAAATCTGTCAGCGTGTCATATAATAACAGAATACTTGTCTTTTTCATAGACTACTTTAATAATTTCCCTTCATATAATAAATAGCTTAAATACGATTTTCAATGTTCAATAACTCGAAAACGGTGGTTAAAGATAGGGCTATCATATATCATATTTTTGAAATCAGAAAAAAATTATTCAAAAATTCAACAATATACAGGGTCTTCCATTAAAAAAAATATTATTGCTTCTTGTATACCTCAATTTCTACACGCCACTGTATTTCCATTGACTTATTAAAGGGATTCGGTTACAGCCCTACAACTTTCGTCTGAAACTTTTTTTTCTATCTTCAATAATAACGATTATAAAGGGCGGCCTAAATATAATGAATAACCCTGTACATCTAACTTTAATGTTTGTGCCATTGTCAGTTATTTGTCAAAATTCATTGCAAGTGAGACAGATTTACATTGGAAAAAAATAGTTGACCTATTTTTTTTGCTCACGGCAGTACCTCCTTAAATATATTAAATCAATGTAGAAAAATGTTCACATTTAATATCGAGACTCTCCTACGTTCGAGTCTCAGCTGTAATTGCAGGTAAGACAGTTGTTGCCCAAGTAGTTGATATGAAAATGAACCATTTCATTGGTTGTGAATTTAAGAAGTAAATTGTCCATAATATACAACCCCCCGACACAAGATCGAAACATGGTTTATACGTCGACTCGTACTATAAGCGCCGGTGGCGCTTGCGTCCCCGCCGATCGTCGTACGTCGCAGCTGCGGCCGGCACGAGTCTGTGAAGTAGCCGCCCTATCACGTGACCGACTCACTTCATTCCCTCTTACTTCAGCATTCTACACGACTGAAGAATGCGAATAACCGCAGATAAACAGGGAAATAACGAATATAAAAAAATAAAGCCACACGATTTGACGACGTCCAAATGAATTGCATTACGTTAAGTGCACTCGGACGACTTTTCGTGCCGACGTCGCTGAAGCGGTTTTCGTTAATTTTTCGTAAATCGCTGGAGGGCGGCCCAAACATGCTTGTTTCTTGTTTCTCGTTTAAAAGATCTGGGGTGGAGAATCGGATTGGATATGCTTGTTTATAGGGGGATAATGGCCGAATTCTGGATCAGCGTTTTTAATACTTTGAGAGACATTTGCCTGATGATTTTTTTATTTCAAAGTGACCACCACCACGCCAAATTCAGTATGTTTTCTTAATCGTGTTATATGGCTTATACTATTCTATTAATCTAATTAATTTATAATTTCATTGTAAGAGTAATTAATTATTACAATCATCTGCTCTTGCCGTTACATTTGTTTTAAAAGTTATGGCTACTAAAATCAGTTAATGTTGTAATTAAGGAGAAAGGAGTACCCAAGTAGCACAAATATGGTATTCATCTGAAATAACCAAAATGCAGCCACTAAATCGTTTCAACGGCTTTTGTTTAGTTATATTTTGGTCATCTTTTTTAGTCGTAGTTTAGCGTAAACTTTAAAAACGAAATAGTAATGATGATCTCTTTTTAGCTATATACTGGTCATATATGACCAAGTAATTAAATAGCAACAATGTTAAGTCCTAATACTGCCACTCTAGCTATAAAAATGGCTGGAATATGTTGACATGGTTTTTGTTATTAACCCATTAGCCCCCATTTACGCACCACAAAATTACAATTTTTTTAATGAGTTACCAAATACTTTTTTCAGCATTATCTGGAGGTAATCTATTAACTATCATCTATTTTATGTCTCATAAAAAAATACATGATTGTAGATATGAATTTGAAGAAGTTACAGCTTTTTAAAAATGAAAAATGTGAGGTTATTTTTTCAATTTCTTTTATTTCAGAACAGTAAGTAAATAAGTAATTTTCTGAAATATTTCTGTAAGACAAATATACTACCAGAGGTGCTAGTTTTTCATTTGCCACATACATTTTTTCTCTCATCAATATTAAAATAACCATAAGCATAGAAAAACGCTTGGTGCGTTCTCGCACCACTGGTATTTATGGTTTACATTTTTGCTAACTGGAGAAGAAAATTCCTGAAAAGCCATATTTACAATATCTGCATAAAGGTCTTAGAGTGAGGTTGATCGAATTCAGTCTGCATTTATATCAGTTATAAGGTGGTTGTGAGTGTTCAAGATGTCATTTAAGAAATTTTCAACTGTGAAAGAGTCGGAAACTGCTTTAGAGGAGGTTGTGAACTGGGTGGAAAGATGTGTATGTATTTCAAGAAATCAAAATAAATTTGCATTTATCAGACAACAATGAGTTGAACGTAAATGGTAAGTTTTCAAAAGTAAGACTATATTTAAATGCGATGAATAGAAAAAATTTGCAGTGGGGTATTTTGCTCACAATTTGTCCATTGACGAAGAAATGACACCTTACTTTGGCCGACATTCTTGCAAAATGTTTGTGAGAGGCAAGCCAGTTAGATTCGGCTTCAAGCTTTGGTAAGGTGCCTATGTTCTTCAGATGGATATTTGTTTTATTCCCTTCCTTAATCAGAATTTGGTCTTGGAGGTGACACAATCATGAGCTTGCTGTCTGTTGTGCAAAACATATTCTTTGATAATTTTTTCATCTTTCAAATTGTTTCGGCATCTGAAAGAAATTGTTTTTTTTGCTACTGGTACGGTCATTTTCCAAAAGGGAAAGAGGTGTATATGATTCGGCATATGATAGAAAGTCAAAAACGTCATTTGTGCGTTGGAATGACAACGCAGTAGTAACTATGGGTAGTAATGTTTTCGACGTTCAACCAATACATCGTGTCAGAAGATACAACAGAACAGAGAGGAAGGACATTCAAGTAACTCAACCAGATGTCATATTTCAATATAATAAATTTATGGGTGGAGTGGACCTCCATAGTAATGGCATTTCCAACTATAGAAGTAGAGTTCTAGGTAAAAAATGGTGATGGCCCATTTTTTGTAATTCCATAGATAGCACGATAGTGAACGCTTGGAAAATGTATAATAGAGTAACTGAAAAAAAAAAAAAATGTCCCAGCTTTATTTTACATCTTATATTGCTCTGCGCCTTTTGAAAATTGATAAAGTTTATGTTCAAAGAAACGTACCCATAAATGAAGTACGTTGCAATGGCCTTGGCCATACTATAGTTTCTCATGAGTCTAAAGCCCGGAGGAGGTGTAAATTATGTAAAAATCATACAATATACATTTGTAGTAAATGTAAAGTTCATTTGTATATTTCTTTCTTTGTAAACTACCATCAAATTTAAATTAAAATGTTATGGGTATAGCACCACCGGTTCGTTTGCGCACCAATGTTAAATGTGAAAAAAACGATTTATTTATATTTTTATTGTGTTTCATTATTATATTAAAATACTGTTTTGAAAGTTTTTATTAATTTAAGTTGTTTTTTTCTGTAAAATAGTATATTTTATGTACTTTCACTCTTCGATAATTTCATGGTTCTTCGCAGTGGTTCGTTTGCGAAACACGTGTTAAATTTTTTTTGTTAAATTTTTTGTGAAAGATAATGCCGGAAATTATTTTATTAAAGAGTTTTAATAAATAAATATGGGTTTTCATTCAGATTTTCCCTATTTTTCAACCCTTGGTATCAAATGGGTTAATATAGTGTTGATATCCCAACTATTATTAAGAAATTAGCCTAAACATGACTATATTAGTTAGGCTTTATTCTGGCGGTTTTCTTAGCTGTTATTACCGAGTCATGACTGAAACAATAATGAAAAATTGATATGATTGATTGATTGACAATAATGAATAATAATTATTATTAAATGACTATTTTGGAAGTAATTTTGTACACATAAAAATCTAAATTGAGGGTGAACGGCAAGATAAAAATATAACCTAAAAACAAGTATTGATAATGTTGAAAACCTTATACATACGAAAATAAGTTTTATATTAACAGAAAAATAAGACTGAAATGTAAAAGAAAATATATACAGAGTTAAACATATTATTGGAAAAGGAATGTCGCCTAAAAGTAAGTTCAAAGAGTAGGTACTTACATAGCGGCATAACACTTTTCACGGGATGTTTTCGTTGACGTTTGTGTCTACAAAAGCTTATGCATTAATAGGTATAAATATTTAGATTATTAAAGTGAAAGTGTCAACCTATCTTCTGCATCAATACTGACATATTCCATTTTCTATGGCTCTAGTCATCATTAACATTTTACTATTATTCCTTTTTATTGTATAAGGTTGCTGGGAGTATTTTGTGTCTGGTTTTGATTGCGGATTAATCAAAAATGTATGTATGCTTTTGTATTTGACCAGTACAGTTAGCTATTTACTACCTACCCAACTTGAAGGAACTGCACTAAGGCAAATTTGCTCCTCGATGTTTTCGTCCACGCCATACATTTTCAGAAACTTTAGTAACAAATTTTAATTTGGTTGGAGAAAGGAAATGTAAAAATGTTGGAGAAACAAAGGTCAAAATACAAAGTAACCCGTTCCACACAAAGGCAGTGAAAACAAACCTAAAAAAGAGAGGTTATGTCATGTCTTTCATAGTTTAGCCGTATTTTAATGCGAAAACTCGCTAACCACTTCAACCAATTTTCTGGTAATAGTTTGGCAAATATGACAGGTTACATTTGCCATTTGACGAAAAAAGTTCATTAGATCTTTTACAGTCATATTCTGGCTTATTTCTAGCATCATTAGCGAAAGCATATTCCAAATGATGACAGCTTGCCGCCATGTTTCCTATCAATCAAGAAGAACTCGAACGACGGCCATTACGTTCATACTTTATTAATTATACCTATACAATGAAGTTTTGACTTACTAATTCTTTATTTTAATAACTTTTAATAACATTACCATCGATTGTGCTTCTTGAAATTACAAAATGTTTATATGTATATATTTCAGATTAATTTAATTATACCTAAAATTTAGAGATTTCGGGAGGCCCCTTTGTTTTGATGAGTATTTTAAAAATAAGAAAAAATCCTTTACACACTGTATTTTGTATTAAGTAAAGATTCTAAAAATGCTAAAATTATATTTTGTGCAACAAGCCTATTGACCCCAGTCAGAGCTTTCCATGATAGTTTCATCAATCAACTAATTACTGTTTTACTTAAGGACGATTTTGCTTGGTCTATAAATATTTCTATTTGATATCCCCAGCACTGCATCACAGTGCATCACATAGAAGCATATATAATTGCATAATCTGGTTGGTTTATTTTTTGTAATTAGCTATGTATCACTAACAAACGATGATTAATTAAATGCGTATTTATATTTATTTTATCTAATTAATCATGTTTGTTAAACCTATAAAGGGGGGTCGCCAATTACAACACACGTATGCTTCCTTTTATTCATCATACAGCATTTTATCAAAAAATAAACACAATTATCGTCGTTCAATCCGTGATGTTTGTCAACCTTGCTCAACTGGATAAAAACCGAGGGTATTTCTAGGTAACTTAATCGCCCCTTTTATAAAATATAATATTAACGGAAAAACATCTTGATTTGAGCTATATTTAGTAATTGCATAAATAAGGTTGTGATTTAAGTGCGCCATTGGAGATATTTTTATAACTGGATGTGCACATTATCTATTTTTATTAATTTATCTAGCTAAATAATTTATTTGTTTGTTATTGTAGATGGACTGTATTTATTATTTATTTCAAATTTATATTAGATCACCTTCTTTTAATACACAGATAGACATTTATAAAATGGACAAAATTTTTTTTTCATAATTTTTAGAGACCTTTTTTGTCTCTTGGAGGAGGTTCATTTTTTAAATTTTTATATACATGTTTCAAAAGAATACAATATTTTTAGATACCTTTTTTATTTTGAAGGAGGCTCCTTTTTTATTTTTATGTATATACAGTGTGTTTCACTTCTCGTGAAGACACCCCTGTATCTTTTTTATTTGTTGCCGAATTAATTTCAAATTTTTATCAGCCATGCATGTCCATAAGGTGACTTTATTCAACATATAAATGCCGTCTAAATCTAAAACGCCGGCCTACTGCGATAAAAAGAAAATGTCAATTTTCGAGAAATCATAGTAGGCTTAGAGATAGACAAAAATTTTGTTAACAAAAGTTGTTCGGAATCACTTGATATGTTCCCCTGTAAAATTTTGTGAAAATCGGAATATTTTCAAAAAAAAATTTTTTGTTTCGCTTCTCGTGAAGACACCCCTGTATCTTTTTTATTTGTGGCCGAATTAATTTCAAATTTTTATCAGCCATACAAGTCCATAAGGTGACTTTATTCAACACATAAATGCCGTCTAAATCTAAAACGCCGGCCTACTGTGATAAAAAGAAAATGTTAATTTTCGAGAAATCATAGTAGGCTTAGAGATAGACAAAAATTTTGTTAACAAAAGTAGTTCGGAATCACTTGATATGTCCCCCTGTAAAATTTTGTGAAAATCGGAATATTTTCAAAAAAAAAAATTTTGTTTCACTTCTCATGAAGACACCCCTGTATCTTTTTTATTTGTGGCCGAATTAATTTCAAATTTTTATCAGCCAAACAAATCCATAAGGTGACTTTATTCAATACATAAATGCTGTTTAAATCTAAAACCCCTGCCTACTGCGATAAAAATGAAATGTTAATTTTCGAGAAATCATAGTAGGCTTAGAGATAGACAAAAATTTTGTTAACAAAAGTTGTTCAGAATCACTTGATATGTCCCCCTGTAAAATTTTGTGAAAATCGGAATATTTTCAAAAAAAAATTTTTTGTTTCACTTCTCGTGAAGACACCCCTGTATCTTTTTTATTTGTGGCCGAATTAATTTCAAATTTTTATCAGCTATACAAGTCCATAAGGTGACTTTATTCAATACATAAATGCCGTCTAAATCTAAAACCCCTGCCTACTGCGATAAAAATAAAATGTTAATTTTCGAGAAATCATAGTAGGCTTAGAGATAGACAAAAATTTTGTTAATAAAAGTTGTTCAGGATCACTTCATATGCCCCTCTGTAAAATTTTATGAAAATCGGAATATTTTCAAAAAAAGAGAACACATAAAGAGAACTTTTTCCAACAAATGAAAGTTGTGAACAAAAATCAGCATTCAATAAACACTAAAAGGGCTTTTTATTTTTACATATCAAGTTGAATGTAATATCTTTTCTTTTTTCTTTTTGTTATCTCTCTTCTGGAGGAGTAACTCTCCATCATATCCTTCCTCCTTATCGGTTCAGAAATTTAGGAACATGGACGGTTTTATTGCGTTGAATGTAAAGAGTGCCGTGAAATTAACTGTCAATATGTATTGTTTTATTTATTTCGTCATTGCTTTCATGACAGAAGTGATTGTTGTTATTTTCTGTGGAGTTTGTTAGTTTTTCTTGTTTTAATAATTTTATTCATACTAAAGTTTCCTTATTTCATATCTTTTCTCATAATGGTTAGAATACTTTTAACTACTGATGAAAAAATTGAAATAATAAAGATAGTCGGTGAAAATGTACGGTCTTCAAGAGAAGCAGCAGAAGAATTTAATTTAAGACATCCTCTAAGACAACCAATACACCATGGTACCGTAGCAAGAATATGTCACTTGTTCAATACAACTGGCAATGTGCTTAAACCGAGAGTACATCTTAATCGAAATCACGGAGATGATAATGTTATATTAGCGGCGTTTAACGCCAATCCCACTACCAGTCTTCGAAATATGGCTCGTGACCTTAATTTGTCGGCATCAAAAATTTGGAGATGTTTAAAACGCCATAAGCTACAACCGTTTAAACCAAAATTTTTACATACCTTGGAGGAAGGTGATGAAGAGAGAAGATTAGAATATTGTTTATGGATCCAAGGTAATTATTTAAACAATAGAGACTTCTTGAAGAAAGTAATTTTCAAGGACGTGGCAACTTTCTCCACCAACGGGGTAGTGTCATCACAAAACTCTAGGTTCTGGGCAGTAGAAAATCCTGATTGGATAATAAATTGTAAAAGGCAATATTCCCAGAAAGTAAATGTGTGGTGCGGAATTTTTAACGAAACAATAATAGGGCCGTTTTTCTTTTTTCAAAATATAAATGCGTTAAATTTGCTAGAATTTTTAAATAATGATCTTTGGAATGCAATTGTTGATTTTCTTTTGGAACAATTGTATTTTCAACTCGACGGAGCATCTATCCACAATTCCGTAGTAGTGAGAGCATGGATGAATGAACATTTTCCCCAAAGATGGATAGGACGAAATAGCCCTTTAATACATTGGTCACCCAGATCACCTGATCTCACTCCAATGGATTTTTATTTTTGGGGTCACATTAAAAACAAAGTTTATATGACCAGACCTCAAAATATAGAGCAGCTTTGTGAGAGGATAAGGCAAGCATGTTTAGAAGTTACAGCTCAAGAACTGCGAAGAGTTGTAAAAAATAACAGAAAACGGATTGAGAAGTGTATTACACTTGAGGGTGGGTTAGTGGAAAGGGGCGCAATATAATAAATAAGTAAAAAAAACCATTAACTTCTTTTATTTTTGAACTATTCTAACACTGCGGCTTTTGCTTTATCTGTATTTTTTTTCCGACAATATTATCATTCATTATTAGTAGTCTTCTCTGTAAAAACAACGGCCCTTTTCAGGGCCACCAATTTAATTCAAAAAGAATTCGTTATATGACAGCATCCTACCAACCTACATATTGTTGACAGATGTTAAAACTCATTAAAGTAATTAGATTTTAATTTTAATTATTCTAAGGCCGGCATTTTAGATTTAGACGACATGGGGCGTATGAAGTGATCCTGAACAACTTTCATTAACAAAATTTTTGTCTATCTCTAAGCCTACTATGATTTCTCGAAAATTAACATTTTCTTTTTATCGCAGTAGGCAGGCGTTTTAGATTTAGACGGCATTTATGTGTTGAATAAAGTCACCTTATGGAGTTGTATGGCTGACAAAAATTTGAAATTAATCCGGCCACAAATAAAAAAGATACAGGGGTGTCTTCACGAGAAGTGAAACAAAAATTTTTTTTTTGAAAATATTCCGATTTTCACAAAATTTTACAGGGGGGCATATCAAGTGATTCCGAACAACTTTTGTTAACAAAATTTTTGTCTATCTCTAAGCCTACTATGATTTCTCGAAAATTGACATTTTCTTTTTATCGCAGTAGGCCGGCGTTTTAGATTTAAACGGCATTTATGTATTGAATAAAGTCACTTTATGGACTTGTATGGCTGATAAAAATTTGAAATTAATTCGGCCACAAATAAAAAAGATACAGGGGTGTCTTCACGAGAAGTGAAACAAAAATTTTTTTTTGAAAATATTCCGATTTTCACAAAATTTTACAGGGGGGCATATCAAGTGATTCTGAACAACTTTTGTTAACAAAATTTTTGTCTATCTCTAAGCCTACTATGATTTCTCGAAAATTGACATTTTCTTTTTATCGCAGTAGGCCGGCGTTTTAGATTTAGACGGCATTTATGTGTTGAATAAAGTCACCTTATGGACTTGTATGGCTGATAAAAATTTGAAATTAATTCGGCAACAAATAAAAAAGATACAGGGGTGTCTTCACGAGAAGTGAAACACACTGTATATTCCAAAAGAAATGCAAGTGTGTAAAAAAATGAGACAAGCAAATGTATCAGATAAGGAATTAATAAAGTAGTTCTTCACATTCGAAACCATAAGATAGAAGAATTGATATACCTAAGCGTCACACAATGACAGAAGAAAATAGGATCGTAGCTCTCTATAAATCATAATAGGCATAATTTCATTATATTGTTACATGTTCCCCAGAGACATCTATGGGAGTTTCCTCTAAGTTCCATGTGTAAGTAACAGAGAATTAAGTTGATTGGCTAGTTTGGCCATCATCCCAGAGATGGCGTGAGGTTACATAAACTAGAAAGCTACAGATCAGTTGAGAATATTCTGGAGCCCCCATCTTTGGGTATATAAAGGCATGGAGAAGCCGAGTGAGGACAGTACAGTTCAGTTAGCAGAAAGGTTCAGTTCAGTAGTGAGTTAAGATAAAAGAAGAAGTAGACTACGTCATCAAGTGGCTGAATTGTTGAATTATACTACACAGTGTAATATTAATGAAGTAATTAATTGTTGTAATTAGTACGTAAGTTAATAAATTAGTGTTTAGTGCTACCCTGGTGTAATTTCTGGATACACGATACAGGGTGTTTATAATGTAAACACGTAACAATATTATTTTATACCTTCTATTGTATCCATAATGGTCGGCGCATATGATATTTCAGGTAAAAATTTCCAGATAACATTATTTCGATGATATTGAGGTGGTCAAAGTACCAAAACTCAGGTAGCTGCATCCATTTGTTTAGTTTCATTTGAAGTGTGATTTAGAACTTTTGTGATCATATGTGTGGAAAAGTTTTAAATAAACTTTTTTGCTGCTATTATTTTGATATTGCTAAGTAGGTACTTTATTTTCCTTTTTATACGATATATATATTTTTTAAGATAATGTTTGCTATGACCTTATTAAAAATATTAATGTAATACAGATTAATTTTGGCACAGCGATGTTTACGTAGAGTTTTAAAAAATTGCACTCAGTTGTAGCATATAAATAATAGTTTTTAAGAAAGCTTGTTCCTTGAGATGTAATAAAATGTAGATTAGATCAGGAACAAACAGCAACATCTACACTTTTTTTGAACATTTTTCTCAACTCACGGCTAATAGTGAAAATCTTATTTTTTCAGAAATAACGATGTCTGTTACTGGAAACGAACTATTTGCATTTTTGAATTCAATGCAAACTTCAAATTAGAAATGAGCAATGTCAATCGGAATTAGCAGAATATATCCGGAGTAAATTGAACTGAGAACAATCATTGATTAAATGTTTTAGGGCATTACCAAGACAGCCGAGTTATTTAACAAATTATTACAAATGTTTTGGAAGCGATCATCAGAGAAACGTAAAATATTTTTAACAAAGTATGCAAAATAGTTAAATTCTAGAATTATTATATGTTAAGAGATTTCAATGGACGTGTCGAGTACTATAGAGTGAGAAAAGTAAGAAATTAAAATTTCTGGAATTTCAGGGAACATCATACTAGAATAATATCGCAAATAAAAAACCGCTGCCCAAGGAATCACAACTTCCACATCCAGATTTTCTATCCAAGTCTATCACAACGAAGAAATTTTGTATATAGAAATAATTGGTTTTGGAACTTTAATAATATAATATTTGAAATCCTCTACCCCAAAAACCCATAAAATGATACCCCACATCGGTAATGGCGTGGGGGTGGTGATAGGGGGTCGTGAGGGTGGATGAAGTAAAAAAATATTTTGAGGTTTTTGGTTCTGAAATCCTCTACCCCAAAAACCCATAAAATGATACCCCACATCGGCAGTGGCGTGGGGGTGGTGATAGGGGGTCGTGAGGGTGGATGAAGTAAAAAAATATTTTGAGGTTTTTGGTTCTTGTACACTAAATCACATTTTCTTTTCATCTCCTTTAATAATGAGGTGGGGGTTGTAATGGGGGTGGCTAATGCCAAAAATTTTTTTGAGATCTTAGCTTCTCTTATATATATTGAATACCATTATTTTTTTTTTTTTTTGGGGTGATCACCCTGTATATATTTTTTTATATTTTTCTTCGAGAGTTGTATTAACTACATGCGAAATATCGTCGTACTCCTTCACATTAAAAAAAAATTGATATATAAAAAATGTATATATTTTTTCTTCGACAGTTGTGTTAACTGCATGCTAAGTATTTTCGTGCTCCAACATATTTTTTAATTTTTATTTCGCTGATGTCTATTCATATATTTTTTTTTTGATACTTATCATCCCTCGGCACATTTTTAATTCTTTTTTTTTTGGTGACTACCCTGTATATATATTTTTTTTCATATTTTTCTTTGACAGTTGTATTAACTGCATGCGAAATATTATCGTGCTTTTTCATTTTTTATTGAATTACCACTCAGTATATTTTTTCATATTTATCTTCCTTGACGGTTGTGTTATTTTCCGTAATTTTTTTTCCCTTAATTATATTGTATATTTTTGTATAAACGAAACTGTATCCAATTCTACCTACTAAATATTATCCTTTTCCGTCAAGTGGTTTTGTAGATGTAGCGTTAACAGACAGACACCAGACCGATTGACAGACTGAAGGAATTAAATGACTTTATTATTGATAATAAAAACAGCATTTTTGAAAAAGAAATTAATTACTGAGCAATTACAATAACAAAATTTGTAACAAAAATTGTTAAAAAAAATGTGAAAACGCACATTGAATCGGCCATAATTTCTTTATTCTTTGTGATGTAGAAACAAACAAAAAATCATTTTAAAGATTGATTAATTATCTTTAATTTTGTTCCTCAGAATTTTTGGAAGTGTCACAGTTTCTAAGATATTCAACATTTTAAACTAAATACTTCATCCTAAAAACAGTCGAATGCCATCTATAAAATTAAATATCTCCGAAACTATCAACCCTGCACAAATATATAAAAAAAAACAATTTCATTCTTAGTTTATAGGCTTAATTTTTGATGTCCGCTATATTTTTTTCTAAAACTAATATATATTGAGATATTTGCAGAAAAACAAAAATGTTACGTTTTTTCTAAAATTCCTTTACAGATTAAAATGCATTTTTTTTTCTAAAGCAAGCGCTGTAAGCAGCGAGAAAATTTGAGCGTCTAGATCATACTACATATTAACGAAAAACAGTATATGGGAATATATTTTTTTATTGCCTCCTACTTACATTAATAAAATGGCGACGTCTTTATAAAAAAAAATGAAAAAGTACATTGTGTCTGTCATAACTTCTTTGTTTTTTCTGATATTGAAATAGAAAAAAAATCATTTGAAAGCCTAATTAATAGTCTTTCATTTTGGTTATTAGCGCTTTTGACGTAAGTGCCATAGTTTCTGAGATATTTAACATTTAAACTAAGTACTACATCATATAGACGTTCGGACGTCACCTTTTTACTTCCATATCTCCGAAATCATTACCTCTATAGAAATTAGAAGAAAACGAAATTCATCCTCAATTTTGTAGCCTTTTTATTTGTCTCTAGCATGTTTTCGCTCAATGTAATATTTCTCGAGTTATTTGAAGAATATTGTTTTGAAATACCTTTTTTTAAGCTAAAATTCCAATTTACAAGTCGTTATAACTTAAAGACTATCAATTTTTATGAAAGTTACATAGGACCCCTTCCTTCTTCTAATTTTATTTTCTTTCAGCTCCAATGTTTTTAATTTTTTCTTAATTACCACCCCCTGAAAAGCGGCGGCATCCACTTCTTATAAATTAGCAAGCCTCCGCATAATATAGAAACTTGTCTTTAATGCATTTACTATTAATTTGCCAAAAATGAGGAAATCCGTTTCAGATGACATTATTCCGAAGTTAAAACCTCTACTTACTGTAGTGTTAGATGATGTTTAGTAAATAAAAATTTCCCTTCGACCTAAAATTCAGGTGAGCTACGATCCTATTTTGGCCCACTGTGTGTCACGCCTCTGACGTTAAGCTGAGAAACTATCCCCATTGTGACATTATCACGATGGAACAAAATGTGTTGTTTACACGTACTTTCATAAGACAAAGTTGTCTCCAATACTCTTTGCAGAAACGAAGAATATATTATATCAGTTTTTAAAATTTAATTAATAAGTTAAGAAAGAAAATCCATCGTATTGATATTTTCACGATAAGTTAATTTTAGATGAAGAAAGACCTCCATTTTTTTTTTTAATCAAGCAGCAGATATAAATGTTTAAACATTTTAATAAAACAAATAAATGTCCACGGGGGGGTTTGCAACTTTTGATAAGATTCTACAAGAACAAAAATATTGCATAGTATTATTCTCAATATTACAACAGTTTGTCCTTCCCCAGATGTCTCAGTTCGAGTAATGGGTTATTTTGTTAGTATTTTAATATTTCTTATTACTATTAAATTTATCAGCAAAGGTGTGATATTATTTCGTACGACTCAACTTCCTGCCTATTAATTTATTGTTAAAAACTGTTATCACATGAACATTAAAAATTATTTACAAAAGAGGGTTGGTGACCAAATATATAAATACCAATGTAAGTGATTTCAACTATTTATTTAAACATTTTACCAACAGCGGGTACGATGTGTCGCTTCTACTTTAGTGTGTGCTTTTTTGTGGTGATTTGCCTATTCAATTCTGGTAAGATATAAAATAACTTTTTGATCAATAATAGTAATTTCTTAAACGGGGTACAGTTAGTGAAAGAGTAGATATTTACAACATTTGTGAAATTATGTCAATCAAAGTATAGTTTATTGTCCAGAAGAAAACAAACTCTTATTGACAAGTTCAAAAAATAAATAAGTAATATGAAAATTGTATAAAACAAACGTAAATTATGAACATACACATTTTTTAAACAAATGATTTTACAAAGATATAATATATTTACATTAAAATGTATCATCACAGAATTCTTGTAAATATAATAGGATTTAACACTAAGTAAATGTTTTACTCTAATTCTGAAATCTTAATTAGAGATTACGTCTTTAATATGGTACAGCAGGTGATTATACAGTTTAAGACCATTGTAGACAATAGAATCCTTGACAAATGTGGACCTAGCAATTGATAAGGCAAAGTATTACCAACTTCCCAGGTGACATATTTAGAATAGGTCGTATGAAAACTACTTCTGTATTCATGAATTAGACCCACTGTATGCAAAATTAAAGTTGAGATCCCCGTCAAAGTCCTGTAAGCTAAAAATAAGCTATGCATAAATATCGAATTACATGCTTTTGCACTATAAATTTTGTTTGAATGAGATATTCACTACATACACCTCATAAAACAATTCCACATCTCAGATGTGACGCATTAGTGAGAAACATGTAAAGTTTGCGGGTGAATATACTACCCCTGTAGTTGATTGGACCAATATAGGCAACATATTGGACCAATATACTGAGCGACAGACTTTGACAATATAGGTCCAATATTGCAATCAAAGATTGACGTCATATTGGATACCAACCTTGGCACCATATGGGATGGGATACCAACATTGGTTCCGTATTAGATACTAACATCGGTGTTATATTGGATACTAACAAGGCGCTATATTGGATACTAACTTATAGGCCCAATATAGCTAGACAAAGTGTCTAAATTTCTGACATGGGAATTCTTGCAGTAGTATGCACAGGGGTGCCTGCATCAATTGGAATGGATGTCGTAATCAAAATCTGAATATTTAAGAAAATATATTTATACGAAATTGAACAAAAACTCAAACAAATAAAAATTTAATTATGATAATTGCATAAAATACACAAAAAAATTTAGACATATAATTCAAATCAATTTTTCTGAAACTTAAACAAAGTCAATAAAAAAAACCGCTGCCCAAAGAATCACTACTTCCATATCCAGATTTTCTATCCAAGTCATTCACAACGAAAAAATTTTGTATGTGGAAATAATTGTTTATGGAACTTTAATAATATCATTTGTCAATAAATAAGTAAACAATAAAGGAATCATATTTGCTCAATACTTGGAAATTAATATTAGTTTCTACACATTGCGCCGATATTGGTTAAATAATGTTAATATTAAATTTGGTTTGCCTATGTTTGTAAAATATTGGATATACAGGGTTACTGGTAATTCGGTACATTCCTTTGGATATGTGATAGGACATGAGCAAGGGAGTAAATTTAAGCCTAACATACATTATGCAAAACTCCTGAGATATTTCAATTTTTGTTTCTCAAAAAGGTAGATCTTAATGTCTTAAAAGTTAATTTTCAAAAAAGTTACTTGACATTTTTTACAGTTTTTTACTAGATTACTTGTCCGTTTGCAATGAAAATTATTCGGAAGCATTTCGACCATGTGAAAATTTCGAAAAATAACCAACGTAACGTGCTTATAAAATGTTTTAGAAACTTCCTTATTTCAATGCCTATGTAGCAAGGTACAAATGTTCAACGTACCCCGTGATAGTTCAAATAGATCATTAAGATTTACTTTTTGAAAAAAAAAAAAAAGAATTGGAATATCTCAAAAACTATTAAGTTTTGCATAATGTAGGTTGGGGTTAAATTTTCTGCTTGGCTCATGTCCCAGCACATCTCCAAAGGAATGTATCAAATTACCAATAATCCTGTATATTGGATTAATATATTGAATATACTGCTAAGAAGCATATTAGTACAATACTGGCTAAATCTGACATATTGGCCCAGTATGCAATATAGGTAATAATATATTGTATATCAACCTTTATTATAGGGGTTTCAATGCCTAAAATGAACAAAATTGTTAATTATTTTAAAAAATGTTTAAATTTGATAAAATTTAGTGTATTAATGTCATAAAAACATTTTACACACATAAATTTTAAAAAAAATTGTAACCCTTTTCAGGCTACTTATTTTATTTTTCAAATAATGAGCTCATGAGCTACTGATTTTATTGAAAAAATGACAAGGTAAGAAGTCGACAGCATTACCTGAAGAATTTATTGTAGAGGCTAATTTTAAAACCGCACTATCGGTTTGTATGCTGTACTTGTGAGATTTTTTCCTCAAATTTTATTTATTTTCATGGTACGACAGAATTTTTCTCTCTGATTTGAAAAATACCAAGCAAGTGGTATTTTTCATGTCTCAAATAAATTAAATAGCAATTTCTTATAAACATGACACACAAGTCACAAGTCATGGTTTTGTATTACTTCAATAGCAACAGGCCCTGAAATACACATTTTTATTTACTACAAGCTGTCAGTCTTTCATGCCATGCGTTTATTAAGTTATCTCAGTCATCAGAAATGGAAACTTGTTCATCTGATGAAAAACTGGATATAGTTGACTACAGACTTATTATGCGTGTGAAAAATGTCGACGTCTTTGATCTTCTCCACAATTTTCATACAACAAATTATCACTCGAGAAGCAACAATACAATGTAACCGTTCTATTATCTGGAAAATAATAAAGCCATTTTACTATTTAATTGGCAGAGATAAGGTTTATATTGCAATGCCATAGAATATTGACTACTTAAAAACAGAAATGATGATTCTGATGTCTCAATGAATTATAGAAGAGCATAATCGTATCGAAGAGCATAATTTATTACTTTCAAACACATAGTTGATATATGCTGTAGATAATTCTCATATTTGTTATTATAATAATCCACTGAATATTATTCTCAAATAACATTACACAAGACTCAGGTGGAGGATATGGTAAATCGTTCCCATCTATCATACTTGGTACGTACACCTATAATTTAAATAATATTTGTTTCTCTGTTAAACTTATTGTAGCCAGGAGTGAAGATTTCCAGAGATAGATGTGCTTAAATTATATACCTGTTATATTACTGTAAGATATTCCATCACACCGCAGGCGCTTGTTGCAATTTGTTAAAAGTATACGCAGCCACCCTGTGATTCGTTTTTTCTCGACAAATGTTGGGTGATAAATCTTAATGTTAGTGACGTGAATGTTTAACAGTTTTTTTCAAGCTTGTTAAGGCAAATTTTTAAAAATGGAAGAAAAGCAACTTTAAAATATGCGTACGGTGGAAAACGTCCAAAAGCAAATCAAATTATGCAGCAAAAACTGTGTAAAAGTTTCATTCGTGATTAATACTAATATTTATACGGTGTGTTTAAAAGTAAAATGCCAGGTATTAAACTGTGGATCGACGATATGATATGGCTGTGTTCTGTCACCAATCTTTTTACAGTTATAGTGAACACGTGGTGCCTGCGGTAGGATAGAATAACTAGGTAGAACTTGAGAGTTGCAGCTGACACCACTTTAGTTACAGCAAGCAAAATGTCATAAAACTTTTTCATGCACGTAAACATTAAACTAAAAATTTGTTAGCGAAATGAGCATACAGGTACATGATGCAGTTGCGCTCAACAAAGAAAACAAGGAAAATTTTAGTATAATTTACAATCAAATTATAAAAACTTGAATCAGTCTTTCATTGCGTCTATTCTAACCACTCCCTGATTTTTTTTGCATCTGGCCACTAGCCATATAGCCAACCGCTACCCTAAAAACAGTTTATTCCAATGAACCTATGTCGACAATGAAAAAACAAATATTGAAGATCAGCAAAGGAGGAAAAACAGGGACACACGCTTCTCGTTCCTGGGGTCTATTAGGACATTTATTTTTTTAAATATAAACAAAATTAGAGGACCACTATAAATTAAGGGATGCAACAGAGGAAAAACAACAGTGGATACAAAAGCTAACCTACATTCACTCACAAAATTCTTAATAAAATATACGTTTCTTCCAAAAAACCGATGCATCATCAATAATCAAAAATTTGTTTATTATGGAGGCTGGAGAGAAAGTATATTAAAAGAAAGAACACTGGAAGAAAATATGATCCAGGTCACTATTACAAATATCACAATTCTCTGGAGGCAGAACATTTATTTTATGCAAATGTGCTGGATAACAGGCATGTCCAAATTTGAGGCATATTATTGTTGTGATATATTTTCTTGGATATTCATAATTTTCGTGCCAGAACTTAGATGGGAAGTCATGATAAATTTGCGTATATCTAGTAGGATTGGAATGACAAAACTCCCGCCACAGGCACAGATCTAACCATCTATTCTAAATTTAGATTTTAAAATATTGAAGGAGTCAGATAGACAGATTTTTTGTTCTAATGGGAATCCTAAGATGTTGCTTGCCTTGGCCAAAGAATCTACATTCTTTTTTATGCCAATGTGTGCTTTTACCCATATAAAATGAACCTCTTTTCCCATATCTAAAACATTGTCTAGCAGTTTCTTTATATTTAGAATATAAAGGTTGGTTTTAATGTTGGAGGAAAAACTTTTTTCTAATGATAAAATTATGGAAGTATCTGCATTAGAAGAATAAATAAATTCGAGAGCCTTTGGGCTCATTTAGCACTTTTTTTATTTGATTATCGGAAAGATCTTAAAATTCTAAGACCCTGTGCAAAAAACTAGAATTTTGTGAGACCTCGTCTAAAAAAAATTATAAACATGGAACGCACCCGCCTTGTCGAATCTTGACCGTGACGTCACTTGATAGGAACAAGCTAGTCGCACAGAGAAAGACTCGACGATCTCAAGAGGAATGCACGAGCTTTGATATGTTGCGCAACCGTTTCGTTTCCTATCCTCTGACGTCACGATGTTGGTGCTTCCAATTCCCTCTTTAGAAGTCGTATATTTCGAGAACCACATATCGGATTCATCTGAAATTTTCAAAATTGCCTCATTTTAAATAATACTTTATCCACAAGAAGTAGCAACTACCAAATAAAATTCATTAAATGAGCCCATTTCTTCTGCTGTAAAAATAGAGCATTGAGACGGCAATTTGATTTTTATAAAGTTATTGGTCGAAGGTATGTAGCATGCACAACCAGTACTTAAGAGAGACTTAGAAGCGTCTGAATCTATCAACAAAGGATTCTCCCACTTATCCAAAATTGTATTTAAGATGTTAATGCTAATATTTGGGAGATCACTTAATGAGGTGTAATTAATGTCACTTTCGACAAAAGATTGGAGTATTCAAAATTTGAAGTGTAATCATTTGGGTTGTCTAATAGGGGAAGGATAACGCTGGAATTTCGAAAAGCTACACAAAGAGGCGGAGAATTTTTATTTATCCAGAATGTATTTGGTAAATCAGATGTATTAAGGACAGAAATATTATGTAAAAGCGCTTGATTGTTAATATCTATTTTGTGAATGAACTTTTCAGTCAGGTAATGTCGTCTAAGCGGAAGGGGCGGGACCAAAGCTTCGGCATATAAGGCATCAACTGGTGTTGATCTTATGGCTCCTAAACATAACCGTAGTGCTACTATCCAAGCGTTTTAAAAGTGTATTACATGCAGATCCATAAAGAGTACATCCACAGTCCAAAATTGATCTTATGTATGCCTTGTAAAAAAGACGAGAGGTTTGGACGTCCGCACACCACCAGGTTCTTTAAAGAAATGTATGCTTTTGTTGCAGCGGTTTATTATATTCTCAATATGGAGTTTTTTTTTTATCCAGAATCACTCCTAAATATTTCACATGTGTTTGAAAAGGAAATAAATAAGCCCCAAGATTAATGCCGTTAATATTAGGACAGTTGTGTCGGGAGAATACAACCACTGTAGACTTATTTGGTGAGATATCAAAACCGTTAAGAGAAAATCATTTTCCCAATCTAATTATAGATGTTGTTAGAAGGTCAATAGCTGTGTTGTATTTTTTATGTTCTGCATATACGCAGAAATCATCGGCATATTGCACTATGTTAAACTGGGCATCACTAATTTCGTATATATCCGCTGTATATAAATTAAAAAGAATCGGGCTCGAGACGGAACCCTGTGGAAGACCTGTTATTCCGGGGACCAATTAATTGGTTGCTAAATTCAGGATAAAAATATTTATATTTGGGAAAGAGATTGACTACAAGTTTGGCCAAATTTATAGGAAATTTAAAATTATTTATTAGTTTACCTTCTAAGATACCCAAGAAATTTTTATAACTTACGTTGAACAATTTTGAAGACTCGTTAAATTATATCGAAAAATGTTCAGCTTTTTAAGGAGATTTGGACTATACCAACTTAATGATATCTTACAAAATCTGCATCCTATAAAGTTGACAAAGAAAGCCACTCTACAGATCAAATACTATTTTAGTCATAAAATTAATTAAATCAATGAAAATTTGAGTCAGATCTATCTACTAAAAAAAATTTTAATTTTCAATACAAAAAATAGTTTCATATTTAATTGCCTTGAAATATATTAGAACATCAATCAAGCAATTGGAGGCAATCTGATATTTATTAAGTATATTAAGAAGATATATGGCAGTAATTAAATAATTATTAATGTTTGTAGTAGTCCAGTCGAATTAGACATCATAAAAAATTTTGCGTACTGCGGACTTTTTTTTGTGGAAATTGTTTAAGAGGGCATAATAAGCAAGCACAGAAAACTACACCCTGCTACACCATGTGCGTCCCCTATTTTTAGGGGTTGAAACTTTGAAATTTTACTTATGTGTCCATATCTGTTTCCCTATTGCCCGTAGGGCACTTTACCAAGTTACCCTTTCCATCCCTCCCCTACATAATATATATTTTACACATTTGCCGTAAGACAAACGGTTTCGGCTGTACGAGGCCGGAAAGGTGGCGCTGTCCGAATTTGGGGGTCTTCTGTACAGGACCAACGGCTATTATTTCCAATCTACAATACTACACATACTAATGCCCTTAAGGAGGGATGATGATTTGTGAAAAAACTTTCATCGAATACCGTGCGGTTTTCATGATACGGGATGTTGAAATTTTGAAAACCCCTTTTTTAAAAAAAAAGTGAACCTACTTTTTTTCGCTTCTTTCATGCATGTACGACCCTAATATAAGAAAATTTACGTTGGTTTCATTTTAATACAATCGTTGGTTTAGGAGCTAGACAGCAAAATATGCCAAAAATGGCTATTTTGGTATTGTTGCATTAAAAAAACCAAAACCAGTATAATTCTGGTAAATGTTTTTGTTTATCCTAAAAGTCCAATTCACTGCGCATAGAAAATGTGTTTTTGTATTTAAGTAGGATCAACACTTATTGTGTAATAACGATTTATGTCATGTGTTCTCCAGTCTCCTTTTTCACAATTTTTTTGTATTAAAATGAAACTAACGTAAATTTTCTTATATTAGGGTCGTACATACATGAAAAAAAATGAGCAAAAAAAAGTAGGTTCACTTTTTTTTTAAAAAAGAGGTTTTCAAAATTTTAACATCCCGTATCATGAAAACCGCACGGTATTCGATGAAAGTTTTCACAAATCATCATCCCTCCTTAAGGGCATTAGTATGTGTAGTATTGTAGATTGGAAATAATAGCCGTTTGTCCTGTACAGAAGACCCCCAAATTCGGACAGCGCGACCTTTCCGGCCTCGTACAGCCAAAACCGTTTGTCCTACGGCAAATGTGTAATATATATATATTATGTAGAGGAGGGATGCATCTTCTAAAAGTGTAACTTGGTAAAGGGCCCTACGGGCAATAGGGAAAAAGATATGGGCACATAAGTAAAATTTCAAAGTTTCAACCCCTAAAAATAGGGGACGCACATGGTGTAGCAGGGTGTAGTTTTCTGTGCTTGCTTATTATGCTCTCTTAAACAACTTCCACATTAAAAAGTCCGCAGTACGCAAAATTTTTTATTATGTCTAATTCGACTGGAGTATAGGTAGTAGCTAGATTTATTATGTTCTGTTGTTTCATAACTGTTTTTTATTTAAATAATTGATATTTTAATTAGACTTTCATTTTTAATTTCTAAAATAACCAATGTAGATTATCAAAAGAATGCAAAGATTGGAAATTAATTTTCATAAATAGATTTTCTTTCTCGATGTTGTGTAGAGATTACATTTTCTAGTGTTTGGCGTAGTTTTTTTACATTCGTTGAGTCTTGTAAGTTTTATTTTCGTTGAATCCACCCCTTAATTTAAACATAAACACACTACATATATTAGACAACTTCCAAATCTAAAGCAAAGGCTGTCCAGAAGGGAGTTACACTTTGGGAAAAACGCAGACATACATCCATACTCACCAACATTGTCAGTGTTGGTGCTGGGACTCGAATCCAATACACGATAGACAGTGCGACCAGCATATGCGCCTCAGTACGCCTTAGCCGAATGAACTACCGTGCCTTGCTATATAACTTCAGACAATTCCACTGAATATGTTTGTTTCAATAATTATTTTCAAAGAAGTAACCAACCAATGAATATAACAGCATCTCTAACAATGCTAAATTTTATTATTTGTTTCAGTATCTGCCAACTCAACAAGATGCTACGCCTGTAACGGCTCAAATTGCAATGATCCTTTCAACAAAGATAGAGCCAGCGTGGAGTTCTGCTCGAATAACCCAAGACAGAACTTAGTAAATAGTGACGTAGATGTTGACAGCAAATCTGAGGACTTTAGTTCGTTAGAGAGCAAAATTTCGAAGATATTTTTTGGAACCAATAATGAATTCGTCTGCGTAACGTCTGCATACTCCAACAGTAAGTGTTTTTTTGTATATTAATAGAATTAATACTCGACGCACGATGCAATCATGTTAGCATCAGCGGAACAGTTTAAATCGAATCCAGATAATGCCAACATTATTGGCGAAATGCACTTCGAATAATAGTATTCGAGTGTAATGTTTTGGTGTTTGTGGAAGCCACTAAATAATGAGAAATCACAAGTTTTGGTAAATACTTTTTCAAATTACGAATCAAAAATATTTTGCTTGACAGTTTAGGGCTGAGTTATTCTACATGACAATACCAATTAAATCTCTCATCCATCACCATTATTTATAGTCATATGATTGGCAGTGAACGGCCAGTAGTGCCACACATTTTCTAGGCATCATAAAATGTAATAAGTCATTAACATATATGATAAACGGGAGGGGGCCCGAGACAGAGCCCTGGGGCAACCCATGCGATACAGACATATTTTTAGAGCTATTACTGTTAAATCTCACACATTGAGTTCTACTTTACACGTAAGAATGAAATAAACTGAGATGACAGCATCTAGTTCTGTAGTGAGATAGTTTCTCCACCAAAATAGGATGAGAGACACAGTCAAAGGCGTTGGAGAGGTGGGATATAATGAGAGCTACACGTCAAGGTCATCTACTATGTCACTAACTATAGAAATATTTATCAAAGTAAGCAAAAAGTCGAGAATTACTACTGCATGTTTAAAAGAAGAAGACAAAACAAGTATTAATAGCAAACATTTCATTTGGCGAATATGATTCATTTTACTAAGTATATATCCTAAGTGATGATAGAAATAACTACACCCACAGTAGCTTTCATGAAACTTGGACATTTAATTTTAACTATTAAATAATGTTAATGCACCTGTTACAGAAATAAACGACCATGTCGTTGAACGGTCCGCGGTCAAAGAAAGACGAAGTAATTAACATGAGAGAAGTCGCCGTCGTGTCTCCCACAACTCGTCTATTGCATACCCGTCATTAAGTCTTCAAACGATTTGTCTTGTTAAAATAGTTTGCCCCTGAGAATACGCGTCCTGCAATCCAGAGCAAAAAGTTATGCCATCTATTCATCTAACAAAATGTAAAAAAGTTTTAACGTACACAACTCTACTACTCTCTTTTACTTCCACATCCAGTGGAAGTATAGTGACGAAAAAAATTGATTGTTTAAATAGGCTTAGAGTGCCATAAATCTTAGAGATTTTAAATTTAAGCAAAAAAATGTCTGTCTGTCGGTATGTTTGTCTCTAACTTTTTTTTGTGCGTACGATTACTTTGGAACCATTTAAGATATTGACTTGAAAGGTACCTTTATGTGTTATTTATCTATTTGTTCATTTATTATACACTATCCAACAGAACATGTTCCAATTACAGGGTAGGAAAAATACACAATAATAAAATACAATAACAAAATACAAATACACAATAACAAGATACTTAATATTACAAAATACACAATATAACAAATTTTCGAGGTGTATAACGTACTTATAGGTTTTGAGATAATTAATTAAAAGCATATACAGGTCTATTCTGTAACATTTTGGTTAATTTTTAACGGCAAGGTCACTGTTAAAATTATTAACCGAATGATGTCAACTGTCAGTGGCATTCTGTATACTTTGTTGGAGGTTAAATTTAACCAATATCTGTTAAAATTAGAGACGACTTCTCACCTGCCGCTAAAATTTAACAGTACTGTTATCTCTTAACTTTATTACTAATAATGGCGTTACACATTAATTACATTTTAATTGTTGAAGCAGATGATTGGAGCTAATGTGTAAGACTATAGTACTTATAAATACCTGTCTAGATATAATTATAAACCTATTAATTCTTTCTTTTTTAGTGGAAATTTGAGAAATAATCATATACAGTATCGGAAAACGAAGCATGCTATCGAGTACATGCTTCTCTTGATGGGCGTGTCACTCTTTACCTCTGCTAGAGTACTGGTAGACGTCTTTATTGTGGGCGGTCGGTTAAATCGTTGAAACTAGTGCAATACCAAAACAAATACTTTCTGAATCTGTATAAGTCTCGGGGATCAGAGTTAACCCTTTGATTTTCCTGATTTATCAACGTTTTTAAAGTAATTCAGGCTGCCAAAGTCAGTTTATTTATATTTGATTGAAATTTTATCACCACATATGAGAGAATAAGGACAGAGAAATACATATTTTTCAAGCTACTTAAAAGTATGTATGATTTAACGTGAATGTTTACTAGAACCATTCATCGATGCATATTAAATGTGTTCTGTGTCCATTATAAGTACATACACAAATGTAGGTGTTATTTTCCATGAAAATGACAAGGACATGTATATTCGAATTTAATATCTCGGTGAATTTTTTAAATTATAAATTATAATAACTTCAATTCAGGCAATTTGCAACTATCAACTAACTAATATTAGGTTATGTATTTTTTGTTTTGAACCAAGAGCAGTTATTATTGTTAGCGGACCGTTAAAATTAGAATTTTAACAGGGTACTTATTTTTAACCAAAAAGTTACAGAATAGACCTGATAATGAATTAAATTAGTTGTTATAGCAAGCAGTTCTTATGTCTGTAACACGGCAATTAAAAAGGTTAACTTTATCCTGAATATCATGGCAGTTATGACATACATACACCGTTGAGAATTCTAATAGATTTGTTCTTGGTGTGGGAAAATAAAAAAGATTAGTTATTGTTTGCACTAGTGGTATGTAAACAAGCCCATTAACTTTTGCCAACAGTTCAGGACATTTTATTATATTATTGACAAGTTTATGCAAAAACAGAGTGAAGAAACCGCCTTCTCACCAGTTCATCAGCATTGAACTCCTCTAGCAGCTTGTTGTGCGAAAACTCTATTGACGGATAGGTTTTGTCCTCCTTAAATGCCATACATTTTTAAAATCGTCTATGAATTTGTTCGATAGCTTTACTATGTACAGCGCAGTTAGGATTCCATACAACAGAGCCGTACTCAAGTTTAGAATAATAAAGCCTGAGATTTTGTAACCTGATGATACAATGATATTGATGTGCTGATTAAAGATCAACTTTCTATCAAAAGTTATGCCTAGATTTTTAAATACCTCTGGTTTATTTAAATGTACCTGATTTATAGCGTATTCATGCTGCACAGGATTCAATTTTCTAGTATAGGTGACAGCATTACATTTAGCAGCGTTGAGAGCGTAGGAAGTTTGAGGTTGTAACGGTTTCTTGTCGGGTAGCTGGTTCGGAGATTAATCAGAGTCCAGATTAGTTAATAAGATAGCCCAATAAAGATATAAACAATTTATTTACTTTTCCAAACAGGTAATGTGTGGCAGTGTTACATAACATACAGGTACAGGTTATATGTCCGTATCTTTTACGGTTCTTAGGACAACATTTTCTATTATCTGAGAGAGAGAGAGAGAGTGTAACGGTTGCGATGCGACGTCTCTGGCTTTGGCGGCGAAACGGCGCCGGGGAATGACTAACGACTCGAGGGGTCCCAGTTCAACACGCTGTAGGATTCCCAGGGTCAGATTGCATTCGTTCCGTCGTGTTTGCGTCGGGAGATGCACAAAACTGCAATATGTCCAGCTCAGCACGCTGTAGACAGATTGGCAGAATTATCCACTCTGAATTATGTTGATTTGCGGCCGGGCTTTTATATCCGAGAATCCTCGCTTACTGGTGACGTAGAACTGCGTATAGTTTAGTGTCGTGTGCAAATCCATGCCTCTAGATGGGAGATGGGCAGGTTTGCGGGCCGTGTGCACATTGGTGTCGTGTGTAAATCCGGAATCTTAGTAATGGAGCAGGAATTTAAAGAATGCTTCATTACAAGGTGCACCAATCGTTTATTAGATCCAAGTCAGCTTGCAGTAGCAAACAGTCAGATTCATCCTTGAGAGCTAGATACAGTTTGAGGTCATCCGCATATAGTAAACAATAGCAGTTCAGACCAAGTACAATGTCATTTATAAATTAATTAAAGAATAGAGGACCCCGCACTGACCCTTGTGGTACCGCAGAAGTACAAACTATTCTTTCAAATTTATGCCCACGATATTGAACATACTGGTTTCTACATTTTAAGTAGGAGGAGCAGAATATAACTAAATCTCTGTTAAAGCCGAAAGCAGAAAGATTTCTTAGTAAAATACCGTGGTCAAGTCTGTCGAACGCCTTTGAGAAATCTGTATAAATGACGTCTACCTCCAACACCTCCGAAATAAATTGTGTAACACAAACCAGGTTGCTGATTGTCGATCGGCCTGCCACAAAGCCGTGTTGATTAGGGCAAATTTGTTCACTGACATGTGTGGTGTGGAGCTCCTCGTATAGAGCGAATTCAAAGACTTTACTAAAATTATTATTATGGTGATGGGTCGATAACACAGGTCTACAAAAAAAAAAAATCTGCTCCGAGGACTAAACCTATCACGTCTTAAGTATTTTTGTGTGCTGAATCCGAATTTTGAATATAAAAATTTTTACACCTCATAGATTTTGAGTAAATCCCAGTTTTTATTGTAAAAAAAACCGTATTTTGATGATAAAAACCGGGATTTACCCGAATTCTACGAAATAGAAAATTTTTTAAATTGAAAATTCGGATTCAGCACACAAGTTGTTCAGAATTCGTTCACTAACATAATGATATGAAAATTTTTTCTCTACGAGCGATATTTACTGATTTAGAAATGTGCCGATCAAATACAATATACTCTTCGTTTTTGCGAAGAGTATAATAATCCAACAAAATAATGTTACCGTACGGCTCAAAACCGTCGAATGTGAAAGCATGTATTTAGTCACATAGACTACTGAGTCAAAGGCGCCGTACGGCGGCCGTCCAGTTCAGTGGCAGGGGACGGTTGCTGCACGGCACCGGCGTTTTGCCGTCATCGGGAAATGTGAACGGTCCCAAACTTTTCTTCATTCCACTATGAGAATGCGTACGGTTTTTTACCGTACGATCAAAACCATATAGTGTGAAAAGATGACAAAATAATTCGACTAGAGAGTTTAAGATGAGGATCGGTAGCTCCTGTGTCTAGCTTGCATCTGAGCATACCTAACGACTGAGGTTCTGGCTCACATACCGCGAAATAATATTTCAATGTAAAGTAATCCTAAGAACTGGTTCTGATTCCAGTATAAACAGTAGTGTCCCGCCTGTTTAACTCAACCGTGCCATACAACCACGGGAGGTCAGCTAGAATAATACCACGAATCCCAAAATTCTGCAGTGACGTTGTAAATAAGAAGAAATAGTATATTATAAAATGACGAAAAAAAATTACTTATGTTTTCGATACAAATAGTAACTTTATAAGTCTATAAGTACCTAGGTAGGTACCTACAGCATAGTAAGTACTATGTTACTAAGAGTCATATAATATTGTGACTTCTTCCCATTCCAACGTCTTGCCAGACGTTTTTTGACCCATAATTTATTCCAGTTGTTGTGTAGCATGTCTGGCGTCATCACGCCAGCTGTCGTGGTTGCATGTTAGGAGTAGAGTCTCCCCAAAGCTCTTTCCCATCAGTTCTTTGGTGACATAAGTTCAACGTTTTGGAAGGCGTCCTGTTGTGACTATTAATTTCAACATTTTCGCGATCCGGGGACTGTAAGACCTAAGGAACATAATCAATTAAAACTTTCGCAAATACTCAACTCTGGTATTTACATAGGTTATTACATATTTGGAAATTTGTTTGTTATAAGGATATTGAACGATGTATAGACTCACAGTTTTTCTGTCTGTTATAGAACTGGATTACCAATATTTTCTCTGAATTAAAATACGAATCATGTTTATTAAAAAATGTCGATACTATCTCCACAGGGATATGCTATTCATTTTCTAATTCATTGATCATAGGATCTGAAATAATCATAGATACATCATCAGCATACGAAAAAAATTATTGCTTGGGATGAAGTTAAATTCGTTGATGTATGATATAAATGAAATAGGACCCAATATTGACCCTTGAGGAACCCCAATACTTAAGACAGAATTTAATGAATTAACTCTATATTTCAGTATATTGTATACTCACATACTGCTGGCAATTTTTCAAAGATGATTTTAAAGATTATCCTCTAATACAATAGTCTTTCTCTTTTCTCTATCTCTATCCTTTCCTTTCTAAATAATGGTATTCCAACAGTACACTACATTTGAATACTATCACTCGCCAACTATTATCAGGGTATGACTTAAATTTAATCGTTTCAAGTGTTTTTGTGCTTGCAGAAACTACTTCAGAGGTGATAAATGCTGTTTTTTTTTCAGACATTTACGCAACAAACATGACCATGAGAAGGTGTATGCCAAAATCCTACAAGAATATGGGACCTTGTACGTATTTATCGAACATCATAAGTTCTGGTTATGGTATAATACAGAAATGCTCCACATGCGATACGGATTTGTGCAATTCTGGAATCAACTTGAGAAACAGCATTTTTACAATTTTGATTATTAGTTCTCTAAAATTATTACTTTAATTACGATATAAGAAATGTGAAAACCAAAGATCCTTCCTTTGTACAGTATTAGTAATTTTAATAAACCATCTCTATATGAGCAATTTATAATTTTTTTTTTTGAGAATTTTGAGAACTGGAAATATAGATATGCTACGCCTGGCCTTTAGACCACGTGATCAGAGTAAGTTATTAGGTGATAATTTAGTTTAAGTATGCATAAGGTATATAACTTCGATACTGTTATTTTTCATGTACAAGAAGCAAATTTAAGTTTATTTACTTGCACGTTGTTTTCTGTATGTCATAAATATTTTAAGTTATAATTTATATCGTTATAATTTCGATCCACAAGTAAATTCTTTAAATTTTTCTGTTTTTATTTTTCAGGATAACAAGTGATAATATTTACGTACACTGAAAAAAGTGCACGTAAAATCACAGCCTCATTACATTAGAATTCATGGAATTTTACTGTTAGAATAATGCAATCAGAAATCGCTACAGGCAAATACATGTAAAAAAAACCGCTGCCCAAGGAATCACTACTTCCACATCCAGATTCTCTATCCAAGTCACTCACAACGAAAAAACTTTGTATGTGAAAATAATTATTTATGGAATTTAATAATATAATATTTGAAATCTTCTACCCCAAAAACCCATAAAACGATACCCCACATCGGTAGTGAGGTGGGGGTGGTGATAGGGGGGTGGTAGTGGGGGGTGGATGAAGTAAAAAAATATTTTGAGGTTTCTGGTTCCTGTACATACACTAAATCACAATTTTTTTTCATCCCCTTTAATAAGGGGGTGGTGGTGGTAATGGGGGTGGCTAATGCCAAATTTTTTTTTTGAGACCTTAGCTTCTCTTGTATATACTAAATACCAATTTCGTGGACTCTTACCTGCTTGATTTACCCATTTACCCCAAATTTACCCCCCAACCCTTCGACGGAACAAGATGAAAATATAATCTAGTTCTAGATCTCGTTAAAGTACATATGTGTACCAAATTTCAAGTCAATATCTTAAACGGTTCCAGAGTAAACGTGCGCACAAAAAAAAGTTACAGACAGACAGACCGACAGACCGACAGACCGACAGACAGAAATTTATTTTTCGCTCAAACTTAAAATCTCGACGTTTCATGACATTTTAAGCCTATTTGGACAATAAAAATTTTTAAAAATTTTTTTGTCGTTACTATACTTCCACTGGACGTGGAAGTTAATACATGCCACATGGAAATATACATAATTTTCGAATTTATTCCTGTCCTAGTGTGATTTTACAAGTGCCTGTTAAATTACAATGTAATTATCCACACTGAGTGCAAATTTACTAGCACTCGTGTAAATTTACAGACTTTTTTGTAATATTACAACAAATATGTGAATTCACATTACTACTGTAAAAAACCGCTGCCCAAGGAATCACTACTTCCACATCCGGATTTTCTATCCAAGTCACACAACGAAAACATTTTGTATCTGGAAATAATTGTTTATGGAACTTTAATAATATAATATTTGAAATCCTCTACCCCAAAAACCCATAAAACGATACCCCACATTGGTAGTGGGGGGTGGATGAAGTAAAAAAATATTTTGAGGTTTCTGGTTCTTGTACACATACTAAATCACATTTTTTTTCATCCCCTTTAATAATGGGGGTGGCTAACGCCAAAATTTTTTTTGAGACCTTAGCTTCTCTTGTCTTTACTAAATATCAATTTTATGAACTCTTACCTGCTTGATTTACCTATTTACTCCAAATTTACCCCAATTTACCCCCCAACTCTTCGACGAAACAAGATGAAAATATAATCTAGTTCTAGATCTCGTTAAAGTACATATGTGTACCAAATTTCAAGTCAATATCTCAAACGGTTCCAGAGTAAAGGTGCGCACAAAAAAAGTTACAGACCGACAGACCGACAGACAGACCGACAAACAGAATTTTTTTTCTCTCAGACTTGAAATCTCGACGTTTCATGACATTCTAAGCCTATTTGAACAATAAAAATTTTTAAAAATATTTTTGTCGTTACTATACTTCCACTGGATGTGGAAGTAATTACAAGAATACTGTAGCAGTATAACCAATAGTATTGGTAAATTTTATTACGTGATGAAGATTACAAACTACAACTTGAAGTAAATCATAAAACTTATGCATTATGCATTTATCATTTCTGGCGGTGATTAATTCGTTAAATTTCAAGTATATCATAAATTTACAACACACAAGTAAGTATATTTAACTAGATAAAGCAAAATATGATATTTAAATGTAATAATTGTCACACTAATCACGGCATAATCATGAATGCCACCAAAATTACCACCAAAATGCTGCTGGAATTATATTTAAATGTGTACAGTCAGCTTACAAATTTTTGTTTTACTCACCATATTGCTACTTCTCATTATGTAAAAGCTAATTTCTTTATTATATCTTGTATATATGTTCTAATGTCTAATGATTCCTTTCATTGTCTCGCATCTGGGAAAGTGAGGGTTGATGGCTCTAGCAGCGCTACGTTTCTATTGGACGAAAACGTCATATTACCTTTGCTGTCATGGCTCCATATTGTGTTTTGATGCAGAGTTTGTGAAGTTTGCATTTGATCATTCTTGTGCAGAATTGTGGATGTCTTTCAATAATTTTGGTGCAGATTTGTGAATTGTAAAGCGTTGTGACTTTTTTTATTACTTCACCTTTTAGTGACGTTAATATAAACACCCACGGTATCTTGTTTGGGATGGATATTGTCAGGTTATAATGTGATTACTTCCGAATACCATTACACCCATCCCCACCAATTAAGGTGGTGGATTTTATCTTCTTAGAGTTTGTATTAGTTTTAATTGCAAAAGAAATCCCTAATCACCCAGTTTGATGCTTTTTATCATAATAAGGCGATTTAGGCGATTCAGATGAATATTTCTCACCCCTGAATATTTTTCACACTTTTGGGTATGGTGTGCATATCACTATCCAGAAAATATTACTTGCTTTTATATTAAAAAAATCTTTAATTATTTAAATGACTTTTGTTGGCAAAGTGAGAATCTTCACTTTATGACACCCAAATAACGGTTGTTTTTTGATGTGTACTCGAGCTTTTTCGCCAAAACGGGTGACGGATCCGTTTTCAGCACCCCAAAATTAGTAAAGAAAGATGGCTTCGACACTTTACTACGGATGGGCCAAAAATGCCCTTTTTTTAAACATTTTTCTTTCACACAATGTTTTTCTTAATTTATAGAATATTAGATGATTTTAGTCTTCAACTCAGCCATTTTGAATCCGCCATTTTGCATTTTTATTTTTTAACATCATCTTAGTTATTAAAAGTATTAAAAACACCTATGCTAAAATATTTGAACTTTGATATAAAATATTTATTAATATTCATATATTTTTGCATGATTTTGGCCTTAAATTCTCAATTTTGGAACCACCATTTTATTTATTAATTTTTTAAACACGAGATTCATAATGAGCGACCTCGAGAACCTCCAAGTGAATATTTTTAGGCCAACATTTTCGAGTTATATACTTTTTTACTTATCTTGTAGATTACATAAACATCAAAATATTAAACAATTTGCTATGCACGCATTTCGCTAAGCAAGTTGACATCATCAGGTGATTATTAAAAAACCAGTGCCAAAAATTCCAGATTATAAAATTCTCTACAACAGAGATTTCTTGAGAAAGAGAACAATTATTTCCGGAATATTCCCAAAGCTGAAAATCCGAGTGGTTTACCCTAAATCTTCTTAATAAAAAAAGAATAAGCCTACTAACTAAAGATACATTGCGTATAAAATACAGACATCTTTACTTTGCGCAACCATTCTGCATAGGTAATTTATTTGAGAGTAATAAAAGTCAGTGTCGTAAAATCTAAAATTAGAGTGCTAAACACTAAACAATCGGCCGAAACACCACGAATTTTCTTGTGTAACATGGCAAACATTGTGGCAAATAAAACAAAAGGTATGTACACAATACACAACGTTAACGGATTAAGATAAGAATGATGACAAGATATTGTTTCCGTGCTCCAAACTGACTGACAGTTTAATGCCACTCATTTGTGTATAATTCTCATCAAAACAATTTATCGATGTAACAACTAATCTATGAAAATTATGCATCTCTTGAGCTCTCGGCGATTAATCATAACTATAACTAGCAACAGACAAGTTAAGGAGATACAATTACTATTATTGTGTTATTGGATTGTTAGGAATATGGCTTTAGAGGCAAATTTTAAGATCGGGATCTTTTGATAAAACATCCAGAGTTAAAAAATCTGTAGCCCAAGAACAGTATTGTATTTTCTAACTTTAAACAGAGGTAGGCTTGGTAATATTCTGTATTTCGCTCGTAAAGCAACAACACAAAACAACTGGATATCCTGACTGTGTTCTTACTTCATCTCCAGCCAGCCCAACTTTAACTTCATTTTAATGAACACTAGCCATATAAAAATTGTCTATGGAAACTGAAGGTTGTATTTTCGTTGTTTTCTTTTTTACTTTAAAAATAGAGAACTTTTGTGGTGTACTTAATTACTATCTAGCACTATCTTCACACATTTGGAAAAAAAATCACAAATTAGGATTTCTGACAAAAATGACTAATTTTACTTCCACATCCAGTGGAAGTAACGGCAAAAAAAGTTTTTTTAAATTTTTATTGTTCAAATAGGCTTAGAATGTCGAGATTTTAAGTTTGAGCAAAAAAATGTCTGTCTGTCCGTCTGTCGGTCTGTCTGTAACTTTTTTTTTGTGCGCACGATTGCTCTGGAACCGTTTAAGATATTGACTTGAAATTTGGTACACGTATGTATTTTAACGAGATCTGGAACTAGATTATATTTTCATCTTATTCCGTTGAAGGGTTGGGGGGTAAATTGGGGTAAATGGGGGTAAATAGGTAAATCAAGCAGGTAAGAGTCCATAAAATTGGTATTTAGTATATATAAAAGAAGTTAAGGTCTCAAAAAATTTTTTGACATTAGCCGCCCTCATTACTACCCCCACCCCATTATTAAAGGGGGTGAAAAAAATAAAATTGTAATTTAGCGTGTATACAAGAAACTAAGGCCTCAAAAATTTTTTTTAATTAATCCACCCCCACCCCTACTACCGATGTGGCATATCGTTTTATAGGTTTTTGGGGTAGGCGATTTCAAATATCAGGTTATTAAAGTTACTTCGATATGACTTTGACTGCCCGTTTGATGTGCTGATTGAAAGTCGTCAGGCGGGCAGAGCCGGAGCATTGCGGTTGGAGAAAGAGTCACACATCTGGTACACAGACGGATCCAAGATGGATAAAGGGGTTGGTGTGGGCGTAGCAGGGCCTAAATGCAGGCTATCTAAAGCCCTTGGTAACACCCCAACCATCTTCCAAACAGAAATTTATGCTATAGATCTATGCGCCCCGGAATGCCTAAATAGAGGCACTCGAAGGGCAAAGATCTATATACTTTCAGATAGTCAGGCAGCATTAAAGGCTCTCAGGTCATATACCTTTGAGTCAAAAATTGCCTGGGAATGCAGACAATCCCTGAAGCAACTGGCAAAAAACAACAAGGTTACCTTGATGTGGGTGCCAGGGCATGAGGGGATAGAAGGCAACGAATTAGCTGATAGCCTCGCAAGAAAAGGGGCTGAAGCCCCGTTTTTTGGACCCGAACCGTTCTGTGGCCTATCCAGGGGACACATAACGGTGGAGGTCCTAAAATGGGAAAAGGAACAAAAAGAGTCCTACTGGAGGAACACTCCAGGACAAAGACAAGCAAAAAGGTTTATAACCTATTCTACAAAGAATGCCACAAGGCTTCTCGAACTGGAAAAGTCCGATTTAAGGCTGATCACAGGCCTTCTAACTGGCCATTGCCCCTTGAGATACCATCTCAAGAACATGGGCATGGCAGAAGATGACAAATGCAGATACTGTGAAGCTGCAACCGAAACTGCGGAACATATACTTTGTGAATGCAAGGTGTTTGTTAATCCGCATTAGGCTAAAGTACCTAGAACAGGCGGAATTAACGCCTGAAGATATAGGGAAATTAGCCCCCAGGAAAATCGCAAGCTTTGCAAAAAGTCTTGGAATCCTGGGTAACAACTAGATGCAGGGTAATTCCCAAAAGACCTTTTAGGTCGAGGAGAAGAAAGGCCAACCCAGGGCCAAGCGACCCCTTAAACAATCTACAATCTACAATCTACTTCGAGTAATATGGATGCGCAGTAGGTTTCCCCGAGTATTATGCGCAGTGGCTTTCCTCGAGTACCATCGATGCGCAGTAGGTCACCTCTGGTAGTATGGTTGCGCAGTGGCTTTCCTAGAGTACTATAGATGCGCAGTGGGCTACGTCAAGTAGTATGGATGCGCAGTGGGTTTCTTCGAGTCAAATGGATGCGCAGTGGGTTACTTCGAGTAGTATGGATGCGCAGTAGGTTTCCCCGAGTATTATGGATGCGCAGTGGCTTTCCTTAAGTACCATTGATGCGCAGTAGGTTACCACGAGTGTATAGATGAGTAGTAGGTTACCTCAAGTGGTATGGATGCGCAGTGAGTTTCCTCGAGTAAAATGGATGCGCAGTGGGTTTCATCAAGAAGCATGAATGCGTAGTGGATTTCCTCTAGTAAATTGGATACACAGTAGCTTACCTCGAGTAGTATGGACGCGTAGTAGGTTTTATTAAAGAAAATGGTTCAAGTAGATGCTTTACTTCTATCGTGTAGTCCACGGCACAAAATGACTTTTTATATCTTTGTCATGCTATTTCCTGCGTATTACTTCCATATCCAGTTGAAGTATACTAACGCAAGAAAAATTTTTGAAAATTTTCATTGTACAAATAGGCTTAGAATGTCATGAAACGTCAATATTTTGAATCTAAGTTTAAGTTTGAATAAAATAAATTTGTCGGTCTGTCTGTTAGTCTTGTATCTTTTTGGTGCTCACGATTACTCTGGAACCGTTTAAGATATTGACTTAAAATATGGCACACGTATGTATTTTAACGAGATCTGGCACTAGATTATATATTGATCTTATTACGTTGCAGAATTGGAGGGTAAATTGAGGTAAATGGGGGTAAATAGGTAAATCAAGCAATTAAGAGTGAATGAAATTGGTATTTAGTAAATATAAGAGGAGCTAAGGTCTCAAAAACATTTTTGGCAATAGCCACCTCTATTACCACCCCCTTCCCATTATTAAAGGGGGTGAAAAAATATTGTGATTTAGTGTGTGTACAAGAATAAGTCATCAAGAATATTTTTCACTTCATTCACCCCCACCACCACCACCACCATCACCACCTACTACTGATGGGGCATACCATTTTATGGGTTTTTGGGGTACACGATTTCAAATATTATACTATTAATGTTCCATAAACAATGATTTCCACTTAGTGGAGTGCAAATATAGTATTTTCATTGTAAGAGACTTAGATAGGAAGTCTGGATGTGGAAGTAGTGATTCCCTAGGCAGCGGTTTTTTAACATTATTTCCCAAATAAAACAGCGAAATAATTGGGAATCTGGAGTGCCAAATTCGATCATAGGACGTGCACTCATAGTTTTGAAAAATTCAGTTCCTTAGACCTTATTACATGACTGAAATAACGCGTATATAAAACAATTATACCATTTTCAATCCAATTAAAACGGGATAGCACTTTACGAAATGAAAATTAATAAATTACCTACAATAATATTTTGGCATGTTATTTTATTATGATCCCGTTGTCATAAATTAATTGTATAATTAATGTTTATTTAACACTTTTAATAATGAAAATGCCATTAATTTTAACTGAAATGGAAGGGTATATTTTGCATGTTTACAATTGAGAATCATCTTGGGATTATCAAACTATGTTGATGTAACTGGAAGATTACTTATAGTTGTGATCGGGCACTGCCAAAGTATAATAGCACAGAATAATAATATTAATTGCAGAATTTCACCAACAGAATGACTAAGTAAAGTATATACTGCATAGAGAATATTATTTAGGTATTATGCAAATCACAACTTACACACTTTTTTATTTAATATGAAAATACCTACTTTCTGTATATTGTTGCCCTAATCTGGGCACGCTAATATACTAGTTAGGTAAATACTTTAAAACACTCATTATTGAAGAACCAATCAAAACAACTACTCTTCTAGCTAATACTGACGAAGTATTGACTTACATGATAGGATTCTTAGCATTTTAAAGAAAGAAAAAAAAATAATGAAAATACTTAAATCATTCATTTACATTTAGTCATTCACACCTTTTTTTATTTAATATGAAATTATCTACTTTCTGTATATTGGCACCTTAATCGGGCCACGCCAACATACTACTTAGGAAAAACACTTTAAAACACTCATTATTGGAAAACCAATCAAAACAACTACTCTTCTAGCTAATACTGACGAAGTATTGAATTACATGATAGGATTCCTGGCATTTTAAGGCAAAAAAAATATATTGAAGATACTTAAATTATTTATTGAAATTCAGTCATTCACAAGAATTATTGAACCTTACATTCTATTTCAACTCTAGAAAAGTTGTACAAGTTTTTTCGAACTCGTTAGTTCTCATCAGTAGAGTATAGAAACATTCATTCATTATTTACAAGCCTATTCTTGATTTATTTTTTACCATTAATTATTTTTATTTATTTGCTTTTATCATGATTAGAGAATATTATTTAGGTATTATGCAAATCACAACTAATAAATAAAAAAGTGTGTAAGTTATTATTATTATTATAATTTTTAAACCACATTAATCTTCTATTAGTAATTGTTTCTTGTTTTACAATTAGTTCGATTAACATTATACCTTCTTACATCTCGTATATTCAATTTTTTATTTACCAATAGCCTACTTTTTGAGATGACTAACATTTGCTCCTACATAACTTTAAATATGAATTCAACTCTTAATTAGCAAAAAATGGGAAGTTTCAAAAAAATAATTTTATATTCCTGAAATTTGGTATAAAGGTATAAAATTGCATTCTAAATAACTTTTCTTAGTGGAATTTTTTCATATTTTGAAAAATAAAGGTACTTTAGTTGTGATTTTTACAACTTTGCTTATAAAACACCCTGTAGAACACCAAATCAAGTCATTTTTGGTATACTTTAGTTTTACAACAAGCAGGACTCAATCCCCAACTACCATTCCAAAATTCCAAAATTTTTGGTCCATTACACCTCTTGTTACATCTATCCTGGGACACACTGTATATAGAAGAAAAGTAATGGTACAGAATTTCATAAATTTTAATTTGGTTCTTGTCTTTTTCTCTAACTTGAATAGTTTTTGAAATATTTGCGAAAAATTAAAGAAATATTTTAGTTTTAGTTTTAATTTAGGTTTAGTTAGTACTGGGCAAATGGAAGAGGGCAGTATTGTCGAATTTGTACCAATTCATTTATGAATAAAGGTATCTATTATTATTATTATTATTATTATAATTGGTCTACTAAGTTGCATGGATCCAATTACCAGCAATTATCAGAGAGACTGGGATAAGCAAGTACGTTTACGTACACTCAGCACTACTGACTGAAAGTCAAGACCTAAAAGGAAAAGCACGTTTGCTCGTAGTTCAACAAAAAGAATCTGGCGCCTGGCTGAATACTTTACCGTCGCCTTCAATAGGGACTCTCTTAGACGACTCATCTTTTCGTATCGCCGTTGCCTTACAAAGTGGTCAACCCTTTTGCGAACTCCACAACCTGGAGAAGCTGCCCGCATCGGAGAAGATACTAAGAGGTGTAAATATAAAGAACTAGAATCGCTTTTCTTTTTCTTGCCATTTTCTGTTGAAACATTGGGTCCATGGGGCGATGAGGCTAAAGAATTTATCAATTTTATAGGTAAGAAAATTCGCGGCATTTCAAATGAAAAGAAGAACACTTGCTACCTGATACAGAGAATCAGTTTGGCAATTCAGAGAGGGAATGCTGCGTCAATCCTGGGCACCATACCGCCTTCTGCCAACTTGGGAGATTTTTTTTATATTCTAAATTAATTTATTTAAACCTTTTTGTATCTTCGTTTTGTATTATTCAGTATTTTATTTGTATATTTTATATATGCCAGCTGTTATTATTATTAACAACTCATTTAGGAACTAGTTTCACCAATATTTTAGAGTTATTTAAAAATACACATTTTTCCCTTCCCCAAAAACAAGATGCCTTGTTTTTCCCTTGTATTATCTGATTTAACTGGGCTATTAATTCACCAATTCAATTAAATCGTTTTCTATTTGGCAACTAGTATCATATCATGCATTCACCTCCATGATTGGAAATAATTTCAACACTTAGAACTGTGTTTCGTATTCATTTATTTATTTATCTATATGCACAGTCTGCGATTGCTATACCAGGCACAAAGATTTTTATTTTATGTGCTATGAAAGGGGAATAAAACCATGTCTGTGTAACCGTATTGTTTTGAGAGACATTTTAAAAAATCAATTCTCCGCCTCAGGTGTTTTGTTTAAATTAAATGCTTCAAGTCGGGCTTTGAAATACGGATTCGGTTTGCTTCAAATGTAATTTATGGAAGCATAATGAAACTAAAGGCCCGTTAAAATATTATTTATCAATTGCAGTGTCAGTGGTAGCCGCATTTCCAGGTTCTTTTAGGCACAAAGCATACGAGAGCTTTACTTACGGTTTACGCGTTTTGTTTCATTTGGGTCGTTCCAATGAAATTCAGACCTTAGAAGTCTCACGTTATTTAAATGGATTTTGTAACAGTAGTTAAAAAAAACATAAACTGTTAAATACTTTATTTTAGTACAACTTGTTTCAAAATTTTTATTTTTTTCATTTTGTATCATCAGAAATGTATGAAATCTCACCTTAAATGTGTCCCAAAGTCATATAGCAGGAAAAAACATAGATTTCAAAACCAATATGCTATTATTTATTCAAAAGCTTTGAAATAATTTATTTCTGGTTACTACTCTTAATTAGTTATTTTTGTAATAAGTACCTAAAATCATGTTTCTTGAGACGAATCGTAGCAGTTTCGGAATAACCGGTGAGTCCCAAAAAACTGATTTTAGGTTAAAGATCTTTAAGACATATTTAAATTTTTGATTAGAGCAAATATTTCTCGAAAACAGTGAGCTTCGAATTTTAACTATCATGCGACCATAGTAACTAGACTGTTTAATGTAAACAAAAAACATTTGACGCGTTTTTCTTATACGGTACAAATGCATAATCCACAAATTATATCTGAAAAGGCGAAGGAAATTGTGTTAGATTTACTTCCAGTGAAATCTCGTGAAATTTATGAAAAGGAATATGAAGCATTCATTCGATGGAAAGAAATGAACAACATTCTAATTATAGACGAAGATGCAATGTTGAGATATTTACATGAAAAGGTAAACGCCGCTATTCTTTGCATTTAATATTAATAACATATGTAAATTAGTATTGTGACTATTTAAGTATATTCCTATTTTACAGTCACAAGAAGTAGAACCATCTACTCTCTGGTCAAAATATTCGATGATAAAAGCTGTTTTGTCTGTCAAAGAAAATATAGAAATAAACAAATTCATCAGAGTAGTAGCTTTTTTGAAGCGAAATTCAGTAGGCTACGAGCTCACAAAGTCAAAAATTTTGACGCGCCAAGAAATTAATATATTTTTGATAAATGCAGATGATGAGAAGTATTTATTAATCAAAGTAAGTTTAAAATCATACTTTAATGACATGCATCAGTTTCATATTTAATTTCGCAGGTTGTTCTCATTGGCGTGTGTGGTGCATGTAGGCGCGAAGAGCCTACATTCACTAAAAATGTAAGATATTGTCCAAAAAGACACACGATGTCTTCTTACAACAATTCTCGATATGAAGACCAACATCAAGAGAATGTTTCCGGTGGTAGCTGAAGGTGAAGCTGTTAATCCCATGGAAGTGTACCAGAATGTTAAACACGATTATTTTTTTATTTCCTATCGTAAGAGAAAACGTACGGTGCAACGTGTAGGAATCCGTTCTTTTAGGGAAATGTTCTCTGTCGTTGCTGAATTTCTTAAACTACCGAGCCCGACAGACTATACAAGTCATTGCTTCCGGTGAAGTTCTGCGTCTCTTGCGGCAGATGCTGACGTCGATTTAATCTTGTTGAAACGGCTAGAAGGATGGAAGCAAGTTTTTTCACAATATTATTGTCTTTTTATTCTAAATAATAACTAATTCCAGGTCGTCTTAGTGGCAGAGTCATATATAGAAGAATCAATTGAGAAGAAGAAAAAAGTGTGCAGAATGTTCATGGGGGAAAAGAAAGTCGAACTATCGAGTAACATAATATCGGTTACTACCGAAGCTACTATTACAACATTAAAAGAAATTAACACGATACCCTCGGGTTCGGGTATTTTGTTTGGAGGTAATATTTTTGAAGGTGGTTAAAATTGTTCATTTAATTTTCATTTTGGGCCATAAACATTTAATTATTATTAATTTAACTTACAAACCTAATAATTAAGTCATATTGTTGTACCTATTAGATTAAATAAAGTTCTTTAATTGTTGTATGGATTTTGCATTATTTACCTAAATGATCCTCAAAAGTTGGCATGGCAACTTTTTGGGATTGAGTCCGGAAAAGACTCATTTTACGGGCTCAAATGAATCCGTAAAATAGCTATTTTAAGGACCAAATACAAAAAAAATATTTTTCTAAATAATAAAAATAAAAACATAACTATAATATCATGTCCCTATAAAGCACTCTCACCTCAGTTAATATTTAATAACCAGCCGAAAATATTTGAATTCAACGTTGCATTTAGATCTGCACGTGCCTAGGAATGAAATATCCAGCACTCAGTTCGTGGCTCTGGTCATATCAGTATAGTTGCGATTATGGAAAATGTTTTTATTAATAAAGATAAGTGCACTCTGATTGTTTAAAATCATATCACTCTCGTTTACTATATTTGTACACAAAAATCGACATATTTCCTAATTATAATTAGTGCCATATGAGTATTGATTGTCAATAATTTCCCTTGACGTTCATCAGCCATAACCTCAAAAATAGTTCTAGTAAATTAAGTTTAGTTTAAATAATCACACCTTCGTGATTCGCATTTCCCTTATAATTTGTAATCACAAAGGTGAGACAGTTGTCACGGAGGTGATAATTTATGAAATTTGGAGCTTGCACATATTTTAGGAAGTTGTTATGTTCTAAAGAGAAATGTTTGTACTTTTATGTTTTTCTATCTTGAAATACAGTGTTACTTTCTTTTTTATTGAAATTATTTTGTTCCCTATTGTCAAACATCAATTATTTCATGCGAGCCAGCGAACTTATTTTTGAATTTTGTAAGTACTATTAAACTCTATAAACCTGCATTTAGGTTTTATAAATAGTATTTTATTACAGAAGACACTAATTTCATCGCCAATAGTACATTCTTGCGTGATATGATACACCTACATTCTCACCTCCGTTATGGGACCTCCCCTCCATTACTAACTTTTTCGATTTTTTCCTATATCTCACAAAACAATAATTGAAAATCTCGGAGGAAATATGTATTCTATTTTCATTTATTTACTGAAGTTCTAGGTGTAGTTTAAATAACTTTAAACAAAACTTAAAACAGCAACATTTGAAGATATTTCCTTCTGATTGCCTTCGTGAGAGAAACCTTAGAAAAATTATGATTGAACTAAACTTTCGATATTTTCAAGTTGATGCAAAGATTCTTCATTCAAGGGATCAAGCTCTCCTCGATTAAACGACTGCGAGGGATGATTTTCCACAGTGGGGGCAATTTTCTTGTTCTATTATTAGCAGCTAATTTCTTATTTTGTGGAAATGTTTTATTTACAAATTTAAATATATCGACAAGTAAAATATTTTCCTCCTTCCGACGTCAGTGCATTCCGTAGTATCTAGAATCGAGAAATCGATGGACACGAAAATGACTACCCTAGGGAGATTTATATTATTAAACCTTCGAGAGAATAGGTAACGCTCTTCAAACGTATTGTAATGCCAACAAACTCAGTGAATGGATAATCCGCAAGCTGCAATGGAAAGCGTTTGAATTACTATGGGGAACATAGAAATTAGAAGCATAGTCAAAACGGGTTGTCTACAAGGCGACATTCTACCACTGTATGGGACCATAGATTCGTATCCTACCGACTGCGCCAAGTCAAAGCTCATGTGAATAATACAAAAATCAGGTGTAGATTGCTTTATTATCATTGATATGTATCAGAACATAGTGTGGGGCTTAATACTTAACACCTAACTACATGGTCATGGTCGTTTACAGTAGAGATTTGACTTTACCCTGTACCTGTATCTTTGTTAATGTGGACTTTTGGACTAAGGAGCTAAATATTTTAATGCATGAAATTCACTGTTGCTCTATGGAACATTACTTACGGACCACCATGTATGTATAATTTTAGAAGAAATTTTGAAATAAGATTGAGTACGACAGGAAACGACGAATCTGACGTCAATCTACATCGATGATGGTTCCAAAATTGATTGTGGTCGGGAGCTGGTTTCTACTAAAAGGAATTAGATCTATATTTGTAGGGCAGACTCGGGGCTGGTTCTGAAATTCAGGAAGGCCTTAGATGCACTTGTACAAAATAACGGTGTTTATCTCTGCTGGGTGAAACGACACGATGGAGTTCAAGGTAACAATAAAGCGAGGGGCTTAGCCTACAGTTCCGTGAGAATGATGACGTGTATATTAATTACTGTTCAATTTCAAAGGATCATTAAAAATTGACTGTTGCGACAAACCCAATGGCACATACTAAAATAGAAACAAATTCAAATTGGATTACAACTTTAAAATTAAAACCCCTCGTTATTGCTATGCAAAAACGCTATACAAATATAATTATAGGTAGATTTCTATCATGGGAAATAACTGAATATGTTTTGCATACATTTCGAGAATAATCCAATATGCAGCTACTTACACTAATAATTAAACCACCGTGCATATTATTATAAAAACGCCAACCGACTAATAACTATTATCTCGCTCGTCTATTTATTGGTGTGATACACTTTTCTGTACGTGTGGATTTCAGCTGGCAGCGGTGTCGCTTGACACGTCTTTAACAAGCTGAATAGGGCGTCACAATTACAACCGATAAATCTGGAAAATATGGCTGATATTACGGATATGGCAGCCAGGCGATGGAGGGTTAACATTGCAGAAAGATAGTGTCACTTAAACGGCGCCTTAGTTAATATGGCACGTCCACATATTTACTACTGTTAATTTCCCCACTGTTTCTCCCTTTCTATGGCTTTACCGCATTCTGCATTAAGCCCTTGATTTATACATAATGCTCCGGAGGTCATGCATGCAAAGAAATAGCATTTTTCTATAGTAACTGAATATGTGCGTATACAGTGTGTACTGTGTACATAGAGTATGGAATAAATTCATTAGTTCTGAATACGAAAATATTTTGGGAAAATCCTCGAAGAGGTCGATTTTTATTTTGAATTGCGCATTCGAAATCGAAATTTTTTATTTCTCACCCCTGCAAATGGTTCCATTTGAAGTAAAAACAGTCCCCTCAAAATATTATTGAGGCAAATTGAAGGCAAGGGGTGCCGCAGAATGCATTATTATGCAATAATAAAAGTAAATGGAATTATTTACATTCTTTGGTTGATGCATTGTTTTTTTTTTAATCAGCAACATTTATCTTTAGAATGACTAATCAAGTCATACAAATATCAAAGACATTATCTGTTGTGACTATGACATGTGTCATACTACTGTAAATTCGTAGTCTAAGAAAACTAGACTAGAAGTTTTTGAAATAAAACTCTCGTTTTATCTTTGTGTATTTTATTATGAAACGTTTTTTTCATACATAGTACCAAATATTATCCTAAATCTACAAGACATATAGTAATAAAAACAATATTTTTTGCACTAGGCCAAAGCATGCGACAGGGTTTCTTTTTTTACATTTGGAAACTGTGATTTATAATCATTTACAACTTGGAGTAAAAACTGTTTTTGGTCTTCATTTTTTGTTAAAATGTCATTATAGTCAGTAATAAGTTTGATTTCTCTCTCAGCGGCATCATTTACAACTTTAATTTTGTTTACAATATTGAAACATCGGGTATAACTTTCATTTTCCCTCCATGTTGTTGGATCATTTTCCAAAAATTCCATAGACAAACCTAATTTTTGAAAAAACTGTTTAGTGTTCTCGCATATGAAGTCCTGAATTTCCTTGTTTTCAACGTCAGTAATGTTACTAATCATAAGTCGTTTAATACCCTCTTGATTTGGTGCTTTCCTATTCAAAGCTTTAACCATTTCTCTTTTAGTGGTAACTGAAATATCGTCATCAAAGAAAGATAAGCCAACATTTACTGAATTAAGGTACCACAAATGGTTCACTATTTTCCTACTTGCGGCTTGAGATATTTCTTTGTCAATATTTTGATAATTAATGAGTTCTTTACAAAAGTCTAAGTCATGAAGCGGTGCTTTACTAGCAAATGACGCTGTAAACCAGGCCTTTACATAAACCTTTACAATAAATAGACATATATCTTCAATACCTATTTTTTCTTTTTTAGTTAGTTGGAACTGATCTTGGAAGAAAAATATTTTTAGACAGTAAATGGCTTTGGCCATCCAACGTGCATGATGAAATGCCCCTGGTTGATAGAATGTCGTGTGAGTGGGCTCTTCTTCAACAAAAAGTTTAGAAAGCATTAAAAATTCTTTATAATCATCACGAGGCTGTTGCAAAGTTAAAGCTGCATTTAGAAACTTTACAATTTCGGCTTTAACTGGTTGTAAAATGTGTTTAATTTTTAATACCTGAAATCCAGTTTTTAGTTTATTTTAATCTATTTTAGGCCAAAATTCCCTAAAACGTTTAAATAGTGGCACATTTGGACCAGATGAGGAAGGCATTTTTGTGTCAAACACACTTCTCAAAACCACTTCAAAAATATGATGTCTACAAGGAAAATACAGAATATCTCTTTCTAATTTTTGTTGCAATAGTGTGGCTGCCCCATTTATATAACCCATATTTGATGCTGTTGTATCACAACACAAAGCTATTATCTTTTCGTCCAAATTCCATTCACAAAGCACATCATAAACTGCTTCAGTCTGTTCTCTTCCAGTTGAATTGGGCAAAGCTGGTACTCCAAGTAGTTGTTCAATATCTCCACTAGTAACTAAGATAGCAAGTCTATCGATATTTCCCATTCCAGTGAGAGAAGGTAAAAGTTTTCCATCCCAATGGATGACTGGGGCAGGAAATTCAGAATTACCGAAGGCAGTTTTTAATATTTCAGCTCTTTCTTAGCGGATGCGTTGTCTAGAGCGCTGAAGTGTGGTTCTGCTGATGGACAAAGATGTGGTGTCATGTCCTAGTGCTTCTGCTACTGCCGTCAAAATATGGACTCCATACCTGTCGCTTATTTTGCAAGCATCAAATGCAGCGGCTATTTTTGGTGTGATGATGTTACATGTTCCATACAATCTCCTCTTTTTTGGCTGTGACGGGCCAGGCTGGTCTTGTAACAACTCTTCTTGGGCTTCGATTATTTCATCTTCATTTTCGTTGGAGTCGGCTGAATTACTACTTGATGATGGACAGGTGACTGTTTCCTCTAATCTAGCTTTTTCTTGTTGACTTCGTTGCATTCGTTCGGATAATTTCTGTAATTTCTCCTCAGCTGATTTTTCTTGAGAAGCAAGTTGGTAATCAATACCATGCATAAATCCAGGACGTCCCTTTTTTCTTTGGTTAATTAAAAACTGCTTATCTTCATCTATTTTCATCAACTTCAATGCATTTGCATGAGAAATGTCAAAAAGATCGTCCAATTTTTCAACGAAATTTTTTTCTTTACATCCCGCACTGGCCCTTTTAGCCGATTTTTGTAAGTTCCTCCACTCTGCATAAAGTTTATCTAGTTGTTTAACACAATGAAAATCCTGTGGAATGCGAGCTTTATCTCAAAAAACTGACACCTCTTTTATTGTTAATTTAGCACTTTCATGTACACTTAGCTTCACTTCACGAATGTTATAAAAGAGCACTTGTAATACTTGTCTATTAGACGGCAATTTATTGCCAATGATTTGTGACGAACAGTGTCCAACTAAGTAAATGAAAGTATCCTTTCGTAAGGATCTAACATCAGCCATCGTTAAATGTTTTTTCAAAAAGGAACGTATGCTAGAACTTATAATGTCACCACTGTAAAACACAATTGCAAACTGACATAAAAACCTACCGTAGGTGCATTATATTTCCAAACTTCCAAAACAAATAATTTCTAGGAAATAATTACACCAATAAAACATTATGAGAAAAGAAGTAGATATTTGTATTTTAAGTAAAATTTAAGTGTATTACCGTAATAAAATCTTATCTACAAATTTCTACCTGAATGCGGCACGGGTTACCGTAATAAAATCTTATCTATAAATTTCTACCTGAATGCGGCACGGGTTACCGTTCACCGAATTGTCTGAAACTTTGACATAAATTATTCCTAGTATAATAGTATATTTTCGTGGGGTGAGGCTTAAAAAATACGCAAAAAAAATTACCCCCTATAGAAATGGGCCACCCTATTGCGCATCTTCTGCTTTGATTTTTTTTTTAGCTATGATGTTATCTACGTTTTTTTTAAATGGAACACCCTGTATGTTTTTTATTTTTAGAATCTCTATGGAAAGCTAATTTCAAAGACTTATACTACTTGGGGTCTAGAGTCCATCAGTTTGGAGCTACATACATTTGAAAACATTATTTTTTGAAGTTAAATAATTCTTGTTTTAGTTTGATATCTTACAATAAAATGGCAAATGAACAGTAAATAATAACATATTGAATTAACTAAACAAATGTTCAAATTGAAAACTTGACAGGATAAATGAATTCTTGCTGAACTTTATTTGCAGTTTCTTGAGATCTTGGTGGTCATTAAACATTACCATGTCTTCCAATTCACCTATTTGGAAATGCTTGATCAAGATATCTTCGAACACCTAATGCATAATGCGGAGGTGCACCGTCTTGCTGATACCGTAAGTTTTCATCAGGAGTTCTACAATCGTTTCTACTCTGAAATAAGGTCACTAAAGTAGGGATTTTAGATATTCTTGTAAAAATTTTAGAAATCTTGGTCCATTAGTACAGTAAGTTGGTGATCTTACTTCCGAATAGATATATAACATTTTGAATATTCTGGATAGTTTGATTCAAATATGATATATTAAAAAGGGATAAAGGTGCTTCTTCGTTGGGGGTGAGTTTCGAGAAAAAAAGTTACTATTGGAATGTGTAGATCATCGAATTCTACCCCCTATAACGTTATTTTTGCTTTAATACTCGCCGAGTTACAGAAGGTTAAAAACGTTGATTTTTAAGCAAAAAACATTGATTTTTCAGAGATTTTAAGCAAATTACTCAAAAAGAATCACATTTTCGAAAAAGTTTGTCATAAGAAAAAAGTTGATGAAATAACAAAAATAATCCATGAAATAAAATTTTTTTTTAAACTCATCGTTGCCGAGGTACATTTAATGTTAGGTGAATTTGAACGTAGCTCTGAAAAGGTCACGTTCTTCAAACAGTCATAACTCTGGTTTAAAAAACTTTTTAACATGTACCTTGAACCAAATTAAAGTTTAGTACAGTAGCTTAAATTTTCTTTTTGGAAAATTTTGATATCTACAAAATCAAAAATGATACAAGGAGAATAAGGCAAAATTTTGATTTTTTACATAAAAAAGTTTTTTGGTTCCAGTAAATTCCAAATTGAAACTGAGTGTGCTACTCTCCCACCCATCGATGGTTTTACTTTACGCAGTATCTATAATTGTGGCCGTTGACTTCACCATTTAATGTGAAAGTTGACTCATAAGAAAAAAAAAAGAATTTTTACTTGAAGGGGATTATTATTATTACACATATTCATTAATATTTGACAGAATTCCATTCTTCGGTCTGGATCATCATCAGATAACTCTTGCACAAGATGTATCTTAAAAGGATGCCACTTTCCTTTATTTAACACTTTATAGAAGTAAACGAAATATCACAATCTCGGTCAACTTGGCGAACCCTACTGTGAGGATTCTCTTCCATAGTCAGAAAACCATTTGGTTTGGTATCCTCCTCAATAACTGGATGGCCTTTCTTTGGTAGACATCTACAGAACCAGTCTCTCTATATTTCCTTTCAATTTTACTTACTGTTGATTGGATTATGGATCTGTTTGCATACTTAGTGTTAAATGAATCACATACGTCTTCTTGTGTGCAAGCTATAAGCGTGTGTTTTAGTAATTGATCCTCATCAGCGTAGCACAGCTTAGGGAATGTCTTCATAGTTTGCAGAGCAGTCAGTATATAATATAGCCTTATGGCAACGAAAACATAAATATACAAAGATGTACAAATGCAACAGACAAAAAAAATTCCTTACAGCCCCAGTTACATTTTTGTTTTTGTTCCATATTGTAACATTGTATTTTTAATTATAAAGTCATTCCTCGTAGGGTACCAATGAAATATTTATAACAACTTGGTCAATACCTCGTATAAATACGCATAATGTTAAATGAACTCTAGTTCACATTGTTTGTTGGTTATTTGACACTCAACAATGCCTATAGAAATCGATAAACGTACCTAAAACAAGAATCTCGATGTCTATAACGTCATTTGAATGGCTATAAAACCCACCACCATTATATGTATAAAATTCTAAAAATACCTACATAATTCCCGCACTGGTACACAAAATATACCTCTTCATACCTATAAGTATTTAATAAATACCGCTCACTCTTTTATTTGACGTATTTTCTGTAGGCATAATAAAACTGAATTATTAACTCCCAGCAAGAACCTTAAGCGCAGAACTTGCATAAAACGATGCGCTTTAGCTATATTTTTTTATGAATAAAATAGGAATGCATGGAAGTAGACAATGTTATAAATTATTAATTTATTGGTCTTTTAGGGCTGAATTTTTTATGATATATGGACATTCGTTCTTCTGATCTCGCTGGGGATCATGTGGAAAGGTCGATATTATACTCTGAAAATGTTCCATTAGATTATAAAATATTAAGAGCTGCATCATTTTTTTGACAGAGGCGAAACTGAAGAGGGAACAATTATGCCGAAATATCGATGTTGGCAGATGTCTCATGGTTTTTTTTAACAACAATGGAATATACTTATAAAACTTCCCATATAATACATTTCCACGCACTTAATGAATATGTTAATAACAATCTTGTAGTAGAAAATTTAATCGATTAAACCAACAATTGAAATCGCCAATATGATTTACTAAATATCGTATATCAAAAACTAGGAGGGTAGGCATTCACAGACAATTTTTTTTCAATATTTGAGTTTAGCGTAATATGAAATAGATTACTGTAGAAAAAATGTATTTCGAATTCATAATTTGTTAGCGAAGTAGTTACAATTTAATCAGATAGAAAATCCTAGGCAAAAATTGCATGTAAAAGTTGTGATACAGCTCATACAAGGACAAAACAGCCTTCAATGTCTTTAAATCGTAGTTACAAAATAATTAGCACTGCGGCAACAAAAATTAAATAGAAATGCCTGCCAAGGCAAATCAATCATGTGAGGGACAAGTGATATGTAGCGACAAGTCAAACATATTCAGTCTGGGTAGATATAAGCAAAAATGTACTGAGAGTACTCCGTCAAAAAGTTATAACACGTTAATAATTCGGAAAATCGAAGCTATGCAGTGTACATTACAATTTGTAGCATTTATTCAACGTTGCAGAGAGTACACTCTGCTTAACATAATTTTCAAGCTTCTTAAATTAAAAATAAGAATGAAATAGCTAAATATATAATAATAATTCTAACATCATTCATTGACGTAAGTGATGTACATATTGTCTGGACTATGGTTCTAGTGGCGCTAGATGGAGCTAGATGGCGCTACTAGAATCATATTCTATTTCAATTTCTGATAACGGGACCATGGATACAGAATGTCTATGAACGAAACAATGTAATAGTACTCTCTTTGTCTTTACTCGTCATGTGACTGGTCGAAAAATGCGCGAGAACTTTTTGCAGTAAAGGCTTCTCAGAGTCTATCTATTACAATATGCATGCTATTTTGTTTCTTGGTTGTCATAGAAACTGTCACTGCATGACATTTAAAATTTGGTGAAATACGCGGTTGCGTTTGTTAAATATTTATATTTATATCATTTATTACTAGATGAGTTGCTTTGAAAATACATCTTTATGTGAGATAAATGACGAAATGCTATCTAAAGACGGCTCTTTTAAATGGTAATTTTTACCGATTATCTGGACTGTTCACTACGTTTTTCTGTCATCGAACAAGACAAGTGGGACATGTATCGTTCACTCCTTGCGAATATAATGATTATTCTCGTGCACACTTTTCCCGTCACACAAAAAATAACAATAGTTTGGGTAACAAGCTGCAATCTTCTTCTCAATTACCATTTTACAATCCTTGCTAATGGATTATGCTCGGTGCCATACAAAAAGTATATGTATTTGTAACAAATCGTGATTTTATAAAACTGTAATAACATTCTTATACCAAGAATAGATAACGCTTAAAAAATTAATGCGACAGCAGAGTTATTTTTATATTATCGATTGGCTCGTGCCATTAGCACAGTGTGTATATTACTGCATATATAAGTAGACTATTTTCGAACTCCTTTATAGGAAAAGAAATAATGTACACGTAATGCATAGAAAAAATTACAGCGTGTTTAAAAAGTTTGGAATAAATTCGATATTTCTTGAACCCGCTACTTTTTCAAAAACTCACGAGCAGGTCAGTTTTAATTTCTTCCACATCCAGTGGAAGTATAGTAACGACAAAAAAATATTTAAATATTTTTTATTGTTCAAATAGGCTTAGAATGTCATGAAACATCGAGATTTTAAGTTTGAGCAAGAACAATTTTCTGTCTGTCGGTCTGTCTGTAACTTTTTTTGTGCGTACGATTACTTTGGAACCGTTTAAGATATTGACTTTTTGGTACACGTATGTATTTTAACGAGATCTGGAGCTAGATTTTCATCTTATTCCATTGAAGGGTTGGGGAGTAAATTGGGGTAAATAGAGGTAAATCAAGAGATAAGAGTTCATAAAATTGGTATTTAGTATATTTACAAGAAGTTAAGGTCTAAAACAATTTTTTTGCATTAGCCACCACCATTACTACCCCCATCCGGTGAAAAAAAACAAAATTGTAATTTAGCGTGTATACAAGAACCTAAGGCTTCAAAACATTTTTTTTTACCTCATCCACCCCCACCACCACAACGGCCCCAACTACCGATATGGCTTATCTTGTTTTATAGGTTTTTGGGGTAGACGATTTCAAATATTATGTTATTAAAGTTACCTCGAGTAGTATGGATGCGCAGTGGGTTTCCTCGAGTGCCATCGATGCGCAGTAGGTTACTTCTAGTAGTATGGATGCGCAGTAGGTTTTCTCGAGTATTTTGAATGCGCAGTGTTTACTTCAAGAAGTATGAATGCGAAGTGGCTTTCCTCGAAGAAAATGTTTTACTACTATCGTGTGGTCCACAGCACACAATGATTTTTTATACATTTGCTGGGAATAATGTTCCAGGTTTTTGTACAGATTTTTCGACACGTCCACGAGAACAGTTTTGAGACCTTTTATTTGTTTAACTCATTCTTCTCATTATTTGAAGTGCTTCAATTCATTTTGTCATTTTTAACGCCTTATGCATAGAAGGAAAGTGCCTGGTGAAAATTAACCAGTACGGGTTTGCATATTTTGTACTTTACTTAAACGATTGTATCTCCCGTTCTACTTGTCGTAAGGGGTTCATTTTACACTTAGTTTATGCAAAATTTCATTCGCAACAAAAAAGTATATTGACAATTTCGATGTAGCCTTTATTGTTCCCTCCCTTTGGTTGTTGATAATTCTTAATCGCATCTATATTATTGTTCAATATATTTTTTTTCATTTTATAGATAAACCATAAACCATTTTATAAAATAAATTGTTGGTACTGAATCGTTTCCTCTTTCAACTACTCTATTATGTGAGCCAGCAACAACCCACGCCACTTTTCACTTATTTTGCGGACTTCATTTGTTTTTAAAATTGAATAAAAGCGTATTCGAAAATTTGCCTGCCAACATCGCTATATATTATGTATACAAATTTTCATTTGCGGGCCACCGATATTTAAAATTTTATTTAACAGTAGAAATGTGAAAAACAATAAACAAAAATTCATCAATAGTCTACACACACGATCCGTTGGAATATTAAATAGCTTCCCAAAAAAATAAAATATCGTTTCAGCAAAACCGGAAATATGTCTACAATTAACTGTGAAATATTCATAATACCGACATGAGGGAAACAAAATCACTGGTGGGAACAATAGTCGTATGAGTGTTTAATAATTTGCTGTTATTTAAACACTCCAGATATCTTGATTTGTTATGCATTACACATAGTCAACATTAAGTATAATAATAACAATAATAATAATTTATGAGCGACAGAAATACACGGTTAATATACTGGGTGACACTGAAATATGGAATTTCATTTCTCCAAGTTAAAATACAAACGAAAACCTTTTCATAAAGGAGTTGGCACATGAGACATGCGCGTATTCTAGAAGAGGCTACAAGACAAATTCCTGTTCTGGGAATGGGGAATGACCGTATCCCCCCCCGAACTTTGAAATAAGTTTGAACGAGTCCGGAAATGACGAGCTGGACATATCAATCTATACCGATGTTCAAAAATGGACTGTGCATCAGGAGCTAGGATCTACTCAGAAGAACTAAATCTACACTAGATATTACCGCTAGGCATACATGTCACTATTTTCCAAGCGGAACTAGTAGGGGCCTTGCAAGAGGTAATATAAACCACGAATGCAACATCCCTGCTTGCCCTAAATAACTGTAGGACAGGCTCTGGGCTGGTTCTGCAAATTAGAAAATCTCTGGGTGTGCTCGCACAAAACAAAAGTGTCCAGCCTCGTTGGGTGAATGAACACGGTGGAATTCAGGATAAAGAGAAAGCGGACGGTTTAGTCCGCAAGGAATCTGAGAGCGCCCTGCATAGTCCAGCTGCTCTGGAAATCCTCCTGGATCTACCTAGTCGGAGAGCAGCCAATCTGTAGGAAGCATTTTAAAAGTAGTCTATACAACTCGCGAACACCCACCTAAAAAATAGATGATATTATGTAAAATGACCTTCTAGATTTGACTTTTAAGTTCGCCCGTTAATTTGAGGTTGCCAAATCGGTCAATTCGCAAATTTTTTGAAAAATTTTAAAATTATGTGTTAATTTTTGTTTTGCACATAACACATCATATCTTTTTTATTTTAATTCCGATTTAGACCAATATTTTACACATTATCCCCCCAATATTCTTGGACAGGCTGAAGGAAAAGACTATAGTGTAACTGATAATATAGTGCCTAAAAAAATATAATTACCCTCTATTGTCGCGGTTTTTTAAAATTTGCATTGAAAAATACCCGATCGAGGTAACTTTTTTATTTTTAAAGAGAGAGTTATAGTATAAACGAGAAAAATGTTCCATATACTTTAAACACACTTTTTTATAGAGATTTTTTTGAAATTCGGCTCATGTAACGAGATGACGCTGTTGAATGCGGCCGCGCAACTCGTCCGCATTAATTTAAGGCATAACTTCTGTTAACGTCGCCCATCTGTGGTGTCGTTTAAGCGATCAAGTGAGTCTACGGATTATTTAGTTTCTATTTGCAATTAAATGTTATACAATTATGTAGATAATCTCGAAACATACACATTAAAAAATATGTTTTCATTAATTATAACAGCAAGTGGGTACTAAAGATTACATTTTCCTTCGCATAAACAACTTATAACAAACTTATGTTACATTGCACGTTTGCTTTGCTACACTTGCAGCTTGGAGTACAGTTATATAATTCACATTGACAAAATGGAGTTAACTCAATAAAATTGGATTTTGGGCTTTTTGAAATCATCTTTGGAAATAAAATTTCCTCCTTTAGGTACCATCCAAAATCTAAAACATTTGGAATTCTGGGCTTAAGTTGGTAGGCTGTCTTGTAAATAGCACATTGCAGAAATGCCCTTTTTACTTGTATTCTCTGTACTAGGATTTACAATTTCTGATTTTCGTTTATAAGCAGTTCGGGTATACGATCTTCTACATTATGCATGGTAAACTGGATTTAGTGATAAAAATAAATTTTTCTGTTCTAAATATTGTTTTAGAGCCACAAAAATGTCATCGGATTTTGCATTTGATCGGTACATTTCTAAAACCGTAAATATCGCTCGCAGACAAAAAATTTTCGTACCATTGTGTTAGTGAACGAATTCTGAACAACTTTCAAAATGTCCGTCTGTCCGTCCGTCACGTTTCTTGTAAGCACGATAACTCAAGAAATAAAATTCCGATTGTACTGAAATTTGGACAGTAAATTAGTGTTAGCTAGAGGAAGAACCCTATTTGAACAAAATCGATCGGTAAATAAAAATTAAATTTGAAAAATTTTTTTTTAATTTTTATGTTTTTGTAATTGAATAGAAATCTGGTGAAATGATATTTCATTTTGATATCTAAATATTTATATATTTTACAAATATACATTTCATAATGTAATATACAACCGTGAAAATATGATTTTAGCTCGTGTCTTATAATGTAAAAATTTACATTCTTTTACGTGTAAGGTGGTGGTGTAGTGCTTTTGACTCGGAATCCAAGGGTCCCGGGTTCGAAACCCAAATGGGGTTTGGTATAGTTTTTTTTTATTTTTACTTAATTTCACATTGAGTCTTTACCAACTAAGTTCGTACTATAAAATTAAAAATGTCTAAAAGTAATATTATTTACAAAAAACTGCGAAAAGTATCCTATTGAAGGAACAATTATATAAAAATCCAGTGAACAGGCGAAGAGTACGTTTTTAGCTTGTTTCCTTTGATTTCCTATCCGAGTAATTATAATTTATTATGCCAAACTATGTATTTATAATGCACTAAATATAAGGACTGAGACAAAAAGCACTTTCAACTTAACATAAATGGACACTGGAAAATAATAATCACCCGGCACGTGCCTGCGTTTAGCTCTAGATGCGGTTGCGGCCGATTCATAGTAGCGCGCATTCGTTCGGACGCTGAAACAATCAATGAATATTTCGATAAGGGAGCAAAATTTCAAAAAAAACTTCTTATAAAAGGTTTTATTTAGTTCATTCGGAACATTTTCTTCGGTTATAGTAGGCACCTAACTTTAAAAATAAAAAAGATACCTCGATCGGATATTTTACTCTGCAAATTTTAAAGATTTTTCGTCAAAGAAAAGTTGTTATTTTTTTTGCCAACTAATTATTTTTTTAGGTAAAGTTTTTTACTTTCAACATATCATAGAATAGTTAGAGAATATTATGTAAAAAAATTAAATCATTCTGAAGTAAAATAAAAAATATATGACTTGTTTGTTATATGAAAAACAAAAAATAACACATAATTTTTATTTTTTTTTAGAAAATTGCCAATTTGGTCATTTTGGCAATCTCAAATCAATGGGAGAATTAAAAAATCAAGTTTAGCAAGTTATTTTACATCAGATTACCTATTTTTTAGGTGGGTGTTCGCGAGTTGTATAGAGGGTGTCGAATTCAGAGGGTCTGGTCTTCCACTAACCCCAGCTCCACATTTACCTGGAGAGAGAGGCCATGTAGGCTACATATAGACTCCAACAAGCGGTAGTTAATATGCCGCTGTTAGATGACAGACAGTCACAACATCCTGGAAATTCCCCCTGATGAGATGCCTACGATCAACCACCAAGTGCTCTTTAACATCCTGTTTCCAGGAAGAGATTACTGGGGATTGGAATAGGACCGATCTACAAAGGGCAGGTAGTTGTTAGTTCACAGACACCTCCAAAACCCCGAAGGAACTTGAGCTGGAGTATAGAGTCGCAACCCAGGCGAGAATTGCGTTGAGCCTGGATAGTAATCCAACTATTTTTCAGACTGAAATCTATGCCATTGAACTGCGTGTACGAAGACTGGAACAGAAGTATCCTAGACACGGATCAATCAAAATTTCAGACAGGCAAATAGCTCTTGAAGGTCTCGGATTCAATTGCTGTAAAACGACTTGGAACTACCAAAAGACTCTAACTCGGATGGACAGAAATAACAAATTAACGCTGATTCGGATACCTGGTCTCTCTGGCATGGAAGGCAACGAAATGACCGAGACTTTGCCTAGAGAAGGAGCGATATCTAGAGTTATAGAACTGGAATCCTAGCATATCTTCAAGTATTCCCAAAGCAACTATCTTAGCCTGGACTGAAAGAAAAATATTTACAGTACTCGCAGAATTAGTTCATTCAACAAAGTTTATTACATATACATTGGAATCAATTACTGGAGCTAAAAAGTTTACGCCTAAAAAAATCTAATTCTAAATCTATATTGGTATTGGGCACTATAGGTTAAATTCCACACACACCTAAACTACCGGAAATTGCTGAATCTCGTCTTTGTATAGTGGAAGATAAAATGGCAGAGCAAGTTCTACGTGCTTGCCTACTACAGAAAGAACCCGATTCTCATTATTTGACAAATGACAAGTATTGCCTGAAGACCTGGAATTCTTCTCTCCCCATAATGTTACCAAAAAGCTGAATTCACCGGGTGAAACGTAATTAGGAATTAGCCACAATAGACCAGGTGATCGCAGTGGACAGTCTGATCATAAGATCATTCCCACATGAATCTCATCTAACCCAATAGGTCCAAAGTTGTGATATTATGGATGATTGTAGACCAAAATGCATTTTTTTTGAAAATAAAAAAAATTGAACTTTATCTCGATCTCTTTAAAGTAGCTAAGAGAACCTAACAATAAAAAAAAAGAAAAAGTGACGCACAATGCCTCCTTGATACTTGGAAAATTAAAAAAATTATTTCGTCCGCCATCTTAGACCATTCTATTTGACTTACAGCGTCCGGGTTTGGTCTATTATATTTGACCATAGATGAGTTTTATTTTTGCCAATTTTGGTGAAATTATTCCTTCTTATCGAAGAGATATTCAATTTTGATTTTATCGGCCATTTTTGGTGTTTTTAATTTTTTTCCAAGATTGACCTATACATATTGGACAGGTCTATATTTTTTAAGAATTTTATTTCAGATAAGCCAGTATTTTTAAAATTCCCATTCGATTACTAGTACAAGATATATTAAGCAGATAAGTGAAAAATCCGTGAAAGCTCGTGAAAATGTGCATGTAACTTTTGACGCACCAGGAATTTTTGGGCGCCAATATTTTTTTCGTAATCAAGTCATAATGCATAAGAATCAACAATAGAATTTCTAGTCGAATGTTGTCGCCGAAAGTAATCAATTCTACTGCACTAAAGGAATCACTAGTTCCACAAAAATAAAGAGGTTGTAAAATCTGGCTCACCGCTTGTCTTAATAAATAAAATATCCCCTTCTACTATTAAAGAATCTTAAACCACCGAAAAATTATATAAATTATCTGAAATCTTCAGGATGGCACATAAATTATTCAAATGGAATTATTACGAAATATACTGAAAATTATTTTTTATGCGACAGTGATATTGACGTTTAATCCTGTCAATGCATGGTTTCTAGAGGGAAATGCTGAGATGAGATCCCAGTTTTTGACTGAGGGCTGTGTTTGGACTATTTAGGAGGTAAACATACCAAAAGTCCTCGAACATAGGAGATGCGGGGGGGTGCAGGGCGGCACGAAGAAGGTCCCGTTTTTTGGTTTTTCGCTCATACCTCGAAAACGGTTAGACTTAATCAAAAAGTGGCTATATGCAAAACTAAAGCCGGCCAACGTTTATTGAGAATAATATTCTAATATTAACCTCAATTTTCACACTCGAAGCTGCACTATTCGTTTACCAAAACCAAAATAAATTTACATTAAATTCTGACAGACGCACATATAATACCCGCACAGCCAATCAGATATCAATTAATACCTATAACCTCGCTCTATTAAAAAAAAGTTCGTATGTCTGCTGTGCCAACATCTTTAATTCGTTGCCTGTTGATATAAAAAATCAGTCAAGTTTCTCTGCTTTCAAAAATAAGTTAAAAAAATACCGTGTAAGCAAGTGCTTCTACACTCTACAAGAGGTTCTTGACGGCGGTGACGAATAAATAATTTATTATTATTATTATTATAAAGCTGACTAAATTTTCTACAATAATATTTCTATTGATTTTTTTCGTATCTGTTATGGTTCAGTAATGGATTGTACATCTTTTAACTGTATTCTAACTTTATTATACATTTATTATAAATTGAAAAAAAAATTAATAATCATCGTAGAAAAAAAAGATATCCGTTTCACAGCAGACTGAACTCAAATGTCGAATAAAAAATGTATTTGTGTCTGTAAGTGTGTGTGTGTGCGTGTAGATGTATGTGTGTGTGTGTGTATACCGTTTCTTGTAAACACGATAACTTCTGTTAGACTTAAAATATTTAATTACAATTTAGTACAATAATCCCTATTGAAATTGGGCCATATCTGTAATACATGGTGATAACCAGAGGCCTACAAACTCTCACTCTTACGTAAAATAGTGTAATATGTTGCAACCCCTAGAAAGTAGGCACAGAATTCAATTAGTTCGGATGTCTTTCTGTAGATTTGCACCTACTATGTTCGGGGACTTTTGATATGTTTACCTCCTAAATAGTCCAAACACAGCCCTCAAGGCCGTGTTTGGACTATGCCGAGAAATTGGGATCTCGGCATTTCCCTCTAGACCCACCCCCTTACTGAACGTTCATTGACAGGGCTATATTGGAATATTTAATTTAAAAAAATGCAAAATTGTTAAAACGCCACGCCAGATCTTTTCCACAAGGTCGTGCAAAATTTGCCAAAGCTGTTTTTCTCTGTGTGGTCTGAGTCATATTGCTATTTTTTTTTGAGGAACACAACAGGCAAGTTTTTTTTAATTTTTATTAAAAACTTTTATAATTTTGGTTTAATAAATACTAATAAATAATAAACTATAACTAAAATGTAAAGTAGCGAACTATTTTTTAAAATCACAGATGAGTTGCAAAGGTCTTGTTGGCATACATGACATCTTGTTAAATTGTAGCCATTATTTTCTTCTTTAACTTTGTCACAAATATTACTTTCAGATTTTAGGGCACATCTTCTTGTGTGAATGGCGTTTGTTGAATTTCCTGCAAAAAAGAAGAAACTATAGTTTTCAATCTACGTAAGGGGAAAGGACTCTAATACTATATTCCGAAAAATGTGCAATATAATACTGAATAAAAGAAATTGTAATTTGTGACAATATTTACGCATTACATTTTGTTTTTAAAACCGGCAAAGCAACTGCCGTATTGACCTTGTATTTTGTTTACATCATTAAAAACAAACGTTTATTATTTATTGCGAATGCCGTACTATGGGGCCAAATTGCGAAAAGCTGGCAAAAATTCCTGACATTCTATGTACAGGGTTATTCATTATATTTAGGCCTCTCTTTATTATCGTTATTATTGGAGATATAATAAAAAGTTTCGGACGAAAGTTGTATGGCTGTAACTGAACCCATTTAATAAGTTAGTTGAAGCACAGTGGCGTGCATAAATAACAATAATATTTTTTTATGGAACGCCTGTGCATTGTTGAATTTTTTATTTAATTTTTTTCTGATTTCAAAAATATGACATATGATAGTCCTATTTTTAACCGTTTTTGAGTTATTGAACATTGAAAATCGTATTTAAGCTATTTATTATACGAACAGAAATTACAATAATGATTAAAGTAGTCTATGAAAATGGCAAATATTTTGTTATTATATGAAACGCTGACAGATTTAATAACAGAATATTTGTCATTTTATAGACTACTTTAATAATTGTAATTTCCGTTCGTATAATAAATAGCTTAAATACGATTTTCAATGTTCAATAACTCACCTTCTAGCGGAAGCTATGTAATTTCAAGACTAGGATTAGGTAGTGGATATACCATCCTTAGGGGGAGATGTAAAGCAGGCGGTAACTTGTCTATTAAATGTTAGTCAAGTAAAAGATCCCTACTCTTCTTATGAGAAGAGGTTCGGCAAAATTTCCAGGTTGGGGGTAGCTCGTCTCCTGGTGTCGGTGCTAGGCTCTGGTAGCGGAAACAGGCCGACTTTAAATAAATAGATGATAAAAATAATAATAATTTGATAAAAACGTCAACACATAGCCAAGTTTACTGGACTGAAAGGTTTAAGAGGGACTGTTTTAAGATTTTGCAGGTCAGATTTAATTTTAGCCACCCTGTGTAGTTTACGATAAGTTTGACAACTGTTTATAACTTACTTTTTCAAGCCAAATCAGCAATAAGGCAGTTTACAACAGTGCTATACACCATCGGGGATACTTGTATGTATTTCTGAAACATTTGCTTATGTACTCTGTTATCTAAAGGCGTTTAGTGAAAATTTCATTACTACAATCATCTGTCGAGGTAATCGCACAGGTACGTGCCACATAAATTCAAACTGGACAAAAATTTAACATTATTGAGTATCGAAAACTAAGTTTTTAAGTTATCCCTGCGCCTCCGCCAAAATAGCGAATATGCTGGAGGTTTAATTTGCTTTGCAATTTTAGTTCACCTTACACTAGACGCAGCTTGATGAAACTATAATAGAACCTCCACCGAATCATACCCTAGAGTGTACAAAAGATTTAATTTAACCTAGAAGAATGAAAGGAAAAGTCTAGAAAAAAACGCGTGTGTCAAACTAGTCCTGTCAATGAATGGTTTCTAGAGGGAAATGCCGAGATCCCAGTTTTTGACTTGAGGGCTGTATTTGGACTATTTAGGAGGTAAACATGCCAAAAGTCCCCGAACATAGGAGGTGCGGGGAGTCCAGGGGGCACGAGTCAGATCCCGGTTTTTGTTTTTTTGCTCATATCTCGAAAACGGTTAGCCATGACTAAAAAGTGGTTATATGCAAAATTAAAGCTGACTAAAGGACCCCGCAATAATCTTATGGAAATTGGATATCGGTCAAATCGTCTGAATTTTGGATATGTTTTAGGTTTCGTCATCTCAAGCAAAAGTCTCAATGGGCACAAAGCTCGAAAATCAAAACTTTGGCTGCTACGGGAGCTTGAAAGCTCCAAAGCTTCACGCTCCACCACAGATTTATTTATTCGTGCAGTCTTTATAGATTTTTAAATAACTTATTTTTTCGATTTTAATGTCTAAGTTTATGTTTTTGAGGTTGTTGGATTCAAATCCGATGTCAAATCGTCCAAATTGACACAGTATGAACTGAGTTACCTAAAAAGCATAAAGCCATAACAAAAAAATAAGATTTGCACTTTGTTATTGCACTTTGACAGCTAGCTGACCGCCTGTTGACAGCTGCCAATTGTCGAATTATTGTATTCACATCATACATGAACTGAGTTACCTAAACAGCATAAACTCATAACATAAAAATAAGATTTGCACTTTGTTAAGGCACTTTGACAGCTAATTGACAGCTGTCAAGTGTCAATTTGGACAATTTGACATCGGAATTGAATTCAGCAACCTCAAAAATATAAACTTAGACATTAAAATCGAAAAAATAAGTTATTTAAAAATTTATAAAGACTGCACGAATAAATAAATCTGTGGTGGAGCTTTGGAGCTTTCAAGCTCCGTAGCAGCCAAAGTATTGATTTTCGAGCTTTGTGCCCATTGAGACTTTTGCTTGGGATGACGAAACCTAAAACATATCCAAAATTCAGACGATTTGACGATTTCCATAAGATTATTGTGGGGTCCTTTCCTACAATAATGTTTCCATTAATTTTTTTCGTATCTGTGATGGTTCAGTAATGGATTGTATATCTTTTAACTGTATTCTAACTTTATTATAAATTAAAAAAAAAATTAATAATTATCGCAGAAAAAATTTTTTTGTACAGATATCCGTTTCACAGCAGACTGAACTCAAATATCGAGTAAAACATGTCTTTGTGTCTGTAAGTGTGTGTGTGTGTGTGTGTATAGCGTACCTTCTGTAATACATGGTGATAACCAGAGTCATACAAACTCTCACTAAAAAAAACCGATTTTACGTAAGAGTAAGACTTTGTAGGCCGTTGGTTATCACCATATATTACAGATATGGCCTAATTTCAATAGGGATTATTGTTGTTTTACATATGTTCCAAATTGTAATTAAATATTTTAAGTATAACAGAAGTTATAATGTTTACAAGAAACGGTATACACACACACATTTATATACACATTTACAGACACAAAGACATTTTTAATTCCATATTTAAGTTCAGTCTGCTGTGAAACGGATATCTGTACAAAAAAAATTCTACTATTATTAAAAATTTTTTTCAATTTATAATAAATGTATAATAAAGTTAGTTAAAAGATTTACAATCCATTACTGAACCATAACAGACACGAAAAAAATTAATAGAAGAATTATTGTAGAAAATTTAGTCAGCTTTAATTTTGCATATAGCCACTTTTTGATTATGGCTAACCGTTTTCGAGATATGAGCTAAAAACCAAAAACCGGGACCTTCTTTGTGACCTCCTGCACCCCCGCACCTTCTATGTTCGGGGACTTCTGGTATGTTTACCCCCTAAATAGTCCAAACGTAGCTCTCAAGTCAAAAAATGGGATCTCGGCATTTCCCTCTAGACCCCCTTATTGAACGTTCATTAACAGGGCTAAATTGAGTTAATTTAAAAGTTTTTAAATATAGTTTGTGTGTGCATTAACCATTTTCGGTGGAAAAAAGTTGCAAAAAGAATATTTTACTAGCTAGCCCTTCAGCCCCTAATTAGATAGGATTTTGTTCTGTTTTCTTGAAATATATCTATGTAGCTATTATTCCACCGACAATGGTTAATGTACAAATGATATAGCTATTATTCCACTAACGATATTAAAAAATGTACCAAGAAAATATTTTACTTTTTGTGTATTGCTGCCCCATCGGATCTATATCGGATTTAGTTCTGTTTTCTTGAAATATATGTACAAAGCTATTTTTTCACTAAAAATAATTTATACAACGTAAAAGAAAGAAAAATATGGAGAATTACTAAAAATATTGCTATCTTCACTCCGCCAAATGTTTATGCTTAATGGGACGTTTAAACCCTCATAACTTGAAAAGCAGGCATAGCCGACACTCGTGCCCATGAGACTTTTGCTCAGAAAAGCAAAAACAACAGCATATCCAAATTTCAGAAAATTCGACTGAGAGCCAATTTTCAGGTTTGTGGGGGGTCCTTTGTTACGTATCCGTCGTTTTCCCGCTTATGAATAAAACTAACTTTAATAATACTGCAAAATAATGTTTTAAATAATGTAAAATTATGAGCCAAGTCTAATAAAGTTGTTCCAAAGTAGATCCGAGATAATCAGCAAAAACTACTATTTAAGCGTTTCGTTTCCTATATAGAAGCTAACTTGCTTGAATTTTCTTCACATGAGGGCCCAGACTATTAGCTCTATAGAAGTTTTTCGCCAATATGTCCTGTTGTTTAATAAGAAACAATTTTCTCTCCCCTGAACGGGGGCTAGTGGAGTGAAAGGGTAGTTTATGGTAAGGTTGATATCCACAACGTCCTTTAGTTGCCTTTGAAGCCTAGTATTGACGTACAAACTGTTGTGCCAATTGCATTTAGTTATAGATTTTTTTAGCGGTTGGCAAATAGAGCTACAAAAAAGTTGAGGTCTATTAAAGCAAAACGGACTTAAGATTATGACTCTGCGTACCAAAAAATATATCCACATACTCTAATCAATATAAATTAAAAAAAAAAAAATGTGGACTTGTGTTATCCTTTCATCGTAATTATTGTAAGTCAGAGTTAGTTTTTCTGTTAAATAAATTTCATTGTCTAAATTATTATTATTACCTCTTGCGGGTGACAATGTCCTCCCACTTTCAATAAAAAGCTTGAACTAAAACAAATTCAGGTTCAACCCGCAATAAATATCAGATTAAGACACATGTCCAAGTTAACATGTCTATCTTTGACTGAGAATGTTACCTTTTATTTTCAGGTACAAAGTCTAGAAATATCTTATTATATAAATTAAACACAAATTCTAATAGTTAAGATGTAATACTTACTTTCTGTGGTTGATATACAGATGAATTGCTCATTGTCCAAGTTTCCCTGGGTAAATATAGATCTATTGCAATCAATGGGTTTAACTATTGTTATGTTAAGGGGGTCTCCACATAATATTCCGTCTGCTATGGTACATTCGTAGCAAGTCAGTGCATTTGCTAAAAAAAAAGTTTATTGTTATGCTTTGTTTATTAAATTATACAATGTTTAAATTGAACAAAAACTCCTTAAAAGAGTCCAGCAAAAACTAAAACTATAAAGTAAATAGAAATAATAATAATATCTCTTTCAATGATTATTACAAATTATTTACAGGGTGTTCGGCATATAATAGAAAGATTTAACGGGGTGATATAGGGGGTCGTTTAGAACCTATATGACCGCATATACCATTATGCAAAATATTACAGCTTTGTATAATAGTATACCACTAATCTTGTAAGTATTATCAATTATCTACATCGCTTGATCAAGGTGGTCAGGTTGATGTATTTTACACTGACCTCTCCAAAGATTTTAATAGGTTAGATCATAGTATCTTATTGAAAAAATTATTAACCTTTGGACTAACCACGCACTTTATCATTTTTTTCTGTTCATATCTGTCTAACAGGCTATTAAACGTACATTGTCGTGGTTTCATATCTGTTAAAATGTAGGCAAGATCGGGGCTACCGCAGGGCTCAGTCCTTGGACCCCTACTCTTCATAATATTCATTGATGATATTTGTCAGGACATTGAGACATCTAATGCTCTCCTATATGTCGATGACCTCAAGCTATTTACCTCGATTCTCCGATCAAAGAACTTATATCTAGATACATAATGGCTACCTTTTCTTCATATACCTTATTTGCTCCTAACATAGTCACATTATATGCCCATTAAAATGGATAGATGAACATCACATCCCATAGGCAACAGAGGCGGGTATGTGTATTGGTTAACTTCTAGGAATATTAACGCAGATTGAAAAAATACAACAGGTAAAGATGTTTTATTCAAGGGAAATATGCATTGGAAGGATATTATTTATAATATTATTATTAAAATTATAAACTGAACCTCATCATGTTACGACTATGACCTACTTACTTATGAAACGATCGATTTCTGCAAATGGCACAGCACTGTTGCATGTTGCACTAAATTGTCACTAAACTGTCTAAATATGAACAGAGAATATTATTTAGGTATTAGGCAAATCACAACTTAAAATAAAAAGACTTCTTCACCACATTTTGATCGAAAAACACGAAAAACACTTATTAACATTAGTGACGGATACTGTCAAAACTGTCAAACTGAGATTATGATAATCGAACTGAAGCCGACCGTGTACGAGCGGCCGCGAATACGCCGATGGGCCAATCAGCAGCTTATGGGAAGAAGTGCCTTAGATTGGGAGTCTTTCGGGATCATAAAATTCATGCCATTATGTATCTAGATATAAGTTCTTTAATCGGAGCCTCGATTAGATCAATAAGCGATTGTGATAAATTAGAGCAAGATCTTACAAAAATTAATAATTGGTGTAATACTAATAAGTTACCATTAAATATATCGAAATGTAATGCCATGTCCCTCACAAGGAAAACTAATTCAATAACTTTTTCGTATAATATAGGTAGTGAAGCCATTACCAGATGTTCCGAATTTAAGGACTTGTGTGTTATCTTTGATTCTACACTAACTTTTATTCCTTACATTATAGCTAATTCGAATCAGAATCTGAGTTTGGGAAACTTAAGGCACTTTAAAGATGTTTCAACAATTACTTTACTGTTTAATGCCTTTGTCAGGTCTAAATTAGAATACGCTTCAGTTGTGTAATGAAGCATTCATAAATTCATGGTCCATTACAAAAGTTTCCGGATTTACACACGACACCAATGTGCACACGGCACGCAAATCTACCCACCTCCCGTCTAGAGGCACGGATTTGCACACGACACTAAACTATACGCAGTTCTACGTCACCAGTAAGCGAGCATTCTCGGATATAAAAGCCCGGCCACAAATCAACTAATTGAGTGTGGGCAATTCTGTCAATCTGTCTTCAGCGTGGTGAGCTGGACATATTACAGTTTTGTGCATCTCCCGACGCAAACACGACGGAACGAATGCAATTTGACCTTGGGAATCCTTCAGCGTGATGAGCTGGGACCCCTCGAGTCGATAGCCATTCCCCGGCGCCGTTTCGCCGCCAGAACCAGAGCGAATGAGCCGGACCTGGAGACCTCCTACAGCGTGTTGAGCTGGAAAACTTCTTGAGTCGACGATATTCGCCCGACGCCCGATGCCAGCAGCAACTAACGTCGCATCACATCGTTACACTCGCTCTCTCTCTCTCTCTCTCTCTCTCTCTCTCTCTCTGATAACAGAAAATGTTATCCTAAGAACCGTAAAAGATACGGACCTGTATAACCTGTACCAGTATGTTTTGTAACACTGCCACACATTACCTGTTTGAAGAAGTAAATAAATTGTTTATATTTTTATTGGGCTGTCTTATTAACTAATCTGGACCCTGATTAATCTCCAAACCAGCTACCCGACAACAAACCGTTACATAATTTGGCGCCCGAGCAAATATTGAGACGTTACAGTTGTTTGGAGCCCAAACTATGAAATTCATATTATTTCTAACTTAGAAAAAGTTCAGAGGAAGTATGCTAAATACCTTTCTTATAAGTCTGATGGTGGTATAAGTCGGATCCTTATGCTTGAGTATCATACACCCCCAACTGGATGATCCCGTAACCTCAGCCTCCCAACTCTGAAGATCCAATGGAAAAAATGGAGATTGTAAGTAGAGGAATTTGTGCCATTGTGACATAGAATCTTGGAATCAAGCACCCTATGGCGCCATAGCTCTTCAACGGCAATCCCCCTGTCCTCATAATCCCACAACCATGGGGATTCAATGAAAAAATAGGAGACTCTCGATTGGGGAATCAATTAGATTGTGCCCTCGGAACCTCGTTACCAAGTAAGCTTATAGCGCTCCAGCAGCAAACCCTTCTACTACATAATCCTGTAACCCCGTAAACTCATAACCACATAACCTTGGGAATATAATAGAAGAATGTGAAGATCTGAACAGAGGAATTCATGAGATTGTGTTCTCGGAATCTTGAAATCGAGTAGCCCGTGATCCCCTAGTTCTTGAACAGCAAAACATTTAGCCGTGATTCTGGGCATTCAATAAAAACAAATTAGGAAATCTTAATTGAGGATTCAATGAGAATGTAGCTTTGGAAGTGGAGTATCTTTTGAGGTGATTTCTGTTACGGTCAGTACCCAGCACTTTTATTAGGAATTATTTCTAAATGCCAACATAGTATTTTACCATTCAAAAAAACAATTATGAGGTGTAATATTCATATTTCGATCGACTTTTTTAAAAATTGGTTAAAATGTGTAATTCTTTTATCTTCCAAAGGACAGTATTCTCTATCACATCCACGAAAAAAATCCATTCTGATAAACCCTGATGGTAGTTGAAACTTTAGCCAAAGTTTTGAAATGGTCAAATTGAACCTAGTTAAATTTAATTTATATAACAAATCGGATTAACTATACAACTCACTATGACGGTGATTTTAAATCTAGAATAAACCCTTTCAAACCACATATTATGCAACTTTACATTTTAATATTTTCTTTGAAACATGAATTTTTTGAGTATGGTACAAATTTTAACTAAACTTTGGTGAGCTATTCTTAAAGGTACTAATCACTTATACTAAGGTTATGATATAAGAACTGGTATAAGAAAGCTTTTAAGGACCTATTTCGTAATTTCGATTACCTGCTAATTTGTAAAATAAGTTTTTTTGCTAGTGTACTAGAAAAACAAGTGAATTTATGCTAAAGATATGGTTATGAATGACGATAAATTAGAAACTTATCAGTAAACCACAGGATTTTATTTTTATAAACGTATGATTGTAAATTAGCCAATGATGAAAGTCTATAAACACACCTTTAAAGAGAACTGTTACTTTTATTATAAATATTTTCATGTAGTATTAGCAATAAACTTGAAAATGAACCAAAAATAAGGTTCGTGTCAAATTTATATAAGAAAATTGCATATATTTTGGAAACTAGTACTAAGCTTGACCATCAGTATGTAAATCCCATTTAAGAAGTTCTATTTTCACACCTTGTTAAATATAGAAATAATAAAATGACTTACCACAATAAACAACACATAACAATGGAAAACATAGTTCGAGCAATCCTACTTTGAACCCAACCATGATGATACTGAAGTGCTACTCACAGATCGAACAATTAATAAGTAACCTAAAACGGAAGTGAATTAAAAAAGGAAACCGGTAGAAACAGACGATTGTCGTAATTTAGATTTGTCATGTAAGCAGTATCTCGACACCTTATCGCTATCAGAAGGGCTGTATGTACACAGTGAATAAAACAATTGAAACAAAGGTAATGCATACATTTATTGAACCCAGCGAAAAATAAAAATGTTATAAAACAGTTTTGTGAAAATAAACACAAGAGTTTATATGCTGAAGGCACCAGTTGTAACTTCTGCAACATTAAGCGTTGTCTTTCCACTCCCAGGGTGATTTTTTACAAAAATTAAAAGGTGAGTTAGGACCTGTGGTAGACGAATAAGAAAAATTCGTTTATTTATAGAATTACCTCATTAGTGTCTCTGCTGTAAACGAAGTCTTGACCATAAGTGAGGAATTATATGAAGTCGATATCCTCGAAAACGGGAGTAAATGTCTTTAACAAGAAGAAAAAGAAACAACTTTACACCCCCTGACAGGTAGATTCCACCCCCAAGGGCGGTTGAGGTGTACTACCTGACATCACCTTTCACCATCTGTTATATCCTCATAAAAAAAGAATCCCTGCAAAAATAGTCGATTCCAAGTTGTCATATAAGAAATAAGCAAAAAGGGTGGTTTTTGGATGTTAAAGGGGGTGCGTATAACTAAAAACTGTTTTCACCCTGTTATTCGTGTTCAGCACGATCGAAAACGGAGGGGGGATAGGTTTCATAACTTTAGCATGATTTTCCATACTCTTCCGACTCCTTACTTCCACTAATATTAAATATTAACTTTATGATTCCCTTTTGGCAGATAAAGACTCTGTCCCTATTTTTAACACTTCCCCAGCATGATATGTTTTAAGATATATGTGAATAAAGTGTGTAATAAATATTTAAAAGTCTGGATTCATCTAGTGTACTCTTCAGTTGCAAAATAGCGAAATAGACTTTATTCAACTGGATTCAGAATTGTTCAATATGTAAATCCTATGTCAATTTACTGTCTAAATGAGTGCCGAGCAATTTAGTGCTGATCGATATGCTAATGTCATCAATAAATTGTATATTATGCGGCAATGGTCTCTGTAAATAGAAATTAATAAACACCGTTTTTTATATTATTAAGTATAAGTTTATCTCTTTTGGGACCATGAATTAACGTCTTCCAATGTAAGGCCAACTAACTCTTGTAGTTTCTCAGGTGGTTCTGGTTACCGTAAGATCGTCAGCAAACATCGTTAGATGACCTTTGGTGAGATGGTGAGATCGTTCACGTACAATAAAAATAGTAGGGGCCCAAGATCAGAGCCTTGAGGTACCCCCACTGCTATATCGTGTGACTCTGACTCTATCCCACTTAACCTTACTTTAAATGTTCTGCTTGACAGGATCCTTATCCTAAAACCAATATGATACATTCTTTTTTTTTTAATATTTCCTTGTTAAAGGTTTCAATTGCCTTTGATAGGTCGGATAGTAGCGCCACGACATACTGACGTTTGTTTAAGTTTATGAGAATATATCTTCGTAAATGAAACGAGGTTGTTTCTGTGGATTTATTTGATCTAAACCCGTGTTGAGAAAAAGTGAGTATATTATTTTTTTCAATGAAAGACACCAACATGTTATAAATAATTCTTTGATTGAGTTTTACTTCAAATATTTCTGTGACGTTGCTGATTCTGTTTCGATGCGAAAAGTATGCTTTCAAATCAATCAATAATATGCTTTATTGTCTAAGGAGGGCAAATTCTTATTGACAAAGCTACTATAATATGTACAAAATATAATACATGGTCATCAGAGTTAAAATAAGAAGATATTATGTAAAAATGAGATAGAATAAAATATAGTATAATATTCGACGTACATACAGACATTGGATGAGCAGTAAGTAAACAATCACACGTATAACATTTATAATATAAGACATAGAAGAGTAGGATTTTAAAATAAGTCATCATAATATTCACTAGTATTATGATAGGCTTTCTCAACTTTTTACTGCCCCTCTGAATGATTTTATTTGTGGTATGTTCCTAATGGACAGTGGCAGATGGTTGTATATTTTTTACTCTTGTATATTAACGAGTGCTTTGTAAAAGCAGAGGCAGAGTTAAGCTTAATGTCAGCCTAGTGTTGTGCTCAAGCAGGGGATCAAAGCCTACTGTGTTTATAATTTTTTTATGTATTAAAATAAAAAGGGGTTTGCAATGATCCCTTGGCTTTGCTTTACACATGTACCTTAACGCCCTTTCTTGTAATACAAATACATTGTGTAGCAATTTTTGTTGACTGCACATTCCCAAAAAAGGTATCAGATATCCATATCTTATGTGCGATTCAACTAATGAGAAGTATGCAGTCTTTGCAGCTATGAAACCCAGTTCATTAGAAGTTATTCTAACTGCGTAGCAGCCAGATGCCAATTTTTTGTCCAAGAAACTTAACATCGTTTTATTTTCAATTGGTTGGCCATCAATCATAAGGTCGTCATAAGTAAACTTAAGGGTAAAAATACTTGTTTTTTTATATTGACAAGTGAATTAAAATCACACCATTTTTTTACTTTGCAAATTCTAGCTTTATAGTGCCTCGTAGACTATTTGCGTTCTTACTATGCCACAGTATACAGTATTGTAGTGTCATCCGCAAAGAGCGTGAAAGTTCCTTGGATGTTAATAGTAGGTAAATCGTTAATTATCAAAAATAAGACTGGCCCAAGCACAGCTCCTTGAGGCACACCACAGTTATTCTCTGCTATATCCGATACCTCGCCGAGAGTTTTAACAACTTGCTGCGCTGTGAGAGATAGGATTTAATCCAAAACCATAACACCATAGCTTCTGAAGCAGTACTTCATGATTTACGCTATCGAAGGCTTTAGAAAAGTCGCAAAGCACTGCTCCGACAGCCTCGCCTACGTTTAATTTAAGATACATTTTTTTAAAAAATGTATCAATGGCATCAAAGGTATTTTTTAAGTTTTGGAATCCCAACTGATTTTTTTAAATATATTATGTTCGTCCAAGAATTTCAGCATTCTTTTTTTTACCAGCTCTTCGATTACTTTTGGCAACGTTGAGAGTAAAGATATCGGCCGATTGGATGGATCATCCCCCCCCCCCCTTATAGATGGGAATGATAGTCTTACTTGCTTACCAACTCGTGACAGTGCAACAGTTTTATGTTTTGACTTTGAAAACGTTCCATCACCTAGTATTTCACAACCTGTAACCACCGAATTGTTTGCCGTCAACGAATTCCATCTTTGTAGTTTTTCTCGCATTTCTATTTCATAGTACTCTATTATTTAGTTGCCGTCATAACGTAATTAATCGCAAAATGCGTTGGTATGCGTTATTATTTCGAAATCATTTCATCGTGGTTTCATTTCCGCGATTATTTCAAACAACAATAAAAACGAACTATAGTATTGTGTTACTAATAACAATTATGAATTATTTTTACGAGATATTTCTGGAGAATTTGCGTCAAGAATGTGGTTTTGATAAAATGTTCATTCATAAATCATATACTGTATAGACGTATGAGTGAAATATTAACATTGTTTACAATTTCTTACTGACATTCATTATATTAATACTCACATGGAATACTCGGAAGATTACTTTATTAGTATTCGATAGAACTACTAAAAATACAAGCAAGACAGATAAATTAATATGTATTTAAACAATGTACAGGGTGCTCAGGAATAACACCAGAACTGTATATACAGGGTGGACCATTAATAATAGGCCATAGTTCAAAGGTACATTCTTTGGATCAAAATATGAGGATATAACCAAACACGCTTTAGTAAATTGTTACTGTAGAAAAAGATACAGGGTGTCAAAATTGTATTTTTTTTTCTCTTTTTTGCCATATCTCAGCTACCTCTAGACCGATCTTCTCCCAATTTTGTAAGGAAACATTTTTTAAGTTAAGAAACAATAATTTCTGCTTGAATCATATATTGAAATTCAGTTATTCACAACAATTATTAAACCTTACATTCTATTTCAACTCTAGAAAAGTTGTACAAGTTTTTTCAGTAGAGTATAAAAACATTCGTGCATTATTTATAAGCCTATTCTTGATTTATTTTTACAATTATTTTTTATTTATTTGCTTTCATCATTATTAGAGAATATTATTTAGGTATTAAGCAAATCACAACTTACACACTAATATATTAGCGTGCCCAGATTAGGGCAACAATATACAGAAAGTAGGTAATTTGATAATAAATAAAAAAGTGTGTAAGTTGTGATTTGCTTAATACCTAAATAATATTCTCTAATCAGCCGTAATCTAATTGAAATATTTCATCGAAATACGAGTTCAATCGTCACACCACTGTAAATTTTGCCAAGGGCAATAATATTACGTGACATGGCACAATAGGTACATATTTGTTGTTTCACATTTCTATCGTATTATTACAAACTCAACAAACACTGGTAGTTAGTTCGATAATAACATTGGAAGTTTCTAATTTAATATAAAGTGAAAAGGGTTCCACAATAGAAATCTCAAGAGTAAACATATACACGCCGTAGCACCGAGCCTAGCTATTTATCCGAAGTTGTAAGACAACTTATGGAAAATTAATTTTATACCATTATAAAATATGGGTAATTAACAAATGGGAAATTTCCATCGAATTACACAATGAGTTTAAGTTTCTTATAACTAGAATGGAGGTACTCTTTGTTTACTTTTTAATAAAGTATATCAAGTACACATACAAAACTCGCATTTAAATATTTGAGTTAAAAATAAAAGTTATTATTTTTTTTGCAAATCTACTGTATACATTTTTTTTGTTTTCTTTGGTCCGATATTTCACCTGTTAAAGACCATGACCATCATACTACTAACACCCCGTCTAGTTTACAAAAAAACATTGTAAATTGTTCGTCTGCAGAGATTTTTAAACGTGAACTGCCATATAATACTAATTAAATCATAGTTTCCTCTTTCCTAAAAGTGATATTTGTTTCGGCTGTTACTACCGAACCTCGATCTGATAGTCGAGGACCACTATATCAGGCTTATTCGCATGCTGCTTAAAAAAAAGACAAACTAACACTATTGGAAATTCAATCAAAACAACTCCTCTAATCAATACCAAGAACTATTGAATTATATCATAGAATATAAAACATTTTAAAACAAAAAGATACATACTACGAATAACTATTTGACTAACATTTTTCTCGAATACGTCGAATTCACTTTTGCGTAGTACCACTGAAATTTAGGGAATATTTTTTATTTTTATTGTTCAAATAGCTATTCGCAGTCGGTAACGCAGTACTGCAACTCTCACTACAGCGCCTTCTTAATTAACTAATTTTTAGGATGACCAATCTGTACATTTTTACTAGAAGTTTTTTTCTTGGCAATAGGCCCATCGCATGTGCCTTATATTTTAAATTAATTTATATATATTAATATAGTGTTACTAAATATTAGCAATTATTAAATCTGTTTTCATAATTTCTAACTGGAAAATATTTAAATCACCGACTAATATCCGGTAGGAGAGGCGAGTCTGAGAACACTCATATTGGACGTCACGTCATCTAACAGTATATCTCTGCGCGAGCAATGATTCGGACATATAATTCGTGCAGTTTTCGGTTAGTTCCTAAAATTATTTAGATGTATTCGGTTTGTGATATTAAATTATACTGTGTATTTAAGTGTACCATATTTAAAAGGGTTTAAATTGTTTTAACCATGACTAAAAAAGTTTATTTCAAAGGTCAATCGGATAATTTACGCCATACGCCTGCCATACGCCATATGCTACTGCGTCACAAAAATATTCATAAATAAAAACTAAGTTCTAGATGAAAATTTTTTTTTCAAAAACTTCTCCTATATCTTGGCTTCAATTGCTTCTGCATGTATATGCAAATTTTCAAAAATAAAAAAGGTTATCGCTTACTCAGAATATAAGTAGGTACATTCTTAGAGCAGTAATAAGTTCATTGTTATTTAAAGGAAATAATAAACAATAATCGATAGAAACAAAAAGACCATTGGAAGCGCTTGTTTGTAAACTTGTGAGCTTGAACTTAAAAAAAATATGAGATCAATAGCTCGATTAGATTTGAAGATATGGCGGTGTGAATGTTAAAAAACACGATTTTTATAATCAATCAATTTCTCAAGTTTTTTCGAAATAAAAAGAATCTGTACCGCAAAAAATATCGTAAATAGCCATTGCTTATGTAGAATTGTTCACTTTATAAAACCTATAAGGTCTGGTCTGGTTCTACGCTGATTTTTTTTTTTCGAGAACGGAGAGACTTTTATGGTCTATTTTGCTCCCCTATCAAGCTATTACAAGGGCAATGTCCTTGAATGGAATTAATTTAAAATGTACGCTATTGCTGTGACGTCATTTACATGACGTCACGCGTTGTTTGCGCGCCTAACGGATTTTAGCCCAGACGACAGAGATCATTTTATAGTGAAACCAACAAAAAGTTGCAAACTGAATAATTTTTTTTTTAATGAGTTTGTGAAAGTGTATAGAATAATATCCTGAAAAGTTTACATTTCGCTCGGATGCAGAACATAAAAAAAAGTGAACAAAATTTTTTTTTTATCAATTTTTTAAAAATTTTTAAATTAAGTCAGGCTAGAAAAAAACAAAAAATACAGGTGGGTAGATCACGTATTTCTGAACAAAAAATGTCCTGATATAATTTATCGCTAAAGCTACGGCTTTCCCGGAAAAAAAATAGTGAAGTAACTTTTTCACTCTGCTCGGCCAAGCGCACGGTTAAATGCATACTACGGAACCTCTAAAAATTCTTAGCAGTTCTAACAAGTAAAATAAAGCTTTTTTCTCTTTTTGATTACAGATTTTTAACATTTTTCTTAGTGACTAAGAGGATAAATAGTGAGTCTGGAGGGAAAACATATAATTATTGAGATGCTCTTAATTATTAGTATCTGAGGGAAATTTAAAAGTGGTTACGCGCTTGCGTCAAAAGAAACAAAGAAAAGATCAGTATTTAACAAATTTATATTAATTTCTTCACATTTAACACAACAAGATTTCCTGATTTGATGCAGACTGTTCGTAAACCGCCACTGGATTCAATTATTATTCCAAATTATCTCTCCAACTATTATTTATTTCATTTCTGCTACATTTATTCTCTTACTGCCAGACGCCTCTGCCATCCCTCTTCTATCAACTAAAACCTTATTTCAAACTCCGCGTCCCTTTTCTGACAGTTCTCGTCTTCACCTACTTGATTTAGGCTCTGTACTCAAAACCTCAAATTCGCATCACTGCTCCAAAGTTTATACAACACACAATACTCTAATACAAATAGCTGTACCTATCAGGTGGGGCACCACGCATACACAGACACCACACATAGCAGCTGAATCGCTCGCATGAATTTTTCCGTGCCTTTACTGTATTGTATGTATTACAGATACACCTATCCACATTTTGGCTATATCCATTGAATTCCTTATACATTTCATAATGTATTGGAAAAGTTCAAGAATTTATATTCAAAACAATCAGATATTTTCATAGTTATAAGGATAAGATCTTAACAATCGCAATTTCTTGTCATGATATAATTAATCATATTTTAGAAAAAATGCATAAAAGTAAACGAATTTGTGTTTGAACATTCGAAAAGTATACATTTTTTCCGAAATAGTGATATTTTATTTTTTCCAATGGGTCAATTTCTCGGCAAGTTACAGCCACCAATATATATATTTATCAGAGAAAATCATCAAGCAATTAAATTAAAATGATTTGAGATGTAGTTTTTTTTTAATCCACGTTATTACAACTTAATAAACCATAATAATCATGAAGTGTACATACTTTTTAACAGTTCTCAATGAAGAAAGAAGTTTTTTGAAGAGTTTTCATTTTTTTCTATATTTTTATTGCGACGATAGAGTTCGGGCGCAATAATATATATATAAGCATATTTTTCCCATCCATCCTTTGCTTGTATTGTTTGAAACAAAAAAACATCAGAAAACTACAATTTCCATCTTTTAAATGAACCAATACTCATATAGATTGAACAAATACTGATTTAGTGACATATAATTCAGTGCGTCGGTGTCACAGTCATGCGTATTCAAGCGCGTGCCACGCATGGATCTCGCTCCGAGTTATAACGTTACACTTGACTATTTTTTTTTTCAGGAAAACCGTGGCTTTAACGATAAATTTTGTTAGGATATTTTTTGTTCATAAATACGTGATCTATCCATCTGTATTTTTTATTTTTTTCTAGCTTGATTTAATTTCAAAATTTTGAAAAAATGGATTTTTTTTTTCACTTTTCTTTTATGTTCTACACCCGAGCGAAATGTAAACTTTTCAGGATATTATTCTACACACTTTCATGAACTCATTAAAAAAAGTTTATATAGTTTGCAACTTTTTGTGCGTAAATATCTTCGTCGACTGGGCTATTTAAAGAAAAAATAAGAAAAAATCCTTTACACACTGTGTTTAGTAAAGATTTTAAAAATATTAAAATTATATTTTTTGCAAAGGGCCTATTGTGTTAGCGACTTGCCAGACATTGTCGTTTTCCGCCACATTATTTCATTATTTTTTGAGAATGTCCACTCTGTAAATGTTTCAATAAAAGTATATTCACTTTCTTCGTTGGTAATAGAATCAACTTCCTACTAAATATTATTTTTGTTCATCGAACGGCTTTGTAGATATAACGCCACAGACAGACAGACACCAGACCGATGCGACAGACAGACGGATACACTGATGGGATTGAAAGATTTTAATTTTCGTAATATACATAGTCTGCTTTTTTTACGGTTACGCCGTCTACACAGTAGCGGCAGGTTTTCTGCTTTCCGAAATTCGGAACCGATCGGCGCTTATTGCCTGCTTTTGAAGCGAACACAGTAAATGCAGGTAGAAGCAGGCGAATTTGTCAGTTCATTCAACTCATCACTAATTTCCCTCCAATATTTATCCAACCCATTTCTATTAAACAATCTGAAGAACCTAGAAAATTCAGGGAATTTTAAAAACCCTAAAAAAATCATGGAAATCTCAGGGAAATTTAAATATTTTACTGAAATCATGGAATTTTGAGTCACGATATGGAAAACAATAAACTACTTAGGAGCTCCCACTGTTATTTTAAATTATTTTTAAACTGCAAACTTCGTTCGTCCACTTAATGTCGATTTTATACCGCAAATTATTATTTTTTATCAAATTGAAAATTAAAGTAAAAATTATTTGATTACCTAAAATTACGTTTAACATAATGATAATAATTATTTGCCACCGAAGAACATTTTTTTTGTCATGGAAAACCTGAAAAATTCAGGGAATTTTTTTAGCTATGTAAAGTCTGAACCCTGTTAAAGTGAAATCTATGTGTTTTATCCCATATAGGATCTCTTACAAATACGGCAGCAATTAATCTTTCAATATCCATTATCAATAGAAAACCAGCGCGTGCAGCCGGTAAGAAAGAACTAAATAATCATTCCGGTAAAATGGTCGGTACCGACTACCAGCGCCGACTAATCGGAACCTGCATCTACTGTGCTATTGCCAATTTAAATGCATGCAATCATTCTCGAAGCTTATAAGCGCGGGTCGGCGCCGACTACCTGAAAACAGGTAACCGGCTTTCACTGTGTTCGTGGCGTTACGCCACGAACACAGTGGACGCCGGTTACCTGTTTGCAGGTAGTCGGCGCCGACCCGCGCTTATAAGCTTCGAGAATGATTGTATGCATTTAAATTGGCCATAGCACAGTAGATGCAGGTTCCGATTAGTCGGCGCTGGTAGTCGGTACCGACCATTTTACCGGAATGATTATTTAGTTCTTTCTTACCGGCTGCACGCGCTGGTTTTCTATTGATAATGGATATTGAAAGATTAATTGCTGCCGTATTTGTAAGAAATCGTATATGGGATAAAACACATAGATTCCACTTTAACGGGGTTCAGAACTTACATAGCTAAAAAATTCCCTGAATTTTCCAGGTTTTCCATGACAAAAAAATGTTCTTCGGTGGCAAATAATTATTATCATTATGTTAAACGTAATTTTAGGTAATCAAATAATTTTTACTTTAATTTTCAATTGGATAAAAAATAATTTGCGGTATAAAATCGACATTAAGTGGACGAACGAAGGTTGCAGTTTAAAAATAATTTAAAATAACAGTGGGAGCTCCTAAGTAGTTTATTGTTTTCCATATCGTGATTCAAAATTCCATGATTTTAGCGAAATATTTAAATTTCCCTGAGATTTCCATGATTTTTTTAGGGTTTTTAAAATTCCCTGAATTTTCCAGGTTCTTCAGATTTTCCATAAGAGTCCGAACCCTGTTTAATAGAAATGTGTTGGATAAATATTGGAGAGAAATTAGTGATGAGTTGAATGAACTGACAAATTCGCCTGCTTCTACCTGCATTTACTGTGTTCGCTTCAAAAGCAGGCAGTAAGCGCCGATCGGTTCCGAATTTCGGAAAGCAGAAAACCTGCCGCTACTGTGTAGACGGCGTTACAATACCCCCATTCGGTAAGCGATTGAAGTAAAATCCCTAGTTACATTTTATTCGAAAACAGAGATGGGTCGAGGAAACTTTCCATATTTGATAAAAGTCTGTAAAAGTCATGTAAATAATATAATAATTGTATGCATTTATTTAGTATCAAAATGAAGCTTGCATCATCACGAATGAGATTTCACCATAAAAAAGCCTAAAAGTCCCCGGGTCATTATCTCGTAAAATAATAAAGATATTTAAAATTTGTAAATCGCGGATAATTGACACCAAAAAAGGTCTTAAATAACTGCAGTTAGAATTGTTGCACAAAGATGGCGCTGCGGTGAGAAATTATTTTTCGATGGCTGGAACCTTGAAACATGATTCATATGATTAATGAATAAATTGTGAATAATTTTAACTATGTAAAAAATTTTGTAAATACCAGCCGTTTTGGAGCTACATGAATTTTGTTCTCCATTTTTTTGTCTCTGCAAATTTTGAAAACTCCTGTAACTTTTCTGTTTATCATTTTGGAACACCAATTATTTAGAACTTTTATCTTATTAAATTCCATACTTCCTATATTATCACATATTTTGAAAATTTTTATAATTTTCTAAATTTATCAAATGCAACTAATTTTTAAAATTTGAAATTAGTAAAAATTTTCAAAATATGTAATAATATAGGGAGTATTGAATTTAATAAGATAAAAGCTTTAAATAACTGATGTTCTAAAATTATTAACTAAAAAGTTACATGAGTTTTAAAAATTTACATAAACAAAAAAATGAAGAAGAAACATCATGTAGCTCCAAAACGGCCGGTTTTTAGAAAATTTTCTATATAATCAAAATTATTCACAATTTATTCATTAATCGTATGAATCATGTTTCAAGGTTCCAGCCATCCAAAAAATAATTTCTCGCCTCAGCGCCATCTCTGTGCACTGCGAAGGAACAATTCTAACTGCAGTTATTTAAGACCTTTTTTGATGTCAATTGTCCGCGATTTACAAATTTTAAATATCTTTATTATTTTACGAGATAATGACCCGGGGACTTTTAGATGAAACACCCTGTATACCCAATGGAAAGTTAGAAGAAAAATTTTTGGAAACTTTAAAGAGATACAGCGCCAGAAAGATGGATTTAAGAAGAAAATTTTTTTTTAAATAATGTACGTTTTACAACACAACATATACACATATAAGCAAAGGAAAAAGAAAATAATAGTAAAAAACATTAGAATATTTCTTGAGACGATCTAGATAGCGATAAAAGCTACCAGCTCCCTAGCTAGTATTTTTGTGTGCTTAATCAATAACCTTAATAACATTTTGCTCTAACACTATAATATAACATATATCACTTAAAAATCATGTTTACACACTTCTAGCGATCGCCCTATAAAACGAATATGACCCAATTTCAGTAGGTAGTATTCTACCACACTATTTAATATACGGGCCTAATTTGAAATGAAAATGGTAAGTCTAAAAGAAGTCATCGTGTTTTTTCTACAACGATTTTAAATTTAATTATTCGGTTATTATAATACACCAAATCAAATTAAATAAGCATAATGATATGGTTTGTTTCAAGTGAAACATGTTCCATTTCCATTTGGTAAATACTTTAAAAATCCACAAAAATACAATATCCTATATAGATCCGTACTAAAACTATAAAATACATATTCCAAAGACGCTAAAACCAACTACCGATCCGATAAAAGAAAAATAAAAGATTCTGCTAGCTCTATAACCGACCGTAATGGAAATTTGAGTAGATTCTGTGTAAAAACAAGGATAAAGGAAATCTCAGAGCTTTTTTACATCCTTTGTAATTTAAATAAGCCACCTCAGATATTCTATAATAAATATGTTTCTGTTTTCTTTAAGGAAAATCCCAAAGGGCAATAACTGTTGATATTAATATTAATAACTTCTATACAGTATATTCGGTAATTAGAAAATTAGCCCCTCATAAATGGCTTGATGTTTTTTACTGTAACAAATTGTGGTATTACAAAGTCTAGTTTTCTAACACCATAAATAAAAGAGCCAATTCAGAGCCTCAGTCCTTGATACTAGGCTCGAAACCAAGGGACTCCAGGTTCGAATCCAAACTAGAGTATGGATGTTAAGTGGTGTTTTTGATGTAGCACTGATTCGTGTAATACATTGGGTAGGATTATTTGTAATAAATACTTATCCTGTTGGCATTTAAAAAATAAACTATAGGCCTGTGACACTACTACCAATGTCTTCAAAAACAGTGGAAAAATGCTCTTCAGAGCAAATGGAAACTACTTTGAGACCAACAATATTTTTTACAATAAGCAATCTGGTTTTAGGAAATCAAAAAATACCACTTCTGCAATTTTCGATTTGATAGAACAGGTTTTCGGGATAATCGAGGTCGGGAGCATATGTGCAATATATTTTGCGACTTAAGTAAAGCGTTTGACTGCGTCTCACACAAAGTACTGCTAGAAAAGCTAAAGTTCTGCCATAACAGAATATCATTATTAAGATCATGTTTAACAAATATATATCAAACAATTAAAGTAAATAATGCACATTCTAATAAAATAAAAATAATACATGGGGTACCCCAAGGCTCAGTACTTGGTCCCCGCCTATTTTTAATATATGTGAATGATTTCCCATATTCAAGCGAACACTAGTGACATACTGTTTGGAGACGATACGACTATTTCGGATCAAAACAAGAATATTGAACAACTTTCTGCAATGGCGTGTGAGACGGAGTCAAAGGCAGAACAGTGGTTCAAGTCTAATAAACTTACATTAAATAGAGAAAAAACAGTGCATATGATCTTCTCATTGTGTAGTAAGATAGGACACAATGTTCCCGACCCCTAGGAATCAACAAAGTTCTTGGGAGTTTATTTAGATGACAAATTGACCTAGCAAGTACATGTAGAAAACCTGTAAAAAAGCTAGCAAAAAATACATTTATCTTGAGAAATCCGGCAAATGAAGTAGGTGAGGAAGCTTTGAAAAAAGCATATTTTGCACTATGCCATTCTGCTTTCCTATGCTGTTTTAGTTTGCGGTAAAGCATCAAATTGGCCTAGAATTTTTGCTCTACAAAGACGAGCAATACGAATAATATCTGGGTTCAATTATAAAGAAGACTGTAGAGAACAGCTTCGTAGAGATATTCACGTTACCCTCAACATATCCCCCCGTCGAATACGTGTCTCCTTATTTCCTCAGAAGAGCCCGTGGCTGGAACATCACGTTTCTGACTTACGCGATTTCAGAGATACGGGTGACCTTTAGACCATCTACCACCCCCGTTTCCACCTCTTCAAAAAGTGAAAATCGAAATTTCGTCTTACACGTATCTAATATATTTCAACAAAAAACATTTCTGCCAAATTTCACGCATCTAGATCTAACTGTTTCCGAAAGGGCCTAAAATTTCAACCCCCTTTTTCACCATTTCGAAAAATCCCTTCTTAGTGGTTGCTTACGTCATTCGAGGAACCTCTATGCAAAATTTGAACCCAGCGGTTTGAGCTGTGCGTTGATAGATCAGTGAGTGAGTCAGTCAGTCAGGGTAGTCTTTTATATAGATATAGATTGAAATATAGTTTTCTTAGGTGTATTCAAGAAAACATATTTTACTGTAAACATTTTTCTACGGTTCAGCTATTTTTCTCTAATTAATACTTTATTCAATGCGATGTCGATGAATTTAACTCCCTTAAATATGTTATTTGCTTATAGATAATATCATGCCTTTTGTGAATTATTTTATTAATACACATACAAGCATTTCATATGAAATTGAGTAGTTTTCATTTTTTGCAATTAATCTACGAAATTATCTATCTATTTTTGAAGCATCTCCCATGTACGCGGAACCACTGTTCATTAGTTCGATGGGCTGTCCATGTATCCTTTTGACGATAAATTCTGTAACTGCGCTGCTTGTTAAGTCGACAGTATGGAGTCTGACAAGATCTGCCTACACCGCGTAGACGTTAATGGAGATGGTGATTTCGGTGATGAAGTACTAGGCGATTTTTCAAAAATTGCCAGATGCAAAAACATATTTCAGGGTTCATAGCTATTTTTCAAACTTAAATTCCCTGACTTGTTCAGGTTTTCCAGGACTATTAGAAGGTTTTTTCTAGGTCTAATAAATGATGAGCGGGGGTACACTGCGGCATCACTGAATGAAAGAATCAGAAATGTGCAATATCATAAAAATAAACTAAAAAATAGTCATCAGGACATGACGATGTACCCTCATTTCTCATTAAAGGAGTAATTATGGAAATAATCAAACCCTTAGTTTATATTGTAAATTTATCATTTTTTGCTAGAGATTTTCCAGAAATTTTAAAAATTGGGAAAGTTATTCCTATTCATAAAAAAAAAACAATATACAAGAGTTACAAAATTACAGACCTATTACCATATCTTCAGGGTTTTCAAAAATTATTGAATATCGCTTTTTAAACCGATTACTGATAATTTTGAATAAAAATAATACACTTTCACATAACCAGCAAGGATCCTTAAATAATAAATCAACTCATAGTGCAATGCAATCGTTTTTTGAAAAGATAATAACGTATGTCGAAGCAGGTGAATGTCCTGTTGGTATATTTTGCGATTTAAGCAGGGCATTTGATTGCGTCAATCATAAAAAACTTATCTCCAAACTTTATAAGTATGGGGTAAGGGGCCTAGTCTTAGACTGGGTTGAAAGTTATTTGTCAAGTCGCAAACAGTATGGGTCAGTTTCCAATATTACGCGCAGTACAACTGATTCTGTTAACTCGGCCTCTGTAGAAATTAATATAGGAGTGTCGCAAGGGTCGGTATTAGGTCCCATATTATCTTATTATATATTAATGATCTGGATGGTTTTAGTACCTTAGCAAATTTTACTTTTTACGCAGATGACACATCTATTATACTATCAGGTAAAAATGTTGATATTTTAGAGATGAAATGTGATATTTTATTGGAAAACCTTAGTAATTGGTTTAGTGAAAACTCTTTATTTTAATGTTGAGAAAACACAGACACTAGTGTCCACAATAGACAAAAGAAATTTGATTATCCAAATATTCAACTTGATAATACGTCAATAACAACAAGGACGTCCAATGTAAAATTTCTGAGTATAAATATTAACAGTTGCTTAAACCGGAAAAGCCAAATGACACTCAGTAGTTTATCAGTTCAAAAATGTAAAAAATGTTCTAAACATGGCTCAACTAAGGAATTTATATTTTGCTGAGGTTGATTCTCGGTTAAGACATAGTGTCTGGGTTTTCCACCCTATCAAATAATGTATTTTTAGCCCAAAAGTGTGTGATAAAATGTATTGTAGGCTTATCCACAAGAGAGACCTGTAAAAATACATACAAGGACTATAATATATTGACACTTCCGTCAATTTTCATTTTTGAACTGTTTATTTGTCTTTAAAAACAAGAGTAAATTTGTTTTGTAACAATCATCTATATAATGCAAATACCAGGCAAAAACACGATCTTTATGTGCCCTTCAGTAAATTAAATGTCTCTGTAAATTCACCCAGTTGCCTAGGACCTATATACGCAAAATGTGACCAATATGTAGGAGAGGAACAATTTGGATTTCGGCTAGGTTTTGGAACTAGAGAAGCACTGTTTGAACTTAATGTTCTATTGCAAAAATGTAGAGACAAAACACAAGATGTACGCATATGTTTCATAGATTATGAAAAAGCCTTTTATCGGGTACAACATACGAAATTGATCGACCTCTTATCGAGCAAGGGATAGATCAAGACGACATCAATATAATTAAAAACTTATACTGGGAACAAACAGCATCCATAAGGGTAGAAGATAAATTGACCACTAATATTCCCATTAAAAGAGGTGTGAGACAGGAGTGCATACTTTCTCCAACTCTCTTCAACATATACTCAGAAAAGATATTCCAGAAAGCATTAGAAAACATCCAAGAGGGTATACAAGGTAAACGGAAGATTCGTGAACAATATACGGTATGCAGACGACACCATCATAATAGCTAATAGCGAAGAAGGGCTTCAAAACCTTATTAATTCAATAACAAAGGAATGCGATGCATTTGGGCTCAAGATAAACACCGAAAAAACAAAAGTAATGGTTATTTCCAAGAAGGAAAACGTGTACACCTACATAAATATATACAATAAACAAATAGAACAGGTACATAAGTTTAAATACATAGGATGCTGGATAACAAGAGATCTAAATCCGGAAACAGAAATCCGCTGTCGTATAGAGGACGCAAGAAGCGCATTACTTAAAATGAACAAACTCTTAACAAACCCCTCGCTGTCGCTAAACAGATTTGTGAAAGCCTATATATACTCAATCCTTCTATATGGTAGTGAAGCCTGGACGATGGGAAACCGCTCCATGCGCAGACTAGAAGCTTTTGAAACGTGGATAATGCGCAGAATGCTCAAAATATCATGGACAGAACTTGTCTCCAATGAAACTGTCTTAAGAAGGATGAATGCAGACAGAGAGATTCTTGGAATTGTCAAAAGACGAAAGACAAGCTATCTGGGACATATATAAAGAAGCAGGAGATACGACTTTCTAAAACTAATAATGGAAGGCGAGATCGAGGGTAGAAGAGGCCCGGGCAGGAGACAAGGTTCATGGTTGAAAAATGTTGAAAAATGTTGGGGATTGGACTGGTCTAAATTCACAGTCTTTACTAAGAATAGCTCAAGACAGAGAGAGATTTGCCGAAATTGTAGCCAACCTTCACTAGGAAGATGGCACCTTAAGAAGAAGAAGTCTAGGACCTTGAGTTTTTAATCACCTCCCTGTAGAAATAAAACATTGCAATAAACTTTCGCTATTTAGAAAGAAACTTAAAGTATTTTTAATTTGCAAAACCTTCTACAAACTAGAAGAATATTTTAATATATAAAGTGCTCTATGATTTACTTATTTTTTCTTTTTATCTCTTAGATATTAAGACTAACTATTTCTATACAATTTGTGTCATATTGTCATAAGAGGAAAACAAAGTTTATTATTATTATCATTATTATCGGCACGAAACTAGAAGTACAAAAATCAAAAGATTTTTTTGATGAGCGGGGTGGGTGTGGTGAAGAATTATTGTCAAATTCCCTGGATTTTTATGAAAATTACTAAAATTCACTGACTTTTCGTTAATATTTTTCAAATTCCCTGACTTTTCCCTGACATTTTTAGGTAATTTAAAATTTTCTGACTTTTCCAGGTTTTCAGGTCGCTCTGGACTCTGTATTTCAAGAGCACGATTACTTTATTTTTAGGTAATTTGGACATCTTATTTGATGACATTAAAAGCAATTATGTATGGTCTAAATCACAGTCCGAGAGATTTTTTTATAACCTTTAATAGAATAAAATTCGAATGAACGTCCGAAACTGGATTCAAACAAGATCCATCCAAGGCAATAATTATCTTTGAAGCGCTCCGTATGTGTTAACACACAGAGCGGGATTGTATACGCTTGGAATTAATACATTTTGATTGGTTATTAAGGGTATATTGGCCCGAGAATGACATCGGTGTATTGGGACGCGTCTACAATACATATTTTGCATTAACGATTTTCATCGAGTATAAATAAAAAATTCACTTTGTCATGGAAATTTTCGAATTTGTTATGGTAGCAAGTTGAAGCTGATGGATAAAAAATAATGATAGCGCAGCGCCCAACTCGCAGATGTCTTCAAGTGGATGAAATCTAAGCTCCATATTACTCTTTCCAAAAAAGCAAATCCAACAAACGATACCAGCATACTCACAAATAAAATTATATGATACGCTGAGTTTGGAGCTGATTTTGGAATTTTAATTTTGACGTTCCAATTTTGAAGTTTCAAATTTTTTCTAGCTTTAGTAGGCTGGTGTCAAAGCGGATTTTGAAGGCTAAAAAAAAAAATTATTAACAGGCAAGGACCAGCCGAAAAATTTAGTTAAGGTTATAACTAAGAAAAAAAAACAAAAATTAAACACGAGATAAATTGAAATGTTTAGAGGTTGAAAGTGTTTTTGTGCGATTTTCGGCGAAACGTGACCTCCTAGCGGAAAATGTCCTTCACAAAAGTTATAGATAATGAAAAAATCTAAAACTTTCATATAAAGCATTTTACAACATAACCTCAAATTTTCCGAGAAAATGGCGGAAAACCCATTTTTCGGTTTTTATTTTTTCTTTCCCGTAAAAATAATTCAATTTACATGTAGTTTTGTGAATATATACTTTTTTGCAATGAATAAGCATGATTTTTTTGGAATCTGGGAAACAAGTAGTTTCCGAGATACAGGGTGTCCGGAAACTAAAGGGTCCCAGCATTCTGAGGTCTTCTTCTTCTTCTTTTAGCGGGGCGACGAAGGGTCGCCGCACTCAGGCCTTGTGGCCCATTGTGCAACCGCTACGAATTTATTGAATTCCCCCATTCAGGCCGGATTCTAACCCAAAGGCCAGAATCCTTCCTATAGGGGCATTCCTTATTTCCTCCAGCACCGGAAAACCAATGCCGAAGTGTTTGTTCCTCAAGTTCATAAGACTTGGGCAGGAAGTAAGGACGTGGATGGAAGTCTCCTCCTCGTCCCCGCAGAACCTGCAGTCGGGGTTGTCAACCACCTATAGTGTGCAGGTGTTTCTTGAAAGAGCCGTGTCCAGTCAAAAGACTTACCACGATTCTGACCTGTTTCCTGCTTAGTCGCAGGATTTGTTCTGCTCGCTTCGGCAAGGGCCCTGAGATCAGGAGCTTCGCTTGCCGGAGTCCTGGGTAGGAGGCCCAGAAGTCAAAGAACTGGGACCGTGTCCAGTTCTCTACTGACTTCTTGGCACTTGATCTAGGGTAGCCGAGAGCAGGCTCCGGACCCAGTAGAGGTCTCTGAGAGCCCCCTCTGGCCAGAGCGTCCGCCCGCTCGTTACCCTCGATGTTACTGTGTCCAGGCACCCAGAGAAGCTTGACCCAGTTAGATGAGCCAAGTTCACAGAGCGCCTGTTTGCAGTTTTGAACCAGTATTGACTTGGTCCGGACTGATGCAAGGGCCTTGACTATCGCTACATATATATATGTGCTTGTTGGAATATTTTCTTCGGATATTCTCCTGTGCGCAGACCAAGATAGCAAAGATCTCGGTCTGGAATACCGTGGCAAATTTGCCCAGGGCATAAGAAAGTTCAGCTCTGGGCTTTTCACCGTATATCCCCGCTCCAGCACTTTCCTCAATCCTCGATCCGTCGGTAAACCAGACGATATCAGCAGGCCTGAGTATGTCCTCGAGTGGGTTCCAGTCTTCCCTTTTGGGGATGACAACCTCAAAGGGTTCCGAGAAGGAGAAGGAAGGCACCATATCATCACTCCTGGCCTCCAGAAGCGAGTGAGTCTCTAGCACGTCGGAAAGGACCCTCGAGTGCCCTAATTGTTCTCCTCCGGTTTTCCACTGACCACCGCATCTCAGCCTGTAAGCCGCTTTCCGAGCCTCGGCCTCAATCACCAAGTGAAGGGGCACGAGATTCAGAAGGACCTCCAGAGCTGCTGTGGGGGTCGTGCGTATTGCTCCTGTGACTCCCAAACAGGCAAGTCTTTGGAGTTGTGTTAGTTTCTGTTGAATGTATAGCCTGGTTACGGCAGGCCACCACACAACAGAAGCGTACGTGATCATTGGTCTAACTATCACAGTATAGTACCACATTGTTACCCTGGGGTTTAACCCCCATGTTTTACCAAAGGTCCTTCTACATACCCTTTCTGAGGTCAAATGGAGCCGATTAAACTAAACATACCTTAGTCCAAAAGTGCTTAGTTTAGGAGTTATAGGGCCTTAAAACAATTTTTTTTTTTTTTGGGTATATTTCGGAAAACAAATGACTAATCAAGCAGAAAATTGGTACACATATAATTCAGGGGAGTCCGAATATTGTGAGGGTATAAGTATATCTGCATGTCATAGATGGCGCTGTCGGCATATTTTTTATCATAACTCTTTATTATTATTACTTTGAGTTCGTATGATATAGTAACTAATTTTACAAAAATAAGGTCTACTTGTTTCATGTCGATAATATAAATTTGACAAACGCTAACTTGATCGAATATCATGTTGCATGGTAGCTCTTGGAATGCGCTGAAATACATAAGTGCGATTGTACTGAAAACGGTACATTTTATCAACATGAAACAAGCAAACCTTATTTTTGTAAAATTAGTTACTATATCATAATATTAAGTCATACGAACTCAAAATAATAATAATAAAAAGTTATGATACAAAATGTGTCAAAAAATATGCCGACAGTGCCATCTATGATATGCAGATATACTTATACCTTCACAATCGGACTCCCCTAAATTATATGTTTACCAATTTTCAGCTTGATTAGTCATTTGTTTTTCGAAATATATCCATTATAAAATTTAAAAAAAAATGTTTTAAGGCCCTATAACTCTTTAAGGAAGCACTTTTGGAATAAGGTATGTTTAGTTTAATCGGCTCCACCTCAGAAAGCTAAAGTAAAGCTGGGTCCTTTTACTTTCCGGACACCCTGTATTTACATTTTTCGAAAAAAAAAACAAAATCTTCCACGGAAAACTTTATTGGAGTTTTTTTTCGATTTAAATATTCTATCCGGGCTCATTTTAACCATTTAAATGTCAACTTTAAAATGGTGTATATATGTTGATGGTTTATTTTCATAAAACCGCTTAAAATTGAGAAAAACTAAAAAAAATGACTTTTTGGATCACGAATTTTTCAATATTATATATTGTTTTCAATATTTTTTTATTATTTATTTAAATAATGGATTAAATTTCAATGACAGAATTTACTTAAATGTAATATTACTAAAGTTGAATGAATTTAATTAAAGAAAGAGGCGGAAACCATCCTGAAACTTAGAATTTTATAATTTTTCATAAATTTTTTATTTTTATAAAACAATATTTTCTAAAGATGAAGTCAGTCTTTGTAAAAATAATATCAATAAATGAATTGTTCTACTTAATAACTATGTATTCAAATTATTTTATTCAAATACACCTAAAACAGATTACTCATCGTTATACTATTTATTTAGTGAAAAAATAAACGTTAATAAAAATGCACACTGGGCCAGCGAGTCTTAACTCTAGCTTACGACTTTCAGTACGGTACGGTGCATTGTCATAAAAAACTTAAGTTTCAGAATGTTTTTCCCCACTTTCTTCAATTAAATTCATTCAACTTCAGTAATATTACATTGAAGTAAATTCTGTCATTGAAATTTAATCCATTATTTATATAAATAATAAAAAAATATTGAAAATAATATATAATATTGAAAAATTCGTGATCCGAAAAGTCATTTTTCTAGTTTTTCTCAATTTTAAGCGGTTTCATGAAAAATAAACCGTCAACATATACAGACTATTTTAAAGTAGATATTTCAACGGTTAAAATGAGCTCGGATAGTATAATTAAATCGAAAAAAAAAAAACACCAGTAAAGTTTTCCGTGGAAGATTTTGTTTTGTTTTTTTTTTTCGAAAAATGTAAATATCTCGGAAACTATTTGTTTTCCAGATTCTAAAAAAATCATGCTTATTCAATGCAAAAAAAGTATACTTTCACAAAATTACATGTAAAGGGAATTATTTCTACGAGAGAAAAAAATAAAAAACCGAGAAATCGCTTTTCCGCCATTTTATCGGAAAATTTGAGGTTATGTTGGAAAATGCCTTATATAACATTTTAGATCTTTTTATTATCTATAACTTTTGTATCCCCATTTCACAATTTCACTTTATCTCGTGTTTAATTTTTGTTTTTTCTCTTAGTTAAATTGTTTCGGCTGGTCCTTGCCTGTTAATATATATATATTTTTTAAAAAGGTATTGGCACCAGCCTATAGGTATTGTACTACAGTGTCACATGTAAAGGCTTTGATTACCTACTTACAACTTATTTCTTCTTTCAATTACAAGGTAAAGTTGTGCTATTGAATCTATGACGCTTCATTTTTTAATTTAACCAGTCGAATCTAACTCAGGAAACATCTTTACCACTATCTTTGAATAATGTTTTTTCATATAATAAATTGGTATAATTCAGTACATAATTAGGTATGTAATTCGTCGTAATACGGACCATAATTAAGTAGGTAGGCGGTAATACTTCACCTGGGTGTCCCTAGAGGTATTACTTAATTTTGTATCATATTACATCATGGCACTATCATAAATATTACAATTTATTGATAAAGTAGACGCGTCAATTTTTTACTCGCCACTTATTATTTATAAGTGACGTGAAAACTCACCCACACAGGGACTATTAAAGTATGTTTTCGTAATCAAATATAGATTCTACGGGGTTTCTCATATTTACGTAAAAGCTTTGAAGAAAAATAATACTGTAAAACTGTTTGACATACAAGGTTCTAATTTGGTACACAATTGGGGCACGATACAAACCTTCATTGATTCTTTGTTAATCGTAGTACTATAAGGTGTTTATTGGAGGTAGGTCACACATAAAATGTCACTTTTTGATACGTTTACTAATCTGTAAAAGCTTTCTTTCAGGTTACGCAGAATTTAAATTTGAAACTTTTTTTATTTGTAATTTTTATAAAAAATGGATAGTTGTTGAAAGACGCAAATATGTTTCGAGCAAATTTGCATTGCTTCATTCAAAAATGAATTAAAAAATTTGCTAGCAGCCTATGACGTTCCATTTTAGTATTAAAGTAAAAAACCGCTGCCCAAAGAATCACTACTTCCACATCCAGATTTTCTATCCAAGTCACTCATAACGAAAAAAATTTGTATGTGGAAATAATTCTTTATGTAACTTTAATAATATAATATTTGAAATCCTTTACCCGAAAACCCCATAAAACCCACATTGGTACTGGGGTGGGGGTGGTGATAGGGGGAGTAGTGGGAGTGGATGACGTAAAAAAATATTTTAAGGTTTCTGGTTCTTGTACACACACTAAATCACAATTTTTTTTCATCCCCTTTAATAATGGGGTTGGGGGTGGTAATGGGGGTGGCTAATGCCAACATTTTTTTTGAGAACTTAGCTTCACTTGTATATACTAAATACCAATTTTATGGACTCTTACCTGCTTGATTTACCTATTTCCCCCAAATTTACCCCAATTTACCGCCCAACCCTTCGACGGAACAAGATGAAAATATAATCTAGTTCTAGATCTCGTTAAAGTACTTAAAATCTCGACGTTTCATGACATTCTAAGCCTATTTGAACAATAAAAATTTTTAAAAAATTTTTTTTGTCGTTACTATACTTCCACTGGATGTGGAAGTAATTATTAGTAGGTAGGTATGCTTTTAGAAGGCAGAATATTTACTAACGTAATATTTTGTCGAACTCCTCTATACATTTCCAAATATATATATAAGGAATAAAAACAAGACTGCAACCAACAGCTATTCTCCGGACGCTGAATTACGAATTACAAGCTTGGCCGCTAGATGGAGACTACCACTTTTGTTACATGTCGTGGTTTTATAAATCTCGTCATGCACCAAGATTGATCGAGGGTCTCGTTCCAGTCATTCTGGGCTTACCTTGCACTGACGAATGCGTATGTAGTGAAGATATCTATGCAACGGCCGACCTTTAGCTGGCTGTCTTCGTTGTGGACGTCGTCCGTCGTCAAAGCGGTTAGCAGCACGAGCAGTTGCGTTCTGCCTCATAGTCCTATTTCCCTCGAGAAAAAAACCGCCAAATTGTGCTACAAGCATGAAATTTGGCAGTTATAAAAGACGACATTTTAAGAGATTTGACCCGATAAGCCACCCTCCTGGACCCGTAGGACACCCGATACCGCCATTTTTCCAAATGGCGGACAAATAATTCTTAAATTTAAGATTTTTTCAATATAGGCAATATTATACTCTATTCTATATAATTCGAGGATGGAGAATCCAAAAAATAATAAGTCGATATGACCTTCAATGACCTCGAAAATTGCGATATGGCTTAAAAAATAGGCATGTTTGCAGACTTTGCATTAAAAAAATTGTAAATAGCTAGCGTTTCAGTTTTCATAACTAAAAGAGAGTAATATACTTAAAAATTTTATAAAAATCCTATTTCGTAAAATTAAAGATGTCCACGACGATCATGGACGGCGCGTTGATTTTTTGAAATAATGGTTAGAATTCCTAAAAGTTTACGAAAATCAACTAAGTGAGATTATATTGTCTTCCACATGATTACAAAGAAATAGAAAAACATGTTTTCTAGTTGATATGACCGTTATTGACCTTGAAAATCTCTATAGGCCAGTCCAACACGCTGTCACTTTGCTTTGTTTGTACTACAGCAGCCATCTTTTGTTGGTAAATTAGGGTTTTCGACAGGCCTAAAGGGCACCATACACGTTCAGTAATCTCATTACCTGAATTTTCGCGTTTTTTCAATCATACTTAATTCAATAATTATAGCTAGATATGCTTTTTTCTTAAATAATGGACATGTAAGGTGTGAAAATAATGACAGAGAATGACGGGAAAATTTTTAGTAATGATGTTTCTGTAACGAACTTCTGGAATGATATTATTACTGAACGTGTAAGGTTCCCTTTAGGCCGGCCAAAACCCTACCCCACCACAAAAAAAGATGGTTGCTGTAGTACAAACAAAGCAAAGTGACAGCGTGTTGGACTGGCCTATTGAAGCCAAAAATAATGAAAATAAAAACAGCTAAAATGATAATTTTTCAATTTAGGTGACTTGTTTATTTTCACATGCCCCTTGACATATGGTACATGCAGGAGTACAAGGAAGACCCGCTTTACGACAGGACAGGGGCGTAGCGAGCCAACTTTTTTGGGGGTTATTTTTCAAATTTGCCAACTTCATAAGATTTAAAAAGCCAACTCTGTAGATAATTAAATAATAATTCTGCCAAAAAAAATTGATGAGCTCAGGGGGGGGGGAGGCAGGGGCAGAAATTCTAAAAAAAATTTTTTCAAAGTTCCGCCGAAATAAAAATTGATGAGCGGGTGGAGGAGAAAATCTAAAAAAAAAAATCAATAAAAATTACCAACTTTTGCGAAGTTCCGACAAAATAAAAGGGGGGGGGAGGTACTTAAAAGAAATAATTTCAATAAAAATTGCCACCTTGCGTCTCAAATTTCCAACTCTTGTCCAACTTTTGCCAAGTCTGACAAAGTTGGGGGGGTAACGTACTCCTTACAGCATTTGTTGCATTTTCAATTCTTCTATGTTATTAGAACATTCTCTATATGTATAATATTTTTTAAATAATCCCAAAAAAACCAAACGTCGGCAGGGGTTATATTAGGAGATCTAGCTGGCCACAAAATAGGACCATTATTATCTAAAAATTAAACAATATCTAAACTATTTTGTTGTTTTTTAATATCCAGTTACAGTGGCGGCTGGTGAAATTTCAATATTTTTTTTCTCTTCTGTGGCGCATGGGACCCTTACGAAATATGGGAAATAACATCTAGAGAAGCACTTCTCTAATGACCCCTAAAAAATTTTGAAAAAGCAGTTTGCGAAAAAATTTTTGAAAATTCGGTAGCCTCCCCTGGGCCTAGGGACTCCTGTTTATTTTTATTATTTTTTTTGTCATAAGCATTTGACTTTTCATAAAAATACAACAATAGATTTTTAAGTTTATGAAAATATTTTCATTACTAACTGAGATACAACGAATTGAAATATTGTAATTTGTTAAATTGTAAATTACAAAATTTCAGTTCATTGTATTTCAGTTAGTAATGAAAATATTTTCATAAACTCCAAAATCTATTGTTGTATTTTTATGAAAAGTCAAATGCATATGACAAAAAAAAAATAAAAATAAACAGGAGTCCCTAGACCCAGGGGAGGCTACCGACTTTTCAAAAATTTTTTCGCAAACTGCTTTTTCAAATTTTTTTAGGGATCATTAGAGAAGTGCTTCTCTAGATGTTATTTCTCATATTTCGTATGGGTCCCATGCGCCACAGACGAGAAAAAAAATATTGAAATTTCACCAGCCGCCACTGTCCAGTTAGCTAAATTAATTATCAGTTATCAATTTCATTAACTTAGCTAACTAGACATTGATAAACTAATCCTGAATGATATATAGAGTGTGTCCCACTTAAGGACTAAAAATGCCCGTAAAATTTTTATTTATGAACCGATTTTTATGTTTTTTTTTTTAATATGCAAATCTCGCAAAAAGGCATTAGAAACATGTTGTATTAATTTCGGAACTCAGAGCCATGGCCAACTACGACCATTGTTTAAGTGCGAAATATTGAGAAGTACTACTAGGGATTCTTTTTCAAAAGATTAGAACGGATTCTTATTCAGCACCACATATATACCTATTGTAACAATTTTTGTCATGATAGTAATACAGGGTGGCCCAAAACATTAAAAATAACTTTTTAAAATAACGAAATTTAAAGTAAAAAAACACATTACTTTTGTATTATTTAAATTATTTATTGATAAAATTATTATTATTATTATTTAAATTTCCATTTATTTTGAAATTTTATAAACAATTACCATAAACCTGTAAAACATTTTTAGATTTTTAGACTTGTAAGGACTTGAGCGGTTTGTATTATTAAAATTTAGCACAATTAGTTAATTAATTAGTTAATTAATTAATATTAATTAATTAACTAATCGCACAATTTCCACTTTTTCTTATAAAAAATAATGAGCCATTATTATAATAATACGTAATAACTAATTTGGTTTAATCGTTTATCAAAGAACTAAAAAGTGTCAGCGACAGCCTCCGATTAAAGAACTTATATCTAGATACATAATGGCATGAATTTTATGATCCCGAAAGACTCCCAATCTAAGGCACTTCTTCCCATAAGTTGCTGATTGGCCCATCGGCGTATTCGCGGCCGCTCGTACACGGTCGGCTTCAGTTCGATTATCATAATCTGTTTGACAATTTTGACAGTATACGTCATTAATGTTAATAACTTAAGTGTTTTTCGATCAACATGTGGTGAAGAAGTCTTTTTATTTTAAGTTGTGATTTGCCTAATACCTAAATAATATTCTTTGATCGTATTTAGACAGTTTAGTGACAATTAGTGCAACATGCAACAGTGCTGTGCCATTTGCAGAAATCGATCGTTTCATAAGTAAGTAGGTCATAGTCGTAACATGATGAGGTTCAGTTTATAGTTTTAATAATAATATTATAAATAATATCCTTCCAATGCATATTTCCCTTGAATAAAACATCTTTACCTATTGTATTTTTTCAATCTGCGTTAATATTCCTAGAAGTTAACCAATAATTATCACATAAAATAGGTACAATATTGTACATTTTCCTTTCTACACATACCCGCCTCTGTTGCCTATGGGATGTGATGTTCATCTATCCATTTTAATGGACATATAATGTGACTATGTTAGGAGCAAATAAGGTATATGAAGAAAAGGTAGCCATTATGTATCTAGATATAAGTTCTTTAATCGGAGGCGACAGCCATTTTTCAACGAACATTTTTTGTTTTCCACGCCTGCTAAGTTTTAATAACATAAACCGCTCAGGTTCATACAAATCTAAAAATATAAAAAAAAATTTAGAGGTTTATGGTAATTGTTTATAAAATTTCAAAATAAATGAACATCTAAATAACAATAATAATAGTTTTATCAATAAATAATTTAAATAATACAGAAGTAATGTGTTTTTTTAATTTAAATTTCGTTATTTTAAAAATATTTTGGGCCACCCTGTATTATTATCACGACAAAAATTGGTACAATAGGTATATAGGGTCCTGAATAAGAATCCGTTCCAATATTTTGAAAAAAAAATCCCTAATAGTACTTCTCAATATTTCGCACTTAACAATAGTCGTAGTTGGCCGTGGTTTTGAGTTCCGGAATTAACGAAACATGTTTCTAATGTCTTTTTGCGAGATCTACATAAAAATCGGTTCATAAATAAAAATTTTACGGGATGGATAGTCCTTAAGTGGTACAGTTGATTTAAAAAAAAAACTGGTACAACTCTTGTAATCGAAAATCTTAATAGTTTAGTTGTGTGCATATGTCTGTAAATAGGGCTGGCCAGGCATGTCTTGAGGGGGGTGGAGAAGAGGTGATTTACCCCGGACCTGGGTTTTTTGGAGGAGACCGGTTTTCTTAGTGTTTTTAAACTTATTAAACCTTTCTTTTTTATTTTATTCAAATGGAATTTTAAAAAATAATTAGAAAATAACTTTTTCAAAACATTTTCAAGCCTGCCATATTATTGTTTAAAAAAATAATATTTGTTACGGATAATTCTACTAATGGTTGTAATTAAAATACTAACTGAATAATGATAATTCTATTTTTAAAATAAGAACACAAAAATACCACTTGAGATTAAAAAAAATGTAAACAATGCAAACTGAACATAAAAATACAATAAAAAAAATAAAATAAATGAACTTCAACTACGTAATACAGAATTAACTAATATTTTGTCATTGCTCCATTAGCGTCTAAAACTGCCTGAAGTCTTGCAGGCATGGACAAAATCAGATTTCTTGCAAGGTCAACTTCTTGCGACAAGTTCTCCCGAGTGTCTTCAATTATCCCTTCCAATTCTTGGGCATTATTTGGATGGTTATTTAATTTTCTTATATGTTTCACCGTTAGTCCCCAAACATTTTCAATTGGATTTAAATCCGGACTCTTAGATGGCCACGGTAACAACTCTATGTTTTTATTAAGAAACCATTGCCTGACACGATGGGCCGTATGTATGGAGCAGTTGTCTTGTTGGAAAATAAAATTATTTTCCGGAAACACCTCTATTACTGACGGCAACATAATATTGTCTAATATTTCAATATATTTAATGGAATTGAGATGACCACCATTGTTCCAACACACACCTAACCCATTTAGGCTCATCCAAGCCCAGACATTGACTGAAAACCTTCCTGATATTTGTGGATGGAAAGTATATTTTTCGTCATATCTGGTGGAAGGAGGCCTATATACGCGAACATGTCCATCGTTACAGGATTTAAAAACATTTTCGTCAGAAAAGACAACTTGTCCCCAGAAGTTTTCATCATTGATTATATAGTTGAGTGCAAAAATAATCCTACCCTGCTTCTTTTCTTCTGAAAGTTTGTATTTTTTAGCCGCTGAACAACTCTTCATGTCGCTTTGTAGTTTTATGCTTCTGCAAGCAGTAGACACAGAAGCAGGGAAATTTGTCTCTGAAATTGCATTTCCTGCAGTCTGAAAAGGGTTTTCTCTTAGGTAATCTATAAGATTTTCATCTTCTTGATTATTGCTCTTTCTGGGCCTACCGGAACCAACTTTACGGGATACCGTTTGGTTGGTTTCCCATTGTTTTTTAATACTCATTATCGTGGTTTTACTCACATTGTATTCAGCAGCAAGTCTTCTTATGGACCAACTATCTTCAATTTTAGAAACAATTCGAAATTTTTGAATATCTGTTAGATGTCGAACCATTTTTAATAATGACGCCACTGATTAACGTCAAAGTGACATTCGTAAGATTATTAATATCAAGATTTACATAGCTAAAAGAAAGTGTACCCGTTTTTTTTTAAATAAACTGTACACACTGTAGATACCTATCCAATCCTCCCCAAATTAAGCATTTAAATAATTTCGTGTATCATTTGACGTATGACCTTGGGCGCAATCCCCTTGGTAAATTAATCTTTGGAATTGTCTTACAGGCATATTGTCTACAAAGAGCTGTATTTTTTGTCGTAGAATGTTAGTAAAATTTTCGATATTCAAATTACCGTGAAAAAAATGAGGACCTATTATTTGGTATCCAGTAGAACCACATCATACACCAGATCCAAATCGTCCAAATCGTCCTTAACTGTAGGGATCACGCGATTAACTGTAGGGAGTTTCGTGCACTGCTTATATGGGCCTCGTCAGTCCATAAAATTGTTCCTTCAAATCCTGGCACTTCATTGCACTGCGCAAAAACCACTGGCAAAAATCGAGACGCCTCGTTTGGGTATAGATGGTGACTAATCCTAATTTTGTAGGGTTTGAATTTATTTTTTTTAAGCAACGCAACGCAGTTGTTTTTGGGATTCTTAAATTTTCCTGTATTTCGCGAGACGATATATTAGGAATTTCTCTTACAGTTTCTAAAACAATATTTTCTAGAGCTTCTCTATCTGCTTTATTATATATTTTTGCTCGAGGTTTTACAAATGATCCAAACTTTTTAAATTTTGTTGTAGCCTTTTGAATATTTTTATGTCTGGCTGTCTCTTTCCTGGTTATCTAAAAATATTATTTTCTTTTTTTTACCATGGCCTTCTCAATAAATATTAGAAATGCGATAAATATACATAGATGTCAATGAAGGACAACTCGAACATTTATTGTAGTTTAGTTTTTCAAATTTTTGGCAAAATTATTTTATATTATAAGAAGTGTTGTTGTTGTCAATAGTTTTCCATGACCTCCTCACAAATATTTTAATTTTTTCGAAAATTAACCACTTTTTCTAGAGATAAATATGACATATGATATATCGTTGGATAGTTAATTTAAGTTGTGATCGAATAATGAAATATTTTATAAGGTGTTCCATTTTAAAAAACACAAATTATGTCTATGAGGCATGCATAATTTTCTTATCAGCAACGGATTCTACTTAAAAAAAAAGTGCCTTAAGAATGTGTTACTCGATCTTCGATTCGACACTTGGTAATTGAAATATAGAAGTCACCCAAAAATGCCAATTTTCCAAAAACGCTCTGTAGCTCGATAGTCGAAAAAGATAGACGATCCCGGTTTGCGCCATTCTTTGTTTTTCGAAAATCTAGCTCAGGACACCTGTATTGGTTTTTGTCTATGCCATAGTTTTAGAGAAAACCCCAAATCGCATCTAATTTGGTCCACCCTGTACACTAGTGTACACTCCACTGTTAGTTGACACTAAATTTCTTTCGAACGTAAATGTTAACACATAAAGTGTTTATTGACATACTGCATTTTACGTACGTGATTGTAGATATCAGTAATAAAGAAACTAAGAAAATTACAAGTCCCGTTCAAAACAGTCTCATTCTTAAATCGACGACGATCAGCACCAGGCAAAATAATAAAGCCGTTGCGTTCCCTGATTCCTCTATACTTTATTAAAGGAAAGCACATCCGAAAGAAAATTATTAATTGAAAGATTTCTCCCTGGCAGCTTTCAGGATTTCAGTAAAGATGTCCAATTCAAGTTTTCAGGTGTTAAATTTCAGTGTAATCGATTGCCGAAATTTAAAGGGAGGTCTTTAAGCGTGCTGAAAGACCTATTTCTAATATTCAGGCCGTTCACAAATTACGATCAAATAAAATTTTATGTTTCAGATCGATGTAGACGTAACGTCCTAAATGACAAGGGTCATAAGATGAGGTTTTAAATATTTCAAAGCACAAATTGGTAATACAAGGTGCTCCATCTAACTGTCTACGCCTGTTGGATTTAAAATTCATGATGACGGTTTATTTTCTCTGATGGATAATATAATTGATCTTTGAAGATACTGTGTCAGTGTACGAAATTATCATTGCGAATTAGATATATAACAGTTTATCAACGCAGATCAGTTTAAACAAAAACAGTTAAAAATTTTTTTGGTTGTGATGAACGCACTGAACTGGAATTATTTGTGTAGCGTTAGTTCGATTTCGTGACGCGATTGCGAGTTGCATTTTTATTGAAAAAAAAATGGCTTCATCTAAGATTACCTGTGTAATTTGTTGTAAAAGTATACAAAATTAATTTTTTTGAGATCGATTTACTATCCGTAAATAGTTATTTTTGTAACAAGTACTTAAAAACCATGTTTTTTGGGACGAATCGTAGCTGAATAGCCGACGTCACAGATTTTGAAACTTTAGGAAAAACAAACAGCTGTCATTGAATCAGAATGTTTTTCTTTAAAGTGAATTTTACTGTGTTTGTGCCATTTAAAAGCTTAATATTGGATTATTTAACATCTGCAACTACTCTTAATACTTTTATATTCTCAATTTTGTTCGTCAGGATGACGGTTAGTTCGTATTTTGCAGGATTGTCTCATGATGTAGAGGTTAGGTATACTGCTGCTATCGAATTAAATCTTTATATTTTGAGAAAAAAATGCTTTAGTATAAATATTGATGTACTCCCAAATATTACACATAAGGATACTGTGAATTACTTGGTTTTTTAGAGAAGTGCATAGACAGAAGGATGAGTTCAAAGCATTCGAAAGTCTTGAAGCTGTTTGTGGTTAGGTGAAAGAAGTACTGTGCAAGAAATTTACAGAATAAAACCTTGTTGCAAAGGTAAGAATTGTTATCATTCTTTTCATATATACTTGCCTAATTAAATGTTGCCTTATAAATAATTGCTAACGTAAAAATTCATTTTTCAGGTTATAAACTCGTAGCATCGTGAACAAAAGCAATTGACTCCTTGGACTATTGCAGATTCAGATGGTTCCTTAGTACTTACTGTGAGTATGTTGCTAGTTTAGACAAAACATGTTCACTACTTAGTGACAAGAAGTATTTCCTTTTAGATTTTTAGCAGTAAACATGGCTATGGTCAAGGAATTAGCCGCTGTAAATTTGTAGCATGCATATTGCTGCTTCATAAATTATAGCGTAATTTAACTCAAGCGTGAATGACCGCGGTAGTTTCAATTATTCTTTTTTAAATTTACTTCATAAACAAACAACGGTATGCAACCAGCGTTACGTCTAAGCTGTACTCAAGGTAGCTGGGTATTCTAACTTAGCTTTAAGAGTGGAAAGGGTAAAGAGGCGACACGATTTACATACTACGAGAAAGGGAAGTCAGAACGGAATATTTCTCCGTTACAAGAAGCTTAGAACTTCGCAATTGTCAGCTAAATTTTTGAATAGTGATGTGTCTTCATTAAGTTTCTTTTTACGAAAGGGTTGATAGTGCCTCTCTTCTTTAACATGAAGCAGGCCTAATTGTTTTCACCGGTTTAATCCGTAAGTAATTTATAAAGAAATAATTTTTTTTGTAACTTAGATTTGGCAACGGCCATTTTGCAGCAAGTCACGCTTACACTTAATTTCTTTCCAGGGTTTTAAAGTTAGATGCAAGTCTTCTAAAGTTAGATGCAAGTCTTCGAAAGATAGATGCAAATCTTATAAAGTTAGATGCAAATCTTCTAATTTTGGATGCACATCGTAGATATGCATTTATTTTAATTTGGGTTGGAAACTTTAATTTTTTTTAACCATCCAATGGGGTTGTTTTTCTTCTCCTCTACGTAATTAGAAGATGGAATGTACATATTAGTCTAGGACAACTTTTTACGGAGATCGCGACGATAGTATGGTAGAATAGATGTGATCTGTCCTTATGGAATTTCTGGAAGCGTCGAACATGATACTGGGAACTTCTTAACTTAATATTGGGTTCATCTAGAAGTCAGCGATTACGTCAATGTGGGTTGGATTTCACCATCATCATCCTTCACTTGGAGTCACTACTTTAATTCACTAAGAATTCCAGATAAGTGTCGCAAATAAAGTTTTTATCTGATTTTTTTTAATATATAACTCATATTTTTATGCTTTAACATTTTTAGAATTCTTTGAAGTATCAAATTGCAAATGTTTTTTTTTATTTATTTCCATTTTCAATTTTATCTTTAATATGTTTTCAACGAACAGTTAGTATTTTCAATTATTATTAAGATGTAAATTATCGGCGTAACGTCTAATTAAAAACAAATATATAAAAAGTTCTGTAAAGACGTTGTGATCACAATTTCTACGAAACGCTTATATTTAAATAATAAATTTTGACCTTTAAACACCATATTGTCGGTTCATGTTTAAGACAATATTTTAAATAATATCTGCATAACATATTATCATCCATTCGTTTTTCTCTTTTGTACATAAATTTGCTTAATTTTTAAGGCCTCAGTTTAGTTGTTTTCTAACAAAAACACATCAAGTTTGATTGGTTTATAATAAAATCAATTTTATAATCACATTGTCCACTTATTTCAGGTATTTTGAAACAAACTATTTTGAATACAAACTATTTTGATACAAACCATTTTAATAATATCTTTAAGAATATTAATTTACACCTTTTTTTTTTAGTCAACAATTTATACTTTCCTTATAATTTGATTAGTTTATCTTTCTTGTAATCAAACTTCAGTTTTAGTGTAAATTACAAATATAGAAAGATTGGCGCCCCACCTCTCTGGGAAAATTATCTTTATATAAGTCAAATTAACATCTCTTTAAGAAAAATTATAAAAACATCTGTCATATATTAATTACAATCTATCAAACACGTAAAACCATTTGTAAAGTGTTTTCTGACCCATGACTCATCTGCCGAGTCTCTGAGCTACTGGGGTAGTAACATTTTTTTCTCTAAATAAATAAAGTTCAGTCTAAATCTCGAACACGTTACAAAAAAATAATTAATTTATTAAACAGCGAGGAAATAATGTTATAAATTTTGTGAAAAAGACACCATATAAATTAAGCAATGAAGATTAAGGTGCTATAAACTATTTGAGGTACCTATGTAATAAGACCTACACAATTTCTTCCTCGTCTATAATGTATCTATAGATTGGACTATATAATCCATTGTAATTTCTATAAGAATTTTATTTTTCATGTATTGTTACGTAATATGTCTTATAATTTTAATTAAGTCATTTGTTCATTATTACTTTATTAAATATTCCGTTCTTATTAAGTTTTATTTATCACTCCTACTACTTATATTGTTACAGTAAACTGAAATAGTCAATTACGTTGAACTTGTACTTAGGTACATGCATGTAACTGAATGCAAAACAAAATATCTTTACTAATTAAATAATTTATTATCCAAGGTCTATCAGTACTTCTAAGAATAATCGAGAAGAATGTTATAAGTTATAAAGGTTTATATTGTAACAAAAAATAAATGATTGTAACATAATATAATTTTTATTAATATCTAACTAAGCAATAAAGGTAACATTCATAGTTTATATATAACTCAACTTTTATAGCTACAATTCAACACTTTCATAGCCCATTCAGACTTTGTTTATGTGTTCACTGGACTTAGACCACTTCAAAGTTTTAATTTTATATTTCGTCAATGTTCAATAGTCCAACACTCAGTTTTTAAACACTACACGATATACTTTAAAAGGGCACATTGCATCACTTGTTGACAGGGGGTAGGTACTTTGGCATTTCCTTTCTTAATTTATGTACTTCATCAAATATCCTTATGAAGCCTGCAAATTTTCCTCTTGGCGTGTACCTTATTTAAAACAATTTCTGTCATTGCACTTTTCTCTCCCTCGGTATAGCTCTACAAAATAATTATTAAAAATACTGACAAACCAATACAAAATGTTAATTTTTTCAAAAAAGTAATGCAAATTAGTCTACAAAATTGGTAACTGTTGATATATCCAACTTCCTTAATATTACCCATAAGTTGATCAATCGATTATTCTGTTGTGTTTAAATATTCCATGTCGGTTATTGCCAATGTTTAACCAATGGCACTTTGTTTGAGGAGCTCTGGGTCCCAAGTAGCCTGAGGTCAAACCAATAATGACGTGGTCCGCGAAACAGAGGTTACCGCGATGTGAATACGACCAGCTGTTATTCATGCATATAGGGACACCCCCACGTATGTATACTCCTACCAAATCGATTAAATCTTGGTCGGTCATTTCCATTTCGAAATCATGAATAACTGATGCTCGGTAAACACAAGGTGGGGTATTGAAGTATATCTTTCTTAATTACGATTTAGACAGTGGGGGTTCGAGGAAATTATATTTAAATAAGAGACTGAGTTTTGTCCGCTTAAAGTTATATGCATATTTAACACTGCTTTCTTTTTTAGTAGAGTTGAAAACAGGACCTTTGTCGACTTCCGTGGGAAATTAAAAGGTAAAAATGTGCTGATTACGTCATTACATGTCCGGCGATATCGGTATCCAAACAACTCCCAGGGGTGAAAAACCGGAAAAAAATGGAAAATTAGATATTTGCTTCATCTTTCTAGCAGTTTTTTTTTTTAATTTAATGAATTCTCCATAACAAAGTTATGGCTATTTACAAAATAAATGTATTTTTATTACTTCCACATCCAGTGGAAGTATAGTAACGACAAAAAAACTTAAAATTTTTTTTTTAATGAATTCTCCATAACGAAATTATGGCTATTTACAAAAGAAATGTATTGTTTAAAGCATAAAATATTTCCTAAAACCATGCGTAACTCTCTCATTATGCGAATATGTATTTTGTTATTTTGGCAAATTCGTTCTATTCGTGATTGTAGACAGACCAACGAAAATTTTAAAAATGTAATAGGAATAAAAGATGTAGCGTATGCGCATACTATCAAGATTTGATTACTTTTCAGTTTTAAATTTCGGTCATAAATAAGCGAGTTACGAATTAAATGGTTAGTTGTTGTCAAAATTACGTCTCAACCCCAGTTGTATCCGTCTTAGCTTCTACGTATCCCGTCGCGCTCTAAGATGCCTCCTACGCTCGTCACGCGGCCCGTGAAGCTCTATATACTCACGCGTGAATGCATATAATACTGGCATGTAGAAAAGTGCTAATTACATCTTTTTAATGTTTTTTTTTTTATTAAGTATTGTTACATATTTATACAATTATTGTAAAATATGAAGCCTTCATCTAGCAATACGGATTAAAAGTCAAATGTTTGTAAATCAAAATAATTTGTAACTAAATTGGTAAATTATGCGAAAGTACTGACTAAAACTGTTCAAAAATAATAATTTTAGTAAACAAGGAGGAGTGTGTAAAATTATTATGGATATTAAAAAATCAAAAGTAATGTTTTTACTAGGGATTGCAATACCGGTTAACCGGTAAACCGGTTAACCGGTTATTAGGACAAAAAACACATGATGATAATTACCGGTTATTTTAATTTTTTACCGGTTATTTCGGTAAATTCTAAACTTACGATATGTCACGTATTCAACGTTTCTATTTATGTCAGTGATTAATATTCACTAAATACAGAGTGACTGTCCCAACACTGAGCACTTTTAACAATAAATAAATAATATTATAAAAAGTAAAACCCAGACACCAAGTTCTAAGAAATACAAGTAAGAGAGACATTGACAATATCGTGCGATAGGAAATTGAATATTTCACTGCCGCAAATATCCGTGAAATACATTTAGAAGTATGTTATTACCAATTCTTATTAACTTATCGACCCACCAATATCGATTGAGGAAGGACATCTTCAGCTGGTGGTATTCTATGCACAAATATCAGACGACTAACAGATATAGCTTTGAAAAACTAACCCTTTTAACAGGCCGTTTTTAAAAAATATTGTATTTTTAGATTAGGTATTCAGTAAATGCCCTATTTGAGTTTATATTTATAATTTTTGTTATTTAAGTTGATATTTTTGTTATTTACAGAATAATTATTTATATAAATTTATTTCATTTATATTTTTTCCTTTTGATAAAAAACCTTTGGTTTGTTCATTATATTAAATATACGTATATAATAGTATATTAATCAACGAACATATAATGATGGCTATTATTCACGAGGGTGAAGTTTAAGACACGAGCCGTAGGCGAATGTCGTAAATCACCAGAGTAGCCATTATATGCGAGTAGAATACTATACTTTGTCCATGACTATTAGATATTTTTGTTAAATTGTTTACTGAAGAAATTAATTAATGAATTATTTATATTATTCTTTTTGAGTAATATGCAAAATTATTGTAAATGACGTTGACGTTTAAATTTAATTTGACACATAACGGCCTACTTAATCAAATTTAAAAACGAAATTGTATGATAAAAGATGGTTTGTTTCTGAAACGCTAAATAGTTATCTATTCATAAATTTGATAATAACAGTAAAATTGTTTACACAATTGTAGCTATGACAGTTAACGAATAATTATATTTAAGGTTTCAGAAACTAGCCATAAATTCTACTAAAAAGTTGTGAGATTGCACTCGAATTGAAAAAATACCTGCCCGTGACTTCTTATAAACAACTGACTGTCCTTATTATTCACTAGTGAATACTGAAATCATTATTCACTGCAGGGAAAAATGGCTAGCATTATCCTTGAGGAAACACATACATAATGAGTACATTATTTAATAGTCGTGGGCAAAAATTTTTTTTGTCAAATTTAGATAATTTTGTACATGGAGAAAGATAATTGCCATTTTCTCCATCCTAATCATTCATTCTAAAAATTACCGGTAAATACCGGTTAACCGGTTATTTCCATTTTTATTTACCGATTTACCGGTTATTAAAACTTCCGGTAAATTGCAATCCCTAGTTTTTACTCTTTTTTCACAAGCAAAAAATATTTCCGTTTTAAATAATGGGAAGGTGCTCTGTAAAGCGACGTTGCAGCAATCAGGATTAGTGGAAAAAAATTAAGGAATTGTTGTACAGCAGATAATAATGCCATAAATCGATTCAATTACATTTTTTTAAATAAATATACTTTCAGGATGCGCAATAGGGCAGTTCAAATTATACCAGAGAAAAAATAGGATCGATTTTTTCTGTCTTACCGCTAGATTTATTCGAAATCTCAAAAAATGGACCTCGGATTTGAGCACAATTGATTAATATAAACATGTGCCTCTAAGAATTTTTTTCCATATATTTCTTATGAGAAAAGATATTTTTTCGTAACTTTATAAGAGAATTGTGAAAATGTAGCGAAATGAAAATTGCACCGTCTCCTCAAAATTACTGATCTCTTTGAGACCAGATATTTTCTTCTAGGATTTTTATTACATATTCTTGGAGCTCCTCAAATGTTTCCGTAGTTATAGTGACAGTGACATCATCTGCACACATAGTAAGATGACCATTTGTTATTTGCTTTGGTAAATTGTTGATATATAGCATGAATAATAAAGGTCCCAAGACAGATCCTTGAGGAACTCCGAGTGCTAGTTCTTGTACTTCTGACAGGTCTTCTTCTAGTTTTATCCTCAAGGTTCTGCTTTCCATGTAGGACATTATCCAATGTAATTCTGTAAGTTTGTGCTTTAGCAGGTCCTTTATGGTATCAAAGGTATTCGATAAATCAAATTGCAATGAAACAATATATCTACCTTTATCGATAGGTAGTCTAACAAATGGCAAGTTGCTGTTTCCGTGGATCTATTTACACGGAAACCATGTTGAGCTACAGTTAATATATTATTTTATTCTGCAAACAAGTTTATTCTATTATATATAGTTTTTTCGACAATTTTTGCAATGGCGCTTAAACTAAAAATTTGTCTATAATTTTCAAGTTCATCAGTTGGACCCTTGTTTTGGAGAGGTGTTATTAGTGCCTGTTTAAGTATTTCCTCTGTCATTGATAGATTAAATAAAAAAGTAAGATGATCAATAATGTTATCTTTAACCTGTTTAAGTAGATTGGAAGTTAAGCCGTCAAAATAAACAAATTTTTATTTTTTTTATTTTGTAATTATTTTTATTTGATCTGTCGTAATGGGCTTGTTACCGATAATTGTTTGTCATTATTTTTGGTGGTATTCAATAGAATTCGATCATCTAGATAAGCTGTTAAAATTTCAGCTTCATAAGTATATCCAAGATATTCAATGTTAAAAATTGTGTTTCAGTAAAAAGCGCTTCGCCGATTCGTGACGTCATTTTGCAAAAACAAAAATTGGAAAAGTACATTGTTTCTGTCAGAATTTCTTTGTTTTTACGCTATAGAAATAGAGAAAAAAACATTTGAAAGCCTAATTAATAGCCTTTCATTTTTGTTCTTACCCCTTCTGACGTAAGTGCCATAGATTCTGAGATATTTAACATTTGAACTAAATACTTGGTCTTATAGACGTTCGGACGCTACATTTATACTTCCAGAACTCCGAAACTATTAATTCTGCAGAAATTAGAAAAAAACAAAATCTATCCTCAATTTAGTAGCTTTCTTATTTGTCTCTAGCATGTTTTCGCTCAATGTAAAACTTTTCGAGTTATTTGACGAATATTGTTTTGAGCTAAAATCCCAATTTTCAAGTCATTATAACTATCAATTTTTATGAAAAGTTGCATAGAACCTTTTCTTCTTAAAATTTTATTTTATTTCACTTCCAATGTTTTTAATTATTAAATCTCGACTGTCGCCTGATCAGCATCTACAAAGTGACTTCACGCGAAGCTCCGCGCTGTTTTCGCGCGGTCCAACTTTGGTAATTATTTAAAGGCTTAAACGTCCGAATAAAAACCTAAAAATTTGGAAATTGCCTTAAAAAGTGTTCAACTTTCGATTTCGGAAATTAAAAAAAAATGCTGAACAATATAAAATGATTGTTTATTTTGTAAAGATATTGTACAGAGGAGAGAAAGATATGAGCCAATGTTGATATAACATTTGAGATGAATTTGTAGAAAAAATTCAACAAAACTATGGAGTATTTCTCTTTTATTTGATACGGTCTTGTCCTGATGACATTTAAGACTTGTCATTATTTGTTTGGAGTTTCCAACCTAACATAGAATTTACAATACTCCACGAAGTTTTTGATTTATTGGTGGAATTATTATTACTATTATTTTTTTGTATAATAATTTTACTTGGCATTTTTTATATTTTCTTTGTACTTATAGCAATAGGCCTATAATTTTTAATGTTGATTTTATCATTTTTCTTGTGTAATGGACAAAGAAGAACTCTTCTCATATATCCGGTAAAGTATTAGTCTTTGAAGTTAGGTTGGGTACACAAGGAAGTCAATATAGCGTTTAATGGAGTAAGAAAGTAACATAAAACGTCAGAAATTATGAAATAAAATTTCACAATAAAAGTTTTTTTCCGTTGTTTACTAATAACTTCGTAGTGGTACTGCATTATATCCCATCCTACATAAAATTGCTGAATATTCCTACAACGATGGGCTCATTTAGTGATATTTACATTATAATTTATTTTTGCATTTTTGGAAAGTATTTAACCCTTAAGAATATAGTGAAAAAATTAGGCCGCTAGTATTAATATTAACCCTAATATTTGATTTCGAATTCCTAACACATTTGAAACGGTCGACGGCGCGGATGATGTCATACCACTCCACTGGTTCTATGAGTTATGCGGTTATATTCAGTTTAAGCGTTGCGTGGTAGGACTTATCACTCAACGGTTTAAGCGATTTCATTGTACACTGTACGGGTGTGGTGTTATTTTTCATTATTTAACTTATTTCAGTCTCTTATTTTTTATACATAAAAGTATGCGTTCTCTAGAAAATGGATACTTTCCAATTTCGGCAGATTCCAACATTTTGCCGTGTGAAGACATTTTTATGGTTATGGAATATTTTAATAATAATGAAGATTGCATGAGATTAGATTAGATTTCATTACAAGTGCTGAAATGAGAGGTGCTAGTTACAGAGGTAGGTTAACTAGATACATATCTACTTTAATAAAGTCTATCTGATATTTAGGTCAGCCAGATAAAATTACGGCGATAATACTGTTGATTATGTGCAAATAAAAGAAATTTACATAATTTTCCATAATCTCTTCAAGCTACAAATTTTATTATCGTACAATTTTTAATAATAACCTATTATACTAGACTTTATCCTCACAACAATATTTCGTTCCTTTATTATTAATAAATTGCTCCCTGTGAATAGCTTGCTGCCACAAATTCCTAATACTTTCATCACTTGGTAATGAAATAAATATTTTATTGGGATGATGATGTACTTTTACAGTCTGGAATTATGCAATATTTATATAACTTTTAATCCATGTTATTAACAAAATACAGAACATTTACAAGATATGAACGAAATTAACACGTTCCTCGTGCGTGCCGTATGAAACTATACGAGAATAGGCGAGTGGTCGACCGCCAGGAGTGGTGTGACGTCACAATGCGTCTTCGCGCGTTCTATTTTCATTATTTATTTTGAGGGAGAAGCAGTTGAAATTTTTTTAAATATTTTGCACATTTACTAATAGACGGAGGAGAGCTGGCGGCCGCGGAGGTACTACGATATTACCTCCGGCTGGAATTTTGAGAAGTGGTTTGGGGGACCATCAGGAAGTGCCATCTGCAAGGATTTTGCTCAAAACCCCTGCAAAGGATACGTCAGACGACTCAAAAATGAAAAAAAATTTGCTCAAAAAATGATCATACCTCCGGTTGAAAATTTGCACATTACCTGTTTGAAGGTCACAGATAACGTATGTAAATCGTCAGACGCCTAGGTCGCTGCCAAAGGGGTGTCAGACGCCCTCAAAGTTGTCATTTTTTTTTTCAAAAATTTGTTTTCCTTACCTCCGTCTGACGTTTTAACATATTGCAACAGAGACCATTCTAAGCACAAATTAAAATCGTCAGACGAAAATGCCGCTGCGAAGTCCCCCTACAACGTTCACAAAGTTCCAGCCCGCCTTTTTTCGAAAATTTATTTTCGTTACCTCCGTCTGACGTTTTTATATATTATCCTAGAGACAATTTTAAATACATATGGAAATCGTCAGATGAAAATACCGCGTTAAACAGTATTATCGTAGGTAACTCTTTTAAAATGACAATTTATACAACGGAAGAACGAGTGCAAATTATTAAATGGTATTTTGGAAATAATACGGCCGCAGAAGTTGTCGCCCGATTTGTTTTTACATTTGAGGATCGACCCGTTCCGACGGAACAAACAGTTTTGAACATTGTTCATGAGTTTGAATCGTCTGGATGTGTAAAATCTTGCAGAAAATGTAATAATGAAGGTGGTGACAACGATGGCAGACAGATGAGCGACGAACGGGAACAGAGGGACATGAATGTATGTAGTTTTGCGGAGGCACACGCCCCCTGTTCCAACAGGTAAATCTCTGCCGAGCTCGATGTACCTGACCGCACGGTTCGGGCAATTATTTTTTTTTTAACTATTTAACGTCGGCCTATTTCCGCTACCAGGGCCTATCACCGACGCCAGGAGACGAGCTACCCCCAACCTGGAAATTTTGCCGAACCTCTTCCCTTAAGAAGAGTAGGGATCTTTTACTTGCCTAACATTTAATAGACAAGGGACCGCCTGCTTTATATCCCCTCCGAAGGATGGTATATCTACTACGTAATCCTCGTCTGAAATTACGTAACTTCCGAGTATACACTGATATACAAGCCTCTAGAAGGTGGGGCGAGAACGCTGTATTTTCCACGATAGGTGGGTCGCCCATCCAAGTACTAACCGCGCTCGACGTTGCTTCAACGGAATATCGACTGATATTCACATTGAAGCCGCCTCTACGGTCGCCCCAGGGCAATTTTAAAACGTAACAAATATCATCGTTATAAAGTTGCCGTCACACAAGAAATTTTTCCCGATGACTTTATACGACGTATGGAATTCTGTGAGACCATGATGGAAAAGGTGAACGAAAAGGAAACTTTCATTAAAAATATTTTGTTTACTGACGAAAGTTCATTTTCGCTGCATGGTCGTCACAATTCATCCGTTACTAGATATTGGTCCCGGGAAAATAAATATTTAAGTATGCCACACCGAACTCAGTACCCACAGAAAGTCAATGTGTGAGCTGGAATTTTAGGTAATTCAATAGTTGGCCCCTTTTTTGTCGACGGCAACCTTACAGCACAAAAATATTTGAATTTGTTACGTGAACAAATCATTCCGGCCGTTCGAACTTTGGGCATTGACCTCGAAGAGATTTGGTACCAGCAGGATGGTTGTCCTTCTCATAACGCGATAGTGATACGTAGATTCCTAGACACTACATTTCACGATCGCATTATAAGTGGAACAAGCACATTTGTATTTAAAATTGTCTCTAGGATAATATGTAAAAACGTCAGACGGAGGTAACGAAAATAAATTTTCGAAAAAAAAGTATACCTCTCAGGTGGGCTGGAACTTTGTGAACGTTGTAGGGGAACTTCGCAGCGGCATTTTCGTCTGACCATTTTAATTTGTGCTTAGAATGGTCTCTGTTGCAATATGTTAAAACGTCAGACGGAGGTAAGAAAAAAAAATTTTGAAAAAAAAAATGACAACTTTGAAGGCGTTAGACACCCCTCTGGCAGCGACCTAGGCGTCTGACGATTTACATACGTTATCTGTGACCTTCAAACAGGTAATGTGCAAATTTTCAGCCGGAGGTATGATCATATTTTGAGCAAAAATTTTTTCATTTTTGAGTCGTCTGACGTGTCCTTTGCAGGGGTTTTGAGCAAAATCCTTGCAGATGGCACTTCCTGATGGTCCCCCCCCCCAATCACTTCTCAAAATTACAGCCGGAGGTAATATCATAGTACCTCCGCGGCCGCCAGCTCTTAGTCTATAACTACAAGGGTGTACTTTCGAAATATGAATTAAAAAAAAATGCTAAATGAGTCCCCATTTAGCAGAAACATCATTCGACATATAGACGCATTTTATAAGCTCTGAGTGAACTAGATTCTATGGAACTGTAACAATTTTATTTTAACCCAAAATTATCCACGTCAAACATTCAACTGAAAGGCTTGGTGGAACAATAAAACTTCACAATTTTAAATATTAGCTCGGCAATATAGCGTCCTCCATGATAATTGATAGCCGCGAGTATTACATTCTCGTCAATCTGCTGATGGCTGGAAAGATATATTTTGACCCATTAGTCGAACATCACAACGTTTCGTTGGAGGAAGCTCCGAAATGAACAAATTACTACCCCATAAAAATTTCATTAATCCTCAAAGGCCTTAACAATGGAAATTAATTAATTGCACTCCCACTGCGAACTGCCCCACTGAAAATGACCAAAGTTTGGATAAAGAAGGGCCATCAAAGGACAAATGGATGCGGGAGGTAGGGGAAAGTGGAAAGTCCATCTAATGAAACCGCATATTAACCTAAGGCACATCTAATCGCAGTATCCCGGCATTTTACCGAGCAACAGCCTCTGTAACAGGCACAAATAATGTCTATCTACGGAAGGTTTGATGTGTATTTCTTTACATATTTAATACAAAAAAAATGCTGAACATAATTCTAACAGCTAATCAAAGAACAGACATCGCATTGTCTAGAAAAAGGTGTACACAAAAAAGATTCATGTTTCACTTTGGTCTCAACTTGCTATTCAAACGAATTAAGAGTATATTAAAACCATTAAAAGAGGAACAAAAAAAATTATATAAATTCAATTTTAATAGTATTAAACTTATCAAACGGCTTTGTTGAAAAAAATGTAAACGTAGAAACACAAGAACACATTACATACAGGGTGTAATTGCCGTGTCAATGCTCCATTTTACTTCCACATCCAGTGGAAGTATAGTAACGACAAAAAATTTTTTAAAAATTTTATTGTTCAGATAGGCTTAGAATGTCACGTCGAGATTTTAAATTTGAGCGAAAAAAAAAAATTTCTGTCTGTCGGTCTGTAACTTGTTTTGTGCGCACGTTTACTCTGGAACCGTCTGAGATATTGACTTGAAATTTGGTACACATATGTACTTTAACGAGATCTAGAATTAGATTGTATTTTCATCTTGTTTCGCCGAAGGGTTGGGGGGTAAATTGGGGTAAATTTGAGGTAAATAGGTAAATCAAGCGTGTAAGAGTCCATAAAATTGGTATTTAGTATATACCAGAGAAGCCAAGGTCTCAAAAAAAATATTGGCATTAGCCACCCCCACCCCATTATTAAAGGGGATGAAAAAAAATTGTGATTTAGTGTGTGTACAAGAACCAGAAACCTCAAAATATTTTTTTACTTCATCCACCCCCACTACCACCCCCACCCCACTACCGATGTGGGGTATCGTTTTATGGGTCTTTGGGGTAGAGGATTTCAAATATTATATTATTAAAGTTCCATAAACAATTATTTCCACATACAAATTTTTATCATTGTGAGTGACTTGGATAGAAAATCTGGATGTGGAAGTAGTGATTCCTTGGGCAGCGGTTTTACAGCAGAAGCAATTGCTATATACGAGGCTCTCGAATTTATTTATTCTTCTAATGCAGATACTTCCATAATTTTGTCAGATTCCCTATCGGTTTTATACTCATTAGAAAACAGTTTTTCCTCTAACATTAAAACCAACCCTTATATTCTAAAAATAAAGAAACTGCTACACAATGTTTTAGGTATGGAAAAAGCGGTTCATTTTATATGGGTAAAAGCACACATTGGTATAAAAAATAATGAAATTGTCGACTCTTTGGCCAAGGAAAGCATCATCTCAGGATTCCCATTAGAACAAAAAATCTGTCTATCTGACTCCTTCAACTTTCTAAAATCTAAATTTAGAAATAGATGGTTAGAGCTGTGGTGGGCGTTTTGCCATTCCAATCCTACTAGACATACACATATTCATCCTGATCTCCCATCTAAGTTTTGGTACGAAAATTATGAATATCCAAGAAAAAACAATAATACGCCTCATCTGCATATTATTAATTATAATATTCAGGCTCCTTTTAATATACTTTCTCTCCTCAGCCACCATAATAAACAAATTTTTGTTTGTATCATCGGTTTTTTGGAAGAAACGAATATTTCATTATGAACTTTGTGAGTCAATGTTTAATTAGGTTAGCTTCGTATCCTCTGTTGTTTTTCCTCTGTTGCATCTCTTAATTTATAGTGGTCCTTTGTGTTTAAAAAAATAAATATTCTGATAGACCTCAGGACGAGAAGCGTTTTCATTGTCGACATAGGTTAATTGGAATAAATGGTTTTTAGGGCAGCGGTTGGCTGTATGGCTAGTGGCCAGATGCCAAAAAAAACAACATTTTTTAATTCTTTAATATCTCGGGTTCTGCTCGTCGGATCAGTTCAAACAAAAAATAAAAACGTTTGTAAACAAATTGTGAATAAAACTGCATGGGGCCAAATCCAATCTGCCATTTTGTTTTTATGCAGAAAAATAAAAACCACGAAAATTTCCAATTTTACATAAACCGAAATTACTAAAAAAATTATTAATATTTTTTAATTAAACTTGGTGAAATTATAGATCTTGTAGGTGCAATCTGTCATGGAAAATTACAAATAAAAATATTAATTATTTTCCCTAAAAAACGCTATTTTTCAAAAATTTTTGAAGCTTCATAAAAAACTGCCATTTGGTCACGCTAAGAATTTTCTTATCTTAAATTGTAGATTTTCGAACGAGGTTTGAAATGGTGATATGATGATTTTAGAAATAAAAAAAATCTATATGTTCAGGAATTGAACCGCATGGGAATCCTCACTTTAACTATTGACTATGAAACATTCGCGCATTAAACGAATTATGGCAGAGAAAGCAAAACACGTAATTTTTAAACGATCAGACCTTTGTCAATACATGAGTGGGAAGGCCGTACGATATCGATATCAAAAGAAAATGAATGGTGTTTTAAGCTCATCGTAAACTCCATACTCCAAATCGGAAAAACCGCTGCCCAAGGAATCACTACTTCAACATCCAGATTTTCTATCCAAGTCACTCACAACGAAAAAATTTTGTATATGGAAATAATTGTTTATGGAACTTTAATAATATAATATTTGAAATCCTCTACCCCAAAAACCCATAAAAGATACCCCACATCGGTAGTGGGGTGGAGGTGGTGACAGGGGGTGGTAGTGGGGGTGGATGAAGTAAACAAATATTTTGAGGTTTCTGGTTCATGTACACACACTAAATCACAATTTTTTTTCATCCCCTTTAATAATGGGGTGGGGATGGTAATGGGGGTGGCTAATGCCAAATTTTTTTTTGAGACCTTGTATATACTAAATACCAATTTTATGGACTCTTACCCGCTTGATTTACCTATTTACCCCAATTTACCACCAACCCTTCGACGGAACAAGATGAAAATATAATCTAGTTCTAGATCTCGTTAAAGTACATATGTGTACCAAATTTCAAGTCAATATCTCAATGGTTCCAGAGTAAACGTGTGCACAAAAAGTTACAGACCGACAGACAGACCGACAGACAGACCAACAGACAGACCGACAGACAGATCGACAGACAGAAAATTTTTTCGCTCAAATTTAAAATCTCGACGTTTTATGACATTCTAAGCCTATTTGAACAATAAAAATTTTAAAAAAATTTTTTGTCGTTACTATACTTCCACTGGATGTGGAAGTAATTAGGTCCAGCAGGAACCTACAAAAAATTGTATTTTCTGATGTTTCACGAAACGTGTTTGACTTTGTCTGAGCACTCTCGATGAGTCAGTAGAATGCATGGATATCATCTCCGCACGTTTTCCTAGAATCTCGAAGTCTTGGTAACGAGAGTGGGGAAATATATATTCTTGTCGTGGCAGACGCGGTTTTGATGAACAGGAGCGCGTATACCTACGTAATTGTAGAAATATTAACGATTATTTCACTCATTAACGCTATAGCCAATGAGAGCCCATTTTTTCAAAACATTGCACCAATCAAACGTCATTATTAGTGGTAATTCAAGCTAGATCGGCTTTTGACAGGACCAACATGCAAAATTTATCGCTCTAATTTTTTAGGTCGCTGCAGCGGCAAATATGCGAAAATTTTTTGACGTTTTTGTCGTGAAATATTTTTGGCAAATAGGGCAACTCGAGCTTTTAAGTTTTATCTATAAATATCTTCTCTAGCTTATTATTAATTGTTAACGTACTTACCTTGTAAATTGTAATATTGTATTATGTAGTAGCAAACAAAAACACACCTCAATTCCAAAGCGAATCTTGTCTGAAATATATAGGCTGTAACTTTTGCCTATCTGTAACTATTTCAGTTTTCCTAGTGTTCAATCAGGTTACACACAAAGATTGTACTTAATATAGCTCATAATACAGGAAAAAGTCAAGCACAGCTTTCAATAGCTCAATAACGTAGTTACAAAGGTAAGCAAATCATTTATTATAAATGTCAAGTACACATTCGCTCTGGAACAAACTAAAAATGTATATTACTTACATATGGTAATCTAAAGTAACTCGTTGAGTCAAAGCTGTGCATCAAACATTATAATTTGTTGTATTTAAAATTCTCTTTGCTTAACAAAGCAAACCTCAACATAATTCATAAACTTCGTAAGTTAAAAGTAAGGATGAAATACGTAAATAGGAGTCGATGAACATTTATTTATTATGGAATATAACTTGTAGCGCTAGATGGCGCTCTCTATGTCAATCTCGGAACCATGGGTGTATATTTTATTTGGGCGAGACATCGGTACTAAAGTAGTGCTCTCTCTATCGTTCCTCGTCGTATTGCACCTCAGAAACGCCTGAAAGGTGTTAAGCCAGTCTATATATTATAATATCTAAGGTTTCAACTCGTTTTATTTACTAGTTGCCATGGAAACGTCACTAGATTATTTTAAAATATAGCGAATCTCCGTTGTTTCTACTGCGTTTGTTTCAGATTTCCTGTTTTGACAATATGAGTCGGTTTGGAAATATTTCTGTATATCAAATTAATGATGAAATTGAAAATAAAGGTCAGTAAACTCCAAAAAGTGACAAGAAAACGTCTGAAGGCAGTTAATGAGAAAACATAATATTGAAGATGTACTTAATGAATTATTTATTCGTGAAATATTCTCCTCAAATACCACTCGTGCTTTAAATTTTATCTAAAAATTTTTTCTCAAGCTAAGTCGCCCCTAGTTAATATAACTCGTGCAAATTGGCAGTTTATTATCAAAGATTAAATCCCTCCCGCTAAAGCGGTCGGGATTTAATCAGATAATAAACTGCCAATTTGCACTCTTTATATTACCAGGCAACACGCTTTCGAAAAAATTTTCGATAAAATTTTAAGCACTAGTGATATTACATACGATTAAAATTTATTTTATGCATTCACCAAAATTCTTACACATTAGAGAATAAGCAGTGGTAATTTCAGCTCAAAATGTATAAATGTACAGAAATAAATGCAAGAAACGCAAAAGATACGATATCTCAGCTTCTGATTAATGTAGAAGGGTCTTTTTGCATTTAATTGATCGTTTTTTGAAGCACTTTTCACATATGATAAAAGTATTTGGCAGGATACATTTTTTTCATACAAAAACTGCATTACAAAAAACGCATTTTAGAAAAATGCACGAAATGAAACTTTAAAATAATATAAAAAAATAATTTTTATCACCATTACAAAGTTTGTTTAAAAAGCTACAATTTCAGGGAAAAAATTTTTAGTGTGACCAAATAGCAGTTTTTTATGAAGCTCCAAAATTTTTCAAAAAAGCTCGTTTTTTAAGGCAAAAATAAATATTTTTATTTCTAATTTTCCCTAATAGTTTACATCTACAAGATCTATAATTTCACCAGGTTTCATAAAAAAAAAAACAGTTCTTTGATAATTTCGGTTTATGTAAAATTAGAATGGACCCCGCACACCATATAGGGGGATTTCTGCCTCCAGTCAAATTTAATCTAACCCACGTAAAAATGTTCTTTTGAACCCCCTGAACAAATGTTCAAATGCAGCCAGGTACGAAAAGGTCTTCGTTTCGAGATATGGAGCCCTAAAGTTGGCTTTGATTTTATGGAAATTCAGAACTGCAAATTAATTCTTAAATAACACCATATTTCTTACTCATGTTAATGACACCGTGGGTCTTCAAGGGCTTCGCTGCAGTTTTTTCAATTCAAGAATAAAGTTGTGATACTTTTTTTTAAATAAAAAACTTCTGTTAAGTTCTATGACTCAAAATCTTATGATGAATTATTGGTTATGGTTATTTTCTTGTTTTTCATATTGAATGTTAGACATAGTAAATGTATAAAGAAATTGACAAGTTTGTTTGTAAGAGGACTACTCGTTGATATTCTAGCTTGATCAGATTTAGATCAATAATATATGAAAGGAACGAATGATTTCTTTGAAAGTTATCTGCTGAATACCCAAAATAATATTTTATAACAATGATGTAAGCAGAAATACAAGATATTTATTTTTTAAAAAACTACACGAGCTATGGGGCTCTAAAAAAGAGTGATTCTTTTTTATTTTTGATATGTGTCAACTAAATAAATATTTCCTGTCATTTTTTACAAGAAAATGTTTTCCTATTTTTTTTTATAGTAATTATATTTTTGAATTGAACATATATCTCTGCTGATGAGTTCTAAAGAGAATGAAAAAGGTTGCGCAATTTTTACAGAGTTTTGGTCAATCAAACATTGATTGAAATATTTTATTTATTATGACATGTAAGTGAAATTTTATTCATATATTTCATTGTGCTTTTCAGTAGTTCTTGGCTTTGAAATGTAACTAATGTTTGTTTGTGATGTAGTATCCTCTAGGTAGGGCTAGAGATGCTTGAAAGATTTCCTCGCAAGGGTGGATTTCTGATAATATATTGGCATGATCAGACTTAGATCTTCAATATATAGAAAGAATGGTTATTTTCTTGTTTATCGTATTGAATGGAGTATCCTCTAGGTAGGGCTAGAGATGCTTGAAAGATTTCCTCTTAAGGGTGGATTTCTGACAATATATTGGCATGATCAGACTTAGATCTTCAATATATAGAAAGAATGGTTATTTTCTTGTTTTTCATATTGAATGTTAGACATAGTAAATGTATAAAGAAATTGACAAGTTTGTTTGTAAGAGGACTACTCGTTGATATTCTAGCTTGATCAGATTTAGATCAATAATATATGAAAGGAACGAATGATTTCTTTGAAAGTTATCTGCTGAATACCCAAAATAATATTTTATAACAATGATGTAAGCAGAAATACAAGATATTTATTTTTTAAAAAATTAGAATTGTTCTTTTACTTCCACATCCAGTGGAAGTAAAGTAACGACAAACAAATTTTTAAAAATTTTTATTGATCAAATAGGCTTAGAATATCACGAAACGTCGAGATTTTAAGTTTGAACGAAAAAAAAAATTCTGTCTGTCGGTCTGTCTGTCTGTAACTTTTTTTGTGCGCACGTTTACTCTGGAACCGTTTGAGATATTGACTTGAAATTTGGCACACATATGTACTTTAACGAGATCTAGAACTAGATTATATTTTCATCTTGTTCCGTCGAAGGGTTGGGGGGTAAATTGGGGTACATTTGGGGAAAATAGGTAAATCAAGCAGGTAAGAGTCCATAAAATTGGTATTTAGTATATACAAGAGAAGCTAAGGTCCCAAAAAAAGTTTTGGCATTAGCCACCCCCATTGCCACCCCCACCCCATTATTAAAGGGGATGAAAAAAATTGAGATTTAGTGTGTGTACAAGAACCAGAAACCTCAAAATATTTTTTTACTTCATCCACCCCCACTACCACCCCCCATCATCACCCCCACCCCGCTACCGTGGGGTATCGTTTTATGGGTTTTTGGGGTAGAGGATTTCAAATATATTATTAAAGTTCCATAAACAATTATTTCCACATACAAATTTTTTTCGTTGTGAGTGACTTGGATAAAAAATTTGGATGTGGAAGTAGTGATTCCTTGGGCAGCGGTTTTTTTATCTGAACTTTCAGAGTATATCATGTTTTTTTATTTTAAATGCCCATTAAATGGGCAATTTGATCAGGTCCATTGGTTCTTATTTGAACTATGATTATGGAATTTTCTGTGGTAATCTTACCTAAACAATTTCGATCAGTAATTCGTGTCCACGTACTCAAAAAATGCCGATATTTTAAAAAAAATAACACACGTTCTTGGATAGTAGGAAATTCAATGAATCAAAACAATGTCATTATTGACAAGTGAAAAATAAATAAAAAAGTGTGAAATAAAACTTAATATTTCGTTGTTTTACTATTGATTTCTATGGAAACAGCAATAGAATTTAGTCATTAAGACAAGGTAACTCAGGGCGATTTTGGATTTGGAACGATCTTTAGGGCTCCATATTTCGAAACGAAGACCTTCCTTTTCGGACCTGGCTGCGTTTGAACATTTGTTCAGGGGGTTCAAAAGAACATTTTTACGTGGGTTAGATTAAATTTGACTGGAGGCAGAAATACCCCTATATGGTGTGCGGGGTCCTTTCTGTGGTTTTAATTTTTTTCAAAAAAAAAAAAAACAAACCGACAGATCGGATTTGGGCCCTTGCAGTTTTATTCGTTATTCATTTACAATCATTTTGATTTTTTATTTGGTCTGATCCGATGAACACAATCCGACATATTAAAGAAAAACGAGACAAAAACACGTTGTTCAAAATTAAAACTTAATTTCCAAAAAACGCTGCACTCTCAAATTGGACAAAACATTACTGTAGCATCCTGTCCATCCTGATAACACACAAATTGCGTTTCCACCCAAAAATTGACTCCCCCCCAAACAATCTTTTTTAGTTTTATTCGACTACATATTGTTACGTGCTTACACCCTTTTTGTAAACACCCTGTATCGTGGATTCGGAAATTATAACACCAGGGTAACACTAATAACTAATTTATTAACCTACTAATTACAACCAATAATTTACTTGACTAATAATACACTGTGTACTACAATTAAATTATTCAGTCACTTTATCACTGTGTTTACTCCTTACTCTATGACCATTTCAGCTGACAATTAGAACTGTACTAACTTCTTAACTGTCCACTCTGGTTTACTCCATGCCTTATATACCTCAAGATGACAGATCTCGAAGTTTCTGTGATGACGTCACCATTATCCAGATACATCCAGCAAGTTCTTTACTACTTCTAGAGCTTCTAGTAGGTTCTTTCTCTAGTAGGTGCAAATCTACACTCAGACAACATCCGAACTAATTAATTGAATTCTGTGTTGCCTATATTCTAGGGGTTGCAACATATTACAATATTTTGTGATATCAGCCGATTTAACTAACTACGATGTTGCAACATGGTTAGGATCTTGTGATATCTAATATTTACATTATGAGCTGTCTCGAAAACTAGCTTATTTCTTAACAACAGATGACAGGGAATTTTATTAAGCAAAATAAAAATACCACATTTAAAATATGACAATTTCCTTCCCCCAGTGTCCTATTATTCCTCCTTAATTATATTATAACCTACATATTGATCTCCGCTGCAGTAATAGTTTACCATGGAATGAAAATAAATTAAACACACGTCTATTCCCAAACAATGCGCAATATTGAAATTGAAATTGGACCGTGTAAGTCACCCCAAGATCTCCCTCGCACTTGATTAATGTTGGAGTGTAAAGATTCTTGCAATTGTAAGAAGGGACCCGGCATATTAAGTCGGCAGTCACGTGCAAAGTGTAATTCAGGACCACAATTGACCCTTGAGGACTATAGGGTCAGCTTAAATGGTGCTCATTTCAATATCATATTATGTAAGTGTCGGGCAGTATTATTTATGGTTATTATACGATGTTTTAAAGTTAATATCTTCAGGAATTTTAAGACCGGCCGTCTCCTGTTGGATCGCAATAAAATATACTACTTCGTATTGAATGTATCGTGCTTATTTTACTTCCAAATCCAGTGGTAGTAACGCAAAAAAAACTTGAAAATTTGTATTGCTTAAATAGGCTTAGAATGTCATGAAACGTCGAGATTTTACCGTTTAAGATATTGACTTGAAATTTGGTACACGTATGTATTTTAACGAGATCTGGAACTATATTATATTTTGATCTTATTCAGTTGAAGAGTTGGGGGCTAAATGGAGGGCAAATACGTCAATCAAGTTCATAAAATTAGCTATTAGTATACAGGGTGCGCCACTTAAAACTCCCCAGTCTTGTAACTTTTTTATTTTTGAAGCGATAACCATGTTGGGCACATCAAATTATAGACATTGTTAAAGCCTTTAAACATGCACAGATAGTGATTAAAAAATGTGTTGGAAAAATTGTTAAGAAAGGAAACTTAATTTCTTTGAATATTTTTTTACCTCACCCTGTATATGAACCGTGTTAATGCTTTCTTATAAAGGTTTTAATTAGCTTCAGTTTATGTTATTAAAACAAAAATTTTTTGAAAATAAAAATTTTGCAATTTCCTATTTAGTACATTTTAATATAAGTTTGTTTTTAAAAATATTTATTTCTTTTTTTCTTGTTACTGTTTCTTTACGTTGAATATTGTTTGTGATATGTCTTTTACAAATAAAGCATAAAATTATTATTTACATTCTTTTCAAAGTTATTTAAAAAAAAATCAGTTTGGAATCGAAAAGAGAAAAGAATTTCGAATATGACGTAATAACATAAATTGAAGCTAATTACAATCTTTACAAGAAAACATTAACGTAGTTCATTTACAGAGTGAGGTAAAAAAATATTCAAGAAAATTAAGTTTTCTTTCTTAACGATATTTTCAAAAAAAAAAATTAAAATCACCCTATACAGATGTTTAAATGCCTTAAAAATATCTACAATTTTATTTTCCCAACATGGTCGTCGCTTAAAAAATAAAAAAGTTACAAGCCTGGGGAGTTTTATGTGGCGCACCTTGTATAAAGGGAACTGCAATTTCCAATTTTAAATTTAATTTTAAATCGCAAATAATTTAAAAAATCGTAATCCTTCCACGTCCAGTGGAAGTATAGTAACGACAAAAAAATTTTTAAAAATTTTTATTGTCCAAATAGGCTTAAAATGTCATGAAACGTCGAGATTTTAAGTTTGAGCGGAAAAAAAATTTCTGTCTGTCTGTCGGTCTCTCTGTCTGTCTGTCTATCTGTCTGTCGGTCGGTCTGTCTGTCTGTCTGTCTGCCTGTCGGCCTGTCTGTAACTTTTTTTGTGCGGACGTGTACTCTGGAACCGTTTAAGATATTGACTTAAAATTTGGTACACATATGTACTTTAACGAGATCTAGAACTAGATTATATTTTCATCTTGTTTCGTCGAAGGGTTGGGGGGCAAATTGGAATAAATTTGGGGTAAATGGGTAAATCAAGCTGTTAAGAGTCTATGAAATTGGTATTTAGTATATACAAGAGAAGCTAGGTCTCAAAAAAATTTTTGGCATTAGCCACCCCCATTACCACCCCCACCTTCTTAGTAAAGGGGATGAAAAAAAATTGTGATTTAGTGCATGTACAGGAACCAGAAACCTCAAAATATTTTTTACTCTATCCACCCCCCACTACCACCTCCCTATCACCACTCCCACCCCACTACCGATGTGGGGTATCGTTTTATGGGTTTTTGGGGTAGAGGATTTCAAATATTATGTTATTAAAGTTCCATAAACAATTATTTTCACATACAAAGTTTTTTCGTTGTGAGTGACTTGGATAGAGAATCTGGATGTGAAAGTAGTGATTCCTTGGGCAGCGGTTTTTTACATGATTTAATGCAAAAGATACAGGATGTTCCATTTGTCTTATTTCGTTTTTTAAAGTTGACCAAATGTAACGCAAAAAACCGAACACTTGGCATATTATTATTATTGAATTTCTTTAAACTGTAGAGCGTAACTCACCTTATGGTATTTCTGTATGCCAAAAAACAAATGAGGAAAAAAGTTATAAAGGTTATTTCAAACCGTTACACCTGTCAAATTGTTAATAAAATGTCAAATATCTCTGGATTTAGGAATAGAGTATGCTACATGTTTTGAACTCAAAATGTTTCGCTCTTTTCGAAAACTTCGAAATATATGGGGTGTTCCGTTTAAAATATACGAGGTGGTATCGACTTCCGGTATAAGCGGAAGTGCCAAATGCTTGTAATTATTTTCTATGGATTGGCCATCCTGACATTAGTAATTGCCTAAATTTTCAAAATTTCTTTTTTCCTTTTTTCTTTTTCTTTTCCCAGATATCGATCGATGCAGTGCCCGGTGGGACACCTTGTATGAGAGAAGCGGAGGTCTCAAAAATGTTTTTGGCATTATCCAGCCCATCCCATAATTAATGGGGGCGAAAAAAGTAAAATTGTGATTTAGTGTATGTACAAGAACCAAAGGCCTCAACATTTTTTTTTACTTCCCACGTCATTGGTAATTTTCTAATTTCGTAGGTCAAAAATTTGTATCGAATAATGACCAAAAATTTTGAATCAGCAGTCTTGTAAATTATTCGAGCATTAAGGACTGATTACTGAATTTAAAAGTATCGATGACATGGAGTAGTGGAAAAAGTGAAAAGTGAATTTTGAAAATCGAACACTTTTTTCTTCATTAAATGCATACCGATGACTGAAATAAGTTTTATTTTGCTGAAAAAAGACACAATAAGGGTCTTCGATACCAATTCTTTAGTTGAAATCGGATGACCAATAATTAAGTTATGAATGGGGAGGGGGGGGGGCATTAAAAGTGAGACACGCTGTATTTGATTTTATTCAAGAATCAGGGAACTTGCCCAAAAAATAAAATTGAATTAAAATACTCAGAATCGTAAAGTAACATCATTAAAAACCCCATATAGACAACAAAGATTAAAAAAAAATCTCTTCCAGAAATATAAGCGATTAAAATCTGCCTGACTTTACTGTCTTAAAACGTGACGTCAAAGAGAGAAAGTCGGACGACGCGCGACGGCGTCCAGCAACACCGATTCTACTTTGGCTCTGACAATTCCGCATGCGCATACGCATTTGTCAGAAACAACTAGCAGTGAACACAACCTAACCTAAAATTTAAATACTACTCCGTGTAAAAGCCCAGAGCCAGCTACGTATTCGTTGGAAAAATATCTTCAATATTCGTTGATTTTGAAGGATATTTGTTATTTTTATATAAGCTTGTGTGGTAAACATTTTAGTTAAAAATTACTGATTCAGAAAGGACTATCAGACAATTTGCCTCGTGTAGATATGTTTATGGTGGCTTCATACATTAAAAACACTGAGAGAAATAAACGTATTTAAAGAAATTAACGTTTATGACACTCTATTCAATGGTCAAATAAAATAAGCTTTAGCACTGATCTGTAACCTGTAATATAACATCTTACCATCTAAAAATTCAATTCTTGGTATTTTGGCTATACTTAATATACTTACATTAAAATGATCTTCACATACATAAATGGCGTTGCTCTTTTCAGAAATATCACCTATATTATTTCTTATGCATGCTATTAGCCATTTTGATCGGCGATTTTTATCTTTAGGCACGAGAATAAACATTTTATTTGCTGATTAATAGTTGTATTATTACACAATGACACTATACAGTGGTTATAATAAGTATTTTCTTTCCATTTCTCAACGCAAAACAGAATCATAAACTAAACAAAATCTTCAAAATACGCCGAATAACACACGTGAATACACAATACAACGTTATCACACAAGCAAACGTAAACACGAAAGTTAGGAGGTGTTACTCTGTGGTAAAACTAAAACGCAAATGCGCTTGCGGATGTCTCGAAGCCAACCGTTGCCCAGTCTATTAATTAGGGCTAAAGTACGCCATCTGAGGGACGCCTCGCGAAGCTAGTTTTCACGAAGTGACGTCACAGTGCTTTTCGCCAGGATTTCAACTTTAATTATTTATTGCAAAGTAAGTACTGTGATTTAAGAGCTGATTCAGTGAGGCATGTTTGTATACATAAACGCACACTTTAATGAAATAAAAAAAAAAATGGGCAAGTTCCCCATTGGACCCTTATTCTCAATTAATTCACTAGGTACCTTTCCCATTTCTCTTGCACCCGATAGTATACCGGGCTTCTTATTCCTGGCAAGCCACCCAATGGAAAAATACGAACGCCTGCTAATATTTGTTTCGACAAATTTACTGGAAAACATCTTTAAATATAATTAAAAATTTACTGAACAATTTCCCCGAAAACGTATGTAAACGTAACGTAAAATCAACACAATTCCGTATAGATCGCTGATTATAATATCCCTGAAATTGTACATATAGCCTGGCGGTAGAACAACATGTAAATTACAAGTACTCATATCATAGGCCCTTTTTTAATTGAAATCGATTATTGGGTAATTGGTTTATAATTTACTTTAAACAAAAACAGGACCGGTGAATCATAATTAATATGCCATAATGTTTGTGTTGCGTTACAGGGACGTTTCTCGGGGGCAACTCGAAATAAAAAAATGTTGATTTTAGGCGAGCGGAAAATGTAAACGAACTCTTCTCAACAAAAAACAGTATATTGAATAGCAAATCAAAGGACGAAATACCGACCTTTGATATTCCTTTATTTTTCAGATACACAGTTAATCCAGTCGAATTAGACATAATAAAAAATTTGGGTCCAGTGGACTTTTTTTGTGGAAGTTGTTAAAAGGTCATAATAAGCAAGCACAGAAAACTACACCCTGGTACACCATGTGCGTCCCCTATTTTTAGGAGTTGAAACTTTGAAATTTTACTTATGTGCCCATACCTTTTTCCCTATTGCCCGTAGGGCTCTTTACCAAGTTACACTTTTTGAAGATCCATCCCTCCTCTATATATACTAATAATAAATATATATATTTGCCGTATGACAAATAGTTCAGGAATATTACGTTTTTATTCTGACAAAATTCATAAAGATTTGAAAATTGGTGGGTATGTTGGGAATAACATAAGGATTACTAAACCAAAAAGTTCCCATCCCTAAATAGTGTGCTTCATCCCCCAGGACTTCCTTTCTACCCCCATTTTGAGTTTTTCTAGATTATCTCGGCAACGGTGTAATTTTCGACAAAAATACCTATATACAAAATTGTTCCTTGGAAAATTCTCTATCAAAAAGGTTTTTACCACTTTTTTCCTAAAATTAATAATAACGTGGGAAATATGGCGCAAACATAAGGGTTGGTTCCGACTAGCACTCTCTACAGTACGATCTACCTTAAAGTTTAACGTTTAACTCTTAAAATAGCAGTAGGCACTAAAATTTATTTACAATTTTAATAAATATACAACTTCCACCCCCTCACCTCTATAAAAAGACCGTGTTGTACTTATTTCCACACCACCCTAGAGGTAAACTACTTGGCGCGTTTTTTAAAGTGGTATCCCCTGTAGGCCTAATCCACTAATTATCAAATGTTAATTATAAATCTTGGTCGTCTTCCACAGATTCAACATTCAAGCATGATTGTCCATGGCAATGATAACACATTGTAGAGCAACGCAAGCCTGCTCTTCTGCAACTACACCTGTATTCGCACCCTAATTTACATGAACATGAAATAAGCGTTAAAACAGATTCGGGAGCTGGTTCTTTTATAGTCATTATTGGGATTAATATACCGCCAACTTTTTTCCAACCCCAATCGGTAGCTTTGAGCGTCACGTTTTTCCATGTTTGAATTTGGTGAAAAACTCGATAACAGTGTTGCCGAGCGGCAGCAGAAGTTGGTGGAAGTTTTGACAACATAACAGTGTTGCTGGCTTTACCAACTAGTCTGTTAAAAGACATAAATCTGTATTCATCTAGACTTTTTTCTGCCGAGGTACAGTTGTATAAAGCTAAAATAAATCGCTCTCCCATGTTTGCAATTTCTTCATGAGTAGCTTCCTCATTGTTGAAAGTTTGTACAATATGTTGTAAATCACTTCTTTTATTAAATACATTGATTGCATTTACTAATAATATACTATTGCATCTGCGATGAAGTACCAACCCGTAAAGGGTTGGTACTTCATCGTAAAGGGCAATGACCTATGGAAGTGCGGAATGATGTGCTGCATAGTAACACCGAACATTTCGGTGATGGGTAAATAGATAACGAATTATATGACTTGCGCTAATTACGGCCCTGATTTACCAACGTACTATTCGTTTGAGGAAAAATGGTCTAAAAACCTTTTTTGTAGAGAATTTCCTGTAGAACACTTTTGTACATAGGTATTTTTGTCGTAAAATGCACCATTTCATGGATAATTTTAAAAAAGCGAAAATTGGGGTGAATACTATGTCGTAGGGGATGAAGCACACAATTTAGGTGGGGGACTTTTCGGTTTATTATTACATATGCTGTCCTGATTATTTCCACCAATTTTCAAAACTTTATGAATTTTGTCGGATATATCGCAATTTGAACCGTAATATTACTGAATTAAAACGGTTTTGGCTGTACGAGGCCGGAAAGGTCGCGCTGTCCGAATTTGGACAGAACAAACGGCTATTATTTCCAATCTATAATACTACACATACTAATGCCCTTATGGAGAGATGATGATTTGTGAAAAAACTTTCATCGAATACCGCGCGGTTTCCATGATACGGGACGTTGAAATTTTGAAAACCCCATTTAAAAAAAAAGTGAACCTACTTTTTTTCGCTCATTTTTTTTTTCATGTATGTACGACCCTAATATAGGAAAATTTACGTTGGTTTCATTTCAATACATTCATTGGTTTAGGAGCTAGACAGCAAAATATGCCAAAAATGGCTATTTTGGTATTGTTGCATTGAGAAAACCAAAACCAGTCTAATGTTTTTGTTTATCATGAAAGTCCAATTCATTGCGCATAGAAAATGTGTTTTTGTATTTAAATAGGATCAACACTTATTGTGTAATAACGATTTATATCATGTCTTCTCCAGTGTCCTTTTTCACAATTTTTTTTTGCGGCCTTATGGTTCACAGTAGGGCAGAAAGCAATATACACGTGAACAGGGCACATAATAGGATGCTAAAATGGATCTCTTGTTAAAATGCGACAGGACGTACCATTTTCGAGTAAAACGCACTTGTTTGCAAAAAATTGATTCAGATCAAACTTTTCATCGACTGACTAGTAAATACTCACCGCTGACTACGAAAAAATACAACTATGTGTCGCTTCTTGCTTTTTCTGTTTATGAGGGACATTGCTCATGTATTATAATGAGATCTGGAATTAAATTATACTTTGATCTTATTCCGTTTAAGGGTTTGGGGATAAATAAGGGTTAATAAGTAAAGCAAGCAAGAAAGTCCATAAAATTGGGATTTAGTGTATGTATGAGAAGCGAATTTTTCAAAAAAATTATTGACCTCAGCGTTTGTTAAAGGGAGTGAAACATAAAATTGTAATATAGTGTGTATACAAGAACCAAAGGCCTCAAACATTTTGTTGGGCATTAGAACCTGCAAAATAGCAACAAAATTTGTTCCATTGTTAGGGACTTGGATAGGAAAATCTTGATGTGTACTGTGTAGTGAGTAGTGATTCCTTAGGTAGCGGTTTTATATGAGTGCTACATGTGAAGAGTGTTGTAATATTTGAGAAGATTGTAGGTTTAAATTCCATACTTGCAATTTTAATGATCTCCCGATGATACCATCTTGTCGAAACGTTGGTCAATATACTATGCAGTATCTTTGTGTTCATAGAATTTTATTAAAGGTGTTACAACACTCTTCATGTGAATGTTTTATAACCTCCATTTTAAGTCATTTAGCCTAAAAGACACGTGCCGGGGGGGGGGGGGGGGGGGGGTGGATGGACGGACGGACCACGATGGGCATTTTGAAAGTTGTTGCGAATTTTATAACTAACACAGTGAAATGTGTCGATGAAATGCAATATACTCTTTGCTCTCGTATTTTCAAAGAGGATAATAACAGATACGAAAAAAAATGCTTATAACATTTCTCGTGAAGAATTTTATAAGCTTCATTTTTTATATAAACATAATTACAATATCGCTAATGGTTAGAGACATATAAGCAAAAAACTTAATCAGAGCCACATCTTTTCAAGATGGCGACTCGAGCGCAACAAATTGAGTTCAGGACTTTTAGTATGTTTAATATAGTAAACCTTAATGAACATCTTTGTCAAGTTTCAAAATTTTATCAGTTTTTTCCGTCAAACGTCGAAATTTGTTCTAATTTGTCTGAAGAGTAACAGAACGTTTTGAAAACATTTTCTGTTGAAATTATTTTCATAGTTATTACCACTTATTACTTAGTTGCCGAATAAAACTTAATATATTTAGTCGTTTTTTTCTATATTGACTGAATTATAAAATATACCACTTCATATTACCTACTGCAGAACAGTAATTTGTGGGATTTATTGGTGGTAGTTTTTGCGATGATTATAAGGACATAAGCTGAAATTGTACGAAACGATTCACCACTTCGGGACAGAGTTATGCACATGTTATCAATTATATCATTACTGAATTAATGTAACCATGGATAATACGATTGGAATATGCAAATACACTTTAAATGCACCGTACCCTAGAATTAAACAAGGGGAAAATCAATACCTCAATATTTGGCGAGTTTAATGCATGCTTTATTAAAAATACAAACAGGCATTTATACGTACGTAATATTTGTACATAAATTATCCATTTTGTATACTTTTCACGAAATTTCCATTGGGTTATGTTGTTGTTTTGGTAGGCGCATATTTGCGATTTGTACGATTTTGCGTCAAATATTTATATCTATATTACATTCAGCCAACATTATATGCAATATTGCGGGGTAAATGGGGTCATTTAGTAAAATTTCATATTGCAGTTTTTATTACAAATGTGTGAAGTAATCATCAAATAATTATTCCACTGAACATTTGAGGTCGATCCGATAAGTAGTTTCAGAAATATACTGCTTTAAAATCTAATTCTTCATAAGCTGAGGCGGGCGAATCGCTGACGTCAATCTCTCCCCCACCTCGCTTAATAATCTTCAACATCAGCAATCGCAATATTATTAATGAGGGACGTAGGATCTTTGTGCGAAGCCGGCTAATTAAAAGCAGATTCGTCTAATCCACCAGAAATGGATTTAATTATGGTGATGGAGTATTTTAACGCAAATTACCAGTATATAATAATAATAATAAAAATGAAACGGTAAGTTGTGCTTTTAAAATCGTAAATAATGATTATCATGACAGTTTTCACTATCAAGAAGATATATTATTTTGCTAATAATATAGAACAGCTCAAGACAGAGAGAGATTTGCCGAAATTGTAGCCAACCTTCACTAGGAAGATGGCACCTTAAGAAGAAGAATAATGTAGAGGGTGTTTTCCTTTTAATGACATGAAATCTTATTCCAAGAAAAAGTTACTAGCAATAAATATCTCTAAACCTCATTATTACTTCCACATCCAGTGGAAGTATAGTAACGACAAAAAATTTTTTATTGTTTAAATGGGCTTAAAATGTCATGAAACGTCGAGATTTTAAGTTTGAACGAAAAAAAATTTCTGTCTCTCTGTCGGTCTGTCTGTCGGTGGTCTGTCTGTCTGTCGGTCTGTCTGCTTGTAACTTTTTTTTGTGCGCACGTTTACTCTGGAACCGTTTGAGATATTGACTTGAAATTTGGTACACATATGTACTTTAACGAGATCTAGAACTAGATTATATTTTCATCTTGTTCCGTCGAAGGGTTGGGGGGTAAATTGGGGTAAATTTGGGGTAAATCGGTAAATCAAGCAGGTAAGAGTCATATAAAATTGGTATTTAGTATATACAAGAAAAGCTAAGGTCTCAAAAAAATTTTTGGCATTAGCCACCCCCCATTAACAACCCCTAACCCCTTATTAAAGGGGATGAAAAAAATTGTGATTTAGTGTATGTACAAGAACCAGAAACCTCAAAACATTTTTTTACTTCATCCACCATCACCCCTCCTATCACAACCCCCACCCCACTACCGATGTGGGGTATCGTTATATAGGTTTTTGGGGTAGAGGATTTCAAATATTATATTATTAAAGTTCCATAAACAATTATTTCCACAAAGTTTTTTCGTTGTGAGTGACTTGGATAGAGAATTGGATGTGGAAGTAGTGATTCCTTGGGCAACGGTTTCTTTACACAATGTTAAGTGTATACCTATACTGAAAAAAGAAATACCACTGATTGTAAGTGACTGACTGACTCATCACTATTCCTCCTGTACCTTTATATATAGGTACACCCTATAGGTACTGTAAGTATATGATTTTATAAAAAGTAAATTTGGATTATATCTATATAAAGGAGGCTATTTTAATTCAACGGAGACTTGCTTAAAACAGCTAGAAAAGCTGAACGCCCAACGAATATAATTAGTTGAAATTTGTTTTAGCGAATTGATGATTGGTTAGAATAAGCTATTTAGTCAACGTGGATTATCAGGGGTGGACTAACTGTTTCTTTGTCATGAAAATTTAACGAAAAATTTTATTACATCTTCTTGTTGAAATAAATAGTTCAGCTTGTTTAACAGTAAAATTAAAGTACAAAAATAAATAATTGTTAAAGAGAACATCGTGATACGATGAAAATGAAGGGTAATGAAACGGTTTTAATTAAATTTAATTTATTATTTAGATGAAACATGGTACGATACAGATGACACTGCAAAGAGGAGATGGGCTGATAAATCGAGAAAATGCCATAATACCAACTGAAAGGCATACCGGCAAATAAAGGATCTCGCCTAATTATACTTCATTGCGAATCTACCGACTGATGGGTTGAAAAAGGACTGAAATTATGTGAAAAAAAGTGTATTACCTTATTATTTTGTGGAGTAGTTACTTATTTTGAACTTGTCATCATTCTATCCTGGCAAGGGATATGTTTATACCTCCTCGTTGGTCCTTGCTGGCAATGAGAAAACATATTTATTTCACAGTCCTGATATCAAAATTCGTATTATTCACCGTTAAAAAAATTACGTCAAAAGAAAGTTTTCTTAAAAGATTTTGGATAAGATGAGCACAAAAACGTGGATTTAATTGTATTTTATATAATTATTTTCAATTTGTTATTAGTACAATTGAAGAAGTATACAAATCACTTAATTCACTGTTTGAAACTGAAAATACATTTTAAGTCCGGTCCTGTGTACTGCACGACGTACGCCACCGGTATACTAATCAAAAGCGGTGTCTTCTACGCTTTTTTGCGAGCTTTTTTATATCGCTGAATTATATACGGTATATATTATACTTGCGTATACCCTCTTGATACCGTAATCTGGAAGTTATGGTGAATTTACAGGAACTTGTATTATTTTGGCCCAAACTATACGCTCTCGGAGTACTACCTCGTACTCCTGGGATACCTTGTATACTAACTCACAACAAACAAAACCGAATATCTCTATGGCAGTAATCATACGCTCCTTTGGATACATCAATAATATTATTACATCAAACGAAAATGATTTATTTCAGTCAATGAGTCGTTTATTTTTTCAATTTTCCGATTGGATGTTAAAAAAACAATAATGATAAACAAACAAACAGAAATAAAACAAAATAAACCTGGGAAAATGCTTGTTTGTGTATATATTTATCTATTTTTTTATCAAAAGGACGGTCTAACAATTATTTTTTTAGTATTAATAAACAAACAGTTGGTGTTTTAAAAAACCACATTTTGTTTTGATACAAATGAAAAGGCAGGGCATTTTATTTCAATTATGATTGTTCTACCGCTGTTTAAAGCTAATAGCGATGAAATTATATGGTCAATGTTTATTTTGCTTTTAAAATAATAATAGTATTGTTGTCGAAGTGAATTATTTTTATTTCAGCTGCATAAAATTAGACACAGATACAGTATTGGAGCAATTCACAAAAGGTGCGACATATCTTATATAAATAGGCACTAGTGAATACGCTCACTTCACTAGTGAAGTGAGAGTATTAGTTTTGCAGTTTCTGCGAGGTCGGCGTATTGTTTATTTAAACAATTTTATTTTTAGATCGTATTTTCTATCGGTTTTCTTTGAATATCTCGAAATCTATAAGTCCTATGGAAAACCACAAAAAGAAGAAAAATGTTCGTTTTGAGCTGTACAATAAAAATACATAAATTATAATTCATTCCAATTGTTATTATTTAAAAAAAAATTGAACATTGCAAAATTATGCGCTTTTAAACAAATCACTGTTCTTTCAAAAATAATGGATAATATTCAATGAAATATAGCTCTTATAAAGTACCAATCACCACTTAAAATTTTAAATCAAAATGATAACTAAAACGGCTCAAGTATACAATAGGCTTCTTGCACAAAATATAGTTTTGGCATTTTTAGAATCTTTACTTAGTACAAAATACAGTGTGTAAAGGATTTTCAGTGGCGGCTCGTAAGGAGAGGCAGGGGAGGCTGAGCCTCCCTTTGGAAGAAGCAGCATATCTTCCAATCTTCCAAATTAGACTTGTAGAAATTTCTCTAATTGTCTTTCCAAACATCAAGCCTCCTCTGCAGACAATATCACGAGCCGCCACTGAGGATTTTTTCTTATTTTTTCTTTTACAGACGGTATTCAACATTAAAGTTTGAATAAATCCGTTAGGCGCGCAAACAACGTGTGACGTCATGTGTCAGGAAACGCACAGCGCTAACATACCTTTTCGGCACTTTTATGCTGCATACTAGTTTTACTTCCACGTCCAGTGGAAGTATAGTAACGACAAAAAAATTTTTAAAAATTTTTATTGTCCAAATAGGCTTAAAATGTCATGAAACGTCGAGATTTTAAGTTTGAGCGAAAAAAAAATTTCTGTCTGTCTGTCGGTCTGTCGGTCTGTCTGTAACTTTTCTTTGTGCGCACGTTTACTCTGGAACCGTTTAAGATATTGACTTGAAATTTGGTACACATATGTACTTTAACGAGATCTAGAACTAGATTATATTTTCATCTTGTTCCGTCGAAGGGTTGGGGGGTAAATTGGGGTAAATTTGGGGTAAATAGGTCAATCAAGCAGGTAAGAGTCCATAAAATTGGTATTTAGTGTATACAAGAGAAGCTAAGGTCTCAAAAAAATTTTTGGTATTAGCCACCCCCATTACCACCCCCACCTTCTTATTAAAGGGGATGAAAAAAAATTGTGATTTAGTGTATATACAGGAACCAGAAACCTCAAAATATTTTTTTACTTCATCCACCCCCCACTATCACCCCCCATCACCACCCCTCACCCCACTACCGATGTGGGGTATCGTTTTATGGGTTTTTGGGGTAGAGGATTTCAAATATTATATTATTAAAGTTCCATAAACAATTATTTTCACATATAAAGTTTTTTCGTTGTGAGTGACTTGGATAGAGAATCTGGATGTGGAAGTAGTGATTCCTTGGGCAGCGGTTTTATAGGTATATCTGGAAGACTTCCTCTATACGTCGCGACATCTTACGGCCGTCGCAATGGTGTTTTTCGAAAAATGTCAAGATTGCATGTTTTTACAATTTTTTCGGCTCGGAAATGCAAGCTGTTTTTTGCTATTTTTGATATCTCCAAAACGGTCGGAGTTAGCTCGAAATAAAAATAAGGTCAAACGAGTATTTTCCACTACGAATCTTTTTGCTACCATCAGAATTTTGATTTTTTTTTCTTATTTTTGAATTCCGACAAAAATGAAGGAATTGGAGAGGGCGGAATTTGGGACTGTTTTTTTTTTGGTAAAATATCTTCATTTTGTCACCGTAATTAATCGGTAATTAATTGAAATCGATCTCATATACGATATTCACTTAATATCACGTACTACTTTGACGTTCCGTTAATCTTGGCCCTTCGAAACAAAGGTTTCTGAGAAAAATTATTTTTTTAAGATTTACGTACACTCTATAGGAAAACGTAATTTCCTACATTTCCTCGAATATCTCGATAATTACCATTTTTTTCGAAAAATTTGTGTGTTTGAAGAATTGATTTTAATTGCATTTGCACCGTATTAGTGATCCTCACCACTATACAAAATATAGAATTCGTAACTAAAGCAAAACTAGTGAATATACCTAACGAATATGTGTCGTATTTACAAAATAGACCTATTCACTAAGCTCAAAAGTCATATCCGATCATTACCAGATTTATTTGTCGTAACTTCACATATATATATATATATATATATATATATATATATATATATATATATATATATATATATATATAAAAAAATAATGAAGGATAGTCACGTCCGACTAGATAAAGAACAATCTAAATTTAGTAGGGCTTCGGACAAGTGGGCGATGAAGTAAAACTCTTATTTACTATGCCGAGCTTTCGAAAATGTTTATTTTCTTTTTCAAGGCTACAATTAGATAATGAAAATTAGTAAAATTTAATTATAATATTATAATTGTTAACTTACTAGTAAGTTGAGGTTATAATTTAAAATTGGTGAACTTCTGTACAGACATTTTCACTATCGTACTATTAGAAATGAGCAACAATTGCTTATGACGTTTATGTAATCTATTGGTTTCATTGTTAATTGATTGCTAAATAATTAAAAGATTAACACTGACATCATTCTGCTTCATGTTTTCAGAAACAGCCATGTGATGTATAGCAAAAAAACACCACAGGAACCTATGATGGCGCCATCTTGTATCTAACTGTCAAAGAACTTTCATTAAATTTTACTACGTTTACATGATGGTTTCCATCCACGGTTTTGTGGAAATATGTTGAAGTTAAACAATTTTAATTAAGATTAGGTTTAATTATTATTTTAATTTGTCACACTGATCATTGTCCACTTGCACTTCTTGTTATATACCAATCACTTATTAAATTAATTACTCATTAAGAATTGCTAGGGGAGTTAAAGTTATGATTTCAGTTTGAAGTTTTTTTGTTAAAAAATTTTTGTTATTCAATTGTTGATCAAAAACACTTTTTTAATATAATATTGGGTCTCATGGTTCCGTAGAACTACTATTGTTATCATTTATGCTGAGTTTTTCTTTATCCAACTTTAATATATACGAATAAATTGTACTTAAACCACTAATATCTGTCCTTTTGTTCATATTTTGTTCATCATTATTGATCTCTACCATTTCAAGAAAAAGTCTTTTTGTTAAGTTAGTTTCGGTGTGCAAGATTTTATAGTTATTAAAATTCATATGATGTCCAGTGTCTATTGAGTGTTCTGAAAGAGCACAAGTGCGTTTTCCCGTTCTGCAATCGCTTTTGTGTAAAGTCATTCGTGTATTGAGTGATCTTGATGTTTGGCCAATGTACTTTTTTTCACAATTATGACAAGGAATACTATATATCACGTTTGATTTTTTAATTGGATCGTCTTTATCTTTAAGCTTTGTGTACAGTTTACCGATATGTTTGATGTTTTTTTGTGCAATTTTTATGTTTTGTTCGTTTTTGAAGACATTAATTAATCTTGGAGACAGATCTTTTATAAACGGAATGGACCCATATGTTATTGGGATTATATTATCATTGTTATTGGTGGCTTCCGTTGCACCAACGTTATTCTGATTGTCATTATTTCTTGTATTGTAAAGCCATTTTTTTTAAAAGATGTGGAGGATATGAGTTATCTAGTAAGATACGGTAGAGTCTATCAATGTTAGTATTGCGTAAAGACGAATGTGATATTTTTTGTATTCTATTTTTCATAGCTAGTACGAGATTGATTTTCATTCTTTCGGTGTGATGAGAGTTATAGTTTAGGTACCTGCCTGAACTAGTTGGTTTAATATACCAATCTAGTATCACTGTGTTATCAGGTCTTCGTATAAGTTGTGTATCGAGAAAAGGTACTCTCATATTCGTTTCCTTTTCTAAATGTAAATTGTAAATGCGTATCATAGCTGTTGAAAATATTTAGAATTTCATCTATACCTGTTGCTGGTACTGAACAAATGATATCATCTACGTATTTTTTCAAGAAAGGTACTGCAAAACTGAGTTGTGGAATACATGTATCTAACAAGTCATCCATGACATACTGAGCAATTATTGGTGAAACGGTAGCTCCCATTGGGGTACCTAGTATTTGTTTATAGAAATTATTATCGAAAGTAAAGTACGTTGTATCAAAGATCAATTTAATGGCTTCTATAAATTTTTCATAAGGCATATTACAATAAGTGCTAATCGTATTCCATCTTTTTTCTATGCTATTGTTAACTAACTCGATCGGAATATTACTGAATAATGAGACTACGTCTAAACTTATTATAACATGGTTATCAGGTAATTGTTTTTCATTTATGAATTCAGAAAAAGCAAACGAGTCTTTAATAAAGTATTCATTGTCGTTATTGTATGACCAAGTAAGAATATTTGTAATGAATTGAGCTATATTACTGTTTGGTGTATCAATGCTAGATATAATAGGTCTGACAGTTAATGTTGGTTTATGAATTTTAGGTAACTCATAGAATTTTGCTGGTACTGCATTATAAAATTTTAATTTTTTAGCCTCGTGTTCACTTATCATTTCCTCATCACTGAAGAAAAACACGTATATATATATATATATATATATATATATATATATATATAATAATGAAGGATAGTCACGTCCGACTAGTTAAAGAACAATCTAAATTTAGTAGGGCTTCGGTAGGGTAAATTTAGTAGGGCTTGTCCGAAGCCCTACTAAATTTAGATTGTTATATATATATATATATATATATATATATATATATATATATATATATATATATATATATATATATATATTTAAAACTGAACGTTCAGGCACCAAATTCACATATATATGGACGGAGTGGCACCTATATATACGTTCTGGCACCAGATCGAGGTGCCAGAACGTTTTATCGCATATTTGAACGTCTAAACATCATAACATCCTTCCCACAAAATTTCAAGATGGAGCTACTTGGTCGATTTTTCTATAAAAACTGGATTTTGGTTCAACCGTATAATCTGCAGAGGGCGCGCCAACCACTGATGTCTAACCGTACTTAGTGGCACCATGCATTTGCGCTCGATTCCCGATATTTAAAATGACTTTCTGGCACCTCAGGGTTTCTACGGCTAGTGAATTTTAAATCATATTATAGATGGAACAAAATCCGAGAAATTTTTCGGGTACCTAAGTAGTTTAAATTAAATTTAATTTGAAAGAAATTAAGAAAACATTCAATTACTTTACGGAACTACATCTCGACGTCGTTCTAAGCATTTGATGTCCAGGACAGGAGATATAGTATAAAAAAAGTTACGTTTTCGTTACAACTTTGCAACTATTTTTTAAACAATGAAACTATCATTAAAATCGGACAAACAGTTTAGAAATAAATTAACTTCAAATCATGACAAATTTTGAATGATGCAATCATTTTGTCCGTGGGTATATTATATAAGATATTACACAGAATATTAAAAATTATAAAGAAATCACAGTACATTACATTTATGGTACATGCGACAATGCCCCCTAATCATCGTTTTCTTAATGCCTTTGTGGACAAAGTAACCGTAGTTTACATTATTTCTCGCTTTGAAATCTACAAACCCCTTTATCGTATTATAACTCTGTGAACTGCCTATTAAGGCCAAATTCCTGGGCAGGTAAAAAATATGTGATGACTTCCCTTAATTTATATCAATATTTGCTGATTTATTTACTTATTGTTTTTAATATAATTAAAAATCTTTAGCTGTACTTTCTTCATATTCTATACAGGGTGTCCGAAAATATCGGTGACAAACTTCTGGTACAGATCATGTCGGCAAAAATTTGAAAAAAAGTGCCGCAATGCCCACAAATGCTACCTAATTGAGCTACAGTACTAATTAAAAATATTAAAAAAGGTCCTCTTTCATTTTAATCGAAAAACTAACCGTTTGTGAGAAAAATCGTGTAAATGAGAAAAGACGATGTGCTTCAAGTTTTCACGTAACAATTAAGTCAAGTAGAGTAACAATAAGCTCATTGTTAATTAATTTTCGTTGCCGTTATTTAATTGAAAAAAAATGAAAATAGCAGAATACCAGTTTTTGGCTTCAATCTTCAAAGGGCTGTAGGTCCATAAGGAAGCATTAGCTGACATATTTATATAAATTTTCTTTCATATTTTTGCATGTAGAATCGGCACCAGACCGGTATTACCGGACACCCTGTATAGCTGAACAACGAGACCACTGAATTCGACACATGGTATGTAACTCTCAAACACACAAAAACAGACAGTTAATTCTTATATAAAGACACACCACATTACATATTTTTGAGGTCGTGCTTTGAATGGGAATTGGCAAATTTTCGCATTTTTTATGTTGAAACTCCTCTATATCTTTCATTCATAATAGTAAAACTTGATATTTTAGTATTACTATTTAATATTATTTTAGGATTACCTTTTTCCCACGGTGTATGCAAAAAGTATATTTGTCTTGAAGATATGACTGAATAATAAATTAATATTAATGAAAGCGTTATCACTTTGTGTAGTTTACAGCGCAAAATGTGATCGAATTAACTTTTTTATTTTTCAAAATAACTGCATACTGTAACAGAGTATCTATAACGGAATGAGTAAATATTTTATTTGTAGTGTTTTTATATATACTGTGTATAAAATTGTATTTTTTCGCAGTTTTTAAACATCTCTAGTTATATAGAATAATAACTAAAATAAATAAAAACTAGAATGTCCGTTATAAAATTGCGAAGAAAACTCGATGAGCCCGAACTTTTTTGTCAATATGTTAAGTTGCAAAAAATTTAAACAAGATAATTTTTTAACAATAGATGATAACTTACGTAATAATGCATATATTTTTACTCTCTCCTACTCCATTATATTTCTAACCTAAATAAATCATCCTGTCAAAATTTAAGTCCAAAAAATAACACCGGCACACACAAAAAAAGTCGAGTGCGAGAAGGCAGGCCCTATGTATTCCCATGAATTTTGACCTGCTGAACACGAATTCGATGTCCGTTTTGCCCGATTTGCTATTGTATTTTTCCTAACCTCAAAAAAACCATAATATCTGAACATATAATTTCCGACGTATTTTCACGTGCTGAACACAATACAGTAGTCAGAATTAAAGCGCAATCTGCAAACTTCATAGAGAAATGTCATTTCAGCATATACCTAGTGAGCGGAGATGGGTAGCTTTTAAATTTTCAAGTATCCTAAGGAAAATATTACTGAACAGTGAAATTTTTCAAAGTTTGCTCTGTTGAGAGAGGAATATCGTTTGGACTTAACATTTACCTACACCCTCCCTTGATGATTTTTTACTTTCTTTTCTTAGAGCTGTTTAGAATTGTATAGTTTTCTTTATTCTGTTTGATTGTCATATGCCATTTGTTTCTTTTTCTATTTTTGCGACTAGGACATCTCTACGTGGTGACGGCGGGCAACGACTTATTTGGGCTAAGTTCCTAGATAAAAAAAATGCCGTCATGGCAAAAGTAGAGACAGAGTTTACGATGCAGGGGAGAGAAACCCCAGTATCGGCGGCAGGTCAGGTTGGGAAAGCGGGACTGCGGGCGTCATCATGCAACCGCAGCTCTAGTGAAGTAAGAAACTTGCCTTCCTATGAGTATAGGGCTACAAGAAATTTACACAACTGTGTAAATAATGTGAATTCCTTCTGTTTTGTTTGTAGTAAAATCGAGGGTCCGAAAAATCGAAAAAAGATCAGCGATAAAATAAAAAATATTTATCTAAAATCTATATATGATATGTTTAAGTATATTCATCAAGTGTTCTTTTCCTTGTGTAAAATATTTTCCAAAGTCTTTTTCTGTATGAGCTAGAACGAACATCACTTGATACTAAATTGTCTTTTTCCATAATCGCCGCTAAATATTCTTCCCTACCATTAGATAGACCAAGATTTCTAATAACATTATTAAGTTTATCATTTCACCAAATGGGAGTTTTAGTTCTTATCTAACACTCATATTCACTGTCATCTTCTTGACTTTCGGAACAATCAGTTTCCTTTTTTAGCATTAATTCCGGAAACATTTGTATTGCTAAAAGATAACACTCTTCACGGATTCCAGGCTCCTTCGATATCATTGGATTTTTATATTTTCCTTTTTAACGTTCTTTCCATTTGCCCAACATCTTATAACATATGATGCTAGGCACCATGGAAAACCTTTATCCACTATTCCCATACTATAACATTTTGGATAAATATTTTTTATTTTATCGTTGATTTTCTTTCGAATTCGAATTTACTAAAAACAAGGCAAGTATTTTACACAAAGAACTTTAAACCGAGAACTCTAGATGTAACATATTCTAAGACAGGAAATTTACACAAAGAACTCTGAACCAAGAACTCTAAACCTTAATAGTTCTTGCCTTAGGAACTCAACAGTCTTGTCTTAATTTATAATAGGTTTAAGTTTTTGGTTTATTTAAACTTCTTGTCTCAGGTTATGTTGGGTTAAGTATTCTTAGTTTAAAGTTCTTGGTTTAAGCTTTCAATTTATTTGTTTTGGATTTTTAGGCATTTTTTTGAGGTTATGTTAAAATTCTCAACTGATCTGCTAATTCCGACCTCATATTCAGTTTCAGAGCCCCAAATTATGTATAGATATAGTGATCAGCTCATTTAAGCTTTTTATTTACTTGTTTTGGGCATTTTTAAGGTGTTTTTTGAGGTCAGCAAAAATGCAAGAGCCAATCGGGCAAAACGGACATCAGATTCGTGTTCAGCGGGTCAAAATGAATGGGAATACATAGGTCTTCTCGCATCCTACTTTTTTTGTGTGTGCCTGTGTAATGAACAAAAAAATAACAAAGTAGTAAATTAAATCGTCAATTGTTCAAGTAGTCCATGTAAAACGCGGGGTTTGACGCTCGGAATGCCCCCCTCATCGGGACTACTTGTAATTTATGTTTTTTGGGTCGCTGATCACGAAAATCGGGGTCCCGCGGCTCTAAAAATAGTGCGTCACCCCTAAAAATGCCAAAAACCACCCCTTTTGGGAATAATACTGTAAAATAATGTTATGAATGTGCTAATTGTAATGACATTTTGCCAGTTCAGTATGTTCATCTAATGTAAGGATAAATTTTATGCTGAGGGGGTGAAAATACCCCTAAATTGACGTAAAATGGAAAAATGATGGAATTTTTTTTTAATTCACTTTTTGATTTAAATTTACATAAATGGGGATTGTATAATGAAGAAAATTTGTTTCCAACTCTTCAGGGGTGAAAACTGGAAAAATGATTGAATTTTTTTTTATTCACTTTTTGATTTAAATTTAGGAGAATGAGGATTGTATAATGAAGAAAATTTTTTCCAACCCATCAGGGTGAAAACTACCCCTGCATCGCCTTTAAATTGAACTAACGCGTAGAAATTAAGTAGAGATGTATACTTTTTAGTTTGCTTGTAATTTCTGATAAACTTCCGTCGAAAAAATACCACAAAATTTTTCACCCCTAAACGTTAGTTCAATTTAAAGGCGATACAGGGGTAGTTTTCACCCCTGAAGGGTTGGAAAAAATTTTTCTTCATTATAAAATTCCCGTTCATCTAAATTTAAATCAAAAAGTGAATAAAAAAAAAATTCAATCATTTTTCCATTTTACGTCAATTTAGGGGAAGTTTCACCACCTCTATAAAATTTGTCCTTAATTTAGATGAACGTACTGAACTGGCAAAATATCATTACAATTAGCACATTCATAACATTATTTTACAGTAGTATTCCCAAAAGGGGTGGTTTTTGGCATCTTGAGGGGTAACGCACTATTTTCAGAGCCGCGGGACTCCGATTTTCGTGATCAGCGACCCAAAAAACATGGGGTAAAAGTAGTTCCGATGAGGGGGGCATTCCGAGCGTTAAACTCCGCGTTTTATATGGACTAAAGTGGACGAGTAGTAGAAAAACAACATATATTTCTTTCAGAATGTAAGTTTTTTCATGTAATTTTCAGTGGTGAAAAACTATATTTTAAACAAATGCATATTTTCGCGCAAACAAAATCTTTTATCTCTGTTCCCAATGGGCATAGAAAAAAAAAACAGGTTTTTTAATTTTTTTTCTATTTTTGTATATTTTTGATGCATAATAATAACTTTAATTTTCGAATAGAGTTTTGATTTGTTTAAAAAAGATAATTTAAAGAAAAGCAAGAAATGATTTTAAATATTTCAAAAAACAATGTAGGTTATTAAGCCCAATAAAAAGTACATGAAAAAACCTTCATTGTAACAAAAAAGATGTTGTACGACTTGATGCATTTACAATCGACTATTCAATTTTCGATAGCTATTTTTTTAGGCGTTCGCCTTAATATTATGCCATGATGATTTAGCTCAACTAGAAGCGTTACTTCCTAAAATTTGGTTGAAATGTATGCATTATTACTTAAGTCACCGTCAATTGTTTAAAGGCTATCGATTTTAATTGTCTTAATTTCTTCGACAAATCGACGAGAAGGGTTCGGTACATATCTAGTTTTCGTCGCAATTTCATAATAAACATTCTAGTTTGTTGTTTATTGTGATATGAACTAAACAACCAGAGGTAGCTAAGAAAAAAGACGAAATACTCTACTTTAAACATTGTTTTGTTTACTCAAATACCTTCCGGAACTTAGATTGAATCCAAAACTTTTTGCTACACCAAATAAAATCAATAGGTTTTTATGTAGATAAAAGGCTTAAATAAAATTAGGTTGTGTGGCATCGTTATCGACCTTAATTTAACCTTTTATTACACTGTAATAACTAGGTTTTTAAAGTTATGTGAATGTATTTTAATTTGTAAGCATAATTTCACATTCGTCTAATAGTCTCTTTTTTGTATTGTTTTGAGGAAATGCTTGCCCTGTATGACTGATATGCTCTAATTTCTTACAAATGTTCGAAATTTGAAATAAAAATTTTCAGTCTAACTACAGTCATCATGTTTAATATGTATTAGCATTCGGTAGCACACGAATGCAACTTTCATTATTAAAAACACCTCAATAGCATTTTGAAGTTAAATTGATAGATCCTTCAAACTACGTAAAAGTACTTTCGAACCTTATAGACACACTATATTATATAGTTTTGATACCTTATATATCTTCATATTTTTGTATAGTAATATTTTGCTCTAAAATTATAATAAACACAGTTTATGTAAAAACCTGATCATTTGTACGCCTCTGGCTATCGCCCTGTATGGCGGATATGGCCCAATTTCAACAGGGAGTATTTTACCACACTATTTTACATACGCGCCAAAGAAATAATTATTTTAAGTCTAATAGAAGTTACCGTGTTTACAAGAAACGATCTACACACACACATACATTCGATAATTGAGTTCAACCTATTATGAAACGGATTTCTGTACGATTTTTTTTTTCTACTATGACTATTATAATTTTTTTTTTTTGGTTAAAATATACCTATCTGATTAAATCAAATAGGTATAATAATAAAATAATGTGAATAGGGATTTAATAGCAAAATTCATTTCATAAACGAGTTTATAAGATGAGAATTTTAGGGCCAATAAAGCCATAAATTCATTTTCTACGCCATGCTTTAAGCTGTTCAATTGTCAACAGAAAAGGTTAGCAAAGATAATATTTTACAATTACAACAGTATTCAAGTAGAGGGATGCTCTTAAAAATAAAGTTAACCATGAACATGTGTTGCTAGTAAAATCTACCAGAAATTCAAATATTTCTCTCTCGATCCTAGTAATTGCATCTCAAAAATAAAAATACCAAATTGTTCCCAATAAAATTTGAAATAAATAAAACTTCTAAATAAACTTTCTGATAATTTGTTAATTTGCAAAAAATATAAAATTGTCTTTTTTGAATAATATAAAGAATATAATGTAGTAATAATACACAAATCATAATGGGAGTATTCCCTTTTATTGAGCTAAACATTGATGTCTAATTTTAATGAAAAATATTTATTTAAACAGCTGAAAATAAAAAAGATTTCGAAATTTCAGTTGATTAATGTTTAAATGCACCGACTCATAGAAGCGCATTTTTTAAAATATAAGTTGTTTTAATGTATTTTGCAGCACAATTAAGAACATGTTTTTTTTTTAATTTAAACATTTTTTTTTTGGAATTTGTTTATAATTTTCACAGTTGTAATTATAAACAAATTTTAATAAGTCTGGATTTTTATGAAATCAAAAACTGTCAAGAATTATGAATGTAGATGAATAAACCAACATCTGAAAAACAGAATGTGATTTACTTGAATTTGGGGCCGAGATACGTTAATTTTTGTGTTTTGGTGTCTTATAAATAAAAAAATTGATATTTCTTCTTCTCTAAAGTTAGTCCTCAATGTTTTGGTCTCACTTTCTAAAATTGTAAACTAATTCCAAAAAAATCGTTTATATGAAGAAAAAAAGTGTTTTTCTTATTACCATCATCAAATATTTGTAAAATTATATATATAAAAAAAATAATTGCCTTCTTACGAGTCTACGCACTTAAATAATAAATGATTGATATTTCAAAATTTTTTTAGATCTTTAGTCGTTTAAATAAATATTTTGCGCTATTTGGTAAGAAGGTTTAGTTTACCTGCAAATTTTTTTATTTCTTTTATAATTACAATTCACATTTTTTAAAACGTCTCCCCGTAAATTTTAGCAGTTTTGGATAAGGAACAGAAAAATATTTCTAAGAAACCTATTAGATACCTTTCGATTTATACACAATATTTAAAATACTAGCATCCCAAAAACAACTCAGTCTTGGTTTGGACACCTTAAAAAAATGGTCAAGCTTCTCAAGTAAATCTGGAATTAAAAAGTATGTAATGTTTGGTTGATCCATTTAAAAACCGAAAAAGTCGTACTACATATATATTTCCTCTGCATTTTCAGTAGCAATTAAGTAGGTATTACATGATTTTTAAAATTAATTAAACAGCCGCCCAAAAAAAATATTTTATTTTCCAAAGGTGAAAGACATCTGTCCTTATGTTTTTTGGGAGGCTGGTTCCAAATATCACTTCAAAAATATATGTTTCACTGCACTAGTTTTTTTGGGGGGAGTACACCACCATAATGCAAGAGCCATTTTAAACGATTCAGAAGTTTCATTTCAACGCATGTCGTGCTATTAGTTTTAAAGGCCATTAAACCCCGAATTTAGGGATAAAATGTCAATTTGCTAAAAATTGAGCAGTGAAACATATCTTTTTGACGTGATATTTGGAATCAGCGGCCCAAAAAACATGAGGACAGATGTCTTTCACCTTTGGAAAATATTTGTTTTTTTGTGTGGCTGTGTTATATTTTTATTCATTTGCTTTTATCATAAATAGAAGATAATATTTAGGTATTATGCAAATCTAACATACTTTTTTATTACTATAAAATTACCTACTTTGTGTATATTGGTGCCTCAATCTGGTCATGCTAATATACACTAGTTAGGTAAACACTTTAAAACACTCATTATTGAAGAACTAATCAAAACAACTACTCTTCTAGCTAATACTGACGAAGTATTGAATTATACGATAGGATTCCTAGCATTCTAAAGCAAAAAATATATTATAACATTTATTTAAATTTAGCCATTCACACTATTTTATTTTATATGAAATTATCTACTTTTTGTATATTGTTACCTTAATCTGGTCACGCTAATATACTACTTAAGTAAACACTTTAAAACACTCATTATTGGAGAACCAATCAAAACAACTGCTCTTCTAGCTAATACTTACAAACTGTTGAATTACATGATAGGATTCCTAGCATTTTAAAGCAAAAAAATGTTTATATTTATTGAAATTCAGTCATTCACAGCAACTATTGAACCTTACATTCTATTTCAACTCTAGAAAAGTACAAGTTTTTTCGAACTCAATCCGGTCACGCTAATATATATTAGTATTACATGAATTTAGTTAACTCAAATACTAAGTATTAAGTACATCAAGTTATTACTTTTTTCTTCAAGCGTATTAAAATGTTTAAACAGAAGTAGAAGTAGGACATTGTTTTACTAGTAACAAAATGTTAGTACCGAACACCACCGTAGTGGACATTGTTTTACTAGTAACATAATGTTAGTTCCGAAAGCGCTGCCGTAGTGGGTATTGTTTTACTAGTAACATAATGTTAATACCCAAAGCCACCGGTGGCGCGCTATCCACTAGCCACTTGTCATATTGTGTCAACATGTAAGACTGTAGTTTGAATATTTGTACATTTATGATAAATAAATGAATTTTTGCATTTGAATACGCTTGAAGAAAAAATAGTATATATTACACGGAGTAGAACGCCTTTTTTGTGTTTCGCCCAGTTTGCAAATCCTGGGCTCAACACAAAAAAAGAGTGCGTTCTACTTCTAGTAATATAATATACTCTTATATTTACATTTATTTAATATTTAAATAATAAAATAGCTAATAACCCTCGAATGATCTTAATAACTGAATCGTGGCCAAAACTTCGCATCAAACCATATACCTACTTAAAAAAAAATAGTAGGTACTAATTTAAATTAACTATTAATATTAACATGAATAGGAATGTAAAAGCAAAATTCATTTCATATACAAGTGGACAGTAAATAGACAAATAAAAGGCACAGTTTACAGTACCTCTCAATTTTTGGAAGTAATAAAAAAATTCGTCATGCGGAGGATACATTTGAGGGGGAATACCGATTCACTATTATCGTTAAGTGGAGTCAAATTAACCATCCAAATAAGATAAAGAAGTAATTGTCTTGCTGCAGCGATTTTATGATTTTAATTTGCTTTAGATGTGACAACAAGTGTAATGAGAAGTTTTAAATTAAATCTGCTCATCCTATAAAATTTAAACAATTTATGTGCCAAAGCTAAAATTTTCTGCTATTTTCCTTTTTATCTTTGGTCCTAGTAACCGCATCGCAAAAATAAAAATACCAAAATATTCGTAAAAATTTTTGAATAAAACTAGATCGACAAATAAACTGTCTGATATTTATTAAATTGTAAAAGAATAAAAAACGTAAAATTTTTTTCCTTAATTTAAGAAATGAAACGAAAGATAATTTCTCTTATTTCTTATATTCCCTAATCTCTAGCCACATAAATAGTTATTTTTGTATCTAGGGTGCAAAATACTACTTTGGTGATCGAGAACGATCATCATGACGAGGCGCAGCCGAGTCAAAAAATCGTTCAAAAAATCGTTCGAGATGGCCTAAGAATTTTGCTCTCGAGATGCAAACAATATTTTTTCTACAACTTTCGTTTGATTAAACTAAAACCATTAGTTAAAAAAAATCATATTTTTGAACTAGATGTTTGTTTAATTCTCGTGTAAACATTAAAAATTATAAAAAGTAGGCAATAATAGTATGTGATGTGCAAAATATTTTGCACCCTAATGCGCAAAATATTTTGCGCACGGTGTCATGGTAACGCAAAAAAAATAATGTCAATGAAAAAATGTCTCATTTTAGATACTGACATTAATGCGCAAACAGCCTTTTTTTGACAGTTGTAGAAAAAATAATATAGCGAATTAATATTAGTCATAATAATTTATTTCGTATGCAATCTTTATACTACAGTGAAGGGAAATCAAGATGAAATGATATTTGCTGTGATTAAAATTGGTGACAAATAATATGCCCTAAAAAAATCGCTAATAGTTAGCCATGGAATCACAAGTGTCTTGGAATATGTCATAAAACGGATCTGTGCTTTATTTTCTGAGGAGAGAAGGTGTACAAGTGAAATTTTTAAAGCATTTGGATTTAGTTAATGATGTAAGGAATCATAGTAAGCCAGAATTGTACTAATTTAATTCAAAATAAATATAAAGATATTTTTCATAATATAAACGCCATTGTCTAATCATTGCTGTCAAACCAGGGAAATTTCCACTTATTAATCACATAGGTAGGTGCTCATGGGTAAGTAAAATTTCCAAAAAATTTGATGGTTGTCATAGCAACAATGACAAAATAAACGTGTCCGATTAGCTAATAATGATTGGTATACAATTTTCAACAATAATACCTCTGCAATTTATTTATTAGTATGCCCATTTTAAATTTTTATAAAAGATTCTAAATCTTAAAAAAACCATTGAAAAGAAGTGTCTTAAAAATATATTTTCTAAATGAAGAGTGCGCAAAAAAATTTGGAAAATGATATCACTGCATTTTCTTTAAATTAATATGTAAATTTTAAACATTAAAACACAAAATTAAATTATAAATAATTTTTGTATTTGTGAATCAACTGTTTGAAAGTTACACGCTTGTCGAAACTGCGGTAACGTTCGGTTATAACAAATTAATGATAAAAAACAAAGAAAGGTGTTTTCATATGTTTCATTATGATTAATTATCACAATGTAATGGCTTCCACTATTTAATTTGTTTAATCATTGTTGAAAATAAATCATTTTAAAACATTTTTTGAATGGGGGAAGTCTCCATATTTTTCTATTATTTGAATCTCCGAATATCTACCTTTTTGCAGAAAATATAAACTTAGGTTTTACTAAAAGAAAACTTTGAGAAAGTAATAAAGTTGTAAACATGCACAATGCAATTTACAGGAAATTTTAATAACCGGTAAATCGGTAAATAAAAACCGCTGCCCAAGGAATCACGACTTCCACATCCAGACTCTCTATCCAAGTCACTCACAACAAAAAACTTTGTATGTTAAAATAATTGTTTATGGAACTTTAATAATATAATATTTGAAATCCTCTACCCCAAAAACCCATAAAACGATACCCCACATCGGTAGTGGGGTAGGGGTGGTGATAGGGGGGTGGTAATGGGGGGGGGTGGATGAAGTAAAAAAATATTTTGAGGTTTCCGGTTCCTGTACATACACTAAATCACATTTTTTTTTCATCCCCTTTAATAGGGGGTGGGGGTGGTAATGGGGGTGGCTAATGCCAAATTTTTTTTGAGACCTTGTATATACTAAATACCAATTTCGTGGACTCTTACCTGCTCGATTTATCCATTTACCCCAAATTTACCCCAATTTTCACCCCAACCCTTCGACGGAACAAGATGAAAATATAATCCAGTCCTTGATCTCGTTAAAGCACATATGTGTACCAAATTTCAAGTCAATATCTTAAACGGTTCCAGAGTAAACGTGCGCACAAAAAAAAGTTACAGACAGACAGACCGACAGACAGACCGACAGACAGACCGACAGACAGACCGACAGACAGACCGACAGACAGACCGACAGACAGACAGAAACTTTTTTTTCGCTCAAACTTAAAATCTCGACGTTTCATGACATTTTAAGCCTATTTGGACAATAAAAATTTTTTAAAATTTTTTTGTTACTATACTTCCACTGGACGTGGAAGTAAAATGAACATAACCGGTTAACCGGTATTTAAATATGTACCGAAATATGTAAAAAAATTATGTAATGAAGGTTAGGTTAGAGGCAACTTTTTGATGTGCTACAAAATGTTTTTACCGTAATGTGCTTGAATTAGAAATTTTATTTCTACCGTGTGGTCCACGGTACACAATGATTCTTTTCTCCATAATTCCCGCCAACTAATTAGTTTAAAATGTGTCATATATTCCTTAAAATGAGCAGTGGTCCATTTACTTTAAAATTCAGTCAAAGTAAGTTCTAGTATCTTCTTTTGTGTCTTATTATTAACACGTGTTTGTTACCTCTCTGTCCCTTTTCAACATTACATTGAACCTTTCTGGAATCTTATTCATTTTAAACATTTATGTTGCAGGCACTTTTTCTAAGAAACTATTCAGTTTTCATTAATTTTATATAATTCTCTGTTACTTAAAATTAAATGGAAAACACATATTACAAACAAATAATAGAAAAGAAAATGGGACTTCTATTAAAAAAAAATGTTTAAAAAGATTTATTTTCAATAATTTTTGAAAATTTTAATTCTTATACTAGTTTAAAATTGACATATTGAATTAAGGAAGGTGGTTTTATGTTTTTTGTACACTCCATGGTAAGCTTGTTAAAATTTTTCAGCTTATATATTTTTTCCATGGCATTCTTTCTACTGAGATGTTAAATTTTATTTTTACTCAGCCATTCTTAAATTGGAAAAAAGGAGTATAAAGAAAATTGAACTTCGGATTACGAAAGAAAGTTACTATTAAAAATAAAAAAGTTGCAAACTTCGGCTAAATTGGAAGTAACCCAAAAAAAATTGTGTGCCGGTGACTTCAAGTAACCAAAAACATTTTATAGTACTTTACTTCCTACTGAAAAATGCCTAACGCGCCCATAGAAGTTTCACGGTAAAAACTTGTCCCCATCCTTTATCTAGAAAGATAAAAGTTTCTCGCTGTATTAATGAATGCAATTTTTCACTATCGACATGGTAATAAAAATCCATATTTTCTACACTTATTAAAATTTGACCTTCATATTAACAGTTATTGTTAACAAATATGTAAATATGCTAATATACTAGTTAGGTAAATACTTTAAAACACTCATTATTGGAGAACCAATCAAAACAACTATCTTCTAGCTAATACTGACGAAGTATTGAATTACTAGTATATTAGCGTGCCCAGATTAGGGCAACAATATACAGAAAGTAGGTATTTTCATAATAAATAAGAAAGTGTGTAAGTTGTGATTTGCATAATACCTAAATAATATTCTCTAATCATGATAAAAGCAAATAAATAAAAATAATCGATTGTAAATATGTAAAATATAAAAAAAGGTGAAAACTTGAGGCCAATTGATTGATCATTTTTGAAAAATAATTAACGTAATCTAAACGTTGCCTATACTTTCGTAACTACTTTCGTTAACATAACCTGTTTGTTATGAATAGCTCCCTACTGAGAAGTGCCTAATCTTTGTTAATTACATTTTTTTTCAGAGTTTTTCAACTGATACGTGATATATACAATGAGTGTCAATATCACATACAATTATTTAGCTTACTTTTTCAGAATTTTACTTGACTATTTCCTGTATTCCTACAATTACTCTACCTATATTGCCGCATTGTCATACGTATATTGTAATGACAATGCATAGTCATTGTTCATCCCTGAACTAGCTTCATCTGATAATGTAATAAAATTGTAGTATCTGTCTGTATTATGTTCTTTCAGGCAGGAGGAGTCTGGCCTATCTACAAATTGTTGTTTACATTATTTCTCACTTTAAACTATACTTTATAATCAGGGCCCCAACAGAGGAGGGGGGGTAGGTCCAGTAGGTACCGTGGTACCAGGGCCCGACCACTTAGAGGTCCGAATAAACTAGGAAACGCAATGCAAAAATATTAAACTAATTAAAATTTGGGTACAGGTAGTGTAGTTATAATGAAAGGGGCCGGGGCCCATGATTTGATGTGAGTGCCTGTTAATAAAATAAGTCTATGAACTGAAAATTGACAAAACTTTGATGCACCGACCATTTGAACCGTAACTAAGATAATATATAAACATATATAAACATATATTTATTACGGCACTTGTCCCTTTTATAGACAAGAGAATGGGATAACTCTGAAAACAACCTATTTAGCAGCGTTAACAAATTTAAGAGCTAAAGCTCCATATACTTTATAACTTTCACCCAAACTAAATCTAAGAGCATATTATATATGTATAATTTTCTGAAAAGGCATAAATAAAATCAAGAGTATCGAAATCAACCGCAGTTTAATCTTTTATTGCAATTAAGCCGCGAACGTAATTCGACAATTTCTCCTACATTCCTAAACCGATTAAAATAATTTTTTGATAGGCTTTTATAGGCAACTTTATAGAATGGTACGAGCCTATTGAAAACTAAAGAAAGAAAAACATTTTTTTCTTGTGTGAAAAACAAAAAAAAAATATATTTTTTGTTGACTTCAATATCCCAGTATCATTCTATCAAGTATTTTCTAAAAGCCTGTCAAAGTATTTTCTCAATCGGTTCATAGGAGAACTTGTCGAATTACGAAATCATTTTTTTAAGCCACACCGCCACCCTTAAAGCAATTGTACAAATTCAACAAAATATATTAACGTTGAGATCCAACGTTACCGTATGTAACAGTTCATACAAAATAAGGTAATAAATTATATTTTTAAATCATACTACCTATTACACTATTTCATAATATAATATTTAGAATCAAAAGATTGTAAATAAATTGACATTTTTATTAGATGAAATTAATATTTTACTCGCTTATTGTTTTGTAATATACATTTTTGTGATTTTAAGAATTTTTGAGGGAAACAATTATTATATTATTTACCTACGATCACTACTGTAACTAGTCAAAAACACACTACCTGACATCTATGTAAGTTGAACTTTACATATTGTAAACAAATCGCACTGTAAACAAACCGCACGGTAAACAAAACGCACGGGACACGCAATTATCGGTGGCTTATATCGCTGACGCGGGGTTTAAAAAAACAAATGCGCCTACGTAATTTTCAAACGCTGTCAAAACTGACATAATATTTGTTGAATAATATTGTTGACAACTAAATCAGGATTTTACTAAATAAATAAATGATCGTAGGTAATAGTATATTACGTAATGCGAATTGTAAGAAGCATATTACGCACGAATGGAAAAGTTACGCACGATGCCGCGTAGCGGCGAGTGCGTATTCCCATGAGTGCGTAATTGCTTTACAACTCGAATTATGTACTATACTTTACCTACGATCATATTTATTTATTTATTTAGTAAAATCTGGATTTAGTTTACTAGTCAACAATGTCATTCAACAAATATTATGTCAGTTTTGACAGCGTTTGAAAATTACGTAGGCCCATTTGTTTTTTTTAAACCCCGCGTCAGCGATATAAGCCACCTATAATTGGGTGTCCCGTGCGTTTTGATTACCGTGCGATTTGTTTACAGTGCGTTTTGTTTACAATGCGTAAAATTCAACTTACATGAATGGCAGGTAGTTTGTTTTTTACTATTTACAGTAGTGATCGTAGGTAAAGTATAGTACATAATTAGAGTTGTAAAGCAATTACGCACTCATGAAAATAACTTTTCCATTCGTGCGTAATATGCTTCTTACAACACTCATTACGTAATATACTATTTTGTACGACATGTTTTGAAATTAGCCGAACTGTCAATAATAAATGTCAGTTACTATTGGTATGTCATATACACAAATTCACACTGTATTTTACAATAACTAAAATTGATATTCTAATTACATGTTTTCATAAGTGATTTATCACCACTGAATAATAAATAATTAATTTGTTTCTTTTTTAATCAACCTCATCTACTTGTCTTTTTTTTTTCAAATAATTTTCTAGACCTCAATTGAAACTAAATATAGAATATGATGAGTCAACATCCTGGTTGGCATTTATAGCAGCTTTGTGAGCTGATACCCCGCCAGGTTAAATAAAGGCATTTTTATTTATTTATTTATTTATTTAATAACAATTTTTAGTTCACTCTGAGAATTATTTCTCATCTTATTTCCTCTATTTCTGCAATTACACCACAGATATCGCACGTATGTGATACGTTCCAAAAAGACAAGCAACACAATGGCCTATTTTTACAGAGTGCGTTAGCAATCCTAAATGTATTAACAACACAGTGAGTATCTAAAGAAAAAGTGTCTTCTCCATATATACGGTGCCAGAACGCATATACATATCGGGAATATATAGGGAGCCACTTGCTCACATTAAATGCGGAAAATATTGGGTGCGAGAACGTCAATTTAGTTTTCGGTGCCACTTGGTGATTTTACGCGTATATATATATATATATATATATATATATATATATATATATATATATATATATATATATATATATATATATATATATATATATACATAGCAGGGCAGTATTAGTCCGGAGAATAGCTGATAGTTGCAGTCTGGTTTTTATTATTTATATATTTAAAAAACATACCTACTACATGTGCCCATATCAGGGCTACTGCTACTTCGACTGTAATGGCTGGCATGAGAGCTCCTTTGAGTAGGAATAAGTCTTTCGGCTGATGTCTGTTGCAATCGAAATTTTAGCGTTTTGTAGCAATACATGTTATTGCACTTAACGTGGTCAGGCTTGTAATTCGTAATTCAGCGCTCGGCGGGGCATTAGTCGGGAGAATAGCTGTTGGTTTTATTTCTTATATATTTAAGGAAATGTTTGACAAAAATATTTCACTAGTAAATATTTTGCCCTCTAAAAGCATTCATACAAAACTATGTGTTTTCGCCATTTTGGTTTATTCCACTTTTTAATTGCTTGCAAGATATCATTTTTAGTAATACGGGTGCAGAAAATGGTCACATTTAGCATTTGTGAAATACACGCATTTAGCTTGATCAAAAAATCACTCTGTACATTTGTCTGTAGTAAGCTGAACATTCCTAATGTTTATTACATTCATTTGTTTATATGGGTAAATCAGAACACGTTCTGTAAAGATTAACTTTAATATCCATTTTTTTACAAATGACTAACGACTATAATTAAACCGTCTGCCTTTTTTGCAGTACTTTTTATTAATTTTAGACGGTAAAACCGCAGAGTGCCAGGAGGGCTCGGTTGAATGTTTTCATGCCACACACCTTTCAATGCCCTCTTTGAATTGATTTCTCCAAGCATTAATAATTTTTATTTTTAATTTCCGGTATATGAGGGCAATAATGATTTACCAACTCTCTCCGGCTTTCCATGCCTTTTTGACATAACCGTCTAAGTTTTTCATGCCGTTCGCCAAAGTGCTTTTGTCCGTTATTAGTGTAATATTTTTATTTTCATTTCTTGATTCTGTGATCAGGGCAAACGATGTTCATTAAATATGTTTATATTCCCTTTATTGTACTGGTTTAATTACTTTTTCCATATAACGTACTAAGTACAGTAACTAGAGGTTTTAATTTAGGAAAATGGTCATGTAAATTAAATATCCTTTTTTTATCATTTAATAATGAATGCATTAAAAAACATTATTTTGGGTATTTAGCAGATAACTTACAAAGAAATCATTCGTTCTTTTTATATATTATTGATTCAAGTCTGATCAGTAATCAAATTAGTATATGAACAAAGATTTATGATGGAGTATCCTCTAGGTAGGGCTAGTGGAGATACTGTATAAGATCTCAAAACGGAATCTACGTCAATTGGTTGCAGGAAAATAGTCGCGCAACAATTGGATGCGTTTATTAAAAATAACCATGTAGGCACACTCTAACTTAAGAGTCTGGGAGGTAGCGTCAATATTTTATGCGTCATTTCAACACGACTTCTTTTTTTTTTAATGTTAGTTTTCGTTCGAAAAACAACTAAAATAAGTGTCAGCTGACGGGACCGTGGAGATGAAGAGCGTGGGAGGCTGCGCATTTGGTAAAATAATTTTGTTTTTGCGTCAATCCAACAAAGCTACAAAACTATAAATAGTTTATTTATGTAATTTATTTATTTATTTAATTATACACCATCTAACAGTATAAATCATTTACAAGATGGGAAACAACACACATTTAATATAAACTACACACCATATATGAGTAACTAAAACTACAAATGTAATACAAAGAAAACAATAAGAATAAAATTAAAATTAAACTTAAATAAAACAAAAAACTAGAGGAAGCATTATACTCTTCGCCGATTTACTGAGCTTTTTATATAATTGTTACATATTTTATAGGATACTCTTCGCATTTTTCTTGTAAATAATGTTTTTGGACATTCTAAATTTTGTGATACCAACTTTGCTGTGAAAAAAAATATATGAAAAAAAAAAAATAACGATGTGAGGAATCGAACCCGGGACCCTTGGATTGCGAGACGAAAGAAAGAAAGAAAGAAAACAGATTTTATTCTTAAGAGAGACGAAATTCTTGCCGCTACACCACCATTTCTTATTACTAAAATTGTTAATGAGTGCAATATATACCAATTTATTGTGATTATTAGGAAACACATTAGTAAAATGTATTAAAAAAAAATAGTGATAGGAAATAACATTTCGCAAGGTTTCTATTTATTACAAACCATAAAAAAATGTAAAAAATATTTTTTTACATTTTAAATTACGAATAACTTTTTTATTTACCAATCTATTTTGTTGAAAAACAATAGGGTCTTTCTCTAGCTAACACTAAGTTACTCTCCAAATTTCAATACAATCGGATTTTTCTTTCTTGAGTTATCGTGCTTACAAGAAATGTGACGGACGGACAGACGGACAGACGGACATTTTGAAAGTCGTTCAGAATTCGTTCACTAATATAACGATATAAAAAATTTTTCTCTACGAGCGATATTTACTGATTTAGAAATGTGCCGATCAAATACAATATACTCTTCGTTTTTGCGAAGAGTATAATAAGGCTAACATATAATTAGGCATACGGCACATAAAAGAATGTAATAAGATGGTAACTAGCTGTAGATAACGTCTCTTATTAAGTAAAAATATCAATATCATTCGTATTGTTATTATAAGTAGAACAGATATTATATATCGATGAATATTGTAAGACGTTAGTCCGGGTTCTAGGCAGATAAAAAGTTTGGTGATATCGCGAATTCACTCTTGGAGTGTGAAAATTTAATTTATGGAGGATCTCGCAGCAATCAATTTCATGATGAATTACTTTCTTTAAGAAGTTAATGGCGTAGTTGTTACGTCTATCACTTAGGCTGCACATGGAAAACATTTCAAGCAAATCTCTTTGAGGAAAACCAATAGGTGGACATGTATCAAGAGATTTAAAGTGAAGATATTTAAGAAAACGACGTTGTACATTTTCTATTTTTGAGATGTGAATATTATAGCAGGGCTGCCAAACAAGGAATGCATACTCTAACTTCTCAGAAATGAAAAATATAGTAATTTTAGCGTTGCAATATTTGAGAATTCGTGGCTGTTACGTATGATAAAACCAAATGTGTTATTTACGTCACATATTAACGTATCAATGTGATCATTAAAAGTTAGGTCTTTGAACGTAGACGGTCGCATTAATTGTTCATTGTTTAGCGCGTAACCGTAGGTAATCATAGAATCTCTATTTGAAAACGACATAATATTACACGTTTGCACATTTAATGAAAGTTTGTTTTTAACACACCAAGAACTAAGATTAGAAACGCTATTTTGCAATGTGACGCAGTCATTCAGATCAGTGATTCTATGTAAAAGTTTTATATCGTCCGCATACATTAAAAAGTGAACTCCTAGAGTATTACCTATGTCGTTGATAAAAATATTAAAAAGCAGCGGCCCAAGAACTGACCCCCAAGGAACACCTGAGGTTGAGACATAATCAGAGGACTTGCAGCCATTGTATGCGACGTATTGTTGTCGTTCAGTTAAATATGATTTAAAAAAAGATATGAGCTTATCTGAAATGCCAAAGCTAGAGAGTTTTGTAATAAGTAAGTTGTGATTGAGCCTATCGAAGGCTTTCGTAAAGTCAAAGTATATTACGTCTGTTTGAACTTGCATGTCGATGGATTCAGATATGTATTGCGTAGCACAAATGAGATCAGTGGTAGTAGAGCGGCCCTTCATAAATCCATGTTGTTGCGTAGAAATTATGTTTTTAACATGCCGGTAAATTAAATTATGTAGTAATATTTCGAAAGCTTTACCAAAATTACAGATTATAGTTATCGGTCGAAAGTTTCTTATATCATTTTTTTCACCCTTTTTGTATACCGGACAGACTTTGGAGTATTTCCAAATGTCAGGAAATGAACAACACTTAATAGACAAATAAAATCATGAGTGGCTTTGCAAAGATATAAGCACAATCTTTCAATAAGACGCGGGAATGCCATCAGGTCCCATGGTGAGCTTGGGTTTTATTTTTTTTAAAGCCAATAGTACTTCGTGTTCTGAAAAGGACACTATATTGATGCTACTATTATTATTGTAATGTGTTACAACCCCTAGAATGATGTATTTGCACCTACTCGAAAAAGAACCTACCAGAAGATTCCAAAGTGACATCTGGAATTATCGAGAGAATGGTGGCGTTATCACAGAACAATCGAGATCTGTCATTTTTAGGTATAAAAGACCGATCGCATTCTCGGCGAAAAAGTTCGGAAAGTTCAGAAAGTTCAAAAAGTATAGAAAGTGAGGTTAAGACTTCAAGGATAAACAAAGTGATAAACATTGTGATTTTAGTCAGTAAAGTGTATTTAAATTAATAATAGTATTGTGAAGTATCCAGTCAATATTTAATAAGTGTGTTAGTGGACATCTCTTGTTATAATTTTTGGAACCCACGGAATTTGCAAGGGGTAGTTTCCTAAGGGTGGAAACACGTTACAAATTGGTGTCAGAAAGCGGAATTTTATGACAAGAGGAGCTCTGAAGTTGTGCTGGAGTGTTCGAGAAGTATTCTCGAGGTTTAGTGCTAACACAGTGGACTAATTTACTGGACATTGTTCGAGGGTTATTTTCGGACAGGAAAATAGTGTTAAGTGCATTTTTTTGAGACATTGTAGAACATTTTATTAGGACATTAGTGTGATCCTTTGAACTGAGAAGTGATAGAGACACTGAAAAAGACTTATTTAGTGCGTGAAAAATTACTAGGACTTCTATTTGAACATTAGTGGAGATTATTAAATTCTCTGAACTGGATAGTGACAAAAGACTCTGGATAAGACTTTTTCGTGCTATTTCGAGATTTGTCTGAAAAGTTCCATTACCGATATTGACGTGACAGTTAAATTTATTTTATTTTAATTTCATCGTATGCCCGTAACAACAAGAAGTATGGCATCCGATAAACAAATACAGGACTTATTCGAACAATTCCAAAAAATGATGGCTCAGCAACGGCAGGAAGATAAAGAAGAGCAAGAAAGAAAACGCCAGGAGGAAGAAAAACGGCGTCAAGAAGAAAGGGACGAATTAAAGAAAATTATGGAAGATCAGGAAATAAGACGTCAGAAAGAAAAAGAGGGTGAAGAAAGAAGACGTCAGAAAGAAAAAGAGGATGAAGAAAGACAACGTCAAGAGGAAAAAGACGAACTCAGAAAAATAATGGAAGACTTGGAAGAAAGACGCCAGGAGGAATTAAGGAAAATCCTGAGCGATCAAATAAAAATACAACAGGACGCAATCATTTCTGTCAAAAGTGAAGTCAAAGAAGAGATAAACAAGGTAGAAGAAAAAGTAGATAAGGTCGAAGATAAAGTAGGTGAAGTCAAGACCGAAGTCGGTCAAGTAAAAGGAAAAGTAAATCAGTTTGAAGAAAAGATGAGTGAGTTCGAAGAAGAAGTCAAGGGAGAAATAGACCGGCTTAAACGACAGTTGAGAGATAGAGGAAGCCAGCAGGTGGTATCATCAGGTCACCGGTTAAAACCTCCCTCCTTTGACGGCCAAAGCTCATGGACAACGTACAAGAGGCAGTTTGAGGCAGCAGCGTGTGCGAACAACTGGGATAATGAGGAAAAGGCCATGGCATTAGTTCTGGCGTTAAGGGGCCAGGCGTCAGAGTTGCTTCAAACTATCCCAGTGGATAAACAAAGGGACTTCAAAGTCTTGGAAGCTGCATTGGACTTAAGATATGGCGACCAACATCTCGCCCAATTATACCAGGCTCAGCTGAAATCCCGGATGCAAAAAGCTGGGGAAAGTTTACAAGAATTTGAAGCTGCGATAGAGAGACTGGCACACCTGGCGTATCCAAATGCACCTAAAGAATTCCAGGAACAATTAGCCGTGGGGGCCTTTTTAGATGGTATAAGGGACGAAGAGGTCAGGCGAGTTCTGAGGCTGACGAGACACCAAAGTAGTAGCGAAGCTTTGGTGCGTGCACTCGAAGTAGAAGCCGCTTACAGGGATACGCCAAGGTCAAGAGTGCGAGCTGTGACTCTCGAAGAATCACAACCAGAAATGAACCAGAACCCCTTGCTGACTGAGATGCAGAAAATATTCACCAAATTATGCGATAAATTGGATGGCCTCGGAAACCAAGAAAAACAACAAAATAGAGGAAAGCCGAGCGGAGGTATTAAATGTTTCAACTGCGGCAAGGTAGGACACATGAAGCGAGACTGTCGACAGCAGAATTCGGAGAGTCGAGTAAATGCTGTGAATCTTGAAGAGAAGCAGGAAAGCAGTACCAATGGGGTTGTTCTGGCTAGGGAATGCAGTGACCCCAGAGAAATAAAGATTTCCCAGCTTCGAGGAATTTCGAATAGTCTATTGTTACAAGGCCACGTGAATGGAAGGAAATGTTTGTTTACCATCGACACAGGTACTACGTCATCAATAGTACGGCCAGGATTTATATCAGGCATAAAGATTACCAAGAGGCAAAATGAAGTGATCGTCCGGACAGCTACGGGGGACAGGGCTACGGTTCATGGAGAAGTAGACCTGGGTTTGCAGATTGGACAGTTAAGGTTCGACCACAGGGTCATCGTGGCTGACATCACGGATGACTTCATTTTGGGACTGGACATTATGGAACAGTATGGGTTTATCGTTGACGTAGGAAAGCGAGTCTTAAGAATTGGGAACGAACAATTTATTCTGTCAAAAGTGAACAACCAATACGAGAAAACCAGGCTGTTGACAACGCAGGTAGTCAAAACTCCTGCATTATCCAGAAAACCAGACAAGGAAAATTGCAAGCGCTACCCTCAGGTGAGAAAAGTGCCGAACATGGTTGAAGTCAACACTGTCAAGGTCGATCTTCCAGACAGTTGGCCAAAGGAAACTCTGAGGCAAGAGCAATTGCGCGATGTAGAAATCGGACCCATGTTGAGAGCAAAAGAAGGCGGAACGCGTCCGGCATGGAAGGATGTTTCCAACAAAGAAGTGGGGCTGAAGGCTTTATGGTCACAATGGGATTCACTTACGGTCGTAGATGGGCTTTTGAGGAGAGCATGGGAAAGCCCAGATGGGAAGCAGGTTGCCATGCGTCTAGTGATTCCCAGGTGTCGTGTACCAGAAGTACTCCAGGAAGCGCATAATGAAACGTCCAGCAGACACTTCGGCATAAACAAGACATTGAGTAGAGCACGAGAACAGTTCTATTGGGTTAATAGTCGCCAGGATGTGGAGGCCTGGTGTCACAAGTGTAAAAATTGTGCTGCCCGTGGAGAACCATTTTCGATGAGCAACTACAGAAATGGAAGTCGAGAACAGCCAAAGAATGATCGAGAGCAGATGAATAGAACTAGTAACCGCTTGAAGGCTCGTTATGATCAGAATGCCAGTACAGGGGGATTCAAGGTGGGGGATCTGGTTTGGCTGTACAACCCACAGCGGAAGGAATGGAGATCCCATAAACTTCAACCTCCTTGGGATGGACCGTATACTGTTATTACCCGAATTAATGATGTCGTCTATCGGATTCAACGAAACAAAAAGTCCAAGATGAAGATCGTACACTTGGATAGACTGGCGAAGTACGTGAAAGAGGCTGAACTGCCTGACCGGGACGTTCAGGCTTAAGGAGGGGGCAGTGTAATGTGTTACAACCCCTAGAATGATGTATTTGCACCTACTCGAAAAAGAACCTACTAGAAGATTCCAAAGTGACATCTGGAATTATCGAGAGAATGGTGGCGTCATCACAGAACAATCGAGATCTGTCATTTTTAGGTATAAAAGACCGATCGCATTCTCGGCGAAAAAGTTCGGAAAGTTCAGAAAGTTCAAAAAGTATAGAAAGTGAGGTTAAGACTTCAAGGATAAACAAAGTGATAAACATTGTGATTTTAGTCAGTAAAGTGTATTTAAATTAATAATAGTATTGTGAAGTATCCAGTCAATATTTAATAAAGTGTGTTGGACATCTCTTGTTATAATTTTTGGAACCCACGGAATTTGCAAGGGGTAGTTTCCTAAGGGTGGAAACACGTTACATTATTATTATCATCAGACTGATCTGTTAATGTGTCTTCCGGTTCTACAGGTGAAAATGATTGTTCAAAAAGATCAGCATAAGCATTTACAATATCTTGTGGGTTATTCAAATGATTGCCACCACAATACATATCTTTAGGTATGTTAGTCACTCCCTTTTTGTTTTTTATGTGGGCCCAAAACTTAATTGGATCATTGCTGAGCTGTATAGTTTCTGAATGCAGTTTTGATATCAAATTTAATTTTAGACCTCAATCTCACAAATTCACCAAGCGCAAAGTTTTCTCCTGTTCTTTTGTGCAGCCTCAAATATTTTTCTTTAGTTCTTATATCTTTGATAATTTCAGCATTAAACCAGGGTGGGAATTTTCTATTATTTTTAGGACACACAGATTTAGGTACACAAGTTGTGAATATCTCCGATAATTTATCATAAAATTGTTGACACGCAGAGTTAATTTCAGTGTAATCTTCGAGGCAAGACCAGTCGACTTTAAGCAGTTCCTGATATAATAGTTCAAAATTGGCTTTTCTAAAATGAAATGTATTTGTATAGTTAATTGGGAAATTATTATTACACATTTCCGATTCAGTGTTCAAGGAAATTACAAGTCCGGGATGATGCTTATCTTCTTTTAACAAAACATCCAACGCTTTCTCAACTACACAACTGGTATTGCACAGAACCAAGTCAAGTAATCATAAATGAAAAAAAATGTGACAGCTGCATAGGGTAGGGAGCGAAGGTTGTCAGTTGCCCTAGTCAATATGTAAGAAAAACACGTGAAAATTCGTTATTTCAACAAAGTTGAAATTCATTTATATGATAGTTTACGATATAAATAGTTAAAAAGTGTCAGCTGATAATACCATGGGACAAAACCTGTCAGCTAGGCCTTTTAAGTGTACCGCAGCGTCCAGGTGCTCACCACGTGAGGTATCTTTAATGCCCCAGTTAACGTATGAGAAAATCATATTCGTATGAAATATTAGACATACATATTAGAGAATACTTAGAGATTGCAATCATTGATTGAGAACAGTGAGAATTAAATAATGACAATCAATATAAAAATCTTAATATTTCCTCTTATTTTAGCACATTCAATACGAATAAAACAAACCAATTCTTATCTGAATCACTCTCACTGCTGTATTCTAAATTATCTTCCTCTTCGGAAGTGCTATCTGAATGGTCTTCCGAATCTCAGATTCTCGAGAGTCATCGTTCTCATTTTCGTCTTTACAAATACCTGCCGAAAAATATTGAAAATCATTGAAGTGAATAAAAGAGAATTCATGTAGAAGTAAAAGATTATATGCATAGAATACCTGGAAGTTCCTCGCTCTCATTTATGATATTTTCAATTTTTGGTAATTGATTGCCTTGAAACCACTTGAAAATATACTGATGTTGTGTTCTTCCCATCCATAATCAGTTGGCAAAGACAAACTTGGCGTATGAAGATGTGCATCGTGAATGACTCCACAATTGAGCAATGTAAGAAGTTCGCAAAAAATGCTGTTTCAATTCTGTCTTACATGGAGGTAACATAGATCTTTCGAAATTCTGGTCAATCTTCAAGATATCTTTCTGATTGACATTATACGCCTTCATGAAAGTAGCTACGCGTACGAGATTAATATTCTTGATTCTTTTAGAACCGTACATATGACAAACAAATTCCTCCAGAATAGTAAAATTCTCTTCCAAGTTTTCAGGTGTTTGTTGAGAAATGTCAATAAAAGCCTGCGTATACGACGGACATTTCCGTAATAATTCTAGCGGTTTCTTTTTCCCTTTCCTATAAAAAGCTGGATTGAAGTCACAGCTGGTTAAAGCGTGAAAACCTGGGAGTGCTAGACACAACTGCTGACCTAATTTCTCATATATTTTATTAACGTCAACGTATCGTTCAGTACCAGTGAGAATTCTTATATGTAAATTTCTTCGGAGGGCAGGCATGTTCCCGAGCATGATTATCATTATATCTGTGTCGGAACATCTTATTGTGACTCGAGCATCAAAATCTAGTTGACACACGTGGAAAACGATTTTGCTGTCAGCTTCTTCATGTGAAGGACAAGAAAGATTTTCTACAACCGCTTTCACGGCCTTGCCATCGATTACTTCGAATTTATAGCACAAGTCATAATTTATGTAAACAGTTTTTCCGGAGAAGAAAGTTGCCATGTTTTGGTATAGCAGATGTTTTCAGAAATGAGGAGCATTGTCGTGAAGACGGTCCAAGTAGTAAATCCCCTTCATATAACGAACATTTAGACCTTCCTAGTTGCTACTATTAAAAAACATGCCTCCTGTTGTTTCAAATACAAAATATCGACATTTGAGCATCGATAAATGTATTACTTATAAAATACTTTGTTACTATTTGCGCATAATATGCTTATCTAATATTTCATACAAATATGATTTTCTTCCAAGTTTCATATGAGAACAACGATATCAGCAGGCGTGAAACAGAGTATTTCATTAGTTTGTGTTTAGAGAAACTTGAAATTGATCATCAGGTAGTTAAAAAAAATGAAATAATACGTTAGCTGGGGGCATTAAAGATACCGCGCGCGGTGAGCGCCTGGACGCTGTGGTACACTTAAAAGGTCTAGCTGACAGGTTTTGTCCCGTGGTATTATCAGCTGACACGTTTTAATTGTTTATTTATATCGCAATCTATCATAAATTAATTTCAGCTTTGTTGAAATAACGAATCTTCACGTGTTTTTCATACATATTGACTAGGGTAGCTGACAACCTTCGCTCCTTACTCTATGCAGCTGACACATTTTTTTTTCATTTATATTACATAAATAAACTATTTATAGTTAACTTTGTTGGATTGACGCGAAAAATAAAATTATTTTACCAAATGCGCAGCCTTCCACGCTCTTCATGTCCACGGTCGTGTCAGCTGACACTTATTTTAGTTCTTTTTCGAACGAAAACTAACATTAAAAAATAAAGAAGTCGTGTTGAAGTGACGCATAAAATATTGACGCTACCTCCCAGACTATAACCTAATCCAACCTAACCTATTAAAAAACATTAAAAACCTATTAAAAACTTAAAAAAAAAAATACATATCCCGAAAAATTACATACACATCCCGAAAAATTACATACACATATTTTTTATTAGGTATAGGATTATCATTTAAGATTTCTGTTTCAGTTTATATATTTTTAAGTGTGAGACTGTTGTACTAATCAGAAGTAGTAAAAGCCTCTGTCTGACGCAGAGGTTCTTTTCATCAAAATTTTTAAACATTTTTACAAAAAAATGGCGAAATGCCCAATAAACAGCAAGACAGCAAATAAATAATTATAGACAATATTCAAGTTTTGCGTCTATTTTACATCTAAATATTGTACTATTCAGTGTTATTTATGATCTGTTATCTTTTCAAGTATTTTTGTTAGAAAAGCTCTTATGGATTTAGTGGTTGTTGAAATAGTTGTTTCGTAAATTCCGTTTTCACTGTTATTTGGTTTGGCTAAAAGTTTTACTATGAAAATTATATCTTTAACTTAATATATGTTTTCCAATTTTTTTTGTGCTTTATATTTTATAATATACGTGTCTATCAATTTTTTGTCAAAGAAAAACTTAAAAGCAATGCGAAATAATATAAAAATTTCATATAATCCCCAGACAATTTCCCCGCTGAAGGCTGTACATAACACAAGGAAAAAAGCAGTTTTCGTATAAATTATAAAAAACAGGAGTAGTGGTCAGTCATCCGGTAATAATGTGGATCGGTATGAAGCTTGGACGACCATTTGGCTTCTGGCTACGACTATGTCGCTTTTTCCACTGTGCTTTTTTTGTAGCAGAGAGAGTTCATTTATTAATTTTTACAAACACGCTTAATAGGTGAATACCGATTCGATTCTACAGATGTGTATAAAAAAACGCCTGCCTAAGGAATTACCGCTTCCATATCCAGATTTCCTATCCAAGTCTCTGACAACGAAAGAAATTCAATTCAAGACTTTAATAATATTATATTTGAAATCGTCTGTTACTCCCATTTACTCCTCCCCCCAAAACATTCAACGGAATAAGATTAAAATATAACCTTGTTCCAGATCTTGTTATAATACATACGTGTACCAAATTTGAAAGAGTTACAGACAGGCAGACAGAAATTTATTTTTGCTCAAAATCTCGAAATTTCCTGACATTCTAAGCCTACTTTAACAAAAACAGTTTTTCACATTTTTTTTACCATTACTATACTTCCACGGTGTGGAAGTGATAACAGAAAAGTTAGAGTTGTAGTCGAGTGCAGTTCCTGATTTTGTTAGAAGCCAATTTTGAAATTCCCTGACTTTTCCGAGTTTTTCAAGATTTTTTCAATAAAAATTCTAGAAACATTTTGTGTTTCAAAATAAAAATTGATGACCGGAGGGAGAAATGGAAAACATTTTTTGACAAGCGGGAGGCGCAAGATTGGAAACAACTTTGGATATAAATAGTTTTAATAAATTTTCCCTAACCTTTTTTTAAAATTTATAAATTCCCTGACCTTTACAGGTTTTCACTGTTTTCCAAAAAGTATACACCCTGACTCTGTGGAAAGGGCCGTGAGGTAAGTGGCAGACATATTAAGCATAGCCCTCAAGTTGAGGCTCTAAGGGCAATTCACATCATTTGAGTTTGGGTAGCTCTAAGAAAGCCCCAAGCTCCCTGTGGCAGAAATGTAGGGTATAATCGAAGGCTAGGCAGAAAAAAAATTGTGCACTCGAGATTGAGAGCATTTCCCACCCAAAATCGGCCTTAGGTTAAAGTTTGAGATCGAATAGATACAAGAAACTTAGTGATTCACTTGGTTAATTGCGTAATTTTTTACAAAATTATAAAGGACCCCGGAACAAAACCGATGAAAATGGTGTTTCTGTGGAATTGGCTGACACTTTGCTATTTTGTGGTTCAAGTTATGCTGATCAAAAGTTTTCATCACATTGAGCAGATCCTATGGACAGTTTTTGAGATAAAGCTTGTCAAAGTTAGGTAATTTGCGTTATTTTAGACATTCAAGAATTTTTTACTCTTAAACTATTAACTTTAGCAAAATACTGCAAAGGTCGGAATATTTTTGTTCAAGACTAATAGAGCTCAAGAATTTTTAATCTATGTTATCTATGTAAGTGTTTATGAGTGGCTTCCAGCGTGATTGTGTACGTGCGTGTGTGTGTATGTATGTGCCAGTGTATACAGAAATATCGATGACAAATTTCTGGTGCAGATTCTACATGCAAAAATATATCCTACGGCCCTTTGAAAATTGCACCAAAAAATTGGTTATTATTTTATATTTCAGAAACCTTTTGATTTGCGGACGCGACTTTATACGTACATTGACAATAATACAAACTTATTTTTACATTATTTTTTTTAAATATTTTTTACCGTAAGTGGGTGGTATTGAGGTGGGGCTGTCGATATTTTGCATTCATTTCTTTTGTCTCTTATTTTTTTTTTCACTTTGGTACCAGAATGTCATTCACTGATTAAAAACACAAAAAAAAATAAATATAAAGTAATCATCAGTTTTTGGGTGCCATTTTCAAAGGGCCGTGGCTCAAGGTATTTACGGACATATTTTTGCGTGTAGAATCTGTACCAGAAGTTTGTTGTATGTGCTTAAAATTTTATCGAAAATTTTTTCGAAAGCGTGTTGCCTGGTAATATAAAGAGTGCAAATTGGCAGTTTATTATCTGATTAAATCCCGACCGCTTCAGCGGGAGGGATTTAATCTTTGATAATAAACTGCCAATTTGCACGAGTTATATTAACTAGGGGCAATTTAGCTTGAGAAAAAATTTTTAGATAAAATTTAAAGCACGAGTGGTATTTGAGGAGAATAAATAATTCATTAAGTACATCTTCAATATTATGTTTTCTCATTAATTGCCTTCAGACGTTTTCTTGTCACTTTTTAGAGTTTACTGACCTTTATTTTCAATTTCCTCATTAATTTGATATACAGAAATATTTCCAAACCGACTCATATTGTCAAAACAACAAATCTGAAACAAACGCAGTAGAAACAATGGAGATTCCCTATATTTTAAAATAATCTAGTGACGTTTCTATGGCAACTAGTAAATAAAACGAGTTGAAACCTTAGATATTTATAATATATAGACTGGCTTAACACCTTTCAGGCGTTTCTGAGGTGCAATATGACGAGGAACGATAGAGAGAACACTACATCTTTAATCTGCGAGCACTACTTTATTACCGATGTCCCGCCTATTTATTACTATACACTCATGGTTCCGAGATTGAAATAGAGAGCGCCATCTAGCGCTACCGCTACTAGAGTTATATTCCATAATAATTGTTCATTGATTCATATTTACGTATTTAATCCTTATTTTTAACTTACGAAGTTTACAAATTATGTTAAAATATTGCACAGCTTTGATTCAACTAGTTACTTTTTGATAGATTACCGTATGTAAGTAGGTACCTAGGTACATTTTTAGTTTGTTTCCAGAGCGAATGTGTTTACTTGACATTTATAATAAATGATTTCCTTAACTTTGTAACTACGTTATTGAGCTATTGAAAGCTGTGCTTGACTTGTTCCTGTATTATGAGCCGGGTATATTAAGTACAATCTTTGTATATTATTGTTACCTGATTGAAAAGTAGGTAAATTGAAATAGTTACAGATAGGCAAGGGTTATAGCCTATATATTTCAGACAGGCTTCTCTTTGGAACTGACGATTGTTTACTATATATGTGGTGTGTTTATGTTTGCTATTACATAATACAATATTACAATTTACAAGGTAAGTTAACAATTAGTAATAAGCTAGAGAAGATATTTATAGATATAAAAGCGTGAGTTGCCCTATTTGCCGAAAATATTTCACGAAACAAAACGTCAAAAAATTATCGCAGTATTTGCCGCTGCAGCGACATAAAAAATTAGAGCGATAAATTTTGCATGTTGGTACTGTCAAAAGCCGATCTAGCTTGAATTACCACTAATAATGACATTTGATTGGTGTAATGTTGTGAAAAACGGGCTCTCATTGGCTATAGCGTTAATGAGTGAAATAATCATCAATATTTTCGGAAAACCCTGTATACACTAGCACATATATACACACAAACGCAGGCACGCACGTACATAAACACGCTGGAAGCCATTCATAAACACGTACATAGATTACCCGCTACCTCGTTGTTAGGAACCTCAAGCACTCCTGGAGCGAATACCACTCATAGGATCGACTCAGTGCAATATGAATTTTTGATCAGCATGACTTTAACTATAAAATAACAAAGTTCCAGCCAATTCCACCGAAGCATGCCAAATGCAAGACATACATATACAGTGTCAGAAAATGTTTCATTTGGGTCGGCAATGAGAGCAAGCGAGAGCGAAGCAACTAGGCTATTCTTTTTTATCGTATAACACATCCTACCCGTGCCACCTGCTTTCCCCACCACATGTACGTGGGCAGCTCTGTCTGCGGGAAATGTAAAGAATTATTTGACTCGTTTTGAAAGTATAACGAGTTAAATAATTTTAGTTATTAAAGCACGTAATAATATTACCTATACTGAACAGAGCCAACTACATCCTTCCTTTGAATAAATGGTACTGAAATTTTTAATAGCAATGATGTACGTGTTTTCTTAATAGCGCGTTATTATTTGTTCCCTCTACTAGAGCACTGGTACACGCCTTTATTATAGGCGGTCTCTCAAGCCGTTGAAACTATGCCTGCCACCCAAATCCAAAATCTTCCGATACTGTATATTTTACTTAACATAAAAGTTGATAAAAAATTCTGAAAAAATTTTTGAGCTTTATCGAACTTGAACAAAAATATTTCGATCCTTGCAATTTTTTGCTAAAGTTAATAGTTTAAGAGTAAAAAATTCTTGAATGTCTAAAGTGACGCAGATTACCTAACTTTGATAAGCTGTATCTCAAAAACTGTCCATAGGATCGGCTCGATGTGATGAGAACTTTTGATCAGCATGACTTGCCTTAACCACTTAGCATGTCTGCCACTACCTCATGGCCTTTCATAGATAGACTTATAATAAAATCAGGATCTCCAGTGGTATGAAATGAACTCGAACTCGTCGTTGGCCCTCAGACTAGTAACTGTGTGTTTATCGACCGGCGTGGTTGAAAACAGGCTGTCCATGAGGTGAAGTTCTATTACCTGTGGCTTATGGTTGCTGACAGTCTTGTCTTACACCTCTCAGTGATTCTGGTCTTCATGATAAGCTACGTAGATGATTTACCATCTTGTTAAAGGAATCCGCCATGCAAATTTGAAAAAACAGGTCTTTAGTTAGCTGAACTACAGAGCAGTCTTTTTTAGTTATCCCCAGAGAACAGCTTTGCTCTGCACTACTCACAAAGGAAAGGAAATCTAAAGTATGAAAATGCCCAACTAATGGGCAGACATCCTCACTTAACAAGCGAGATTATGTGTCTGGGGGATCAGACTTGGTCGTACTCTGAATCGGAGGGGCCATATGGAAGCAAAGAAAAACATAGCATGACTTTTTGGCAGGGTCGCAGAGCAACAGGCAGGTCCTGGATATTTTCACCCTGGATCTCCCTGTGGCTTTACATAATACTATTATGTGTTTACACCCGTTTGTAAACACCCTGTATCGTGGATCCAAAAATTATAGAACTAATTTATTAACTGACGTACTAATTACAACAAATAATTACTTTACTAATATTACACTGAGTACTATTTTTTAATAATTGAGTCACTTTGTCACTTGATCTGTTCTCACTAACTGAACTGAACTGTACTGTCCACACTGGGTTTCTCCATACCTTTATATACCCAAAGATTAGAGCTCCAGAATATTCTCAACTAATCTGTAATTTTCTAATGTATGGCACCGTGCGGTTGATTGCCAAACTAACCAACCAACTTAGCTTTCTGTTACTTATACATGGAACTTAGGGGGATTCCCATAAATTCCTCACTTTAAGCGTGAACGTCCCGGTCAGGCGATTTAGTGTCCTTTACATACTTCGCCAGTCTATCCAAGTGAACAATTTTCATCTTCGACTTTTTACTTCTTTGAATTCGATAAACAACGTCTTGATTCGGGTGATGATGGAATATGGTCCTTCCCAAGGTGGCTGAAGCTTCGGGGATCTCCATTCTTTCCGCTGTGAGTTGTACAACCAAACCAGATCTCCCACCTTGAATTCCCTATACTGGAATCGCGATCATAACGAGCCTTCATTCAGTCACTAGCTTTGGTAATCTGCTCTCGGACATTCTTCAGCTGTTCTCGACTTTCATTTGCATAGTTACTTACGGAAAGTAGTTACTTATTGGCAGCACAATTCTTACATTTGCGACAATAAGCCTCCACATCCTGACGATTATTAACCCAATAGAATCGTTCTTGTACTTTACTCAGCGTCTTGTTTACACCAAAATGTCCGCCGGACGTTTCATTATTCACGTTCTGGAGTGCTTCTGGTACACGACACCTGGGAACCACTAGACGCATGGTAACTTGCTTTTCATCCGGGCTTTTCCATGCTCTCCTCAATAAACCATCTATGACTCTAAGTGAATCCCACAGCGACCATAAAGCCTTCAGCCCCACTCTTGACGTGTTTCTCCCTTCTTTTGTTCTCATAGGCCCAATTTTCTACTTTGTTCAATTGCTCTTTCTTTATCTAATCGTCTGGAAGATCTACCTTGACAGTGTTGACTTCAACCATGTTCTGCAAATTTTTCCACACGAAGGTAGTGCTTGCAATCTTCCTGGTATGTTTTCTGGATAGAGCAGGCTTTTGACTGTCTTCGTTGTTTTCTGGCATTGGTTGATTACTGTTGACAGAATAAATTGTTGCCAATCCCAATCCTTAAGATTCGCTGTCCTACGTCAACAATAAATCCATATTGTTCCAAAATGTTCAGTCCCCAAATGAAGTCATCCGTAATGTCAGCAACGATGACCCCATGGTCAAACCTTAAATGTCTAATCTGCAAACCCAGGTCTATTTCTCCATGAACCGTAGCCTTCTCTCCCGTAGCTCTCCGGACGATCATTTCATTTTGCCTCTTGTTAATTTTTATGCCCGATATAAATCCTGGCCACACCATTGATGACGTAGTACCTGTGTCAATGATAAACACACATTTCCTTTCATTTACACAGCCTTGTAACAGTAGACTATTCGAAATTCTCCGAAGTTGAAAAATCTTAATTTCTCTGGGGACATCTTGTTCTTCAGCCAGCATCGCCTCAATGGCATTTACTCTCTCAGGGCTCCATTGTCGACAATCTCGTTTAATATGCCCTAATCTGCCACACTGATAGCATCGGATACCCCCGTTCGGTTTTGCTCCTCCTTGTTGCTTCTCCTGTTTCTCCAGAAAATCCAGTTTAGCCAATAAGGGGTAGCAGAAGCTACTAACTCTAACATTAGTGACATAACTGTGTTTATCTACGGACAGTAAACTTGGTTGCTTGCCCAAACAACTGCAAAATAGACTCAGAGCTGGTTTCGCAAACCAAAAAATTGTATATAAATATACTAACATAAGCCAACTTTACTAAAAGAACACGACGAAAGAAACCAGAAATATATGTATCATTAGTACCTCAACCAACCGGTAACAGATACTATTTGATGAAATTAGTGAGACCTTTTGTTAATACGTCTATTAATTATATGCAAAATTCTTTGCAAATCAGTATACGGGACATACAAGTAGGTGAGTAGTTGTGAATTGTCAAGGGTGGATGGGGTCACTCTAACCGGTCCTGGAATTTTAGAGAAACGGCCCGATCAAACATAGAACTAGAACCTCAAATTTGGGCGGGCCAGGACAAGATCAATTTTCTTTTTTTTGGCGGGTCAAACGGCTCTAAAATTAAAAGTTAGAAATTCGAGTTTTCGTCAAAAAAATTATTTAAAGGTTCAAAGACTAACACGGAGTCTGACACAACTATAGTCTAGAGCAGACTGCTACCGTCTGTCAATATCGATCTATTTTGCAGAATTTGGGACCAACATGCAAAATTATAATAACTTTTTATAAATGGCATTAATGTCAGTGGCCGAATTTTTAAGATAGCAGTATGAAAATCACATATGAGATTTCTTTCGCTATAAGTAAGGACTAAGGAGGGAAAAAAGCTGCTGTTTTAATTTTTTTAGCAGTCGGGTTTTTTATCCTCCGAAACAAATGCCTATTTACCTCGGCCCGGCCCCAGAGCCACCGGCTCGCTGGGCATTTGCCCGTTTGCCTCCCTGTCCCACCCACCTCTGTGAATTGTGATTTAAGATGCAAAAGATACATTTGGCTACTTTGCTAGTAATTTTCAGTACATTCACATTTGTATTTAAATTCTTCGCCCTTCATGCTCCAGTTAAATTTCCCGGTCGCCCAATTTACCGCACGTCCATGTTTTAAAGGCATAAATTTGCTAAAAACCATCGTGAAACCGAATACTGCCCCTAAAAACGCTCGCGGCTAATGTTTCAAGTTAAAAAGCCCAACAGGGAAAGTTGCCGTCCAATGAGAGCTAACATTGAATAAATAATATATAACAGTTCTGTTCTTTCTGTTTATTGACTCGAATCAACTTGTAGAAAAGTTTATGTAAGCATTTGAATAAATGATGAGGTCATCCAGATAGCCCTTAGTTCGAATTCGTCAATTTCGTTTAAGGGAGCGGAAAAGAAACGCAGGTATTTGTTATTGATGTTCGAAGTTCGATCACGGACGGTTATTGCATTTGAAACATATTTCAATTCAAACTAGTGAAATATACAGAACAGAGAGGCGCTTTCTCTCACCTGACTGGTAAATCATTTTATAATTTTTTAGTCCATACAACGAGGGTTAAATAATTGATAATTGATTTATTTAACGTCGGCCTATTTTCGCGCCTCAGATCAATCATGACACTACCTCTGACCTGTTAATTTTGTGGAACCTTTTCTTTATCGAAGAATAGCTTTACATCACCTTCGATGGATGGTATGGATGGTATGTCCACTACGCAATCCCTAAGGCTGCATAGCTTCTGCGTTTAATCAGATATACAAGCCGCTATAAGGTAGGGAAAGGTCGCTGTATTTCTCTAGGGTCACCCATTAAAGCACTAATTGCGACTACATTACTTAGCTTTCCTCGAGTATGACCAAGACCGAACTGCGCTTGCTCCACATTATCAAAGTTGTAAAGCACATTCTTTTGAAGAAAATGAGCAGAATAGAATGTCCAATGTCAGGTGGATGTTATATATAGTGCCATCCAAAAGGCTTTCAATAACCATTTCTTACTTCTTTCCAAACTTAATTCAACTGGAGTTTCAGAAGCCTGCCCTTGGTTGAATCCAATTAACTTAACAGCGTGCAATTTGTTGAATACGGTGGTGACAGTTCCTGCAACTATCTTGCAAGATCTGGGGACCCTCAACGATCTAACTTTTTGACAAATAACGAATAAGAACAAAAATATAAAAATAACGTATTTTCCACATAAACATGTTCGAAATAGAGCTTTAAGAAATAGTCCAATAAAGATATCATTTTTCAAAAAAATTTCTCCCGGCAAGCTGATTTTTTCAAGGTCGATGGAGGGGTGTCTCCCGAGTATCCGACCAAAAAGTCACAGTCCACACCTCTTGTAGGGTGTTGCAATAGGGGTGGTTTCTTATTTTTTTTTTGTACCGGCTTGTACATAGTAATATTCTCTACAACTTTGCCTAATAAAATTTTTTTGTAACTTTGATTTTTGACGGTCCAGCGCCCATTATATGGGAAAATATTCACCATATTTATTTACTATAGTTCAGGAAACATACACACAAAAGGCTGAATAGCTGGTTTTTGCAGGGTGGATTGAGAACTGTCTCCTGAATCTTCAACCAATTTTTTTTTGTTGGAGACTCAGGAGACAGTTCTCAATCAACCCTGCAAAAACCAGCTATTCAGCCTTTTGTTTGTATGTTTCCTGAACCATAGTAAATAAATATGGTGAATGTTTTCCCATATAATGGGCGCTGGACCGTCAAAAATCAAAGTTACAAAAAAATTTTATTAGGTAAAGTTGTAGAGAAAATTACTGTGTACAAGCTGAAAAAAGAAAATTAGAAAAAAAAACAAAAAATAAAAAACCACCTGTATTGCAACACCCTACAAGGGGTGTGGACTGTGACTTTTTGGTCAGATACTCGGGAGACACCCCTCCGTCGACCCTGAAAAAATCAGCTTGCCGGGAATTATTTGTGAGCACACTCTATAGAGAAGGTCGACTTTTACTGTACTAAAAGGAAAGTGGTACGGTTTCCAAAACGTCAGCAAAATACGTTATTTTATATTTTTTTGGCTTCAGACCCCAAGTCTTACCAAACAACCTACGACACGTCCAAATAGCCGTGGTTGCTTCTCCAAATGCGAGTTCCAGGTAAGTTTTTGGTCCAGGATTACTCCTAGATACTTAACCTCACTGGAAAAATTCAGTACCGTTCCATTCAGCGTAGGAGCTCTCAAATTTAGTTTTCTCTTTTTGGTGAATGAAACAATAACTGTTTTGCTCGGATTGACACTAAAGTCCTCTGACGAGCACCGTTTAGATATTTTGTTTAAGACAATTTGCATGTGGTTTGAGATCATAACCTCGTGCCTGCTCATCACAGTAACGATCAGGTCATCAGCATAGCTCTGAACGTTGAAGCCATAATTACTCAGCTTGTGGAGGAGCAAGGGCGGTAAGACTCCACCTTGTGGACAGCCCCTAACTGCAGTCACGGTGGCCCACTCGTTCCCCATATTTGTGGTAATTATTCTGCTTCTTAGCATGGATTATATCCATTTGATGTATTTGTATTCCCCTTTTTCCACTGCTCTTTGTATGGATTCATAGGAGGTGTTGTCAAATAGTTCTTTTGCTGTGAATGTCTTTTCGATGCTTTTAACCGAGCCGTGAAGAGTATTTATTGTTGATTTGTCAGATTTATAGACAAATTGTTTTAAGTTTCCCTGTAATGGTTTCGCTTCTAATGTGTTGGTCTAATATTTTCTCCATTGCTTTTAGGAGAATTGAGGTTAAGCTGATGGGGCGATAAGGTTTAGGCTTTAGGTGGACGTCTGCCTATTTTTAGGATAAACGCCACCTTAACTTCCCTCCAAGCTTGTGGAATATACCCAAGAGTGTAGCTTGCTATGAATATGCTTCTCAGGCATGGGATAAGTTCCTCAATTCCATGTTGAAGCAGGGCAGGAAATATACCATCCCTGCCTGGTGATTTAAGAGGCTTGAAGGTCGATACCGCCCATTTAATTCTACTAGAGGTGAATATTTTTTCAACTAGCCTTTTTACTTCCCAGGTAGGCCTGTGGAAGTTCACCTTCGATTGCATGGGAGCCAGGGAAGTGAGAACTTGAAAGTACTCTAATGTTTTCCTAGTAGTACAAGACAGTGGCGGCTCGTGATATTGTGTGCAGAGGAGGCTTGATATTTAAAAGACAATTAACTTTCAATATGATTACAATTTGCACATTTCCTCACCACCCCTATGCTGCTAGAGGAGGCTCAGCCTCCCCTGCCTCCTCTGACGAGCCGCCACTGGTACAAGATATATTAAGCAGATGAGTTGAAAATCCGTGAAAGTGCGTCAAAAAGTACATATAACTTTTGACGCACAAGAAATGTTTGGGCACAAATATTTTGTTCGTAATCAGGAGGCCATAATACATAAGAATCAACAATCAAATTTCAGGTGGAATGTTGTCGCCGAAAAAAATCAATTCAACTGCACTAATATAATACTGTATATCTTTATTTCAATCACCGACGGTTTTTACTTACCAAATACAGACTCACATTTTAGGTAGGAAAAGTTAATTAAACAATTTAAATTAAATCAGGGGAGGCTCGAATGACAAACAATATCGCGAAACAAAGTAAGAATATGTAAGACGTGCACCACTAGACATATTTATGACATATTATGTCTGTGAATGTAATATCTGGAAAACATTTGTGTTTAATTTCAAACAATTCATGTTGTAATGCTCATTTCATCTTGTCTGCTACACAAAGGAAGTTGAAATTAGAAACGTTAATATCAGAAATTTACCTACAAAGATGCTGTAATTTCATTCTTTAGATGTTTCATTACATTTGCTACTTACTCATGTCAAAATGTATTCCGTTTACCAGGCAAATTACTTTGATGACAAAGAAATATATTATATATATAAATATTTAGGCTTTCGGCATTTGGTTACGCACCAACTAAAGGAAACAGATAAGTTCGTAATATTACATTTATAGGCGGAAATGTAATTAAGAATGCCGTCTGCTTTTAATTTATTCAAAGTTGTACTACTGTCTACTCTAACTGTGCGGCTACTTCCTTTCCGGTATAAACACATTTCATAACACATCACAGGTATATTATAATTAGATAAAAAAAGTTAGTGTCTGCGCAACAAATAGATGAAAATACCAGTGTTGATAAAATAAAAAACCGCTGCCCAGGGAATCACTACTTCCACATCCAGATTTTTTATCTAAGTCACTCACAACGAAAAAATTTTGTATGTGGAAATAATTGTTTATGGAACTTTAATAATATAATATTTGAAATTCTCTACCCCAAAAACCCATAAAACGATACGGTAGCGGGGTGGGGGTGGTAGTGGGGGTGGATGAAGTAAAAAAACATTTTGAGGTTTCTGGTTCTTGTACACACCCTAAACCACATTTTTTTTATCCCCTTTAATAATGGGGTGGGGGTAGTAATGGGGGTGGCTAATGCCAAAATTTTATTTGAGACCTCAGCTTCTCTTGCATATACTAAATACCAATTTTATGGACTCTTACCTGCTTGATTTACCTATTTTCCCCAAGTTTACCCCAATTTACCCCCCAACCCTTCGACGGAACAAGATGAAAATATAATCTAGTTCTAGATCTCGTTAAAGTACATATGTGTACCAAATTTCAAGTCAATATCTCAAACGGTTCCAGAGTAAACGTGCGCACAAAAAAAGTTACAGACAGACAGACCGACAGACAGACAGAAATATTTTTTCGCTCAAACTTAAAATCTCGACGTTTCGTGACATTCTAAGCTTATTTGAACAATAAAAATTTTTAAAAAATTTTTTGTCGTTACTATACTTCCACTGGATGTGGAAGTATAGTAACTTGCTATCAGTGATTTCTTAATCACGGTGATTTAATCACCGGCAGTAAAATATCACCCATCACTATGGCGTCAGGCAGTCGATCCAAAGCAGTAGCAGCGAGCAGAGGTGCCCACCCGTGACCAACCGTCAAGCGTAAGTGAATATTTCCGTAAATTATTTCAAGTCCAACTTTTCGGACTCTCAATATTTCTTAAAATATACCATTTTACGAAACTGTGCTAAGTAAAATCCATTGTAACGAACATTTCACAAGTGCCGTCTACACCGATCATTGCCTATGCACATTCACTTCTCCCACTACCGGGCGAGAGAAGGGATACTAGCCTGCTAGCTATTGAAAGCGACACCGACAGTGAAGTTCCTCACGAACTTCCGAAGCAGGTAGACGTGCCAGTCCAGAAGTCAGTCGGTGTACCGCCCCGTATTCAACCAGACGCGCCAGGAGCAACTAGAGGATACAAGAATAATAGTAATAATTATAATAGGTAGCGATTTGGCTGATACTGTGAACTTTTATTTGTCTTTGTATTTATTTTACTGGTTGTGTCCTCAAGATATCCGTGATATTTGCTAGTGCGGGTACCCTGTGGTCATAAAGTAGAGGTTCCTGGAGTCTTCGTAGTATCTGCTAATGCGGAGAAATCAGGCCCTTTAATTCTAATTACTGCCTGGTAACTCTTGTGTGCCCAGGGTGCGTGTAATATCTGCTAGTGCACGTAAACTGTGTCCATAGAGAGAGCGTTTTGGAGCCTTTGTAGTATCTGCTAATGCGGAGAAAGCAAGACGCTTACCCAATTTCAGGTCCAGGGTACGAGCTCACATCCAGGTGCCAACAGTCGTGCTAGCGTGGCTGACTCCGGTGTACCCAGGGTATTCGTAATATGTGTTAGTGCGCTTACCCTGTGGGCACAGAGAAAGCGTCTCCGAGGTCTTCGTAGTATCTGCTGATGCGGAGAAATCGGGACGTGCCCATATTATTATTTTTAACTGTTTTCAGGCTAGGAGCTGCAGAACGCCGTCTTGTCTTAACTAATCATACATCTCTTTTCAGCTTTAGGGTTCCTGGTATTAGCCAAGCCTGACACCTAGAGTAGCCATTTTTCTTATTGTTGCATTAGTTGTTGTTTGCTTGCTCCTGGTACATAACCTAACCGCTTTCGCCACCTGCTGTCATCTTGTCATTTTCGCGCCGTTAACCATCCATCACCGCCATTACCTCGAATTCACGCTGCTTCGCTCCCGCCTGCCATAAGTAACATCGCTGTAACCGCACCGTAACTGCACGATAGTCATATCATAGCCTGGGTACTGTCTGGTATATATTAGTAGATTTAGACTAATTTAGAGTTGATGTTGTAACTTATAGGAAATAAATAGATATTGTTTACCGAATTATGCGTTTTACTGTGTGTGTGTGTGAAAGTCTGATACATCCCAATTGACCCACTGGAATTTACTGTTTTTCTCCACTGTAGCTACTCCAGCCCTACTGCAACAGGCTGTTCTAAGAGGCTAGTGTGGGACCTTTGCCCCACGTAAAAAATTGTAAAGGTGGCGCCCGAGCAACCGAACCGTTGCTAAGGTGTCAAAAGTGACCACTTTCCGGCCTCGCCGGAAAGTATACGTCACAATATTATTAGTTATTAGGTTTCTAAGTTAAATTAATAATAATTAAATGATTATGGCCCAAAATGAAAATTAAATGAACAATTTTGAGCACCTTCAAAACTATTACCCTCAAACGAAATACCCGAACCTGTTAATTTCTTTTGATGTTGTGGTAGTAGCTTCGGTAGTAACCGATATTATGTTACTCGATGGTTCGATTTTCTTCTCCCCCATTAACACTCTGCACACTTTTTCTTCTTCTCAATTGATTCTTCTATATATGACTCTGTCACTGAAGACGACCTGGAATTAGTTATTATTTAGAATAAAAAGACAATAATATTGTGAAAAAACTTGCTTCCATCCTCCTAGCTGTTTCAATGAGATTAAATCGAAGTCAGCATCTGCCGCAAGAGACGCAGATCTTCGCCGGAAGCAATAGCTTGTATACTCTATCGGGTTCGGTAGTTTAAGAAATTCAGCAACGATAGAGGGCATTTTCCCAAAAGAATGGATTCCTACACGTTGTACTGTACATTTTCCCTTACCATAGGAAATAAAAAAAAAATCGTGTTTAACATTCGCTGGTCGTAGTTGAACATATTTCTGGTATACTTCCATGGGATCAACAGCTTCACCTTCAGCTACCACGGGAAACACTGTCTTAATGTTGGCCTTCGTATCGGGAATTGTTATAAGAAGATATCGTGTGTCTTTTTGGACAATATCTTGTTTTTTAGTGAATGTAGCTCTTCGCGCCTGCATGAAACTGATGCATGTCATTAAAGTATGATTTTAAACTTTCTTTGATTAATAAATACTTCTTATCGTCTGCATGTATCAAAAATATATTAATTTTTTGGCGCGTCAAAACTTTTGACTTTGTCGGCTCGTCACCTACCGAATTTCGCTCCAAAAAAGCTCTGACGAATTTGTTTATTTCTATATTTTCTTTGACAGACAAAACAGCTTTTATCATCGAATATCTTGATCAGAGAGTAGATGGTTTTACTTTTTGCGACTCAATAGGAAAATACGAAAATAGTCACAATAATAGTTTACATATGTTATTAATATTGAATGCAAAGAGTAGCGGCACTTACCTTTTCATGTAAATAGTTCAACATTGCATCTTCGTCTACAATTACAATGTTGTTCATTTCTTTCCATCGAATGAATGCTTCATATTCCTTTTCATAAATTTGACGAGATTTCACTGGAAGTAAATATAACACAATTTCCTTCGCTTTTTCAGATATAATTTATGGATTACCTATGCATTTTATACCGTATAAAAAGAACGCGTCAAAATTTTTTTATTTACATTAAACAATCTGGTCGCATGATAATTAAAATTCGAAGCTCACTATTTTCGAGAAATATTTGCTCTCATCAAAAATATAAATATGTTTTACGGACCTTTAACAAAAAAATTTTGTTTGTAATACGTACCTAAAATCAGTTTTTTGGGACTCATCGGAAACAGCTACGATTCGTCCCAAAAAACATGATTTAAGGTACTTGTTACAAAAATAACTATATTTGACTTTTTGACTTTCCGTATTGTATATTTTTAAAAAATAATAAAAAAATCTCTATAGATATTTATGTTACAACTGAATATTGGATTAAAAACTGTTTCGACTTGGCTCCGCAAGTTAAAAAGCTGCTTGCGAGCTTGCTGAAACTTGTTGAAACTTGCAAATCCCGACTATATAAGAAAAGGAGATGGTTTTCAACTTCATTTAACATCTAGTACTGACGCGCGACGTACACTAAAAATAAATGTCTAGTTGAGGCAGGAACCCAATAAGCTAAATTTAAATGTTATACAACTATTTGGTCTTATTGCAATTTTATAAATGCAATAAAATAGCAATAAAACAAAATTGTTGCAGAAATGACAATTATAAAACAAATTTGTTTATTAGAAATGAAGATAGTGTTTGGCAACATTTTGTCAAAAAAAGGTTTGGGCAAACTTGAAATATGTAAATAATATAAAAAGGAAATTCGGGGGCTTGTCGACAGGCTTACAAACCTCTGGGAAAGCTGTAAAAATTAGTCAAGTGAAGGTGAAAAAATTAATTAATGCCAAGCCAGTACAAGCCAAAGTGACAATTCCCAACGAACAGCAAGCAGGAATTTGAGTGGTAGTAGTTGCAGCAGCATTAGTTTAAGCTCCTTTGTTGTAAGAACATGTCAAGATAAAAATAAAGAATTAGACAAACAGGTAGCCAGATCCATTTTTGCAACAGATTGTTCCTTTGTCCATTGAATATAGAGAAATTCAGAATGCGATCGATATGTTCCGCCAGAAGGCCTCCTAGATTTCAGTTGTCATCAACCCTTTTAAATGAAATATTTGAAAAGGAGAAATTAAAGTGCTTTGAAAATTTAGAGTCAATCAGTTTGTATGTCTCTTGATGGTTGATCAAATGTTCATAATGAATCGATAATATGTGCAGTTTTGATACTAGAAAATGGAAACAGTTTTCTTATGAAAAGGATAGATACATCAAGGATCCACACAATGGTGATTATCTCAAAAACTTATCCATTGATTTAATAAATAAGTGCAAAAATGAGCATAACTGCAAAGTTACTAGTTTGGTCAAAGATAATGCGACAAACATGAACAATATGAGAGAAAAAATTGCTGAGGCCCTGGTTACCTCATTATAACATACGATGGTTCTGCCCACATACTGAATTTGCTTTTCAAAGATTTGGAAATTACAAAAGTAAAACCACACGTAGTTCAAATTGTAAAATATCACTAAAATACTCACTTGCCAAATGCTTGGTACAAAGGAAAAGGGGATTTTTGAAAAACTGTCAAATATTCAAGTTAAGAAAATGGCCGAAGACTTTTTTAAATTGTTGAGATCAATTTCTGTGACACTTGACAGAATTCAGCAGAAAGGTGCCAGTTTGTCACTTACAGTTGAGGAATGGAAAAAATGAAGTGCCATTTTTTATAGTTTTGAAGATGGCGACAGAAATTTAAAGTCTAAAGTTTAAATGTCAGATATCTGGAAGGAGATATGGTCAAACTTTAACGCCATTTCACTTTTTGGAATATATGCTGAAATAAAAACAGGAATAGAATAGAATAGAATAGAATAAACTTTATTGCTGTAGATCTTGCAAAAAGAAAGACATTAGCATTATCAAATATTTAAAACTTACAATAAAATAAAAATGTATGAAACATTAAAATATGTGAAATATATAAAAAAGGAGTGCAGCAAAAAGAAAAAAACATACGACTAAAATTTGCCTAAAACTAAAAATGTAAAAGAGTAGATACGTTAAACTATTGTGTATAATAATATAAATAATACAATTTTTATGTATTTGAAAAATCACTAAAAGAATAAAATGCATTTTCAAATAAATACAATTTAAGTTGTTCTTTAAACAAATTAATATTATTTATGGATTTTAATTCACTTGGCAGGGCATTGTAAGCCTTAATAGCGTTATAGTATGGAACTTTTTCATAAAAACTGTGGTGATGAATTGATATCAGGCACATGCCTTGTTGTCATTACTCGATATACCTATATCGTTATTTCTTCTAAATTCAGTTGAATTTTGTTTAACGAACAAAACTAATTTATATATATACAGGGAAGGAATGGTAAATATTTTCAATTCTTTAAATAAAAATAAAAATTCTTAGGCTATCTTTTGAAAGCTGATTTCTCATAAAACGTAAACATATTAGATAACAGGACGAATTTAATCTTGATATCAATGTATTAGTATAAGATTCCCAATTTAACCTATTATCTAGCGTTATGCCAAGAAATTTCACATTGTCCGTTTGTTTAATGGAAAAACCATTTAATTGGACGTACAACGAATAAGGTCAATACAGGGAGAAAACATAACGAGGGTAGTTTTACTTCCATTTAGATTCAAGCCATTCGAGCCACAATACTTAATTACACTTGAAGATATTATAGTAAGTTTATTTGCACAAGCCACTACAGATTCTTCAGCTGTCATACACGAATTATCATCAGCATATTGATATAAAGTATCTATGTTGATATGATCTTTTAAGTCATTTGTATTCAGAATAAATAATAGAGGTCCAAGTTTAGATCCCCGAGTCACTCCTTGTAAGACATGAACTTTATCTGAAAAAAATGTTTGAAGTGTTCCATTCTTAAAAGTTGTTACAGCAGTGACTTGAAACCTATTAGTAAGATATGACTGAAGTAGTTTGTTACAGTGTATTCCATAAATAATTCAGCGATATAAAAAGGCTCGCAAAAAAGCATAAAGGACGCCGACCGCTTCTAGTTACTGTACCGCCCGCCGGTCCGCTTTGACAACGTTAGTCCACGTTGACCACACACATTTTATTCCAACCTATCATAATTCTGGTAGAGAAAATTTCAACCAATTATATTCAGTGGGAGTGGCCTACATTTTTGTTCGGAAATATATGACATTTTTTTGTGAAGATAATAAAGAAGCCGAACACTTTTATGGCCTTTTATGTAAATAGACTGAAATTGATTCACGGTCGGCACATTTTACGTTTTTTTGAGAGCTTTTTTATATCGCTGTATTATCGATGGTACAAACTTTACATATGCCCCGTATACCGTAACAGTCTAACTTGTCTAACAAAATTGCATAATTAATGGTATCGAAGTAGAGGCACGCTACCTTAAAATTTAAATCAAGTGCTATAATAGTTTTCGATAATGAGTGATAAATAACCTGTTCCTTTGAGCAATGAGACACAAAGCCGAATTGACCATCTTTCATTATATTCGAAAGAAAAAGAAAAGGCTGCTTTAGATATAGTTTCCCTACATTTTTTGACACAGTAATAATAATTAAGTTGACAGCGAAATCCGATCCGTTCCAAGCAACAATGTTTTCAGAAGAAATATTACAAAATGTTAACGTAGTGCAGTGGTGGAAATCTCAAAAATGTATTCAACAAATTAACAAATTACTGGATATGATAATTCCCTTTATGTGTGCCCTTGCTTCTCCTGCAGACTGGGAAAACATGTTCATATGGACTTGTTCACTCAGACATTGAGAATAGATGGGGCAATGAAAAAGTTTCTAAATTAGTATTTCTTTTTAAGGGCCTGTACTTTCATCCCCCGTTAAATCTATTCTACAGATAAATCCCATGGAAACAATGATTGACACAATTGTATTCAAGGAAATTATCTTGAAAAATGTATATTTTTATTTGTTCATATGTTTGTTAAGTTAATGTTTTAATCCTTTAAATTAAAGGCTTTTTAAAGTTTTATTTTTGCAAATAAATTTTTTTATATACGACTAACAAATAATATGAACACTAAATGGGTGATTTTTTGGTATATAATGCCATCAATTAATCCCACAGGGAATTATGATGAGGTCTGGTCATTATACCCCCTCGTGTACCAATCAGAAAATTATGCATGAATCAGCCTATCCGTGCACATTAAAAATGCCAAAGAGACCGGTAACTATAAACCATAAACAATCAAAATAAAAACGGTTTGTATGGAATTGTGTTAGTTTTGTGGTTGAAAGAATGGGAAGTGATTCAGAAGATACTATCCCCTGTACTCCGCCAGAAATAACTGAAAGTGCAGAAGCAACAGTATCTAATTTACTACCACATAAATCAAAAAGTTTTTATGATATAGCGTACCAAAATTGAATGGGCTCGCGCATTCAAAAAAAAACTCGCTTTCTGAAAATGTATTATTAGCCTATTTTGCTGACTTAGTTGACAGATACAAATCTTCCTCATTATGGTCATTTTATTCCATGCTAAAAGCAGTTTTGAAAATAAAACACGACATAGATTTGGAAAAGTATGGAAAACCACGTTATTTTCTGAAAAGAAAATCTGAGGGATATGAAGCGAAAAAGGCCAAAACTTTGACACCAGAAAAAATGAATAAATTTATAAAGGAAGCACCTGACAGAGTTTATCTTTTACATAACGTAAGATTGCCAGATACTAAATGTCTCATATCTAACATATTAATTTATTTAAGGTCGTATTAACGTGGGAATTATGGGTGCATGTCGCCCTAATGTGCTCTATGAAATGAAAATTGAAGACGTGAAAGATTTAAGTACATTATTAACAACTGTACCTAAAACGAATACCAAAGTGGTAAGAAATTTTGTCATTACTGATCAATTTTATGGGACTGTAAAAAAGTACATGGATCTTCGGCCGTCGCACGTGACAATAAGTTTATTTTTTTTAAATTAGGTAAATGCACCATTCAACGAATTGGAAAAAATAAGTTTACTGTACTTGGAAAACAAATAGCAACTTATTTGAATATGCCAAATCCTGAACTTTACACCGGTCATTGCTTTCGGAGATCTTCTGCTACACTATACGTGGATGGAGGTGGTGATATTACGGGGTTGAAGCGTCACGGAGGCTGGAAGTCCTCACTTGTAGCTGAAGGATACATCGACCAATCTGTTAAAAATAAAATGACAACAGCCGAAACTATTTCAAAGCAAGTGAACAATGCTACGGCTGTTAATGCTGATTACTACCGTTGAACTTAGTGCTAATCATACTATAACATAAAATATGCCCTCATCAGTTCAGTTTATTAACTGTAGTAACATTATCTTACATTTTGTTGAAAAGAAATAAATAATTTAAAAATTAACATTTTTTTATGCGTTTATATATTATGTATGTATCACTATATCACTATATTTTATATGCAAATCAGTCGTATATAAAGTATAGTATACAACTCACTATAAGGGCTATTATTACCTCGCTCGCTGCGCTCGCTCGAGTTGTAATCTCCATCCTCAATAATAATAGCCTTCATTATAGTATCGTTGTATAATGTACCATTATGTATAAAGTTTATATTTTTTTCTTTTATTTATAATATTTAAACAGGAAAAGAAAAAAATCACGAATTTTTAAAATAAGAGTAGCTTGATTAAAATCATGATTTTAATCGTAATTTTTATCAAACGATTTAAATCAAGTCAACCCTGTTCTATTAGTACAATGTTGTCAAAAAATGGACATTCATTAATGAGCGAATCTCCTCTCTCTAAATATCATCCATGCTTTTAAATTTTATCTTTAATTTTTTCTCTTGTAGACAAATAACATGACACGAAGTTGTAAATATTTCTGCGAGGTATAAAATGGAATTTTTGCACATTACAAATTATAAAATTGTGTTTCTGTTTAAAACTCGGTATGAAAATGCACACAGCCGTAGTGGATTTGGAAATTTATTACGTGTATATATTACAATAACAGCGGTATTATTAAGACAGATATCGTAGTAATACCAAGAGAGCTCAATTTACTGGACCATTGCCAAACATCCTGTCACGATATTTGGAATAGTTAGCCCCAAATAATGTGCTGCATTCGGAATACAAAATACAAGACATGTACATGTGTACATAATAAGGATTGTTAGAGTTACTTTGCATTTATAACTTCTAATTGTTTTGCTGTAGTGAAATTCAGTTTCTGATATTTCGATAACTAGTTTGTGCAACTTAATTTCACTAGGTTTATTACAATCGGAAAGCTTATACTGGGCGACCACGATATCACTAGCACCTCTCTTTTGCCCCTTGTTTTTCAAGATATTTTATTGTTCAACCTTTAACTTAATTAATTAACAGCTGCCTTGGTGAGGGTGTTTTCCCAGACGCTTTTAAGATCACGAAAGTATTACCATTTCTTAAAAGGGGTAATGCCGATGGCATGGACAACTACCGGCCAATTTCCATGATACCAATTTTTGCAAAGGTTTTAGAAATAATTTTGAAAAACCGACTATTAAACTTTTTTTAATCTAATGATGTTCTTAATAGCTGTCAATTTCGTTTTCGTAGCAAGTGCTCTACTATACAAGCTGTGTTTACTGTGGTGAGGGACATTGTTGAGGGCCTTGAGCAGGGCAGGCATATAGAGATTACACTGCTCGACTTGTCCGAGGCCTTTGACTGTGTCTCACATGAATTACTCATAGAAAACTTGAAATTTTCGTGTTCGTGGGAGTCCATTGGAACTACCACGCTCCTATTTATGTAACAGAAAACAGTGCGTCAGCGTAAATAGTATTAACTCGAATATTAATCCAGTAAAGCATGGAGTGCCTCGGGGCTCTGCCTTGGAGCCACTCCTCTTTATTATATACGTCAATGATATATTTCATTTAATGTTGCCCCATAGGTCTATTATTTATGCTGATGACACCACATTGCTAACTTCCTATAATAACCTTCACGTTTTACATCAACAAACTTTTTTAATTTCTGATCAAGCCAAAACCTGGTTCATCACTAATAAAATGAAAATGAATGAGGAAAAAACTCAGAAGCTTGTCTTTTCCATGAGTAACACAGTGACAAAGGGTGACAGTGTGGAACTCCTAGGTGTCACCCTGGACGATAAACTTAACTAGTTTAGTCATATTGATCACCTAAGCCACAAATTTGCCAACACAATATTTTTGCTCCGCCAGCTAAGAAGGCATTTGGATTTGGAAACCTTGAAAGGGAGCTACTTTTCACTGGTTTATTAACACATTAGTTATGGCATCACTTTATGGGGTAATTCTTGTCATACTATAATAATATTTCATCTACAAAAGAAAGCCATTAGAATCATTGCTAATGTAGGGAATAGAGACCATTGCAGAGACTTCTATTTATTTCACTGGGTACTATGCCAGTACCTTCTTTATATATTTATCTTAGTTTACTGGATATTCACAAAAACTTTAATTCTTTTGAAAGCAATTCAAATTTTCATAATTGCAGCACTAGACAAGCCGATTTACTAAGGCCATCTATGCATCGACTGACAAAATCGTCTAAAAATTCGCCGAACTTAAAGTTATATAGTTTTCTTCCAAATTCATTAAAATTATTAAGGTCATATTAGGAAATTTTTTTTAAACCACCGTTTTTACTCTACTGAATTAATCTTGTTTTCATCTAAAATCTCTTTCTTTATTTATTGACTAACAATTTTATAAAACGGGTTTTTTTTATTATTAATTTTTCTGTATACCCAACCAGAATTACCAATAGCTCTCAAAGAACGTCAACCTTTAAAAATTAACCTCTTTAAGTCCAGGCTCGAGCCAAGACAAAATAAATCACAGCGCGTATTAAACAAGGGAAAACGCCTCTAGATAAACTCAAAACTGTTTAAAATAGCCATGTCTTCCAGCGGCAGCCAAGACGCATCACGCCTCGCGCGTTTGTTTCGCCTTGGACTTGATATATAAATGAAAATACGATAAAATATAACACTTTGAAATGTCAGAATGGGAAAGAATTAAATAAATGTTCAAATGCTAAAAATGCGTCTAGCTTGCACTCTGAGCATACCTAGCGAAGTGGGTTCGAGCCCCGCACAGCGACAAAATTTTTCATAGTAAATTTTCCTAAAGAAGTTTTTTTTTTAACACGTTACACACTACATACGGTAAAACTGCGTGATGGTGTTTTATCGGTGCTACGCCATGTATATACTATAAAAATGTCTCTTTGGATTATTTTTCCAAGTGACAAACAATTGCACTACGTATGCCGCATATTTACAAAATTTTAAATTGACGCAATTTTTAAATTCAGTTTTTTTTCTGAGGTTATGGTTCAACGTATCGTTAAATACATAATAATCATTTTTGTAGCTCGTAAAAAGGAAGAAAGGAACAAAAAAGATACCTATAATAGGAGGAACGGTTACTGCCCTAATAGCACAAGATGTCCACCGGACGTCCATTTTATGTCCATTTAATGTACTGACGTCCATGGACATAAATTGGAAGTCCACCGGACGTCTATCATCAGATTTACTTTGAAACTGTACGGAATGGACGTCCTCTGAATGTCCATTTTATGTACGGGAAGTATGTACATTTTAAGTCCATATAGGGACAAAATATTATATTTTTGAAATTAATGATAATATCTCCATATCGCTTTCTCTCCAACACGTCTATTTAATATCCGCTGATGTAAATATTCTATTTATGTTGTAGATGATGATATCATTCCTTTACCGTATTTTCTCCAAGACGTTTCCCAGGTTTGTATAAGTACCTCAACCATATAACTTTAATTCTTAAAATAGTTCACTCCCCTCCCCCCTGCTTTTCAATTTTGAGATCTAAGGAAAATAATTTTTTTAAACGGACTGCCCCCCTCCCGCCCCAAAAAGCTGCGTCCGCCACTGAATTAATGTAATGTAATATTACATTGTTTAACAACTACTCGTACTTTTCAGGTGACACTGGTGACAGTTCGATCACAATATCATAGTTTTTTTGTTATAAATTTATAAGTTCTTAATAATTATAAATAAATATAAATGCTAGTAACAGGAAAAATTCAGGTTTGGGAACACAAATAAAAAATGGAAAAAAAACGAGAACCTGAACGATTTCCACATGTTTTAAATAAGGCTAGAAATTCAATTTCACATAATAAAGACTTATTATTACTGATAATCCCATTAAATGCATTTCTCACACATTACTATACTACTTTTAGCATCCAAAATAACGGACACAGGATAGCCCAGTGGGTAAGTCAGTAGAACTGTCAAGAGATAACGCAGGCATGCAGGTTCGATCCCTACCGACGGCAATTGGTAAAAAGGTAAGTAAGTAAAATAAAATGAATTTAATAATATAATATACATTATAATTTGCAGGCAACCATTGTGAGAATAAATTGGAGTTATGGTAAACAATATTAGATATGTTAATGTAAATAAAATATACTGATGCTAACAAAGATATTCATCGGACGCTCTCAATCTCCGCTGAGGATGTCTTTCGGACATCCGTAGAACAATGTATATGCATTACTTCATTTTTTTCAAGTAAAGTACTTAGAGTCGAAGTTGTACTTTTTCGAATAGCTCCCTGAATAATATAGCTATATATAAAAAAAGTAGGATGTCCATATATCGTACTTTATGGACATCCGTATGATATCCCTCAGGGATGTACAAATATTGTTCAGAATTGTGACATTTGGACGTCCACCGGTTGTCCGTCGAATGTACTTTGAACCAAAAACGAACGTCCATCGAATGTCCTGTATGTGCTATAGAATGTCCTGTATGTGCTATAGAATGTCCTGTATGTCCATCGAATATCCTGTATGTCCGTCCTTCAGATATCCATAGGACAATGTTGTGCTATTAGGGTGAGATATGCAATTAAAAAAAAATGTCAGACGCGGCCATTTTTTTCTGAATGGCGACTTTTTTAGGACTTTTATATGCTCATCCCACATTAATAGAGACAGATCAACGTATCGGAATACTTCATACTGAAAACTGCCTGATCTATTTATATTACCGCGTTCACCTCTCCTCTGAATGTCGATACTGAAAATACCCTATTTTTATTGGGCCTCCGCCTCTTCAAACTGGCAGTATCGAATGGCTTTTAAAGTTAATGGATCTACATATTTTATTATTTGCAACAAGGTATACTTTACATTTCACAATCCCCCGGGTAACTTAATATTCCCAATCCATCAAATTTATACATATAATAAAAAAAATTCAGAATGCATTACCGTACTCTTTCAATAATTATAAACTTCGGACTATGCAAAATTCATGAGGTAAAAAAGGTAGAAAAATTCTATTCATCATATATTTATTCGCTTTAGTGCGGACGCAGGTAGCTGTTATTTAACCATTATTTATGGGGTGCACTCACATATTAAAAGCTACAATAAAAAATACGTATATTATACAGGGTTTTTAAAATTCTGGAGAAAGATTTCCAACTCAAACAGATTATGCAGGAATATTATCGAGCACGATAAATCAGAAATTATACCGTATACTTCCGACTAATTAAAATTTAAAGTATAATTTTTAGACGCAGTCACCATTTTTTTAAATGTGGTTAGAACCCTCTTGATTCTGATTTCGAAAATATCTTGCCTATTAGGTCCACAGTCTCGCCAAAGCTCATTTCCAGCAGCTTGTTGTTATTTAATTCTTTTATTTTTGTACATTTTATATAATTGGGCATGTTTACATAAAAAATGTTATAATTTGAAACGAATGGCTAGCTCTTTACCTTATTTCACGATAATTACTTCCACGTCCAGTGGAAGTATAGTAACGACAAAAAAATTTTTAAAATTTTTTATTGTTCAAATAGGCTTAGAATGTCACGAAACGTCGAGATTTTAAGTTTGAGCGAAAAAAAATTTTCTGTCTGTCGGTCTGTCTGTCGATCTGTCTGTAACTTTTTTTGTGCGCACGTTTACTCTGGAACCGTTTGAGATATTGACTTGAAATTTGGTACTTTTTTTTTGTACTTTAACGAGATCTAGAACTAGATTATATTTTCATCTTGTTCCGTCGAAGGGTTGGGGGGTCAATTGGGGTAAATTTGGGGAAAATAGGTAAATCAAGCAGGTAAGAGTCCATAAAATTGGTATTTAGTATATACAAGAGAAGCTGAGGTCTCAAAAAAAAATTTGGCATTAGCCACCCCCATTACCACCCCCTCCCCATTACTAAAGAGGATGAAAAAAATTGTGATTTAGGGTGTGTACAAGAATCAGAAACCTCAAAATGTTTTTTTACTTCAACCACCCCCACTACCACCCCCTATCACCACCCCCACCCCGCTACCGATGTGCGGTATCGTTTTATGGGTTTTTGGGGTAGAGGATTTCAAATATTATATTATTAAAGTTCCATAAACAATTATTTCCATATACAAAATTTTTTCGTTGTGAGTGACTTAGATAAAAAAATCTGGATGTGGAAGTAGTGATTCCTTGGGCAGTGGTTTTTTTAGAAATAACTACAATTTGAGCTATTAGTGCTAGAAATTTGAGGGGGGCTAAAGTTCATAAACTGAAGAACAATTTGCTGTTTTTAAAATCTCCCTAATTTTTTTGGATTATTATTATTACCTATTATTATTATTTGGAGGTTTCAAAATGGCGTCAAAGGTTTTTAAGTCAATATGCTATTTTAAAGATTAAATATTTCAAAAACTATGGCACTGACGTCAAAAATGTTAAGAAACCAAATGACGGTTATCGATTAAGCTAAAAGTCGAGGTAAACTAAAAATTTGTGTGTTTACAAATTAATCAATTGAATAGAAACACTATTTTAAAATGGGTTTTTTTATTATATTCTTCAAACTATTAAAATTAAGAGATTATAGTACAGTAACTAGAGGTTTTAACTTCGGAATAATGTCATATTGAACGGATTTCGTTCCTTTTTGCAGTATAATAGTAAATGCTTCACAGAAAAGTTTCTATATTGTGCGGGGGCTTGCTAATTTATAGGGGATGGATGCCTTAAGGGGTGGCACGTAAAAAACATATATATTTATTGGAGCTGAAATAGAATCAAATTTTAAGAAGAAAAGGTTTTATGCAATTTTTCACATAGATTGATAGTTTTTAAGTTATAACGACTTCAAAATTGCGATTTTACCTTAAAAAAAAAGGTATTTCCAAACGGCTTTCGTCAAGTATCTCAAAAAGCATTACTTTATCGAAAGAATGTTACCGACCAATTACAGAAAGTGCAAACTGGGGATTAATTATATTTTTTGTTTATTGATGTAGGATTAATAATTTCGGACATATTTAAGTTTATATTTGGCATCCAATTGTTTCGAAATTACCCTCAAAGTTTAAAACGCATTTTTTTCTAAAGCAAGTACTTTAAATGAGCAAAAAAATTTGAGCATCTAGGTAATGCTACATCTTAACGAAAAACTGTATTTGAGATAATTTTTTTAAATTACTGGCTAATTAGAGTAACAAAATGGCAACCTTTTCATATAAAAAAATATAAATATGCATATTTTTCCGTCATAACTTCTTTATTTCTTATGCTGCAGGAACGAGTAAAAAATAATTTGAAAGCGCAATTAATTGTCTTTAATTGCATTTCTTAGCATGCGTGACGTAGGTGTCACAATTTCTGAGATATTTAACATTTAAACTGCATTTTTCGTCTCATAAACGTTCGGACGCCATTTGTAAACTTTCATATCTCCGAAACTATTAAATCTATGTAAATAAATAAACAAGCGAAATTCATTATCAGTTTATGAGCTTTATTTTTGGTCTGTACCCATATTTCAATAAAACTAATATTTATTGAGATATTTGGAAAAGGAAAAAAAAATACGTTTTATCGAAAATACCTTTATAGTTTAAACTGTATTCTTTTCTAAAGCAAGTGCTGTATACAAAGCAAAAAATTTGAGCATCTACGTCATGCTATATATTAATGAGAAACAGTGTTTGAAATTCACTTTTTTTAATTACTGGCTTGGCTAATTACAGTAACAAAATGGCGACGTTGTTATTAAGAAAATGTGTAGACGCACATTGCTTCGGTCATAACTTCTGTTTTTTATGCTACAGAAACAAATAAAAAAAAACAGTTGAAAGCTAAATTAATAACCTATTATTCTATCTATCCTATCCTTGACGTTGTCACAGTTTCTGAGATATTTAACTCTCACTCTAAATAATTATCTTACGAACACTTGGATGCCAAACGTAAACTTAAATATCTCCGAAATTATTAATCCTATATCAATAAACAAAAAATATAATTAATTCCCAGTTTGTACTTTCTATAATTGGTCTGTAACATGTTTTCGATAAAGTAATACTTTTCGAGATACTTGACGAAAGCCGTTTGGAAATACCTTTTTATAAGCTAAAATCGCAATTTTGAAGTTGTTATAACTTAAAAACTATCAATTTATGTGAAAAATTGCATAGAACCTTTTCTTCTTAAAATTTGATTCTACTTCAGCTCCAATAAATATTTGTAATTTTTAAGTGCCACCCCCTATAAATTAGCAAGCCCCCGCACAATATAGAAACTTTTCTGTGAAGCATTTACTATTATACTGCCAAAAATGAACGAAATCCGTTCAATATGACATTATTCCGAAGTTTTGCATATTTTTTACCTCTAGGTACTGTATTATTATACATCATTAGGAATGTGATTGTATAATTGAAGTTAGAGAGTTTTTCTGTGATTTTGTTAATCCAAGACGAGGCTGCCTAAGTTGATTGGCAGACCTAGTGCCATACGAATGAAAATCTGAGTTAGTACAAACAGAATTTATGTTCTTGTGAATTTCAAGTAAAGTAACATAAATGTGAAGAGAAGGAACCGGCATTATACCAAGACTCTTAAATATTGGTAAACAGCCATACCAAGCTGCATTAACAATTAACCTGACTGCTTTCTTCTGCAGAGATGATCCACCCCATAGGAGGATAGCATAATTATTAAGGGCATGAAATAATAAAAAATAGCATGTTCTTAAGGTTTTAGAACAGAGTTGATTTTTTAGCCTACGTAGCATGAATATCGAACTTGATAAAGATAAATGTGTGACAGTTTCTCCACATGAGAAGGATTTTAACACTGTTACCCTTAATTAGTGAATTATTCGCTGCGAAAACAATTTGTTGCGTTTTTTCATCGTTTAATTTAAGATTATTTGAAGAGAGCCAAGCACCAACTTGTTTGATAGAACGAAAGCTACCCTCACTTAGGTCAGGCATATTCAAATTAAAATCAATAATGGATGTATCGTCAGCATAAGCGATGCATTTCTTTGGTGACATAAAGTGAAAAAAATCATTGACGTATAATATAAAGAGTAGGGGCCTCAAAACAAAGCCTTGTGGCACCCCATGTTTAACCAGAAGAAGTTCTGTGTTTGTATTATTTATAGAGACACACTGATGTCTGCTGTTAAGATAGGAATAGAAAAGATTCAACGGCAAACCTCGAATATCATAAAAACTCATCTTTTCCAGAAGTATTTCATGTGAGACCCAATCAAATGCCTTGGACAGGTTACATAAGCTAATAGCTACATGTTCGCCCTCCTCAAGGTCCTCAACTATGTCTCATACTAAGTTAAATATTGCCATAGTGGTGGAACATTTATTTCTAAAACCAAATTGACGATAATTTAAAACATTATTACGGACTGAGAAATTTGCAAGTCTTTTTTTTTGAGAATAATTTCAATGATTTATCCAAATATGGGGATGATAGAGAGAGGGCGGTAGCTGTCGATAACATTAACGTTACGTTTCTTAAAAGGAGGTAAAACTTTGGTAAGGATTAAGCTATCCATACCATATATATCAGTGCACCTTTTTAAGCTATTAACTGCTTCCCTAACCTCAATAGAGGTTACCGGATCAAGGAAAAAGGAGGAATTGACATTAGGTAAATTTTTCAAATGGTCTGTGGCAGAAACGTCCACTGATGGCAACAAGTTAATCAATTGTTCAGCAATTGTAGAGAAGCATGTATTAAAAGGGTCTGGGAGAGCACGAGCTGGGTTTATTGATCTCGAAAATTCAATTCCAACTGCCACGGATCTTATTGTCAGATTTGTTTATGAAATTGTCATATGCAATTTTCTTTTCATCGACAATTTTTTAATAAATTATACAATGTATAATCTCTAATACAGTTAGAACTAGTTTTTACACAGCAAAGTGTATCTCTCATTTTTCTCTGTGAGTCGTTGAACCACTGCACATGTGGCTTATAGTCTAAGTGCCCGCGTACATAAAGGCAATTTATACATATCCTCTTATAATTTCTTGTATGGCATAATTGCGCCTAGTCTACCACTTTTTTCTCTGCGAAAATTTTCGTAAACGCGGCTTTCCCCCTCCCATTTTTCCGAAAGCTTGTGATTTTCCATCGGACATTAATAGAAGAATAATTACTTCTACATCCAGTGGAAGTATAGTAGCGACAAAAAAATTTCGAAAATTTTTATTGATCAGATAGGCTTAGAATATCGTGAATCGTCGAGATTTTAAGTTTGAGCGAAAAAAAATTTCTGTCTGTCTGTCGGTCTCTGTAACTTTTTTGTGCGCACGATTACTCTGGAACCGTTTAAGATATTGACTTGAAATTTAGTATACGTATATACTTTAACGCGATCTGGAACTAGATTATATTTACAGCTTATTCCGTCGAAGGATTGGGGGGTAAATTGAGGTAAATAGGTAAATCAAGCAGGTAAGAGTCCATAAATTTCGAATTTAATATATACAAGAGAAGTTAAGGTCTCAAAAAAAATTTTGCCATTACCACCCCACCCCATTGTTTAAGGGGATGAAAAAAAATTGTAATTTAGTGTGTTTACAAGAACCAAAAACGTCAAATCATTTTTTTACCTCATCCACCCCCACTACCACCCCCATCCCAGTACCGATGTGGGATATCGTTTTATGGGTTTTTGGGGTAGACGATTTCAAATATTATATTATTGAAGTTCCATAAGCAATTATTTCCACATACAAAATGTTTTCGTTGTGAGAGACTTGGTTAGAAAATCTAGATGTCGAAGTAGTGATTCCTTGGGCAGCGGTTTTTACACATAAACGGTAGATATTCTGAACAAACCTGGTCTTTCCGACGGTCCCGTGGAAGCCCGCTCGAGCGCACGTCGTTCTTTTCATTACTGGGCATACTTGAAAGTTGGTAATAAAAACGTTATAAATAGCACCTAAAAACTGTTAAAATGATCTATAACGGCGGCAGATTGTTAAAAATGCACTTATAAGCGATGGAAAACTGTATATATTTGTTAACAAGACATGCGTCCAAATGATAGTGAGGCGCGTATAAGAGAAAGGTCGGTAAGCAGTTTTTCGTTTTTTTAACTATCTTCCACATCTTTTAAAAATATAAACAAAATGGGAATAGGCCCTGAGAAATGAGTAATTTACGATGAAAAATTCAGAGTGGCCCTCTTTCTTAAAGTGCCAAAAAATTGTGTTAAAAAATTTGCAAATTTTTTTTGCATATGAAATTTGCATTTAAAAACTATGAAAAAAATTGGGTAAATAGTCCAACATGTAAGTAACAACTGTGAATTATTTCGGATTTTTTCGTACGACGGTATCCGAGAAAATTTAAAAAAACGAAAATCAAAAACCCCCCACCACTCCTCCAATATGGCGGCTGCAGGCTTGAAATTTTAGGAAAATCATATTTAGGGTAAGCCCCTTCAAATAGTTGATAACAAACAAAATTTTGTTTGAGGGCAGATTTTACATGCTTATCCTGCTATGCCCTTTATTAATAACTGTCGGACAAAAAAGAAAATATATGTGTATAAGACCAGTACCTAATGTGTGGTACAAATGGCGGACAAATATATCGCGGCGAATGTACAGACGGACAAAAAAACAAAAATTTTTCACAACTTTTATATATAGCCAGGGTAGTTTCAGCGCCCCCGCTAGGAAAAATATTCTGGTTTCGTTTTTTTTTTGCATAATCTTACTTCAAATAGTCCCGTTATAAAAAATCTACATGTTGCCGTTCACGGTCATAAATTATTTAAACAATTTTTATTAAATAAAATAAAATTAAAATATTAAAAATTTGTTTTTTTTACTCCTGAACATTTTTTTTTTTTAGATTTTTTGGGCCATTTTAAATACAAAAGGCTAAATAATATTAATCAATTTTTATTAAAAAAGTTACAAAATTTAGGATAAAATTTTTTAAAAGTAATTACAATTTTTTCACTATTTATCGGCCTCCTCATCATTCAAACTTTCCTCATTCGTATAACTTGAAAAGACACCCTTTTAAAGTTACAAAATTATTGTCGGACAATTTTTTTCTCCCGCGTTACATCAAGTTTTCTTGCGACTACATTGTGTAAAAGTGTAGTATCTATAATTCAATCACTTTTGATCACTTTGGTTACTTCTCTTATCCTTCTGATCTTGCTAACTGAACTGAACTGTACTCTACTGACTATCTGAACTGTACTGAACTGTACTGCCTTCTGAACTGAGCTGTCTTCTTTTGGCTTCTCCATACCTTTATAACCCAAAGAGTTCCAGAATGTTCTCTCTTTATTCTGTACTTTTCTAGTAGGCTAACTTCATTGTTTTCTGTTACTTATACATGGAACATGTACTTATACATGGAAATATGTAACAATAGTATTTTACTTGCGTATAATAGCTATTACTCACTCGGATGAATTACGACACTCGCCTTCGGCCCATGCTGCAAACGTCATCCACTTGAGTAATAGCCATCATAACGCGCTCTATATAATATACTATTAACCAAAATTACAAAATAATAAGAAAAATATTTTTTTATATATAGGATGGTTTCATTGAAAATTCAGCACACTTCCTTTTATCAAATATATTTATTATACATAATTCTCGAACCTTCCCTGAAATTAGATATTTGAAATTTTACCTTACTTATAAAATATTTATGCCTTCTGAATCATTATTTTACGCGCTTCTTCAAATAACGAACGCTACTAAATTATTTAAGCAATGTTTTGGTGAAGAGAACTGCTTTAAGAGCAGAATTATATCTAAATTATTCACAGTTAAAATTCGGCTATGTAAAACATTCGAAACAAAGATATAAAGTTATTTAACAGAACAAGCTAAGAATTTTTCAGGAGTTTCAAGTTACACTCCATAGTTAGGACCGGTTTCACTCGAAACTCTTCATTCAATGACAATGGCAGTATTGTATCATACGGGAACGGTAGCTGAGTGGGTAGAGCTCTTGTAACTACTAGGGCAGTCATTTTACGACAAAAATCAGGTAAAAGGTAAAAAATTAGTGCAAGCATGGGTCTTAAAAAATGTTATTGAGTTTATTGTGTTCTCATTAACTTTATTCATTTATTTATTTAAAGGTACAACTGCCCAGACAGAAAAAAAAACAATTAAAGGGCAGGAAGATACAAATGATAAAAAGAACAATATATATCTATATAAAGACAATTTCAAATACAATCCTATTATATTATATAACTTAATTACCTAAGATTCATTTCCTAATATTACAAATACTATAGTTAAAAAGATCTAAGTCCGCCTGATATTGGGTAAACTGTGAGCACATAGAGTAAATAGGTCAGAATTTTAATAAATTACTACGAGGAGTCGGTAAATAAAATAAAGAATACGATCGAGTTTAAAAAGAGGGTATATTGAAGTAAATTTCATTTAATAGCTCTGGACAGTCAATTTTGTTGGTTAAAAGTTTATGTAAAAAGAGTAAGTACAGCAAAGTATGCTCGTCGTAACGCTAATTCCTTTAAATTAAATCTAGCCAACAATTCAGATTGCAGTGTACCAACAGCTGGATAAACACCATCAGACTCATAAGAAAGGTATTTAGCATAATTCCTCTGAACTTTTTCTAAGTTAGAAATATGAGTTTCATAGTTTGGGCTCCAGACAACTGAAGCGTATTCTAGTTTAGACCTGACAAAGGCATTAAACAGTAAAGTAATTGTTGAAACATCTTTAAAGTGCCTTGAGTTTCCCATAATAAAACCCAGATTCTTATTGGAATTAGCTATAATGTAAATAATATGAGGAATAAAAGTTAGTGTAGAATCAAAGATAATACCCAAGTCCCTAAATTCGGAACATCTGGTAATGGCTTCACTACTATTGAATTAGTTTTATTTGTGAAGGACATGGCATTACATTTCGATTTTAATGGTAACTTATCGGCATATAGGAGGGCATTATGTGTCTCAATGTCCTGACAAATACCGTTAATGAACAATATGAAGAGTAGAGGTCCAAGAACTGAGCCCCGCGGTACTCCCGATGTTGCCGACACTTGAACAGATGTGAAACCACGACAATGTACATTTAACAGCGCTGCACGTTGCTTCACTTGGAGTATCGAGGATACTTACACAAAGATACCACGATCTAGCCTATCAAAAGCTTTGGAGATATCAGTATAAATTACACCAACCTGACCACCTTGATCAAGTGATGTAGCAGGATAATTGGTAATACTTACAAGATTAGTGGTTGTTGATCTACCAGCTAAGAAACCATGCTGATGAACTGATATTTGAGATTTCGTACGAAAAGATAAGATATCATATAAGATAACCTCAAAGAGCTTGCTAAAGTTACAGAGGATAACTATAGGACTACAGTTCTCAATTGCATTCTTGTCACCTTTTTTGAATATCGGACAAATTTTTGACCTACACCAAATTTGAGGAAATGTTTCTATTTGAAGAGCTAGATTAAAGATAGTAGTCTGCGGTAAAGCGAAGATAATGGCGCAGTCTCTTAGTAGAAAAGATGGAATTCCATCAGGACCAGTAGTTAATTTGTTTTTAGATTTCTTTAAGGCCATTAGAACTTCTTCCATTTTGATAATTGGAATATTAAGATGTGGGATATCGAAAGTGTGCTGATCTGCTTTAACGTAATTAAATGACGATATAAAAGTAACTAGCAAAAGCATTGACTTAACTTAATAAATATACCCTTTGGTAAAAGCTATTTTCCAGATGAATTTAAATTGACGGTAATTATTCCTATTTCTATCATCCCATTTTCGGAAAAATCATAGAAATTATTCTTAAAAAAAGACCCAGACAGTAATAAAATTTTAAATTGTCAATTTAGTTTTAGAAATAAATGTTCCATCACTATAGCAGTTTTTAAATTAGTGTGCGACATAGTTGAGGGCCTTGAGGAGTGCGAGCATGTATCCATTAGCTTGTGCGATCTCTCCAAGGCCTTTCAATGTGTCTCACATGACATACTTCTGGAAAAAATGAATTTTTATGATATTCGAGGTTTGCCATTGATTTTTTTTATTCCTATCTTAATAACAGACATCAATGTGTCTCTATAGATAATATAAACTCAGAACTTCTTCCGGTTATACATAGGCTCTGTTTTGGGGCCCCCACTTTTTATCTTATATGTCAATGATTTTTTCACTTTATGTCACCAAAAAAATGCATCGCTTAGTTGACGATATATCCATTATTGATTTTAATTCGAACATTCTGGACCTAAGTGAGGATAGCTTTAGTTCTATCAAATATGCTGGTGCTTGATTCTCTTCAAATAATCTTAAATGAAATTGTCTACTATCTGTGGTGTGTTTTTTTTTAATGAAGAAAAAAACCTAACAAATTGTTTTTTCAACAAATAATTCATTAATTAAAGTTAGTGTTAAACTTCTTGGAGTTGATTTGAAACTTTAAGAACCAGCTATTTATTTTTCATTATTTCACGCTCATATTAATTTTTCTCTCCTCCTATGGGGTGGATCATCTCGTGCACTTGAAATCTTGCGTATGCAGAAGAAAACAGTGAGATTAATTGTTAATGTAAGTTGGAGGGATCACTGTTTACCAATATTTAAGGTTCTTGGTATAATGCCGGTTCCTTCTCTTTACATTTATGTTACTTTACTTGAAATTCACAAAAACGTAATTATACTCTTCGCAAAAACGAAGAGTATATTGTATTTGATCGGCACATTTCTAAAATCGTAAATATCGCTCGTAGAGAAAAAATTTCCATATCATTGTGTTAGTGAACGAATTCTGAACAGCTTTCAAAATGTCCGTCTGACAGTCCGTCCGTCCGTCACGTTTCTTTTAAGCATGATAACTTAAGAAAGAAAAATCAGATTGTACTGAAATTTGGTCACTAAGTTAGTGCTAGGGGAAGAACCCTATTGTTTTTGAACAAAATCCATCAGTAAATAAAAATTTTATTAATGATTTAAATTTGAGAATTTTTTTTTTAATTTTTATGTTTTTGTAAAAATTTACATTTTTTACATTTTTTTACGTGTTAGGTCGTTCTTACGCTTTTGACTCGAAATCCAAGGGTCCCAGGTTCGAAACCCACATGGGTATGGTATGTTTTTTTTTATTTTTACTTTATTTTACACTGAGTCTTTCACCAACTAAGTTCGTACTATAAAATTAAAAATGTTTAAAACTAACATTATTTACAAAAAACTGCGAAGAGTATCTTATAGAATGTGTAACAATTATATAAAAAGTTTAGTAAACCGGCGAAGAGTACGTTTTCAGCTTGTTTTTTTTGTACTAACTCAGATTTTCATTCGCATGACACTAGGTCTATCAATCAACCAAAAACCATAGAAAAACTCTCTAAACCTTCAATAATGACATAAAATATCTTTACTTTAATAGTTTTAAGAATACAATAAAAACACATTTTAAAATTTTGTTTCTATTCAATTGATGAATTTCTTATGTTTGTTGGGTATTTTGCCACTGTAAAAATATTTAAAAATTTTGATGAAAGAAACCCGTGTGCCAAGAGGCTGGCTTTTAATACCTCTATTACAAAATGTCTCACACCTAAAAATATATAAAGTGAAACAAAAATATTAAATAATAATGACAAAAATTAAATCGAAGGCTGTTAACGTTTCCGAAAATATTTCTTTTTCCGTTTTCCAAACTTTCATTTGTAATCATGTCAAACATGGCAGTTTGTTGTTTATGTATTTCCATAGTAATGGGAGACATTACATTATATTTATTTTATTTTTACTCACTTCGTCTCTGAGGATCGGCAACCAGCTGGTACAGAAATCTATAGAATAATTAGAAACACATTTATCCTCATGCTGTTGATTTTTGTAGACTTCGTTGGTAAGAAGCACAATCTTCTTTGAAACTGTTTCTTCTGACAAGCGAGGTCTTCCCGGACTTTTGCCTTTACGTAAACATCTTATCATTTCAACATTTTTATACCAATCATAAACTGACCGTCTAGTAGGTGGTATCATGATGTAAAGAAAATAAGGTGCGTGCAAATGAAGGTCCATTTTTGTCCTCTATGGTGCCTTCCCAAACACCGCCATGTTTAATAAGTCTGTCATTTCTTTATGTTGACAAAGTAGTTAACAATGTCAGGTTGTTTAGTAAAAAGTTGCAAGAACTGGAACGAGAACACCAAAAATACTAATATTAGTTACTTTTGATTACCAAAGAATGAAAATATAGCAAAAAAGTGGATGAATTTTTGTGACATAGACGAAGTTACCCTCAACAACAGTAAGTTAAAATGAAACTAGAAAATAATTTGTAAATATTTTTCAGGCAAGATAGTGTTTGCATCCACGAAGCAGAAATTGAGAATACTAAATGACGAGTCAAAAATCTTCAAGTGAACGTTGAAGTGTGAAAATGTGAAACTGAAGGATGAAAATGTTAAGTTAAAAGCTGAATTGAGAAAAGCAACTGAAAAAAATGGCAAAAGAAGTATCACAAAGAATATATAAAATTTTGAAACTTATTTTTACAATTTTTACAAATTAAAAAATTCAACGGCTGAATCAGAAATGTGTGAAGTGGTCGTCCGAAGATACTACTAAGTGCATCATTAAATATGTAACAATGTAACAATTATTTAACATTAAATAATATTAAATATGTAATATAATAATGGAAAATGCTATTTTATAATGAATATATAAATATACCTTTTTTCTGTAAACTAATTTTGATTGTTTTATTTATTCTACATCATTCCTTATATTAGTTAATGAACAATATCGACATGTATCTGTGAAATTGGCTCCCTGTTTTCGATATTGAAACATTCTTGAATGCGAATCATTTGCTCGTGATTGCTCGTCAGTTTTTCTTGTTTGCTTGCTGCTTTAAAAATTCACCTACTTTTGAATATCATTATAAATAATGACGAGCAAACAGAAACAATAGATGAGAAAACACAAACAAACGAAGTGGACGTTAATTTTTTTCAAATCAACAGAAAGGAGCTATCAATTTCAAACCTCTTTGTAAGCGGTAACGAGCAAGTGAAAGGAACTCACAAGTTATTATGAGCAAACTATTTACATTAAAAGATCTTTCAATTTCGGGAACAGAACTTTACTGAGGTAATATGTACTAATCTAAATTGATGCATAGTTCATTTATATGAATCTAATATGCTTTTTAAAATTGATATTGGTGATTTTGAGCTTGACATGGATCATACGAATCTTATGATTTCGCGAAATTATTGACGCTTCTATACGCATTCTTAAAAATGCCGATTTTAATTGGCATTATGTGTATAACTAACTTATAATGATACATTTCCCCTTTGCTCATCACTCGACAGAAACTGCTATGCAAGTAGATATATAAACATTCATTATACCACGAAATTTCTATATTCATTAATGTTATTTTTTATATGAACTAATTGTTCAGTATTTCATAAATCTTCCATTAGACTACAAATTTCATTACATTTTAAATTTGCCGCTATTTAATGCCTTTTTCTCGTTCGCCTCGAATTCAACATGGACGCAATTGGGAAGGGTTACGCTATTGGCTATTGGCGGATTTCGAATGCTGCGCGTAAGCACATTATAGGTGGTATTATCTAAAACATGTTCGAAAATGACGTTGGACACCAGTTGCGGGGTTCGTTTTGGCAAATTCAAGAACACAATATGATTTCTCCGCAGCGCATTATGCTTGGGCGGTATTTCCAATTATCATATCGAAACTTCTACAGTTCCTCAATCTAACTGCGCAAAATGCCTGTCAATATTACAGTTAACATTTAATGGGTTTACTTCTTTTGTAGTAACCCTGTACATTAATCCACATAATGAGTACATGTACATCAACCAGAAAATGTATTAATGCAGCGGCCGCCTATCCAAATTGTGTCATCAACCTATCAATGGAGTAGAACAAAGCAAACTGTATATCAAAATATTACATCAGAAAATGCATGTTATCCAATCCATAAGTTGGTATAAGGGGTAGTTACAGCCCAGAAAGTATTTTTTTAAAAACATGTGTTTTTACTTACCATTTTCACTCTAATTCGATAAAAATGCATGGCAGAAGATATTTTTTTATGTCAAAATGTTCACAATTATTTGCTGAATTCGTCCATACATACCAACTATATAAAAGTCGCAAAACTAATCATTCACGGTAAATCAAAGGGGGAGTAACCGTGAGTGTGCTGCGGTAAGTCCAAACTTCTACTGGCCATAATTTTTGATTTCACGCTTACCAAAATTCTGATACATACATAGAAAACTTTGGTATTCTCTTAGCTTTAATTTAAGTACAAATACATGGAGCTACGCATTTCATTTTGTGATAATAATAGTATAAATTGTAACGTAATGTCACGGATTTCTGTGTACCAAAACTAAGTCGGTGTTATGAATGCGTGGTCGTGCGCACTCAAAATCGACCTTATTGCCGATTTGCATAAGGGCATGGAAGGGAAAATATGCCGTTAACTCATGTTATAGGGTTTTGAGCTGTAATAGTGAACAATTAAATTTAAGTATGTAAAATAAAATGTTTATCTCATGACTTTTTAAACATATAAATACTTTTAATAATAAACTGACAGTTACAAAATAAACAAAAAGTTCTTTTTAAAAATAAAAGTTATTGTAGGAAACAAAACTTAAAAGCGATTTTACATTTTTAGGGTTATTATTCCGTACATATAAGATGTAATGAAATATAAAACTCTCGAATAGTAAATGCATCACCCAACAAAAGCTGTATAGACAGCTATTATGAACAAAAATAGCATTGCTTTAATTTGTTAATTCAAAATGAAAATGTTTATTTCTAATAAAACTTTATTTTCAATAATGTCAAACAATCAAATGACAAGGAAAGCCATTACTAAACCTCATGCAATATACACATGTATAAAAGAACAGAAGGTGTCAACAAATATTAGGCTACAAGCATGACCGTCCACACAAATATTTCTGGGGGAGCATAAAATTAAAGTGAAAAAACTAAATAAAAATAAAACTAAAGTGAACAAGAAGACATCTACTAAAATTACTAGTTCGTATGGGGTACCACAGACCGCAGGGCAGTGTGTTGGAGTCTCTGTTATTGATTATATATGTGAATGATATAGATCATGTCCTAAGAAGTTCATATATTAACCTTTTTGAGGATGACACATTAATATATGTATCTAAAAAAAAATCAAATTGAAATCACAGATATAATGAATAAAGAGCTTTGTATATTATGTATATGGTTATGTACAAAAAAAAATGAAACTCTATAATGAGAAAACTAAATGTATAGTTCTTGGAACTAAAGCTAATTGCCGAAAATATTTAAATGATCAACTGTTTCTGTACATTAATAATGCAAAAGTTGAATTTGTTAAGTGAAATTAAATACTTGACGTTTTCAAAACATATTGATTATTTATGTAGGAAAATTGGCAAAAATCAATACCAATTGGGTTGGATTTCAGTGGAGCAAAGTATCGAAACAGCAAATTTAACTTTAATTGGTAAGGTCTGCTGAAAACTTCAACATAAATACAAAAATATCATTCTTAAAAAAGTCAACTGTTAGCGATGGCCTATGCGTATTCAATGCTTTGTCCACGGAAATCAAATCTATTAGTAAATTAAAACTGTTTACTAAAATGTTACTAAATTATATATAGACAGAACACAGAATAATGAATGACTATGTACAAATATGTTATTTTTGAAAATAGCTTATGCTAAATAAACTTTATTCTATTCTATTCTAAATATATAGTCACCTACGACATTAGAGTAAAATATATACCAATTCGTAACAATGCACAGATTGGTATTTGCTTGTCACTGATCGCAATAACTGAATGCAACACGACTAGTGCTTTATACGGGATTGGAAAAAAAAAATTGCATATATCTTTTTAAAACAAAATAAAAGCACACTTGAACTTGATAAATTTGCGACAGCCTTTATTGACGATGCACAAATAAAAACTAAAAATGTAGACGATTTGAGATATGATCTTCTTCAAAATTCGAACAAGACTATTGCTAATTTTCCACCAATTGAGGATTCTCTTATATATCACGTAAAACGTTTCTTATTACAAGTAAAAATTTGGTCTAATAATCATGACTCATCGTATAGTGCAAATCCTGTTGGAATGGGATGGCCCTTTGATGGAAATTATATTTTACCAGTGATGTCTGTTATGGAAACAGCGCATAAGGAAGTATGTATAAGTTATAAGGACAAGGATGCATGATGTGATACTTTAAAATGTGAGTGTTTTAAGGCTGGATTAAAATGTATTGATATATGCAAATGTGCCTTATTTTGGAAGAATATGGAATTAAAGGTTTTATACGCATCTAGCAGCGAAGATGAATTTTAAACTATATGTTACATCTGTAGACATGGTTACACAGAGCAAATCTAGTTATTCCGTTCCAATGCCGTTAAATTTGTCATACTGTTAAATTTTTCAGCACATAGGTATATATTTTACTCTAATGTCGTAGGTGAATGTATATTTGCTTCCCCTGAAAATATTTTTGTGGACGCTCATGCTTGCAGCCTAATATTTGTTGACACCTTCTGTTCTTTTATTATGTATGTGTATAAGTGTATATTGCAAGAGATTTAGTGATGGCTCTCCTTGTCATCTGACTGTTTGACATTATTTCACATTAAAATATTAAAAATAAACATTTTCATCTTGAATGGACAAAATAGAGCCAATAATGACTGTCTATACAACTTTTGCTGTTTGATGCTTTTACTATTCGAGAATTTTCATAACACACTATTATATACGAAATAATAATTCTAAAAATGTAAATTCGCTTTTAAGTTTTATTTCATACAATAACTTGTTTTTTTAACAAGAACTTTTTGTTCATTTTGTAACTGTCAATTTATTACTTTACATACTTAATTTTAATTGTTCATTATTACAGCTCAAAACCCTATAACATGAGTTAACGGCATATTTTCCCTTCCATGTCCTTACGCAAAGCGGCAATAAGGTCGATTTTGAGTGCGCATGACCACGCATTCATAACACCGACTTAGTTTTGGTACGCAGAAATCCGTGACATTGCGTTACAATTTATACTATGATTATCACAAAATGAAATACGTAGCTCCATGTATTTGTACTTAAATTAAAGCTAAGAGAATAACAAAGTTTTCTATGTATATATCAGAATTTTGGTAAGCGTGAAATCAAAAGTTATGGCCAGTAGAAGTTTGGACTTATCGCAGCACACTCACTGTTACTCCCTCTTTGATTTACCGTGAATTATTAGTTTTGCGATTTTTATATAGTTGGTATGTATGGACGAATTCAGCAAATAATTGTGAACATTTTGACATAAAAAAATATCCTCTGCCATGCACTTTTTTCGAATTAGAATAAAAATGGTATAAGTAAAAACACATGTTTTAAAAAAAATTACTTTCTGGGCTGTAACTACCCCCTTATACCAACTTGGATAACATGCATTTTCTGATGTAATAAGTTATTACCATTATTTTAATATATAGTTTGCTTTGTTCTACTCAATTGATAGGCTGTTTGCTAAATATGCATCTTTGAGCGTGCACGTCGCTACACGATATGTGTTTCATAAGCTGTTGGACTGACGGACGCAGTTAGAAATGAAGGGTCAAAATATCGTACATATTACTCTTGGCGCCTTCACCATAAAATAGAATCTAGACTAATGCACAATTAGTGGCAAGTTAATCGATTACATCAATTAAAAACATAATTAATATAAATAGGAGACTAATATATTTAACTGAACAAAACAAAACAGTTGGTAGTAAAAGGTACAATGAGACAATTAATTTTGTAATGTATTTTTTCAATAATATTGTTAACTCAGATGTGACAAAAATAAGGTCACGCTATAATTTTTGTAAACCCTTGGTAAGAACCAGATCATAATTACTTACCTTATGTTCGCGCTTTGGGTTTAATAGAAAGAGATAACAAATACGACAATTAATTATTTTTTATTTACTTGCTTTTATCATGATTAGAGAATATTATTTAGGTATTATGCAAATCACAACTTACACACTTTTCATTTATTATGAAAATACCTACTTCCTGTATATTGTTGCCCTAATCTGGGCACGCTAATGTATTAGTTAGGTACCCAAGTAACAATTTAAGTTTTATCACAATCTACAAGAGGATATTAAGTCTATATAATAAAACTGATCGTAGAACTGTTTATACTAGATAACCTCTTAAAAGCTACAATAAACCCGGCATAGAACCAAAAAAGACCGACCTTTTATAAAGGTTATAGATATCTTCCTTAAAACTATCAATAAAACCAACAGTACTTTAGAACCCAATTCTGCAAGATGTTTTCAAGTCTATAAAATCTTTCATTTGTCAGCTTATTAATTATTATTTACAATCAATAAAAAAAGCTTACTCAGTATTATTTTGGGCTTTTTAGGGGTTTATATAACACATTTTAGATAGTTGCAGGCTAAATGTAAACAGTAAGAATAAGAAAAGTATAACTAAACACTGTTGCTCCAACTTTATTCAAACATGTCTGCCATAGTTAACAGAAAAAAACATGGCTGAAAAATTAATAAAACCGTTTATTTCAATAAAATACTCTATTAAGAGTTTGTGGCTTTAGGAAATATTTTCATCAAACAAAAGTTTTTGTCAAATTCCAGTTGCTCCACTTTATTACTATTTTAAAGCCTGTAAGACTTTACCCAGCCTTACTACTCTTCTTAAGATTTATCTCTGACAATCTCTAATCCAAATGTACTTAGCTTAGATAACATAACCTAAAAAAACATTATTTATTTCGTGTGTGATCATTAATTTCTCGTTATTTCTGTGATTATAGCGTTAATTGAGCAAGAAAAAGTGAAAAACTACAAGTAAGTAGATTTTAAACAGTTTCGCCGCACTGCACTATTTAAACTAGAATCAGCAATCACAAAGTTTAAAGGCGTAAGTGGGGGAACCAAAGAATTTATAAGTGCTTTATAAGTGCTTTATAAAAACCAAAAGTTTTAACGTAGCCTAATAAAGCTACCAAAAAACTTTTAGGTTTTAAGGAACCTTTATCAATTATCGTTAAAAGCAAATAATATGTATGACAACATATATTAAGGGTAAGACTACTTAAGAGTTATTAGTTTTATTGCTTGATCATGAGGAGTACTTAAAGACCATATTTTAAAACTCCCATAAAACCTAAAGATTTATAGATGTCTACCACAAAACTTAAAATATTTAAAATCCACTATAAAACTGAATGACTTTATTGTGGTTTTGAATAATGCAGCAATTAAGTGGCTATAAAACCAACAGGTCTTAAAGAGCAAAGATGTTTAACAAATTGCTTTAAAGATAGCTTGAAGACATTTTTTTAAGTACATATTATCTGCAGATAAATTGGTATGCACAAAAGAAATAATAAAACCCAGTTCGGTTTATTTACCTTCTTAAATCTGTGATAAAACCAGATAAATATTTGTTGGCATTTAAATTGTTATTTAGGTAAATACTTTAAAATACTAATTATTGGAGAATCAATCAAAACAACTACTCTTTTAGCTAATACTGACGAAGTATTGAATTACGTGATAGGATTCTTAGCGTTTTAAAGCAAAAAATATATTGAAAATACTTAAATCATTTATTCAAATTTAGTGTGGAGTAGTTGTTTTGATTGATTCTCCAATAATGAGTGTTTTAAAGTATTTACCTAACTAGTTCATTAGTGTGCCCAGATTAGGGCAATATACCGAAAGTAGGTATTTTCATAATAAATAAAAGTGCGTAAGTTGTGATTTGCATAATACCTAAATAATATTCTCTAAATATGACAAGTTACACGTTCCAGAATTACAAAAATAAAAACAAAATATAAAATCACGTCATATATCCCAAAGAAGAAATAACGATGCATCTACGGATGCCTGTTTCGGATAGAGATAGCCGCCCATTACCTGTCATCCAGCTTGCACACAAGGAATCGCTTCAAAAAAGGACAGAAAGAAAATCCAAGTTTCATATGGCGACTAGTTGGGATAATAGTTTAGTCTCTAGCTCTTGTTGATACAGAGGAAATCAAAAGCCGGAACACGAAAACTTCATAAAAGAAATAACTAAAGAAAAAGCTCGGGCCCGCCCCTGTTGCCCTTCTAGAATCTACCTAAAACACAACATCTGCCCCTGACTTTTCTCTAATTAAATATGGCGTTCAGGGAAAAGACTAAACCATCTGCAACTTAACATTCGGTTATTTTAGTATTATCTGTTAGCAACAGTGTGGAAACATAAGATCAAAGCTGGCTTTGTTAACTTTCTTTGCTCAGCCCTGAGCCCTGCGGCGTCTAATGTTATGCTTGCATCACCTTTAAAAATTATCCGCTTAATTTTTCCTTTTAGATTGAACGTTACGTTTTGCTCGGTCAAAGGAAAATTGTTATTTATTAGAGTACCAGTTAAGAGGAATTAACTTTGAGTTTGTGAAACAATAGTTGTTTGTGTGGGAAAGGATTAGAGAAATGACTAGCTTGTGGGAGAGTTGCTAATTATTTGAACAGATTTATTGTATTCCGCTTTAACTGAAAATATTCCTTTGCAGTCACTGAAAATCTATTACGCGCATGATTTTTTAGCTTATAAATTAATTTCGAAATATTCTCACTCTAAAAAAGCTTGCAAATATTCGTGATGTAAAACAATATCGCATCATAATTCTGTAGGGGGCTGAAGTATTTCATATGAGGCGTGTAACTAAAGCTCTACACGTTGAAAAATAAATGAAAATTGAATGAAAAAAGTCGAAAAACTGCATCGATTATTTCACTCATTAACGCGATAACCAATGAGGGCCCATTTCTTCACAACATTACACCAATCAAATGTCATTATTAGTGGTAAACTAACCTAGATCTGATTTTGACAGTACCAACACGAAAAAATTTATCGCTCTAATTTTTTGAGTCGATGTGTCGACGAATATCGCGATAATATTTTGACGTTGTGTTTAGTGAAATATTTTCAGCAAATAGGACAACTCGTGCTTTTAAATTTTATCTACAAATATCTTCTCTAGCTTATTGCTAATTGTTAACGTAACTTGCAAATTGTAGTATTGTATTATATACGTAGTTAAATAATAATATAAAAATAACCTAAAAACACCACATAAGTTGACAACCTCTAATTTCAAAGCCAAAGCTGTGTGGAACCTATATAGGTTCGGGACAAGGTATACACAGCTTTCAGTGGCTTATAATACCTAACGTAATTACAAAATAATTTTCACAACTAAAATTAAATATAAATGCTTACGAAGCAGACCAATCAATTATTTCATGTTAAATACACAAATGTACTTACGTATGGTAATCCATCACAAAGTAGGTAACACCTTATTCGGAAAATCAAAATTCTCCACTAGCACTATACATTATAATTCGTTGCATTTAAAGTTCTCTCTACTTTAAAGTTCTCTCTACTTAAACAAGCAAACCTTAACTTAACTATTAAACTTCTTAAATTAAAAATAAGGATTAAATACATAAATATATATTAATAAACACTTTAATATATTAATTCTTGAAAAATTCACTGTTTACACCAATTAAGCTAAGCTAGCGTTACTAGATGGCGGTACCATTTCATCTGATGCCGGTAACCTTAGAACGTAAAAGCGAGAAATGCAATATTATCTGGCTTTACTCGTAGTGTGATTGGTCGAAGCATGCCTGAGAACTTTTTACAGTGAAGACCAGTCTATGAGTTACAATACCTATGGTTTAACGTATATTGTTTTTCTTGATGGTCATTGTCATTACATCATTTACTTTGTTTTTTTATTCACTCTGGAAATGCATTTGTATGTGACGTAAATTACGAAATTGAAAATAAATCTCAGTAAACTCTAAAAAGTGACAAGAAAACGTCTGAAGACAATTAATAACAAAACATAATATTGAAGTTGTTCTTAATGAATAATTTATTCGTGAAATATTCTCCCCAAATACCACTCGTGCTTATTTTTGCTCAAGCTAAGTTGCTAAAAGGTAATATAATTCGTGTAAATTAGCAGTTTATTATCAACAAAGCTTTCGCAAAAATTTTACCGATAAAATTCTAAGCATAAGTGATATTACATACGATATTGTATCAAATGGACATTTATTGACACATTATAATATGAATTTGCGGTTTGCGGAAATTCCAGGGGTTAAGAAAGTTTCTGTTCTTTACATACAGTAAATCCCAATTTCACGCAGGGAATTAGATTAAAATATAATCGAAACTGCTGGCCAAGAGAATTTTTAGGTTGAATTTGGATCCAAATGTTTTGAAAAAGAGAACAATCGATATGCGGTTCTTAGGATAATTTATATGTTAAACAGCGAGTTTTGTCTTTTAGTTTGCAGCGCGTTACTATATGCAGGGTGTGGAAGAAAAGCATGTTTTTCTACGCCTATTTTGAAAGTCAAATTTTCTAACTTCAAAATGACTGCGGAAAATGCCACACGCCTCGATTACTTCTTCACAAATTTAAAATTTTGGAAAGACTTTAAGGGAAATAACTTCATAACCGTAGAAAAAATAGTATGTAACACATGTGGCAAGCTTCAGTGCAAAACTCGTATGATACTTTCATACGTCTTCTGCAATGAAGCCCTTGCCATAATTGTATTACAATATGCTATTCTTTAACCAAACTTTATAACTACGGAGATTGCACAAAAATTATTTTATATTTTTTTGTCACTGGCTTATGAAGAAAAAACTAGTTTCTCAAATTTTTCATTTCTTTCTTATTTTATAAGATACCGATTTTGATCTAAAAACTAGACCTTATTAGATTTCATAAGATCATTGTAGGTTATTATAATACCTTATGACGGCTCCTTTAAAATAATAATAATAATAATAAGTACATTTTTTGTACTTTCAGCAGTTCATGGTGAATAAATATATGTTCCTCGCTAATACATATTTTATTTTTATTGTCGCATTAATAATAAAAAGCTTGGTTCCTTTCTTATTTCTTTAGTTGACATTTTATATAATAATAGTCTAAATATATAAATAAACATATTTTTCCATTAAAACGACATACATATAATTTTTCGTTTATTTTTGTATTTTTGATGCGAAAAATACAAACAAAATTTGAAAAAAAATTGTTTGTATCCACAGGTAAAACCATTTAGTCCCATTATATGTGTTCCAGATTTCAACTTGATATCTCTAACCGTTCCGGCGATAAGTGCTGTTGTGTCTTTTATATTTCGATATAGAAAAGCCAAAAAAGGTTGTCCGTGATTTTGGGTATTCCACTGATAACCATGCAAAAAATTTATTTATTATTATTATTACTTCCACATCCAATAGAAGTATAGTAACGCAAAAAAGAATTTGGAAAATGTTTATTGTTTAAGTAGACTTAGAATGTCACGAAACGTCACGTTTTAAATTTGAGCAAAAGAAATTTTGTCTGTCGGTCTGTCTGTAACTGTTTTTGTGCGCACGATTACTCTGGAACCGTTTAAGATATTGACTACTTGAATTTGGTATACATACGTATGTATTTTAACGAGATCTGGAACTACATTATATTTTTATCTTATCCCGTTGAAGGATTGGGGCGAAAATTAGGGAACATGGGGACAAATAGGTAAATCAAGCAAGTAAGAGTCCATGAAACAAACAGTACAAGAACCAAAGGCCTCAACATTTTTGTTACTTCCTTTTTACAGACAGACCGACAGACAGATTTTTTTTACTCAAACTAAAAATCTTGACGTTTCATGACATTTTAATCCCATTTTTCTTTACCGTAACTACTATACTTTCACTCCACTGCGTCGATGTGGAAGTAAAAGCATTGATTATTATTATTTGCAAGTTAAATTTCGACTTTGAGACAGATTATGAAAAAAACTGAAAAAAGAGTCATTTAAAATAGAACGTAGTTCTACATCGATTTTTATTTCAACAAGTAACAACATTTTGTGTCCACAAATTTACTACCACTGTACAGTTAAACAATAGCGTCCTTTCATAAACATACTGACAATTCTTATCTCTTGGCTGGAATGTTCAGTTCCATGACTACTTTATTCCAGTAATAATATGTACATTAATTATTCATACAACATAGCACAGTTGCTACCTCCGTCTCTTGTTGAATACTTCCGCCAACAATAGACTACCCCAGGCTTATGATAAATTTTACCAATTACACTTATTAAACAAATCGGAAATGGGGAAACTTGCTAGATCCCACTTCTGATTTATTGTAAATCATAGCTTAATTGTCCAATTAACCTAAATAAGCCCATTCCGCGTTATTTTCCACGAAATTAATTAGATTTAAAATTAATTAGATTCAAAGCTAGTGTATCGATCGCTAGAAGCTTTAAATATGAGTAGTAGTGAGAGAACAAGACACAATTTAGGGCCTAGTTTCAATTAGAGAAGGTCTAATAACACACCTGAAATGGCTCCCCGATGAACGGCGACACACAATGCCCCGCAAGCCGCCATTTATATGGCCCAACAGGGAGACGTATGGACATGACAAGAATAAGCAAACAAATTATCCATACGGCTTAATATCAATTAATAAAACGACCATCGTGCCTGACATTCATTTGGATTATTTGTCGTCCGGTCGTTTCTTCATAACGTCCATAAGAAGACGTCCTAGTCAGAATTACGTTATAGGCCGCTCAAATGTTCATAAACCCTCAGGAATTAATCCCAGTGGCGAGGATGGGGTCGCGTCGGTTTAACGTAATTTTTAAGCATGAAGTCAGCGAAAGTAAAATGTTTATAACCACGCTATTATCACTAGTGATTAGCAAATATTACTGAAAATAAGAACGACATAATTATGTCGATATCAATCGATCAATTACTTCCACATCCAGTGGAAGTATAGTAACGACAAAAAATTTTTTCAAATTTTTATTGTTCAAATGGGTTTAGAATGTCATAAAACGTCGAGATTTAAAGTTTGAGAGGAAAAAAATTCTGTTTGTTTGTGGGTCTGTAACTTTTTTTTGTGCGCACGTTTACTCTGGAACCGTTTGAGATATTGACTTGAAATTTGGTACACATATGTACTTTAACGAGATCTAGAACTAGATAATATTTTCGTCAAAGGGTTGGGGGGTAAATTGGGGTAAATTTGGGGTAAATAGGTAAATCAAGCAGGTAAGAATCCATAAAATTGGTATTTAGTATATACAAGAGAAGCTAAATTTTTGGCATTAGCCACCCCCATTATTAAAGGGGATGAAAAAAAAAATGTGATTGTGTGTGTGTACAAGAACCAGAAATCTCAAAATATTTTTTTACTTCATCCACCCCCATTACGACCCCCCTATCACCACCCCGCTACCGATGAGGGGTATCGTTTTATGGGTTTTTGAGGTAGAGGATTTCAAATACTATATTATTAAAATTCCATAAACAATTATTTCCACATATAAAATTTTTTCGTTGTGAGTGACTTGGATAGAAAATCCGCATGTGGAAGTAGTGATTCCTTGGGCAGCGGTTTTTTTTTGGTGCTATATACAAAAATGGTATTTGCACAAGTCAATATTTAAATTTTCAGATATATACATATACATATCTCGCTAACATATAAGGTATAAAAAAAACATCAGGAATTTAATAAACCCAACATTTTCTTATATTCTATAAAAATTATATGATAAAAATTCATCATATGAATAAAAAAATTTTTCGAGCAAGATAATCGGGGAGCCCTCCCTAACTGTACGTGCACCCCCCGCCCGATCCTTGGGGACAATGTTTTTCATAAAGATTAAAGCCTAAGGAACAATTTAAGACATGTTCTAGAAAAAAAACTGGCTGTACTTTCAAAATGGCCAAATGTTAAAAAAAACTGTTGTTTTTGTCATTTAACACAAAAACTAAAAAAGATGGACAAAAACTTTTTTCACAAAAAACAACGCCCATAAAATTTTCTACAATTTTGTACCTATACAATATTTTGATAGGAGTTACCATTTTACAGATAAATGAGTTCAAAATTAATAAAACATGGAAATTCATATATCGATAAATCACTTAGAGGAAATAACTGTGACAATTATTATAAGGCGTATAATATAACTTTATATTATTAACATAAAAATAAAATAAAACAAACTGAAAAAAAAATTTAATAATAATAATAATATTATAATTTGCAGACATTTATCTCGAAAACGGTAACAGTGGTATCTGGAAAACGATAACTCCTATCCAAATATTGTATAGGAACAAAATTGTAGAAAATTTTATGGACGTTGTTTTTTGTGAAAAAAGTTTTTGTCCATCTTTTTTAGTTTTTGTGTTAAATGACAAAAACAATATTTGCATTTTTTTTAAACGGACGCCATTTTGAAAGTACAACCAGTTTTTTTTTAAGACATGTCTTAAATTGTTCCTTAGGCTTTAATTTTGTCATTGTCCCCAAGGATCGGGGGGGGGTGCACGGACAGTTAGGGTGGGCTTCCGTAGTGTTACGTTTTATATTGAATTTTATGTTTTATTTTAAGAGATGAATCATTTATCTGGAAAATGGTAACTCCTATGCAAATATTGTATAGGAACAAAATTGTAGAAAATTTTATGCATTTTATGACGCCATTTTGAAAGTGTAGCCAATTTTTTTTTTAGGACGTCTTAAATTGTTCCTTGGGCTTTAATCTTTATGAAAAACATTGTCCTAAAGGATCGGGGGGGGGAGGGGGTGCACGGACACTTAGGGTGGGCTCCCGTAGTAAGATGGGCCTTATTTTTTTCTTGAATGCCAGATCTGGTAGTCTTATTATATTCACTGGCAATTTGTTATGAAATTTGGGTACTAAAAATTGAATTCCCTTTTGACTTTTAGTTAATCTGATATACGGTGCTTAACATATTTTTCTGTCTTGTACTATAATGGTAGTCACATTCTCTGTTTACGCTTTAAAGATACAAGTTCTCTCTTGCATACAAAAGCAGCTCATAAATATATATTGAGGGTAACGTGAGTACCTTTAATCTACGAAACTGTTCTCTACGGTGTTCTTCATAATTTAACCCAGATATTATACGTATTACTCGTCTCTGTAGAACAAGAATTCTAGGCCAATTTGATGCTTGACCCCAAACTAAAGCAGCATAGGAAAGCAGAGTTGCATAATGCAAAATATGCATTTTTCAAAGCTTCTTCGCCTACTTCATTTGCTAGATTTCCCAAGATAAATGTATTTTTTGCTAGATTTTTTTCTACATGTACTTGCCAGGTCAATTTGTCATCTAGATAAACTCTCAAGATCTTTGTTGATTCCCGTAGGTCGGAACATTGTGCCCTATTTTATTACGCAATAAGAAGATCATATGCATTGTTGTTTCTCTATTTAATGTAACTTTATTTGACTTGAACCACTGTTCTGCCTTTGACTCCGCCTCACATGCCATTGCAAAAAGTTGTTCAATATTCTTGTTTTGAACCGAAATAGTTGGATCGTCTGGAAACAGTATGTCACTAGAGTGTTCTCTTGAATATGGAAAATCATTCACATATATTAAAAATAGGAGGGGGCCAAGTACTGAGCCTTGGGGTGCCCCATGTATTATTTTTGTTTTATTAGAATGTGTATTATTTTCTTTAATTGTTTGATATCTATTTGTTAAATATGATCTTAATAATGGTATACTGTTATGGCAAAACTTGTACCTCTTTAGCTTCTCTAGCAGTACTTTGTGTGAGATGCAGTCAAACGTTTTACTTAAGTCGCAAAATATAGTGCACATATGCTCTTCGAAAACTCCCAAAACCTGTTCTATCAAATCCAGAATTGCAGAGGTGGTATTTTTTGATTTCCCAAAACCAAATTGCTTATTATAAAACATGTTGTTAGTCTCAAATTAGATTGGCATTTGCTCTGAAAAGCATTTTTCCACTATTTTTGAAAAGATTGGTAGTAGTGATACAGGCCTATATTTATTTGCATCATTTGCATCTCCTTTTTTGAATATAGGAATTCCAATAGCCTCTTTAAGACAGTCTGGAAAGCAGGATTCTTTAATGCACAAGTTTATGAGTTTGCATAAGGTGATCAAATTTTTAATAGCTTTTATTAGAATAATATTTAGGCCATAGATGTCTTTACTGTTTTTGTTTTTTATTGAGTCTATGGGTTCTTTGATATTATTATGTGTTACTGGTTTAAAATCAAATGAGTTTATATTGGATAATTCAGTATGATGCATTTTGTCCACAGGATCTGGATCTTTTCACTACCACCCAATTCCTCTAAAAGATTTTCAGCAACTTCACTGAAAAAAGTGCTAAACTGGTTTGGAGACAAGCTAATCTCTTTCTGTGTATGGAAATGTGTGTTTTTCCTCTTTTTATTTATGATTTGTCACGCTTTATTTGGTAGTTAATCATACTGGCCGGTCGTCATGTGAACTCCCTATTTAAGTAGCTATTTTTTTAAATCATCTATTCAACGTCGGCCTATTTTCGCGGCTAAAACCAATTACCAACGCCAGGAGAGGAGCAACTTCCAACCCGAAAATTTTGCCTTTCTCGTAAGGAGATTAGAGATATTTGACTTACCTAACAGTTAATAGACAAGAGACCGTCTGCTTCACATCCCCTTCGAGGAATAACATACCTACTATGTAATCCTCGCCTAATATTGCTTAGCTTCTGCGTATACACTGATATACAACTCAACTAACACTAATTATTTTATACGCACTGAAATAATTATGACATAGTCGGATTGGTGAGACACAGTTAGTCAAGTGTTATATGGGTAGGAATCTTTCCACAAACTTGAAATACTATTATTTATTTGTATTTTTAATGATTTGACCAATATTTTTATATTCTTCTTAAATAAATATAAAAAATTTTCATTTTTTAGTTCATTGAGTAGGATGTTGTATATTCTGGTAGTGACGTATATGTACCATTTCTGACTAATGGTTTTTTTCCATCGAGGATATATAGAATTATTTTCTCTATTTCTTGTTTTGTATCGATGTTCATTTGACAATATATTATTATTTTCAAAATTAAAGGTTGATGGCAACTTATAGATACCAGCACCGTAATTGTATAATGATTTAATTTACCAGTAGATCATTCATTCATGTTTAAATTTGTTTTATATATAATGTAATATTTGTTTTACATAATAATTTTTTTTTATATGCTAGATTAATATTATTATTGATATTAAAATTTCGCAAACTTTAAAAAACATTTCATACATTCTTCTCAAGAAAGCTTAATATCTCGGGATATTTGCAAGAAAAAAACACATTTTTCCTCTTTTCCCCCCTCTAAACAAAATTTTTCGTTCCATCCTGAGGTAGATTCATCGCTCCCTGAAAGAATGCGTAAAAATGAACATTTATGGAAAGTTTTATTGAGCTTTTAATTATTTCCCTTACATTGCAAAATTCAGACTTTTTTTATACATGATTAACAAAAAAATCAAGGTGAAACTGGAAAGTCACCTTACCCAGCCAAAAGAAGTAACATTTGGTGTTCCTCGGGGGTCAGTGTCACTCTTATTTATGCTTCATTTTAACGATTTGCCGGACTTCATCAGTAGAAGTAGTGTTTGCTGATGATACTACCATTATGGTCACTGGTAGTAGTTTTGAGATACTCAGAGTTGTTTCTGAGGAATTCAATATCTGGTGGCAGCGAAATCATCTGATCTTGAATAACACCAAAACAGATTACTTACACTTCCACAAACGTAGGACAGTTGGCAACATTGATAATATCCAGTTTTCTCAGAACTCTAAATTCTTGGGTCTTGGTGCAAGACTGTCTCGGAATAAACATATTGATTATGTTTGTTCTAAATTAAATAGCGCAAGTTTTGCCATTTTACAACTAAAATCATCTTTGGATCAGGACGGTCTATTAAATGTTTATCATTCATTGGCATTTAGCCATATTGCAAATAATACAGTGTATTGGGCAGTTGCAACTGATCTAGGTAGAGTGTTTGTCTGTCAAAAAGAATAATACGCTGAATATTTAATCTTGATTATTTCACTCATTAACGCTATAGCCAATGAGAGCCCGTTTTTTCACAACATTGCACCAATCAAACCTCATTATTAGTGGTAATTCAAGCTAGATCTGCTTTTGACAGGATCAACATGCAAAATTTATCGCTCTAATTTTTTAGGTCGCTGCAGCGACAAATATTGCGAAAATTTTTTGACGTTTTGTGTCGTGACATGTTTTCGGCAAATAGGACAAATCGTGCTTTTAAATGTTATCTATAAATATCTTCTCTAGCTTATTACTAATTGTTAACGTAAATTGTAAATTGTAGTACTGTATTAATAACCTAAAAAGCCAATGCTGTGTGAAACTTATATAGGTTCGGGACAAGTTATAGGTACACAGCTTGTAATGGCTTAATACCTAACATAATTACAAAATAATTTTCCCAACTAAAATTAAATATGAATATCTACGAAGCAGACAAAGTAGTTATTTCATGATAAATACACAAATGTAGGTACTTACTTATGGTAATTCATCAATCATTACAAAGCAGCTAACACTTATTTGGAAAATCAAAATTCTGCAGTATCACTATATACATTATAATTCGTTGTACTTAAAGTCTCTCTACTTAAACAAGTAAACCTTAACTTAACTATCAAACTTCTCAAATTAGAAACAAGGATTAAATATATAAATATATATTAATAAACACTTTAATATAATAGTTCAATTCACTGTTTAGGCTAGTAACTAAGTTAAGCTAGCGTTACTAGATGGCGGTACCATATCATCTGAGCCGGCAGCCTTAGAACGTAAAAGGGATAGATTGGTAATATGCAATTTGTGTGATTTCACCCGTAATGTGATTGGTCGAAGAGTGCTTTGTTGTGATGACTAGTCTTATAAGTTACAATACCTATGGTTTAACGCATATTGTTTTTCTTGATTGTCATAATTTAAACCTACTTTGTTTTTTATTAGATGAGTCGCTTTGGAAATGCATTTTTATGTGACGTAAATGATGAAATTGAAGATAAAGGTGAGTAATCTCTAAAAAGCAACAAGGAAACGTCTGAAGGCAATTAATTACTGAACATAATATTGAAGATATACTTAATGAATTATTTATTCGTGAAATATTCTCCACAAATACCACTCGTGCTTTAAATTTTATCTAAAAATTTTTTCTCAAGCTAAGTTGCCCCTAGTTAATGTAACTCGTGCAAATTGGCAGTTTATTATCAAAGATTAAATCCCTCCCGCTAAAGCGGTCGGGATTTAATCAGATAATAAACTGTCAATTTGCACTCTTTATATTACCAGGCAACACGCTTTCGAAAAAATTTTAAGCACTAGTGATATTACATACGAATATTTAATCGGACAACATGCAGGGATATTTTCAAAAGCAAAAATTTGTTAACTGTGCCTAGTATTTTTATTTTCAAGTGCGTTATTTATGTAAAAAGTAATATATCTAATTTTTTTGAGGTTAAACGAAAATCATGAGCATTCGACACGACATGGAGATGTATTAAAAATTCCTAGTCATAAAAATACATTTTTTAAAGATTCCACCACACTACAACTTCATAGTCATGTACAATAAATTGCCTAGTTACTTAAAAGAAATCAACACAGTAAAAATTTTTAAAATAGAAATAAGGAAATATCTAGTCCAATCTACTTTTTACCGTGTAAGTGATTTCTTAAAATGAATAATACTGCATAAATTTTTTTAAAATATGTGTGTGTGAATATCTAATATACAAAAATCTCGTGTCACAGTGTTTGTTATCGAACTCCTCCGAAACGGCTTGACCGATTTTTATGAAATTTTTTGTGTATATTTGGTAGGTCTGAGAATAGATCGTAGGCTACCCCTAGGTGATAAGGGTGGCCCTACCCAGAAATTTTCTTTTTATTTTTTGGACAAAAATTTATAATTTATATGGCAAAACAACGTTTGCTGGGTCAGCTAGTATATGTATATGTATTTGTGGGCGCATACATATTTCGCTACCAAAAATTTATATTTTTTATGCTTCTATCCATTAATAAAATTATTATACTCTTCGCAACTACGAAAACGAAGAGAATATTGCATTTGATCGGCACATTTCTAAAACCGGAAATATCGCTCGCAGACAAAAAATTTTCATATCATTGTGTTAGTGAACGAATTCTGAACAACTTTCAAAATGTCCGTCTGTCCGTCCGTCACGTTTCTTGTAAGCACGATAACTCAAGAAAGAAAAATCCGATTCTACTGAAACTTGGACAGTAAGTTAGTGTTAGCTAGGGGAAGGACTCTATTGTTTTTGAACAAAATTGATCAGTAAATAAAAATGTTATTAATGATTTAAATTTGAGAATTTTTTTGTTGATTTTTGTTTTTGTAAAAATTTACATTTTTTTACGTATTAGGTAGTTCTTACGCTTTTGACTCGGAATCCAAAGGTCCCAGGTTCGAAACCCACATGGAGTATGGTATAGTTTCATACTATAAAATTAAAAATGTCTAAAACTAACATTATTTACAAAAAACTGCGAAGAGTATCCTATAGAATGTGTAGATTTTTTTTTTTTAGATTACTCTGAAGGAGCGGGCGATTGGCCTTCCCCCACTGCGACCTATAAGGTCTATTGTAGTACTCCTTTTTTGTGTGCCTCAGGGCTCCCCATCCAAACATGGTCTTCCTAGACTTCGAGTCTGTTGACAAGAGCCCCCAGGCACGGTTATCAGCCTCTGTCTTTCTCTCGCCGAGCCGTCTCAGTCCAGTCAGGCTTTTACAGCTCAGCATATGGACTGAGATCTCCAGCGAGAACTTGGGTCACCATTCCAAGCGCTGGACGCGACCAACGTTGCTTAACATCGCTGATCGAGTGCCGGCGCCTAGGTCGGAGCCCGTACAGAGAGCCTATAGAATGTGTAACAATTATATAAAAAGTTTAGTACACCGGCGAAGAGTATTATTATTATCTATGGTTGTTGGACTTGCCATAATGTACATACATTCAATATGTCTCTGAATGGTTAATAAAGATCTATCTTACTATACTACTGGCCGCAAAATGTTATTAAATATGCTGTACCTACATACATTCTTCTAAAATCTGGTGGCTACGAAACTATTTGACCAGCTCGGACCTCAGATTTCGTCATCACAGAAGACTGAAAAATATTTCGCCCACTGACACCGCAACGAAATAATTCCGTATATAATTAACAGCACCCGTCCAAAAGTTTCCGACGCCCCACAATAACCTTAATTACCCTCGAAATAATCAAATCAATCCCCGTACCCTCATGGTACGTGGGCATCCGATACAATGATTACCCTAAAAATTTTCTTTATAATATATCGGCATCGATTTTCAGTTATCAACTCTCACCAGTTCCCCACAAGGGCAATAACGATAAAAAATTTATAATGAGGTTCACCCTTCCCGGCGTATTCTCTGACCCTACCCTTATGTGTGTCATATGTCTGTAATACTCATCAATATGGGTTATAAATAATTCGTCGGCTGATATTCATATTCTGGGTTGGATGCGGAAATAATCGTTTTTTGATTATATCCGCGATATGGAGAACATGTTATAAAAATGCGAGTTAATTGTTAATAAAAAACTGCGTGCTTCATCCTGAATTTTTTCGATAAATAACATGTTTATTCAGCTTTATATTTCCAGTCCTACTGAAGCATAACATCTTACAAAAAGAGCAATAAAAATGAAATAAGGAATCGTCACGTTAAAACAAGAAATTGTTGGCGGAGTTTCTCTCAGAGCCGATCTACTAATACAAAAGACATCTTACACCTCTTAGGGGTTTTCGTACACCTACAGAATTTCTTGAAATTTTAATATGCTGTTGGGGCTGTAAAAAGTGAGCATTTTGATCAATCCAACTTAGATATACAGAATGATATAGAAAATTTAGTTCAAAAAATGAATTATCAGTTGTAAAGTCTGATATAGACAGTAGCAGTGTTTTGACTAAAAAACCAACCAGTAGTTGAAATATCAAAGATAATATAGAGATATATCAATTTAAATATATTAAAAAAAGAAGGCTTACTGTGCTTCTACTACCTCTGTACACCCAGATTTAGAAGCAAGAAATAAGATTTTATTTCACATTCCACTTCATTCTGCTAACTGTAGTTATTATTCTGCCAATAAGCAGTAGCTTTTGCAAAAGTTCTTGTTTGTCCAGCAATTCGAATAACATACGATATTAATAGGGTAAATTTTAAAAAAATTATAAACATTTCATTTTCAGTCCTTTAGCGAACAAAGAACATTTTAAGGATTGGTTTCTTTCCATGATACATTATTTCATTTTACAGAAAAATCCAGCATCATATATTTTGATTTATATTTTATTCGCATTGTTTCCATAAAACTCCATCCATCCATTCACTCGTTAGAATAACAGTTGCATTTTTATTTTCAGTACTCCAGACGGATAATATTTTAGTTTTTATTGAAATAATCGTATCAGGCAACCTGATAAAGAATGTTTCTTTATAATACACAAAATAATAGAAGAGATTTAAGCTCTGCATAAAAAGCGGGTAATGCTAATCTCCTTATTGCAAAAACGGCAGAAAACTGATTCTCAACTTGACAGTGGCGTACATATAGAGGAAATTATATAAGTAGTACTACGTATAAGGGATATATAAATAGGAACATCTTGTTACTACATTTTAAAAAAAATGTAGTATGGGTTTTGCATTTTTCCAGCGGACCATCGAAATCCGAAAAAAACGTCGGATCGAAATGAAAGTCATATCTATCGACTCGAGAGCGAATTTAGAAAATTCCGTCCGTCGGTCAGTCGGTCTGTCTGTCTGTCGGTCTGTCGATCTGTCTGTCACGCTCAGCCCCCTAATCCGTTTTCGGATTTCGATGAAACTTGGGTGGTTAATAGGAGGCCTTTAGAAAACCTTAACGCTGGAAGCTCGGCTCCGTTCGGAAACCGGAAGTACCCGATATAGACGTTTCAAGTTTTTCGGGAAAAATTGAATAGCTCGGTAACGGGTAGTCGGATCGAGATGCGCTTCAAAAAAGAAATGGTGCCGCTGGCAACGATCTACAGATAAGTATACCGGAGACTATGTCGAAAAACAAATGGAAATTGAATTTTTTTGCGAAAAACTGGTTTTATCGAAATCGGGCTAGGAAGCACGATAACTGTCCAGGATATCGATCGATTTCGATGAGATTTGGTGGGATCGAAGGTACACGGCCACAAATGAAGCCTCTTGCTGACGGCCCGAATCCGTTGACCGCAAGGATTTTTTCCAAGGCCGAGTATGATTTTCCAAAGATATTGATAACTCCTGAACCGAAGGTCCGATTTTGATTTTCAAAAATGGCGATTGTAGGATTCGTTTAAATCTATTAGGTGACGTTTGTGAGAAATTTGACAACACAAAAGCGAATCTACAAATCCTGGAAAACTTAATTTTTTTGATAGATTCTACAAATACCCGACAGTTTCCTAATAAAAATCGAAAATTAAGTATTCCGTCGACCAATCTCTATAACCGGTATAAGGCACGGACCTTTTCGGACAAAAAATCTGAAATAGAGTTTTTCGAAAAATTAAAAATAAACGAGTTATTTACAAAGATGCATGACTACAATATAACCGATGCCCTTTCTGTATTTCAAAATGTAGTTAGCCTTTACTTTAGTCGATGAAAAAAGAAAAAAAAGGTACTGAATCAGCCCAACAGGGAATTTTTCTTAATTATAAAAAAAAATTACACCAAAACCCTTTTCATCACCAAAAAATGGTCCATGTGTCTGTCTGCCAGTATGTAGACTATGTTAGGCAACCGTTATAAATTTTGCTAAATTTACAATTTTGATTTCACATTTCTTACATTTATTAATTAAAAAACACTAGCATATTAAAAGAAACAGTTTTTATAATTGCTACCCTGCTAACAAAGCTGAGCAATACATGCTTCGCTGAGGGGATCTTTCCAGATACATTTAAACTGACCAGAGTTGTACCGGTTTTCAGAGGGGGGAACAGTGACTCGCCCAGTGATCATCGTCCTATTTTAGTAATCCCGTTTTTGGTAAAGTTCTCGAAATACTGTTAAAAACTCGTCTGTGTACATTTCTATAGGGTAATAAATTATTGAACAAAAATCAACATGGTTTTCGCAAAAATTGTTCAACGGGCCAGGATGTGGCTAAGATGGTGGCTGAGGCAGTGAAGGGCTTTGAAGGGGGTAAACAAAGTGCTATTACACTTTGTGACCTCAGCAAGACCTTCGACTATGTCAGCCACACCTTGCTACTGGATTAGAGGAATAACTCTTTGTCTTACACAGTCTTATATCTTGTTTGCAGATGATACAGCATACTGGTTCATACTGTCCCAGACATGATTAACCTTAACCAGGTGATGAAAATAAAACTTATCAGTTCAACAATGAAGTAATTATAAAATGAAGTTGAAATCGCAGAAAAGTTTAATGAGTATTTTGTAGATAGTATTAATGCTGTTATTTAAATTATTCCTAAACAAAATGGGTATAATATTGCTCGCGCTCCACCTATTTGCCATTTTAACTATTTTAAACCGCCAGAGGTCAGTGGAGATAATAATGTAACTTTCTTAGCAAAATAAGCTACAATTAATTACAAAGAATATATAGAAAAGTACATTAACTATTTACTAGCTTATTTTAATTCAATTGCGTTAACTTCAAAACTATACGTTCTCTAACATTAAAAAAATTTAAAACATTCCGCATTGCGTCAATACAATAGGAGTATATTTATTACATTTTAAAATTATTCTCAAGGCTATATTTTGCATCTTCTTTAACTTTTGAATTTCAAACTCTATGGTTATATAGAGTTGCACAGTATTCAAAATGTGGAGCTATTCTAGATTTATATACAAAGATTTTTGAAAACATTGATAAACAAGCTAAAAACGTACTCTTCGCCTGTTCACTGAACTTTTTATATAATTGTTACACATTCTATAGGATAATCTTCGCAGTTGTTTGTAAATAATGTAAGTCTTAGACATTCTTAATTTTATAATACGAACTTAGTTGGTGAGACTCAGTGTAAAATAAAGTAAAAAATAAAAAAAATTATAAAATACCCCATTTGGGTTTCGAACCCGGGACCCTTGAATTCCGAGTCAAAAGCGTAAGAAATACACCACCACCTGTCACGTAAAAAAAAGTAAATTTTTACATTATAAGGGACGAGCTAAAATTATATTTCCATGGTTGTATATTACATTATGAAATGTATATTTGTAAAATATATAAATATTTAAATATTAAAATGAAATATTTCATCAGATTTCTATTCAATTACAAAAACATAAAAAACAAAAAAAAATTTTTTCAAACTTAAATCATTAATAACATTTTTATTTACTGATCAATTTTGTTCAAAAACAATAGAGTTGTTCATCTAGCTAACGCTAACTTACTGTCCCAATTTCAGTACAATCGGATTTTCCTTTCTTGAGTTATCGTGCTTACAAGAAACGTGACGGACGGACGGACGAACAGACGGACATTTTGAAAGTTGTTCAGAAGTCGTTCACTAACACAATGATATGATTTTTTGTCTGCGAGCGATATTTACGGTTTTAGAAATGTGCCGATCAAATACAATATACTCTTCGTTTTCGTAATTGCGAAGAGTATAATAACCTAAAAAACTTAAAAAAAAAATTTTTTTTATACTTTTTCAGTAATATAATCACTGTTACTTTTGAATGTTAAGGATGCATCTACAGAGTGACCCATTTAAAAGCGACGAAAGTGACCCATCTAATTTTTATTTATTGTGCGGTCTGAATCAAATTTTACTCACGTTTAGAACAAATTAGCATCTAATTATGACCAGAAGAACATTCGCCTCTTACAAATGCAAAACCACCTGTGGTACCAAAAGATGGGGAAAAAATAAAAAAAATCATATTAGGTATTTTTTTATCGGAAAATTTTGTTAATGAAACTTGTTCGGAATTGTCCAAAAACCTTGAGTTCAAATCCAAATGAAAAAATATTGAAATTTTGATTAAAATAATGTCCAAATTCGAAAATATAATTTTAATGGGTTTTTTTGTTAGAAAACTGTAACTATGACAATTTTGTTTGAAATTAAACCCAAGCTGTCAGGTAGTTGTCAAGTAATTTGCAGTTTTTTTTTAAATAACAATTTTTAAAATTTCTGTTTTTCAATCTTTTAATTTTGATTAAATTTTGGACTTGTTCGGCAATTTTGAACGAGTTTCATTTACAAAATTTTCCGATAATAAAATGCTTTTTTGATTTTTTCCGCATATTTTGGTACTGCAGGTGGTTCTGCATTTGTAGGAGGCGAATGTTTTTCTGGTCGTAATTAGATGCTAATTTGTTCTATACTAGACTAAAATTTGATTCAAATCTCACAATAAATAAAAATTTTAGAGAAGTGCCCCGCATTTAAATGAGTCACTCTATATACAGTGTGTCCCAGGATAGATGTAACAAGAGGTGTAATGGACCAAAAATTTTGGAATTTTGGAATGGTATTTGGGGATTGAGTCCTGCTTGTTGTAAAACTAAAGTATACCAAAAATGACTTGATTTAGTGTTCTACAGGGTGTTTTATAAGCAAAGTTGTAAAAATCACCACTAATAGAGTACCTTTATTTTTCAAAGTATGAAAAAATTCCACTAAGAAAAGTTATTTAGAATGCAATTTTATACTTCTATACCAAATTTCAGGAATATAAAATTATTTTTTTGAAACTTCCAATTTTTGCGAATTAAGAGTTGAATTCATATTTAAAGTTGTATAGGAGCAAATGTTAATCATCCACTGCTTTTCTCATAGCCTACTTTTCGCTTCTACATAACTTTAAATATTAATTCACAAAAAATAATTTCTATGCAGTTTTAATTGAATGGTTCAAAATAAAATACTAATTTATTGAAAAAATGGGAAGTTTCAGAAATAATTTTATATTCCTGAAATTTGGTATAGAGGTATAAAATTGCATTCTAAATAACTTTTCTTAGTGGATTTTTTTCATATTTTGAAAAATAAAGGTACTTTATTAGTGGTGATTTTTACAACTTTGCTTATAAAACACCCTGTAGAACACCAAATCAAGTCATTTTTGGTATACTTTAGTTTTACAACAAGCAGGACTCAATCCCCAAATACCATTCCAAAATTCCAAAATTTTCGGTCCATTACACCTCTTGTTGCATCTATCCTGGGACACAATGTATAAAACCAAGATATTTAATTTCAGAAACCTTTTCTAATTTTCTATTATTTAATACAATATTTTCTCCCACTTGTAGCTGATTCAGTATACGTTCTTTATTCAGAATCATATATTTACATCTATCAGTGTTTACTTTTAGGTTGTTATCACATAACCAATTAAATAAATAATTTAAATCTTGATTGATAATATTAATAACCTCATTTACATTCTTGTCATATACGTAAACTAATTCGTCATCTGCAAATAGATTTTTTATTGATTTTACTGTCATTTATAAACAGCATAAATAATAAAAATCCCAACACTGATCCTTGTGGTAAACCGAAATCGTTGTCTGTTGCACCAAATACACTACTTCCAAATTTTGTTTGTTGTCTTCTTTCAGTTAAATAAGGTTCAATCCATATAACTACACTTCCTCCAATACCCATTTTTGCTAACTTTGATATTGATAACTCTATTAATATGTTGTTATCTATGCAGATAATAGACAATTATTGTTCTTTTACTACCGGTACCAAAATTTTGTCATATATTGGCAGTGTATAGGTCTAAATTCTTTACATATTTCTGTATTCAAGATTTTGGGAATAGGTGAAACTACAGATATTTTCCAATTATTAGGACAAATTCCTGTCTGTAAGGAGCTGTTAATAACATCTTTGTGCATAGGGTATAAAACAACTGAAACATAGTGGGAATATTAACCTAGAGAATATAATTAACGGAAATTAGAAAGTTTTTTTAATTAAAAAAAAGGACTGAAAAAATTATTTATTTTTAAAAATCGTTTTCCAAGGTCCCTGCGACACCTGTAAGTGAACCTCAATTTGAATAAAATTTAGCGTGCGATTTTACTTTATACCTATACAACTTTTGGCTCGTGTAGGGTAAAGGAGATTTCAGAAAAAAAATTGACCCCACCCTAATATGCACATCACAATTTAACTTTATGAAAAGCCTTTTGCATTGTGGAAAACATTTTCTATAGTCTAGACATTAGATATCAACGACGGGAACCAGTAAGTTAATTAATAATTAGTTCTAATTATTACCTACCACAAATTCGTTTCAATCTTTTGAACATGACTACACTGCCTCATACATTATTGATGTCCCACGAGTTAGATACATACAATTAATTATTAAAATAAATTAAAGAAAATGTAAGAAGGTCTGAGTCGACTAGACATATACAAGTGGATGTGCCTTCATATACTAACAGGAGAAGTTGATTTTGATATATAATTTATTAGGAGAACAAGGAATGCATACTATCAAACTGAGACGCGTTACAGAAAACCAAGAATCCTGACTGATTTACAAGGACTCACGTAACAAAATCTAATTTTAAGTCAATTTAAGTTTCACAAGTAAGTCTGTTGTACAACCATACGAATTAAAATTACATTGACATTTACGTGGGAAAGTGACAATTGGGTTACATGAGAGGTAAATCAAATCTGCGAAACTAAACATAAAGAACATGTCCGTACTTTCTCACAAGGGTGTTTGGGTGGTATTTAAAAAAAACGCAAATAAAATGATTGTAAAAGTTGATTAAACCAGTAGGTATTATTTTATTTTTGCCAAAAATCAGTAATCTGGATCTAATAAATTAATTATAAAAGTGGTACAGATGTAGGGGGAGAATCGATAGAAATTTTGGTTATTTTTACACTATCCAATAATTTCATATCGAAATGTAACTAAAAAATAACATATCATTTAACAGTTTTAATAATAAATAAATAATTATAGGGAAACTGTAGAATATGATAGAATTTGGGGTATTGATAGGATATTTCCTAGTTATTATACTCTTCGCAAATACGAAGAATATATTGTATTTGATCGGCACATTTCTAAAACCGTAAATATCGCTCGTAGAAAAAAAAATTTCATATCATTGTGTTAGTGAACGAATTCTTGTAAGCACGATAACATAAGAAAGAAAAGTCTGATTGTATTGAAATTTGGAAAGTAAGTTAGTGTTAGCTAGAGGAAGAACCCTATTGAAAAAAATCAATCAGAAAATAAGAAAGTTATTAATCATTTAATTTAAAAAAAAAATTCTTAATTTTTATCGCTTATACTTAAATAGAAATCTTGTGAAATGTTATTTCTATAATAAATATTTTTTGTTTATGCATTTTACTAATATATATTTCATAATAATATATCCAATGAGTTGAAATATGATTCTCGAAAGATATTATCACAGGCATTCAATTTTCGTAGCAATATGTGATGGTCCAGTGGCTAAAGCTTTGTCTTGCAATCCAAGTTCTCCTCGATATTGAAAAAGCCTTCGATACCGTATGTATCCCGGGGCTGCTTCACAAACTAAACGCAGTGAACATTCCCATACACATACCGAAACTTAGTCACTCTTTCCTGACAGGCAGATCGCTGCTGGTCAAGGTGAATAACAAACTATCAACTGGGAGGGATATTCGCGCGGGCGTCCCCTAGCAGTCGTGCCTGTCGCCAAAGCTGTACAACTTATACGTCTCCGACTTCCGGGAGTCCCCGAATACGAACCTTGCCAAGTACGCCGACGGCACGGCCATGTATGCGCATTCGTACAACGCACAAGCGGCAAGTATGCTGCTGAAAGTGCATATGGCCCGTGCCACGGCGTATTACGACAAGTGGAAGTTTCGGATCAACGCCGAGAAGTCAAAGTCGATTATCTTCACGCGCCGGTTCACAGAAAACCGAATATTAACGCCAATCTCGATCAGTGGTCAAGAAATTCCAATCAAACGGTACGTGACTTGGACAAACGACTGACGTTCAGCACCCATGTTAACGAGACGTTACGCAAGGTCTACTTCATGTCCAGGATAAATAAAATAAAAAATTGATGTACACGATGGTGATCAGGCCGGCCATCACATACGCGGCGCCGGTGTGGTGCAGCATACCGGCCACGACAATAAGAAAACTCTCGAACATAAATTTTTGCGCCTCATCTCTGATTCGAACAGATACACCTCACTCAGACATTTATATGATCGTTGCCACGACTACGTCCAAGAAATTTCTCAAAAATTTTACGAATTCAAACTGGGCGATAGTCCGCTAACCCGCAACATAACCCGAATCAGACAGCATAATGCATTCCTTTTCGATATCCGACAGCCTCTACCATACCAGGCGTTGCCTATCTCCTCTAGCCACATTTTCCTATACGACAACTTCTTATTTACCTACCTTTAATCCTTACTGAAACATACAATTAACTTTCTCTATTCCCTTTATACGTTCTATTTATTTTTATCCTTTTTTGTTCCTTTGTCCTTTTTGTTTCTAAATTCCATCTCCAACAAATTCCCAAAAACCACAATATTTCGTACCACATCTTTTAAACTTCCACGACATTTTCCTGGCGGCAGGAAGACCACCAGGGTGGAATTGCTGCGCGCCGTGGTTATTTATTTACTTATTGATGTAACACAGGATAAGTTGCCTAAGTTTACAGTTACATCACTTCATTCAGAATAGTCCATAACCTAATCAATCTATATAAATACTAGCTGACCCAGCAAACGTTGTTTTGCCATATCAATTATAAATTTTTGTCCAAAAAATAAAATGAAAATTTCTGGATAGGGCCACCCTTATCACCTGCGGGTATAAAAAATAGCCTACGACCTATTCTCAGACGACCTACCAAATATACACCAAAAATTTCATAAAAATCGGTCAAGCCGTTTCGGAGGAGTTCCTTAACAGACATTGTGGCACGAGATTTTTATATATTAGATAGATAAGTACATATTTGCTAAACTATGACATCAAATTAAATTAAAGTGAAATATGACGGCATATAAAATGCAAAAAGTGTAAAGAAAAAAGGCAAATAAATAAACCAGAAACGAAATAGGAGAATACAGATGACAAATATTATATATGAGGAAATGGAGATAAAATTATTAGAGAATAATATTTAGGTATTAAGCAAATCACAACTTACACACTTTTTTATTTATTATGAAATTATCTATTTTCTGTATATTGTTGCCCTAATATGGGCACGTAAATATACTAGTTAGGTAATAGTATATTATTCAACGAGCGGTAATGTAGGTAATAACTCACGCAGATGAAAGTTTGCAGCACGAGCGGTAGGCGAGTGCTGCAATTCATCAAGTGAGTTATTACCATTACCGCAAGTTGAATACTATACTTTATCTACGATTATAACAATAAATATTAACTTGAGAAAATTTTGTTTAAATTATTCAGTTTGTTTATTAATAAAATTAACTGTAAAATTTAATTTTTGTTCATCCTTTTATATTTGTTGTCTTCGAAGATTTAGCCACCTTCAAGCGGAGGTAGAATGTGATTTTTAATCGAAATAGTGCATAAACTGCTTGTAGACAAAAAATCAGCTTTGTAGATTAATATTACGCAGCGGAAAATGCAAAACTTCTCCGCGAACTGCAATAGCCCGGAGCGCATATTCGGTCAAAAGTCTTGTTTTTTATGTTAGAGAAAAACCTTAAAAAACGTCGGGAAGCTCAATCAATTCTCTTTACATAATCTGTCTACATATTTTTCGAAAAAAACGATAATTATCGAGATATTCGAGGAAATGTAAGAAATTACACGTTTTCCTATAGAGTGTATGTAAATCTTAAAAACATATTTTTTCTCAGAAACCTTTGTTTCGAAGGGCCAAGATTAACGGAGCGTCAAAGTTGTACATGATATTAAGTGAACATCGTATATGAAATCGATTTCAGTTAATTACCAATTAATTACGGTGACATAATGGATTAATTTTATCGAAAAAAAAAGTCCCAAATCCCACCCCCTCTAATTCCTTCATTTTTGTCAGAATTCAAAAAATTCAAAAAATAAGAGTTTTAGCAAATTTAATTCTATCTAAGTAACTAGAGTAGTCTTTTGGCGTAGGAGCCAAGATTAAAAAGTTGCCAACTGTAGAAGCTCAAAATTTGCGATTTTTTGCCGTACATGGCCAACATTTCAGTAGTTATTTCCAAAACGAAAAAAAAAATCGAAGTTCTGATAGTAGCAAAAGATTCGTAATGGAAAATACTCGTTTGACCTTGTTTTTTATTTCGAGCTAACTCCCATCGTTTCAGAGATATCTGCGAAAAATAACAAAAAACAGCTTACATTTCGGAGTCGAAAAAATTGCAAAATATTTTTCGAAAAACACCATTGGGACGGTCGTACGATGTAGCGACGTAAAGAGGAAGTCTTCCAGATAAACCTGATCGTAAATTGCACTGCGAAATTCGAAAGTTCGGCTCGGTACGAACGAATCAAAAGTAGCATTTTATAACATTTCAGAAAATCTTAACGCGAATAATCTGTCACTACCTCCATGGCTCCACCTTCGTGTGTCGCGCGTTACGTCGATTGGACAGGCTAGGCATGAAGGTGATTGGCTCTGTACCTAGCGTGAGTTATAATAACTCACGCATTATAACTCACGCTGGTTGTTTATGGATACTATTAATTGATCAAAAGCAGTTCATTAATTAGTATATAACCTAATGAGTAAATAAATACTTTAAAACACTCATTATTGTAATTTGAATTTATAATAAATTGTTATTGATTGATTGATTGCAATCCAAAGATCGTATGTTCGAATTCCACACAGGTTTGATTTTTTTTTTCATATATTTTTTTTTCACAACAAAGTTGGTATCACAAAATTTAGGATGTCCAAAAACTAACATTATTTACAAGAAAACTGCGGAGAGTATCCTATAGAATGTGTAACAATTATATAAAAAGCTTAAAGCGAAGAGTACGTTTTTAGCTTGTTTTATAATTATATTAATAGTTATTTGTGTTTTACCTTGAGGATAAAATCAAGCAATTATATTCTACACCCCTGTACCATGCGTCATGTGGCTCTCGCTGCTGGCGTAGATGTAACCGACCCGGCGATGGCGGTGTTTTCCGCGAGTGGCAGCAATGCCTATCGTTGGTAAATTTAATAAACAATCAGGTCAAATCTTGCTTCTGACATAAATTAAACTTTGCACAAAGATTTGACACCGGGAATCTACCCCGCATAAATCCATGCTGCTCTGACACTAAATATCAAATATTTCAAATTCGTGTCATATAGATTTGGAAAGTTGCCGTGGGAAATTCCCTCGGAGAAATTACGTATTGTTTGGCTACGGTCTGTCGTGCAGAAAATTCAAACCGACGGCCATGGCCCCGCCGGCTTCTAAATTTTCTATTAAATATAATCCGCAGATTGTACCTGAGCAAAATATAATTTACTAAATGATATTTTAGTTTGCAAATTCGGATCCAGAAACGCTCTAGGTAATTAAGGTACATTTGTTTTGTTAAGTATAAATGATTTTTAATTTCAAAGCGCAAATTTATAATGTAGGTACAGCGTACAGCGTATGGCAATAGCGAGTAAGAACTTTGTAGTTGTTTTATATTATCTGTTTTTGTTAGACATTTATTATTTTTTTACCAAGCTCGAGAGATTGCAGTCTGAAATAAATCAGAATAAAAATTAAACATTTCATATATTATAAATCTCATTTGCATGGAAGTAAATATATTCAATTATAGTATCTAATATCACTAGTGCTTGAAATTTTATCGTATGTAATATCACTAGTGCTTAAAATTTTATCGAAAATTTTTTCGAAAGCGTGTTGCCTGGTAATATAAAGAGTGCAAATTGGCAGTTTATTATCTGATTAAATCCCGACCGCTGTAGCGGGAGGGATTTAATCTTTGATAATAAACTGCCAATTTGCACGAGTTATATTAACTAGGGGCAACTTAGCTTGAGAAAAAATTTTTAGATAAAATTTAAAGCACGAGTGGTATTAATAAATAATTCATTAAGTACATCTTCAATATTATGTTTTCTCATTAATTGCCTTCAGACGTTTTCTTGTCACTTTTTAGAGTTTACTGACCTTTATTTTCAATTTCCTCATTAATTTGATATACAGAAATATTTTCAAACCGACTCATATTGTCAAAACAGCAAATCTGAAACAAACGCAGTAGAAACAACGGAGATTCGCTATATTTTAAAATAATCTAGTGACGTTTCTATGGCAACTAGTAAATAAAACGAGTTGAAACCTCAGATATTATAATATATAGACTGGCTTAATACCTTTCATGCGTTTCAGAGGTGCAATATGACGAGGAACGATAGAGAGAGCACTACTTTATTCCCGATATCCCGCCTATTTATTACTATACACTCATAGACATAGAGAGCGCCATCTAGCGCTACCGCTACTAGAGTTATATTCCATAATAATTGTTTATTGATTCATATTTACGTATTTAATCCTTATTATACTCTTCGCAAAAACGAAGAGTATATTGTATTTGATTGGCACATTTCTAAAATCGTAAATATCGCTCGTAGAGAAAAAATTTTCATATCATTGTGTTAGTGAACGAATTTTGAACAACTTTCAAAATGTCCGTCTGTCCGTCCGTCCGTCACGTTTCTTGTAAGCACGATAACTTAAGAAAGAAAAGTCCGATTGTATTGAAATTTAGAAAGTAAGTTAGTGTTAGCTAGAGGAAGAACCCTATTGTTTTCGAAGAAAATCGATCAGTAAATAAAAAAGTTATTAATTATTTAATTTAAAAAAAAATATTCTCTTAATTTTTGTCGCTTGTACTGAAATGGAAATCTCGCGAAATATTATTTCCATAACATATTTTTTTTTTTTTGTTTATGAATTTTACTAATATATATTTCATAGAAGTAAGAGTTGAAATATGTATAAATGTCGAAAGATATATCTCACGGACAATCGATTTTCGCAGCAATGGCTGGTGGCGCAGCGACTAAAGCAATTGCAATCCAAAGGTCTCGTGTTCGAATCCCGCACAGGTTGGATGTTTTTTTTTTCATTTTTTTTTTTTTCATATAATTTTCTTCACAACAAAGATGGTATCACAAAATTTAGGATGTCCAAAAATTAACATTATTTACAAGAAAACTGCGAAGAGTATCCTATAGAATGTGTAACAATTATATATAAAAAGCTCAGTAAATTGGCGAAGAGTACGTTTTTAGCTTGTTTTTAACTTACGAAGTTTACAAATTATGTTGAGGTTTGCTTCGTTAGGCAGAGTGAATTTTAAATACAACAAATTAAAATATTGCACAGCTTTCATTGAAAGTTACTTTTTGATAGATTGCCGTATGTAAGTAGGTACCTAGGTACATTTTTAGTTTGTTTCCAGAGTGAATGTGTTTACTTGATATTTATAATAAATGATTTGCTTACCTTTATAACTACATTATTGAGCTATTGAAAGCTGTGCTTGACTTGTTCCTGTATTATGAGCTAGGTATATTAAGTACGATCTTTGTATATTATTGTTACCTGATTGAAAAGTAGGCAAATTGAAATAGTTACAGATAGGCAAGGGTTATAGCCTGTATATTTCAGATAGGCTTCTCTTTGGAACTGACGATTGTTTACTATATATGTGGTGTGTTTATGTTTGCTAGTACATAATACAATATTACAATTTACAAGGTAAGTTAACAATTAGTAATAAGCTAGAGAAGATATTTATAGATAAAATTTAAAAGCGTGAGTTGCCCTATTTGCCGAAAGTATTTCACGAAACAAAACGTCAAAAAATTATCGCAGTATTTGCCGCTGCAGCGACATAAAAAATTAGAGCGATAAATTTTGCACGTTGGTACTGTCAAACGCCGATCTAGCTTGAATTACCACTAATAATAACATTTGATTGGTGCAATGTTGTGAAAAAACGGGCTCTCATTGGCTATAGCGTTAATGAGTGGAATAATCACAGTAATTTTGAGCCCTTAAAAATATTTGTTTTGCGTAAAATACACAATAACCTGCTAAAATAGAAATAAAATAGATTATTTCACTCATTAACGCGATAGTCAATGAGCCCGTTTTTTTCACAACATTGCACCAATCAAACGTCCTTATTAGTGGTAATCCAACCTAGATCGGTTTTTGGCAGTACCAACATGCAAAAATTATCGCTCTAATTTTTAGTGTCGCCGCGTCGCCAAATATTGCGATAATTTTTTGACATATGTCATGTTTTGTTTCGTGAAATATTCCGCAAATAGGTTCACTCTTGCTTTTAAATTTTATCTTTTATCTATTCATTTTACTTCCACATCCAGTGGAAGTATAGTAACGACAAAAAAATTTAAAAAAAATTTTTTTGTTCAAATAGGCTTAAAATGTCATGAAAAGTCAAGATTTTAAGTCTGTAACTTTTTTTGTGCGCACGTTTACTCTGGAACAGTTTAAGATATTGACTTGAAATTTGGCACACATATGTACTTTAACGAGATCTGGAACTAGATTATATTTTCATCTTGTTCCGTTGAAAGGTTGGGGGGTAAATTGGGGTAAATTTGGGGTAAAAGGATAAATCAAGCAGGTAAGAGTCCATAAAATTGGTATTTAGTATGTACAAGAGAAGCTAAGGTCCCAAAAAAATTTTTGGCATTAGCCACCCCCATTACCACCCCCACCCCTTTATTAAAGGGGATGAAAAAAAAATGTGATTTAGTGTATGTACAAGAACCAGAAACCTCAAAATATTTTTTACTTCATCCACCCCCACTACCACCCCCTATCATCACCCCCATCCCACTACCGATGTGGGGAATCGTTTTATAGGTTTTTGGGGTAGAGGATTTCAAATATTATATTATTAATGTTCCATAAATAATTATTTCCACATACAAAGTAGTGATTCCTTGGGCAGCGGTTTTTCTCTAGCTTATTGCTTATTGTTAACGTAAGTACCTTGTAAATTGTAATATTCTATTATGTAGTAGTAAATATAAACATAAACACACTACATGTATAGTAAACAACTAAAGCGAAGCCTGAAATATATAGGCAATAACCTTTATCTGTAACAATTCCAGTTTCCCTACTTTTCAATCAGGTAACAATATGCTATTTTACTTCCACATCCAGTGGAAGTATAGTAACGACAAAATTTTTTTTTTAATTTTTATTGTTCAAATAGGCTTAGAATGTCATGAAACTTCGAGATTCTAAGTTTGGGCGAAAAAAAATCTGTCTGTCTGTAAATATTTTTGTGCGCACGATTACTCTGGCTGGAGCCCTTTAAGATATTGACTTGAAATTTGGTACACATACGTACCTTAACAGGATCTGGAACTAGATTATATTTTCATCTTATTCCGTCGAAGGGGGGTAAAATGGTAAATGGGGGGGGGGTAAATAGGTAGATTAAGCAGATAAAAGTCCATAAAATTGGTATTTAGTGTATACAAGAGAAGCTATTGTCTCAAAAAAATATTTGGGTTTAGCCACCCCATTACCACCCCTATCCCATTATTAAAGGGGATGAAAAAAAATTGTGATTTAGTGTGTGTACAAGAACCAAAAGCCTCAAAATATTTTTTTATTTCATCCGCCCCCAGTACCCCCCCCCCCCTAACACCACTCCCACTACTGTGTGGGATATCGTTTTATGGGTTTTTGGGGTAGACGATTTCAAATATTATATTATTAAAATTCTATAAACAATTATTTCCACATACAAAATTTTTTCGTTATGAGAGACTTGAATAGAAAATCTGGATGTGGAAGTAGTGATTCCTTGGGCAGCGGTTTTTAAACTTTTTACGTTAAAAATAAGGATTAAATACGTAAATATGTGTCAATGAACATTTATTATTTTTATGCTGTCTGGAAGATAACTCTAGTATCGCTAGATGGCACTCTTTCGGGAACCATGAGTGCATAATATATATGGGCGGTACATCGGCAATAAAGTAGTGCTCTCTCTGTCGTTCCTCGTTATATTACAGCTCAGAAACTCCTGAGAGATGTTAAGCCAGTCTATACATATATTATAATATCTAAGGTTTCAACTCTTCTTATTTACTAGTTGCCATAGAAACCGTCACTAGATTATGTTTCAAATATAGCGAATTTTGCGTAATTTCTACTGTGTTTGTTTCAAATTTACTGTTTTGTCGGTTTGGAAATATTTCTTTATATCAAATCAATGATGAAATTGAAAATAAAGGTCAGTAAATTCTAAAAAGTGACAAGAAAACGTCTGAAGGCAATTAATTACAAAACAAGATGTATTTAATGAATTATTTATTCATGGAATATTCTCCCCAAATACCACTCGTGCTTTTAAATTTTCTCTAAAAATGTTTGCTCAAGCTAAGTTGCCAAAAAGTAATATAACTCGCATAAAATGGCAGTTCATTATCAAAGATTAAATCCCTCCCGCTAAAGCGCTCGGGATTTAATCAGACAATAAACTGGTTATTTACACTCTTTATATTACCAGGCAACAATGCTTTCGAAAAAGTTTTCGAGAAAATTTTAAGCACTAGTGATACTACATAAAATAAATCAGTGAAAAATGAGAAGAAAAACTGGAATATTTGCAATATACCGCAAGAAAAGTAAGATGCAGCTACGGACACGTGTTTCGAAGTTATTACTCTTCATCAGCTCAGTGAGTCTTGATTAAAAATTACTTGTCATAATGGATAATGGTATTGAGTGCTTATTAGACATAATGCCAAACGGCATAAATCTTGTTCTAAAAAATTTGATAATCATGATAGAACGAGCGAGTAACAGAGCTAGAAAAAAAACCACAATAATTCTCGATGTAGAAATACTACAACCAATTATTCTCTCAATAACTGATTGACAAGATCACACGCTGAACTACTTGATACTATTTACCCTACATGTTTTACAAGCAGAAAATCAACTTTTGGCTGTCTTAGATCCCACGTATCTAGTCTCTCAGAAAGCAAAGTACCATAGAAATGTATTAATACTTTACTTGCTAAATGGAAACGAAATTTTAAAGGTTTCACACTTTATTCCAAAGAAAGTTTACCGATCCTGCGATTATACAGCATATAACAAATATCTCTTGGTTGAATAAAAAAGAATGAGACACGCTCAATTTATCCAGCACTTAATAGTTCCTTTACCATTCCTCTTGCGGTATTGTATGATCCCGCAGGATGGCTCGGGTCCCATCAAGGCTGTTTTTGCGCCTTCTTTGGCCAGCTTATCTGCATTTTCGTTGCCTTCATTGCCCTGGTGTCCTCACGTCCACTCCAGTTGTATACTGTTGTGTTCCGCCAGTTTCGCCAGGGATTTAAGGCAGCCCTTTACCGTTTTGGAACATATATCTACTGCATTCAGAGCTTTGAGAGCTTGACTGTCAGTAATGATGCGGATTCTTTTGTCAGTATATGACCTACGGATCATTTCTTGTGCACAGATTTCTGTAGCTGTGATTCTTGGAATGGGCCCATGTCCGTTTGTTTTCAGCCTGTACGCCGCTAACAGTGCCTTACTATCCACAACTAAATGTAGTGGGGGCACGCAAAGTAGTGCTTCCATGGCTGCGGTGGGCGTTGTTGACATTTTTTCCCGTTATGCCTAGACATACCAGTCTTTCTACTTTTTGTAGTTTTCTCATTGCCTCCCCTTTTTATGCCACCAGATCATAGGTTATTATTGGTACTACAACCCTTTGGTACAGCCAGTGCACCATTCTTGGTTGTAGTCCCCAGTTTTTACCTACCATTCTTCTGCTGGCCCGCGTAGCTTTGGTAGTCACTCTATTTGGATGTGCATTGAAGTTTAATTTTGTGTCTAGAATCAGTTCCAAGTATTTGACTTCGTTGCTCATCTGCAATTCATTTCCCTGGGGATATAATCTTCCCAGGTTAGTACTTCGATGGGTCAGATCCATTTTGGGAAACACAACGATCTCGCCTTATACGCGGAAGCTATGTAATTTCAAGACGAGAACTACGTAGAGGATATATCATCCTTCGGAGGGGATGTAAAGCAGGCGGTCCCTTGTCTATTAAATGTTAGGCAAGTTAAGATCTCCACTCTTCTCAAGAGATGAGGTTCGGCAAAATTCCTAGGTTGGTAGCTCATCTCCTGGCGTCGGTGATAGGCCCTGGTAGCGGAAAGAGGCCGACGTTAAATAAACAGTTATAAAAAAAATAATGAGTCTTCAACCTCTTTCCGAATGCTTGGTTGGTTTGGACATCGTGAGATCAACAACTAATTTTCTTAAACCTGGTAAAGTATTAATTATGTGCATGGAATGAAGCTGCTACAATGGAATCTTCCCGAGTGTTACGGAGAGAAGATGTACTTATGATATTTGCTCCTTTTCCTAGTTTCAAAGTCCTCCATAAATATATTATTTAAATTAATGACATTGCCATACCAGTTGATGATAGAAATCGCCTTCCAACCGTAAGTAAGTCGTTTTTATGCACATTGTTAATAGTTCCATTATGCTATTAACAATTAATTTAGTTTCCAAATTATTGTAATTCAACAATTTGTCATTGATTATTTTTAAGGTTTTATCTACTGGGACATTAGTAAAGAGGCTAACTACATCGAAACTAACCAGATGTGTATCATGAATATTGTTTTCATAAATCTTGTCTATAAAATGTCTACTATTTTTAATATATGAGTCGGTATTTCCAGATAACAAATTGAGAATATTAAGTAAAAACTTTGCCAAATTATGGCATGGGGAATTAATGGAACTAGCAATAGGTCTTAAAGAAATATTTTGCTTATGTATTTTTGGCAAGCCATAAAAATGACGTGGCTTGCTATGATGCGGTGTGAGCTTCCTTAGTTCAAAGTCATTAAATTCATTTTTGAACTTGAATAGAGTTCTATAAATTTTGCTCTAATTGATTTTGAAGGATCTTTGCTTATATATGAACAAGATTTCACGGACATTGTTGAGAAGAAAATACATGTGGCAAAGCATCCCAACAGGACACAGAGAAAAAACCCTATTAACTTGATCTAACAAGAAATAAGAACTCCAAATTAGTGATCAGGAAGCGGCAAACAGTGGGAAACCATATCCAACATGTTCATGTGCGAAATGTTTGATTGTTATATATTCTCAGCAACTTGATATAAAATGTGTTGGCCATATTGATTTCTAACGAAAAACGAACGTCATTTACATGTTCAGGAGGTCAAAATTAACTAGAAATCATACCATACATAAAAAAATTAGACAAGGTAATTTTTTTCAGAAAATGGCCGCCATCTTGATTCCTAGGGGAAAATGTTGACGCGTTCTAATCGAAAATGGATCTTCTTGGAGTAAGGTTCCAAATGGCATGTCGTTGATCATTTAAAAAAATTGCCACGAGCCTGTGGTCTATTTGTTTCTATTTCACCATTCAAATAATTTAATTTATATTTAATGAAACATTCCTTTCGGTACTTGCACTCATTAGCAGTTGCGTAATTACGTCAAATGTAAATGAATGTATATTATTAATAAAATTAATTCCCGCTATTTTTGTCTTTTAATCGATTGCCAGCATTTTCAATTAATAAAATAATTGAAAAACTTATTGCAAATCATAATTAAAATGTTGTAATAAATCTTCCAGTTAATCAAACAAACCGTCGATCATGCTGTTTTCAATTAAAATCCTAATGTAAATAAATATTGTTTAACTGTGCTGAAAGTTTAATATATCTACATACACAGACAGCGTTTTATCGAAGTAAAGATTATTTTAATTTTCACAATTATAAAAAAAAACTCGGAGAGGCCAATCAATCTCCATATTTAAAACACGGGGCGTTTTTCTTCTCTGGATCCGTCAGCGGCTCCCACTGGGCCAATTTTGATGATTCTTTTTTTTTAAATTAAAGTTCCCTATCGACAGATGTGTTGTCATAAAGGCTCGGGAGATTTGTCTCGGCGACGGTTAAATCAGGGTTGGCTCTAGGTCAGCGCGGAACGATTTGTATCAAAGTATGACACAATATATCTTACCTCGAACTTTTTTTAGAAAATTCTGTAATATCCAAAGTTAATATGGTCATAAACTTTACGATATTATGAAATTCGCTAAAAAAAGTACAAGGTAAGATATATTGTGTCATACTTGCATATAAATCTTTCCGCGCTAACCAAGAGCCAACCCTGGTTTTAACCGTCACAGAGAGCCTTGGTTATCATGAATTTTTGTTTTTTTTTTTTAATTGCTATTTTCATATGTAAAAACTAAATACAAATTCAAATAAATAAATCATTAACTGTGCTCCCAATATACGCATTCCGTGCTTATAGCGCTCCCTACATCAAACTCCCATATTCGCTAGGAACTAATAGGTGTGGGCAATGTGGGCATTGTTTAACACTTGACTGGGATAAAACCTGAGTATATAATACATATAAGTAGACTTTCGTTTTATTTATTTGTAAGTTATTTTACTTCCACATCCAGTGGAGGTATAGTAACGACAAAAATTTTTTAAAAAATTTTTATTGTTCAAAGAGGCTTAGACTGTCATGAAACGTCGAGATTTTAAGTTTGAGCGAACAAAAAATTTCTCTGTCGGTCTGCTTGTAACTTTGTTTATAAGCACGTTTACTCTTGAACCTTTTGAGATATCGACTTGAAATTTGGTACACACATGTACTTTAACGAGATCAAGAACTAGATTATATTTTCATCTTGTTCCGTCGAAGGGTTGGGGGGTAAATCAAACAGGTAAGTGTCCATAAAATTGGTATTTAGTATATACAAGAGAAGCTAAGGTCTCAAAAAAAAAATTGACATTAGCCATCCCAATTACCACCCACACCAAAGGGGATGAAAAAAATTGTGATTTAGTGTGTGTACAAGAACCAGAAACCTCAAAATATTTTTTTACTTCATCCACCCCCACTACCACCCCCTATCACCACCCCCACCCCACTATCGATGTGGGGTATCGTTTTATGGGTTTTTGGGGTAGAGGATTTTAAATATTATATTATTCCATAAGCAATCATCTCCACATACAAAATTTTTTCGTTGTGAGTGACTTGGATAGAAAATCTGGATGTGGAAGTAGTGATTCCTTGGGCAGTGGTTTTTTTAAGAATAACTCTTTTCATCATGAAACGACATGTTATTACTATTTTGGCTTGACGACTACTGTTTATTTTATGCTGTTTCTCATTGTTTATTTAATAATGATGCACATTTATGTCGTCGAAAATATTTAAAGTAAATGAGAATATTATGAAGGTTTTGTTGTTGGCGACTCATAGATTGTCAATTAAAAATTTAACTGATTATGAAAATTTGCTATCGCTAGATGATGAATACGTTGGTTATTTTGGCAATAAGAATTACAGTAAGTCATTATGTCATTATGTTCTCATTTAATAAAAGTTATTAATTATATCTTATAGTGAGCCCCTTACTATGTTAATAAATATTTCTTTCTATCAAGGAATTTTTCCATCTCTATTAAAGAAAGCCCTCATTGTCCCTATACATAAAAAGAGTAATATTCATGACATTGCCATCTATAGAGGTATTGCATTGTTCTCAGCTTTCTCAAAAGTCCTTCATCAGACTATCTGACTTCCTAGAGAAAGAAAAAAATATCACTAAACAGTAGTATGGCTTTAGAAAAGGTCTCTCAACCCAAGATGCGGTACTATGCTTATATAATTTTATTTTATCATTTAGACAACAGTAAAATCACTGCCTGCATACCATGTAATTCTTATAAACGTATTATATAACTATGGTATATGCGGGACAGCACTAACTTGGACAAAATCTAATTTAAGTGACAGAAACCAAGAAGTTACTTTAACACAAAATGGCACAACCTACAGATTTAATGCTCTTGCGACAAACACTGGCGTGCCTCAGGGGGGTGTTTTGGGGCCGTTACTTTTTATAGTTTTCATTAACGATATCGCAGAATCCTTAAGCAACTGCTACATTTCGTTATTTACAGATAATACCGCTACTTCTACTTCCGGAAAAGATTTCAGTGAGATAAGACAAAATGCAAATTGCATTGTCACTAGCATGCAAAAATATTTCCGAGAAAATTATGCGCATAGTTATAATGCGCAACCGGCTAACGTGCTACCTATGACCAGTGAAAGGTTCGGGTAAATGCTAAGAAATCAAAAGCGATTGTCTTCACACGCAAATTTACACAAAATCAAATTTTAAGTTCAATTTCGGCCAAATACCAATAAGGTGTGAAGTATCTTAGGGTAAGACTAAACAAAAGACTGACGTTCAACACTCACATTAACGAAACTATACGAACAGTCTATGTCATGTCCAGGTATCTGTATCCGCTTCTGGCCAGGAATAGCAGACTTAGTAGACTAATAAAAAAATTTATTTATACTGTTTTAATAAGGCCGGTCCTAACACACGCGGCGCCGGCGTAGTGCAGCGCGTCGATGACTACTTTAAAGAAAATAAAAGTGTAAGTGTAATAAGTTTATGTGCCTCATTTCAAATTCTTACCGACACACCTCCTTAAGTTAAGAGACCTTTATGCACGTTGACATGACAAAAGTCCACTGGTGGACTTCATCCCACTTTCCAAAAAATTCTACATATCCAGACCGAATGATAGTCCACTAACAAACAGCATAACTCACATCACGGGGTGTAATGCCCCTTTTCGAATAAAACACAACTTGCCATATCAGGTGCTACCTATTTTTAGGCATGGCAACTCTATAGCCACCAGTCTTCCCCGTATGGGAGGGGGGGCTATTGGGTACTGACCGGGCTTCCGAGGGGTCCGCCAGAGCTGTTGACAAAAAAAAATTTTTTTCACATTTCTCCCCCCCGCTCATCAATTATTATGCACGGGGCCCGCCACAGATGTTGACAAAAATTTGTTTTCATATTTCTCCCCCTCGCTCATCAATTATTAAAGTGTGGGGGCACGCCAGAGATCTTGATAATTCTTTTTTCAAAATTCTCCTCCCGCTCATCAATTAGCGCGGGGGCCCGCCGGTGAATTTGGTACCGGGGCCCATGATTTGATGTGGGGGGGCTTGATAGCTACGCTCCCTCCACTTTGCCTCACGTCTATCAACAATAATATTCATGACTTCATTTCTATCATATCTTTGTTTCTTCCCTTTTTGTACTTTTGTCATTCTTCTAAATTAACTCTTCCTAATCATCAAAATTATTACATCGTGAGTTTACAAAAATCACATTTTAAAATTAAAAATTAAGCGATTTGACATTTGCTCTGCCTACATTCAATTTTTTGAAACAGTCACTTTTAACTTCTGTACAGTCGCGCAAAGTACAGTTTGGGACCTAATGTCATTTTGGACTATTAATTCCGTTTCAGTCGTCGTAGCGAGATCATTTTTGGGTGTAGATCTATGTTCTTGGGGGGCGAGAAACCTGATTATAACTGTCTCGAGGCCCTGAGGCCCATAGTACTCCCGTTTGGGTACCTAGGGTTTGAACGGGTATGTACTGAAGGTACCACGGGTATCTGAGGAATATTGTGATCAGTTTCTTTGCCTCCAACCACGAGTTGACGTTTATGAGACTTAAAAAGGTTAAAAGACTATTCTTTAAAAGAAGCATTATTTAATTTTACTGAAATAAATTGCATATTTAGAACAGAGAACACACAAAGAACATTGAAGTTTGTCTTCATTCAAAGATGTGTCCGCTGCGGGCTTTTCTGACCTCTGCATTCAGATGCACCGTTTTGCACATGGGGTTTTGCAGGAACACATTTTTTCCCTCAAACTCAGCTCTATTACAAAGATAGACTATTAAACTAGTTGTTCGCCAAGTTTCAGCTGTTAATGTTTATTAATAAACAAATTACGAATTCATTAAAAACAAAATCATCTCGGCTTCTGATAAGGCTACAGAGTCATTTTTGTTTGTTTTGAAAATATGTGAAAAGACCCCAGCAATAAAGATATGAGAACGATATTGCAAAATCTTCATTTGTTTAAAAGTTATTAGCAAAAAACCTAACTTCAAAATGTGACACTTTTTCAAACGCCATTTTGAAGTTGAAAATAATGCAAATTTGATATGCCATTAATGAAAACATAAAGATTAAGTTTCAGCAAAAAAAAGGATGTCCAGATCAACCCCCTACGACAACGGGAACTGGGTGAATTTGCATTTTACATTATTCATGTTTTTAATAAACAAATTGAATATCTCTTAAACTAATTAAAATTTTTTTATGAAATTTTAGGGATAACTTTGGGGTAATAAAAGACATATTTCTTCAAAGTTTCAAGCACTAAAGTGCTTTTGTTAAAGAATGAAAAATATTTGCAAATTTCTAAAATTTTCGCATTTTTTTGCAATTATTTAAACAAATTTTCAAGTGTTTCAAACGAAACATCTCTCAAATTAACCGTTTTTCAAAGTTCTAACAGTATCTACAAATTGAAAAACCTATCGTCAAAGGTCTTTGAGTTATCTTTAAAAAAGTCGATTTTTTTGAATTTTTCAACAATAAATCGTTAAATAAACAATGTTCCGGCGGTCAAAAAGTGGACCAAATTCGGGGTCATGTTCGTTATCAATAAAACTATCGTTTAATCCACGTGGCATCCCGAAACGAATTACAATAAATTTCAGTCTTTTTTTTACTAATTCTACTGGACTAACTGTACAGAAGTTAAAAGTGACTGATTCGATGGGCTTCCATTTGAATATGGTCCTTAGGTCCCTACTGACACGACAGAAAAAAGAAATCGCTTTTAACCGCTTGTGCATAATTCTTACAGCAATTCGCCGGACTAATTGCTACATGAATATTATTAAAAATGTAAGTTTGTACGTAGCTAAGCCAGAAAAAGATATATGTGAGGAAAAGTAAAAGCTTGATTAGTTAATAATATGTCAAAGCCTCGAGGACACACACACCCAGTAGATAATTGTAGTAATTTTTTTATTCTAAAAAAGGACAAGAGATCTTTGTTTTATTGTAGAACAAATATATAAAAAAATAATTAGTATTTATTTAATAATTATAAATCGTTCTAATATAATACATTAACGTTGGTCTGAAAAACAAGATTAATATGTACAATATACTGATGTTTGTTAAATATATCCCCAATGCGACAACATGTACAAAACAAAAACTAAAAATTTTCACCTCTACAAATCGTTCATAATTGGACTAGAAGTAAAATCAGAGACTATTGCACAGATTACTTAGACAGATACACAAAAAAAAAACAAAAGTCCAATCACAAAGGTCAGCCCCTTACATCTGTACGTATTTTGATGCACCAAATCCGAATTTCATATCAGAATTTATGTTTGGCTGCGAAATTTTCTATTAAATTACGATATTAGTCCAGGCTAGTAAGGACTTTAAATTAAAAAATTGTCTTTTTTGTATAAAATGCATAGAATCATAACAAAACTGCAATTATTGAACTCATTTCAAGCCCTTTTATATCCTCTGACATTTATACCACCCCGAAAGCGCTTATGTAAAGAGAATTGATTGAGCTTTCCGACGCTTTTTTAATTTTTTCTCTAACATAAAAAACAAGACTTTTGACCGAATATGCGCTTCGGGCTATTGCAGTTCGCGGAGAAGTTTGCATTTTTCCGCCGCGTAATATTAATCTACAAAGCTGATTTTTTGTCTACAAGCCGTTTGTGCACTATATCGATTAAAAATCACATTCTGCCTCCGCTTAAAGGTAGCTAAATCTGTAAAGACAACAAATATAAAAGGGTGAACAAAAATTATATTTTACAGTTAATTTTATTAATAAACAAACTGAGTAATTTAAACAAAATTTTCTCAATTTAATATTTATTGTTATAACCGTAGATAAAGTATAGTATTCAACTTGCGGTAATGGTAATAACTCACTTGATGAATTACAACACTCGCCTACGGCTCGTGCTGTAAACTTTCATCTGCGTGAGTTATTACCTACATGACCGCTCGTTGAATAATATACTATTACACACTGTGTTTTGTATTACGTAAAGATTCTAAAAATACTAAAATTACGGATTCACCGCATCAAAATACATACAGATATAAAGGTTTGACCTTTGGGTTTGAACTTTTGTTTTTTTTTTGTGTACCTGTGTGATTAATAACAATTTTATATATTTTTAAACCTATAGCTACGTTAAATATTAAGGGTAACTTTGGCAGGTAACGAGTTACTTTTCACTTAGTTTTGTTAAAGCGTTAGAAATTTGCTCGAAAATATCCTAATTCTCGTATTCGCCTTTGGAAACTTGTTTGATAGTCGAGACATCGTTGGGTTTCGCTTTGGGCGCTGGAATCGGTTTCTTCTTCGTGTGAACTAAAAAAAAATGTAATTAGTTATAATAACACTTTCAAACAAAGATATATAAAAATATAATAGATAGCAAAAAATATAAAGTAGACAAAAAGATGACCATTTTGATAACGGAGCCAGTTTCTATTTCGGTGTAAATGTACTTATTGAACTGTAATATAGAAATAAAATCATGAATGATGGACGGTGCACAATGGTCCCAAATTGAGTTTTTTGGTTCAAAAATGGCTATAGAGCGCAAAGGGCATAGCAGGATAAGCAATATAAGCGTGTAAAAACTGCCCCCAAACAAAATTTTTTTTGTTATCAACTATTTGAAGGGGCTTACCCTGAATATGATTTTCCCAAAATTTCAAGCCTGCAACCGCCATATTGGAGGAATGGTGGGGGATTTTTTGATTTTCGTTTCTTAAAGTGTTCTCGGATACCGTTGTACGAAAAAATCCGAAAAAATTCACAGTTGTTAGTTACATGTTGGACTATTTATCCAATTTTTTTCATAATTTTTGCACACAATTTTTTGGCCTACCACTCCTAATACCATAATTTATAAGCTACCCAAGTAGCAATTGTCGTCATTATGACGACGTGTAAATGACTGTCTAAGCCACAGACAACCAACGTCAAACATGTGACGTCAATGTCAATACTGACGTATTGGATAGTCATTCCTTGGGCATCTTAGTAATTTGAGAAGTGTATCTTGTTTTGTGAAAGGGAAGCAAACCGTTCACTATAATATTTTTTCGCAATTATTAATAAAGATTTTAATAAAAAAATCCGGAATGTGTAGGGATCGAACCGCCGACCTTCTCAACCTTCTCGCAACGCAACATTTAATATACTTAAAAACTGTATAGTTGGAAATAGTAAAAAAAAAATTATATTATTATTATTACATGAAAAACTGTTACTTATATTCGACATTTTTTGTTTGCAATGTTAAGGTGTAATATTTATGTTCACTTCTTAATTAATTTGTAACGTGACTTGCATCATTTAACAATGACGTGTAACTGACGTCACCATAGTTACATCTCAAAATTACGTCTAAATGACAGAATTTTTATGGCGTCAATATGACGACTCTAATGTCACGTCATTACTATGCCATTAACTAGTAGAATGACGTCTACTGACGGCAAATCACCTTAAAACTACGTCATAATGACGACACCTTGTTGGGTAGAGGGATATAGTCCTTTCCTACACAATGTTATGAAGCCACATAACTAAAAATTAAGAGAGAGGGAGAGAGAGACAGAGAGAAAGAGAGAGAGAGAGAGAGAGAGAGAGATTTAGACGTAGCAAGATCCTTTGACTACAACTTTATGTTGTAAACAGCTATTAAAGAATAGTTATAAAATTAGTTTTACTTATAAAAAATAATGGAATTTCTAGGGTACAGTCTTAAATATCTTTTTTTTTTTAGCACTTTAACCTAATAGTCTATCGAAAATCTGAACTCTCTTATCATATTTGCGCTTCACAACTGCACTTAATGAGTTAAATGTAATTAATGATGAGTAAAATAAGGCAAACTGACAATGTAAACACTCTGTAGGATATTTCAGTGAAATCAATGAAATAATGGCGTTAGCTTGACTTGACTTAATTTTTTGTAGAATTTAAAATTTGATCAATCAAATCAATTGGAAAATTTATTAGAAAATAACCGTAAACGCACAGTCAAATGTTATGACATTATTTTATATACTAGTCTATTGACTTTCAAACATATTCCAAGAAATAATATACAGAGTGATGTTAACGACACCGATAGCACATTATAAAAATTGAGTCCGGTCCTGGAATTTTTCCCAAATAAATTATGCTTTTGATTGGACTAAAACAGTAAAATATTTGTACCAAATTTTATCCAAATATGTCCAGCCCTTCCAAAAATATTGAGGAGTAAAATATAAGTCAAGAATCATCAAACACTCCGTATCTCAAAAATGATTCGCATTCAAGGGAAATTAGGAGATGTTCTGAATTCAGCTAACTATATCCATTTTTATTATATATAATGTATAAAACCAAGTCCCCAAGATCTAAAGAGAAGGAGGAAGATCTACTTGGCTCCCCTACTATTGCGATCCATTTAAAGCCTTTTAAATAGTGAAATAGTTTACTGGCAGCACTTCTAGGATAATTAAATTAATACATATTTGGAATTTTGAATAAACCATGTGCCCCTTTACATTTTTAAGAGGGAATTAGGATCCATGATGGCGAAATTTCAATGCTTAATAAAATATGCAGCTGCCGCCCATTTCTGGCAATTAAGATAGCTTTTAAATTATTAGAGTATGAGCTGGAATAGTGCAGACATCGCTCTGTGTACGACTTAGATAACTTCGTTCGTCCAGTTTACAAATTTAGTAGATTTCCGCCTAGAAATATTTAAAACCGGCTTTAAAAAATATGAAAAAAAGGAGGACGTTTTAAATTTGAAACTTATGTATGTTTTTTTATATACAGTGTGTACTGCTTAAGAATGTAATGCCATAATAACTTTTTTTAGTTTTCGTCCGATTTGAACCAAACTTTCCTGAGATGGAACACATTAGGGTCTACTTATGGTCAAAATACCATTCTCCCCATTCAAAAGCAAAGCCACTTGTAATACCAAAACAAATAGAAAAAATCAAAGAATCATATCGGGCATTTTTTATCGATAAATTTTACTAGTAAAAGTTGTTCAGAAATGCCAAAAAGCTAACACAGTTTATAGTACAGTACCTTGAGGTAAAAAGAATGTGTAAAATTTCGGAATAATCTCATATGTAATGATAATTTTTCTTTATGGGTTATTATTGCAGTAAAAGGTATCATCTTCAGTTTCTATATAGTCCGGACACTTGCTCTTACCCTCAAGGGGTGAAAAACCACCTCTAAATTTTAATATTGAATATTTGAAAAAGTGTTACTAATTTATTTTTGAAAAGTAGGATGCTTATGTTTTTGAGGTCGCTGATTACGAACCTGAAGTCAAAATTAAAAAATTCAAAATGGCGGTTCTAATATAGCGGGTGGATTTTTTTTCTAAAACAAGTGTTTTAAACGGACAAAATAAATTGAGCATTTAGGTCATGCTATATAGTAACGAAAAACAGCATTTTGAAAAAAAAAATAATTACTGAGCAATTATAATAACAAAATGGCGACATTTTGTTGAAAAAAAATGTGAAAACGCACATTGAATCGGTGATAACTTCTTTATTTTTTGTGATATAGAAACAAACGTAAAATCATTTTAAAGATTGATTAATTATTTATCTTTAATTTTGTTCCTTAAAGTTCTCGATGGAAGTGTATTATTATTATTATTATAGACTTAGCAACGGCATACTTTCTTAGCATAGCTCGAAACTATTCACCGATCCCTCGCGCGTCAAGGGCGTTGATAAGGGGGAATAAAGCCCTCCCCAGGACTAGAACTGTAACATACCTGTTACAATTTTTGCCGTAGTCAAAAATCCTATTTTATTTCCGACCATATTTTGAGTATCACTCAGTAACTTACAAAATTTTACCGTTCATTTAATAATAAGTACTATTGTAAAACACATCACAAAAACTTCTCATTTTGTATACTTAAATATTTCTACAATACAGCAACCCCTTTTTAAATATTTATTGTACTAATTAAGAAACAAGGTTACCATAGATTTCTTTATGGATCTACATTTACTCGTGGTCAAATAATACATTAGTTTCCATTACTAATCTATTACTTTAAATATTAATAATACTACCAAAATCCAGATGGCGTAAAGCGCTTGACAGAACTGTTGTTTTTTAAACCATACTAGCTTTCCTTGTAATTGAAACTTAATTGGTATTCATTTTACTATTCTGAACTGTCAATGAAAGTTGTGCGACTCAATTGCGATATCTACAAGACTTTGTCTAATTCTGATGTATCGTCGATTATCTAGTGCATCAATAGATTTTGAGGTAAATTAGTTTTATTATTATTCTTTTATAACATATAGGCACCTTCTGTGCTATATATTTTTTTGTTCAATTGACCATGTGAGTATTTGTAAAATCTAATTTTGGTTTCCTTCTTTCCTATGATGGCGTTATAGTTCTGGCAGCTTAAGTAAAAATTATTAAGTAAAACTATTAAGTAAAAATTAATAAGTAAAAATTATTAAGTAAAACTATTAAGTAAAATTGTTAATTAAAATTGCTAAATTAAAATAATTAGTAAAATAGAATAAGTACTAAAATAAAATTAGTACTAAAATTTTTGATGAAGTTACATTTGTTTAAACAGAAGAATTTATGAAATTAAAAACTTCTGGAGGGTTTGCCGAAACAAATTAAACAATGTTTATTTGGAATTCAGTCCATAAGGAGAATTTAATTTTTCTATCAATTAAATTGTAAAGATTCAATAAAAAGAAATTCTTGGATTCATTTGGTATATTCTTCCACACGGAGCACGTGTCTGGAGAGAAACATTTCCTATTGTAAAGAAGCCAATTAAACTTCATTTCCTAGAGATTAATTTTCGTTAAGTCAAATTTATTCAACTAAGCCGAACTATTTCGACAATCAAGTACAGGTTGAAATTCCTTGCCAACGTCTTCACGCTGTAAGCATCGAGACGACGACGTGGTCCACCATGTCTAACGAGACACCTTAGGACACGGTGAGAGTTTTGTGTAGTGTTAAATTTTATTGGTGAATTATTAACATCCATCTGGTGTTACATATATTTTTATGCAGACCATGAGGTCCTTGATCAGCATAAATTTCGTTCTTGTCTTATTGCTGTACATTTCTATATAATTAAGATTATCATTTCATCTCTTTTTGAAATTTGGAACATTTTATTAGTTACAACTATTTTTAATCGTAACTTTGTTGAACATTTGAAATTGCTATTATTTCTTTTTTTACCTTTAATGATTATGTAATTTGCTCACGTAAATTTTAATATCGACCTGAATACTTTTATAATAAATTTTATCTCATAACTATTTTTTAAATCTTTATTTTTTTCTTGGACAAAAGTTTATCCTTTCTAAATTTACCTATGTAGGAGTTTTCGTCCTGGTAAAAGGGGGTCAGTAATCTCTATTAACGCTGCAGGTGGCGCCCCAGATTAAATTCATTTTTAAGCCCTCCTTTTACCAGACACGAATTGTGTGACAGGTGTCAAATAAAAGTGTGTAGTGTACTTTCCCCTAAATAAAATAAGAGCCACAAGGTCGACTTAAAGGTAAGGAAACTCACGTTTATCTCTAAACAAGTAGCTAGCCGAGAGCCGGGGTTCTTCTGGTTGTCACGTCGTTCTTGGGACTTGTCCCGGGGATAACGAGGGAACCTGAAGGCTCCAAACTGGCGTTCACTCCACCCAACAACATCGGGAGGAGCGAAAACGTAACAGAACATCAAAATATATTTTTGCCATTTCGCTCTCATTTCCTTATTAATTTTGAGACGAGGTCAAAAATATTTTTTGTGATTTTGCTCCCCCCGCTCATCAATTTTGAAATGAGGAAACATTTTTTTTGTGATTTTGCCCCCCCGCTATTCAATGTTAAGACGAGGATAAAGACTTTTTTTGTGATTTTGCACTCCTCGCTAATCAATTTTGAGACGAGGACAAAAACAAAATTTTGTGATTCACCCCCCCCCCCCCCACTCATCAATTATTAAACCTGAAAAAAAAATCTCACATATTACCCCCCTCTCCCCTAAAAAAAAATATTTACGCCCTTATCAATATTATTATCATCATATACTTGAAATGTTCTAGTATACGGTAAACATCATTCCCGAAATATAAAGACTGCTTTAATTGGTAATCAAAATTATTTCTTCGCATTTTAAAAAGGGAATTGGCATCCGCACCCAGTAAAAGTCGCCGTGCAATAAAATATTGATATTACCTTCCTGTTTTCGGCAATTAAGCTAGCTTTTAAATTATTAGAGAGAGCTGATTCACCGTAAACAGGTTAAATTATTTCAAATTGTGCCATCCATTTAGAAATTCAGGTCATTTTTTGTCAAAAGTGATAGTTTCGATTAATAGTTTTGTTGAAGGCGACTGCTACAGTTTAGCTGCTAAATTTTAATGCAGCTGGAAAGACCTGATGGATTTAAAAACTGATGCACTTAATTCAAATGGATAAATCCATTATGTTTTTATTTGATAGAGTAGGCTGTGAAGTGACACTGATAGTTTTATCTACTGAGGCTATGCAGAAAAGTAAAAAAAAAATGTAACCATAGGTTCAAGTTCGTACTACTTTAAAAGTTGCAGATGCTGCCATGTTGAACCGTCCTTAATTTCATAAAAAAAGGATATCAACATGAACCAGCATGTGTTTCATTTCATTATATTACCTGTGACTAACGTAATAGGTCCTTCAGGTTTCTTTGTTTTTTCGTCTTTCAAAGTTGCTCCTGCGTTTATACCATACCCCACTTGATACACAGGCAGAGGTATAACCGTGGATGACACAGGTACGAGATCTACAAATAAATAGTTTATTGAAAAGTAATTAATATACAATTTAATCTATACTGAATATGAATATGAATGCACAAAAAGTGTGTTAAATGGGTCTAGCAGGATAAGATAGGGGCAGTGGCCCCAGAGAGGTATTTTCCAAATAACTTGTGTCATGACATCGGTGAGTAATAAAGTTACCACTGACACAAATTCAGTCTCTGATCTTCCTGCGTTCTTGAGATAATTAACCATATATATAGACTAGAGCGGGTATTATTGAAAATTATTTTATTCAAAAACTATTGCAGCTAAACTAATAAAACGAAAACTCTTTGTTATATTGATAATACATTGTTCTATATTATATATTTTTTGTAGAATTTTTCATCTATACTTACTATTTAAAAAAATTTTAAATAAAAAATTCTTATTTTTTTTTCATAATTCACATAGAGGTTCAATCACAGAAAAAATACCTATATAATGTAACTTACTGTCTAGTTCTATACCAAAAGTGCAACACTTCTTAAAAAAATAAAAACTCGTCATGACCGCCCTGGAGTACTTCTTTACATCTCTCTTTAATATAAACTTGCTCATAAATGTATCAACAAGTAGTCATGTGTTTGTAATTTAAATAAATAAAGTAAATGCTCTGAATTACAGTTATTATTTACGTTAAGAATAAGAAAGGTGCAGTCTAGATAAAAATAAAGTCCAAGAAAATATCATTTATTATTATACAAATTATTATTCATTACAATATAATTAATCTTCGTCGCTGTCTTCATGAATAACTAAGTGAATATTTTCTAATGTAAATAGGTTAGATAAAACTTCTGCTGGACGTACTATGCAGGGAAGATATATCAGACATGAGACAAGTAATATACGACTGCGGCTATATGTGAACAGCATCCTACCGTTCTTATGCCATTGGAACAATTGCAGCAATATCGGCGTAATTTTTGAATTGTCGTTCCATTAGGTATATAATTAATGTTAATGTGGTAAGCTTTACTGTTGATATGCCTTGATATTACTTCCAGTTTTAATATGCTGGGCGCGACTTTAATAAAAATAATCTCATCTAATGTCCGTTTGATATCATTGAACTTATGTTGGTTCTATTTTTAGTCAATTTCCATTTAAAATTTTTATCAACATATCTGTATTAACGTATCAGTATTAACTTACTGACTGACATCCATATTTCCATTATTAAGTTAATTTCAATAATTGACTGTCAAAAGAACAATTTAGACAAATAAAAAAGTCCGTTTGAGAGTTGTACTACTTTTTTTTTAAATCAAGTGTACTTACAATATCTGTCGAACAAAATTAATAGGTAGTCCAGATTCTGGAGATGTTTATCTATCAGTCCTAAGTACCCGTCAGGTATAAAGCTGGAACGTGTCGTATTCGATGTAAAATTTTATGCTGAATCCGAATCCGGCGGGCGTATAGAAATCGGGGATTGCCTTCAACCCTTAATTCGCGAATTTCCCCTTATTTCGGAATTCGGGAAAAATTTAATTTTTAAGTTATAACTTGCGTTTTCTCCCTAAAAATCCATTCTTTTTTTTAAATTGTAACTCATAGTGTATTTAATGCAACAGTGTAATCAAAACACATTTAATATTTATAGAAAAGCAGCGCCAAATATATTAAAACAGGAAGTAAAATCAAGGCATATCAACAGTAAAACTTACCACGTTTACATTGATTAATGGAACGACAGTTCAAAGCATATGCCGATATTACTGCGACTGTCCCAATGGCATAAGAACGGCAGGATGCTGTTCGCATATAGCCGCAGTCGAATATTACTTGTCCGATATCTTTCCCGTATAGTACGTCCAGCAGAAGTTTTATCCAATATATTTACATCAGAAAATATTCACGTGGTTATTCACGAGGACAGCGACGAAGATTAATTATATTGTAATAATTAATAATTTGTATCATAATAAATAATATTTTCTTGGACTTTATTTTTATCTACACTGCACCTTTCTTATTTTTAAAGTAAATAATTGTAATTCAGAGTATTTACTTTATGTATTTAAATTACAAACATATAACTACTTGTTTATACATTTATGAGCAAGTTTATATTAAAGAGAGATGTAAAGTAGTAAGTACTCCAGGGCGGTCACAACGAGTTTTTATTTTTTTTTTTTAATGTGCTGCACCCAATTTATCTGAATGTACTTTTTAGTGATAATACTAGACATAGTAAGCTACATTATATATTTTTTCTGTGATTGTACATCTGTTTGAACAATGAAAAAAAAATTTTTTTTAATAATAAATATAAACATAAACATATAGTTGAAAAATTCTACAAAAAATATATAATATAGAACAATGTTTTATCTAACAGAGAGTTTTGTTTTATTACTTTAGCTGCAATAGTTTTTGAATAAAATAATTTTCTAGCTTATATATGGTCAATTATTTTAAGAATGCAGGAATATCAGAGGCTGAATTTGTGTCAATGGTAACTTTATTACTCACCGATGTCATAACACAAGTTATTTTGAAAATACCTCTCTGGGGCCACTGACCCTATCTTATCCTGCTTCTGTGGCTATAAAATGTCACAGCATTTACTGACACTTTCGGTGGTCGGCTCTAAGGTTCACAACCAGTGTACAAGTTAGATTTTCTTGACCCCCGACATTTAAATAGCAAACTTATATGGTTTTATAGAAGAATACGATTGTACATTTTTTGTGTAATGGACTCTCGTCCTATAACTTTGACACCCTGTATATTATTAAATATAGTAATATTTTTTTAAAGCACAAATTCATTTCTTAGCAGTTGTGTTTGAAAAATCAGAGGAGATCAATCAGTCAATCAACCAGATTTTCACATAAAAGTGGACTAAATATTAAACAAATTATTTTCAACATATTAGTACAAAGTTTCAACTTCAGTTAAAGCAAACCCAATTTATACGGATAGAGTTAGATTGCAGCTTATTTCCTGTTTAGAAATGTATACAATGCACATGTTGCAAGTAACCTTAACATTTTTAGCTAAAACAAGTTAACCATGACCGAGATGAAGACATATATGTCTGCAAAATATAAACAATCAACAAGCTTGCCATACTGGTTTCAACAGATAACTTGCAATACTATGTTACACATATTTTATACATATCTATCTGCATAGTCTCTTTCTAGGGTTTCTTCTATTCCGGAGGAACGTAATAACCGACAACCTGTTTAATAAAACAAAGCTATACAGAGTGTACAATATATCTATTTTTATACAATTCCCGAAATAACAGTAAAATGAACGCAAGAGGCATTTATCACAAGACATATATATAAAGGTCGTATTACCATCACTCGCACCAAAAACTAAACATACAAAAAGACCGATCAATTCTTAGAATCTTTTCATACCAAAAAAAATAAATCTCTAGGAATATGTCTTTTTTATTATTTAAGGTAATATGTTAGGTTGACTCTGACAGCATGACGTCATATCTAAATAAAGACTGCCACTTTTTGTTGGTGATAATTTATGTGTGATATGTGGGCTTGTATTTTGGCTGTACACCAAGGTTTTACTTTTCATTGAATATATGATCCACAAGAGAAACATTAATTAGGAGGTGTTCTATAATAATTCAGTAATGTATATGCACCTTCTTTCAGACCGAAAATAATATTTCCTTTTATTATTTCCTTGAAACTTTGGGTGGTTCACTGCATAGTAAGATTACGAAAAAATTATTACTCTGAAAACAAGGAAAAATTTGGTTCCCTCATGTATTTTGTTAAATATACATATTCAATTCTGTAGATTTTTGTTATTATTTTTTATAATGTCAAAAAAATTTAAGGGTGTTAAAGGAAACATTAAATTAAATATTTTTCAAAAATTTTTTTCCAATACTTAGTGACCGAAAATAAAACATTTCTGTGAAATAGACAATGTATATCTTGAGTACTGAGTTAAAGAAATATCTCTGCCTACCCCTTTTAGTCCAGTGTCATCACGTCTTCAGCATAGAGACATTCCGGTTTGATTTTTTTGTAAAATCCTTTATTTGGATGTTCAAAAAATTACCTTGAGTTTGTGAATTGTAACTCGATAGAAACCCAGGAATATTTTTGGAAATATCACAAAATCGCTATTTGGAAGAATAGTACGCGCAAATTAGATTAAAAAACAGTGAATAGAAGAAATAATTTATAAAGTAGTAATATTTGAGACGCGTATTTTAGATAGGGTTAGAAATAGATACACGAAGAGTTCCTCCCCGATTTAGGAGTGGAACGTCCCTTTTTGCAAAAAACAACCCCTAATGGGGACTTAAAGCTGGTTTTTCAGTTTTATCTTGTAAACCGTCCGTGCATAAAAAATGTTCTATTAACCTTATAGCTTATCCTCACCTATTTCGTGCTAGCAGCGTCCGAACAGGGGGTAGTTTGGAGCTATTTGAAGTTTCACAACGAATATCTTAAAACCGGTTACTTTAACGAGAAATATGCCCAGGAATGAATTTACAGAGCGGAATTCACTCTATAAGGTGCATGTATAGCGGAATTTGACGTAAGTGATTTTTATTTATTTTCCACTTTTTTCCACACAGATGCGTTTATAATTATACGTGAAATATGTATAGTACCGACGTAAATATAAGGACGACCTCAGGATATACCCGGAAGGATTACGGCAATAAAAACTTCAGACATGAATAATTACCTTAAACATATATATAGTATAATTAAAATTATATTGCGTTTTCTGTATCATTGTATTTACTTCTCATTCAGATCCTGATACTTTGAAAATTAAATATAAGTAAATAAACACTCAGGTATTTATAATTTTTGGAGTCATGTTTCAATTTTGAGCTTGCTTCAATTCCTCTTCCTCTCTTCAAGGGTTAATGAGAAAAACCAAGAATTCGTCTCTGTATGATATTTTCAATGCTGTACGAGAGAGGCCAATAGATTTTTGTGATTGCCAGTTCATTGTTGATGGCGACAATTTGATTCATGAGTAATATGACCAAAGCAGGGTACCTTTGACGACGTTTATATAGCCTACGTTCGCTTTATTCGTAATTATTACAGCAAAAAAGTGACTGTGTTCAGATGCGATACCACTTCAGCATTCCTTGGTAAAATAAAAGTGCAAACGGTGGAATACGTCAATAAAAAAAAAAGATCTCGAAGAGGTTGACCGTATATTCAACAACCGTAGCTCAACGAAACAAGAAATTACAAATGCTGGAGAGCAATTCGCGCTTGTATTATACAAAGCCCCAAAAAAGAGACATCTTTGAATCATCAAAGGATCATTATTTTCAATAAGTTGGTCAGTCAATCCAGTACTGCCGTGATTTTACCAAGACTGCCACCAATATCTGAGGCATTACGTCAACATTCTTACAGAGTATTTCTCCAAATTCAATCTTGGCAAGGACAAAACTTGGAACCAACGGATTGGGGTTGGAAGAAAGTTGGTAACATCTTAGCACCCATTTATACCACCGAGTTACCAGCACCAATTTTCACCCTACAGCTAATATCCTGCACCTGGAAAAAGGGTTGCGGAAAATGATGCAGCTGTGTAAGGGTGGATTCACTGCTCAACAATGTGCTCTAATTAATAATAATAATAATAATAATAATAATAATAATAATAATAATACCTTTATTTTTCTTTCAGACAGTACAGACATGTATAGGAATCGTCACATTTTGGCATACAATTATGCTACCAAAAATTCGTCTAACGTATAAAAACAATTGTAAATATAGTCTTAATTTTAGTTTAAAACTATTTACATTTTTTGCCTGTTTGATTTCGTCAGATAAACAATTAAACAATTTAAGACCTAGACAGTTGGGTGTATTTATCGATATATTATATTTATAATAAGGAACATGAAATTCTTCTTTTTGTCTTGTATCTTTAGCATGAAACTTTTTATTCGTGATAAAGGACAATGTTAAAAATAGCTGATTTTTGGCCCCTATCCCGGAACGCATAAAACCCAAATAAAATGGTTGGAAAAGGCTCAAGATTAATAAAAATACATCTTCATGGTACCAAACGTCTGGGGAAAATTTTATTTCACCCCTAAAAACATAAAGACAACCACTAAAATGCTATAAATAATGGCTTATACTGAATGTGAAAATTATATTTATTTTATGATAACTATTAGGTATTGATTCAATAGAGATAACAAAAAGGTAAAAACTACCCCTGTCCACACCTTATTCGGGGGGTGGAACGCCATACGCAGCATGTAATATTAAAAAAATAGGTACCAAGGTGGTTAAAAATGTACAAAATGATTTTTTAATATTAGTTGAGCCAGACCTTCAACTGATCCGACCTCAGCATCCCCATTTTCAAAAACAACCCCTGTGGTATAATAAAAAATAAATAATAAATTATTATATTATAATTATTACATTATTATATACATAGATGTAGCAGTAATTATATATTTTTAAAAGAATGTTTATTAAATCTTTAGAGAGTTTCACATTATAATAATATAATAATAATAATAATGATAATAATAATGTTTATTTGGAATTAAAAGATTACACAATGTAACAATAAAGATGTTTACCAAATAAACACTCCGGTTTCGCAAAAGTATTCTAGTGACACTTGTTTGAGATGTTGAGTGTGTGAACATTTAATTTTTACACTATTTAATATCTATCTATAGATAATATTTACTTATATACTATAATACTGCACATACACATTGTATTATAGTTAACATTTTGCTACCTATATATAGTTAGTTCACCAGTAAGATAAAAAAATAGCAAAAAAAATGTTGAATGTAAAAAGGATCACCTCCTCGTGGTGCATCCTGGCGAACACAATAAGTGGCCAAATGATCCTTCTTTGCAAGTATCATTTACATATTTACTGTACCCTTTTCTCCAACAAGTGAAGCTTACCCAGAAGTACCTTTACATGGAATATTATAACAGAGAATAAACTAATATCATTTCAACCCCTTACGGTGATTAACTATCTTCAACGTCTATCTATTAAATGCAGACATAAGAACTAATAGAAACCTTTCATTTTATTTTAATTTGCTCTGCAAATATTCTGTACTAGATGCTGTTCTAACATCTCTAAATAACGGCAGTTTTTCTTTATAGGGATACTATTAGGTAATCAATATAAGTGTTGCTTATATATGATTCTATATATTTCATAAATTGATAATCTTTTTTTTTTCTAACATTAGTTATCATTAGTGCCTGTCATCCCTAAACTGGAGTTGGTGTTGATTCATTCACCTAGTTTCTTATTTTTTAGTATTTGTAGCGGTGAATATGATTCTACCACCTGAATAGGGTAGTTTGGTTGTTTTCGAGGTTGCTAAATAACTCGTTATTTGTTCTTTATTAAAAAAAAGTGTTGACTAAAACCATAAAGATCTATTGTAATAATACGTGCGGTAAATATTTTTCATATTGATATAGAGGTACTTTTTCGTAATAAAAATACTCACGTCAAGACAAAGTGAATGTCTGTCCCTTTTACTAGTATAAAATAATTTGGAGCATTACTAAGTGCCGCGGCATTTTTTTAGTATCCGATACTGTGAATAGAATTGCACCCCGAATAAGGTAGTTTGGTGGTTTCCAGGGCCGCTAACTAAAGCGCTTTTTTGTAATAATACTTGCTGCGAATAATATTTCATACCCTTATAGGGGTTGTTTTTGAAAACAGGGATGCTGAGGTCAGGAACAGTTGAAGGTCCTTCTCAACTAATATTAAAAAATCATTTTGTACATTTTTAATCACCTTGGTACCTATTTTCTTAATATTAAATGCTGTGTATCTCGTTCCATCCCCCGAATAGGGTGTGGATAGGGGTAGTTTTTACCTTTTTGTTATCTCTATTGAATCGATACCTAATAGTTATCATAAAATAAATATAATTTTCACATTTAGTATAAGCTATTATTTATAGCATTTTAGTGGCTGTTTTTATGTTTTTGGGGGTGAAATAAAATTTTCCCCAGGCTTTTGGTACCACGAAGATATATTTTTATTAATTTTGAGCCTTCTGCAACTATTTTCTCTGGGTTTTATGCGTTCCGGGATAGGGGCCAAAAATCAGCTATTTTTAACATTGTCCTTTAGCCTTATTACTGTAAACATATATACACAAATCATAAATTAAAATACTAACAAGGGTTAAAACTTTATAATCTCTAAAAATATCTCTGCAAGAACAGGTACTGGAAATCCCTGCCATGTTTCTTAAAATTTGTTTTTGTACAATAAAAACATCCGCTGATAAGGTGGAATTACCCCAAAAAGCGATGCCATACCTTAGTCTAGATCCTACTTGTGCATGATATAAATTTAATAATTGATCTTTTAATAAGTTTTAAACTTATTAAATAAGAGATCGAATTCAGTTTTGATATTAATTACCATGTGGAAGGATGTTTAAATTCCGAATTTGAAGAAGAGTTCGTCGATGAAGAAACCCTTAATGAGTAAAATTGGACAAAATTTTAGTGGAATAGGCCTACAGGGGAAACCACTCAAAAAAACGCACCGAGAGGGGTGTGGAAACGAGCTCAAATTAAAAAATACAGCTTTGTGGAAAAACGGAAAAATAAACAAAAATCACTGGCGTCAAAACCCGTTATAGACGCATCTCATAGGGAATATTCCGCTCTATAAATTCATTCCTGAGCATTTTTCTCGTTAAAGTAACCGGTTTTAAGATATACGCTGTGAAACTTCGAATAGGACCGATTTTTACCTGTGCGCTCAAAACTCTGTTCGGAGGCTGTTAGCGCGAATAGGTTAATAAGACATTTTTTATGCAGAATTTAACGACAATTCTTTTATTTCCTATACTTTTTTCTCTTCCGACGAACGGTTTACAAGATAAAAGTGAAAAGTAGCTTTAAGTCCGGGTAGGGGGTGGTTTTGACAAAAAAGGGATGTGTTCCCTAAATGGAGGAGGGGGGGACTTTTCGGGAATCTATTTCTAACCCTATCTAGAGTACGCATCTCAAATATTATTACTTTATAAATTATTTCTTCTAACATGTCTAATTTGCGTGAGCTAGAGCCACAATTTTTAATGTCATTGTCAATTAAAAACTGCCAAATTGACCATCATTTTCGATAAATTTTAATGCCAGAATCGTGTTCAGCGACCAAAAATTAGTCGAAAAACCCTGTTTCTACACTTTTGTCAGGATGGGCAAAAAATGCCGATTTTTTAACATTGTTCAAATTTGGTGGACGTCTTGATGTATTATTTTTTCACCCTGCACACACCCTAGATACTCTGCTTTAATAAATAATTAAGACTTTATCGAATTATCAGGCAATAAAGTAGGTGCTAATATTTCAAACAAATTATATTTCGACGAGAATCCACGCACCCACTCATGCCGTTCAAAAAAGGGCATAAACATATTGTCATTTATTATGAACTCATTCCTCTCTTTAATGGCTTGTTTTATTGGTTTAATAACCTCTGTCTATAACTGTTAACAGTTAACTAATACAAATTTGAGCTTTTCTGTTCTCTTTTTAAGTTTATTTAAATTGTGTTATAAGTTAAAAATTGAAAAGACTGTGTTGGATTTTTAACTGAAAAAATCACTCGACACCTAGACGTTTTGAGACATGTTTCAACTATCCTCAGTATAATTACTTTAATTCAGTGAGCTTGAATATTTTGTTAGGTACGTACAAAACCTTTAAAAAACCGCTGCCCAAGGAATCACTTCTTCCACATCCATATTTTCTATCCAAGTCTTTCATAACGAAAAAATTTTGTATATGGAAATAATTGTTTATAGAACTTTAATAATATAATATTTGAAGTCGTCTACCCCAAAAACCCATAAAACGATATCCCACACGGTAGTGGGGTGGTAATGGGGATGGATGAAGTAAAAAAATATTTTGAGACATTTGGCTCTTGTACACACAATCACAATTTTTTTATCCCCTTTAATAATGGGGTAGGGGTGGTAATGGGGGTGGCTAATGCCAAAAAATTTTGAAGCCTTAGCTTCTCTTTTATACACTAAATACCAATTTTATGGACTCTTACCTGCTTGATTTACCTATTTACTCCCCATTTTTCCCCCAACCCTTCCACGGAATAAGATGAAAATATAATCTAGTTCCAGACCCCATTAAAGTACATATGTGTACCAAATTTCAAATCAATATCTTAAACGGTTTCAGAGTAAACGTGCGCACAAAAAAGTTACAGGCCGACAGACAGAAATTTTTTTTTTCGCTCAAATTTAAAATCTCGACGTTTCATGACATTCTAAGCCTATTTTTTGTCGTTACTATACTTCCACTGGACGTGGAAGTAATTAGGTGCAAATACCAGAAAAGATAAAACCGTTAAATGAGATACATTAATCAGCAACCCCACTTAATTAAACTGATGTAAATATTATTCAAGGAAAAATAAATTTTGCAATCCTTCACTTCCCTGGGGATTTCTAGTGTTATGTCAACTTCATATAAGAGGGATATTTTCGAAAGCCACCTCTAAGAGGATTAAATGGTAGGTTATTTGTTTCTCCCAACTACAATCTTGGAATTTAAGAAAACAATTAACTCCAAGAGATAAAATGGGGGGTTAAAATACATTAAAAAAATATTTTCCAAATTTTCCAATTTTTAAAGTTGTAATGTAAAATTTGAAGGATATGTTGCTTACATGTTGAAACTAACCTCTTAGAATTATTCTAAAATCAACTTATGTTGTAACCACACACAGATAGTCCTATTCCTTACTATTTTCTGGACACACCTGCCTATCATCACAAAAGAAACTCGGGCTCGTGAAATTATTCAGACAGTTTCTAAAATCACTTAAAATTTGAGACTAAAGCTGGTGAATTTGCAGATTTATTGCTTTTTTGCCGCCTTTAGGTTAGCTGGTTAGCCTCCGAGGAACTTCAATTAGTTGTTTTTATAAAAAACAACATTTTTCATTATTTAGAGTTAATTAACCTCAATAACATATTTTTGCATTCAAGGTATTCAATTCAATTCGAAAAGACTTTATACCAAATTAAATAGTACAACAGGATTTTCTTGGCACCCCGATGTCGCTGGACAAGACGGAACTGGACAGCACGGGGCCTTATCAACAAAAATAAATATGACCAGCTTCCTTTAGCCTGAGGCGATTATTCAAGGTGTTTTCCACCCCTTCCGATCATTTCCTACTCTATTTTTTTTTTCTACTTTTTTATTATCGTCATTATAAACACATTGCACAAGGTTTTATCAAAATACATTCATTAGCACTCAAATTAGAGATTTTGGTCATTTTGACTGGACTATTAATTGAGTGGTTAATAAGATCTATAAGTTATCTTGGTAATTTTGCCTACGCTTAAAACTAGATAGCATCTGCTCATAAAGGAAATACAGTGATTATTCACAACACTTGAAACATCATCGAAAGAGTTCACTTTTTTCTAAGAATTAATTAACCAGGTTCAAGAAAGCGTGGGCAATTCTACTGTAAAAATTAATCATATTTTAGCACGTCAAGTCAGACCTAGGTACGTAATGGTTAAAATTTTGAGAAACGGTTGTTTGAATTTCTCCTTGCAAAGTATTAACTACAACAAGGATATGTGCACAATATTGATTGTGGAGTTGATAATAACTCATAAATTAATAGTTTAAAAAACTAAAAAAACACGGTTTTATAAATACTGCACTAAAAAGCAAAAAATAATCATCGAACTTATTCTCTATCTCTACCCCGTAAGGGCCTTAGTGTAAGCTCTATTTGTAATTAAGTATATTTGAGTAAAGCGTGGGGCGTTTTTCGAACGCTATGTCGAACAGGTTCGATAATTAAAACGCTGAAGACATCATTAGATTAAATGAAAAGCGCCCCATGGCAGGCCGAAGATTGAGGTTCTCCAGTTATTGAGCAGGATTTCTGTCTTTCATATTCTTTGAAATTCTCAATCCGTCTTCACCAACTAATGCAAGTGCTTCGGCCACGAGGAGAAATATTTATTCATATAGAATCGGAAAGCGTTTGTTTTGGCATTGCACTAGTTTCTACGATTTAACCGACCGCCTAAAGACGTCTACCAGTACTTTAGCAGAGGTAAACAGTGACACGCCCATCAAGAGAAGTATGTACACGATTGCATGCTTCGCTCTCGCTAAAACTAACACTTTCCGATACTGTATATATTTCAGTTAATATCATCTTACTACTTACTATATGTCGTCAATACTCGCTTCTTTCGAAGGAGGCTGGGATAGTGGTTCACAGTTGGGTTGTTGTGGGTAACAAGACAGGATTATTATTATGATTGATTTGCCAGTTATTTAAATAAAAAAGAGTATCAAGTTTACTATTTTACTCAAAAAACTACTTATGCGTGTTTTTTTTGGAACTGATAATTAAGCTAATTTAAAATGCCTAAAAGCCCACAGAAGTAGTAGAATAAAAAAGTGTATCAAGTAATCCAGTAAATAAGCCGGAAAAAAGTGTAAAATGTGGAAAAGTGGTGGAACAGCACCGATTTGAAAAATTGCTTTTTCGCGTGTTTCCTAGACCCCCAGGAACATTAATCAGAATTGACACCTGCATTACCTTCGAAAATGAGAAAGTTAGGAGGGTTTGAAGTGCCCCAAAAAGTAGCTGTCACAAAAAATTTTATAAAAGTAATATTTCGCCTCGGAAATGGGCTCCAGGAGGTTTTTTTGGGTCGCTGATCACGATTCCAGGATGGGATTCGTGCCAATTTTTGATGAAAATTCCACTTTTTTGGGCGGAAATTTAAATATGAATATTGTGCTACGGAAGTGTGCTTTAGGGTTTTTTTTAGGTCGCTGATCACGATTCCGAGGTCCAAATTGAGGAATTCCATATTCCAAACTATAATATGTGCCATGAAAAATTCATTTTTTCAGAAAAAATTTAAATATTAACGTTTTTCCACGAAGATGTGGAGGTCCAAATTTAAGAATTCCATATTCCAGACTGGAATACGTGCCATGGAAAATTCCATTTTTCAGAAAAAATTTAAATATTATGATAATATTATGATTGATGTAAAGGGTGTAAATTATATATAAAAAAAAACAAGCTAAAAACGTACTCTTCGCCAATTTGCTGAGCTTTTTATATAATAATTGTTACGCATACTCTTCGCAGTTTTCTTGTAAATAACGTCAGTTTTTGGACATAATAAATTTTGTGATACCATCTTTATTGTGAAAAAAATTATATGAAAAAAAAATGAAAAAAAAATACCCGACCCGTGTGGGATTCGAACACGGGACCTTTAGATTGCAACGCAAGCAAGCAACAATCATTTATTTAAATTAAATGTTACAAATTATGTGCTTCCCTGGAACCTGGCCTGGTCCCAGCCAGGCAACCACGGCACACAGCGCCGCGATGATTGTAGGGTTGGGCGGGGCAGGTACGGCTTGGTTTGATGACAAATAACTTATATATTAGTACTCCTGTCTCCACAGGCAGACTTAAAAACTAAATTAAGATTAAAAATGTGTCCACAAGGACATAAAACCAATTAAAAGAAAACACCGTAAAAAATTATCACTCACTAGGTAAGGCACTTATTTAATTTTGGTTGCTGACGCGGGAAAATAAAACTCACCGAAAAAACCCGTTCGAAGCAATTCCACCCTGGTGGTCTTCCTGCCGCCAGGAAAATGTCGTGGAAATTAAAAGAAGATATAGTTCGAAATATTTTAGTTTTTGAGAATTTATTGGTCAAGATGGAATTTAGAAACAACGCAACACAAAAGTTTAGACGCTGCACCATCACATATTGCTACGAACATTAATTGTGTGTGATATATATCTTTCGACAATCATACATATTTCAACTCATATATTTCTATGAAATATATATTAGTAAAATTCATAAACAAAAAAAATATATCATGGAAATAATATCAATTTTAGTACAAGCGACAAAAATTAAGAGAATATATTTTTTTAAATTAAATAATTAATAACTTTTTTATTTACTGATAGATTTTCTTAAAAAAACAATAGGGTTCTTCCTCTAGCTAACACTAACTTACTTTCCAAATTTCAATACAATCGGGTTTTTCTTTCTTAAGTTATCGTGCTTACAAGAAACGTGACGGACGGACGGACCGACAGACGGACGGACGGACCGACGGACGAACGGACATTTTGAAAGTTGTTCAGAATTCGTTCACTAACACAATGGATATGAAAATTTTTTCTCTACGATATTTACGATTTTAAAAATGTGCAAATGCAAATATAATATACTTTTTGCGAAGAGTATAATAATGATAAATTAATAACTATTTTATCACACAGAATAACACCTTTTGTACCAACACAATAAATGCTATATTTTTATAAAAATTGTTATCTTTTAATCACTTACCTCACTTGAAAGAAGAAAAAATTTGCATGCATTCCTGCAGTGTTTATAAAATTGCCATGTATATTAATTTGAAATGCTCATGATATTCATAACTTTTTTCTTCAAAGTAAAATTGACTTGAAAAATTCTTTTGAAATACTCGTAATATTCATACATAATTTTTTTTTTCAAAGTGAAATTTGACACGAAAAATGGCACAAATTCCAGTACAGAATATGGAATTTTTGAATTTGGATCTCAAAATCATGATCAGCGACCCAAAAAACCTCCTAGAGCACACTTCAGCACCACAATATTCATATTTAAATTTCCCGAAAAAGTGAAATTTTCATTAAAAAAATGGCACGAATTCCATACTGGAATATGGAATTCCTCAATTTGGATTCGTGATCAGCGAGTCAATAAACCTTCTAGAGCCCATTTCCGAGGCGAAATATTAATTTTATAAATTTTTTTATGGCAGCAGTACAGAATATGGAATTTTTGAATTTGGATCTCAAAATCATGATCAGCGACCCAAAAAACCTCCTAGAGCACACTTCAGCACCACAATATTCATATTTAAATTTCCCGAAAAAGTGAAATTTTCATTAAAAAAATGGCACGAATTCCATACTGGAATATGGAATTCCTCAATTTGGATTCGTGATCAGCGAGTCAATAAACCTTCTAGAGCCCATTTCCGAGGCGAAATATTAATTTTATAAATTTTTTTATGACAGCTACTTTTTGGGGCACTTCAAACCCCTCTAACATTCTCACTTTCGGAGGTAATGCAATTCTGATGAATGTTCCTGGGTGTCTAGGAACACGTGAAAAAAGAATTTTTTCAAACCGGCGTTGTTCCACCACTTTTCCACATTTTCCGGCTTATTTATTGAACTGAAGTTTAGTGTTTTTCTCAAAAAACTACATATATTATACTCCTATATTTTACTGGTAGTCATGAATAATTATTATTTTAAAAAGTATACTTCTATGACGTAAATTACGTAGAATTCCTCATCGAAAAGCTGCTTCATAGACACGCGCTCTCGCAGAAAATATGGGGGCGTGTGTTTCACTCATATATCCAGGTCGGAAATGAATATTAAAATTACAAAAGTTCATTAATTATTTTAATTGCGAGAACATACTGCAAGTAACATACAAGAAAAACAAATTAATCAATGCAAATTTTAATTCTAGATACATAGATTAATGATTTCTTTGTCGCAACGTTCGCAACGTACAAGGAGAAATATTTTATAAAAAATTTAGATTCATCTAGGGTGTAATTATGTTCTCTTTATCTCCATTTGCATATCTAGCAGGTCTTTGTTAATACTCGCAAAATGTTATCGTGGCAAATTAATTTGGGAGAGATTACTTGTCATCCAAATACTTCGAAATTTATGAATTAATAAATAAATCAGGATTCAAGGTCAAGCAACTTTTGTTTTTATACGGGATGTTCTTTACAAACTTCACTCGCAAATTACCCAATAAAGAAATTTGTTTTATAATTGTCATTTCTACAACTATTTTGTTTTATTGCTATTTTATCACATTTATAAAATTGCAATAAAACAAAATAGTTGTATAATATTTAAATTTTGCTTGTTGGGTAGTGAGCCAAAAATTAAGGAGGGATTCTTTTAAAGAAACCATGCCTATAAACTACAACCCCTATAATAAGTGATTCCAAATCCAATTTTAATTTTTTATCACAAAAACGTATCACAAAAAATAAAATTGTGATTTAGTGTATCTACAAGGATCAATAGCCTCAATTTGTTCATTTGTTTCATCTGCATCTGCACCCCCCTCCCTCGGAAAATTTGGATGTGGAAGTAGTGATTCCTTAGGCAGCGGTTTTTTCAAATGTCGAGCTGAGTTCATCGTGAAAGAATATTGTTTACAAGACAATTTTAGGAAATTGTATAGTATACAATATTGATAATAACTAATTATTACGTAGGAGCAACGGAGACAGATTATCGCAAAAATCTGCAGTGAAACACAAATTTTCATCTGTCTGGTGCCTGTGGACTAAGTAGATTGTAAAATAGTAAAAATAGAGAGACACTGCTTAATTCAAAGTTGCAGCTTTTTTATTCCCTATAATATTGGCGATGCCCAATTTTAGGATACAACCAAGGAAAGGAGATAATCGAGAAAACCTATTTTAACCGTCCTTTTTCCACATGGCGGTCTAGCGACAACGATATTTTTGTCGAAAACATTAATCAATGACTGGGGCAACCCCTCTACATTATTTAAAAAGAATTATTTACTGCCATCCTCCTTTTTGCTCTACAGACTGTATTATTTAAGAGAGTGTACTTTATAGGGAAGGCTTACTTAGAAAAATATCATTATTATTAATATGAAAAATTATGGTTTCAATGAGGTTAGCTTAAAGATGATACCATCCTACTTGTCAAATAGAAGACTAGAGCACATTTTTAATAAGGTAATTTCCGACCTCTTATCAATCAATCACGGTGTACCACAGGGATCTCTACTGGGACCGGTGTTGTTCATTATTTATACTAACGACTTAATTTACGCAAATATAAATTGTAGTACTATATTATATGCCGATGACACCACAATCACTAAAGATAATATAACATAAGTGTTTACTGCATGATATGGCCAATAAAGCAGTAGACTTTCAAAACGAGTTCACAGCAAATAAACTACTGCTAAATAATGAAAAAACAAGAAACATGGTTTTTTCATACCGTAATTTAGACAACGTAAATAACCCGGACTGTACGAAATTTCTTAGAGTGTACTTAGATCCTCTCACCTGGTAGCACCAAACAGATTTTATGGTTAAAAAACTTAATAAGACTATACTTAATAAGAAATCATGTCGTACCAATGCATATACGTAGTAAAAACAGCCTACTTCAGTCTTTTTCATTGGGTAATCAGTTATGCAATCATCACTTGGGGTCATTCGGCACATACTGGTCGAGTATTTTCTATACAGCGTCATGCCATTCGATCTGTGTGATTTATGGGTTTAGAGAGGATGTTAGGGAGAAATTTAAGGATTTAAAAATTTTAACTTGCCCTCTGTGAATATTTATGAATGTCTTTTGTTTGTTAAAATGAACTCAAATCAATATAGTCTTGTAAGTGATATACATTCCCATAATACCAGAAATAATGATCACATTAAAATAAATTATATAAGACTAAACCACAGTCGAGGTGCCAAAAATTATAACAGACCATTATTTTTTAATAAACTACCAAGGAAAAATACCATAAATCTAGATTTTAAACAATTCAAATAAAAGATAAAAAGAATTCTTACAGAAAATGCATTTTATAATTTTGATGAGTTTTTTACTAATTTTACTTCCACGTCCAGTGGAAGTATAGTAATGACAAAAAAAATTTTTAAAAATTTTTATTGTACAAATAGGTTTAAAATGTCACAAAACGTCGAGATTATAAGTTTGAGCGAAAAAAATGTTCTCTCTGTCTGTCGGTCTCTCTGTAACTTTTTTTTTTTGTGCGCACGTTTACTCTGAAACCGTTTAAGATATTGACTTAAAAATTTGGTACACATATGTACTTTAACAAGATCTAGAACTAGATTATATTCATCTTGTTCCGTCGAAGGGTTGGGGGGTAAATTGGGGTCAATTTGAGGTAGATGGGTAAATCAAGCAGGTAAGAGTCCATAAAATTGGTATTTAGTGTGTACAAGAGAAGCTAAGGTCTCAAAAAAATTTTGGCATTATCCACCCCCATTACCAACCCCCACCCCCTTATTAAAGGGGATGAAAAAAAATTGTGATTTAGTGTATGTACAAGAAACCTCAAAATATTTTTTTACTTCATCCACCCCCACTACCACCCCCACCCCACTACCGATGTGGGGTATCGTTTTACGGGTTTTGGGGTAGAGGATTTCAAATATTATATTATTAAAGTTCCATAAACAATTATTTCCACACACAAAGTTTTTTCGTTGTGAGTGACTTGGATAGAGAATCTGGATGTGGAAGCAGTGATTCCTTGGGCAGCGGTTTTTACTTCATTATCATTTTAAACATTGTTTATTATACTAACGTGTTTGATTGTGTAATTACACTGAAAAGGCAAATAAAGAATTTAAATTTGAATTTGAAAAACCCCCTAAATTTTCGCTAAGCAATATGTAGATTCAGTTTGTAGATCTTCTTCAAAAACCCATGCGCCTGTATAGTGGATCGCATAACCGGAAGTGCTGAAATTTTGGCGTGAAATTTTAAAAAATTTTCTAAATTTTATTTCGCGTCTCATTTGGCGGCTATTTCTTTGGCAGCATATTTAAAAGTGAAACGTTTAAAATAACTTTCAATTAATTCGATACATGCATATTAAATGAAGAGAAAAAAACATATTCAAAAAGACCTTGCTTACCTGGTTCGAGGACTTTATTCTCATTAAACTTGTACACAGTCGGATGGCATTCGACAAAAATCAAGCCGAAACACAACAGAAAACAAACTTTAAAAATCATCGTTCCGAATCAATCTCCACGCACAAACACAAAAAAACAATGTTGATAAAATACCTTCAAATCTTCAACTAAAACTCTTTAATGAAATTCGCAATAAAATCACAGCGGCTCAGCCCAGTATTGTACATGGGAACGAGACGCTGGGTGATGAATAACCAGCTGAGTTGCTATTTTCCATCTCGGTGAAAGTCAAACGAAACCTACTTCTATCCCAGGTAGGCGTACAAAAATGTAAAATTCCTCGTCTCTTTTGCAGTAAGGAAATTGTACGAATTGAAAAAGGATAGACGCAGGTGATTGGTTGTGCAAGCTATTCGAGAGAGATACAGGTGTCATTGTTTAAGTCATAATCATAACACACCTGTAAGTACAAGGAGCGGGTCTTGTTAATATATGAATAAATATTTTTTCTTACGTAAAATCTGTACATGCTACCGATGATTCTAAGAGGAATTGAATATGCGAGATTTTTCAACAGTTAAGAAAATTGAATATAAAAAAAAACTTTTTGAAAACAAGCTTTTATTATTCTTTAGGTGTACTAAAATGAAAAAAATAAAACAAATTAACTGTGTTAAAAGCTTGTCGCGTGCGAGAAGTTCATACAGGCATTAATTTTGTTTGGCAGAGACCGTAAGAAAATAAGTAATTTGTTTTTATTTCTATTCAAGCGAAAAGCTTTTAAGACAATTCATTTTGTTTATTTTTATTTTTTTCGTTTTAGTCTAAATAATAATAAAAGATTGTTTTCAAAAAAAATTTTTACTCTCTCTGGCAGCTCGTGCCATCTTGGAGTGCAATATGGAAGCGTATGATTAATCTAGAAAGAATAAGAACATTTACTATCATTGATGAGTTCCTCGAACGGTAGTGAGGACCAGATTATAGTACACAGCACAATAATAAAAGAAAGGGTTGAATACCAAAAATTTTGAATTTCATCGGTAATGTGCATCCAATGAATCCGTGGCACTGTCACTAGTGTTTTACTTAGGGTGACCATATGTACTTATTTTAGTAGGACAGTACTCTTTTTTCGAGTAATGTCCTACTGTCCTTAAAAAGTTCATTAAGTACACATAAATGTACTTCTTTTACTTCCACATCCAGTGGAAGTATAGTAACGACAAAAAAATTTTTGTTGTTCAAATAGGCTTAGAATGTCATGAAACGTCGAGATTTCAAGTTTGAGCGAAAAAAAATTTCTGTCTGTCGGTCTGTAACTTTTTTTTGTGCGCACGTTTACTCTGGAACCGTTTGAGATATTGACTTGAAATTTGGTACACATATGTACTTTAACGAGATCTAGAACTAGATTATATTTTCATCTTGTTCCGTCGAAGGGTTGGGGGGTAAATTGGGGTAAATTTGGGGAAAATAGGTAAATCAAGCAGGTAAGAGTCCATAAAATTGGTATTTAGTATATACAAGAGAAAGTAAGTCTCAAAAAAATTTTTGGCATTGGCCACCCCCATTACCACCCCCACCCCATTATTAAAGGGGATGAAAAAAAAATGTGATTTAGTGTGTGTACAAGAACCAGAAACCTCAAAATATTTTTTTACTTTATCCACCCCCCCACTCCCACCCCCTGTCACCACCCCCACCCCACTATCGATGTGGGGTATCGTTTTATGGGTTTTTGGGGTAGAGGATTTCAAATATTATATTATTAAAGTTCCATAAACAATTATTTCCAGATAAAAAATTTTTTCGTTGTGTGACTTGGATAGAAAATCCGGATGTGGAAGTAGTGATTCCTTGGGCAGCGGTTTTTTCTTGAGGTACACAAAAATTCTGAATAAATATTTTCATTTATTTTTTATTTTTATAAACGAAACGAAATCAAGTGTTTCTGGCTCACGTATATCAACCACGAACTTCATAAATTAAACTGGACCTCACATAAGGTCCAAACGCTGACACCCCCCATGCCGGCCGCCATGATAGGTTTTCAGAACGTAAAACAAAGTACAAAAACAAAAGTACAAAGGCGATGTTGTCAGATTTAATCTAGTATTATCCCGTTGGTTGTTGATAGGCAAATGATTGTCAGATTTTAGAAATAATTTTATTAAAATGAGAGTATTAATGAGTACTTCTGATGATAATTTACTCTAAGTATTGTAGTAGTCTCACATTATGAATAAATTTTTTTGTTATTAGAGAAGATGAAGTGGCATTTTGGGAGAAAAGTATTCAAGTTTATTAAAAATATAAAACATTTGGCAATGCGCTACAAAATAACAAGTAGTAGTTGTGATTTCTACCGAGTATTGCCAACCTCAAATAAGTTGACAGCCTATCATGGCGACCATGGTAAGTGGTGTCACGAGCTTTTGTTTGGGCTATGTGCGTTGTGAAGTCCAGTTTAATTTATGAAGTTCGTGATATCAACCGACTGCGATGCCACGGTGACGCTACGTGAGTCTAGCATCGACTGTCGAATGTGTCACTTATCTCGTTATCTCGCTCTTTCATTTTACTGCAGATCAAAAGCGCTTAGGTCGGCTGCAACGTAGTTCTTAGCTTAGGATTTACCGCCGAATGTCAATACTAGTTTAGAGTAGATATTGTGACTAAGTAGAGTACGATATTTTTTACCTGATATAAATATATTTGGCATTTTATATTTTTAAATCTTGCGCACACGAGACCTACATTTTGAAGATAATATAATTTTTAATCAAATATCTAACTTTTAATTTAAGGCCGTTTGACCTTGAAAAATTCAAAATTTTCGCCTGCGGCGCATTTTTACTAGCCGTACCCTCACCTTTAAATAAGGGACCTCTTCTATCATTGTAGGTACTCTTTTTTCTAGAAAAAAATATGGTCACCCTAGTTTTACTGTAAAATTCATAGAGTGAATTCGTCATTTGCATGCGCACGATGTGGACACAGCGTTGTTCACTGGAAAACGTTGTGTATATGTGTGATAATTTACATTGTTCTTTCTACTCCTGTTAGTGGAGTCAAATTAGAATTATAATGTGAATTGTTTGGTGAGGGCAGTTTTTCAGTGTTTCACGTGTTCAGGGGGTCAACTTAAGTTCACAGCTCAGTTTTGCAGTTTCTGCGAGGTCGGCGTATTGTTTATTTAAACAATTTAATTACTTAGACCGTGTTTTACATCGGTTTTCTTTGAATATTTCGAAATCTCTAAGTCCTATGGAAAACAATAAAAAAAAAGAAAACGTTCGTTTTGAGCTGTACAATAAAAGTAATAAACTATAATTCATTCCAATTGTTATTATTATTAAAAAAAAATTGAATATTGGAAAATTATGCGTTTCTCAACAAATCACTGTTCTTTCAAAAATAATGGATAATATTCAATAAAATTTTGGAAAAATAGAGTTCTTATAAAGTACAATCACCACTTAAAATTTTAAATTAAAATGATTACTAAAACGACTCAAATATATAATTGTTGCTAAAACTTTGCACCCTTCGAAATTCTGCCATCAAGACTAATAAATGTACACGAAGGCTCAAATTATAGCATTCTATAAGTACTTTAAGATCACGCAGAAAAAAATTTTCTTTTCAAAATTTAAACCCGTTTTATGGCAGTTTTCGAAATTTTAGTTATAAACAAATTCTAGTAACTGTCTGGTTTTTCTATTAAATTAAAAACGGTAAACGAATAATGAAAGTAGATAAACTTTTGGAAAAAATAATGCATTTGGAGCTGAGATACGTTAGTTTTTACGTTCAGGTCACTTATAAATAAACAAATTGATATTTCCTCTTGAAATTTTGGCTGATTATTCTCCAATTCTTATTATTTTGTTTCTGCTATTTGAAGATAATCCAAAGCTACAATTGTTAAAATAACATTGATTAAAGCGGCTTTGAGAACATAAAGCACATTTTCAATTTTTTTACAAAATTAATTTTTGTCACAAAAATGGTAAACCAACCTAACTTGAACAACTACCCTTATGTTCATGTATACAGCTTTGTAAAACTTTTAATATTACTGATACAATAAAAAAAAATTATTCGCGAGCAGGATTTGAACCCGAGACGTCCGCATCCTGAATAAAAAGTGCTAGTCAATTCAAATCAATTCCATTCAAAAAGACTTTATTTAACGTTTTTGTACATGTAATGCGTCTAGCCGGAACCCCTCCCGAAGCCGACCAGACAACCGCGGTGTGTAGCGTTGCGGTGGACGTGTAGTCGGGCGGGGTGGGTCCGGTTTGGTTTAACGGTAGTGGTTTGTTGGTCAGATCTCCTGTCCGCCGCAGGCGGACTTAAAACTAGATTAAAGTTAAAGAATATGCTCACATGAGCCTAAAACTAATTAAAAATAACACATAAACTACACTACTAGGCTATCTAGCGACTAAAATCCGGTTTGTAAAAATATAATATAGCATTTAGACATATTAGGTGATTTTCAAATTGCTAAAGACCCCCACTTTCGGGCCTCTATACAGTATCTTTCAACAATTGTAGGTTTGAATTATTTTCAAGTAGCAGAGGCAAAATTATAGACACTGGAGAATTACCAGTCCAAAGGAGGGGTATCGATAAGCTAAGAGAATTGACCCCAATATATGACAAAAAATTTAACTATATATTTTTTTATATTTCTCATTATTTTAGTAAAATACAGGATACTAACTTAACGCTACAATAAAAAGTAAAAATGACGGTTTTCTTCACGAGAAAAATCGACAAACTGAGGTCAAAATGGCTTTTTTTGGAAAGTTGTACCCTTTTTTTACTATATCGATTTCTTTTAGACATGAGCGCATTTTTTTAGCATGGTGATTTTTTTACATGTTGTTCTTTAGACGTCAAAAAATATAAAAATACAAAAATTAAACTGCTAAAAAAATGCGCTCATGTCTAAAAAAACTCGATATAGTAAAAAAAGGGTACAATTTTCCAAAAAAAGCCATTTTGACCTCAGTTTGTCGATTTTTCTCGCGAAGTAAACGTAGTCCTTTTTACTTTTAATTTATTGTAGCGTTAAGTTAGTGTCCTGTATTTTACTAAAATAATGAGAAATATAAAAAAAAACCGCTGCCCAAGGAATCACTACTTCCACATCCAGATTCTCTATCCAAGTCACTCACAACGAAAAAACTTTATATGTGAAAATAACTGTTTATGGAACTTTAATAATATAATATTTGAAATCCTCTACCCCAAAAACCCATAAAACGATACCCCACATCGGTAGTGGGGTGGGGGGTGGTGATGGGGGGTGATAGTGGGGGGTGGATGAAGTAAAAAAATATTTTGAGGTTTCTGGTTCCTGTACATACACTAAATCACATTTTTTTTTCATCCCCTTTAATAAGGGGGTGGGGGTGGTAATGGGGGTGGCTAATGCCAAAAATTTTTTTGAGACCTTAGCTTCTCTTGTATATACTAAATACCAAGTTTATGGACTGTTACCTGCTTGATTGACCTATTTACCCCAAATTTACCCCCATTTACCCCCCAACCCTTCGACGGAACAAGATGAAAATATAATCTATTTCTAGATCTCGTTAAAGTACATATGTGTACCAAATTTCAAGTCAATATCTTAAACGGTTCCAGAGTAAACGTGCGCACAAAAAAAAGTTACAGACAGACCGACAGACAGACAGACCGACAGACAGACCGACAGACAGACCGACAGACAGACCGACAGACAGACCGACAGACAGACAGAAATTTTTTTTCGCTCAAACTTAAAATCTCGACGTTTCATGACATTTTAAGCCTATTTGGACAATAAAAATTTTTAAAAATTTTTTTGTCGTTACTATACCACTGGACGTGGAAGTAATATATAGTTACATTTTTTGTCATATTGGGGTCAATTTTCTTAGCTTATCGATACCCCTCCTTTCATTAAGAAATATCGATTTGTTTATTTATAAGTGGCCTAAACGTAAAAACTAACGTATCTCAGCTTCAAATGGAAGTAGACCATTATTTTTTTCAAGTTGGATCTTTTAATCTACTTTCATTACTCCTTTACCCTTTTTGATTTCATAAAAAAACCAGAGAGTTATTTTAATTTGTTTATAACTACAATTTCGAAAATTGCGAACAACATAAAAAGAGTTTAAATTTTGAAAAAAAAATTCTCTCTCCGTGATCTTAAAGTACCTATAAAAAGCTACAATTTGAGCCGTACACGTTTCTTGGTTTTGATGGCAGAATTTTACAAGAGTGCAAGGTTTTTGCTTTTTGCAATTAAATCAATGAACATGTGTGATAGGGAAAGTGAACTTGAAATAATAATCCGTAACATGTCTTAAGTTTAGTTTTCATTATATTTTCTAAATTATAATCTATAATTAATACATTTCAGAAATCAAGTGTTAATGTTCTATTTTATTATGACTGATCGCAGAAAAAATAGTGTTTGCAACTCACATTGAATGGCTATTACGACACTCCCAGTCATTATGGCATTCGCCTACGGCTAGGCCCCCCACATCAAATCATGGGCCCCGGTGACATATTCACTGGCGCGCCTAATAATTGAGGGAAAAAATTTGAAAAAAAATTTTTTTTGTCAAGATCTCTGGCGGACCTCTGTGCTTAATACAGGCCCCTAAAGTGGCCGGGCCCCGGTACCACGGTACCTTGTGGGGGGCCTGCCTACGGCTCATGTCATAATTCTCATGCTCGTGTCTTAATAGCCATCATTAAATGCTCGTTACATGATATACTATTAGATTTGTTTAATAACAAAAAATCTACATAGGATATAATGTAAAGTTAGTTGGAATGGAATTTTTTAATATCACAAAAAGATGCAACATATTGTGAGAGACATCAAGAACTTTTAATGAATTTTCGCATTCTCTGAAACAAAAACGAAGTATACTGTTTCCTTTTGTAGTTGACTCGCTTCTCATTACAAAGTTAATGAATAATAACAATCGTAATAACCCATCGAATGAGTTATTTTAACAAATCAACTACGAACTTCGTCAGGCCATGCCAACAGAGCCTATCTAAGGAAAATACAAGAAAATAAACAATCGTGGAATTTATCCTTCTTAATACGGTTAGGGGAGCGGGTGTCTTGTATGAAACTGATGGCGGTTTATAACTGATCTCTAAATAACAAAGAGGCGGCGATAGCAGATATTGATTAACGCCTGTGGGGTCTTCACTGCCGAAACATGGGGAAATTGCCTGATCGTTTGCCGATAAACTATTTACAAACAATATCCATGTCACAAAAGGTACATGCTCCAAATTCACCATCAATTTCCTGGAATCAAACTGTGTACATGCACGTAGTACACAGCATAAATATTGCTCGTGCTGGTTGCGTCTGTAATTAGAGAAAATTATCCCCGGTAATTTGGACGACAACGGCTAAAAATTTCATTGCGACATATCTCGGCGTACAGGAAAATCGAATGCCATTTGAAATATAGCTGATTATTTCCTTCATAAATTATAGACCAATGACATTTGGTGAATTTTTTCAACCAATGACAACTGTCACACTGAATACACGCAAGCTAGCTTTTTCAAAAATTACCAGCGAATAAATTACCTCTAGCTTTTAAATGCACATAATTGCTTTAATTTCCTCTCAATTGGACTAAAAACAAAATAAAACATATTACAAATTCAAGAATTATTATTTTTGTTTATAATTACTTTACTATGTACGAAAGCGTAGAAAGGCCATGCCATTAATAATATTTTTTAACTCAGAATTCACAATTGTTAAGTCGGAATTCATAATTGTATCTCGGAATTCACAATCGTATCTCAGAATTCACAATTCTAAGTCGGAATCACAATTGTATCTCGGAATTCACAATTGTTAAGTCAGAATTCACAATTGTTAAGTCGAAATTACTAAAGAAGTAATAATGTAGAGGAATGGTAGATAAAATATGCAATTGTGTCGCATTTCTCTTGGCTCTGAATGATATTACCATCATTACTAGAAACGCTGTGTGCTTGCAAGGAAGGTTTCCAGAGTCATTTATGTACCGGTTTCGAGCTTTTGGCTCTCATCAGCCCAAAGCAGACTCGGACACCTTTGACGCTGCTCTTTTACTCTTAATAAAATAGAGCAACCCAAAGTCAGTGACTTGTAAATAATGTGAGTGGGCCCCTCAAACGGAATTAGTTCTACAAATATTGCACGTTTCACCAACTATATTGGCTTCATTTGCAGATGATTAAAAACTAATGAAAATTAACATGGTTATATAGTTTTCTAACTCGGAATTCACAATTGTAGGAAGGAATTCATATAGTTGAAATAGTCCTATAAATACTCGAATACTATACTCGATACACGTTTCGCCAACCATGTTGGCACCATTGGGAAATGATTAAAACTGAAGAATGTATTTTATTTATACCAAACCAATGTCATGGTTCAACGAATTCAACCAATCCCATCAAACCTATCTACACTCTGTCTCGACTCTACAAACCACCACCTGCTGACCAATAAAGATATTTGGGATAAGTTCTTCATCACTTTTAACATTTTGCAATTTCTATACTTTCTACTACTACTACTACTGCTGTCTTTCATTTATTACACTCCTTATTAACCTTCGGTTATTTATCATGAGGAATTTAGGGCCGGTTTTTCAATGCGAGGTTAAGCACTTTATCATACAGATAAACTAACTAGAAGTTTAGAATATAAAGTTGTAAAATTAAAATGTTTAATAGAAACACAATCTAAACTTCTAGTTAGTTTATCTGTATGATAAAGTGCTTAACCTCGCATTGAAAAACCGGCCCTTAGAGTATAAAATTGAATCTACGAAAAGTCCGGGATTTACGAAATCAATTGTACGGATTATAATTTGAAGAACGTTGGACTAGCAAAACGTCCTAGTATAACTAGATTCAAGGAGGGTAATATGACCTATCTCAAAAATGGGAAAACTTGAAAATTGAAGTTACCCAGCCCAACATAACAATCATGGGATAGATATTAAAAACTTAAGGTTAATTAGGAATATGAAAAATAATAGCCAACTGGATGCATTTGAAAGCTTATAAAAATTGCAAAATGTAAAATCAGTATGAATAGCAATAAAGGTCGTATTCCAAATAGCCCGCTTTATTGGTTAGTAGGTGATGTACTGAATAGTGGGTTGCGTTGAACCATGACATTAATTTAGTAGAAATACAGCATATATTGTTTAATTTTCATTAGTTTTTAATCGTCTGCAGATGATGCCAATACAGTTGGCGAAACGCGCCTCGAGTATAGCATTCGAATATTCGTAGAACTAATTCCGTTGGAGGAACCCACTCACATTATTTACAAGTCACTGTATTTGTGTTGTTCGACTTTATTAAGAGCAAAATGAGCCCGCGGCGTCAAAAGTGTCCGAGTCTGCTTTGGGCTGGCGAGAGCCAATAGCTCGAAACCGGTACGCAAATGAATCTGTACACTTGCCGAAGCGGCGAGACTCCTTTAATTTAGACAAAGTTTCTTTTACCAGCATTTGTTGCAGGCACACTGCGTTTCTAGTAATCTAGTAATGATGGTAATATCATTCAGAGTCAAGAAAAATGCGACAAAATTGCATATTTTATCTACCATTCCTCTATATTATTACTTCTTTAGTAATTCCGACTTAACAATTGTGAATTCCGACTTAGCAATTGTGAATTCCGACTTAACAATTGTGAATTCTGAGATACAATTGTGAATTCCGAGATACAATTGTGATTCCGACTTACAATTGTGAATTCTGAGATAGAATTGTGAATTCCGAGATACAATTGTAAATTCTGAGATAACAATTGTGAATTCTGAGTTAAAAAAATATTATTAACGGCTTGGCCTTTCTACGCTTTCGTAACTATGTACCAACGGTGTGTTTATGCAATTTTACAAAAATATTTTCAATATCAAACTGTCACAAACTGTCAAATTTACAATCACGATCGCGTAACAAAAGTCAAATAAGCATCTAGCGCGTCCGTTCCATGGTTACGAAACAAAAAAGTCGTTTATAGAACGCGTTGCCGTCAATTAATAAGGAAGTATATTTTCCAAATCAAAAATGAATCGATTTGGGAAGATAGAATTGGTTAACACTAACAAAGAAAAAAGTGCGTAAGGAATTTGTTCATTGGGAAATAATCTTGACATCTAGCTCGAGCTCGAGCTCTAAATCTTATCACAAAACTGCGGGTAGCTATATTTTTTGTAAAATTTTGCTTTTAAGCAAATGTTCTCGACTTAATAATTTACACAAAAAGCTCTCGACTTTCGGTCTCGGGCTTTTAAGGTAAATTACACAGCTCCACAAAAAAAAAATAAAGTTCAAGGCAGCGAACCAGACCCATGTATCCCCATGTATTTTCGGTCGCTGAATCCGAATCCGGGGTCAAAAAAAATCGTACACCCCCAAAATCATTAGCTAGATCCAAAAAACACCCCCGAAATGGGATAAAAGATTAAGCTACCAAAATAGTTGTTACTTCTTGATCAATCGAATTATACAAATTAAGGTTAAACAGCAGCGTACATACAATAGATATGACACACCCCCAGGGAGGGGCGAAAACTAGCTCCCATATATAAAAAAATCGATCCAAAACAGCAATGACTGCTGAAAAAGCTCGAAATGTCTAAGTTTTGTTAAAGTGTTAAGAAACTACATCAGGTCCGACGTAATCTTCATAAACTGCCCCTATAGGTTTTGAGCAAAAAAAATCTGTTTGTCTGTCTGTAAGTAACTTTTTTGAGCTCACGTTTACTTTGGAACCGTTTAAGATATTGACTTGAAATTTGGTACACGTATGCATTTTAACGAGATCTGGAACCAGATTATATTTTGATCTTATCTCGTTGAAGGGTTGGGGGATAAATTGGGGTAAATAGGTAAATCAAGCAATGAGAGTCCGTAAAATTGGTATTTAGTATATATAAAACAAGTTAAGGTCTCGAAAAGTTTTTTGGCATTAGCCACCCCCACCCCCATTACTACCCCCACCCCATTATTAAAGGGGGTGAAAAAAATAAAATTGTAATTTAGCGTGTATACAAGAACCTAAGGCCTCATTTTTTTTTACTTTACTTCCACCCCCTACCGATGTGGCATACCGTTTTACAGGTTTTTGGGGTAGACGATTTCAAATATTATGTTATTAAAATTCCATAAACAATAATTTCCGCATAGTGATGTACAAATATAGCATCAAATTTTTTTTCGTTGTGAGACTTGGATAGAAAATCTAGGTGTGGAATTTTAAGATTTATAAACACCCTACCCCAACAGGTTGCATTGTAATTCGAGTTCTATAAACAATGGGTTACCTCGAGTAGTATGGATGCGTAGTAGGTTTTCTCGAAGAAAATGCTTGAAGCCAGGGGCGGCTTAAGGGCCGGGCAACCCGGGAGGCCGCCCGGGCCGCCGGCTTGGAGGGGCGCCAAATTGAGGGTAAAGGCGTCAGAGGGCAAAACATTTTTTCGGATTTTTAATAGTACCTCCTCCATGAGGTGATTTTTTCAGATTTCTAATAGCGCCACCCCCCCCCTCCCCCCATGAGGCGAAAAAAATTTTTTTTCGGATTTCTATTTGCACCCTCCCCCCCATGAGGCGATAAAATTTTTTTTCAGATTTCTGCTAGCACCCCGCTCCTTGAGGCGAAACAAATTTTTTTCGGATTTCTATTTGTATCCCCTTCATGAGGCGAAAAATTTTTTTTTCGGATTTCTATTTGCAAATGAGGCGATAAAAAGTAGTGATCACGGAGTTCGAAGGGATATCCTTGTACTTTAGTGTGAAGTACGTCCGTGATGACCTCAGGAAAGGGCGCCAAAAAGTGCTCCCGCCCGGGGGGAAAATTTACCTTGAGCCGCCCCTGCTTGAAGCAGAAGGTTTACTTCTATCGTGTAGTCCACGGCACACAATAATTTATTATATCTTGTCATGCCATTTTCTGCGTATTACTTCCACATCCAGTGGAAGTATACTAACGCAAAAAAAATGAAAATTTTCATTGTTCAAATAGGCTTAGGCCATGAAACGTCAAGCCATCCTTATACCACCCCCACTCTATTATTAAAGGGAGTGAAAAAATATTGTGACTTGTGTGTGTACAAGAACCAAAGTCATCAAGAATTTTTTTCACTTCATTCACCCCCAACACCACCACCCCATCCCCACTACCGATCTGGCATATCATTTTATGGGTTTTTGGGATACACGATTTCAAATATTATGTTATTAAAGTTCCTTAAACAATTATTTCCACATAGTAAAGTGCAAATATAGTATTTTCGTTGTAAGAGACTTGGATAGGAAGTAGTGATTCCTTAGGCAGCGGTTTTTTTATATGAACTGCAAAACATACTTTCACAAATAAAACAAGAAAATGCTCTAAATATTTTATGTCTGTATATCGACTTTAAATCCTCAGTTTTACAACAAAAAATTTCATTATTATTCAATATTTAATTATAATCTGGCACATGATATGAACACAGGCACGTAGCGAGCCAACTTTTTTGGGGGGGTTATTTTTCAAATTTGCCAATTTCATAACACTTGCCAACTTTGTAAACAATGAAATAATAATTCCTCAAAAAAAAATTGATGAGGGGGGGGGGGGAGAAATTCTAAAAAAATATTTTTTTAATAAAAACTGACAAGTTACGTCCCAAATTTCTAACTTTTATCCTCAACTTTTGCCAAGTTCCGCCGAAATAAAAATTGATCAGCGGGGGTGAGGAAATTTTTTTTTTAACAAAAATTGCCAACTTGCGTCTCAAATTTTGGTATGAACAGGAGAGTAGATCAACAAATTGGTACGTGAAGCTATAATACGAAATGTTTGGTGGAGTTGAAGCGATTTGGAAGGTACTGTCGTGAGCAAAAAAAATGGGACAACTATTTTTTTCTAATATAAATCTGCCTCTATTTGCACCCTTGCAATGAATTTTGACAAATAACTGACAATGCCACAAAAATTAAAGTTAGATGTACGTAACTAGATTTTAGCAAAAATACACACAAAGACAAATTACAATACATTTTTTTTTACTGTACCTCCCTATATCTTGAAAACGAAAAGAGTTAGACCACTACTTTTTGAGTTAAATCGACTTGTTTTAATGTCAGTAATCTACGGCTAAGCGTTGTCCCAATCTTTTCGAAACACCTTGTATAGAATAGAATATTTATTCATTTATATAAGTTAACAAAAGAAAATACAATGATTAATTTTAATAACAATAATTATAAATAAATAAATGAGTGATTGTTTAGACTCATTAGAGTCTGTGAGCAATGGGTGGTTTGATAAGAGTGTGCGTATATAACTGAAATAGCCAACTAAAGATTCTATTTATTTTGCGAAGGGTCCTAAGAACCTGAGAGCAAAGGCAATAGACCAGTGCACAATGGGCCCAGAAATCGAAAAACCTGACCAACACTTGATAAAAAAATTAAAATGGACAAATCGGCTAAAAAAGTGCATTAAGCATGGGAAAAAAATGAAAAAAACATTATTTATTGGGAGGGATGTTTTTGGGGGTGGAAAATGCGAAAAACGTGGCAAAACAATTTAAGAATGGGCCAGTTTTCTAAAAATGAGTATATTTAGCATGGAAACATTATTTAAATAAAAATAAAGGTAATGGGGGTAGTTTGCGGGGATGTAAAAAGTAAAATAAAGTGTTAAAGATTGCAATATAGTTAAATGTCTTTTTTATTCTACAACATAAAGAGTTCATAATCAAATTCATATTTGTTCACCTTCGTTATCGGTACTGCTGCCAGAAGACACTTCTGTATTGTCAGCCGATTGAGTATTATCAGCCGATTTAACCACGGGTACATGATATTCTGGCTAAATAACTCGAGAACTTCCTTAGGAACGGTTACCATTTTCTTTTTGGGTAGATTTCTCACAGAAGAAATTACTGGGTCTGAATACACCAATAATCCATTAAGTAAAACCGTGGAAGATAACTACCTTTATTTGTAGAAATTTTCGTGGAAAATAGTCATTTGAAACAGCTACCGAGCGTCCGTCGTCGCGTCGTACGTATATTTAACACCTCGTACTTGGTCAAATTATTACTCATTACTTCCAAACCGGGATGAACCGGGTTCTAAATTTTGTACCATAATTTGAAAAAACTACAAGAAATCGACCAGTAAAAGAATCATTCTTGGACCTCTTTGCGCTTTTTTTGTAGCTCAACCAAAAGTACCCATTAATTTTTATTTCTTTATCTTTGTTAATACAATTTTATAACCGAATGTATCACATTTCGCAGGCAATCAATGTATACAAAAAAATGCTTATTTTATAGATTATCTTAGTAAAGTTTCGCTGTGTTCCTTAGGGTGTATAAGGTGAAAATGGGCAACAATACGGTTGGAATTTCCGGTACTTAATGAACTGAATATTTGTAACTACAGAAATATTACTTTGAACACAATTAATCCTCTTTCGAATTTTGGCTTTTTGACCAGGTTTTTCGGTTTTGTGGCCCACTGTGCAGTGTTACGTATTATAAATATACCCGTCTTTACTTGGTCACAGTCAGATGATCTTACATCATCTTTTGATTGCATCCAGTTTATTTACAACATTTCAATGTTATGTAAGTTTATCATATATTTCTTTTCGTAAATAAATTATATTATTATTATTATTACCCTAATGGTCAGGATATTCAGTGCACTGAGATTCTATTCCACACTTTTACAGGTTCTTTTTAAAATATTTAAAACTCGTCAGCATCGGTACCTGGTTCAGACGGGAATAGTTCACGTTTCCAGAGTCACTAAATACTAAATTGCGTTGTGGATGCATCGATCGTTCCCTATTATTTTTATTGGTATTATTACCTGTAATGCATTCTAGGGAATCAACAGGGAGGGCTAGGAAGACCATTAAGCAGTAGCATTGATGGCACAAAGTAGCAGGAACAAAACATTATCGTGTTTGTATTTTCGGGGTACAAGGATGATAATGACCATTTAATGGTTGAGTGATACAATATTAAATATTGCATGCGAGCCGGTCGTAAATGAAAGACAGCCGTACAATCATTACAATAGGTCCTGCGTTGTCCACTTGGCAATAGACCCTTGGCACGACAACTATTGTGTTCCATTGAGTTTTTTAACACTTTTTCCTGATTTTTCTTTTCACTTGTCTCTGTATGCACTGTTTGTGTTTCCTGTCGGTTATTTATGGCTTTTTGAATTTCGCTTAAATGTCCAGTTCTTGTGTTTAAGGATACCAGGCGTATGTTTTTACAGTGAAGCGTTCACAGGATAGACCTCTCTGTTAAAGTCAGACTATCAGTCTGTAAAGAAAATTGGCTTGAATAATAATTTTAAGCAAAAGCATATTGCAGAGGATAGAAAACATTTTAATAGAAGTTAGTAAACAGCTGAAAAAATAATGTATCTATTTAGTAAAATATCAATTTCTAATGTTTGTATGTATAGGGTTATTCATTATATATTGACCCCCCATATTTCTTAAATGCAATTAAGAAGACAATTTCTTGCATAGGTCACGTGACGTGACACAATGAAGGTTGTTTTTTAAATGGAAAACCCTGTATATTTTTACATATTTTTTTTTCCCTGATTTCAAATGTATAAGGGTTGATAGATCTGGCTGTAATATTTCTTGACATATCGGACATTAAATATGCTCTAAAAATGTTACCATAATTTATTTTATCAAAATTAAAAGTCAAAAGTAAAGGCCGGTTTTCTGCCGAATTTATTTTTGAACAAAAAAAAACTGAAAAACATGTTTTTATTATTTACTATTGTAATGTATTTCAACCCCTAGAATATAGGCAACACAGAATTAAATTAGTTCGGATGTTTTCCCAGAGATGGCGCACGTTGTCTGAATTTATAGATTTGCACCTACTAGAGAAAGAACCTACTAGAAGCTCTAGAAATAGTAAAGAACTTGCTAGATATATCTGGATAATGGTGACGTCATCACAGAAGCATCGAGATCTGTCATCTTTAGGTATATAAAGCATGGAGTAAACTAGAGTGGACACTTAAGTAAGCACAGTTCTAATGATCAGTTGAGATGGTCAGAGAGTAAGAAGTGAACACAGTGATAAAGTGACTGAATAATTGAATTGTAGTACACAGTGTATTATTAGTCAAGTAATTAATTTGTTGTAAATAGTAAGTTAATAAATTAGGGTTTAGTGTTACCCTGGTGTTATAATTTCCGAACCCACGATACAGGGTGTTTACAAAAAGGGTGTAAGCACGTCACACTCTCAATATCGAATCGATTCCACCCCAAACGTAACTTCCCCCCACCCTCCCTTTTTACCCCCTCCCACCTCTTCCGAAATAACGAAAATACACGTACAAAATCAAAAATATTCTTACTCAGCAACAGACATGTTAAATGTTTCAGTGACCCGCAAAAAAATCAACTGAATGCTGGTTATTTAATAGTTTAGGGGGGTATAAAAAGGGGAGGTGAGTGCGGGAAAGTTTCGTTTGGGGTGGAATCGATTCGATATTGATAAATAGTAAAAACATGTTTTTCACTTTTTTCTGTTCTTCTTTAAAGTTTTTATTACCGCGTCCGTATTACTACTAGATTTAGGGACTGTAAAACAAAGCTTCTATAACTAAAAATATGTAGTCTGATGGCCTTCTTCAGATGTTTGACTACGTAAAAAATATGTTTTAGAAAATCCTAGTTTATGGAATGCATCACGTGAAATTGGAAGAAAATACTTCAAAATTTAAAGGACTTTAAAAAAGAATGATTATAGGCCATATAAATTACAGGTACAGGAACTTACAGAAGATCACAAGCGAAAACGGTTAGAATTTTGTCAGGAAATGCTCCAAAGAGTGGATGCAAACCCTAATTACTTCCACATCCAGTGGAAGTATAGTAACGACAAAAAAATTTTTATTGTTCAAATAGGCTTAGAATGTCATGAAACGTCGAGATTTTAAGTTTGAGCGAAAAAAAAATTTCTGTCTGTCTGTCGGTCTGTCTGTAACTTTTTTTGTGCGCACGTTTACTCTGAAACCGTTTGAGATATTGACTTGAAATTTGGTACACGTATGTACTTTAACGAGATCTAGAACTAGATTATATTTTCGTCTTATTCCGTCGAAGGGTTGGGGGATAAATTAGGATAAATTTGGAGTAAATAGGTAAATCAAGCAGGTAAGAGTCCATAAAATTGGTATTTAGTATATACAAGAGAAGCTAAGGTCTCAAAAAAAATGTTGGCATTAGCCGCCCCCATCACCGCCCCCACCCCATTATTAAAGGGGATGAAAAAAAAATTGTGATCTAGTGTGTGTACAAGAACCAGAAGCCTCAAAATATTTTTTTACTTCATCCATTTAAAGGGCAAAGTGAATGTTGTTATAATGTTATGTTATAAAATATTGTTCATCTCAAGATTTTATTTTTATTCTTTTAATACATCAAACTGTTCTGCTTCTGTGTCACCCATTTCGATCAAATAATAATACAAAATATCAAACAGTAACAATGTTGTCATAGTACCATCAGTCACAGCCTACTGCGTAAGAGTAATTACTGCGCTTCCTTCAAACCATAAAATGCCTATATGCATATACCGGTACACTAAATGGTCCATAACTCGAGCGGCATTATTAGGCCGAGCCCCATCTTGTTGAAAATACACTTGTTACAAACTGCAAGTGGCAAGTCCATCAACATTTCTTCAATATCATTTTGTAGGAAAGAAAATAGGTCAAAGAATTCTTGTTCCAGCTCACACATTTACTCCAAATCTTTCCTGAAAATGACCTTGCCTCAGTAAATGTTGATTTTCCTGCGCCCAGTATCTATTGTTTTGTTTATTGAACATTCCATTGTTAGTGAATCTCGACTCATCAGAAAATAAATCAAAGAAACAAAATTCGGATTAGCGGTATTGTTCTGAAGTAACCAATCACCATAACCTAATCTTCGGTTGTCATATCTTCGTTTAAACGAGCGTTAACCATATTTTTTTGAAAATCTGTCTTGCTGATTCATGATTAATTTGCACCTCGTGGCCAATTTCTCTAGTAGAAGCAGTACGATTCACTTCTAAAAAAGCCAACACGTTAATTTCTGTCGCTTCATCAACGATAAAAGCTGCAGGATTGTTATCATTTCCTCTCTTGATTTGTTTCTCCACAATTGGAAAGTATTGAAAACATGGATGATGTCTTTTCGGATACTTTTGGGCATACAAATCTGCGGCGTTTCTGGAATTTTTATAGGATTCTCCAAAAATTAATAACTTGTCGACTTTTTCATCCCGTATACATGTTAAACAATAATAATAATAATTAACAAACAACAACTATTACATATTCGATTAATATTTAAATGAACTGCGCATCAACCCCCACTAAAATAAACGTGTATGTGCGCGAGTCAAAAAGGATAGTACGAATTCATACGAGTAGTGAACACGTGCAATAAAAATTCCGTTATAAACAATTCAAACTTCTTTATGTGTTAAAACTTCTAATTACTTCTATTATTATATTATATTAAGTGGATAATTATTATCTTATCTACTATAATTACTTAGTGTTTTGTAAACAAATGTGTGGATGTTGAAAACTATTATTAACCCAGGACCATTGGACATTTTCTGGAACGAGTTTAGCTGTAAGTAGTAAAAACTATTTCTCTCTACTTCATGTTTCAAAACATAACAACAACAAATTTAAAGATAAAGAGCAAACTTATTAAGTTAACAATACACATGTATTATTATCTGTCAAACTTCTTTTGTTTCCACAACACGCTTCTTTTATTTGCAGCGTTGTTTTTTGAAAAAATGAATGTTTTTATTCGAATGTGTCAAAAAATGACGTTTCTCGGTTAGAAAACAAAAGCGAAAGGTAGAACTTTTCTATCTACTTGAAATAAGCGGCCTGAAAAGACTTTTCCGGCCTAGGCCGGAAAAGTGACAGACAAAAAGATTAAGCGTTTTTAGTTACCTACCTTTTAAAAGGCTGGCTCTTCTTTTCTACTGTAAAATGATAATGCACATGCAAATATAATTTCAATTCAGGCAATTTTAATTGAATAAAATAAGAGATTTCTAAATTTTAATTGAATAAGAAACCTAGGATTATTAAACGTTGTCAATTAATTAGTATAATACCTACATGTTGTAAAACGAATAGAAATAACTGCGTATGTTCTCACCTTATAGATATGCACTTTTTACGTTCAAGTTTGCATGGTGGCAAAGCATAAAATTGCACAGAAAAATACTAAATGAAGTCTTTAATTTAACCTAAAAAAACAGTATAACGTACAACAACAAAACCTTGACTACGTTGTCTCCGAACCTTTTATGTTAATAGTAAAATTGGAACAATTTTGTATAATTATCGGTCGGTTCAAACTTTCTAAGTCTAGTGCAACATTTTCAGTTAAAGTGGATTGGGATGCGATAATTGTCTGAGTTTTGTGTGTGTTTAGTGTGTTATATTCTGTTTGAGTAATAGTAGTGGTCAAGTCTGTGTCCAAAATACTATTTTCTTGTGAATGTTCTGATGTTGTGTTTCGAACCGTAGAAGTGTGGAGTAAGTGATTCAATATTTTGTTAGCTATTTCAAGTTTGTTATTTATTGACATCCACATAGCCCTCAGCTACAGTGGAAGATTTCCATCCTCCGTGGAGTTTAAGTAAGGTTATGTCTGCTCCTGCATCAGCCAGCAACGTAGCCGACGTTCTTCGGAAGCAGTGCCCCGTATATTCTTTGACATTTGCAAGCTTCAAATGAGATGCAATTTCAAAAGGAATTGCCCCGATTTTATTAATTCCCATTGCAACACTTGCCATTTCTATAACCCAAGAAAAATCGGCCATTTCCTTCAAATTTTGGTGGTCGCAGTAAAGAATATTTCCGATAATATCTTAAATATTCCCCTGTTACAGTAAATGAGCGAGGTCTATTTGTTTTATTATCGGGAATTTTTATTAAAAGAGCTGTTCCTAAATCCTCTATTTGTGACACTTTTAAAAATGACAATTCTTCACGGCGACAGGCACCTGCTACGCCTAATATATATACCACCTTAGTCGGAGAGCAGCCAATCTGTAGGAAGCATTTTAAAAGTAGTCTATACAACTCGCGAACACCCACCTAAAAAACAGATGATATTATGTAAAATGACCTTCTGGATTTGATTTTTGAGTTCGCCCATTAATTTGAGATTGCCAAATCGGTCAATTCGCAAATTTTTTGAAAAATTTTAAAATTATGTGTTAATTTTTGTTTTGCACATAACACATCATATCTTATTTATTTTAATTCAGATTTTGACCAATATTTTACACATCATCCCTCCAATATTCTTGGACAGGCTGACGGCAAAGAATATAGTGTAACTAATAATATAGTGCCTAAAAAAAATATAATTACCCTCTATTGTCGCGGTTTTTTAAAATTTACACTGAAAAATATCCGGTCGAGGTAACTTTTTTATTTTTAAAGAGAGAGTTATAGTATAAACGAGAAAAATGTTCCATATACTTTAAACAAACTTTTTTATAAAGATATTTTTTGGAAATTCGGCTCATGTAACGAGATGACGCTGTTGGAAGCAGCCGCGCAACTCGTCCGCATTAATTTAAAGCATAACTTCTGTTAACGTCGCCCATCTGTGGTGTCGTTTAAGCGATCAAGTGAGTCTACGGATTATTTAGTTTCTATTTGCAATTAAATGTTATAAAATTATGTAGATAATCTCGAAACATACACATTAAAAAATATATTTTCATTAATTATAACAGCAAGTGGGTACTAAAGATTACATTTTCCTTCGCATAAACAACTTATTAGTGGAAGACCAGACCCTCTGAATTCGACACCCTCTATACAACTCGCGAACACCCACCTAAAAAATAGGTAATCTAATGTAAAATATCCTGCTAAACTTGATTTTTGAATTCGCCCATTGATTTGAGATTGCCAAAATGACCAAATTGGCAATTTTCTAAAAAAAATAAAAATTATGTGTTATTTTTTGTTTTTCATATAACACGTCATATATTTTTTATTTTACTTCGGAATTTTTTTATTTTTTTACATAATATTCTCTAACTATTCTTTGATATGTTGAAAGTAAAAAACTTTACCTAAAAAATAATTAGTTGGCAAAAAAAAAATAACAACTTTTCTTTGACACAAAATCTTTAAAATTTGCAGAGTAAAATGTCCGATCGAGGTATCTTTTTTATTTTTAAAGTTAGGTGCCTACTATAATCGAAGAAAATGTTCCGAATGAACTAAATAAAATCTTTTATAAGAAGTTTTTTTTGAAATTTTGCTCCCTTATCGAAATATTCATTGATTGTTTCAGCGTCCGAACGAATGCGCGCTACTATGAACCGGCCGCAATCGCATCTAGAACTAAACGCAGGCACGTGCCGGGTGATTATTGTTTTCCAGTGTCCATTTATGTTAAGTTGAAAGTGCTTTTTGTCTCAGTCCTTATATTTAGTGCGTTATAAACGCATAGTTTGGCATAATAAATTATAATTACTTGGATAGGAAATCAAAGGAAACAAGCTAAAAACGTACTCTTCGCCTGTTCACTGGATTTTTATATAACTGTTATACATTCAATAGGATACTTCTTGCAGTCTTTTGTAAATAATGTTACTTTTAGACATTTTTAATTTTATAGTACGATCTTAGTTGGTAAAAGACTTGGTAAAAAAACTATACCAAACCCCATTTGGGTTTCGAACCCGGGACCCTTGGATTCCGAGTCAAAAGAACTACACCACCACCTTACACGTAAAAGAATGTAAATTTTTACATTATAAGACACGAGCTAAAATCATATTTTCATATTACATTATGAAATGTATATTTGTAAAATATATAAATATTTAGATATTAAAATGAAATATCATTTCACCAGATTTCTACTCAATTACAAAAACATAAAAACTAAAAAATTTTTTTTTCAAATTTAAATCATTAACTCGATCATTAATAACATTTTTATTTACCGATCGATTTTGTTCAAATAGGGTTCTTCCTCTAGCTAACACTAATTTACTGTCCAAATTTCAGTACAATCGGAATTTTCTTTCTTGAGTTATCGTGCTTACAAGAAACGTGACGGACGGACAGACAGACGGACATTTTGAAAGTTGTTCAGAATTCGTTCACTAACACAATGGTATGAAATTTTTTTGTCTGTGAGCGATATTTACGGTTTTAGAAATGTACCGATGAAATGCAAAATCCGATGACATTTCTGTGGCTCTAAAACAATGTTTAGAACAGAAAAATTTATTTTTATCACTAAATCCAGTTTACCATGCATAATGTAGAAGATCGTATACCCGAACTGCTTATAAAAGAAAATCAGAAATTGTAAATCCTAGTACAGAGAATACAAGTAAAAAGGGCATTTCTGCAATGTGCTATTTACAAGACAGCCTACCAAATTAAGCCCTGAATTCCAAATGTTTTAGATTTTGGATGGTACCTAAAGAAGGAAATCTTATTTCCAAAGATGATTTCAAAAAGCCCAAAACCCAATTTTATTGAGTTAACTCCATTTTGTAAATGTAAATTATATAACTGTACTACAAGCTGCAAGTGTAGCAAAGCAAACGTGCAATGTAACATAAGTTGTTTATGCGAAGGAAAATATAATCCTTAGTACCCACTTGCTATTATAATTAATGAAAACATATTTTTTAATGTGTATGTTTCGAGATTATCTACATTATTTTATAACATTTAATTGCAAATAGAAACTAAATAATCCGTACTCACTTGATCGCTTAAACGACACCACCGATGGGCGACGTTAACAGAAGTTATGCTTTAAATTAATGCGGACGAGTTGCGCGGCCGCATTCAACAGCGTCATCTCGTTACATGAGCCGAATTTCAAAAAAATCTCTTTATAAAAAAGTTTGTTTAAAGTATATGGAACATTTTTCTCGTTTATACTATAACTCTCTCTTTAAAAATAAAAAAGTTACCTCGATCGGGTATTTTTCAATGCAAATTTTAAAAAACCGCGACAATAGAGGGTAATTATATTTTTTTAGGCACTATATTATTAATTACACTATATTCTTTGCCGTCAGCCTGTCCAAGAATATTGGAGGGATAATGTGTAAAATATTGGTCTAAATCTAAATTAAAATAAAAAAGATATGATGTGTTATGTGCAAAACAAAAATTAGCACATAATTTTAAAATTTTTCAAAAAATTTGCGAATTGACCGATTTGGCAATCTCAAATTAACGGGCGAACTCAAAAATCAAATCTAGAAGGTCATTTTACATAATATCATCTGTTTTTTACGTGGGTGTTCGCGAGTTGTATAGACTACTTTTAAAATGCTTCCTACAGATAGGCTGCTCTCCGACTATATGTTACATTGCGCGTTTGCTTTGCTACACTTGCAGCTTGTAGTACAGTTATATAATTTACATTTACAAAATGGAGTTAACTCAATAAAATTGGGTTTTGGGCTTTTTGAAATCATCTTTGGAAATAAGATTTCCTCCTTTAGGTACCATCCAAAATCTAAAACATTTGGAATTCTGGGCTTAATTTGGTAGTCTGTCTTGTAAATAGCACATTGCAGAAATGCCCTTTTTACTTGTATTCTCTGTACTAGGATTTACAATTTCTGATTTTCTTTTATAAGCAGTTCGGGTATACGATCTTCTACATTGTGCATGGTAAACTGGATTTAGTGATAAAAATAAATTTTTCTGTTCTAAATATTGTTTTAGAGCCACAGAAATGTCATCAGATTTTGCATTTGATCGGTACATTTCTAAAGCCGTAAATATCGCTCGCAGACAAAAAATTTTCATACCATTGTGTTAGTGAACGAATTCTGAACGACTTTCAAAATGTCCGTCTGTCTGTCCGTCCGTCACGTTTCTTGTAAGCACGATAACTGAAGAAAGAAAATTCCGATTGTACTGAAATTTGGACAGTAAATTAGTGTTAGCTAGAAGAAGAACCCTATTTGAACAAAATCGATCGATAAATAAAAATGTTATTACTTAATGATTTAAATTTGATAAATTTACTCCTATATAAAAAAGTCTATTTGGCAGTCACATTTTGTCACTTTGACAGCGATAAAAAAGGTGCATCGTTTCTTATCACGATAAAAATACCTGTTCCTCAAAAGCAGAGTATATCTAGTAGTCGCACGTCATTTTAAAATCTGTACTGTCGGCTATAACTTTTAAGTCTTGTGGAAATTATACTGTACGATATGAGTCGTTTTGAGAAAATTATAATTATTTTTAATTGTTGTTCGTTCACATATTCTGTCGTTAATTTATCTTGCCAAAAATCACTCGAGCTTTTCTTTTATGGATAAATTTCTTTTTAACTCAATATTTTGTCAATCAGTAATTTTGCTCGAAAAACTGACATTTGACAAAATCGCTCGATCTCCGGTCTCGCGATTTTTTCATGTCAGTTTTTCTCATAAAAGCACTGATTGGCAAAATTATGTCGTTACAAAGAGAAATTTATCCGATAAAAAAAGCTCTTGTGATTTTACTGTTGAAAAATTTTTTTTTTAATTTTTATGTTTTTGTAATTGAATAGAAATCTAGTGAAATATTTCATTTTAATATTTCTAATTATTTATATATTTTACAAATATACATTTCATAATGTAATATACAACCGTGAAAATATGATTTTATAGCTCGTGTCTTATAATGTAAAAATTTACATTCTTCTACGTGTAAGGTGGTGGTGTAGTTATTTTGACTCTGAATCGAAACCCAAATGGGGTTTGGTATAGTTTTTTTACCAAGTCTTTTACCAACTAAGATCGTACTATAAAATTAAAAATGTCTAAAAGTAACATTATTTACAAAAAAGTGCGAAAAGTATCCTATTGAATGTATAACAATTATATAAAAATCCAGTTAACAGGCGAAGAGTAGGTACGTTTTTAGCTTGTTTCCTTTGATTTCCTATCCGAGTAATTATAATTTATTATGCCAAACTATGTGTTTATAACGCACTAAATATAAGGACTGAGACAAAAAGCACTTTCAACTTAACATAAATGGATACTGGAAAATAATAATCACCCGGCACGTGTCTGCGTTTAGCTCTAGATGCGATTGCGGCCGATTCATAGTAGCGCGCATTCGTTCGGACGCTGAAACAATTAATGAATATTTCGATAAGGGAGCAAAATTTCAAAAAAAACTTCTTATAAAAGATTTTATTTAGTTCATTCGGAACATTTTCTTCGATTATAGTAGGCACCTAACTTTAAAAATAAAAAAGATACCTCGATCGGACATTTTACTCTGCAAATTTTAAAGATTTTGCGTCAAAGAAAAGTTGTTATTTTTTTTTTGCCAACTAATTATTTTTTGGGTAAAGTTTTTTACTTTCAACATATCAAAGAATGGTTAGAGAATATTATGTAAAAAAATTAAAAAATTCTGAAGTAAAATAAAAAATATATGACGTGTTATATGAAAAACAAAAAATAACACATAATTTTTATTTTTTTTAGAAAATTGCCAATTTGGTCATTTTGGCAATCTCAAATCAATGGGCGAATTCAAAAATCAAGTTTAGCGGGTTATTTTACATCAGATTACCTATTTTTTAGGTGGGTGTTCGCGAGTTGTATAGAGGGTGTCGAATTCAGAGGGTCTGGTCTTCCGCTACCTACAAATAATATGATATTAACGATAGGTAGGTACCTAGTTAGTTTTAAAAAATTACCTTATGCATTAAATATTTGTCGTCTGGCGGTTCTGTTAAAAAATTTTCAAATTGTTCCCGTGTCAACATTTTCGATTTTTTTGGTTCATAGCCAACATTTTTCTTTTTTAGAACGGCCCTTAATTTCATAAATTTTGGAATGTCAACGTTTCTCCTAATTTCCAACATACAATTTAACATTGAATAAGCCGACCATAAAGTTGATGATTTATAATTTTCTGCAAGTTTAGCCATATATGCTAGTAATACATTTTCGGAAATCATGTTTATATCGTTTTGCTCCAAATATTTTTCAAATTTATAATAGCTTCTTTCATTAATAATTTTTGATTTTTATGGAATTAAATCCATCGAAGCCAAATTTGCTAGCTCTCTTACTTCTGGAGGTGTTCCCGCAACAAATTCTTCACTATTCATTTTATTGTATTTATTTTATGTAGTATATTTTCGATTAAATTCGATATTATTATATGTAAATGGAATGAATTCGATACTAATTTCAAGCAAACTGATATGACAGCAGTTGTGCAGTTGTTATTTATTATATTTGGCCTTAATTCACAGCCGTCTGTTACAAGAAAACTTGAAAATTGTATCATTTGCGGGGTAGCAAGTAAATCTTAAGAACATAATATTTTAATTTTCCCTATCATTTTAATAAACATAAGCACATTCGAATAAAAAATATTGTATGACACACAGACGAAAAACTGTTTTTTCGTCCTTGTGAAATAAACTACCATTTTAATATAGTTTTATTCAATTTCCACGGCATACTTACTTGATAAGCGTATTTTCTCGATATTTTAATTATTATCTACTAAAGAACTTGTGTATTTGGGTTAATATCAAACCGATTTTCGATTTGAAGGTATCAGTGGAAATTGGTAATTAACTACTGGGTGTCTAAAAGATGTTGCCATTTGAAAAAGTTGAAATCTCACGTTTACATTTTTCTCTTATTGTTTTGGTTCATTTGATTGATTTGAGTGCATTCACTGTACTCTAGATGCAAAAATAAAACCGCTGCCCAAGGAATCACTACTTCCACATCCAGATTCTCTATCCAAGTCACTCACAACGAAAAAACTTTGTATGTGAAAATAATTGTTTACGGAACTTTAATAATATAATATTTGAAATCCTCTACCCCAAAAACCCATAAAACGATACCCCACATCGGTAGTGGGGTGGGGGGTGGTAGTGGGGGATGGATGAATTAAAAAAATATTTCGAGGTTTCTGGTTCCTGTACATAGATACACTAAATCACATTTTTTTTTCATCCCCTTTAATAAGGGGGTCGGGAGTGGTAATGGGGGTGACTAATGCCAAAAATTTTTTTGAGACCTTAGCTTCTCTTGTATATACTAAATACCAATTTTATGGACTCTTACCTGCTTGATTGACCTATTTACCCCAAATTACCCCCCAACCCTTCGACGGAACAAGATGAAAATATAATCTAGTTCTAGATCTCGTTAAAGTACATATGTGCACCAAATTTCAAGTTAATATCTTAAACGGTTCCAGAGTAAACGTGCGCACAAAAAAAAGTTACAGACAGACCGACAGACAGACAGAAATTTTTTTCGCTCAAACTTAAAATCTCGACGTTTCATGACATTTTAAGCTTATTTGGGCAATAAAAATTTTAAAAAATTTTTTTGACGGCACTACTTCCACTGGACGTGGAAGTAAAATAGCCCGAAAACAATCAAGTAGTCTCAAGAAACTTTTAAAACTACGCAGTCTTACTTAAAATCGTCTCCGGAATCCAAAAATGTAAAAATATACAGGGTGTTCCATTTAAAATTTCAAAGTTGGGGTAATTCCCGGGGAAACCGGAAGTAATGGAAAAGTGTAAAATTATGAAAAATTTGCCGTTTTTGGTATATACTACCCCTGCCCCGACGATCCTTGGGGACAATGTTTTTCATAAGTTTTTCATAAAGATTAAAGCCTAAGGAACAATCTATGACATGTTCCCCAAAAAAAATTGGCAACAGTTTTTTTTAACATATGGCCGCCATTTTGAAAGTACAGACAGTTTTTTTTTTTAGGACATGTCTAAAATTGTTCCTTAGGCTTTAATCTTTATGAAAAACATTGTCCCCAAGGATCGGGAGGGGGGTGCGCGTACAGCTAGGGAGGGCTCCCCGACTACTATGTAATATATTTAGCAATTGTGTAGTTTAAATATTTTTAGGTTTGAAACATTTTATGGAAATCACACTATCAAAAGCAACCTATGTCTGATCCATTTGGAGTAGAGCTTTCTTTCATCAATTTTTTTAATATTCTTACAGAAGTGACAAAATACCCAATAAAAAATTTAAAAAGAATACTAACACTGGGTTATTAATAACTGATTTGCGTAAGTCAAAGTGGAATCCACACGAGCCAGAATTAATATTAACATGTTATTTCATTCAAATGAAAAGAGGACCTCAAAAAGATTCTAATAATGCGAGTAAAGGCACAAATTAACAGATACCTTTATATTTTAAGTAACAGAATCTGAAATATAATATTTACTTAGCTTTTTAATCAACATGGCGATCCACCCCAAATAAGCAGCAACTCTAGTGTACTGCGAAACAATTTTAATTTGAAAAACATTTATTTACCCGTGGGCATTAGCGTTCAGCTTTTGCCTTTTTTTTCTATTTCGAGAGCACTTTGTTTACCGGCTCAGAAGTAATTTTTCAGAATGACTAAACAAAAATTTTAATAACCAGATCCACTTGTGTATGAAATTATCTTTATGTTTACATTTTAAGTTCATATCAGGGGCTTAATTTGTTTTTTAAAATGTTAATAATGCCCGTAATGAAACGTTTTTAAAAGACTTGACTCGGACGCTTGATTTCGATTGAATAAAGTCCGTTTTAAGCGGTTGAGGTACAATTAAAATATTGTTTACAATGATAATATACGGAGATGCATGGAAGATCTGTTCTCACTCTGGTGAACAACATTTTTCATAAGATCTGGAAAAATCTGATATCTATAGAATGGGTGAACTATAGAAGAGGAATTTTTCAAGGAGATTCTTTAAGTCCTCTATTATTCTGCATGTCACTCTTACCTGTCTGAGTTCTTGAGTATTTCATTTTCAGTTTTTAGGCCATCTATTATAATCTTGACCTCAGTTTTCTCCAGGTTTCTCATTATTTGTCAAGTCTTGTCCCAGTTTTGCTTTCAAGAGTTTCTTACTATTTGCTAACTTCTCACTTATAATACAGTAACTTTATACATCCTACCTGACGTCAAATCAGGTTATATGCTTTTTTAATATGTTGTATAAGATTAAAAATTAATGTTAAATCCAAGTTTACGACCTTGGCAGACCTAAGGGGTCTTGGTAAATAATCCAAAAAACTGCGAGATTTTTGTTTTTTTGCAGTTATTGTCGATTTTGGCACAAAAGGCCACCGATGGGACATCAGGTGTTATCCTGGACTTCCAGCTAACTGCTTCATCAATTTGGTTTCATAATTTTGAACAGTTTGCGAGATACAAATTTGTTCGTAAACTACTACAGCTGCAATTAAAAAAAAAAACTGACATGTATCAAAACCTGTAACAGATAAGTTAACGTAACTTAGGTTGTCTAAACTCAGAATTGGAAGGCCAATCGAATCATGTAAAAAAATTGTAGGTTTCCATTTAAAATAAGAAAGTTGGTACCGACTTTTGTATAGCTGGACGACTGAAAATATTTTAGGTAGAACGGGCATTATCAATTATAGCTACACACTAGGGTGGGCCGAATTTCAACAATTTCGGAATCTCGATTTGAAATAGTGAGGGAAAGTTGCGTTTTGGCAATAAAAAGAAAATGTTTGTTTTCGATTTTTTTGTGAATTCAGTTTTTTCACCCTCTACCGAGGGTTAAAAAATTTGAAAATTTTGAAAAACTGAAATTTGCAAATTTGACTTGGAATAAGGTGGAAAAGCTTCCTTTTGACAAAAGAAAGAAAATATCTATCTTTAATTTTTTCATCAGTTTGCGTTTTCCACCCTCTACAGGTGGTTAAAAAATTAAAAACAACGATACAATTCAGATTTCCGAGTTTCCCAAAGAATATCGTGAATTATATTCCGTATTTTTATACATTTGGCTTTATTATCCGTTACCATCCCTTAAAAATGATGCTTGTGGAGCATCAGCTTTTTTAACATGTATTAGGCCAATAATAAATATTAAAAAACCCAGAACTCACCGCGGGGAGGTGGCTGCTTAGCGAGTTCCATCCCACCCTCTCTCTTCCTAAACTCAAGTTATTTATTGGTTAAAGTCTTGTTTAGTTTGAAACTGTGGTATTGATCTTCGTGAATCTATATTAGCTTTAATAAAACCATCCCTTTTATCTATGCCAACAACTGAACATGAAGCTTCCGTCACTAATTTTACGTATCGTTCCACCGCTTGAGTGTGACATGGATATGACTCAAATTCTAAAATTTTCTCAGGATCATTGATGAAATGCTTGAATCTTTAGCGCTCATGCTTTGTAATATCGGAGGACAGGTAATCTCATTTTCCTGCCAGTTAATCAAATCGATGTAATCATCAGCGTCAAAATTAAGTTTTGGTATTGTAAAAATCCGTTGATTATCTTCATTAGTTTTTTTTTTTTTCGCATTAATAATCCATCTAAGAGCAAGTTCTCTAACAAACTGACGAGAATCGCATAATATATACAACAAAATGATCTCTGGATGTGCAAAATATGAGTTGCGCTGGATCACAGGGTCAATAATACTTTTTAATTTTTGGCTTAAATATCGGCTCACCTTAATACTAGTCAAATTTGCAAATTTCAGTTTTTCAAAATTTTCAAATTTTTTAACCCTCGGTAGAGGGTGAAAAAACTAAATTGACAAAAAAATCGAAAATAAACATTTTCTTTGTATTGCCAAAACGCAACTTTCCCTCAGTATTCCAAATCGAAATTCCGAAATTGTTAAAATTCGGCCCACCCTACTGCACACCAAGTTTCAAGTTTATAATCCAACTGGAAGTTGAAAAACTTCTAACGAACGGCCTACGTGAATCACCCTGTATATGGGGGGGTCATGTTTTGGTGCCCTTCGGACCCCGTCTGGGGCTTGGGCTCGGGTAAAATGAATTTTCTGAACCCCGGTATAGTAGTAGTAGGTATTTTACAGATTTTACGTTAAAAATTGCTAAAAATGGTAAAATATGAAAACTTTGCAAAACTTTAAACAGCTGTATCTCGGATACTATTTGATCTAGAGAGTCCGCTTTGGTACCAATTTGTAGCAAATTTAGTCTACTTTTAAAAAATACTAAATTGTTTTTACCAAAAAAGTAGGCCTTAAGTACCAAAATCAACAAGAACTGATCTTTTATTTAGTCTTTTTCATACATTCTTTCTGCTGTTTGTGAAATCCTACAAAAAATATTCTTTACTGTAACTATAGGCAAATAAAAATGGATTTGATTTAAGTAATTGGCTAGTGTCAATTAAATCCTGTTCTCATCCACGAATGAATCCCCGGTAAGTTAGGTTACCACAATAATGCATGAATCACAAATTGTGTGCCAAGACGTTGTACATAAGAAGTCAGGTAAATCTCTGGGTTATTAATTTAATATTTTCCATACGAAACGCCTTTATCATCTCCGTTTGTTTAGATACCCCGTTCCCTATTTCAAACAAGGCTTTGAGCAAAAAATACAAGGCACACTCCATTACCGACAAAGCACATGCTTTAGAAATCATCCGCATCGATTCGGATCATATATAATGAAACGACAATCGAACACAAAAAAACCGCTGCCCAAGGAATCACTACTTCCACATCCGGATTTTCTATCCAAGTCACACAACGAAAAAATTTTGTGTCTGGAAATAATTGTTTATGGAACTTTAATAATATAATATTTGAAATCCTCTACCCCAAAAACCCATAAAACGATACCCCACATCGCTAGTGGGGTGGGGGTGGTGACGGGGTGGGAGTGGGGGGTGGATAAAGTAAAAAAATATTTTGAGGTTTCTGGTTCTTGTACACACACTAAATCACATTTTTTTTTCATCTCCTTTAATAATGGGGTGGGGGTGGTAATGGGGGTGGATCATGCCAAAATTTTTTTTGAGACCTTAGCTTCTCTTGTCTATACTAAATATCAATTTTATGGACTCTTACCTGCTTGATTTACCTATTTACTCCAAATTTACCCCAATTTACCCCCAACCCTTCGACGGAACAAGATGAAAATATAATCTAGTTCTAGATTTCGTTAAAGTACATATGTGTACCAAATTTCAAGTCAATATCTCAAACGGTTCCAGAGTAAACGTGCGCACAAAAAAAGTTACAGACCGACAGACAGACCCGACAGACCGACAGACAGAAATTTTTTTTTCGCTCAAACTTGAAATCTCGACGTTTCATGACATTCTAAGCCTATTTGAACAATAAAAATTTTTAAAAATTTTTTTGTCGTTACTATACTTCCACTGGATGTGGAAGTAATTATATACATCAGCAAGAATACAGTATGAGATGGAGCTGAGCGCTGAGCCCATCCTCGTGAAACCGAGATTAAATGAATCAGACACATTTCCAATATTTACATAATTACGAAGGGGAGCAAACAACCCCCTAACTATAAACATAACGTTTGAATTCACGATTTCGTAGAAAAGGCTTTAATAACGCCCTTATGTGTTTTATTAATATTGAATTACTTGGTTCATTTACATTTGTTACCCCACACAGAGCTGACGGTAAGCTAGGAAATGTTCCGTTATTTGAACTGGTTGTTTGCTTAAAAAAAGTACTCCGTGCAGCTTCATATTCATGTTTGTGTTTTTAATATACTCGTAATAAGTACATAGGCTACCTCAGAATTACAAATCTAACTGATCAAAAGACAGAATGAGTACAAATTGTTGTTAAAAAGTTCGTCTGTTTGATAGTAGCAAGGGAAAAAAGATATAAGTAAATAATTTTTTTTCAGTTTATATTCTTATTATCAATACTTTATACTTTTTTGGGTATTAAGCAATAATAATAATCATTTATTTTCCTTTAAGACAAGGGTGGATTTACGGGGAGGGGGTGGATAATTACTCTCCATGAATTACAAAGGTATAAAAAAAATTTTTGACGAAATAAATAATTTGAAACGAAAATTTAGAAATTTTATCTAATAATAGCATTTATATAACAAGAAAGGCCTTAGGTCGTTTTGCTAATAACAAAAGACGACTAACGGATTTTGTTATTTAATTAATGTATTTTACTAAGTAAAAATTTAAATTTTTACTGTTTTTAATTAGTTGTTTTCCAAATATGATTTTGTTTTTATATTTTATTTATGCTTCATTTGATAAACTGTATTTACTTTTCAAAATAAATTTGTAGTTTTTCTCATTTTAAATAATGCATTAAAAACTATTTTCCCAAAATTCCGCAACTTAGAAATGCCTGAAAACTTACATTTAAGGAAAACAAACTAGTAAAAAATATAGATACAGATATAGTATATACATAGTAGATACTCGTCTACTCCCACTACTTAAAAAAAAAGTTTTTAATTTTATTTATTGCTTAATTTTAATGCCAGTTTACCCCCCCCCCCCCCAAGAAGCTAAATCCGCCCTTGCTTTAAGATAATATAAATTGTATAGGAATCGTCACAAACTTGCTTAAATCTAATTTAACATGTATTCACTGTCAGAATACAAACATACGAATTCTAATTTAAAACAATGTAAAGGTTTAGACAGTTACACAGTTTTTGGCAAGTCAAAAATAGAAAATATAAAAATATGAAAATATCACAAATGTATACACATCACTACATATACAAATACTTAACACAATATAAAAAATACAAAAAAAAAGAAAGAAGAGGCAAGCTCCCACGAAATGGCCAGAGAGAGCAGAGGTTAAACTAAAAGATATCAACAAATTTGTGATTTACAAATTCATTAATTGAATAGAAATAATATTTTAAAATATGTATTTTTATTAAGTTCCTATATTTTGTTAGTCTAAGACGAGGCTGCCTAAGTTGATTGGCAGACCTGGTGCCATAGGAATGAAAATTTAGTACAAAAAGAATTTACGTTTTTGTCAATTTCAAGTAAAATGACATTAATGTGAAGAGAAGGAACCGGCATTATACCAAGACTCTTAAGTATTCGCAATTCCAACCAGCATTACCAATTAACCTGACTGCTTTCTTCTGCAGACGAAAGATTACAGCTGCCCGAGATGATCCATCCCATAGGAGGATAGCATAATTAATATGAGCATGAAATGATGAAAAATAGCATGTTCTTAAGGTTTTAGAACAGAGTTGATTTTTAGCCAACGTAGCATGAATATCGAACTTGATAATTTGTGTGACAGTTGCTCCACATGACAAGAGCGGATCCAGGGGGCACCAGGGGCAATTGAACCCCCCCCCCTCCCACCCCCGGGAAGAATAGGATCTAATATTATTTTTTACTGAATATTGAAAATGTCTATATAATTATTGATCGTACGGCCGCAGTACCCCCCCCCCCCCAGTAACCTTTCAGGATCCGCCCTTGCCACATGATTGGATCAGTTAAGAGTGTCATCTAAAACAACGCTAAGAATTTGAATACTGCTACCCTTGATTAGTGAATTATTTGTTGAGAAAACGATTTGTTGGATTTTTTCTTCGTTTAATTTAAGATTATTCGAAGAGAACCAAGCACCAGTTTGCTTGATAGAACTAAAGCCATCCTCACTTAGGTCAGGAATATTAAAATTAAAATCAATATCGTCAGCATAAGCGATGAATTTTTTTTGGTGGCATAAAGGGAAAAAAATCATTGACGTATGATATAAGGAGTAGGGGCCCCAAAACAGAGCCTTGAGGAACTCCATGTTTAACCGGAAAAAGTTCTGGGTTTAAATTATCTATAGAGATACATTGAAGTCTGTTGTTAAGATAAGAATAGAAAACATTCAATGGCAAACCTCGAATACCATAAAAACTCATCTTTTCCAGAAGTATTTCGTGTGAGACACGACGGCCCTCAACTATGTCGCACACTAATTTAAATACTGCCATAGTGGAGGAACATTTATTTCTAAGACCAGATTGACGACAATTTAGAACATTATTACGGTAGTCTGGTAAACGATTAAAAACTTTAAGGTCTAGAGAGTCTAGAGTCTGAGAATATTTTGTACTTGCAGAATATGGTATATAAAAATCTTTCTTGTTCCTCATATTAATTGAGTGAACCTTTTCTACAATATTGAAACAATTTCTGTTAACAAACACGAATCCACATAATTCATATATAAATAAATTGAAGGGTGTCCATATATAGCCTTAATATTGCTATATTAAAATATCATATATAGCCCTTGGTATTGCTATATTAAAACATCATATTTGATTGTAAAGGTTTATTTTGTATTATATTTTAAAATGTTAACATTTTGTGTATCTTGTTAATAATAATAATTTTTTGTTATATTTTTTTGTTTCTTTTATTTTCTTAGTTACGCCGCTAGACCTCCAGTGTGGGCGTTCGCACATATCTTCTTCTAGTGTAAACGAGTCGCTACACCATATTGTATATTTTTTAAATATTCTCTGCAAGTCCTTACTTATATCTTATAATTCATTTGTGAGCTATAAGCACACTCGGTGATAGAGTGAAATAATCACTTTACATTTATTAGTTGCACTTAAAAAAAAACAGTTTTTAAATTTATAAATAAATAAAAAATAGAATTTAATTTACCTATCAGGTAGATGCATTGCTCCTTCCACTTTAGACACTTCTAAATTGCTACTAATTTGTTTAATACGTGCTTTGTTAACATTCAAATGTAAAGTTGCACATTGTTTCTGTCTATTGTGGAACTTTCTAAAATGTGTTTTCTAGGTATTTAAATGTAATGTATTAGACGAATACCAACTTCTTAACAATTTCAACACACTATTGCTAATATATTCCTACGTTATATTTGACAAGATAAGCGATTCATCATCTGCGTACATTAATAAAGACGCCTCCGAGGTTAAAATACTAAGGTCATTGGTGTATAATAAAAATAGCACAGGACCTAAAACTGAACCCTGTGGAACCCCCGTTTTAACTTTACCACACGCTGAATTAAATCTACTTTGTGCTATCCTTACCATCTTTTTTCTATAAGTGATTAAAAATTATTTACTAATTTTTAAAATAGTGCAAACTAAGGAAAAATAAGCGCAGAGAAATAATTATGGACAATATCTTTCTATAAATGTCTGTTAAGCCTGTGAAATAGCAATTGCGCCATCTGGATTGAAATACTGTAGTACTAATTTGACGTTATCAAAGTTGATATAAGAGTACGATGTTGTCCGTATCTAAACACCACATTGTGTTAAAATGGGCTCGGAGATATTTGAAAAAAAAATTGTGAAATCATCGTATGTATCTGGTGCTTTACGAAAAACTTTCTTTACAGTAAATATTGATTTATGAACATTAGGTTAGTACTTCCGACCAATCATAGCAATTCTATAAGGCCTCTGTGCTCGATTAAAAAATCAAAATAAACTATTTTTTAATATTAATATTCCTATATTTCTTCTACAGTATTATTCCATAACATAAAAAAATAATCACTATTCTACAGCCTACATGTATTGGAAGTAAAAATAGCAAATTCTTAGTAACTTCATCATGCTAAATAACAATATAAAAAGCAAAAGTTCAAGTTGGCTCTGGTTTTCTCAATACAGGTAATAAAGTGTGACGCAGGTATAGATGATCCAGCTGCTGGGACCCGACATTGTCGGTACGCTTTGAAGATAATTGGAATTCCTGCAGACCAGTTCACTTTTACGAATGAGTTCAAAGCATACCGACAAGGCTGACTCCCTACCGCTTATAAACCCTAGTTTATGGGCGGTCCTATCACAAATAACAGGTAGAATTAGAATTCTACGAAAAATAGACATACTAACTACCTACCTCTTTATTTGTCACTAAAACTAATATTCATTCTTAGGTAGTCGTATTTGTACCTTGTGCATGATAACCGTTCATTTTCGAAAGTAAATAGTGCTATTTTGAAAATATGTCACGTGATTGTGTAAATACATCTAACAACTTTTGTTATATTTGTGGTGAAGTGACTTTTGCGCCTCAAAAACGTAATTTTACTCCCAAAATTAAGAAGGCGTACCAGTTGTATTTTGGTTGTACAATTGGAGATGAAGACAAAAAATGGGCACCTCATATATGTTGCAGCAATTATGCGAACAATCTATGCAGTTGGCTAAGTGGAAGAGGACGTTCAACGGCTTTTGCTGTGCCCATGATTTGGCGAGAACCTACAGATCATGTTAGCGATTATTATTTTTGCGTGATACCTCTTATAGACAGGGTATTAACAAGAAAAAAAGGATGGTAATACAATACCCCAATTTACCATCCGCCATTCGCCCGGTTCTCCATAGTGATGAACTACCTATTCCTAATCCACCTCAAGAATACAGCCTTGATTCTGACGAAGAAGCGGATGATAATGTAGATGACGACTTAGTCCAGCCATCAACATCATAAGATCCCAATTTCTCTGCCGAAGTGTCCGGTGGTGAACCACACAAAATTAATCAACGCGAATTAAGTGATCTTATAAGAGACCTTGATCTGTCTAAGGCAAAAGCGGAGCTTTTGGCATCTCGATTACAACAATGGAATTTACTACAAGAAAATGTTAAAATTTCCATGTATCGAAGTCGTCAAAAAGATCTTATACCAAAATGAAAAATGACTTGGTTGCCTGCAAGGACATTAACGGTTTAATGAGTGCTTTACACATTCCCCATGATATTGACTGGAAACTTTTTATTGACGCCTCGAAACTTAGTCTAAAAGCTGTGTTACTCCACAATGGAAATAAATTGCCATTATTCCAATCGCCCATGTTGTCCACATGAAAGAAAATTACAGTAACATGAATGAATTGCTACAAACTATAGAATATAACAAGTATAAGTGTCAGATTTGTACCGACTTAAAAGTGATACCTATCTTACTTGGTATGCAGCAACGGTATACCAAATATTGCTGTTTTCTTTGTGAGTGGGACAGTCGAGCGCGATTAGAACATTACAAAAGAAAAATTTGGCCGCCAAGACTGGGTTTTGAACCAGGAGAACAAAATGTTGCTAACATTCCATTAATTGATTCACAAAAGGTAATACTGCCACCACTCTACATAAAACTGGGGCTTATGAAAAACTTGGTAAAAGCTATGAACAAAGAAGGACGTGCTTGCAGTTATTTAAACAAAAATTTTCCAGACTTAGTAATGCGAAAATTAAAGAGGGACTTTTTGTGGGTCCTCAAATCAAGAACCTTTTCAAAGATGCTGAATTTGACAACATTCTAGAAGGTAATGAAAAAGCTGCTTCGAATTCCTATAAAATGGTAGCAACACACTTTCTCGGTAACAAAAGAGCAGAAAACTATAGAGACCTTGTTGGGAATCTTCTTTCTTGCTACCAGAAATTAGGATGCAATATGTCATTAAAAGTCCACTTTCTTACATTCACACCTAGATTACTTCCCAGAAAACTGTGGTGCAGTAAGTAATGAGCATGGAGCGAGATTCCACCAAGATATTCAAAATAAGGAAAAAAGATATCAGAGCAAATGGACTTCTGCGATGTTGGCAGACTACTGTTGGACATGTATAAGAGATGCTCCAGAAGTAACTTATAAGAGACGGGCTAAGAAGCGCAAGAAGAACAATTAATTTTCTGATTAAAGGGCTTATATTCTAATTAAATATATAATATATAACATGTATTTGAAATATATATCAAAATGGCAAATATTTTTTCGCATGATGTAATTAATTGTTTTTTTTATTAAAATTATACCATAATATGTGAGTTAGGTCAGTTATTACAATTTTTAGAGCCAACAAATTTTTTTTATGACTATGTTAGACGTAGCTGGGACCAAAACAATGCAAATAAGTGGTTTTGGTTAACGATACAAAATAAAAGTTAAAATTTGTAGGTGTGTGTAATAGGTTTAAGGTTTATTTTTACAGTTTAATATTTCGCAATCTCCAATTGTGCTAAACGTACAAGGTATATTTATATCCTTCAAAATGGGCGATTTGGGGGCTACATTTACTGCTAGTTTATCAAACTTTGGGTAGTCCACACTGTACACATTATGTTTTTACTCGTCCGAGGCCAAATATACCTAAATATAGGCAAGAAATGATTTACAAACTTGGATATGTTAACAAACTGCGTTTAATATTTATTTTATTGTGTTTGGCAAAAGAAAATGAGAAATGAGGTTTACATTTACTTTGTGTATTGTGTACGTTCATTTTCTACAAAATGTTATGTATATTTACACTTATTAATAATGAAATTTTCATTAGCTAGGCATATATTCTATTTAGAAATTGTTGCTTGTCGTTATCATTCGCCTGGGAACTACATGCGATTGAATTAGATCAATACCATTAAAATTTTATGAAAATTATATCCAATTTATTTAGTCGTATTTCTTTTATATTTCAATAAACATATAATCTCATTTGTAATTTTTCCAAATTTCAACAAAAACAATTTTATATAATGCGTCATTGTATACCTATCCGCATTCAAAACTCACTGTTCCAAAAAATATTGGTAAAAGTTTAAAATATAAACTACAATAACTTCTTTATTATTTCAGATAAATTCGTCAAAGACTTTGAGTAATTGTACTATAAATTCGATACCGATTAAACAAGTCGTTCCACAGGGTAGTACCCTTGGGCCTTCTTTTATTTTATATTTTCACGCTTTCATAAATTACTGCTCAAGTTATCGATAAACTGACTCCCAATTATGTTTTTCTTTTTAAATTGATTTTAACTCAGTCTTGAACAGAATTAAGTACTGCTGGTGGGTTTGCTTTGAAATACATTGAGATGTGGGTTTTGGTAAGGATAGAAGTGAAATAGTTAGATATCCTCCATTCAGCATGTTTTACCTATTTTAAATTTATGAGTGACTTGAATAGTTGAATACTATACCAATTTTAGGCACGTGTTCTTAATATACTAGAAAAATCTCAAGAATTTCCATCAATGAAGACTTATGATATCCATTATTGGAATTTCTTGACTCACTCATTACGACTTTAAAGACGTTTCCAAAAAAAATCATCACTGAAGCCGATTGGCAGCATATTGAAACTCTTAAGTAGTCCTATCCTATCTGCATCCCCAGATACAGATGAATCAATGTCTAACGGGTTCGAGCCCCAGCTCCGGTGCTTTTTTCAAATGTGTAACCCCCTTCCGGACGGCCTTGGCTTTGGATTTGGGGGGTTGTTTACTACATGTGATGTGTTTATGTTTATGTTGATGGCATCAGGATCTGATCATAATAAGGCGACAATGATTGTTGTTGGTACATTTTCACCTAAGTCATCCCATTTCTTCCATTAATTTTTTAAAATATTTTGTTATGGTTACATGTTGCTATAAAATTCAATACTCTTAATTTCTTTTTTTGAAATTTATAGGCACATAATTTTTTCATCTCCTAAAACCAGGCCTGTAGCTAGGGGGGGGGAGGGAGGGGGCAGGACGGACGATGCCCGTCCTGGAATAAATTTCGCCGGACCTACGGTGATCGTAATGGGGGCAATTTTAACTGTCTTTTTAATATTTTGAAAGAGATTGGGTAAAAATTGTCTAAATTTTTCGGATTAAAAAGTATTTTTTGGATTAAATTTTTTTTTGTATTCCCCCCCCCCCCCTCCGCCCATCAAAAAATTTTTCGGACTTTTTTTACGGGCCCGTCCTGAAAAATTGTTTGCCCGCCCTGAAAGCACTTTCTAGCTACAGGCCTGCCTAAAACTCACAGCTTTTATAAATTTTTTACCAATTTAGGAAGGATCAAAGCACTGTCATGGGAATTCTTGATTTATCGACCCATATAACACAGACATTTGACTCAGGTGAATATGTAGGCACTAGGCACTGTAATCTGCGATCTAAGTAAGGCCTTTGACTACGTCTCCCATGACCTACTACTAGAAAAACTAACTACATATTATTTCAGTTTTGATAGTGTTAAAATGGTAAGGTCGTATTTTACTATTAGGAAGCAGTTTGTTTCTATAAATGGTGCGTTATTTACAGAAAAGCCAGTGACCAACGCAATGGTGTACTTCAAGGATCAGTACTGGGGCCCTTGTTGTTTTTAAACTTTATAAATAACTTAGCAAATTATGAAATTTACGTTTTATTTCCGGATGACACTACCATATCCATCAGTGAAAAATCTTTTGAGATTTACTTGACTTTCTCACTAACAGGATATGGTAATATTAGAATTTCTAATAATGACGACGTGCGACGCACAATGATTAATTTACTCGGAACTTGTAATTGTGTACGTTTATAATGTAATTTCTCTGTCATTTTTAATAATGCTGAATTCAATTTTAGATAATTCTAATTGTTGTAACTGTAATTTCTTTTTTTGACAGAAGTTCTTTGTATTTATAGTATGAAATAAATAAACTAAATCAATTTGCACAATTTTTCGAGCCATTTTCCACACCTTTTAACTTTACCCCCAAAAGAGTTTGAATTTTTCCATTATTCTTTATTATTATTCACTGTGGCTCGTTATCTAAAACAAACAATGACGTTCTTAGGTAATAAGGCTTTTACGTTCTACTAAGGATAATGCTTCTATCGACCAATTTCACACTTTCGCAGTGGTGGTATTGTACTTCCTTTTGTTTCGTTACATTAAAATAGAACAAATGAAAATAAATCCATCATTTCCAACTCATTTTGTTATAACAAATGACATCCCCTGAGAGTTAAGTATCAGATTATGGCAAGCGGTGTCCTGAATGGCAAAAAAATATCCGTTATATTGAATAAATAACGACTTTCAAATAAATCGATATATTTCTTGCACGGCATTCGGTCATTTGGAACTGTACGAATAAAATAGTCAGTGGTCTCATTTACTATTAATTGGATGAATACATTTTTAACGTTCCAACTACAGTAAGGGGTAAGTAGGGAAATTGTGGACGATCACATGAAAATTTCTACAATAAATTCCTTAAAAATGACGTGATCGTTCTAGATGCATTGCGACAGTAGTTTTTATCAGCCGGATATCCCTAATATACTCCCGCGGCTCGATCATGATCCACTAGAACTTCAACTACTATATCTGCCTCCTGGCTCGGTCTAATTATTGCTTTTATCCATTTTAATAAAATAATTTATATATAATTACCAACAGATTCTTATTTCCGTGAAAAGGTCCCCCAGTATATTAATAGCAATTCTTTCGAATGGTGAACCAACATTATTCTGATGCTGTAACGCTCAGTCCTTTCGCAAAAACTCTTGAAAAAGCTGTCTATATTCGGCTAGTCAGTTAACTTAAAAAATAGTTTATTAACTAGCTGTCTGTAACTGAGACAGACACAGCTGAACTTACGCAATATATAATTAATAGGCTAGATACTGATAATATGGTAGTTATCCCGCGCATTTGACATTATCAATCCTCTTCTTCTGTTCAAAAAACTTAACTCTATAAAAATCCGTGGGCCAATTAATGATTGGATTATCTCCTAAGTAACATATAGAAAATTAGTAGTAAATTGAGGATCTCTATTCCGACCAATTTGATGTTGAGCTTGTTACGCCCCAGGGAAGAGTATTAGGGCCGTTGTTTCTCCTGTACATACATGATTTGCCTATATAAAGGAGGGGCGTTGTTTATGTATGCTAATTACACTACAATATCTGCAAAAACCAGAGACGAGCTTAACATCCTTACAACTGGGATACTTATATCTTTCATAGAGTGGTGTGCAAGGAATCACCTAATTATTAACCTGAGTAAAATGGTCTGCACTGAATTTACCAAGCCCTATAAAGAGCAACTTTCAAATCTAAACTTCAATATAAATAACATTAATTTAACCTCTACTACATCTACAGAGTTGCTTGGTACTTTTAAAAAATCTCTTGACGAGAACTCTCATCTGAATTTCTGTTATGCCACTGTGTACTTTTCAATTTCCTGTAATATTGTATACTTGGTTTATCATATTATGAAACATCAAAATATTTCAAAGTAAAAAAATTCTAACTCCTACGAGAATATACATTTTTAAACTGTTACAGCATACTTATAAAAATATAGCTGATGATGTTACTAAGTCACAACTTGTAACTAAGTTGGGAAATCAAAACACAATTTATATTTCAATAGTAACCCGTATTTAACCTTTCAGAGAGTACGCTCTGCTTAACTAAATATCTTAAAATTTCTAGAATTAAATAAGAATTTGTAGGTAAATAAATTGACTTAATTCTTGTATCGTTTTTACTATCATACATTCTGGAAATAGGCGAATACAAATCGAGCAGCACCCTCTAACTGGATTTCTATTAATTTCTTAGGACAATGCTGATTATGCATATAAGTATAATATGTTTACGGGCCGGACGTTGGTCAAATGATGCAGTGATATCTCTCTGTCTTTTCAAATGATAGGATGGCCCGAAATGCGCAAGAGTAACTTTTTGTAGTAGACTCCATATTATAATATCTATGGTATTGAACATGTTATTTTGTTACTTAGTTGTCAAAAAACCATCACTTACTACATTACATTTAAAATGTCATGAGTACTATGTAAGTACTTTGAAAATTATTTTAAATGTTATTTTGGTCTATTAGAAAGAACTTTAAATAATAGGAATATGTTTTATGTATTTAAGGCCATCCGATGGACGTTGGTTTTTGGTTCAAAATACATTCGACGGGCAACAGAGGGACGTCCAAATGTCACAACCTTGAACAATATCTGTACATCCCAATTATTTTGACAAAAAAAAACGGAATGAGTAGGGATCGAACCACCGATACTCATGATTTGTAATTTAACTCACTCGGCCACTAACCTGGTATACTAGTACTTGCTTAAAGACTGTATAGTTGGAAGTAGGTCTTAGATTAATATAGCTATTTATTTCAAAATGTAGCAAGTATTTGAATGTTTGATAAATGTTTAGTATCAAATAATATCATTAATAATTTACAAAAAAGGTTGAAATTATATTATATTTATGACAAATTACAAATTACTATCAAAAATAAACTATAAATTTTACAGAGATAACGGTCAAATATAAACAAAAACATTGTAAAATTGAAAAACCAGATTTGTTAACGTTTTTTTGGTTTTATATTAAATACACGTCCTGCTGCTGTTCCTATAGGGACTTAAATGTGTGTACTTTCCGAACATAAGGACGTCCGTTGCGGCACATATGTTGGACGTTCAGTGTGGTATTCGTTGGTATGTATACATATCTCGGAAACGTGTTGGAGAGAAAGCGGTATGGAGATATTATCATTTATTACAAAAATATAATATTTAAATTAACGGACACGAAATGGACGTCCATCTCCTGTCCCTATATGGACATAAAATGTATATACTTCTCGTACATAAAATGGACATTCAGAGGACGTCTGTTCCGTACAATTTCAAAGTAAATCCGATGATAGACGTCCGGTAGACGTTCAATTTATATTCATGGACGTCAGTATATTAAGTGGACATAAAACGGACGTCCGGCGGACATCGTGTGATATTAGCCACAGCGCTCAGGCAGCTAACATGCTGCTTAAAGCATACGTGGCGCGGGCAAAGGCATATTATGACCGCTGGAAAATCAAGGTCAACGAAGAGAAATCGGAGACTACGGTTTTCTTCCAGAATTTCCCAAAAAACAAAATTATTACACCAATCTCAAACAAAAGAATCCGTGAAGTATCTAGGAGTTCATTTGGACACCAGAATGACTTACAACAAACACATAAACGAAACTATACGCAAGGTCTATTTCCTGTCTAGGAGTATGTACCCTCTAATGGCAGGGAATAGTAGACTAAATAGAAATAACAAGAAATTGATATACACGACGGTCGTGAGGCCAGCCCTTACATACGCAGCGCCGGTGTGGTGCAGCGCGTCGGCCACGACAATTAAAAAACTCTCTGTTTTAGAACGAAAATTCCTACGCCTCATATCAAATTCAAGCAGATACACCTCCCTCAGAGTACTGTACGCCCGTTGTAACGGCATTATTCCATTATATAATTATTTAAAACTTCAAAAACATTTGGTACCAAAACTTAATAATCACAAAAAGTTCAACGGCTTGCCATATCCTTTCTCCTTTTACGTTTCATTGTCTACAGTAGGTATTTTTAGTGAGTTGATTTCCTGCCTCAACAATCCAAATTTAAAATAGTGCATATGCTTTTTTTACAACGAGTTATGTTTGATAAATTTTTCGTTTGTGTTAAGTCGTAAGACATAATTACTATCTTACTTCCCTAATGAACCTCCTAGGTAAGTAGGAGTAGGCTAATTGCGATAATTTATTTTATTCTATCTCGACCTCATTCCTGCCCAGCCCTTCAACTACCGCGGAGCCTTGGCTAGCGGATGTCCGGCTGGACACGGAAACGAGTGTTAAGAAGAAATTGCATTTTTAAATATGAAATAAATCTGATTTGATTTGATTTTGTTTCCAATTAGTCTGTCGGAATGCTTATCTACACCTTTTCCTTCATCGAATACCTTTCCCGCTCTTCCCCACAACTAACTTGGTGTTTTTATGTAACTGAAACAAATTATATTACTTAGGCGTTTCATTTATACTATAATGAAAATAAAATAGACTCTAAAAGCTTTACTTAATGACTGCGGTTTTGTTTAATGCGTTTTTGTTTAATTTATGACCACACCGAAGTGGGGGAGTTTTATTTATTAATTCTCGATAGAGAAGGCTGAATGGAAGTTATTAGATTGAAAAATAAATAACGAGGTTCATAAAAGAAATCAAAAACCATTGTTACGTTTAATAGTTTAAATAGACATTGTAATTGGATATAAAGGAAGGCGTTTTCTTTATTATTTATAACATTTACGTTCATTAAAAGATATTTATAAACTTCGTTTAAGTGACTGCTAACGACGCTAATTCAAATATAGGTTAGGTGGATACTTCAAAGTATGGAAGGTACTTTGTTAAATTCTCTAATTACAAAATAAATATCCTAATAACTCGTCTGTCTAATTTCACGTATATTTTTAATAATATAATAAATCTAGATATATTCAGTTTTTGAAAGTAATAACTTGTGAGCAAACAATAAATTTTTATAGCTATAGAAAATATATTAATGCGAATTTTAATTTTAAAGCTAAAAAAATGAAGGCCACAGGCAAACGACACCCGACGGGGAATTTAAACGAAAATCTAAAAGAAGCACTGAAGGAAAAAAGAGAGGCCGAGAGAAACCACGACGAGGAAAAATGTAGAGCATTCTTCGGAAACATAGGAACACTCCCAATAGGACAAAGACTAAATCAAACCTTCAGATATCTGAAAAAAATATAGAAGAAACAATAGTACCCACAAGAGAAGATACATACAAATGCAACATTGGAACAAGAAGCTGGAGGAAGAAGAGAATGCAACTAAAGAACCAACAAAACTAATAAAAGAAACAGTCCACTGGCCCTTGGGTAAGCCATCATCAAAAGACCAACTGCTAGAAATAATAGCTAGAAGAAACACAGCACCAGGAGTAGACAAAATAAACACTGCGGTACGAAAAGGCTAAAAGCCTAGAAATCATCACCAGAGTATGAAGAGAAACTACACCTATGCTTACGGAATGGAGCACGACCATACAAATACCCAAAAACCAACTCGCCACAGAGTATAGATGAGTATAGATGACTACAGAAGAATAACACTCTGCAGAACAGAATAGAAATACTACGCACAATTCCTGCTCGAGCAACTAGAGAAGTACATTGAAAGACCGCCAGACAGCATTCATCAAAGGCAAATCAACGGACGATCATATGTACACCACCAGAAGAATACTGGAAGAAAAATGGAGAGAAGGGACAAAACCTACTGCACATAGTCGCTATAGATCTCCAAAGGCATTTGACACCATCAGTCACGAGGCCATAGTCAACACCCTAGGAGTACCGCACAATCTAATAAACAAGATAATAAAGGTCTGTCTTCATAAAACCACTACCAAAAAATAGTTCGGACAAATGACGGAAACAGACAAAAGAACAGAGGAGTCAAACAAGGATGCCCCCTACCCTCTCGACTATTCACCACGGTCATAGACCAAGTAATACAAAACACAATAAAGGAAACACCAAACTTCAACGAAGACACGGAAACACTGAGAACCCCAATCGTACTAGCATACGCCGATGACCTCCTAATCGTCGCAGAAGAAGAGCAACAAATTTTCAACTTTCTTGAAAACATAAAACCGCATCTGGACACATCAGGGCTGAAAATAAACTTCAAGAAAAGTCTGATAATGGAGCGAGACCCGTCAACGAGAGAGAGAGTCGGATCAGTGGAGAAGAATACAAAATAGGTGACTACTCCCTAAGAGCAACGAACAAACTGAAATACCTAGAAACATATCTGACGAACCAACTGGAAATGAGAAAAACAGTAAAGGAGAGAATAAAAACGGCATACAGAGTTACAAGGCAATTATATTGTTCATCGAGAAAAACAAACTATCATGGGACCTGATCAAACAGCTGTAAATAGCCATCATACTGCCAACGATGACTTAGATGAGTTAAAAACGTGGCAACAACAAAAGCCAACAGAAGAAGTTTGAGAAGAGCCGAAAGAAACATCATGCAACTACTCACAGAAACAACAGGACGAAAACAGCGACATAAAACATCAACACTACTAGAAGGGAAGACAATCACAAAAAGGATAGTACTGGGGACGTGTTCAAAGAAGGGACCCAACACATCTACTGAAAAAAGCGCTAACACTGAACAGCAGCAAACTAAAAATGTTACACCTGGAAAACAACAATCGAGAGGATCATGAACAAACTGGGAAGGACCAAACATACTGGGAAAGAAAAATGAGGGGAAAAATAAATTTCACAAAGAAATCGCAGCATATACTCTACAAGAACCAGAGACGGAGGAATCAGAAGATGAAGACGACGAAGAACAGGAAGAAGACGAAGAAGAAGATTTGTAGAAGCAGAAATACAAAAAGAGGAGCACACACTGGTTGGTCCATTGCCAAGGGTTGGTAATCCTCAAAATATTTCTGACTCGCTTCCAGTAAGTATTTCAAATGTTTTATCAAAGATTTTTGAAAAAATTGTGCATCAGCAACTGAATGACTACCTCGAAGAACACGAAATTATTCATCTATTTCAGTCAGGTTTCCAAAAGGACAACCTCTGCTTTAGTCAATGTGACCGATATATTTAGAGCCATGGATAATAAACAAGCTGTAGCTTTAATTCTGTTTGACTTCACAAAGGCTTTCGACAAATTAAATCGTAAACTTTTATGTACAAAGTTACACTATTTTGGTTTTTCAGACATAGCTGTAAATTTTGTCAAATCTTTCTGTTCGTAGTCAGAGTTTTGAAAATAATTATTTTCGTAAACAGTTAATATCATCAGGTGCGCCTCAAGGCTCCGCGTTGGGGTATCTTCTTTACCTCGTCTAGGCAGTAGATATGTTTGTAAATATACAGATAGCGCTGTAGTGTGTACGCATATGCCAACGATACACAACTTCATTTCTCATTCGATCCTAACAATTACCGTACAGCTACAAATTTAATAAATATTGACTTATAAGAGGTTTTGCTACAACATAAATGAATTGACAGTACTTAATGATCTTTAGACAAAACATGCATCACCAATAGTGCAGTTGAATTGGTTTTTTTCGGCGTCAACATTTCACCTGAAATTTTATTGTTGATTCTTATGTACTATGGAATGGAATGGAATGGAATGTTTATTGACCATTTAAGATACAATTTGTATATATGGTAAGTCAAAAATTACAAAATCGTAGTTGAAATATATAAAAACAAAAACAAAACCAAGAAGAGAAATGCATGTGTGAACATATATATGTAAATATAAACAGCAACCTATATCTATCTGTAGCACAATCTATTACTAACATAATAAAAACAAATAGACAATATATAAAATGACTGAATAAAAGAATAATACTAACAACTTCTTCTTGATTACGAAAAAAAATATTTGCACCCAAAAATTTCTTGTGCGTCAAAAGTCATATGCACTTTTTGACGGGCTTTCACGGATTTTCCACTTATCTGGTTAATATATCTTGTACTAGTAATCGGATGGGAATTTTAAAAATACTGGCTTTTTTAAAAATACTTGCTTTTTTCACCCAATTTTCATCGAAACAAAATGAAATATACTATATTAGTTTCATTACCGTCAGATACCATAATTTCACCCCATTCCTCATCGATAGCCGATTCATCAAAGGTAGACGAAACATTGGCAAAATTATTTCCTTTACAATAGACACATAGAACAGAACATTATATATTCAGTTTTCTACAGCTACACTGATTATTTTTACAGCCTTTCTTACATTTTTAGGAAAAGCATAACTTTCACTCATAACATCAGGCATTAAGCTATTCTCAGTTTTAAGCCACCCGAATTGTAACGGATCTTTCTCAAAACCTAACCATTATTGGACTTGGAAATATACTCTTAAACAGTGTTTTTCTAATACATCTTCAGTAAGTGGAGTTGCAGACAATTCTATTTTCATCATAATGTTTGTCAATTACTTTATTAATCTTAAGTTTGTAAAAATAGATTTTGTTATGATGATTCCATGCTAGTTGAGTCAGTGAGTATAACCAAAAGGTCACCAACTATTATAACTTGATTATCTTCGGTTTTCATATCAATAGCAGTTTTAACGATTGTAGTATCGGCGTCTTCTCTGCATATTTCAACGTCATGCATATAATTTTTGATGCGCAAGGAATTTTTGGGCGTAAATATTTTTTTCGTAATCGGGAGGTCATAATACATAAGAATCAACAATACAATTTTAGGTAGAATGTTGTAGCCGAAAAAAATTAAATTAAATCAATTGGACTGTACTACAAATGCTGTGTGAAAATAGAAATATTTTATTAGATAATCGTAAGCTCCCAATAGTAGAAAATTTATTTAAAAAATGTAGGTATTATTTTTGAATCCAAACTTAAATTTATAACACTTTGATTCAAAAAACATATGATTCAAATTTCCTGCCTTGCCAACATACATATAATTCATTATAAACTAAGGAAAAAATTTAATTTTTCTATCTATCTACGAATGGAAGATATGAAACGAACAACGCATAGTACATGTTGTTGAGAGCGGGTTTTCAGTACATAATCAACGCTCTGACACTTTCAATTCGATAGTCTAGGCTTGATAGTGTGCAGCAAGGCGGTACTTCCAGAAGCAAACACCCCAGAAGCAACATAATTTACAATGCTATGCACCTCCTTAATAAATATTAATATGGATATCAACGCGTCAGTTAGCTACAAAATTGCTGATATAATTCTAATTTAACAAATGTTATAGGATTTTCGTAACATAGTAATTGAAATTGCATTTTTTTAAATTAATATTTACGTTCGCAGATTTTTATTATTAAGAAATAATGAAAAAGATACAGGGGTCATTTTAATATAGACAAACTAATAGCTTTGATGACCTACGACTTATACGAGAAAAACCGAAATCAATTAAGATTTATAATCATAGATAAAGGAGCGTATTTAAGTAATAGATGATTTGTAGTTTACTGTCAGTTTGTTTTTGTGGTAAAGGGTGAAGTGAAAGTTTTGAAAATACATCAAAATGAGAATCTTGGTAGGTATCGTAGTAATAATAAATTAGTAAGTTCTTGCTTTGTATGGCATGAAGAAACTAAACTGAAATTTGCATTAAAAAAATGATTGATGATAGAAAATGTTTTTATAGTACAAACAGACAGATTTTTATTTGACTATAATATTACAAACAAATGTTTACAGAATGTCTCAAAATAAAAACAAAAATCGTCATAATAATGAGGTAAATGGCATTTTTCGTAAATAACTTTTAAAATATTTAATATTTTGGAAAATTATTTCTAAGGGTCATTAATAAAAATAAAAATTGCAAATTTATATTTGTACCTATATATTAGGTATAATAAAAAAATTGTTTTTTAATACAATTAATTCAACATAACTTTTCATTTTAATACACCTAAATAGTAATAAAAGCTTGTTTTTAAAAAGTTTTTCTACTCGCCCTATATACCGGGTGATTCAGTTTGGTATTCGCCCCCCCCCCCCCGTATCTTTTTTATTTTAACAGAAAACTACAATAAACCATATATATTTGTAAATCGTTTGCCAAGCTCTATCGAATGATGTCCTTAAATCATCTCTTTGATCACATATGCCAAAATAACGATAGTTAACTTTTTTTTTTTTCAAATGGTATGCTATACATTTTTTTGCCGATTGTTGTAGAGCTTCTCTTTCTGCATTCAACCATGTGAAAAAAGTATACACTTCCATAAGGAAAATTTCGAGAAAATTAATAAAATACGAAAAAACTTCATTTAAAGGTTTTGTTTCTGATTCAACATAGTTAGCCATGGAAACAATTGAATTTTGTCATTGTTAGTAATGTCAAATTGAAAATACTGTTATTTGTGACTGTGTTATTCGTTTCTGTTTTATGTTATACTTCTAAATAGATTTACACAATGGTATCTTACACTAATGAAGAAAAATTGGACATGATATTAATTCACGGAGAGTGCGGAAAAAACAGTAAAGCAGCCAAACGTTTATATCAAGATCGCTTTCGAAATAGGCCGGTACCATCAGACAAAATGTTTGCAAAATTGGCAAGAAATATGAGCAAAAGTGGAAGTTTTGAGAAAAAAAGATACGTTTTTAAGCCCAGAACCGCACGAGATGAACATACAGTTGCAGTTTTAGCCCGCGTTTTCGTAGACCCGCATATTTCTATTCGTCAGTTAGCGACAGAAACTGATATTTCATATTCTTCAATTCAAAGAATTCTGAGAGACAACAAACTGCGACCATATAAAATACATTTACATCAGGGCTTGCTTCCAGGAGATTACGAGAGACGTCTAAATTTTGTAGCGTGGTTGGCAGTTGCTCAAGAAATGACTATATTAGATCGCATCATGTGGTCAGATGAATCCCGTTTCCATAATAATGGAATTGTCAATAGACATAACTGCCATTATTGGTCGCAGGATAATCCTCACTGGCTTCAGGAAACTAATTTCCAAAATATCTGGCCAATTAACGTATGGTGTGGAATTCTCAACGGACAAATTATAGGACCAAAGTTTTACGAAGGCACGTTTACTGGAGAAAGATATCTACAGTTTTTAAGAGAAGAGTTGTTAAATTTCATAGAAGACGTTCCATTACATATTAGGCATAACATGATATTACAACAAGATGGGGCACCGCCACATAATGCTATAATTGTAACGAATTACTTAAATGCAGCTTATCTAGGTAGATGGATCGGATATCGTAGTGAGGGAGTCAAGTGGCCTGCCAGATCACCGGATCTACTACCGTTAGATTTTTTCCTTTGGCCATATCTAAAAGAAAGAGTGTACTTTACACCTCTAAATGATGTCGAAGATCTTAAAAATAGAATACAAACTGAATGCCGCAGATTAAATGTTGAAATTCTTCAACATGTATGTACCCAAGGCGTGAAAAACAGATGACGATTATGTTTAGAAGCGAACGGAGGACTCTTCGAACATATGAAGTAATAAATAATGTTTTTATTTTCTTAATTGTTAGTTAGTTTTCAAGTATTGGTAGTTTTTTTTATTGGTAATTGTTATTTATTATTAGTTGTTATTTTAATATTATTGTTGAGTGTTATTATCATCAATTAACTAAAGATACGACATTAAATGTTTGTTTATATAAAAATGAATTACGTAATTATTTAAAAACGGAATTTTGTTTGGTCAAACAATAAACTTTGTTTCGAAATTTTTACGCCTCATCAGTACCGTACACAATCCTCGTACAAATCTCTCTCTTTCGAATCTGATTTGCCTAGTTGGTACTAGTTACATTACTTACAATGTCAAAATTCAATTGCTTCCTTGGCTAACTATGCTGATTCAGAAAGAACCTTTGAATGACGTTTTATCATATTTTATTAATTTTTTCGAAATTTTCCTTATGTTGAAGAATGAATTTTAACATTTAATCTGCAGCATCCAATTCGTATTCTAGTTTTAAGATCTTCGACGTCATTTAGAGGTATAAAGTAAACTTTTTCTTTTAGATAGAACCAAAGGAAGAAATCTAACGGTGTTTAAAAACGTTTCTTTTTTCTCAAAACTTCCACTTTCGCTCATATTTCTTGCCAATTTTACAAACATTTTGACTGATGGTACCGGCCTATTTCGAAAGCGATCTTGATATAAACGTTTGACTACTTTATGTTTTTTCCGCACTCTCCATAAATTAATATCATGTCCAATTTTTTTTCATTATTGTAAGATACCATTGTGTAAATCTATTTAGAAGTATAACATAAAACAAAAACGAATAACACAGTCACAAATAACAGTATTTTCAATTTGACATTACTAACAATGACAAAATTCAATTGTTTCCATGGCTAACTAGGTATGTTGAATCAGAAACAAAGCCTTTAAATGAAGTTTTTTCGTATTTTATTAATTTTCTCGAAATTTTCCTAATGGAAGTGTATACTTTTTTCACATGGTTGAATGCAGAAAGAGAAGCTCTACAACAATCGGCAAAAAAATGTATAGCATACCATTTGAAAAAAAAAAGTTGACTATCGTTATTTTGGCATATGTGATCAAAAAGATGATTTAAGGACGTCAATCGATAGAGCTTGACAAACGATTTGCAAATATATATAGTTTATTGTAGTTTTCTGTTAAACTAGGAAAGATACAGGGGGGGGGGGGGGGGGCGAATACCAAACTGAATCACCCGGTAGGTAGGTACACAAATGTTTACGATTAACTTTCATTTTTCAGGGAGAAACAAAAACTGTCAACATCATCGATCCCTCAGAATTACTACGTCCGGAACCGAAATTCGCTGCAAAACCAATCGGGGCATTTAGGGACTATTCCCTTGATGAAACGGATCCAATTAAAGAGCGTGTCAGGTTAACATACGAAGAAATGCATACCCATCAAACTGTGGATTTCGTAAAAGGTACAAGTATGAGTAAATTCGACTTAATCTTAGGTAGATATTGACAGTTAGTATAGCGGCTCAATGGTCTAGGGGTATGATTCTCGCTTTGGGTGCGAGAGGTCCCGGGTTCAAATCCCGGTTGAGCCCAGTTTTTTTGTTTTTTTTTTCGTGTATTTCTTTTAAGTAAAAGACATAAATACAAGGATTAGAGAGATATAATATAACAGATAGATATAATATGATATCAACTTAATTACTAAATTCAGTAAATTCTTAGGTTGTATTGAATTTAAATTTCTCGCAGTTTCTGTTCCACTATACATAAAAATATTTGTAAACTATATCACAGAAAAAAATACAGCGGCGTCAAGTTGGGTGGCTATTAATTTTAGATAACAGTGAGAATTTAAGCTTCAATTTAAGGTTTAGTTTTTGAAGCCTAAGTAGCTGTCAGACATATGGTTGAAAAGTGTTGTATTCGATGTAAAATTTTCTGGTCCATCCGAATCCGGAGGGCGCATAAAAATCGAGCATTTCCTTCAACCCTCAATTCGAGAATTTCCCCTTATTTCGGAAATCTGAAAAATTGAATTTTTAAAATATAACTAGCGTTTTCTCGCAAAACATAAGCTAAAAATCTATGTTTTTTTTTAATTGTAGCTCATAGTGTATTCAATGTAACAGTTTAGTCGAAACACATCTAATATTTAAAGGAATTTCTAAAAAAATAATAATAATAATACCATGTGTCTTCAGTAGATAATATATTACATAGATTATTTCACTCATTAACGCTATAGCCAATGAGAGCCCGTTTTTTCACAACATTGCACCAATCAAACGTCATTATTAGTGGTAATTCAAGCTAGATCTGCTTTTGACAGGACCAACATGCAAAATTTATCGTTCTAATTTTTTAGGTCGCTGCAGCGGCAAATATTGCGAAAATTTTTTGACGTTTTGTGTCGTGACATGTTTTCGGCAAATAGGACAAATCGTGCTTTTAAATGTTATCTATAAATATCTTCTCTAGCTTATTACTAATTGTTAATGTAAATTGTAGTACTGTATTAATAACCTAAAAAGCCAATGCTGTGTGGAAATTATATAGGTTCGGGACAAGTTATAGGTACACAGCTTTCAATGGCTTAATACCTAACATAATTACAAAATAATTTTCCCAACTAAAATTAAATATGAATATCTACGAAGCAGACAAATCAGTTATTTCATGATAAATACACAAATGTAGGTACTTACTTATGGTAATTCATCAATCATTACAAAGCAGCTAACACTTATTTGGAAAATCAAAATTCTGCAGTATCACTATATACATTATAATTCGTTGTATTTTTAAAGTCTCTCTACTTAAACAAGCAAACCTTAATTTAACTATCAAACTTCTCAAATTAGAAACAAGGATTAAATACATAAATATATATTAATAAACACTTCAATATAATAATTCAATTCACTGTTTAGGCTAGTAACTAAGTTAAGCTAGCGTTACTAGATGGCGGTACCATACCATCTGAGCCGGCAGCCTTAGAACGTAAAAGGGATAGATTGGTAATATGTAATTTGTGTGATTTCACCCGTAATGTGATTGGTCGAAGCGTGCTTTGTTATGATGACTAGTCTTATAAGTTACAGTACCTATGGTTTAACGTATATTGTTTTTCTTGATTGTCGTAATTTAAACCTACTTTGTTTTTTATTAGATGAGTCGCTTTGGAAATGCATTTTTATGTGACGTAAATGATGAAATTGAAAATAAAGATGAGTAATCTCTAAAAAGCAACAAGGAAACGTCTGAAGGCAATTAATTACTGAACGTAATATTGAAGATATACTTAATGAATTATTTATTCGTGAAATATTCTCCACAAATACCACTCGTGCTTTAAATTTTATCTAAAAATGTTTTCTCAAGCTAAGTTGCCCCTAGTTAATATAACTCGTGCAAATTGGCAGTTTATTATCAAAGATTAAATCCCTCCCGTTAAAGCGGTCGGGATTTAATCAGATAATAAGCTGTCAATTTGCACTCTTTATATTACCAGGCAACACGCTTTCGAAAAAATTTTCGATAAAATTTTAAGCACTAGTGATATTACATACGAAAACAACACAAATTTGCTATTAAAAGTATATTTCCGGCTCTGAATAATAATAATTCAAAATTTAGGTGTTTAACTCACATTGGAGAGCCAACTGACAAAATTACGTTTGTTTTCAAAGAAGCAGGGTCTGGATACAGCTTATAAGACTAATAATACCTTAAGTACATATATTAAAAACAATAAAGATAGAAACAAAAACGAAGATTTATCGGGAGTGTATAATTTTACTTGTGGACCTTGCTCTAAGATATATGTTGGACAAACAGGGAGAAAATTTAAAATACGTATAGAAGAACATAAACGTAGTTTTTTGAAAAATAAGAATACAACGACATTTGCTAACCATTTACTATTAGAAAATCACTCATTCAACTATAGTTTTGATATCTGTCACACAGCTCACGTTGCTTAGAAATTAATAGACACAAAAAATCTAATATTTTACTTAATGATCAAACAGACGTAAATAATTCATCTCTTGTAAATTTATTTTAATTCCATTTCTAGTAATAGATTATTAATTCAGGTTAGGCTATAAAATAAATTATTTCTCAGGTCATAAACTTTTAGGTATTTAAGGTCCACCAGTTTTAAATGTAAGTAGTTTTGTACTCACATCTGACGAAGCTAATGTTTAGCGAAACAATTGCCATGTTGACTTAATGTATCAGTGGAAATTTTCAAAAACATTTCAGTTTTATTTGCTAAACTATAGTGTTGACATGAATTTTCACCAAGTAAAAGTCGAATCTTTCAACTATTAATAACTACATCTTTTAAACGATAAAACTCCGGTAAAACCCAACACAGGAATATTGTACTTACTAATACAGCACTAAGTAACACAAACAACTGCCCGCATTGCTTGGTTCTTACTTCGTAGCGCGCAAGCGCGCTCCATCGCAGGCCAGTCGAATTAAAAAAATCATATCTACCGTTTCACGCAACATATCAGTGTAAATCATTCACTAAAAATAATGCTGGTCTTTTCTTGTAATTTCGTACGATCTAGTTTTTGTCAATTTCCCAAAATAAAAAAAAATTCTCGCAGGCTACATTTTTCAATGCGACATTTTTTCCTAAAATTTCTATAAATATTAGATGTGATTTGATTACACTGTTGAATTAAATACACTATGAGCTACAATTTAAAAAAGAATAGATTTTTAGCTTATCTTTTGTGGGAGAGAACGCAAGTTATATTTTAAAAATTTAATTTTTCACGATTTTCAAAATAAAGGGAAATCCTGGCACTCCCCGATTTTTATGCGCCCTCCAATTCGGATTCAGCAGAAAATTTTACATCGAATACGACACTTTTCAACTGTATATCTGACAGGTACTTAGGACTGAAAGGTAAACGTCTCCAGAATCTGGACTATAAGTGTCTGTTTGAAATCAGTATTATTTATTTAGAAACGAGAAAGTATGATATGTAAGTTAACCCAATATAAATTCTTGCATAATTTTTATTTTGTAGTTATGTGAATTCGTTTTATTTTGATAAATATTTTATGCAAAATAAGACGAATGTTTATGTCCGTAAAGAACTTGAAGTTACGTCAATGTGTTCAATAAAAACCGTTCAATTGCACGCGAGTTGGAAAGGTTATCTTTTTATTAACCACTAGAAAAACAAAACTTGTAATAAATATAGACGAGGGCTATACTGTGGAATATTTTGACATGTAACGACAATTTATTGCTTTCTGGGAATCCCGTACCACATTCCTATGTTTTCTAATAAAGAAATGACAAAAATTATAAATGGTTATGCTCCAGCGATAAGGGCGTAAAAAAGAGGGTTTGATTCAATTAAATGTAAAAATTTTAAAATTCTGAGAATCACACACCTACAAATTTTAACTTTTATTTTGTATCGTTAACCAAAACCACTTATTTGCATTGTTTGGGTCCCAGCTACGTCTAACATAGTCATAAAAAAAATTTGTTGGCTCTAAAAATTGTAATAACTGACCTAACTCACATATTATGGTATAATTTTAATAAAAAAAGCAATTAATTACATCATGCGAAAAAATATTTGCCATTTTGATATATATTTCAAATACACGTTATATACTATATATTTAATTAGAATATAAGCTCTTTAATCACAAAATTAATTGTTCTTCTTGCGCTTCTTAGCACGTCCCTTATAAGTTACTTCTGGAGCATCTCTTATACATGTTCAACAGTAGTCTGCCAACATCGCAGAAGTCCATTTGCCCTGATATCTTTTTTTCATATTTTGAATATCCTGGTGGAATCTCTCTCCATGCTCATCACTTACTGTACCACAGTTTTCTGTGAGGTAATCTAGGCGTGAATGTAGAAAGTGGACTTTTAAGGACATATTGCATCCTAATTTCTGGTAGCAAGAAAGAAGATTCCCAACAAGGTCTCTATAGTTTTCTGCTCTTTTGTTACCGAGAAAGTGTGTTGCTACCATTTTAAAGGAATTCCAAGCAGCTTTTTCTTTACCTTCTAGAATGTTGTCAAATTCAGCATCTTTGAAAAGGTTCTTGATTTGAGAACCCACAAAAATTCCCTCTTTAATTTTCGCATTACTAAGTCTGGGAAATTCTTGTTTTAAATAACTGAAAGCACGTCCTTCTTTGTCCATAGCTTTTACCAAGTTTTTCATAAGCCCCAGGTTTATGTGGAGTGGTATTACCGTTTGTGAATCAACTAATGGAATGTTAGCAAATTTTTTTCTCCTGGTTCAAAACGCAGTCTTGGCGGCCAAATTTTTCTTTTGTAATGTTCTAATCGCACTCGACTGTCCCACTCACAAAGAAAACAGCAATATTTGGTATACCCTTGCTGCATACCAAGTAAGATAGCTATCACTTTTAAGTCTGCACAAATCTGCCACTTATACTTGTTATATTCTATAGTTTGTAGCAATACATTCATGTTACTGTAATATTCCTTCATGTGGACAGCATGGGCGATTGGAATTGATGGCAATTTATTTCCATTGTGGAGTAACACAGTTTTTAGACTAAGTTTCGAGGCGTCAATAAAAAGTCTCCAGTCACTAGGATCATGGGGAATGTGTAAAGTACTCATTAAACCGTCAATGTCCTTGCAGGCAACCAAGTCATTTTCCATTTTGAAAAAAAGGTATAAGGTCTTTTTGACGACTTCGATACATGGAAACTTTAACATTTTCTTGTAGTAAATTCCATTGTTGTAATCGAGATGCCAAAAGCTCCGCTTTTGCCTTGGACAGATCAGGGTCTCTTATAAGATCACTTAATTCGCGTTCATTAATTTTGTGTGGTTCACCACCGGTCACTTTGGCAGAGAAATCGGGATCTTGTGATGTTGATGGCTGGACTAAGTCGTCATCTACATTATCCTCCGATTCTTCGTCAGAATCAAGGCTGTATTCTTGAGGTGGATTAGGAATAGGTAGTTCATCACTATAGAGAACCGGGCGAATGGTAGATGGTAAATTGGGGTATTGTATTACCATCCTTTGTCATGTCGGCATGCTTTGAACTCATTCGTAAAAGTGAACTGGTCCGCTGGAATTCCAATTATCTTCGAAGCGTACCGACAATGTCGGGTCCCTGCCGCTGGATCGTGTGTAGACCTCTTAATTCTACCTATTATTTGTGATAGGACCGCCCATAAACTAGGGTTTATAACACGATCCAGCGGCAGGGAGCCAGCTATGTCGGCATGCTTTGAACTCATTCGTAAAAGTGAACTGGTCCGCTGGAATTCCAATTATCTTCAAGGCGTACCGACAATGTCGGGTCCCTGCCGCTGGATCGTCTGTAGACCCCTATACCTGCGTTACACTTTATTACCTGTATTGGGAAAACCAGAGCCAACTTGAACTTTTGCTTTTTATATTGTTATTTAGCATGACGAAGTTACTGAGAATTTGCTATTTTTACTTCCAATACATGTAGGCTGTAAAATAGTGGAATGTGTAGATTTCGATACCCTGAATGAAATATCTTCCTTCTAGTGAGTCCCACGACAAAAATAATAGAGCATTAAACAAAATATGTCTTATTCATTTTTTCTTAAAAGTTCCATTCGGCGTCATTTTGTAAACATGAGGCAACCCACTATTGCTTAGTCTCAAAATATGTGTTTTATTTGTTGATATCGGCATGTGAAATTTGATACGCATAGAAAGAAATATATATTTTTTTATATTGGCATAATTGTAAAGTTTTTATTGACTTTTTACTAAATTTATTAACTTACATCTGGTGTAAAGTTTATGAGCATATTCGAAGATTAGGCGGAATCGCCACCGGTGATATAAAGTAAAAATTTAGTTCTCTATTTATAATAATGACAGTTTTTCACAAACAACAGGGCCTTATTATAACTTCCTATCATGTCGTATATCATTTCTCAACGAAAGAAAGTCTTGCATGGAGGCGAATTAGCCGAAGAATGTTTTCTACGCAACAGTATGAACTGAGACTTTTAATAAGAAACGCGCCCGTTGAACATTTTGCTTCTCCAAACAAATTATACAGCATGCTCTCGCTCATGTTGATGTTTTCAACGCTGTTAATGATGACGATTTCATTACATGATGGTTTTTAATTGAGATGCGATACTGCCAGCAATTTTTTTGCAGATTTACGTGAAATCTGAACAATGGACGGCTATTTGATATTATGTACTGTAGACTAAAAGAAAATTATTATAAGGAACTAAATTGAGGTTACGATGTATTATTTGTTTACCTTCCAGGCAGGGACGCTACTAAAAAGGTTGACAATTTTTTTTTAATCGAACCGCCTTAAAAACATATCTCTAAAAAGTAAGAATCAAAATTTCACTCAGAAGTCGGTGCAAAACGTATTTTTGAAATTAGTAATTTTTCTTGCATCGACTTCAAATTGATATTTGGTAATAAGGTACAGTTCCTTGCTACTGTCCACTAATAGGTAGACAGGTATTTGTAAAAGTTTGAGTGGAATCTTATTTCTTACTTTTTAGAGATATGGCTATAAACACCTGAATCATGTACCCTAAGTAGACGAAGATAGCTGCCTTTTGCATCTGGCCTGCTAATCGTTCAGCCGACAAACTCATGCACGGTGTATACCATAAATACACTGAGTTTATTGACTAGGCTGACATTCGCCATTTTACGGTCAGCTGGGCTTAAGTCGGGGACCGAGGGATTCATTGTGGCCTGCCAGGATCTTGTAATTAACACCTTGGTCTACCGAAGCCGTCTAATGGGTGTAGAAGCCCCTGATATCAACTGCAGGATATGCTGTCACTCGCCGGAATCGCTAATGCATTTACTTTCAGCATACTCGGTATATACGATTTCGGCCTATATCCATCCCCACAACGCGACATTACGAGTGTTGTACTACCATCTACGACACTCGCACGGGGTAGATCAAACACAACCCCGGAGATATTGAGTCCGTTGTCGAGAACGAGATGTGCCGAATTTATTGGAACTACTCGTTCCCGACTGCCAGAATAACTCAAGCCAACAAGCCTGACATAGCCTCGAGCATCAAAACAAAGTGATGTTTGTAATCGAATTCTCAACACCTGCTGAGACAAACATCGCTTTGAAGAAGGGGGAGAAATGGACCAAATATCGTTATCTCAGGTACGAGCTCTAAGTGCTGTACTCAGACCACTCGATCAAGGTGGTCGTCCTAATAATCGGTGTACTCGCAGGGATGAAGCCTTCGCTGCTCTCAGAATTGAAGACCACACCGGCTTATCAGAATTCTGCTGGTTTTAATTTTCTTCTTGGCGTCCACGTCGGGGGTTTGGGTTTCCAGATGTTCTTCTTTAATTTTACGCGCTTGCTTCTGGATAGAATGCAGCTTCTTGTCCTTATCATGATATTTAACTAACCGTACGAATTTGCCCTTCCCCTGTCAGATATACACGCTTAGACTCACGGTAGATGAATCATAAGCAGATTCTAGCATCCACGGTCCCCGTCCTTCACCTTAACGTATAACCTGCGCACATCTGGTTTCGGGCGATGAATTTATCCCATTGCTAGGATTTTCCTCGTCTTTCTGTCCATTTTTGCGATGTCAATCGACAATTCTAAAACTGTAAGTGACTACGAGGTCGGCAATATCATTATTATTATTATTGTTATCTACAATTCCCAAAGTTTTCAAAACTACCGTACTACCCACTGGGCTATTGTCAATATTTGTACTCCTTCGAAGGCCACAGTGACCCAATGTGCTCAATTAATAACCGTTAATAAATTTTGATGAATTTTTCAGAAAAACTAGAAAAATGGACAAGATTCGACCACTTCAAGAGTACGATGCGTAACGCTTTGGAAAGGCTCAACGAGTTGGTTGATGAAAGTGATCCGGATGTAGACATTCCAAACATCGTACATGCCTTTCAGACCGCAGAAAGGATTCGTAAGGACTACCCCGACGATGACTGGTTCCAACTTACCGGCCTTATTCACGATGCAGGGAAGGTGAGTCTGGTTCTGACAATCTGACAACAGTAATTAAAAATTATAACGGTTGGATTACGCGCTCAGACAGAAATATCGTTGAAGTTTTTGATACCATTAATAATTTAAATGTAATTTAAAAGTAAACTGGTGGCCAATTCAAACGGACCAAGCCAATTTTTAGGTTGAATTCAAATCCACATTTTTTGTTTAAACCATGTTTAGAAATTGCAGTTTGCAAAACTTAAACAATACGCAAAACACTGGCAACTATTTATTGACAGCTATGACAACTATTTATTGCTGTCAATCGCTACGGCGTTTTCAATAAAACTGGCAAAGCCAGCTATGAAGAATGTTGATGTTTTATGTCTTCTTTTTAGTTGATAATGTTGAAAAAGAACACTGAAATTATTTTCGCTAGCCTGCAAGAACAAAACTCTTCGTTTGTTGTAGTAAATTTCGTCAAGCAAGACCGTTAATTTTTGCAGTGAATATTAAAACCATAGCATTTTTGAATAGAGAATGAAAAGACCGTTCAAATGAGGTATCACAAGCCCCTACTTCTCATTTAAAAATTTAGGGTTGCAACTGCCACTCGAAGGGGTTTGAATTTAGGGATGAAATTTGTACGTTGCAGAATGTAATTTCAGAATTCATAATCGACGTGTCTCGGGATTATTTATAATTAAAGAAATCTGTTGTATTATGACTTCGATACACGCTACACACCAAAACTAGTGTTTTCTAACAATTCTTTTGCTTTGCATCATTCAATTTCTATGTTAATTCATTTTTGTACTATTCAGGTCATGGCATTTTACGAAGAGCCGCAATGGTGTGTTGTTGGTGATACATTTGTAGTTGGATGCGATTGGAGCGACAACATTGTGTACAGAGACACTTCATTCCGGAACAACGTGGACGGAAAAAATCCAAAATATAAGTAAGCGGTCGTTTAATTATGATTGTTATATACAGGGTGTTTTATTACTGGGGCAGATTTGAAGCCAAATAATAGGTTATAGTATGAGAAATCTACAGATTAAATTGTCTATGCAAGTGCTTAATACACCAGGTGAGCTGATCACCATGCATAAGATCGCTTTACACAACTGGAAGGTCAACTTCAAGTCATGACCTGATTTATATGGCCACGACTGTACATGATCTCCGACACTGCCACACGAAACATCGATTTTAACTGTTGCTATTAAAGGACAGGAGATATACCGAGTGAGAAAAAATCTTTGTTTTTTTGGATAACATTTTTTTGCTACTTAACTGATCCCCAAACGTACATACACATGTAACTAATGGCATTAAGTAACCACCTACTTAATAATTTCTAATGTATGCTTTTAACTAGCGTTTATTAGCATTTTTTAATTGGTCGCATCTTCGTAACGAATTAACTGATTTAGCTGAACCAGGTCTTAAAATAAAGAGAAAGGACCATTCTCGTAGAATGTCATTAGATAGCTCATTTTCAAAAAATTCATAAAGAAGGGGGATAGAAGAATACTAATTTGTAAAATTTTGAGTTTTTTCATTTTGAACCACGGGCGTGGTAGCCTACCACATTTTCTACTTAATGAGGTAACGTTTATTCGGATCTGTTAAGGAGCAAAATAATGGCATCTAAAAGACAAAAACTTTGGATTCTTTTCACTCTCAATATTTCCCTTAATAGCAAAGATAAAAAAAGTGACTATGTCATTAATAAATAAAATAAATAATAGAGGCCCTCAGTATTGAGCCTTGGGGCACTCCAGATGCAACTAGAAATTGATCAGACTTAAGAAAAATTTACTTAACATCAGCATGGCTTTACAATCCAGAAAAATTAATCTATTAAACGGAAAAAATTAAAACCGGACAAACAGTTTAGAAAAATCATCGTAAATTTTGGGTGGTGCGTTCATTTAGGTGGTCCATGTGTTTTGACAGATATGACATATGCACAGGGGGACAAACGGGCAAATGTCCGTCGGGCCGGTGGCTCTGGGGCCGGTCAAGGCCGGGCCGAGGTAAATAGGCATTTGTTCCGGCGGATAAAAAAAACGACTGCCAAAAAAATTAAAACGGCAGCTTTTTTCCCACCTTAGTCCTTACTTAGAACGAAAGAAATCTCTGATATGATTTTCATGCTGCTGTCTTAAAAACTCGGCCACTGACATAAATGCCAGATGTCGTTTATAAAAATTTATTAACCCAATAACCTAATTTTGCATGTTCGTCTCAAATTCTGCAAAATAGATCGATATTGACAGACGGTAGTAGTCTGCTCTAGACCGTGGTTGTCAGACTCCGTGTTGGGACTTTGAACCTTTAAATAATTTATTTTTTCAATGGGCTAGTAGACAATAACGAAAACGAAAAAATTAATAATATAGTATTATTAGTCTCGGTGCCCGCGTACATAAATGCAGTTCATACATATCCTCGTATAACTTCTTGTACGGTATAATTGCGCCTAATCTATCACTTTTTGTGATTGCCACACGTCGGACTGGAAAATCGGCAAATATATTTTGTCTGACAATTCGAAAATTGGATTCTACATATTTTTATTAAGCAATCTTGAAAAAATCAGCTGGTTATCAATAAATGTTTTAAAGTTATGTTATGTTATGTTTAGGGCGGTAGACACCCTTAACGTTCCAAAATTTTGTCGGACAGTTTGTATAAATATATAGAATATATATGTAGAATCTAATTCTCAAATTGTCCGACAATTCGTTTGACGAAAAAACGAATTTATAACTTTTCATTTTAGAGCGTTTGACCTTGGAAAATACAAAATTTTCGTCTGTGGCGCCCATCAAGGTAAACTTAATTAATCCTGTTCTGGCTCACCCAAATTTGAGGTTCTAGTTCTATGTCTGATTGGGCCTAAAATTGACAGGGCCGATTAGACTGACCTCATTCACCCCTGCATATGCATATTCGATATAAATTATTCGCATTTTCATATGAACACTTGAGTTGCGGTTCACAATCTACTTTTCAAAAACGATATCCGAACACATTGAATTGAGCACTTGTATTGAAACTTTAATCTGCAGATTCCGGAGCAACGGCTGCATTTAGCGAATTGTAAATTCAGATATTCATATTGCACCATCAACAACACCGACACGTCCTCAATTAATTCTACATTAACTAATAAAGATTTCTCACCTTAGGTCGCAAGTTTACCAACTAATTTTGTTATATGCAGTCGCGAACTTTATTTTGTCATTAGCAAAGTTTCGGCAACGGGGGGACGCGGAGGCGTAGTGTAAGACGCTCTTATAATTAATCTTAACGTGTCACTTTCGAAATAAGGGGAAATTTGTACATCAAAAGCCCTACGTTGTTCGGCGACAGGCTGGTGGTGTGTACTTTCTGGGAATACGTTTTGACGTCGTCGACGCAGGACGACGTGAATTGCAAGTTTCGAAGTTGTAATCGGATAGAATTTTTTTGTGTCGGCCGCTTCAAGCCACTCTCAAGTCCACGAGAAACATTGCAGCAGAAGAGTTCACTTTGTAATTTAAGAGGCAATGTAAATTAGTTATTAATATAATAGTGGAGTCAAAATAGGACTAAAAAATTCGCTATGAGAATTGTCTGGTCAGGGCAGTTTTTTTTGTTTTAACGTGTTCAGGGTATCAACTTAAGTTCACAGTTCAGTTTTGCAATTTCTGCGAGGTCGGCGTATTGTTTATTTGTTTATAGAGTAAAAAAATATTTTGAGGTTTCTGGTTCCTGTACATATACTAAATCACAATTTTTTTTTCATCCCCTTTAATAAGGAGGTGGGGGTGGTAAGGCTAATGCCAAAATTTTTTTTGAGACCTTAGCTTCTCTTGTATATACTAAATACCAATTTCATGAACTCTTACCTGCTTGATTTACCCATTTGCCCCAAATTTACCCCAATTTACCCCCCAACCCTTCGACGGAACAAGATGAAAATATAATCTAGTTCTAGATCTCGTTAAAGTACATATGTGTACCAAATTTCAAGTCAATATCTTAAACGGTTCCAGAGTAAACGTGCGCACAAAAAAAAGTTAGACAGACCGACAGGCAGACCGACAGACAGACAGAAATTTTTTTTTCGCTCAAACTTAAAATCTCGACGTTTCATGACATTTTAAGCCTATTTGGACAATAAAAATTTTTAAAAATTTTTTTGTCGTTACTATACTTTCACTGGACGTGGAAGTAATAATGCTCTACTTGCATTTGGAGCTGAGATTTGTTATAGACTAGGAGCTGACGACAAAATCACTGTGTTATTTTATTCTTCTCCATATTAATAGAATTAGCTGTTTTCGTCAAGTAAGAAAGGTACATAATAACGCCGAGGTCGGTCAGCGGGACATTGATGCAGAAAACGACTGCGAACATGTAACTTTTCAAGGGGTTCTTGTCAAATCTTATTCACCTTGAAATTTATTAATTAGCTAGTTTTTAAAAAATAATGTATGAATAAACATTTCTTACACCTGGCAAGCGGGACAAAATTGTTCTTACACCTTGTAAACAATGTAATATTTTACAAGGGTATTGTCAAATATTATTCTCCTTAAAATTTATATGGGAACTATAAATAATATGAAAAAAAAATTCTTACGGCTTGAACGCGGACCAAACGAGTTCTTACACTGCTCTGAAATAAAAATCGGGAGCGCGTATGTCGTTCCGGAGCTGCTGTGTGCTGAGGGTAATTTTCCTTTATTGTTATATAGTAGTTATAACAGAATTTTAAGCATGATTAATTCACGTATGCCAATTCGAAGGCAAGTTACTATAGGCATTCGATTAATTATAAGAGAAAACAGTGATTACGTTCTTGTGCACCAGCGATGCCCGCTCAATTTTAATTTCTGATAATACGTAATGCTTATAATAATGATTGTAATAAATGCGTAACAATCACATCGAAGTGAATGGAGACATACTATTTTTTGTATTATTAATTTATTTTAAATGTACAGAAGTGGCACAACCATTTATACATTCTGTAACGGATACTACAGGACTTAACAAACCAACAATACAAAATATTGTAATTTTCTATTTATCCCGCTGTGATTGATATTAATGGATGTTTATATACTGTTCTATATTTTCGTTAATTTGTCTTTTAAATAAAAATATTAATTGCACATAAATCTAGGTACTCTGGAATAGATGATGTTTGTAACCTTACTATCTGCGTGTACGTCGTGACAGTGATATATAATATTTTCGTCGTGGTCCCAACTATATAGAAAGAATAAGATTTGACACAAATTTTTGTCGTCAGCTCCTAGTCTATTAGTTTTTACGATATTTTTTTTATTGAAATTTGGACAGGTAATTCTCCAATGTCTATTATCTTGTCTCTGCTATTTGAAAATAATCCAAAGCTACAATTGTTAAAAGATACTGTATAGATGCCCGAAAGTGGGATCTTTAGCGATTTTGTTGGAGATCCGAAAATCACCAAATAAGTCTACATGTTATATTGTTTTTACAAACAGCACTTTAGTCGCTAGATAGCTCAGTGAGTAAGGCTGCAGACGTCTCGGGTTCAAAACCTGCTCGCGAAATATATATTTTTTTATTGTATCAGTAATATTAAAAGTTTTACAAAGCTGTATATATGAACATAAGGGTAGTTGTTAAAGTTAAGTTGGTTTACCATTCTCGTGACTAAAATTAAAAAGTTATAAAAAAATTGAAAATGTGCATTATGTTCTCAAAGCCGCTTTATTCGATGTTATTTTAACGATTGTAGCTTTGAATTATCTTCAAATAGCAGAAACAAAATAATAAGCATTGGAGAATAACCAGCTCAAATTTAAAGAAGAAATATCGATTTGTTTATATTTAAATGACCTAAACGTAAAAACTAACGTATCTCAGCTCCAAATGCAAGTAGAGCATTAATTTTTTTTTCAAAAGTTGGATTTTTTAATCTACTTTCATTACTCTTGTACCGATTTTGATTTCATAAAAAAAAACAGAGAGTTACTTGAATTTGTTTATAACTAAAATTTCGAAAACTATAAACAACTACAGTAAAACTGCATAAAGTGTTTTTTTTCCGTGATCTTAAAATACTTATAAGAATGCTACAATTTAAGCCATATTATATACATTTCTTGGTCTTGATGGCAGGATTTCACAAGGGTGCACATTTTTAGCAACAGTTGTATCTTTGAGCCGTTTTAGTAATCATTTTGATTTTAAATTACTTCCACATCCAGTGGAAGTATAGTAACGACAAAAAAATTTTTAAAAATTTTTATTGTTCAAATAGGCTTGGAATGTCATGAAACGTCGAGATTTCAAGTTTGAGCGAAAAAAAATTTCTGTCTGTCGGTCTGTAACTTTTTTTGTGCGCACGCTTACTCTGGAACCGTTTGAGATATTGACTTGAAATTTGGTACACATATGTACTTTAACGAGATCTAGAACTAGATTATATTTTCATCCTGTTCCGTCGAAGGGTTGGAGGGTAAATTGGGGTAAATTTGGAGTAAATAGGTAAATCAAGCAGGTAAGAGTTCATAAAATTGATATTTAGTATAGACAAGAGAAGCTAAGGTCTCAAAAAAAATTTTGGTATTAGCCACCCCCATTACCACCCCCAACCCATTATTAAAGGGGATGAAAAAAAATGTGATTTAGTGTATGTACAAGAACCAGAAACCTCAAAATATTTTTTTACTTTATCTACCCCCCACTCCCACCCCCTGTCACCACCCCCACCCCACTACCGATGTGGGGTATCGTTTTATGGGTTTTTGGGGTAGAGGATTTCAAATATTATATTATTAAACTTCCATAAACAATTATTTCCAGATACAAAATTTTTTCGTTGCGTGACTTGGATAGAAAATCCGGATGTGGAAGTAGTGATTCCTTGGGCAGCGGTTTTTTTCAAGTAATATGATGTATGTATTAGATTGCCCTGATCAGTTTCTGACTACGTGCAAATTAAAGGTAATACTTATACCGTGTGTGTAGTCGCGGGCTAGGCATGGGGAGTAAGAATTATAACATCGCGTGTGCCAGCTGGCTGAAATGAAATAACAGAGCTGGGGTCCTATTCTCCAGCTTAGGAGAAGTGAATCGGGGTATTTTTTCTCTTTTTATTTCATTATGTTTCCCATTTCTTTCTCTTTCCTTTCTCCCGAAATGATCATTCTCTCGACTGGAGAATAGGGGTCCTGGGATGCTCCACCGACGGACGAATTTACGGCTGCCGGTGTTGTCATATTTCTCGCGCTACGTGAATGTACATGCCTAATGGGAAATTACACGCACGGTATCTTTTGTCGCTTAAAAACTGTTTTCTGCGTTTTATCTACAAGGCGGAGAGTGCCATTCATTAGTTTAGGAATGCTCGCATTGCAGTTTGTCGATTCGTTTTTAGTTTTGTAATTTACGTAACAAAATGCAGCTCATGTTTGTTATTATTATATTTCGTCATTTTACTTCCACATCCAGTGGAAGTATAGTAACGACAAAAAATTTTTTTAAAATTTTTATTGTTCAAATAGGCTTAGAATGTCATGAAACGTCGAGATTTTAAGTTTGAGCGAAAAAAAAATTTCTGCCTGTCTATCGGTCTGTAACTTTTTTGTGCGCACGTTTACTCTGGAACCGTTTAAGATATTGACTTGAAATTTGGTACACATATGTACTTTAACGAGATCTGGAACTAGATTATATTTTCGTCTTGTTCCGTCGAAGGGTTGGAGGGTAAATTGGGGTAAACTTGGGGTAAATAGGTAAATTAAGCAGGTAAGAGTCCATAAAATTGGTATTTAGTATATACAAGAGAAGCTAAGGTCTAAAAAATTTTTTGCCATTAGCCACCTTCATTACCACCCCCACCCCATTATTAAAGGGGATGAAAAAAATGTGATCTAGTGTGTGTACAAGAATCAGAAACCTCAAAATATTTTTTTACTTGATCCACCCCCACTACCACCCCCTATCACCACCCCCACCCCACTACCGATGTGGGGTATCGTTTTATGGGTTTTTGGGGTAGAGTATTTCAAATATTATATTATTAAAGTTCCATAAACAATTATTTCCACATACAAAATTTTTTCGTTGTGTGACTTGGATAGAAAATCTGGATGTGGAAGTAGTGATTCCTTGGGCAGCGGTTTTTCAAGTGTTTTAAAGGGACAAAATAAATTGAGCATTTAGGTGATGCTGTATATTAACGAAAAACAGCATTTTTGAAGGAAAAATTAATTACTGAGCAATACAATAACAAAATGCCGACATTTTGTTAACAAAAATATGAAAACCCACATTGAATCGGCCAGAACTTCTTTATTTTTTGTGATGTAGAAACAAACAAAAATAATTTTGAAGATTGATTAATTACCTTTAATTTTGTTTCTTAGAACTTTCGATGGAAGTTTCACAGTTTCTAAGATATTCAACGTTTTAAACTAAATACTTCATCCTAAAAACGGTCGGATGCCATCTATAAAATTAACAATCAGCCCTACACAAACATATGTATTCTCAATTTAAAAGATAAAACATTTGTTAGTATAGACGGTATATCTACCAAAGCTCTTAAATTCGCCGCGGAGATTATTGCAGTTCCTCTCTCTTATTTAGTAAACAAATGTTTTGAACTGGGATATTTTCCTTCAGTATTCAAAGTGGCAATTGTTTTACCCGTACATAAGAAAGGTGACGAACAAGATAAAGAAAACTATCGCCCGATATCCGTTCTTTGTATTTTGTCAAAAGTAATCGAAAGATTAATTTTCAACAGAGTCATAAATTTCTTAAATAACTCTAGTGTTCTAACTGAATATCAACATGGCTTTCAGTGCAATAAATCTGTTGAGACAGCAACTTGCCAGCTCTTGCAGTTTATATGTGATGAAATTGACAAGAGAAAACATGTTATTGGTCTATTTTTTGATCTAAGCAGAGCCTTCGATACACTTAATGTTGATTTCATTGTATGTAAGCTGCAGAGTTCTGGTATCAGAGGGTCTTTGAATCTAATCAAATCTTTTTTAACTGATCGAAAAATACGTGTGGAAGTATCTAACTCTGTTTCAAACGATTATGACATAAATATTGGTGTTCCACAGGGATCTGTGCTTGGACCACTAATATTTCTGTTATTCGTCAATGATCTTCCATCGGCTATTAAAAATGCCCTAACTATTATGTTTGCAGACGATACCTCCATTGTGGTCTCAACTCCAGATCCTGAGGAACTTAACACCAAAGTTTTGGAAATTTTGACAATCTACAAGGAATGGTGTGCCAAAATACTCTTATCTTGAATATTGATAAAACAGAATGCCTATATTTTTCTAAACGGAGGACACCTCCTAGTGATCTGAATAACATCATTCCTACAGGACAATTTTCGCCATTTACAAAATTTTTAGGAACTATAGTAGACGAAAATCTATGTTGGGAACAACATATTGATTACTTATGTAAAAAAGGTTAACTCTGCGTACTTTGCTATAAGACAAGTAAAAAATTTATTCGGTACAAAATACCTGGTAAATATATACTGTGCATTGGCATACTCCCATCTTTCGTACAATATTATAGTCTGGGGACGTGCGACAAATATAAATAGAGTATTCATACTGCAAAAAAGACTCATCAGATTGATATTTAACCTGGGCCCTAGAGAAACTTGTAAAGCTTGCTTTAGGGAAAACAGAATCTTAACAGTTCATTGTATCTATATTTTAAAGACTATAATGTTTATTAACAAAAAACCTTTATAAATTCAATGTAAATGCTAATATTCACTCACATGATACTAGATACTGTAGCTTACTCAGAACGACTAATCATAAGTCATCAACATATGAAAAATCACCTCACTATGCTGGAATTAAATTATATAAGTTACCTGCAGAAATGAAAAACATAACATCGATAAATAAATTTCATAATGAACTAAAGATGTTTCTCATCATAAATAGTTTTTATTCCGTTGATGAATATTATGAGTGTAACAGTGATGTTTAATCATCTGTGATAAAGCCTAAAGTTATAATGTATGTAGTTGCATTACAATTTGTATAATTTTTTTAATCTTGTTTTTTTAAATTGTATTTTGTGTATTTTACTATGTATCACGTTCATATATATACCCGGTACATCTAGATGACAAAATATAAATAAATAAAATAAATAAGCTTCATTTTTGATGTTTACCATATTTTCTCTTAAACTAATATTAATTGAGATATTTGCAGAGAAACAAAAATGTTACGTTTTTCTCTAAAATCCATTTACAGTTTAAAATGCAGTTTTTTTCTAAAGCAAGAGCTGTAAGCCGATGAAAAAATATGAGCATCTAGGTCACATTATATATTTACGAAAAACAGTATATGGGAATATATTTTTTTAAATACTGACTACTTACATTAACAAAATTGCGACGTTTTTATTAAAAAAAAAATGTGAAAAATTTCATTGTTTCTGTCATAACTTCTTTGTTTTTTATGCTATAAAAATAGGAAAAAAATCATTTGAAAGCCTAATTAATAATTTTGGTTATTAGCGTTTTTGGCCTAAGTGCCACAGTTTCTGAGATATTTAACATTTAAACTAATTATTTATCCTTAATTTAGTAGCTTTCTTATTTATCTTTAGCATGTTTTCGCTTAATGTAATACCTTTCGAGTAATTTGACGAAAACGTATTTGAAATAGCACTTTTTCAAGATAAAATCCCAAATTTTCTAGTAGTTATAACTTAAATCTATTAATTTATATGAAAATTACTTGGCCTCCGCTTGCTGTATAACACGTCTGGCGGCATCACGCTTTCTGTCGCGTTGGCTGTTAGGCTCACAGCATCATTAAGGCTGTTTCAATGTTTTACGAAGACGTACTTAGACTTTGAAAGTAAAAATAACGTCATGAAAAGTGATTCACTTAACGAACACACCTTAGCTCATAGGTTATCTCACGATTTTTTTTAGCACAAAATATGGGATGTACCAGCCGAACTGCGGACTAGAGAATTTACTATTGTCCTGGGGACACGACGAATATTTATACAGGATGTTGGTTCATAATAAGAGCGCGTTACCACCACAAGCCTTGGCCATGATCAGATTTCACAGTTTCTATCCGTGGCATACCAGCGGCGATTACAAACATCTCTTAACTGAGAAGGATGAAGAAACGAGACAATGGGTCCTTAAGTTCAAGTACGTATACCTGCTCTAACTATTACATTTTTTAATACTATCACTTTATGCGCATTTTGCCAAGCATCATCATAGTGTCAAGTGTTTTGGTACTTATCACAACAGAAGGGAAAACGCAACAATCTTAACCAATGAGTCAAAGGACAAATTGCTATATTTTCGATTACAAAATATATATCTTTGGGGCAACAGCCAACGCATCTCCAAATTGTATCGAGACCATAGGAGGATGAAGACTATCCTTATACAATTATACCAAACTACCTAGCTTTCAAAGGAAACCGAAGAAAAATTTATGCAGAACTCTTAAAGATTCTAACATCAAAACACTTAAAAAGTCTTTAACACTAAGCCCTAAACATGAAAAAACCCAAAACCCCAAACCATAAAGCCATAATCATAAACCATACTTCCAAAATTGAAAACCCTAAAACCTGAATCCGGAATCTTATGAATTTTTATGAAATCTCTTTTTCTTGTTTTCCAAAAACCTTGTATCAGAACGCATTTTATGATGAGCATTGGGATTATCACGTTGAAGAGACCAGCAAAAATTAAATTTGATTCTTTTAGAGTCGTGTGGTTAAGATTGTTGCGTTTTCCCTTATGTTGTATCAAATCTTGATTCGTTTAGAGTCGTTTGGTTAAGAGCTCGGTATGTTTTCCATTTTCTTCTAATCTTGATTCGTTTGGCTGAGTCGTTTGGTTAAGATTGTTGACTAGGGGATCATGCTTTCAAATTCATGTCACCTTAAAATGACTATAACTTTGCAAGGGAACATCGCAGATGACCATTCGAAAGCTTATATTAAAGAGGAGGGACGGTACTAAATAATGTATTTATTAGAAATAACCTGAAGAAATTATTGAATCCTACACATAACCTCAAAAGTAGACCAAAAAAGCGATTTTTTAAGTACTTAACCTCAAATATAATTCTGACGTGGTGGACCAATTCTGATTCAGCGCGAAAAATTACTTGGGAAATGACCCCCATCTGCACAACAGAACCTCGTGTAATCTATTTGTCAAAATACTGTATTCTCATTCATTTACATTAATGTGTTTGTTAAATGAAAGTTAACAATAAAAAATTACCCCCAGATGTATGTTTAGTATCTGCAAATGAATTTATTAGAGGTACAGGTACCATAGATAACTTGATAGTTTTTCCTAATCGTAAGTCACAATCATCCCCAAAATTAGTATTATTAAATAGCTTACGATCATCAGCAAAATTAGTTTGATACAATTAATTCGATAGCACAAATCATTAATAAGAGTTAAAAATTGTAGCAGTCCAGGATTGGAACTTTGTCGGACCCCAGGTGTGGCTACATAATATGATATTTGTGATGTATTTACTATAACATACTACCACGTGACTTAGGATTTTACCATAAACATGTTACTAATATCATTTTTCTTTCTTAGCCAATACGACTTGTACACAAAGAGCGCCGAAGTTCCAGATATCGAGAAGTTGTGGCCTTACTACGAGGGCCTTATTGACAAATACATCCCAGGGGTATTAGATTGGTAAAAAAAAACATTTTTTAAACTAAATGCACATAATGTAAATATCTCTATTGATTGAATTATCTATAATTAGGGTATATATACTAGGTGTTATTGTTGTGGATATTTTGATTTAATCATTGAGACGTAATATATTGTACATAAATAAAAAGTTAATTTGATGCAAGAAACAATGTACAGTAAATATTTTCAAACCATATATGTTAAAAAATAAAGTAAATAAATCATTTGTTAAATGAAGTCTAGTTTTATTGTGGTATATAAGTTAGTATATACGTATGTATGTATAATATTGTATATGTACATAGATGAAGTCTCGTCTAATCATAGATAACAGATAGAGACCAGAACAGTGGAAAAAACTGAAAAAAAAAGGCTATACAAAAAACAATTTCTCTTAAAAAAATAAATAAAAATTTCTTTCACAATACTAATAAGAGATAGCAGCAAAACAAATATAGGCACATATAGGGTGTCCAAAAAGTTTGGAAACGATCAAATATCTCGAGAAATACACATTGTATCCAAAAAAGAAAAAACACGTCCTTAATAATTTTAAAAGCGCTATCCAATGATACCAAACGCGATCCCCCACCCCCACCCCTTGGGGTGGGGCGGGGGGCAACTTTAAAATAATAATAAAATTTAATATTTCAGAATCGGATTCTAAAGCAAAAATTACGTCAAGTTTGTCTGAAACGTTTGTTTCGATTCGTGACAGATGGCGCTGTAATCGCAAAAATATATTTTTTTCGTAATTTCTAAAAAATTCTACGGAAGAATGAAAAATAATAAAGTACGAGTTCATTTTCTTGAAAAAGCCATTCAATGGTGTTAAATTTAGCAAGGGTACGTTATAATGACGTCAAAATCTAGTGATACTGATCAGAAAGACGTCAGAGGACTAAAAATGACGACATAATGACGTCTCATAAATGACATTATAATCACGTGCTACATAATACCTCATATTGTCGTCTTTTTCCGGTGTTAAATATATTTATATTTTATCGGATTACAAACATTCTAAGTCTACAGGTGGAATAAATGGTAGATGATGACGTTTTTTTAATGTTTTTCCACTCATCTATATTAATGCACAAAATTTGCTTGCTTACCACGTAGTTTGTTAGCCACCCCCATTACTACCCCCACCCCATTATAAAAGGGGGTGAAAAAAAATTGTGATTTAGTGTGTGTACAAAAATCAAAGGCCTCAAAATATTTTTTTACTTCATCCATCCCCGCTGCCACCCCCCTATCACTACCCCCACCCCACTACCGATGTGGGATACCGTGTTATGGGTTTTTGGGGTAGAGGATTTCAAATATTATATTATTAAAATTCCATAAACAATTATTTCCATATACAAAATTTTTTCGTTATGAAAATCTTTGGTAGCAAATTTGGATGTGGTTCCTTGGGCAACCGTTTTTTTATCCCACTCCCTTTTCAAAACACGGTTACCGTTACACTCTCTAATGTTTCTGTAAGCATGCTAATAAATATACATGCAAAAACATCACTTTACTGACAAACTAGATCCTGTGAATGATTTTTATTGACAATAACCTTGAACTTTCGAAAACTTGCAGTTGCATAGCTCTAAGAGCATACCCTAATCGATTTTATGAACAAAACGCTTCACCTATTTCTGAACCCATAAGCTGCCACTGCATGAGAATATATTCTAATTTATATAAAATTATAGTACAGCTATGGCCATCTACAGCATTTTCAATGAACCTGCCGCTGAGGTGCATATCTGGCTGCATAACATTCGGTGCAAATCAGATTTGTTCGTTACTACTACAATAGAATTATACTTAGGTAGTACAAACTTGTTCTGTTCTTACTTTATAAACAACGTTTAGTTCTAAATAAAAATTAAATATGATCATTCTTCGAAACAAAATATAAAAATAATACAGTATCTACTTATCTATCATTTTGAGAACTATTAAAAAGTATATAAAAGACGAACAATAAGCAAACAGTTACTTGTATTACCAATCACGAAACAGGAATTTTGTACTCAACCAATCACCATTAACTTCTGTCGCTGTTCCAAATCAGGTTGACAGATCATATTTCCTGTAAGACCAACGAACACACTCTGACGTCTAGGAAACAAAAGAGTGACAGAAAAAAATCAGCTGACCTGACATAAATATTACGTCATTTCTTTTTGTTTTTGATACTCCCACATCTCTTTATAAATTCGAATTAGAAGTGTTTTAGGGCTGTGTTTAGAGTGTAGGAAAAATGGCATGGACAAATTATCAATATCTACTAGCTGTGGTAATGGTGATCACTGGCAGTATTAACACTTTAAGTACAAGGTAAGTCAGACTTGTTATTGAGGTTATGTTTTTAAGAAGATCTGTCAAGTATAAATAAAGAGTACGGAATCTTATTTACAAATTTTATTATCTGAGGGAACAAATTGTCGAGGTTAATTTTAACAGTTCTAAATAGAAATACATGTTAATATCGCGTATTCGAGTGTTGCTTTTCTGTCATATATTTGTTAAAATAAGCAAAATAAATATAGACACAAGTCTTATTTGGGGTATTGTCTTGATAATAAGACCAAGCTACCAGTTTTTGTTTTACAAAGTATACTTAACAGTATGAAAAAATGTCCAAAGTTATGACTAAATTGAATAAATGAAAGATGAAAGTTCAGCAGTTTTGTTTAAATCCAAGTATATTTCACCCTGCTGATTCATCGAAAAGGAAACAATGGTTTTGATTACAGAAATCCATATCATGTATTGACGTTATTTATATAAATATGTGATCTAAGAAACACAGGACAGGCCTAGATTGTGTCTTATCCATTTAATAATCTCACAAATATTTTATTATTTTTACAATGTTACCTTTTGTTATCATTTCTGAAAATACCTATAATTTTTTCCAAATTCCAAATTATTTTTCTCTGATTATAAATGTTCACAAAAATAATACACATTTTTGCAAAAAATGAATACCTAGTACATTTTGACTTGTTTTAAACATTTAATGATCAAATAATTACAAGGATTATTTTTTCAATAACCCCACGAACCCTTATGACTGCAGTCATCCTTCCCATATTTAGGATGATATTATATATCGATCATTTCTTGAGGCAAATTCTCCCATATTTCAATCCAAGCAGCTCTCGCTTCTTCTGTGTTTTGGACAGCAGGAATTTTTGACCTAAGTCGTCTGTCTAGCATGTCCCTTACATGTTCAGTTGTATTCACGTCCGGGAACATGCAGGCCAAATCACTGTTGGTATTTTCACTCGGTTAAAAAAGTCAGTTACACAACGAACAGTGTGTGGACGAGCACGGTCTTGAATTAAGAGGAAATTTTCTCCGATATGTGGGGCGAAAGGTACCATATGATCTTGAAGAACATCCCTTATGTACCTATCTGCAGTTAACGTGCCACCATCAATTACCAACAACTCTGTGCGTGCCCCTAAACACATGACACCCCTCGCCATATTTGAGCCTCCACCGAGAGAGATAGCAGGAGTATAATTGAATTGTTCATTTTGTTCTCCTGGACGTCGATACACTCTTTCCTTACCATAAATCGAATTTACGCAGAAACGGCTCTCATCCGTGAACAAAACTTGACCCCACTGACTCAAAAAATGAAACGAAAAAAGTTTTTCAATTCTAATGTAAATGTAAAAATATTCACAATTGCCAGCCTCTCTCGCTGGTACATTCTGGTAAATTATTTTAGGCTAAGATTTTTTCTAAATACTTGCTTTTTATTTATAGGTGGGCCGACGAAATCAAATCTGTTGGAAGAGATGGAGAACTCAAGAATTTTGACCACCCGTTCTTCCAAGCTAGTTCCATGTTCTTGGGAGAGTTGTGTTGTCTTATTGCTTTTAAAATTTTATATAAAATATATAGTCGAAGATCGGTAAGTGGCAAATTTTAAATATATGATGGTTGCATTCAACAGCCTTGTGGCTGATGGCCAAAAATCATCCTAGAAGGAATGCAATTTATGTTTAAAAATCTCAGAGAAGTTTTTCATTTCACAGATACACATTTTAAAATACCAATAGAATTATCATTTTCATTTTTTGTCGACAAAAGGATCGCGTGTCAAAATACCGTTATACTACGTACGTAATAATTGATTTTACTTCGTTTTAATTTTTAATGAAATAATTCGGTTGACGAATTTTTATAAATGCTGAAATATAGTAGTGGAGGGGTTAATTTCGTTATATATTTAACTTAGAAGTAAAATTCGAGCGTAACATTTTTCAAAAATAAATAGAGAGAACAAATTAAGGTAACGAACAGAAATTTCACATAAGATAATTGTTGGGCACTATTGATTTTTATTGTGGAAAAAAATTTGAAAAACTGCATTTTATTATATCTCACAAAAGAAATAAAATCAATAATTAAACAATAACAATAGTACATTATATTACTAGGAGTAGAACGCACTCTTTTTTTGTGTTCAGCCCAGGATTTGCGGCTGAGGCGAAGCCGAAGCCGCAAACTGGGCGAAACACAAAAAAAGGCGTTCTACTCCTTGTAATATATACTATTTTTTCTTCAAGCGTATTAAAATGCAAAAATTCATTTATTTATCATAAATGTACAAATGTTCAAACTACAGTCTTACATGTTGACACAATATGACAAGTGGCTAGTGGATAGCGCGCCACCGGTGGCTTTCGGTATTAACATTATGTTACTAGTAAAACAATACCCACTGCGGTGGCGCTTTCGGAACTAACATTATGTTACTAGTAAAACAATGTCCACTACGGTGGTGTTCGGTACTAACATTTTGTTACTAGTAAAACAATGTCCTACTTCTACTTCTGTTTTTGGTGACATAATTTAAACATTTTAATACGCTTGAAGAAAAAATATATTACAGTACGTCCTGTAAATACATCAAGTACAAATAAATATACATAGTAAAAACAGAAAGTTGACCTATAAGAAGTCGATAAGTTAAGAATACGTTAATACAAAACTTTAGGCTTAGCATAGTAGCAAAGTTATTTGAAAAACTATTAAAAACAAGAATTTATGAACATTTTGAGATTTCTCCAATTATCAAATTCCTTATAGATAGATAGATAGCGTTTATTTAACCACATTATATACATGTTTGTACATTTGTAGCAAGTCAACTAGACAAAAACAATAATAACAAAAAAAGAAAAAGGGTAAATATCACAGATTTTGTAATCAGTACGGTATAAAACAAAAGCTATCTTACAGTACATTGATTATCATATAGTAATAAGTAAGAAAAAAGTAATAAGTAGTAAATAATAATAATAATAAAAGTCTGTAATACTAAGTCTCCTCCACATCAATATAAAATGCTTGACTGTAGATACTTATAAATTAATATTTATTAAAGTGATGACTTCAAATAATCATCAACTAAATAAAAACAGTGTTTCAGTATAATTTTTTTAACAGCGTTTTTAAAGGGGTTTAAATTTAGTAATTTAACTTCAGGTGGTAGTTTATTATACAGATTAAGGTTTAGTGAATTGTTTTCTGATTTTTTTAACCTAAAACGAGGGTTTCTTAGTAAATCTGCAGATCTTGTTCTGTAACTGTGGATATCAGAAGGAGTATCAAAACTACTAATGTTTTTATGTATTTCGATAAGGGAAAAAAATATATATATATATATAAAGATGGTAAAGGCATTATGCCAAATCTTAAGAATAGTGGCTGACAGTGTTCGCTATTGTTATTAATTCCAGCAATTGTTCTAACCGCTCTTTTTTGGAGCTGAAATATTTTTATGGCATTACTTGAATTTCCCCATAAGATTACTGCATATGAAATGCGAGAATGAAATAGTGCAAAATATGTTGAAAGTAGTGTGTTAACACCCAATACTAACCTCAACTGGCGTAATAAAAAAATTATACTCGGAAGTGATTTGCCTAGAACGTCAACATGACCACACCAATTCAGTTTATCATCTATTGTAACGCCTAACAGCTTAACGTTTTCTCCATGTGTGAAGCTGTGATTAGACGATACAACAAGTTTCTGTGATTTATTACTGTTTAATTTTAGTTTATTTGTAGTAAACCATTTGTCAGCAATTTCCTCAATTTGCTGTAAGTTATTACTAAGAGAAGTACAATCCTTATTTGAAGCAATCAATGTTGTATCGTCTGCAAAGAGAACACAATTATAAGGCTTAAGAAATTGACAAATATCGTTGATAAATAATATGAATAGGATAGGCCCCAGTACAGATCCTTGAGGCACGCCGTGTTTAACATCACTTAAATCTGAGTTAACATTATTAACACTGACAAATAGCTTCCTATTTGTTAAATAGGACGTGAAAAGAGATCGGGGCAAACCTCTTATACCATAACGAATTAATTTCTCAAGTAGCAGATGCTTAAAAATATAAACACACCGGCACAGGCACGAAAAGAAAATTAAATGCGAAGACATAGACCACTTAATTCGTACTCATTTGGAAGCTAATAATCGAAAGAATATACTACTACTTTTAGCTTGGCTCTCAATTATTATTTTTTTTTGCTTAAGGTACTTGTATACTAAAATGAACTTTTTTTTACAGTTTTAAATATAAATAAAGTGATTTTACATTTGAATTTTCAATAAAAATAAAATCGTCCGTTTAGTTTCGGAGTAATCCTTTCTGTAAGTTTGACATAGTAGAGCTCTCTTACTTGACATAGTAGAGCTCGGATGCAAGCTAGGCTAAATTAATTTTCACTCTTAATACCACAGTTTTTTAGATGCTTCAAAAACTAGCATAACATTAAGTAGTTTCTTATTAACACTGTTAAAAATCGTCCGTCTAGTATAAAAGTTATTAGAAGTTTTCATAAATTTGTTATGTATAAATAAAGCAGCTGTTGGAATAAATTTGTAATGCTGCATATGGACAGTTCTACAAAGCATGGTCGATTCATGATATTAGTGACTTATTGATCAAAAATTGGTTCAAGCTACAACCCGTGTCCAATATTCGCTTAGATGAGTCTTACTGCACCTTGTTATAATAAAAAACTTTAGCTAAATTACGACAAAAATAAAATATTGGCTGTTTTTACTCCTAAAACTCAAGACCGTCACGCGTAACTCCATACAGATTGACACTTGTTTTGGCTGAAATTTGGTTAGGTACCAGAGAAATGGTTAGTGTCCATCTCTGCTATAATTATTACAAAATATCCAAAATTTGTTGGCAAGATACAACTTTCATGTTTTAAGTAAAGTCTAGGATTTAATATATAAACTATTAAAGTCGCGTAACTTGGTTAATACTCACGACCGTCACAGCGCTCATTATTAGTTAATAAGTTGAATGCTGGGACTACCAGCGACTCAGAAACACATCGGAATTTAGTTTTCGTTATGAAATCATGTGAGATACAATAACCAAGTGTTGTTTCCCAAAACATTTTGAATTTCCAGTAATTTATATGGTAAGTCTAATATATGGCCCTGTGCTCCCTTTCATGACCGTCACGTTGTGTATTTTAGCATTTATCAACTTATTAATATCCAAATACGTTTTTATTTTGAGGTGTCCTAACCTTACTTTAATAATAACTTAGGGTGAATATAATTCTTAGTCATTTTTGTCTAGTCATTTTTGTCTAGCGGCCCTCACGACCGTCACATGGCATAAATTTGAGTGTGGTGGTCTTGAGATTCTAGTGACGGTCATGAGAAATTTCATTGGCGTTACTCTCCTTCACTCTTGTAACTTTTGAATGGTTGAATGATTTTTTTTCAAATTTGGTGTAGTGATATGGGATGAAATTTCCATTTATATGATGTAATAAACCAACTTCTGACTTCCGGTTTCGAGGCAAATGACGTGAAAATCAAATTTTTTAAATGGGACAACTGGTATATTTTTTCATATTTGGTTCCTACTAGCCAAAATACATATGATCTGACCCTCAAATATTATTTTTATTTTCAAAAATTTGGCACAACCTCAGCCAGCAATTACATGACCGTTTTACGAATCTCACTACCATCTCATGCCACTCACGACCATCACTCGTAACTCACAGTACCTCATTCACAATGGTGTCATAAATATTATTTATCTCGTTAGGACCATTGTCCTTTAAATTATGAACAAAACTGGTTATCGGTAACAAAATTTAGACACAAAAAGGTAATTTGAGTCAATACAGTTAACTGAATTTCGAAAGTATTAGGCTCAAATAAGAAAGAAACAGATACTTCCAGTTATATCACTTTTTATTTTATTCATGGGTATTATTATGACCAAAATTTTCTCTAATATCTTGTAGGACATATTTTTCACTTCAAAGAATCAACTTTTTCATAATCCATTTAGCATATTTATATTAATACACAGCACAAATATAAATGTGACGGTCGTGTGTTTTGTTGTACGTTTCACTAACAAAAAACAGCTGTAACATTTTAGTCACGGGAAAAAAGCTGGTGCCACAAGGCATACCTGAAAAGTAGACACTTTAACCATTTAAAAAATGTATGCCATCAATAGATTCCTGACATTTTATTTTTTAACATTGTCAATGTGAAATCGACCATGCTTTGTAGAACTGCCCATATTAAGAAGGTAGTGCGAATATTTAAATTTCTTAAAAGTATAAAATTAATTGTAGAAATATCATTTTGTTGTATTTTTTATTTGTTTTTAGAGTTGCAGAATTTTGTTTATATTCGTTTACTTCATGCACTTTCCACGAATAAGCAATTTTTGCAAAAAAGCATTCCAAATTGAAAGTAAACCACAATGTTTTTCGCTTTTCATGTCTTCCAAAGAAAGAATTAATGAGCATTCTAAACATTTTAGATTTTTAAAAAGCTCTTTTACGTTAATCATGCGATTTTCTTCACAAACATGATCTTGGCATTTGGTAGAAAGGTTAGAATCGGATTTATTACTTCTAATACCTTTTTTAATTCTTAATTTGTTTTTTAGGGCACTTTTTTAAAATGTTTTATTATTATTATTTAACCCTTTCAGGACTGATAAAAAACGACTGGGGATACAATTCTAGCCCTTATGAACCTTATGATTATCATCAATATACTTAAGAATATCGTCTACTCTGAGAGACTTCTTATCTGAGTTGGAAAAACTTTTCATTGTCTACCAGTTCTACTAATATTATTATAATAAAAAAAAAAAAAAATTTCAATGGACAGTTCGCGATTCAAATATGTTTTACTTGTGGATCTTCAATGCTGCATACCTCTACACGTGGAACCTTGAGACATCATTGTTCTACTGAATACAGTGTTGCCAAATCTTTTCACGTTTTAATTTATTAAATCCACCGCTAGATTCGCACTTATCAGTATACAAGTACCTTAAGAAATACTGATTTTATTAGACAATATGGTTAGGCCATTTTAATTAATCCACAGTAATATCTTCTCAGGACGGAACACTAGCAAAAAATGTTTCAGACGAAAGTTGGTCCGTTCAGCGGGGGGGGGGGGTGGCGCTAACTTTTGAATTTTTAATGGCACTCACCATTCTGATTCTACGAAAAAAGTTATGTAACTTTTGTACCAAACATTTATTTCTAGATTTTTTTTAGGCATCACCCAAGGGGTTGATATAAAAACAGCACCCTCAAAAATTAAATTATTTTTTTAATACACTAAATGATCTAATAGGAATGTAAAAAATGTGATATAAAAAGGTATTTTATATAAACATCTCTTATTAATTTCATTTAATTATCTGCAATAGTTTTGAAAAAAAATAATTAGTAATATAGAGAGAGTAGGTAGAGATTTATTATATATTTTATTGAGCATTCCTAGCCTTAAGCAACATCCATGTGAATGAATATAGACCGTGGGATAGTGACAGATTTTTTTAAACGTTTGGTTCCTATCTGGCCTTTTGGGAGCCTTTTGTGCCTGATTTGTACTAACCATTTTCGTGTTTATCAAACGGTTATCCAGGGCCCCTTAGCGGAAAACAGAAAATAATATTTCATGAAAATGAGCAATTTCAAACGTTTTGTTCCTATCTGGCGTCAAGTTAGACTTACGTTTTAAAGAAAAACATCCGACGGAAGCTTATCGCCAGACAAATTCCATGGGCTGGAAGGCCCGAAATTTCAACCCGAAGTTGTAAGAAAAATGGTCAAAATCAAACGATTTGGTTCTTATCTGGGAATTATATATATTTGTAAATAGATTATAATTACCGCGATATAACAAACGCCAGACAAATTCCGAGGGCCCAACAGTGAAAAAATTATTGTTCAAGTTGTCAACTATTTCGTGAAAATCAAACGATTTACATTCGTTTGGCATTTGTTTTTTTGTTAATATTAGGCAATAAATAGTTTCAATTTAAGATTCCCAGACGAATTGGCTGGGTCCCCTGGATAGCCAGACAAAAAGAAAAGCGCGAAAAAAATGCCATTTTTCAAACGATTTATTCCAGTCTGGCATTTGGATTTTAAAAAGATATGTTAATAAATAAGCCATGTTTCTAGTCCCAGATAAAAAACTTGGGCCCAGACGTAGATATGTTGAGCGAAAATATCGAAAAAATCAAAAAACAGTCGTGTAAAAATCGATGCATTTTCAAACGATTTACACTCGTCTGGGATTTGCTTTTTTAAAAAGATATGTTAATAAACAAACCATATTTCAAGTGCCAGATAAAAATCTGGGGCGCAGCTGTAGATATATCACAAATTTTGAGGTTCTACAGTTGGCAACTTTTTAATCTTGGCTCCTACGCCAAAAGACTACTCTAGCTAATTTAAATAGAATAAAATTTGCTAAAACTCTTTCTAATTTTTTGAATTCCGACAAAAATGAAGGAATTAGAAGGGGGCGGGATTTGGGACTTTTTTTTTTTTCGGTAAAATTTCTCCATTTTGTCACCGTAATTAATCGGTAATTAATTGAAACCGATCTTATATATGATGTTCACTTAATATCATGTACTACTTTGACGCTCCGTTAATCTCGGCCCTTCGAAACAAATGTTTCTGAGAAAAATTATTTTTTTTTAGATTTACATACACTATAGGAAAGCATGTAATTTCCTACATTTCCTCGAATATCTCGATAATTATTGTTTTTTTTCGAAAAATTTATAGACAGCTTATGTAAAGAGAATTGATTGAGCTTTCCGACGCTTTTTTATTTTTTCTCTAACATAAAGAGCAAAATATCAAATATGCGGATGTCTCAAAGCCAACCGCCACCCAGTCTATTAATTAGGGTGAAGACGTACCGCTCGGCTAAAGTACACCATCTGTGGGACCCCACGCGAGACTAGTTTCTCGATCTGACGTCACAGTGCTTTTCGTGAGGAGTAGCGAGGATTTCAACTTTAATTATTTATTGCAAAGTAAGTACTGCGATTTAAGAGCTGATATTCCGTGTGGCGTGTTTTTATACATAAACAAACACTTTAATGAAATTTTAAAAAATGGGCAAGTTCCCCATAGCAAACGATAAATAAAAACCACTCCGGGACGAGCGGGGAGTATAAAAAGCAGCGTCGCTTGCAAGCAATGCATACCACATGTCTTTCTACCACATCGCATCTTACGTGTCTTATGTCGCGTGCATTAAAATGAGAGAAGAAATCACTTTTGTTGTGTGGTTGACTACCTACACCAAGGGAGAATGAAACAGGTACGGACTTACGAGGACTCTCAGTTTCAGATATGGTGTAGTGCAGAGTTGTAACTTATAAAATAACAAAAATGTTTTTCCTCGAAAATTAAAATTGATGAGCGGGGGGGAAAAAATTATAAACTTGGGGGTAATTACCCCGTTACCCCCCATAAATCCGCGCTTGCAGCATTTAAGTAGTGACGCGAAACAAGTTTGTTTAAATTTGTATAATACTCTTTTACAATGACAAGCTAATGAAATGCCAGACGAGTGTGAATCGTTTGAAAATGCATAGATTTTTACAAGACTGTTTTTTGATTTTCCGATACTTTCACTCAACATATCTACGGCTGGGCCCAAGCTTTTTGTCTGGGACTTGAAATATGGTTTATTTATTACCATATCTTTTTAAAATCCAAATGCCAGACAGGAATAAATCATATGAAAAAATGGCTTTTTTCGTGCACTTCTTTTAAGATTTAAAATATGTTTAGCCCACGCTTCTTGTCTGGGACTTGAAATATGGTTTATTTATTACCATATCTTTTTAAAATCCAAATGCCAGACAGGAATAAATCTTTTGAAAAAATGTTTTTTTTTTCGTGCACTTCTTTTAAGATTTAAAATATGTTTGGCCCACGCTTTTTGTCTGGGACTTGAAATATGGTTTATTTATTACCATATCTCTTTAAAATCCAAATGCTAGACAGGAATAAATCGTTTGAAAAAATGGCTATTTTTCGTGCATTTCTTTTAAGATTTAAAATATGTTTGGCCCACTAAAAATGTCTCTGAATGATACAATACATTTTCGTTTTAGTTAATTTTTACAAAAAAAATCATTTCACATGAGAACCAATCGTTTGATTTTTGCGGAATAGTTGACAACTTGAACAATAATTTTTTCACTGTTGGGCCCTCGGAATTTGTCTCGCGTTTGTTATATCGTGATAATTTTAATCTATTTACCTATATATACAATTCCCAGATAAGAACGAAATCGTTTGATTTTGACCATTATTATTACAACTTCGGATTGAAATTTCGGGCCTTCCGGCCCACGTAATTTGTCTGGCGATAAGCTTCCGTCGGATATTTTTCTTTAAAACGTAAGTCTAACTTGACGCCAGATAGGAACAAAACGTTTGAAATTGCTCATTTTCATGGAATTTTCTTTTCGGTTTTCTGCTGAGGGGCCCTGGATAACCGTTTGATAAACACGAAAATGGTTAGTACAAATCAGGCACAAAAGGCTCCCAAAAGGCCAGATAGGAACCAAACGTTTAAAAAATCTGTCACTATACCACGGTCTAATAGCCCAAATCCACATACTTAACCAGCGACTGTTTCGTTATACAATAAGAAAGTGTTTTTTTCCAGGATGGTACAGAAGATGTCAACGAGTTGACGAAAGGAAACAGAAATTTCAGGCCTCTAATTCTGTTTATACCCGCCATGTGTGATATGACAGCCACTTCGATTATGTACATTGGTTTAAATTTGACTTCTGCCTCCAGTTTCCAGATGTTCAGAGGTTTGTAGTTATATTTAAATATTTGAGGTGCTATTAAAAAAAAAAAAGGTTTAGGAAACCTAAAAACCAAGTAAATAAGTGTTAATAGTCTCTCACAAATGCAAACAAGGATAACGTTCATTGCACTCTTTTGTAGGTTCTGTGATAGTTTTTGTCGGTCTACTCAGTGTCGGTTTCCTAAATAGAACCCTAAAGAACAGGGAGTGGACCGGAATATTTTTTGTGGTTCTGGGTCTTGCCGTTGTTGGCGTTGCTGATTTTATATCAAAAGACCCCAGCAAGGACAATCATGGGAGGAATGATATCATAACCGGTAAGTACACATTAACGAAAACAAATGTAAATGTAATATTGTCATTTCCAATTTCATTCATTACACGAACCCACGAAAAAAAAGAGAGTCGTCCGCCAGACTAGACCATTATGAAAGCTATCGTAGGAGTTAACAATTTCAGAAATTCAAGTCATGCCAGGTGTACCACAAAGCTCTCATTTGGGACCCTTACTCTTTAATATCTTCATCAATGACATCCATCAGTGTTTTACTAATGGTAGTTTCCTCTTATTTGCCGCTGATTTTAAATTGTTTTCTAAAATAACCACTACTAAAGACTGCAGTGGATTACAAACAGATCTGATTTAGTTTTTTATGGTGGTACCATAATGGTATGGAACTTAATGCAAATAAATGTCAAGATATGTGTTTCTATCGTAACAGGGATGCATTCCAATGTGTACTACATTAATAACATGCCTCTAATAATATTTCTGTTATCAAAAATCTGGGTGTAATAGACCCATCATTAACTCTAACGTTAGATACTTCTGAAACTATTACTAAATCATTGAAAAGGTTGGGTTTCATTAAACAAACTTCTTGCGACTTTACTGATATTGCTTCCATTAAGTTACTATACTGTTCACTTGTAAGGCCGCATTTAGAATACGCTTCATGTGTTTGGAGTCCACATCCAGAAACTAGAACAAATTCAAAATAAATTCTTGTGCTATATCACTTTTAAATCAAATATAATTCTTGATTATGCAAGTCTGGAAAATGATCTTCATATCAAATCTCTAGAAGTTCGTCGGAAACATAGAGATCTTAAACTGTTGTATAACATAATAAATTCGAATATTTTCTGTCCATACTTACTGGAAAGATTTAGCATTCATGTTCTATCAAGAACTACCCAATCAGTTAACACATTTTACGAATCAGCTCATAGAACAAATTACATGACATGACGACTTTTTTTTCCGTGTACCTGTGTTATTTGAAATATGTAGTTATATTTTCAATATTTTGCAAATTAAAACTATCATTCTCTTCAACATTTGTATTTTTAGGTGACATGCTGATAATTATCGCCCAGATCATTCAGTCTATTCAGATGGTGGTCGAGGAAAAATTCGTCACTGGGCAAGATATACCACCGTTGCAGGCAGTCGGATGGGAAGGTAAATACCTAATGTATTTTGTTTTTCATTCTTGAATCACATACTACATTTTGAAGTCTACGAATTTTTGGCAATCGGGGTATCTGACTTTTAAATTTAGCAGTATTTGGACATTAAACATATCTAATAAAAAAAATTTCAGGTTTATTTGGATTTCTGGTGCTGGCATTTTTGCAGATCCCATTCTACTTTATCCGTGCAGGTCCTCCAGCAACGCAGAACCCTGGTGATCGCTTGGAAGATGCCATCGACGCATTCGTACAAATGGGACATAGCTGGCAACTAAGATTAGCTGTGACAGGTACATACAACACGTCTGTTATTAACTTTCAGATTTTTTAATTTTCTGAACACCATGTACATGACATGTTAACTTGCATATTTTTAACAAGTTGCAAAACTTTTTATGAAGAATAAATTTTCCGCGTAAAATAAGAAATAAAAAAATTTACTCTCTTATCCACTCTAACTGTGAACATACTGTATATTCAAATTTGAGCGTGTTCCCTAATCTGCTGGATATATCCTGATGTATAGTTCATTAATCTAAATCAACTTTATCATGAACTGAAAACAAATTTTGATTTCAATGTATTTAGTTTTAGCAACTTATCACTAATCAACCATATCACTGTAAGTTGTAACGTACCGATTTGGCAAATGTAGTTTTGTAATATATCCTGGGATAAACGAATACAAGAAAGAAAACGGAGAAATTAGCAAAAGAAAGTGAATATGTCCCCAGCATGTTCCACAAATTTTATTTTTATCACCTTGTCGTGCATCAACGCAGGGCATCGGTACCTATCGCTTCTAACTGCACAATACGAAGATCTCATGAAATGTGTGCATTGTAGTGGTATATCCGTCTTTCCTTTCCTAATTTCTTGAACTCGTTTATCAACAACAACTTAAGACACATGCGGGAACACTTACATTTCCTGTCTGATGTCTGTAAACAAAATCCTAGTCCCTCAAATGTAATTGAAAAAAAATATGTATATAGAGATAAATACAAAAAGGCTATTGAAGCCTCTAAAAAGGAATCTCATGAAAACCTAATTACAAAATCCAAAAACAAGTCTAAAACAATGTGGAGCATAATTAACAATACCAGAAAACAAAACGACACTAGTTAACAAAAGCCTAGTTTACATCCCGATGATTTTAACAAATATTTTGTAAATGCAGCCAAAGATTTAATACAAAATGTGCAAATATAGGATGTCCCTTTTCAGGTGGATGTAAATATGACTTTTACTTTATTTCAATGAAATGAGAGACATCATAAATAATCTAAAAAATAAACCCGGCAAGGACTTTATGGGAATAAATATAGAACTCATAAAAACTGTTAGGGAAATATTGATTTATCCTTTGACTAAATTAATTAATAGATGTTTTAAAGAATGTACTTTTCCTGATGTACTAAAAAAAGCTCTTGTAATTCCTATTTTTAAAAAAGGTGAACGTGATCAGGCAGCCAATTACCCAATTACCTATCTCTATATTATCAGTCTTCTCAAAAATCTTTGAAAAATGCATTGCCAACAGAATAAATGAATATATGAAAGATAAGCTACTGACACCATGCCAATTTAGATTCAGGAAGGGACAAAACACTGTAATGAGAATTCTTGACTTAGTAACCTATATACCGTGTGTGTAATTTCTCATTAGGCATGTACATTCACGTAGCGCGAGAGATCTGACTACACCGGCAGCCGTAAATTCGTCCGTCGGTGGAGCATCCCAGCTCTGTTATTTCATTTCAGTCAGCTGGCACACGCGATGTTGTAATTCTTACTCCCCATGCCTAGCCCGCGACTACACACACGGTATTAGAGGCATTTGAGTCGGGTGAATATGTTGGCACTGTATTCTGCGACCTAAGTAAGGCCTTTGATTGTGTCTTCCATGATCTACTATTAGATAAACTCTCTAGCTATAACTTCAGTCCTGATAGTGTTAAATTATTAAGGTCGTATCTTACAAACAGGAAACAGTTTGTTTCGATAAATGGAGTGGTATCTGCAGAAGAACAGGTGACCATTGGTGTACCTCAAGGGTGAGTACTAGGACCCTTGCTGTTTTTAATCTTTATAAACAATTTACCAAATCAATGAGCGTTACGTTTTATTTGCGGATGACACTACCATATCTCTTAACGAGAAATCTCTTGATACTCTAAGAGAGAGGGCGTGCGAGGCACAATCAAGAGCTGAAGATTGGTTTACTCGGAATGGCTTGGTGCTAAATGCGGAAAAAACAAACCATGTGCTATTTACATTGCGTAATGATCTACCAACTCCTTTCCATGTCCAGGAACATGTGAAATTCTTGGGCGTTACAATTGACTTTAAATTAAAATGATATCCATATACACCATACAGACCGGCTGCTCTGTCAATACCATTTTGTAGGTTAAGGAAGTGTCAAAATGGCCCTAACTTTCTCGCGGTTAAACTATATAATAAATTACCTAGAACTATAACAAATCTTGACATGAAATGTTTTAAAGTGAAATTAATAGTATATTGTGTATTTAGGTGTGAAAGCAATACATTCCCGGACGACGATGCAAATTGTTGGCCGAGGCGCTAGCCGAGGCCAACAAGCATCGAAGTCCGGGAATGTGCTTTCACACCGAAGTACACATACTATTTTTTCTGAAATCACAATCAATATTATTATAAATTAAGGAATTTGTATTAATGCATAACATTTCTTCATTACAATCCAACTGCTTACTAATAAATGCAATTTTAATGTGAGTTGGTTTGTCTGCGTGTATTTATTTACTCTCTAAAATATACTTAAAAAACTGTGCGGTTTTGTTGATCGTTGCTTGGCAACGGATCTTTTCCGGTCTGTTTTCTGATAGTTTCTTAGCAACGGACTAAAATACTGGAATTGTGCATTTTTCGATCTGAAATCGCGTCGAAAATGTAGACATTGCCGATCGATTTCAGAAAAACAAATTTTTAATTAAAAACCCATTTTACTCTGTTGAAGCATTTTTAACTTGTAATTGTGTATGTCTTTAATATATGTGTTTATGTTATGTTTTTTATACGTTGTACACGTCATTTCTTAATCATGTAAGTTTTACAAAATTGTGATTACTTAGTTGTAATTTTTTGAATGTGTAAATTGTTTGTATAACATAAATAAACTAAACTAAACTAATCTTAGTGTACATATATAAAACTACATTTGCTGAGTGTGTATATGGTCAGATTTTGAACATCCTCCCAAGAACCACTGCTAAACGTGACTATCTGTATTATCAACATAAGCAAAGATACTCACATCATTAGTATCAGTATTTATAAACAGATCATTTATGTAAATTATGAAAAGTAATGGGCCAAGAATTGTACCTTGTGGTACGCCACATGTTACTGTAGATTCTTTGCTCCTTTCATTACAAGATCGTGGTAGTCATGGTAATATCACGAATGCAAACTGTGGTAAGACATACAAAACCTACTCCAGGTGTTTTAGATTATTGCTGTCAAATTCGTGCCCTACGGAAAAAAAATTTTTATTGTGTTTATTTGGACGTCTTGAATAACACTTGGTAGTTATGCCATGATACACCTGGAGGAGTTCGTGAAAACCGCGTATTCGCGATTAACTCAGTTTTTATGGCCCAAACGGGAATAACACCTATTATAAAAGTTGTAAATCTGTAAATTCTCTACCTTAAAGGTCGTATACATTTTTTTCGTACGCCTAACCGTTTTGGAGATACGACGTTGACTAAGTGAAAAATGCATAAGTAACCTGTTTTAAGATATTCGCTGTGAAACTTCGAATAGACTTGATTTTTACCTGTGGGTTCCAAACTACCTTTCTGTTCGGACCCTGTTAGCATAAAATAGGTGAGGATAAGCTACAAGGTTAATAGGACATTTTTTATGCAGAATTTAACGACAATTTTTTTTATTTCCTATACTTTTTTCTCTTCCGACGAACAGTTTACAAGATAAAAGTGAAAAACCAGCTTTAAGTCCCCGTTAAGGGTGGTTTTTTGCAAAAAAAAGGGACGTTCCACTCCCAAATTGGTGGGGAACTTTTCGAGTATCTATTTCTAACTCTATCTAGATATTATTACTTTTCAAATTATTTCTTCTAAAATGTCTAATTTGCGTGGACTATACTGTGATCTACATCGTACGTATTTATTTGTTTATTTATTTTCCAGGAACTATAATATCGATCGCCTTCTTCAACTTTTCGGGGATCAGTGTAACTAAGGAATTGTCCGCAACCACTCGAATGGTATTGGACAGTGTGCGAACAATCGTCATCTGGATCTTCAGCTTAGCCTTCTTGGATGAAAAATTCCACTGGTTACAAGTTAGTATTTATTTTGGTTTATTGGATAAAAAGTATCGTACTTGTCGTTGTTCAGTAAAATGATAGAAGGGTTCTTTTTCTGTGCTAAAATGCATGTCCGGTACCTTGCCGTGCCCATTTTGGAAAAGTGCCCGTAAAAATTCAGGTTTCCTAATGCATAAGAAATTACGGGATATAAAAATAAAGTTAAGAAATCAAAAATAAAGTTAAAACAATTACCTGCAATTGAATTAGATTTATTTCTTTATTTCTGTGTAGAATTGATGGAGATTATGACCTTTCATTGTGAGGAATTATTACTCGCTGTGCAGTGTGGCGTACAGATGATGTAGTGCAGAATTTACGAAAAACAAAAAGGACCATTAAATAATAATAATAATATTTTATTGTTCAAAATGTCAAATACATTTGCACAAAGAGATTAGATATAGAGGCTGATATTAAACCGAACCCTAAACAAAAAATATAAATGTAACAAGATTAAGTTATTACAAAACGTACATGAAATAAAATTAATTTTTAATTTTTTCGTTATTATATTCAATAGAATTCGACCATCTAAATAAGCTGTTAAAATTTCAGCTTCATAAGTATATCCAATCATTAGATATTCAATGTTAAAGATTGGGTTTCAGTACAAAGCGCTTCCCCGACTCGTGACGTCATTCTGCATAAACACTAAGGCGCAGTTGCTTTTGACACGTTCGGATTTGGAAACTGCGCAAACTCCTGACAGTTCTCTGACAGAAACACAATAATACGCACCACACGCTTATTAAATCTCGACTGTCATCTTATCAGCATCTGCAAAGTGACGTCACGCGAAGCTCCGCCCCGTTTTCACGCGGTCCAACTTTGGTAATTTATTGAAGGGCTTAAACGTCCGAATAAAAACCTAAAAATTTGGAAATTGCCTTAAAAAGTGTTCTACTTTCGATTTCTAAAATAAAAAAAAAATGCTGACAGTTCCTCATTTAGGAGTAGGGACTTCAGAATAGGTTTCAATTTAGCGGGATTAATATTACGAAGTTTAACTGATAGGTTATTATAAGCAGTAAGAGGTCAGAAAAGTAAGTGATGTGTGGAATGCAGCACTAGTGTATCGAGGAATTGATAGAGATGTGTCGGTTTGTCTTAATTTTCTTGCATTTTCTTCTTTCTATTTTAGCAAATAGGAATTTCGGTGATTTAAGAAATATAATATTGTTAACAAATATGACTGTGTGAAGTAAACGACGATCCTCGAGTTTAAGTATTTGTAAATCTTTCAAAAAGGGAGTTATATGATGAAACCTTGGGACATCTGTTATGAATCTGACAGTATGATTTTGCATTTTTTGAAGACGATATTTATCTTCCTGACTAAGACATGGCCCGTATACTACGTCAGCATAGTTAAAGTGGGACAGAACTAATGCCTCTATTAACATTATTTTAGTGTTTGGATCTAGTAGGTTTCTATATGGAGAAAACTTTTTTAAGTTGATGTAAGCTTTTTGACAGACATAACTGACGTGATCTGTAAATTTCAAATTATTACTCATGACAGATTCCAGGTTCTGTATAGTAGTGAATTGTTTCACCATCTATTGACAATTCAAAGTTGGCCGTTGCCTACAAGCTACTACTAGTGTCAAAAGTAATGCATTTATTCTTTTTAGGACTGAGTACCAATGAGTTTTGCCTGGTCCAGTTGTTAATTAAGGAAAGATCATAATCTTTCTGGCTGCTTTGGAAACGTATTTTGAATTAAAATGAAGGTATAACTGAATATCATCAGCATACATCTGAATTTGATAGGAATTTGCAGTAAACTGTAAATCAGCAATGAAAGTGATAAAAAAATACGGGGTCCAGGATGGATCCCCGAGGTACACTAGTCTTATTACTTTGGTTTTGTTAGACGAGTTTATATAGACATACTGAGAGCAGCCTGTAAGTAATTCTACTCCAGTGTGTTACCAATCAAACCATAGTGTTGAAGTTTTGCTAATAGACATTGCGGATCTACACTATCAAAGGCTTTTGACATGTCTAGGAGAGTTAAACATAGATTTGTCAGAGGTGCGGAGAACGTCTATATATATATGATCGTTGAGGTACCAAATCCCTTTCTAAAGCCTGATTGTGTATCCGGGATGTCAGTTAATTGAGAATGCAGGGCACCTTCTGCAATTTTTAGGGGAACAGGCAACAGAGATATAGAAAATATTTAACAATAAAATACTTAAAGTGTAAAATACAGTGTATAAAATTTTTTTACACTTGATAGCATTTTCTAAAATACCCTTGACAGCGTTTTTCCTGGTCAGGCCTGGCATTTAATAAACTAATCAAATCAGTCTTCAAATTTTGATACATACAGCAGAATGTCAAAAATTTCTTAGTAGGTTTGGATCTTGGAACCGAAAAAAAAACATTGTGAATAAAAAACCATATTAGACTTGCACATAAATAGAAGCTGACAAACCTGTAAGAACTGGTGCCAAGTACAAATCGGAACCGTTATTTCAGTTTTACTTAGAACTGGAATTTTCTTTATTTCGGTTCAGGTCCCTGATTTTGATATGGCACAAACTAACTCATTTTTCCTTAGATGTAATTTTTTCAACAGAAAATACTTTATTTTTCTTCTTATCTTATGGCTGCTACTACTATATTATGAAATATGAAACGTTAAATTTAAGTGCATCAGGTACTACAGATATTTTTTTATTTCTAGCTTCTTGGCTTTCTCTTTTTACTTATTGGTATGTGTCTTTATAATGGAATCACCTTCGCCTCGACTTTCATCCAGGTCCGGTCCTTCATCAATCGGAGAAGGTATAATCCGATGGAGGAAGAAGTTATAGAGAATAGAAATGCTGACGATACGGACCCGTGATGATAATATATACATGTTAATAAAATTTATTATATTCCTAGTTGAATATAAACATAGTAATCAATTGCATACTAATAATAACTGTAAACTATAAGACTTATTCTTGTGAAATTGTGAAATATATATTTATATTTTTCATAAATAAAAACTATCTATTTTTCTTTTTAAGAAAATATTTGTTGATATTATAAGAAATATTTTTCTCGAGTGAAAGTGTTATTTTTTTTATTTTTATTTGATACGATTATACGAAATATAAATATGTTAGAAAAATATGTGTTTTCTTAAGCTCTCGTTGGAACCAGAAATAATATAAACTCGATGATGATGACTTACCCCAATTGGATTAGGGACGCTTAACAACATTCAAGGAGTGAGGAACTGCGATAAATTCATTAGCTTTTCTAAAAATTAATAACCGTAACAAGAGCCTAGGAAAAATAGGCTTGATCTTGGAACGATTAATACAAACAAGCAATTTAGTCAACATGTTGCTTTTGCCTTCTTATAGTCCATTATGATGTACCTCACTCGATTTTTTGGTGTCTATTTGTCAGTAGGTGTAGGAGGAAGGAGTGATATATCGTTGAAATCAGAATTTTATCTACTTTTTAATGGTTTGGTTACAAATTTTAAGTTAGTATAAAATAAACAACTTGGCCTTGGCCATTGACCTTTTCTTCGAAACATTTTCATTAACGCTACCATTTTTTTCCGCCACTTCATTTATGAATATCAGCAGTAACATTAACTTGTGGGTTTCTCTTACGTTGATAACCGGAAGGAGAAGTACCACTTTCACTATCACTGCTTGAATATGAATCGTCACAACTATTTTTTAAAGCCTCCAGTAGAATACTTTTACGGGATTTTTTAGCCTGATTTTTATCAAAAAAACTTGTTAAAATTTGGGGCCTCGAAGAGTTACCAGTAAGTATTTTTTGTCGTCGAGGTTGTCAAAACGTGTTTTCAATCCAACTTTCAATGTATCCGGTACAAGAAGTACGTCGGATACCCGGTATTCGGTATCCGGCCAAAACACTATTCATTGCATCTCTAATCTCTATCAAGTAGATGTCTTTGAAATGTAACAAAAGAAACAATCCGATAATATTTTAGTGTGTATTAAAAAATCATGGTTTATTTACAAAGTGACAAAGTTGATATGCGGGGAATGTCGCAGAAATAGCCGGGCAACCCGCGATTTATATGCAGAGTGCTATGCACTAAGAAATTATCCTGGCAGACATTATTTTCTTAGGGTAGAACGGGACGCGAGGCAAGAGAGAGCAGCTCAAGAACACCAAATGTCAATTATCAATGAAGACACCGAAATTAATTATTATTGTCAGTGGAAATCAATCCTAATGTCTCAATACGAGAAACTGCAAGTGAGTTAGACATAGGAAGAGAAATTGTAAGAAAAATTCTTAAAAAACACAAATTTAAGAGTTACAAATACCAGCTTCACCAAGCATTATATGCAAACGATTTCATGCGGAGGTTTCAGTATTGCAGATGGGTTTTAGACAATGATATTAGATCTCCAAACTTTCACTATACTATATTATTTCCTGACGAATCGCGTTTTAGCAAACAACGGTAGGTTCAATAGAAATAATTTGAGGTACTGGACACAACAAAATCCACGACCTTTGAGGCAAGGCAATTTTCAAGATTTGGGTTTAACATTTGGGCAGGCATTATGGGTCCCATATTTTTTATGGTCCACTGACAGGAGAAAGATATTTACGTTTTCTGAGAAACGAAATTGAAGAGTTTTTAGTTGCAGAATATTTAAACGGTCGTTTTGGAGATCAATGGATAGGAACTAATGGACCAGAGTTATGCGGCCAGCGCAATCATCTGATTTAATGCCGTTAGATTTTTATTCTTGGGACCACATTAAAAAACGTGTATATTCAACAGTACCAACTACATTAGAAGATTTGAAAGGTCGAGTTAGGAGGGAAATAAATTCTATAACACAGGAATACTCGCCGATGCAATGAGAGAAACTTTGGCAAGAGCAAGACGTTGTAGATGTCGGTGGTCAACATTTTGAACAATCGTTATAATTTTTTTTAGATAATGTGGTAAAGTAATTACTTAGTTTTCATTCGTTTGTTTCTTAATTTGTTCATATTATTATATTCTTCGCAAATACGAAAACGAAGAGTATATTGCATTTGATCGGCACGTTTCTAAAACCGTAAATATCGTTTGCAGTCAAAAAATTTTCATATTGTGTTAATGAACGAATTCTGAACAATTTTCAAAATGTCTGTCCGTCACGTTTCTTGTAAGCACAATAACTCAAGAAAGAAAAATCCAATTGTATTGAAATTTGGACAGTAAGTCAGCTAGAGAAAGAACCCTATTGTTTTTGAACAAAATCGACCGGTAAATAAAAATGTTTTGATTTTTATGTTTTTGTAATTGAATAGAAATCTGGTGGAATGATATTTCACTTTAATATCCAAATATTTATATATTTTACAATTATACATTTCATAACCCAAGCAGCAATTTTAGTAGTTTCTACGTAATAGTTGCCATTAGGGGAACTTTAAAGGTTTCTGCAACTAAGGACTGTTACGTAATGGGAACCATCCTTCTACCAAGCATTCACCAAAATGGGGAATAATAATTACGTAACAAATTACTATTCCGGTACTTCTACCATTACCGTGTGTAAGGTGATTATATACAACATGCATAAGCATATATTATAAATCATGATGTTTTGCGTTTACCCTGGGTGTGGATATTAAAACCACCACTTGTTTTCTGTAAAATGTTATCATGATGCTTCGATAAAAAAGACGCCCCCTCGAAAAAATGGTTTTTTCGGAAAAAAAATTTTTTGCAAAAATTATGTGTACAAGCAAAACTGCAAAATTTTTTATGGAAAACGTTTTTTTTTTTAATTTCATATATTATAAAGTAATAATCTATTTAGAAAACATATTTGTAAATGACTATAATAAAAAGGAATTTTTTATTGAATTATATTTTTATCTGTGTCAATATGGCGTCTTCATTCAACAACAGAAAAATGACGATTTTAATTGCAGTAACTTAGAGGTTGCAAAAACCAAAATTATTTCCCTACACGTTACATTTACTATAAAGTAGCAGATGCCACCAACGTTATAGTTGTTGTTACTTTAAAAGTGGTGACGGCAACTGCAACAATTTCACTGTGTAGTTATATTTACCTAGATGTAGCAAATGGGACCAATGACGCTATAAGATCTTAGTAACTGTTGCTACCAACTTATTTTCATGTTGGTAGAATTGGCAGAATCGATACAGGTAATTTCATTTTTTAATTGGCAACGCGGTAATAACTGTTAAAGTGTCACTGTCACTGTGTGCGATGGGAATATGTGTATTATTAAAAATAACAATTATTATACTTTTTAAGTACTTTTTATTATCTGATATTATTTGGAAAGAGCACATATCGAACAATATTTGATGGATGCCCCTGACGGTAGCATCTTATGTCAGAGGTAGGTGTTTATTATATCTTGCTTTTATGTACCTATTTAAATGTTTGGGTTTTTTAGGTTGCATTGATACTGGGAGTTTGCGGTGCCTGCCGTTGCGGTAAACTGACCTTCTTAAGCCTCGAAGATATGAGATAAAGAATATCTATATATATCCATACCAGATACCAAGACGAATAAATCAAGAAGTTTCACAGTTTTAAATGAAGGATTTTCGGTGAACCCACTTGATTCGATTAGGAAATATGTCTTTAAGACCGCAAAATGTGTCTCACTAAAGATTTTTCGTAAATTTTCAAAAGGGAAAGTGCACTGTCCAATGCGTTGGATTAAATAAGCTCTCAAAAATTCCAAAATTGTAGCTGATTATTTGCAATTGCCTGATGCAGATTTGTATACTGGCCATAGCATGCGCTGTTCCTCATCAACTCTAGGCCAAAGCTGGGGGTGACATTACCACCCTTAAACGTCACGGTGTGTGGAAATCATCCACAGGGTTATTTGGAAGATTCAGTCTCAACAAGATTGTTACTGCTAAAAAAATTCAGGGAGAGCAGCACGAGTCAGGCAATACAGACGTCGTTACTAGTATAGAGAAAAATTGTGTACAGAAGAGCAGTTTTCTTTGTGGAAAATCGAATATGATGACAATAAATGTTAACATAAATATAAATAAATAAGTGTTAGTGCATGGGTTCTTTGTTTTGTTAATTTTCCATATAATGGAGACAAATAAATTCATTGGACTTTATTTTATATTAAAATTATTCTTTAGTGACTAAATCACTTTACCTCACTTTAGCTTACTACTTTATCTCACTAGTGACTTATGAGTTACTTTATACCTTCAAAATCTCATCAATAAAGATCACTTTATATGAAAGTGTTGGATAAATATATTTATTAACGTTTAATTTCATTCAATTCAATTTATTGTACATAAACAATGTCTTATGCCGTTATACCGACATTGTCCGTTCCCCATCGACACAATATTTATTAAATTTGGAGTTTTTAATCGGCAAATTCATTTAATATGCTCATTGGATCACTAACTGAACTATGAGTCAATCTGTGTGTTAAAGACAAGTTGTAATTTTCGAGCAGTACACAGTATCATTAATCACTACAACTGTTATAGTTTTCGATTACTCTTCTCCTTGTGTTGATGGGAACACTTTTGCACTTGTTACCAAAGATGATGGTTTTGCTGTGGCGAAATAATCTTTCATGTTTGCATTATATTCTGAAGAATCACTATTTCTCCTACTGTTTAACTGTTTCTTCAGTTTTCTATAAAACAATGATGAGTGCCGATAAACTTTATTTTGCTTTTACTGAGCATTTCAGATGCCGCCATTTTATTCAATGCCAATAATTATATAAATTGTCTTAAAAGTTAATATTACTCTATAGTAGATTTTCAAGGTATATGTAACTTTTAAGTAATTTTCAATTAGTGGGGAGTAGTAAAGATAACTTCAAAGCCCCTATGTTCGTAGAAATAACCTCATTTTTACTCGAGATGTCACTAATAAGTTAGACTACTTTCAAGTGGTCCTTTGGTAAAGCTGTGCAGTCGGCATTACTACCAATTTTCACTTTGCAGTTGAGGATGCTTCAAAGTAATGCAGAGTAGTATCTGCGACGTTGCAGATTCTGCGGCAGTTACTTGAAAGTGTTATAACTATACAATGCCTAAATTCGGTAGAATCTACATAATTGTCACTACAAACCGTATTACTCAGTTAGCGAGTTCCTTAATGACAGGCTGTAATTTTATTTTATTTTTTTATATTGTTTTAACCTCACGTATTTTAAATTTCAATTACTCATACAATACGTTTTTTGTATTTACTTAATATTGAATATTATGATGTATACATTATACTATGTATGAACGTAAATATTTAATCAGATGTGTAAATATATATTTATATTATATATGTTCTTATTATTTTTACATTTTAATGTACATTAGTTTAATGTTTAAAGTGTTAGTTGTACCTATTTAGTTATGCGTGTATGTGTGTGTGTATGTATATGTGTGTATATATGTGTGTATATATATGCATATATATGTATATATTTTATTCCTTATTCGTTTTATACTTAATTCTTGACTTGTCCTATATTATTATGTAATGATCAAATGGACCAATAAACATTATTATTATTATTATTATTATTATTACAAATGCATACCACAAAGTGAATATTACCCTGAAGTCGCAAAATTGGTAACAGTTATGTCATTCCTACTATATTAAAGTTCCGATGCCTCAGATGCCAGTTCCCATCACTTTGAATGCTGCTTGGGTAGTTCTTATGCTTTTGACTCGGGGTCCAAGGGTCCCGAGTTCGAAACCCAAATGAGGTTTGGTATGTTTTTTTTTATTTTTACTTTATTTTACAGTCTTTTACCAACTATAAGTTCGTACTATAAAATTAAAAATTTCTAAAACTAACATTATTTACAAAAAACTGCGAAGAGTATCCTATAGAATGTGTAACAATTATATAAAAAGTTCAGTGAACAGGCGAATAGTACGTTTTTAGCTTGTTTATCATATAATTCCCATGTATTATTTTTATGAATAAACAGTGGAGTGTTTGGTCCAAGTTATAGGCAATAAAATGTTTTATTGAAATAACGTAGTGAGCCATATGGTGCATCTGCAAAAAATTTATTCTGAAAAAACAATTTTCGAAATATTTAGGAGCCCATAACACAAACGTCATATATGACATAATGTCATAATTGTATTTTTTTATTATTTTTATAATTTTAAACAAAATGTACTGTACTGTAAAATACTAGTTGTGCCATTATCGGATATCGTTAGTCCTTACCAAATAGTATTCAGCTGAAGATGGCAGAATGATGCATGGTGTTTTTAGGGATAAAACAAAAACAACTTTTTAGGTCTATACTACAACATGAAACAATAATTAAGATGAAAAAGCTATTATTAGTTCTCCTATCCACACATTTGTCTATTCAGATGAGATGCACCTTTGATTTCTTCGACCACAGACTCGGAAAATGAAAACACTTAATTTTCTAACGAAATTTGCATAGGAATAAAACATTTTTGGTAGAGGAAATACGTAATATGTAATTTTGATAAAGACGGCCTCAAATGTCTTACAATATAATGTTCTACAGATAATTGTAAAAAAAAAGTTCCATTTGATGAAACAAACATATAGGCGCTTTGCAAATTTTATCCATTTTATTTTCAACAAAAATTGTTTAAAAACTGTAATCATTTAAAAGAACCACCTAGTTGAAAAATCGCGAAGACATTGCAGAGCCCTCTCGATTTTGCAGACATTCACTCACCTCAAGATTCCTGGAAAAAGAATGTTTCCATAAATTCACACACAAATTCAATTAGGTAAAAAGTAAATACGATTAATGATTTAGGAACATTACACTTTTCACAAATATTTATAATTATTTTACCCATATTCTCAAAAATAACCCACAAACGCAAAAACCGACACACGCACGTCCATTTCAAAACAAAACTTTCAACGCGGCTACACATGCGCAGTGCTTCAACTGGAGTTACGTTTTTAGGGTTACTAATTTAAGATATTACAGGTCACGGTTATTAAACTATAACGGTTACCTCATCCAGTAGAGTCTGGACGAAGGAGCGCGCAGGGGGGGAACTTCGGTCTAGCGCCTACGTCATGTAGCCACCGATCAAGGAGGGGTAAATTAAGAAGGAGTGCTCAATGTCCATAAGCACTGTTTACCAGCGAGCAAAAGAGATGGAGATATTATGTGACGCAAATCATGCGTCACTGGTAGTAAAATGGCGGCACTATGATGTACAGTCTCTTTTATGATATTTGTATGTCGAAATTCGTATCGTAATCGTATTCAGTGTTTGCAGTGTTTATTTGTTGGTTTATTATTAGTTTTTATAAGTATTCTTGTTATTTTAGTGTAGTGTAGTGTTTTATTATTATTATTGTCTATAGATATTGTCCATTTTAAGACATTTGGAACAATTTTGAGTGTAATATTGACAATATTGTGGAGATAGTTAATTGTATTTTTAGTTTTTGTTTATTTTTATGAAGAATATAACTGTTAATACACCATTATTTTATCATCGTTCGTTACGTAAATACCAGGCAGGGGAATATGTACAACATAAATATAATATATTATATTATCATCTGTTATTAAAAAACAAAAGAATAGGTAAGTAAGTATACCTATTTTTTGAACAGTAGTTCAACTGCTATAATTAAATTTTTTGGTCTAACAACAGGATACCTTAAAGCACAGTATATAAAAGTATAAGCCAAAAACCAAAATAAATATTTAAATAAATGCTTTAATTGTAAATAGGTACCTACTTATTTCATGTGTGTATTTACTTATTTATTTTATATACCTATAATAAATGATGTCCACCTTTAGAAGAATGTTTTGTACCCGGATATATAACTTTCAATAAAGTATACAGGGTGTCCCACTTAAAATTTCCGGTGCCATATTCTTGCTAACTAAAATAGATATTTGAGTTGTGTAAAAGGTATTAGAATATATAAATTCCTTCGATTTTGAGTAAAAATGTATAGATATAGATGGCGTTGCGATTAAAAGAAATTGTTCGATCCCAAGAACTCTGATGTGATATAGGGCGTTGCATTCTATGCAACTTTTACGTTTTGAACAATTTTCGAAAAGAGATATTTGAACTTCAATATACTTTTACTTTGTTTAAGTAAGAAAATGGTCATAACTTTTTTCAAATAAATTTTAGACGTTAAGTCCTTTGGAACATTTTTCATAGTAACTCAGATTGATTTAGATAGTAATAAAATAAATAAATAAGTAAAAATTGAAAAATGAAAAATAAAAATTAAAAACAATAGAGGATCCCGCTGTTTTTTTATAGAAATTGAATTTCAGTCAAATTGGCTACATTTTTAATATATTGTAGATTTCGACTTTCTGACCAAAAGCTCTCAACTTGATCCTACGTCTAGTTTCTGAGATAAGCTCAAAAAATTTATAAGCAGTCAAGTTAAGAAATTTCCGACTTTATGATTTTTTTATTGTATATTTTATATTGTGTTACTTTCTAATAAAGTATTTTCGAGTGTATTTTGTACTAATATGATTTTTTCGAGGATTTTTTTGTTTTTTAAAAAATAGCGTAGAACAAAAAAAGTTTGAGAAACTTTTGTGAAGGCATAGGAAATTCTACATAAAAATAACAAGTGAAAGAAATATTGGATCACATTGACTAAAACATCTCGTATAAAATTTGTGTCTTCCTGACCAAAAAAGTCATTGAAAAACTTTCGAAAATAGCTCCTTTGACGTCTAACAGTCTAACACCCCATCGAAGTATTACAAATTCAATATATTGTATTATAACCATTATTATATACACCTATAAAATATATAGTATTAAAGGTCAAAGGATCTCTTTTTAAAAGCTTTTGAAGAAGACTTTTTTGATAAGAAAGACACAAACTTTATATGAAAAAAGTTTTAGCCAATTTGACTGAATATTTCTTTCATTTGATATTTTTTGGATTTCCTGTGCCTTTGCCAAAATGTTTCTGACTTTTTTTTTTCTACGCTATTTTTACTAAAACAAAAAAACGCGTGAGTGGAAAATATTCAAAAGCGCTATTAGAAGGTATTACAATATATTTTAAAAAATTATAAAATCGGAATTAGAGAATATTATTTAGGTATTATGCAAATCACAACTTACACACTTTTTTATTTATTATGAAAATACCTACTTTCTGTATATTGTTGCCCTAATCTGGGCACGCTAATATACTAGTTAGGTAAATACTTTAAAACACTTATTATTGGAGAACCAATTAAAACAACTACTCTTCTAGCTAATACTGACGAAGTATTGAATTACATGATAGGATTCTTAGCATTTTAAAGAAAAAAAAATATTGAAAATACTTAAATCATTTATTTATATTCAGTCATTCACACTTTTTTTTTATTTAATATGAAATTATCTACATGATAAAAGCAAATAAATAAAAAATATAAAATCGGAAGTTTTTAAACTTTTGACCGCTTGTACATTATCAATGTTTATCATTGTATAATGTTTAACACTTCGTAGATGGTTATGAGATCACCTCGCGTTAACCTCGATTAGCAGTACTTAAACTGAATTTAACTCATCGTGCAATCATGGTAGGAATCATTATGAAACATCAAAGAAAGATCTATTGTTTCTGGTATTTGACACGTGTATATATATATATATGTATGTTTTTATTAATTATTAATATATTTATACTTTTTCATTGTGTGTTCTCGAAACAAATGTCAAACATCATATACACCATACACTTATCGAGTACTTATATTTATTTATACTTAGGTATTGTAATCAGATAAGTAATGCATGGTAGCTTATATATTTTAGTCTCTATTATATTGATAATTCTATATATTTGTATATTGCAAATTTTTTGATAATAAATAAATATGTTACGATTTAAAGTATTTTATATTCCTTCTTATATAAAATATTTGGAGTGAATTATTGATAAAATTTTCTAAATTAAGTCAAGTATACCTAATATGTATTTAAAAAAAGTATTTAATATGTATTTAAAAAAATATACCTATATTTACAATTTATTTTCAAACCTTGAAAAGGCCACATAAGGCCCACAAGTAGTGTACGCATTTACATTAAGTGAAGTGCATAAATATTCATATTACAAACTATAAGTACTAATTAATCATAAGTATTAAATTACTAAAATACATATAAAAGATATGATATAACAAAATAAAAGGTAAAAGCAGGCTCCATTGCACTCTTTTATCAGTTTTTTCTTTTTTGTACAGATGAGTTTTAACTACTTATTACATATATCATTTGCTATCTTTTTGAAAATATCGCAATTAGGATTACTTTTTATTTGCAAATTTAAATTGTTGATTAGCTTAAATGCTTTCCACGTGATTTTATTTTGCCCAAATCTCTGTGACGGGTAGGTATGCAAAGATTGTCTGCTGCTCATGTTGTGTGTATGATGGTCCGAGTTAATTTATGGTATAATATCTGTTTGATTTAGGCTATTTTTACAAATGAATTATTTTATAGTTGCATACAGCAAAACTTCTAAAAAAATTATAAAAATAATTTCCTTCATAGTATAGAAAGTGGTCAAATTTAAAAAATTAGCTTAAAAGTCAAATTATATCATTGTGTGCCTGACGCCTAAACAGGTTTGGTTTTTGTCACATACTGCAAGAAAGCGTAAATATCAAATTTCAACAAAACTTCCTCAACTTTCATCATAATTTAATATCACTTCGTTTCATTTAAACACATCTATAATTTATATTTGGGACACTGTGTAATGTCCACTAATTTTGGACACCGTATACATACTACCAAGTGCGTCATGATGACGATTTTTACGTAACGGCCTTTGATTGGCTAGTCTCCATTGAGCACTCCTTCTTAATTTACCCCTCCTTGGCCACCGATCTCTTTGCCTCTATCTTTTGCATGGGAATCGGATATATATCTCTCTTGCACGCTTTATAGGCGTCTGAACGTGATTACAGGTGCCGTCATCCACCGTAATATTAATTTTGCTGCCTGTTCTGTTCCTATCTAACGGCCATTTATTTAAGATTTTATTTCAGTATATCTATAGAAAAAAATCTGTGATCAATTTGAAAAATAGGTATACCTATTAATTTATCTATAGGGTGTTTTCAAATAGTAGATAAAATACTTCTACGCATATTTTCTTTATTTTAAATTTTGTCTGTGTCCAATAAGGTTCGCAGCTATATAAATTTCAGCGACGGATTTTACTTTAACAATAAAATATAGGTAATGTAAACGTTTGATGTTAAGATATATACGCTTAAAACTCCCCGATTTTCTCGATAACATGTCCGTATAAAGAGATGAGTGGACAGTGGAGGAATGAGAAATGCGAGATGGGGGACCTACTTTGTTAGACTGCTGAAAAAAAAAACTTAATAGGAGAGGTAAGCCGGGGCGTAGCAAGCCAACTTTTTTGGGGGGTTATTTTTCAAATTTGCCAACTTTTTTGGGGGGTTATTTTTCAAATTTGCCAACTTCATAATACTTAAAAATCCAACTCTGTAAAGAATTAAATAATAATCCCTCAAAAAAATTGATGAGCGATGGGAGAAAATCTTAAAAAAATATTTTCAACAAAATTTCCAACTTTTGCCAAGTCTGACAAAGTTGGGGAGGGGGGGGGGGTTAACGTACCTCCCTTCGCTACGCTCCTGGAGGTAAGGAGATCTTCGGCACGATCGGGCAAGATAAAGTGTCGTCCCGCTGAGTATTTTGGTATATTATGTATATTATATTGTATTTTGCTTATTAGTACAGTACCTAGAGGTAAAACACATGTAAAGTTTTGGAATAATTTCATATACCGGGTGTCAACGGAATCATTAGACAAGCCATAGTTTCCAGAGTTTTCAAGATATAAGTCTTATATTTTGCAGGGGTAATGTATACCAAAAACGACAAATTTTTCATAATTAGACACTTTTACATCACTTCCGGTTTCCCCAGAAATTACTCCAACTTCGAAATTTTAAATAGAACATTTTTAAATTTTTGGATACCGGAGTCGATTTTAAGTACGACTGCGTAGTTTTAAAATTTTTTTGAGATTACTTGATTTTTCTTGGGCCATTTTTAGTTTTGCATCTTAGAGTACAGTAAATGCATTGAAATCAAGCGCGGATTTATGGGGGGGGTAACGTGGTAATTACCCCCCCCCTCCCGAGATTCTGTATAATTTCATAATTTTTATTATTTTCTTTTATATTTTTGGTTATTATATATTTTTAGGTCTGTTTTAGACCATTAAATGTTCTATTTATGTTGTAGATGATATTATACCTTTACCGTTTTTTCTCCAATACTGTTCCCAGGTTTGTATAAGTACTTCAACTTAAAAATTAAATTCTTAATTTTTTTTAACGAACCGCCACTGAATTAATGTAATAATTACGTTGTTCAACAAGTACTCGTACTTCTCAGGTGACACTGGTGATAGTTTAATTAAATTAAATAAGTTCTTCTTAATAATTATAAATAAATAATAATACTAGTAACTCGAAAAATTCAGGTTTGGGAACACGTAAAAAAATAGGAAAAAAAAAGAAAACCTGAAAGATTTTCATATATTTTAAATAAGGCTAAAAATTCAATTTCACGTAATAAAGACTTCATACACATCACCATAAATACTGCTTCTCCCAACTGCCACTTCCATTCGAACAATAAAAATTTTCCAAAATTTTTTTGTCGAAAGGTCTGCAAAAACTAAAACAAACCATAGTATAGGACTAACGAGCGTTTCGCGAACGAGCTACAGTCATTGCGAGATGATTAAAATTAAAAACGTAGCAAACGTATGCACCCAAAAAAATTAATTATTTGCAAAAAACTCTGAGAAGCATCCAATCCTCTAGAATGTCTAATAGTTATATAAAAACTTCAGTAAACCGTCAAATAGTGTAATGTTTACCACACTAGTTATAATGATAAGAGTGATAACAAACATACTTATTAAAGACTTGTGCTCTTTATCTCTTTTTAGATTAAGAGCTGGTCTTTATAACACCCAGCTTCCAGAAGAACCAGCAATAGTAATAAAGCAATTGAAAATTTCATTCATGTTATCCATTTGGACTCTCTTCAACTTCCTCTAAATAATGAGATAATTTTAGATAACGATGCCCTAAATATTTAATAAACAAAATAGAAAAGAGATCATTTATTACTTTAAATACTCTAGCCCGACATAGTGCAGTGCACCACGGTGGTAGTTGTAAGGTTCTTACTGTGTGTTTAAAACATAATTTGAATATCTTTTAGCAATTATTGCCTACTCGGTCATTAATCTAAATAAGGCGTTGATAATTTATAAATAAAAACACTTCTTTTAATCATGGCAAATCATAATTCAAGAGCGGCATCTTCAATATTCTTTTTCATTGTATTTTGTGCTTTGCTAGTGCAAATATTGTCGTTTACGGCAGAGGACATTAACACAGATTTAAGATTTATTAAAGTGTGCAACCGGACTTCGCCTATTAGTATGAGTAAGTACCCATTTATCTTTTGTTATTTTAGGTAGGTATTACTTTGTCCTCACCTTTTTCTTATATAGGCACATAGAGTGGCGATTATTTCTTTCAAATTTTTGCGGGACACCACCCACATTTGTTCAGTTAGTCTTTCTGAGCTTTGAGCTTTTCTATAATTTGTGTAAAATTTTAACCAGAACTCGTATCGCAATGAAAAAAAAAACAGAGTGCTCAGTGCTCATAATGAAATTCCCAAGAAAACTAGGTATATAGTCCAATCAATGAATGCCCAAAAGGGGATTGTAGAGAACATTTTGGAAGGGAGAATTTTCCTCTTCGGAATGTGTTGGAGGTAGTTAGAAGGTAAACATACTAGAAGTCCCCGCCCCTAACCCCGTCGATTCAGGGGGAGGGGAGTCGATTTTTCGCTTATAACTCGGAAACGATGCGTCGTACGGAAAAAGGAAATTTATGCAAAATTGAATGTAATTAAATTTCCTACAAGAATGTTTATATTCATTTTCTTCCTATGTGTTATAGTTTACGAGATATTCACCAGCCAAAGTAGATAGTTAATAAATAAATAAATTAGGTACCTTGAATATTACTATGAAAGCGGTTTACCGTGGTCTCCTAATAAATCACAGTCACAAAATAATCTTTATTTTACGTATTTACTAACATAATATTTTGTCGAAATCTATATATTTCCTTAGATATACAGTGTGACTTAAAATGAAGACACCCTTATAACTTTTTTATTTTGTTTCCGATTTGAATCAAATTTTACTCAAGTATAAAACAAATTAGGATCTACTTATGACCAGAAAAACATTCGCCTGCTACAGAGGTAAAGCCACCTGCTGTACCAAAATATGCAGAAAAACTAAAAACATTTTGAATGTTAAAAATTCTAAAAATTGCATCGGATCGGCGCCACAAATGAACATTCACCAAAATTTGATTTGGTTATTGATGAGGGATTTCTCATAAATAAGCTCATGGTAAGTTTCCGCAATTTGTGGTGGATACGTCAAATTCGTCAAGACCCACTATTATGATTTTTAATTTTCTTCAGCATATAGTTAGAGTTATAAGCGAAGAATCGAAAAAATGAACCTTTCTCCCCCCTGAAGCGGCCCCTCCAGTGTCGGAAAAATATGTAAGGGGCTCCAGACCAGAGATGTGGAAAGTCTGGAGGTGTACCCCCCAGGGCCTCAGGTAGATAGGGTGATAAAGCAGTTTGTCTTAATTACGCCGTGAAACACTCGAGCGAGCGCTCGTGTGTATTAGACTGCGAGAGTAGGCCATGCGCGACATTGCCGTTTTGGCGCACTGTCAGGCAACTTTACCTTGATCATTTTCCAACATGTTTATGTTATTAAAAAAATTTAACATGCTGAGTGAAGATTCTTAAACATTAGAAAATGTTCAGTGCAAAATTTAAGTCATTATGTCAGTTTTTTTATAAAGGGCTAAAACTCCAATCAGTTGGTTAAAAACAGGGACGGCTTAAGGGCCGGGCAACCCGGGCGGTTGCCCGGGGCGCCAAATTGAAGGTAAAGGAGGGGCAAAAAATTTTTCCGGATTTCTAATAGTACTCCCTTCATGAGGCAATAAAAATTTTTTTTTCAGATTTCTAATAGTATTCCCCCATGAGGCGGAAAAATTTTTTTTTCGGATTTCTATTTGCACCCCTCCCCCCCATGAGGCGATAAAAAGTAGTGATCGCGGAGTCCGAAGGGATATCCTTGTACTTGTATGAAACCTGATGACCTTAGGAAAGGGAGCCAAAAAGTGCTCCCGCCCGGGTGGAAAATTTACCTTGAGCCGCCCCTGGTTAAAAATGACCAATCCCAATTATTTTTATCTTTTGTAAATTAACTAATTGACCGGAAAAAATCTAGTTTTCCTCGTAATTTCCTTATGAACGATCTGTTTTTTCTCCATTGCGATACGAGACAACCAGTAGAGATAGTTAACAAAAACTATACGAAGAAACACAATTTTGAATATTATTCTTTGATTTAATCCAAATAAACTTTTTTAAGGCCAAAAGTTCTCGAACATAGGAGGTGCGGAGGTGCAGGGGGCACGCAGAAGGTCCCGGTTTTTGGTTTTTCGCTCATATCTCGAAAACGGTTAGCCCTAATCAAAAAGTGGCTATATGCAAAAAGCCGACTAAATTTTCTACAATAATGATTCTATTAATTTTTTTCGTATCTGTTATGGTTCAGTAATGGACAATTTTTTTTACTTATCCCATTTTTTGATGACCGGGGGAGGAGAAATCCGAAAAAAATTTTTTTTCATCCCAACATTTTTTTTGATGAGGGGGGGGAGGGGAGAAATCCGAAAAAAAAAATTTTTTATGAGCAGAAGGCAAAAATCCGAAACAAAATTTTTTTCCTTATTTCTCCCCCCCCCCCCCGCCCCGCTCCCCGCTCATTAAAAAATTGTTGGGATGAAAAAAAAATTGTGTTGGGATCAAAAAAATTTTTTTTTTGGATTTCTCCCCCCTCCGCTGCTCATCAAAAAAAATGTTGGGATGAAAAAAAATTTTTTTCGGATTTCTCCTCCCTCGGTCATCAAAAAATGTTGGAATCAAAAAAAAATGTCTCCATTACTGAACCATAATTTGTTTAACAAAACCCAATTCGGTTTTCGAACGAAATTGTCAACGACGGATGCTATTTTAAGCTACACTACATATACACTGGACTGTTTTGAGAAAGGCATGTACTCTGCCTCAATATTTTGTGATCTCAGTAAAGCCTTCGACTGTGTCTCACATGAGTTATCATTAAAAAAATGCACCAAATATAATTTCAGTCAAGAATCTACACAATTACTTAAATCTTACCTGAATAACCGACAGCAAATAGTCTGCTTTCATAATCAGAACTCAGAAATGTTAAATGTGAGAACAGGTGTACCACAGGGCTCAATTTTGGGCCCGGTGTTATTTTTAATCTACATAAACGATCTACCAAATGCGGTAGATAACGTCAACTGCTTGTTTTATGCAGATGATACAACACTTTCCGTGGCAGCCGAAAATACTGACAATTTAAAGATAAAACTTGCTGATGCACAGTCGAATGCAGAAAAGTGGTTCTCAACAAATTTGTTGACTCTAAATAAAAGTAAAACCGTAACAATGACATCTTCATTAAGACGCAACACCGATACTTTGGAAGAAAATCCCAAATTCGTGAAATTTTTGGGACTATACCTAGATCCAGTTCTTAAATGGGATGAACATACAAATTATATTGCTAATATAATAACCAGAAACATTTATGTACTTAGACAAATGTCTACAAATCTATCAAAAAATGTATTGAAAACAGCATATTATGCACTTATTCAATCACGCTTGTCCTATGCTATTTTAGCGTGGGGACATGCCGCGGGAAGGCATAGGCTATTTGGTCTTCAGAGAAGAGCAGTCAGAATAATAGGCAACGCAGGTTACAGAGACGAAACAAGTCTCATTTTTCAAAACTGTAAAATCCTCACATTACCGTGCATTTATGCATTAGAATGCATTACTTATGTCAAAAACAACATGGCGCTATATAACAGAAATAAGGATTTTCACAATCACTTAACTAGACGCAATGATGATCTTAGAGTTAATAATATCAGACTTAATCGAGCTCAAACTGGCATCAACTCGTGGCCTACGTAAATGATTTTATCAGGCCTACGCATTGGATTTCAATGGCGGCCGTCGGAGTCCTAGCATTCCGGTGCATACTGAAACCCTTAACGTTTTCTTGAATATTTCTAATAAAATTATATGAACTAACAACAAAGAATGTAAACGTATGGTTAAAAATGATTTACTTTATATAATTAATAATAAAATATATTATAAAAACATAAATAGTTTTCTAAAAATAAATAAATAAATGATTAAGAATCAGTATTATTGTACTATTATTAAACAAAATATATCTATAAAACTAAAATACACACTTGATACCTTATTTTGATTCAGAATAAATAAACACTTCTAATAATAGTTAAAAACAAAACAAAAAATAATTATTTCTTTAATTTCTAACAGCAATAAATTGTGGATAACAAAAATTTAAAATGCCTCTCTAATAATAAGTTACAACAGTTATTGTAATAAATATTAAAAGATCGGTACATACACGAGTATGTAGGTACAACATATTTATTTTAAATTTAATTCCTATCACAGAGATTGCAACTTTTCAACTTTTCTTTTACTTCCACATCCAAAAAATTTTTAAAAATTTTTATTGTTCAAATAGGCTTAGAATATCATGAAACGTCGAGATTCTAAGTTTGAGCCAAAAAAAAATTGTCTGTCGGTCTGTCTGTAACTTTTTTTGTGCGCAAGTTTACTCTGGAACCATTTAAGATATTGACTTGAAATTTGGTACACATAATATGTACTTTAACGAAATCTGGTACTAGATTATATTTTCATCTTGTTCCGTCGGTAAATTTGGTATAAATAGGTAAATCAAGCAGGTAAGAGTCCATAAAATTGGTATTTAGGATATACAAGAGAAGCTAAGGTTCCAAAAAAATTTTTGGCAATAGCCACCCCCATTACCACCCTCACCCCATTATTAAAGGGGATGAAAAAAAATTGTGATTTAGTGTGTGTACAAGGACCAGAAACCTCAAAATATTTTTTTACTTCATCCACCCCCACTACCACCCCCTATCACCATCCCCACCCCTCTACCGATGTGGGTTATCGTTTTATGGGTTTTTGGGGTAGAGGATTTCAAATATATTATTAAAGTTCCATAAACAATTATTTCCACATACAATGTTTTTTCGTTGTGAGTGACTTGGAGAAAAAATTTAAATGTGGAAGTAATGATTCCCTGGGCAGCGGTTTCTTTATCAGACTTTATTTTAATCTCTTCATTGCTAGTCATTTTTTTTCTTATTACACCTCATTTTTTTCCTCACTGGATACGATTATTTTTCACTTTAGAATAATTGTTCAACAATATATTAGAAAAGTATATCAAGTCTCTCACAACGGAAAAATTTTGTACGTGGAAATAATTGTTTATGGAACTTTAATTAATATTTGAAATCATCTACCTCCAAAAACCCATATAAAACGATATCCCACATCGGTAGTAGGGTGGGGGTAGTGAAGGGGGGTGGTATTGGGGATGGATGAAGTAAAAAAATATGTTGAGGTCTTTGGTTCTTGTACATACATTAAATAACAATTTCTTTTCACCTCCTTTTATAATGGGGTGGGGGTAGTAAGGAGGGGGTGTGGCTAATGGCAAATTTTTTTTGAGACATTAGCTTCTCTTATAAATATCAATTTTTTTGGACTCTTACCTGCTTGATTTACCTCTTTACCCCCATTTACTCAAATTTACCCTTCAACGGAATAAGATGAAAATATAATCTAGTTCCAGATCTCGTTAAAATACATACGTGTGTACCAAATTTTCAGTCAATATCTTAAATGGTTGCAGAGTAATTGTGCGCACAAAGAAAGTGACAGACAGACAGAATTTTTTTGCTCAATCTTAAAATCTCGACGTTTCATGACATTCTAAATCTAAATGAACAATAAAATTTTTTTTTAATTTTTTTGTCGTTACAAGACTTCCACTGGATGTGGAAGTAATTGCTTACTAAAGTGATTAACGCAGATTACTGAATTTTTATTCGAGATAAAATGTTTTCGGTGAATGCTGTGAGACCATTTTTTGCCAGGTTCTTGTCCGACGGAAAACGAAACAGTAGTATATCGTTGTTTATTGTAGTTTGATTTGCACTGGCACACAACATCGACGCCATCGACGGGGCATTCTTTTAATTTACATTCATTAATTAAGGGCGTTTTCATGATGTTCACAGTATAAAGATACAGTAATAAATCATTATATCTAATTTCAGTATTAGGAGGCTGAATCATTTATTTGTAGTATTTCTCACGATCTATTTTCTGAATTATTACTGTGTTAGGCACATTAAATATTTAAGTAATTCCCTTTTCATTCGACTCCAGTACAAATTGAAATCCAATTAGTTGGCACTAATCCATACTCAACTTAATACTAAACAAATTATACGAAGAAATAAAATATTAATCTTGCAAAAGAGCGCTAAATCCACCCGTAGCCGCAGTAACTTTGTAAAGTCGTAGGACTCCTTTCGTGACGTCACACACGGACTCGAGTGCAATGCGGTGGCCTGATAAAATCATTTACGTAGGCCACGAGAGGCTACGATCAACTCCTATGGAATAAAATTATTCAATGCACTACCTAATACAATAAAAAGCCAGCCTCCAACTAAATTCAGATCGACTATTAAACAATATTTAATCAAATATGCTTTCTTCACACTTGAAGATATTGAAAATGGTTTTCAAAATTTTTCTGTAATGTAACATGTCAGTTTTTTAATTTTTTTATGTTATACAAATAATTTTATCATTATTATTTATAATTTATATTGCACTTTTCCTTATGTAAAGTATAAAAGTTTTTATGAAATTTGTCTTATGTGTTAGACTATATATATATATATATTTTAATTGATTTTACTCACTATATTTAAGAAACACTTCTTTGACGTTGTAAAATATTTAATATGATTACAAAAAATAAATTCTATTCTATTCTATTCTATTCCATAACAGATACGACAAAAATTAATACAAACATTAATGTAGAAAATTTAGTCAGCTTTAATTTTGCATATAGCCACTTTTTTATTATAGCTAACCGTTTTCGAGATATGAGCGAAAAATCAAAAACTTGGACCTTCTTCTCGCCCCGCTGCACCCCCCGCACCCACTATGTTCGGGGACTTTTGGTGTGTTTACCTCCTAAATAGCCCAAACAGAACCCTCAAGTCAAAAATTGTGATCTCGGCATTTCCCTCTTAGTCGGGAAGCCCTCCTTAGCTGTACGCGTGCACCTTCCGCCCGATCCTTTGGGACAATGTTTTTCATAAAGATTAAAGCCTAAGGAAGAATTTAAGACATGTCCTAAAAAAAACTGGCTGTACTTTCAAAATGGCGGCCATATGTTAAAAAAAAACTGTTGCCAATGTTGTTTTTGTCATTTAACACAAAGACTAAAAAAGGGACAAAAACTTTTTTCACAAAAAACAAACGCGCATAAAATTTTCATCAATTTTGTTTCTATACAATATTTTGATAGGAGTTACCATTTTCCAGATAAATGAGTCCAAAATTAAGAAAATACGGAAATTCATACATCGTTAAATCACTTAAAAGGCGTATAATATAACTTTATAAGTACTATTACAATAATAATATTCTAATTTGTAGACATTTATCTCGAAAACGGTAACAATGGTATCTGGAAAATGGTAACTCCTATCCAAATATTATATAGGAACAAAATTGTAGAAAATTTTATGCACTTTGTTTTTTGTCCAGAAAGTTTTTCTCCATCTTTTTTAGTTTTTGTGTTAAATGACAAAAACAATATTTGCATTTTTTTTTTAAACGGACGCCATTTTGAAAGTACAGCCAGTTTTTTTTTAGGACATGTCTTAAATTGTTCCTTAGGCTTTAATCTTTATGAAAAACATTGTCCCCAAGGATCGGGGAGTGCACGGACAGTTAGGGTGGGCTCCCGTAGTATTACGTTTTGCATTGAATTTTATATTTTATTTTAAGAGCTGAATCATTTATCTGGAAATAGTAACTCCTATTTAAATATTGTATAGGAACAAAATTGTAGAAAATTGTATGCACTTTGTTTTTTGTGCAGAAAGTTTTTCTCCATCTTTTTTAGTTTTTGTGTTAAATGACAAAAACCATATTTGCAATTTTTTTTTAACGGACGCCATTTTGAAAGTGCAGCCATTTTTTTAAGGACATGTCTTCAATTGTTCCTTAGGCTTTAATCTTTATGAAAAACATTGTCCCCAAGGATCGGGGCAGCCAGAAAAATCGGGGGGGGGGGGGGGGGCAATAGAACCGGCCTCTCCAGAGAATGAGGAAAATTTTTCAGAAAATTGTTGTAAACGGATGTGTATAGATTCCTCTACTAGATAATATTGGCATTAATTACAAAATCTTTATTTCAAGGGATAGTTTGAATACTGCTTTATACTGATAGAGATTATGCGTTTTTATTTTTGGTTCACGGAGGACGGCTTGTAGGGGGGGGGGGGGGGGGCATGGCTCCCCCCTGGCTGCGCCCCTGGGGGGGCGGACACTTAGGGTGGACTCCCGTAGTATCTAGGCCCTTTTATTGAACGTTCATTGACAGGGCTGATAGGTTGAGATTTGACTTTTAGACAGATATTTGACCTAAATTTGAATTTCTGTCCACTGTGCACCGACAATAAAATCGGTAAATATTCACGCGTCGGCGTGCTTGAACACCTATCAAATAGCGATGAGACAAACTTTACTATTATTAGTTTTTTTTTGTCCATGGCGTAGGTACAATGAACGAAGTCCTCATCAACAAAAAACTGGCGAAGGGCGAATCCAGTGCCTTCAAGTGTTTCCTGCATTGCTTGTTTGAAAATTACGGGTGGATGGACCAAGAAGGAGGTTTTCTTCTGCACGATATTAAGTCAACTTTAGAACAAGCAGACGTGGAAATAGCCAGCTTGGAGTTCATACTGTACAAATGTACCGCCATAGAGTCCGTTGACAGGTGCGAGAGGTCCTACTTGTTCACGGAGTGTTTTTGGGAAAAGATGGAGGAGGTGGGTATATTTATGTCTCAGTATACCGGGTGTAACAGGATCATGGTACACCCCCTCTTTTCTCCTTTAGTTTTGAAGATACTGGGGGTGGATGAAGTAAAAAAATATTTTGAGATTTCTGGTTCTTGTACACACACTAAATCACAATTTTTTTTCATCCCCTTTAATAATGGGGGTGGCTAATGCCAAAATTTTTTTTGAGACCTTAGCTTCTCTTGTATATACTAAATACCAATTTTATGGACTCTTAACTGCTTCATTTACCTATTTACCCCAAATTTATCCCAATTTACCCCCAACCCTTCGACGGAACAAGATGAAAATATAATCTAGTTCCAGATCTCGTTAAGTTACATATGTGTACCAAATTTCAAGTCAATATCTTAAACGGTTCCAGAATAATATACAGGGTGTTCCATTTAAAAATCGAAAGTTAATGTCACTTCCGGCGAAACCGGAAGTGAAAAAAAAACACTTGTATGTCAAAAGGTGCCGCTTATTATGAAAACTAGAGGAGAAAAGGGGGGTGTATCATGATCCTCTTACACCCGGTATAGAGTATCATATTAAAAAATACGTATAACTTTTGTTTAATAAATTTTATATTTATGTCGTCTTGTGCCATCTTTGATGGCGTAAATAAAAGGAAACGTTAGAAAATCTTAATAATTTTATTTGGTCATGAAAAAAATTCAAAATATGTATTTATTCCATTGATCCCCTGTACCCACACAGCATAGAATATTTTCAGAATATTCTCATTAAGTGACAATATTCTGTAAACAGAATATTTACCTGAAATATTCCTAGAACTTCCATAAATACTTTTATCTAGTTTGGAATATTCATAAAACATTTTTGATCAAATATTTCTGTAATATTTTAAAAGAACGTTCGTGGTACGTTCCACAAAAAATTTTGATGCGATACTTATATAACAGTGGTTATTATTTTTAACTATTATTATAATTATTTTGGTATACTAAATACAAATATTTATTTAAGTACCTATTTGTTTCTAAGAAATAATGATACCTTAATTTATATGTCCAGATATCGAGCTCTTTTAAAAATAAAATTAGATTAAAATGTATTAAAAAGCAAAATCTAGCCGTTGCGTGTTCCAACTATAAAGTTTTTAAATAAATATTTTCAAGAGGTTAGTAGTCGACTCAGTTAAGGCGTTGTCATACAAGTCACGAGGTCGGTGGTTTGACCCCGATTTTTTTTTTTTTTTTTGTTAAAATAATTGCGAAAAAAATTTTATGCTTTTTTAATGGTAATAATTGCTTATAAAACCGATATACGAATAAGTTTTTTCCAATTTTAGGTCTGTTTAGACCATTAAATATTGTAGATGACGATATTATATCTTTACCGTTTTTTCTCCAACACGGTTCCTAGGTTTGTATCAGTGGCGGCTGGTGAAATTTCAATATTTTTTTTCTCGTCTGTGGCGCATGGGACCCATACGAAACTTGGGAAATAACATCTAGAGAAGCACTTCTCTAATGACCCCTAAAAAATTTTGAAAAAGCAGTTTGCGAAAAAATTTTTGAAAATTCGCTAGCCTCCCTTGGGTCTAGGGACTCCTGTTTACTTTTATTTTTTTTTGTCATATGCATTTGACTTTTCATAAAAATGCATCGACAGATTTTGGAGTTTGTGAAAATATTTTCATTACTAACTGAGATACAACGAATTGAAATATTGTAATTTGTTAAATTGTAAATTACAAAATTTCAGTTCATTGTATTTCAGTTAGTAATGAAAATATTTTCACAAACTCTAAAATCTGTCGATGCATTTTTATGAAAAGTCAAATGCATATGACAAAAAAAAATAAAAGTAAACAGGGGTCCCTAGACCCCGGGGAGGCTAGCAAATTTTCAAAAATTTTTTCGCAAACTGCTTTTTCAAAATTTTTTAGGGGTCATTAGAGAAGTGCTTCTCTAGATGTTATTTCCCAAATTTCGTATGGGTCCCATGCGCCACAGACGAGAAAAAAAATATTGAAATTTCACCAGCCGCCGCTGGTTTGTATAAGTATCTCAACTATAAAATCTTAAAACAGTTGATTCCTGACTCCCACCGCTCATCAAATTTGAGATCAGAAAAAATTTTGTTTCGGATTTCAACTATTATTATAGTCTTTAAGTAGGTAGTAGCATGTGTAACTTCAGTGGCCGAGTGAGTTAAAGCGTTGACTTCCAAATCAGAAGGTTGGACGCGCAGCGGTTCGACCCCTGTAATAATTTAATACAACATAATTTGCAGGCAACCCTTGTGAGAAAAAAAATGGAGTGATGGTAAACAATATTAGATAATTAATTAGATATGTTAATGTAAATAAAATATATGGATGGCTAACAAATAAATTCATAGGACAATACTTATTTATGCATTAATTACTTCATTTTTATCAAGTAGACTACCACCTAGTCACGTCATTTTCACGTGCCTTTGCTACCTGGGAAAACATACCTGAAATGTTCTAGGAACATTTAAAAGACTCCACATTGTAATGTGCATGGCACATTCTATGGTAATGATTTTCATGTTGTGAGAATATTCTCAGAATATTGAAACGTTCCGAGCAAACATTCTGTGCACCTTCTTAGAATATTCCTGTGCTGTGTGGGTAAATCCGCGCTTGATTTTTATTTTTTTTTTTTCCTTTTCAGCAACAACCCACAGAAGATCAGCTATTCTATAGTATATACGACAAAAAGTAGTTAATTATGATGTATTTAGATGTTATTAATAAAAAGTATTATGTAGATAAAAATAATTTTTTTATCACCCTGCAAATCCATATAAAACATCCTGCTCACAAAAAGATTTAAAGTTTATTAAAATACGTTTAGGAGCGGATAATAGATTTTGGCCCAAGCTCAATGTGTAGGGAAGAAAATGCTCCATCAGAAGTTTTGACAATCAAAAAGGCACTCTTAATAAGCAGCTATAAAAAAAATACTTTAATTGTTATCAGAGTTACCTTAATAGGAATAGTTCATTTGTATTTATCAAGTTCGTTCAACTTAGTTCCGTACTATTTTGATAAAGGATATCAAGCACGCCACGATTTGCCATTGCGAATATTCATTGTTAGGGTTTACGATAAGGCCCATGTCTTTGCGTAAAACCAAATACCTACATAAAAAGGTCAAGGTGTGAAAGCGAAAATCTAATAAGTTGAATTATTTTTGTCCAAAAAAGTACATATTCTATTGATATTTACGAGGTATTTCACCATACATTAAAAAATTGTTAATATAGACCATTTATTGAAGAAATAGAATTCATGTGATGTACAGAGTGGTCGCACGAACATTAGAATCTCATTTAACTTCGTTATTATTGGAGTTACGTAAAAAAGGTTAAAAATAAGTTATTCAAAATCACGTTTTCCAAAAATCAGGGAAAATATTGAAAGTCGCATTTCGGAGATATGAACTTTACTTTGGCTTTTTAAATGGAACACCCAGTATATTTTTACACCACCTGAAAGGCCATAAAAAATCTTTTTGATGATATATAATACATAGTAGTTATTTAAAAAAAAAAATGTCTAATTTACTATAATTTTACAGTTTATCAAATTAGCCGTGGAAGTTAAAAAAACCGCTGCCCAAGGAATCACTACTTCCACATCTGGATTTTCTATCCAAGTCACACAACGAAAAAATTTTGTATCTGGAAATAATTGTTTATGGAACTTTAATAATATAATATTTGAAATCCTCTACCCCAAAAACACATAAAACGATACCCCACATCGGAAGTGGTGACAGGGGGTGGGAGTGGGGGGTGGATAAAGTAAAAAAATATTTTGATGTTTCTGGTTCTTGTACACACACTAAATCACATTTTTTCTTCATCCCCTTTAATAATGGGGTGGGGGTGGTAATGGGGGTGGTTAATGCCAAAATTTTTTTTGAGACCTTAGCTTCTCTTGTCTATACTAAATATCAATTTTATGAACTCTTACCTGCTTGATTTACCTATTTACTCCAAATTTATCCCAATTTACCCCCCAACCCTTCGACGGAACAAGATGAAAATATAATCTAGTTCTAGATCTCGTTAAAGTACATATGTGTACCAAATTTCAAGTCAATATCTCAAACGGTTCCAGAGTAAACGTGCGCACAAAAAAGTTACAGACCGACAGACAGACAGAATTTTTTTTTTTTCGCTCAAACTTGAAATCTCGACGTATCTCGCCTATTTGAACAATAAAAATTTTAAAAAAATTTTTTGTCGTTACTATACTTCCACTGGATGTGGAAGTAATAAGTAAACAATACGTTAGTTCTGTGAAGGTATTTGTTAGTAACTAATTTCACTTTGTTTTAAATAAAATTGAAAATTTCAGTGGCTGACCTATATATTTTTCGAACTACCATGACTTAATGATAATAAAATATTATATATTTAATATCCAGTATAGTTTTAAAAAAACATACTATGTTCCACATATCACTTGAAAGCTTTTTTTATGACCTTTCAGTTGGTGTAAGAATATACGGTAAGAATATCCATTAAAAATACCAAAGTAAAGTTCTTTTCTCCTAAATGCGATTCTAAATTATTTTACTGAAATAATATGTGGAAAATAACAAGATTAATAAGTAATCTGAAAAAAAAAAAGCTCAAACTATTCAAGAGTGTCTCAAAAAACATAAGCCTAAATTATGTCCTATTGTTATTAATTAAAAATAACTTTTTAATTCCTTACGGAAGAAAATTTAGTGTTAAATTATTAAATAAATGGAGAATTATTTGCTGTAAAACATAATTGCATCTTATTTCTGAGGTTTCTTTTTGCATCGAATTTGTTTTTAACACCCACAATCGACACCTATTTTATATTCTGACAGGGCAACAGAGAAGGAATTGCCCCTAAGTCTTTTTAGACATCAGATTTGTGTTCTAGAACCTGAAAAACATAGAAAATGATGTATCAGATGCCCACAACTTTTTGTAAATTAAAAAAAAATACACCTAAGCTAAGCCGCCATCTTGAATATATCAAAATGCCCAAGGGTGCCAGAATGGCATTGACCGGATTTTTAAACTATACCTACTAAATTGCCGATAACCGTAAAAAACCTCTACTATACCTTACTTCTACCTATTTTGATTGACACCCTGACTAACAGGGGAAGAAAATTTTTTAAATATAAGTTTTAGGAAATTTTTTAATCTACAATATTACTATATAACGTAGGAGCAACGGGTCAGAGATAATTGCAAATATCTGAAGTACAAATTTTCACCTTTTTAGCGGCTGCAAATCGTAAAGAGAAAAATTGTTTTTAAAAAAGTTGTGGCTTTCTTTATTTCCTGCGATATCGGTAATAACTAATAGAGAAAAAACTATTTTAACTGTCACATTTTTAACAGCGGCCGTAGTGGTAACGATTTTTTTGATTAAAACATTAATTAATCAATGTGGCAACCCCCTCTGCCTTACATAAATAAAATCGTGCAGGAATTATTCGCAGGTCAAATGAGAGATGTACAGTATTAAAAGGAAATAATGAAGTATGAAACCATACATATTTAATTCAATATTATAAGAATGATTAATATTTTGTATGTATACGAAAAAATGTTGGTATTTTCTAAGTAAAAGTTCTAATAAATCAAATAGTAACTACATATTAATTAAAAGTAATATATTGCGAAACAAAAATTTGCAGAAATGCAGAAGGTACAAAAACAGCAACATAATCAAATTCAACTATAAAACATGGTAATTGACTAACGTTTTAGTTTGTAAACAAGCTGTGCAGAAAACATCTAAAAATAAAAATGTGTGCCAAAAGTATATTGTGCTGGATCTTTACATTTGTAGTGGTAAGTGTGTTATTATATTACAATAAATACGAAAAAATTGAAATATAATGAAAATCAAAGCAATTATAATTTAATAATATTTTAACGACATACATGAGACACGGAAAACTGCAATTTAAAAAACCGCTGCCCAAAAGGAATCACTACTTCCACATCCAGATTTTCTATCCAAGTCTCTCATAACGAAAAAACCGCTGCCCAAGGAATCACTACTTCCACATCCAGATTCTCTATCCAAGTCACTCACAACGAAAAAACTTCTGTATGTGGAAATAATTGTTTATGGAACTTTAATAATATAATATTTGAAATCCTCTACCCCAAAAACCTATAAAACGATACCCCACATCTGTAGTGGGATGGGGGTGGTGATAGGGGGGTGAGTGGGGGTGGATTAAGTAAAAAAATATTTTGAGATTTCTGGTTCTTGTACATACACTAAATCATATTTTTTTTTCATCCCCTTTAATAATGGGGTGGGGGTGGTAAGGGGGTGGCTAATGCCAAACATTTTTTCAGACCTTGTATATACTAAATACCAATTTTATGGACTCCTACCTGCTTGATTTACCCATTTACCCCAAATTTACCCTAATTTACCCCCCAACCCTTCGACGGAACAAGATGAAAATATAATCTAGTTCCAGATCTCGTTAAAGTACATATGTGTACCAAATTTCAAGTCAATGTCTTAAACGGTTCCAGAATAAACGTGCGCACAAAAAAAAAGTTACAGACAGAATTTTTTTTTTTGCTCAAACTTAAAATCTCGACGTTTCATAACATTTTAAGCCTATTTGAACAATAGAAAATTTTTTTTTGTCGTTACTATACTTCCACTGGATGTGGAAGTAAAATTTGGTACGTGGAAATAATTGTTTATAGAACTTTAATAATATAATATTTGAAATCATCTACCCAAAAAACCCATAAAACGATATCCCACACGGTAGTGAGATGGGGGTGGATGAAGTAAAAAAATATTTTGAGGCTTTTGGTTCTTTTACACACACTAAATCATATTTTTTTTCATCACCTTTAATAATGGGGGGAGGGGTGGTAATTAGAGAGAGTCGATTTTGACTCACGCTCACGCACGCTCACGACTTTAAACCTTTAGCTCACGCACACTCACGCACGACTGATATATGTTAAGGCAAACTCACGCACGCTCACGCACGGGTTCTTTTGACTCACGCACACTCACGAAATCTTCCGTGATTTGGTACCTTAAATGTACACGCTCACGCCGTGACACGGTGAAATTCACGTCACGTGCCCATCACGTGCCCATCTCTTGCGTCATTCATCCTGTCTCCTGTCCTTTTCCCTCCTTTCTCGCGCTCGTGTTCCGTCTTCCGTCTATCGCTTCGCTTCTTATTCTTGTCACGACACGACAGGTTGAAGTTTTAAAGCAGGGATGGGGCGTCGTGTCACGGCGTGAATATTATCTCACGCACGGGATCTTTTGACTCACGCACGGGATCTTTTGACTCACGCACACTCACGAAATCTTCCGTGATTTGGTACCTTAAATGTACACGCTCATGCCGTGACACGGCGTGACACGGTGAAATTCACGTCATGTGCCCATCTCTAGTGGTAATGCAAAAATTTTTTTGAAACTTCTCTTGTATATACTAAAACTGCTCTTGTATATATTAAAAACCAATTTTATGGACTCTTACTGCTCTCTGACCTGCTTGATTTACCTATTTACCCCCATTTACCCTGTTTTACCGCCCAACCCTTCGACGGAATGAGATGAAAATATAATCTAGTTTCAGATCCCGTTAAAGTACATACGTGTACCAAATTTCAAATTAATATCTTAAACGGTTCCATAGTAAACGTGCGCACAAAAAAAGTTACAGACCGACAGACAGACAGAATTTTTTTTCTCTCAAATTTAAAATCTCGGCGTTTCATGACATTCTAAGTCTATTTGAACAATAAAAATTTTCAAAAATTTTTTTGTCGTTACTATTATACTTCCACTGGATGTGGAAGTAATTATATATCTGCTAAAAAGTACCAGTTTAAAAAAGTATCCTATGCTAATGCTAGTTTTAAAATTTAGCTACTGTATTTTCTGGCCCATATTCAGTTATACAAGCTGTATATCTATAAGTATACAAGATATACTATGTATATGACTTTTTAATTTTCTATTTTTTTAGCTTTGCATCATCGTTAACTGCGACCTGTCCACGAATTCCATAAAAAGAAAAATAGACATGTACAATTTGAAAAACGCCGCCGGAAATCCATACCAGCTCGTCGAAACGATTAGGAAACAAGTCGAAGCGAAGGAAAATGAACTGGTAAAAGCCGAACAAATAAACAAAAATTTCGAGAAAATGATTCAGTTGGTGAATATTTTGGGTCAAGTGGACTCCTTCTTGACGGAGAGAACGAGAACAATGATTAGAAAACTGGCCATGTTGGCAGATGCAGATGACAATCAGTACGAATACGAGATCAGCCACAAGAATAAATTTTAGGGTGAAATTAAAATAAAGTTTTGCTTACGACTTCATTATTTTTACATTTTGTACATAAAATCCAGTTATAGGTATAGTTTTAGACTTTAAGTACAATTAAAGAACAAACGTTTTGTATTTTTTTGTAATCAAATAAACATACATGAGTATAATTATTTTTTTAATTTTGAAAGAATTGTGCAAATCTGAAATGTGATTTGCGTATTTTAATGTGATTTTTGCATCATTGGTTGTTCTCGATGATAATAATAATATTTATTTACCAAAAGAGCAGTATATAAAATACACACACAAAAAAAATATAAATACAGGTAAATAAATGGGCAAACCCACAAAGATTATCTTTGTCGTGTGTTTGAATAATTTTTAAAATATAGCCAGAAATTACGTTTCAGTATTTTCTGTAAATATTGTCAATGAAGAGTAAACATGAAGAAACAAATGCCGTTTCTGTCATCTTTTAAGTAGCTAACAGTTGCCACGGTCAATAAACGATACGGTTGCATCAATCAGCAACTTTAGGACGAGAGAGATGCGGGGGGCGGAAAATCGAATGAAAGAGACAGACATATCTGATTTCCGTGCAGAAGACAGAGACAAAGATTCCGGTAGGGTCTACAGCCTACGTCACCTGTAGACACTACAAGCATCTTTGTCTCTGTCTTTTGCACGGAAATCAGATATGTCTATCTCTTTCATTCGATTTCCCGCCCCCCGCGTCTCTCTCGTCCTAAAGCTGCTGATTGATGCAACCGTATCGTTTAATGACCGTGAACAGTTGCCACTTTTTGATCTAGCATTCTATCACCTTTAGGAGATCTATGCTTTTAGTAAAGTAAACACAATCAGTAAGCAACCAATAGAGATCAAGGATTTTAAAAATACCTCGATTTGATTGGCTGTTTAGTGATTACAATCAGTTCGTTCAGCACGAAAGAAAACAGGTCGAGTTGACAACTTAACTCAAATAGTGTCAAAACAGTTTTTTTATAAAAAAACACATAGGAACTGTTAATTTTAAAGTATAAAACTAACTGAAAGTAGAAAATAATAATTGTAATATACAAACAAAGTTATGGTAAATTAATTGTTCATGAAGACATTGCGTTACTATATTGGTAGCCCTGTTTGTTGACATTACATTTCTGTTTTGAAAATTGCTTGTTTAACTTCCATCGAAAATGCTAACCTAAAAAGTGAGTTCTACCAAATTCTCTAATTTAATTGAAACTGATCATTTAGGTAAATGCATTGCATAATTATCATTACCTCGACCACATTAACATTTTCTTATAAATTAAAGTCCTACAAAATGTCATATTTTCCATCACCTGTTTTGGTTAGACTTCAGGAACTAAGATTGTGGCAGGGTAATTATGATAGTTTACTACAAAATAAGTCGAAAGATGCCACAAACCCGTCGGATTATGAGACAATAGAGGGACTGTCAGCACTGGACACTACCCAAGATAGTTCCCACTCTTCTCCTCTGTCGTCACCAATTGGCAACAGAGATATTGATTGGGACCAGAAAACCATCTCACCATCTAAGCCCTTCGAGCAACTTTTAGAAGAGAAACTAGCCGAAGATAGGCCTGCACGGATCCCAGTAAAACCAAAAAAACCATTTCTAAAGAAAGGCGCAGGTTTAGTGAGATATAAATTAAAAGAAAATGGCAGTGCGAATAAGCAAAAAAAGCCTATGCCGAAGAAGTGTTTATCAGAAAATAAAGTTAAAGAAAGACAGCCGATTAGTGGCAGAAAGTGTCAAAATGCCGCCATTCCACGAAAAAGTTGCTTGAAAAAAAGTAACAATGTTAGAAAAGAACCTGAAATCGATTTGACACCTTTAAAAATGCCAGACTTGATGATAAGGCCTAAAGGTACATGGTATAAGGCGCAAGAAAATGATCTTGCGGATATACCGGAAGAAATACAGGAAGGAACTAAAAAGACTTCAGATGAATTCAAAACACCAAAACACCATATTAATTCTCATATAATGGGAAGAATCAATGAGTTTGCGTTACGGCATTTTTTACCTGGTTGTTCGCCAAAGAGTCTAAATAAAAACAATAACCCGTAAGTAAAATTGATATAAATTTATCATTTATAGTCGGGGAGCCTCTCTAGCTGTACGCGCACCCCTCTCCCCCCCAATCCTTGAGACAATATTTTTCATACAGATTAAAGCTAAGGAACAATTCTAGACATGTCCCCAAAAAAAAACTGGCTGTACTTTCAAAATGGTGGTCGTGTGTTAAAATAAACTGGTGCAAATGTTGTTTTTGTCATTTAACACAAAAACTAAAAAAAGATGGATAAACTTTCTGCACAAAAAACAAAGTGTATAAAATTTTCCACAATTTTGTTCCTATACAATATTTGGTTAGGAGTTGCCGTTCTCAAGATAAATGTCTGTAAATTATGCGCTATCCAATCTGGGATCAAATTTTCAGTATGGCGCAGCGCAACAGTGGACAATGCACGTACAGTTAGGGTGGGCTCCCGTAGTATTACTTTTTAGTATGGTCAATCTGTCATTTGATCCACGAATAATTTCTACAAGAGATTTTCTTTTTTTATTCTATAGAGGGGCTTGCCCCAATTATTAATTGATGTTTTCCACAAAAATATTGTATCCGCTACGACCGCTATGTTGAAAAAATGTCAGTCAAAATAGGTTTTCTCAGTTATCTCCTTTCCTGTTAGTTCTTCCCTAAAATTAGGTATTACCAATACTGTAGAAAATGAAAAAAGCTACGACTTTTCTTTAAACTATTTTTCTCTATTATTAATATTTTACGATTTACAGCCGTCAGAATGGTGAAAATTTGTGCTTCGCTGAACATTTTTGCAATTATCTCTGTCCTCGTTGCTACTATGTAGTAATTGGCTATTATCAATATTGTAGATCATAAAATTCCCCAAATCTTTTGTTTACACAATTTTCTTCCACGGTTAATATTTGAAAAATTACGGCAGCTCGAAGTTTGAAAAAGATTCATGAATTTCGGAAAAATGTCTGCTCTGTTGTTTCGATACTTATTATTATACTCTTCGCAAATACAAAAACAAAGAATATGTTGCATTTGAGCGGCACATTTCTAAAACCAGAAATACCGCTTGTAGACAAAAAAATTTCATATCATTGTGTTAGTGAATGAATTCTGAAAATGTGTGTCTGTCTGTCCGTCCGTCACACTGCTTGTAAGCACGATAACTTAAGAAAGAAAAGTCCGATTGTGTTGAAAATTGGACAGTAAGTTAGTGTTGGCTAAAACTCGCCACCACCATATGGTGGTATAACAAAATTGCCCCTTATCCAGACGGGATTTTGTTTTCATAGTAAATTTACCGTCATTGCTTGTAAAAAACCGCTGCCCAAGGAATCACTACTTCCACGTCCAGATTTTTTATCCAAGTCACTCACAACGAAAAAATTTTGTATGTGGAAATAATTGTTTATGGAACTTGAATAATATAATATTTGAAATCCTCTACCCCAAAAACCTATAAAACGATACCCCAAATCGGTAGCGGGGTGGGGGTGGTGATTAGTGGGGTGGTAGTGGGGCTATAAGCTTGATGGAAAAAGTGGTAGTAGAGCTACCTGTAAAAAGTGTAATGTAGAAATACAAGGGGTTGTGGACCGACTGAAAGTCCACCAGAAAAAATGTGTTTCGCGTAATGTAGGACGTGTAGAAACAAATAAAATGAAGGTCCCTCCACTTCAGGAACAGTGTCCAATGTAAGTATAGTGTTATTTTATTTATAATTATAACTTCTTAGTAAGACAAAATATTAAGAGAACCTTTTTTTTTTTAATTTACTTATTTTACTTGTTATGTAAGGATTTGGAAATTAGTGAAATTAAGGAACACGTTACGTTCATTGGGAAATAGTTCCGAAACAATCATTTTGCCTCTGCAACATACGCAAAAGAAGGAGGAAAAAATCTTACTTTACCTTCTGACGTAAGATGGAACTCACTTGCCGACTGCTTAGAGGGTTTCGTTAAATCATGGCCAACATTTTTTAAAATCAGCGAGGGAACATAAAAATGAAATTGACAGCCTAGTAAGACAGAAAATTTCAAACATTTATTTAAAAAGAACTGCTGAAGAATACTTATCACTACTAAAACTTATATATGTTGCACTTGATAGGCTTCAAAGAAACGATGCAATTTTATGAGACGTCGTAGAACAATTTAAAATACTTGAGTAGCATTTTGACGAAACTGATATTACCTTAAGGCAAATGCAAACATACCGATACGATCAGTGTATCATCTCATACCATTTGCTAGCCTTCATTCTAGACCCTACGAAAACAAAGCATAATTAACAGAAAGTGAAAAGAGTCGTGCTTTAGAAGCCGCTAATGAATTATACCCCGAAAGTGGTTTACTACCACTGGCACTGATTATTAAATTTCTGTCAAAATCTGAGCCGAATTTTGCCGATATTATATTTCACGAAGAAATTCTTAAAAACACAAAACCCTTGGACTGGTGGAAATCCCAAAGAAATATTGATATTATTGGCAAATTATTCCCGATTATCAAGCAATTATTTTCTGCTGCAGCTAGTTCAGCCTCGGTTGAGAGAATATTTTCGACATTTGATTTGATTTATTCTAAGATTCAAAATCGTTTAGGGACCGAAAAAGCAGCTAAGTTAGTTTTTTTGTACAAACTTTACAATAATTAACCTAATTTAAAATGTTTGTTTTGGAGTAAATCATGTTTTATTTTCTTTTAGAGTTAGTTCTGTTTGATTTGTTTACTTTATGTTTCTGCTTTTATGTAGACACCTAATTTATAATGTAAAATGTACATTTAAGAAGGTAACTTTTGTTTTATATGTGTAACCTAACTGTCCTTTTCTTCTTTTTATTTGATTTTTTTTTTCAGTTTAATTTGTATCTAGCTTTTAAATAAACTGTACTTCTTATTTGAATTTTCTGAAGTTTGATTTACTTGGATTGTTGGGTTTACACAACTTGATTTAAGTCATGATTTAAATTTAAAAAATCAATTGATTTAAATCGTCGCAACCCTGCATTAAAGCCCTTATGTTATGAATACAGTCAAATATACCTAATATATTTGGTATTAGGTATTGATGGTCTTTTAATGACCAGTTCATTTTGATAAAAAAAACCGTTTTTTTTCCCAAAAAATAAAAACCCGGTTTTTATCCATCTCTGACTAATTTTATGGTAGAATTAGCAGGAAAGATAATTGAGAAAAACCTATTTTGACTCATTTTTTTAACATGGCAGCCGTAGTGGATACGATATTTTTGTGGAAAACATCAATTAACGATTGGGGCAAACCCCTCTATAGTATAAAAAAATAAAATCACTCGTAGGAATTATTCGTGGGTACGCCCCATTTTTTTTGTTCCACAGACTGTATAATTTATGCAAATCTATTTTTAGAGTTGAAAATGCAGAAATGCAGGGGGACCACGACACACAAGGAAACGAATCTTCATACGAAAAGGCCAGCGAAAACGAACTACGAATTTTCGAGGCCTTGGAAGAACGGGCTGACAACAGTAGCTTTTCTTCCACAAATTCCAGTATCATAAGACTTTTGTCCAGTACGCCGAATAAGATGAAAATGCCTCAAGTAAGTAGTCCAATACCAGAAGAAAGCAAGCTGGAAGAACATAACGAACAATTCATGAATAATTGTACTAAGCAAAGGGGAAACGTAGACAAGAAACTACAAGAGTTGAATGGCAAAAGTGATGTTTTACATGATTTTTTAAGGAGTTTGAGGAGAATAGGAGCCGGAAACAGAGGTGATTCTAAGAGACTGAGTAACGAATCCCAAGAGTCAGGTATGAAAATCATTCGGAAAATCACTACATAAATAATACATTAGGTAAATCAAAAAATCATTGAAGTGTATTGGAACAAATTTTAAACAGCAGTGAATGTGCAGAAACTTTTAATAACATTTTCATAACTGGTCCTAAAGATATCATCTATAATTTACCTCCCACTACTGACCATGAATTTATTGAATCCAGTTTTAAAAATGTAACAAACAGAAATACATTATTTTTGCGATCTCTCATTGAGGAAGATAGAATTAATCCATAAATTAAAAAACTCAAAGGCTTCGGGAACTGAGTAAATCTCTCTTTAGAACAGGGTATATATCCGGAGAGATTGAAAGTTGCATATGTAATACCTTTACACAAGAAAGGTGATTCTCATGTGGTTATTAAGTACAGAGGGATTACCTAGCTTATCAAAAATTTTTGAATCTTCAGTAAATATTCAATAAAATGTTATCTAATAATCTGCAAGGCTGAACAACATACAGTGCTCTTAGTGATTTCGTAGATGGTATTGCAAGTGCACTTGATAAATCTCAGATTGCACTGGAACTATTTGTAGATTTTACTAAGGCTTTTGACTGTGTCGATCACTTCATATTATTAACCAAATTAGTAAAATATGGTGTTCGGAGTATCGCTCATGGATGGTCCAAATCTTATTTAGTTATTCGTACTCGACAAGTTAAAATCAAAATTGCTGTATCCAGCCTATCTACTTGTCAGCTGTGGTATTCCACAAGGATCCATACTTGGACCTATATTATTTATTATATATATTAATATGTTAATCTAATATATAAAAATCTCGTGTCACAGTGTTTGTTATCGAACTCCTCCAAAACGACTTGACTGATTTTTATGAAATTTTTGGTGTATATTTGGTAGGTCTGAGAATAGGTCGTAGGCTATTTTTTATAATCCTAGGTGATAAGGGTGGCCCTATCCAGAAATTTTATTTTTATTTTTTGGACAAAAATTTATAATTTATATGGCAAAACAACATTTGCTGGGTCAGCTAGTCTATCTATAACATCCTCTATGCTTGATAGTCTATGTAATGAAGGCAAAAATAGTGTAAATATTTCGTGCAAAGACGAGGTTACATTGGCTAAATTGAATTATAATGAATCATTCAGAGAAGTTTTTCGATCTCTAACGTTAACCTCTGTGTATGTAAACAAAATAACGCACTTTGTTTATAAAAACAAACGTAAATATCTTTTTTTGAGTTTAATAATGCCAGCCATTTGACTGAAAACTACTTTTTCCCAGTCAAGACTTTTAGTACAGTACTTTTTAATAGATGGTGCCACCTACGTCATAACATAACCTTGAATTTTAAGTTTTTCAAGTTTATTCTCATTTTTAATGTTTGTATACGTATTTTTAGCTCCAAGCAAATATTTAAAAATTCACGTAAATAATTTTTCAATATTGTTGATTAATAAATGTACAGGTTATATTTCCAACCTGCAAAAAGAGTTTTATCTTATTAGGACAAAGTATTTAGAACTTCATAAGCATTACACTGAATTAAATTTTAGTTGAAAATACCGGAACCAGGCAGAAATTTTAATAATAGTTGCTTAATACTCTTAAATCATAAGAAACACATATTTTTGAGGTTAGCTGTGACATCATGCCACACTGCCTACCCTTCGCCCCACTTCAGCTTTAGCTTTACGGATGAAACTTTGTGATTGGTGTTGTCTCCTCTTAATAGTAATGTTTATTTTAAAAAATGTAAAAGGTAACAAATATAATTTTTCATTAGGGCTTAGAATAATATGATAGTAGTTGTACGGTACTATACTGTACTATTATGGTACTATTATTACTTCCACATTCAGTGGAAGTATAGTAACGCAAAAAAAAAAAATAAAAATTTTTATTGTTGAAATAGGCTTAGAATGTCATGAAACGTCGAGATTTTACGTTTGAGCAAAAAAAAATCTGTATTTTTTTTTGTGCGCACAATTACTCTGGAACCGTTTAAGATATTGACTTGAAATTTGCTACACGCATGTATTTTAACGAGATCTGGAACTAGATTATATTTTGATCTTATTCCGTTCAAGGGTTGGGCGCATAAATTGAGGTAAATGGGAGGGTAAAGAGGTAAATCAAGCAAGAGTCCATAAAATTGGTATTTAGTATATAAAAGAGAAGCTAAGGTCACAAAAAAATTTTTTGTATTAGCCACCCCCATTACCACCTCCACCCAAAGAACCAAAGGCTTCAATTTAAACATCTAACATTTTGATGCAGAATACTAAAGCAAGAGCTGGATTTAATATTCTGATTGTTTTTTCTGTTCTCACTTGATCTAACCCTACTCCCTTAAAGTTTGGATTTCGAGCTTGGACTGCTGTCTCTGGACTAAATAGTTCTTAGATCGTCTTAACGAAACGCCTGTCCTCCAATATTGGTCATCGTAGACTGTGAAATTATTTGTATAAAATATATTTTTCTCTTTTAGGCAACGAGAAGTCCCCAAAACTTACTCCAGACACGAGCTTTTCAGATGAGGAGAAGTGGTCAAGCAACACCGGAGGAGATACTTCTCAGTCTCAATCCCCTTCAAGTTTCTGTACCGAGTTCGACACTACATATAAAGGAGTCATGCCTACTAGAGTTGATGTAGCAGTAAACACCTCCTTTAGCGATAAAGAAGTTAGTAAAAAATGCGATAAATGTGTAAAGCTACGATTGAAGTTGGAGAAACTCGGAAAAAAAATACCGGAAATTAAGGCGGAGAAAGCGAAGGTGTGGGATTATGCCAAGGACTTAGAGAAAAAAAGGGATCAGCTGAATAAGGAGATGCAACAGATGAAGAAAAAATACGAAAACGAGTTGTCTGAGTTGAGGGACGAGTTTAACAGCGAGACGAAAAAATATGCTAAGGACAAGATGCTTTACGACATGTAAGCGACAAATTTCTTATCTTAAAAAATATGGTACTCCGATGTTTCTGAACGGCAGTTGCTGAAAGCCTTAAAACACACAGATTAATAATCATTTTGAATCAGAGTGTGACAGTAAGCAAAAATAATAATAGTTAAACCTGGTGCACAAATTTAAGGTGCTAACAAAACAATGTCTAACATATACTGTAGCGGATCTGGCGACAAAAAAAAGGAGTTTTGAAACCAACTTTTTAAAAAAATTTTTTTTTTACAATTCGGTTACATCTTTCTCGTTTATCATGTTATCAAGTTAGTTCAGCTTAATCATATGAGGTAGGGCAGGAAAATACCCAAAAACACATTTTTTCACCATAACTTTGTTATTATTGACTTAACAAAAAAAAAGTTAAATTAAAAATTGAAGACCTCGCGGAAGCGCATAATCTGGTAAAATTTTCTTCAAATCGGACGGTAACTTTTCGTGAAATTGTTTTTTTAAAATACACGTTTTTTTCCCGCAACACTAATATAAAAAAAAGTAATTCCTTAATTTTTTTCACGAAAAAAGGGAGTTAGGTGGCTGAGATTTTTTTGAGGTAGGTGAAATAGATAAGAATTGATGGAGCCGGAGGATGGAGGTGGTGGGCCAATTAGGGAAGGGGGAGGAGGTAGAGAAAGGAAAATTATTCAAACCCCCGTACTTTTTTCCCTGTCGTGCGATTTTGAAAAACCAAAATGGAATTTGTTCGCTGTTATCTCTAGTATTTGATTGATTGATTTTTTAAATTTTTTTCAAATAAACAAATTTGTGGGAGGGGAAAAAATGCATTTTTCTTACATAGAAAAGGGTTCAGAGGAGAAACTTTTTTACAGGTAAGTGAGGATCTTTTTATCTTAATTTAAAAAAAAAAAATCGATGTCTAAGCAATAGGAAGGGAGGGAAGGGGCATAATGCGTTTGCGATAGTAAACATACATTTGCGAGGTGGTTTTCCAATTTCTTAAAGCTATTATCCACTTACTGCGACATTTTTTTGTCTTTAGACACTGAATAATAACTTTTACTCTTACATATTACCTGTATAGAACGTTTATTATCTTTTGAAAAACATTAACAGGTAAACAATCCGAAAAATATGTAGTTGTTTTCCTCACTTAACGAGTTGTCTTGAACGGAAAAGATAAATGTATGAAATTCAAAGCAAAATAGCATGTTATTACTTTAAAATGGTAAACAACCCAAATTTGGAAAAGATAAAGGCCACAAGACAAGCATAAACTATATAGATTAGGTATTTCATTCTCTCGTTATCGCCCCTCCTTTCCTATAAATGGTTAACAATGGGAACTAGATGGTGAAATTTACTCCATGGCTACTTCGTAGTAGCCGGGCATGGTGAAAGCAGGTAGCGGTAACATCATTAACACTAATAAATGTTACTAACATGATCCACGACTTTAAACGGATAGTAAAGGTCCCAGAACATCGCGGCCACTATCAAAGCTACTTGAAAGTGGTTGCAACTTCGAAGGTCGTCCCACTGGTAACTAGGGCGTCCCCATACACCGGAAAAACTACGTAGAAGTCACATAACTCTAAAGTAACCGCTAGTAGTAAAAACTACGAGCCAGTGACTACGGATATGTCAAATGAAGTTATTTACACATCAAAGTCGTACATTTAGTGACGGATTCGTAGTGGTTACTCATTCGAAGTTCCCATCTCAGTTACTGTTACTTTGGTGCTAGTTGGGTTCTTAATGTTTCTTCAATCATTGTACTGAACTGCTTATTTAACTGGGTTATGTGTTCTGGATCTTTCCACTACATTCCAGCAAATTCTAAACGTTCCAGAGGATGTCTGTAATCTTCTAGATTTTTCTACATGTCTCTGGAGGGTTGAAACATAACAATAATTTGTTTATAACAAAATCGATCGGTAAATAAAAAGTTATTATTCATTTAAAATTTAAAAAATTGTTTTCTGATTTTTTTAAATTTGTAATTGAGTAGAATCTTTTTTAAATGCTATTTCCTATCATTTATTTATATATTTAACTAATATATATTTCATAACAATATAATATTAAAATGTAGACATGATTTTCAAATAGTGACATTATATTAGCAATATTATCGCTTTCGGAAATGGGGTATGGTGGTGTAATAGGTAGAAAAAATGGTGTAATAGTAGAATTATATTGAAATCCAAGGATCGCAAGTTTAAAACACAGGCAGGTTATTATAGATGTACTTGTTCCTTTTACTTTTTTTATGCTGACGAGTGTTTTATCAAATAAGTCGTCTATAAGATTTAAAATGTTCAAAAATTAACATTTCTAAAAAACTGGGAAGAGTATTCTAAAGAATGTGCAACAATTATCTAAAAAGCTAAACAAATCGGCGAGGAGCATGATTTTTCCTCTAGTTTTTTAAGTTTTTAATTTATCAACCATGAAGGGGTGACACTTTTAGAGATTGAAGAGGGAATATATGCAAAACTTATTTAATGATAAAGAGATCATAAAGAACGTGGAAGTCTAATAGCAATAAATTGCAGTACCGGGCCAACAATCACTGATTTGCAATTTGTTCGAAAATGCTAATGCTAGAAAAAAGTTTCAGATAAAAAAGTTATGCCAATCTTTTGTCTTCATGTGCACTTGATATACTTGGTATCTATTTCGAAAGATAAAAAAGTTTCCCACATGTTACATTTGAGAATGCAAATTTTCGACACAGCCTTAGAAAAAAAGTAATGATTTCTACACTTATTAAAATTTGACCTAACACATTTTATTAACAAATATATAGTGATAACACAATAAAAATTTGAGAGTAATTCATTGTGCCGTTTTTGAGTTAGAGCGAGTTAAACGGAAAAATAATTGTTTTATATATTCAATAGACACCTAAAACTAGAGAAATGGGCTGCGTAAACTCGTGACGGCGTTAAATAATTATTTATAATAAGTTTAATATTTGATAAGAGTACATTGTTAAAATATTAAGATGAAAAAAGATTTATATCAAGGTCCGAAGTCCCTACCCCTTTCCCTTAACCCTTTATTCCCGCAAACGCATTATGCCCCATCCCTTCCTTCCTATTGCTTAGATTGCGTTAATTTTTTTTTAAATAAAGATAAAAAGATCCCCACTTACCTGTAAAAAAGTTTCTCCTCTGAATCCTTTCCTACGTAAAAAAACGCATTTGAAAAAAAATGCAAAAGTTTTTCCCCTCCCACAAATTTGTTTATTTGAAAAAATAAAAAAAAATAATCAGTCAAATACTAGAGATAACACCGAACAAATTCCATTTTGGTTTTTCAAAATCCCACGACAGGGAAAAAAGTTTGGGGGTGTTGAATAATTTTCCTTTCCTTACCTCCTCCCCCTCCCCTAATTGGCCCACCACCTCCATCCTCCGGCTCCATCAATTCTTATCTATTTCACCGACCTCAAAAAAATCTCAGCCCCCTAACTCCTCTTTTTCGTGAAAAAACTAAGTAGCCTTTTATTTTAAAAAAGCAATTTCATGAAAAGTTACCGTCCGATTTGAGAAAAATGTTACCAGATTGTGCGCTTCCTCGAGGTCTTCAATTTTTAATTTAACTTTTTTTTCGTCAAGTCAATAATAACAAAGTTATCGTGAAAAGTGTTTTTGCGAATTCCTGCCTCACCTCGTGTGATTAAGCTGAACTAACTTGATAACATGATAAAAGGGAACACGTGTAACCGAATTGTCAAAAAAAAAATTAAAAAAAAGTTGGTTTCATTTCAAAACCAGATCCGCTCTGCTAATATAACTAATACAAATATCACTGTATTTTTCTTTTTACGACTACAGCTTCATAGTTGTTCGAAAACAAAGGTCTCTGCAAATTTTCAACTTACCGACTTTCATTCCGAGGTTTAGCCTTTATTTCACCCTATTTGACTGCATTATATATATTTTTGTTCAGTTATTTATCAAGTTTAGAATAATTTTAGGTGGCTCACAAGTCACAACACACTAGATTAAAAATTAAAATTAGCTGTAAAATTTTTTATTTTCCTAAATTATATCAACTCAAGTTTACTTAAGCACATCAACAGTACTTGATAAACAAAACTGGTTTCTGCTTAATACACAATCCTTTTAGGTACTTAAAAGATTCACAGAATCGTCCGAGCAGAAAAGAGAGAGAAGAGTTGAGCGATTTAAAAAAGGAACTAATAGAAATTAAAGAGTTGATGAAACTGAAAGACACAAAGAACGGCTCTACCCAAGCTCGCCTCCGAAATCAAGTAAAACAATTGGAGAGAGAAAACAGTGAGTTCAGGATAAATATAGAAAAATTACAAAAGGAAAATGCAAAGTTGACCGCTTCCCATAAAATTAGAAAACCATCCGAGGTAAAAATGTTACATGAAATCAACAAGAACTTAACTAAACTCACAGAAGAGACGTTGAGGCACAACCTAAGTAAATCTGAAAAAAGTATTATATCGAATAGCGAAGAACTATCAAAGCTTACAAGAACGTCGAAGGACACATTTACTGATATTAAAGAGATAGAATCTTCACCGCCCAAGGTAAGTCTATCTTCAATCATCGAAGCAAATGGTAATTTGCCTAATTCTAGGTGAAGAAAAAACAGGAGTCTTCTTTCAAAAATAAGTACTCAGTAGATGTTACAAGCAGCGATGAAGCAAATGGACATAATATGACAGCTTTCACTAATTTATCTTTGGAAAAGCATTATGAAAACGTCTTCGGACAGGTGTCTAGTCCTCGATCCAGTAATGACAGCCCGAATGATTCAAAGCGAGGTGAGTAGCCTTCAAAATTCGCCGAATCGACTACAAACCTCTTTTTTTTGTTGCTATCTATTTTTGAAGTTTGATTGGACTCTTATTGAAATATCAATTTAGCTTAATTTATTATCAGAGCCCAGATTGCAGCAGTAAATTCTAGAGATGGCTTTTCACGTTTTAATACGTAGAGTGCCGCCATGAGAAGTCAATTTAACAGTACCTACTGGCCGGATTTTTTTTTGCAAATAATAGTTTAAAATGATCATGGATAATACAAACCACGACCAGATGCATCGAAATTCACTTATATTATAAAAAAAAAACACAATTAATCAATAAAATAAGTTACAGTCACACCAGAGCATCAATAATATTTAGTATTTATCTTTTGACAATGGTGGACAACACTGACCACCAGAATGGAAACCAAGTATAGAGAAATATTGCTAAAAGTATTCTAAGTCACTTCCTATATATTCAGTGTAGCTTCGGTGGACCTCCGCTGACTACCTCGGCCTGAACAGTAAACATGTCTGGTGGACAACGTTAGTCCACCGCGGCAGGTATGGAAAAATTATTTGCTCTCAAATGGTGGACACTGTTGACCTGCCACAGCACTTTACATGTTAAGTATGCGCCAGTTACGTCTGTCAATGTTGACCGACATCTCTCACAGTATGAATGGATTTTTAAGGAAAGGTGTCAGAGTTTAATTTCAAAACATTTGGAACGTATATTAGTATTAATATACTTGTGATTAGTAGTTAAAAATACATGTGTGTGTGTATGTGTGTTAATCCACCAATATTTCCAACCCTGTTTGAGAGAGTGTTTATAATAATTTAATTGTATAACTTTGGACGTTATGAGATTCCCAAAAAAAACTACAAGGTGAGATATTGTATCACTTATTGATTATATTTATGATAGATAGATGTTTTTTGGAAAAGGACCAATCGGCATAATTTTTTTTGCAAATTGTTTATTGAGGTCTAAGAAACATTCGTAAAAAGAAAAAACATTCAAGTGGTGACGATAATATAAGTAATATTATGTTAAAAAAGATTAGTTTTTTATACTCCAACGTCTAACCTACATAGCAAATGAATCTTTAAGATAAAGTGTCTTTCTTGAAAGATTAAAGATGGCTGTCGTGAAACCTATATATAAGAAAGGTGATTACCATTTAATAGAAAATCACAGTCCGATAAGTATGTTATTGTCTTTTTCTAAGTTTATTGAAATTGTCATGTGTCGTAGATTAACACCTTTCCTTGAAGTAAACCACATACAACAACAGCTACCTTTGACTTTGTAAAAAGAATACTAAATTGTCTAAACGATGGACACATTGCATTTGGGGTATTCTTAGATCTCTCGAAAGCTTTCGACTGACTGAACCATAAAATACTTCTAAATATGCTGGAACAATTAGGGATACAAGGTACGGCATACAACTGGTTCAATTCCGACGTGAATGAGAGATATCAGAAAGTTTGCATTAGATCAGATATGTAAAATATCATTAGGTGTACCTCAGGGCAGAGTGCTTGGTCCAATTCTTTTCTTATTGTACATACATGATTTACAAAAATATCTAAATGATGACTCACTTTTTATAACTATTTATATGATGTTAACATTTTAATTTTTGAAAAAAATTATGAAAACATTCAGATTAAAGCAACACATGTGATGCATAATATATACGAATAGAGTTATCAAAACTCATTAATAAATAATAATGAGAAAACAAAATTCCTATTTAAACATCCTAGGAATAAAACTGGATATCCTAGCAAAATAGATATTAATAATGTACACTTGCTTTCAAAACTTTTGCGTACACCTATTTTTCGCTGGTTGTAATTAATGAACTCTGACATTTGAAATTTTGAATAAATGCCTCGAGTGACAGAGCAAGACAAAGTTTTGATGCTTTCTAAATTAGATGTGGTGGTCCATAAGAAGGGTTGCTACTCATTATGGACTAGATAAAAGCACTGTTCTACGAGTTTTAGTATAGTTGTATTTATTTTTATGTTCGTTTTAATTAAATTTTAATTAAACGTCAATGTCATCTTTAAGCTTATCTCAAAATTATCCGTTCACACAGCTAAAATTTTGCAAAATCGTTGTTACTTAATTTTGAATGTGTACGCGAAAGTTTTGAAAGCAAGTGTAAATATTAATTTTTCTGAAAACACAAAATTTTTAGGTGTCACTATTGATGCTCTGCAGTAGAATTAGCACAATCCGCTATTCACTGAAAGATCTGAAAAAAGTAGTAAACCACAATATCCTTCTTACTGCATATTATGGACAGTTGTATGGTGCAATGTCATATGGTATCATTTTTTTGGGGTGGATCACACATTCAAGAGGTATTCATAATTCAAAAGAGAGCGTTGAGAATCCTAGCCAATCTAAAGGTTGGTGAGTCATGTCGTGGACATTTTAAAACGCTAAAACTGCTGCAGCTCTTTTTATTTATGAATGCTTCTGTTTCCTCTTCAAACACACGAAATAATTTATCGAGCATGTTCGAGATCATAAATATGAAACAAGACAAAAAAATGGTCTTTCTTACCCGATACATAACACCACAATGAGCAAAATGCATAAATTTTTTTGACATCACCGAATAATAGATCACTAAAAAGCGTTATTTTCTATGTATTTTTTATTTTTTTTTTATCGGAATTAAAGAATAAAAAAATAATTTAGTTTCGCTGAGAATTTAGACACGTTCAAACGAAGCAAGTTTCCCGCCATTTGCGTGTGACGTCATCCGGCATTTAGCATTGGCAATGTTTATTAGTATTATTTTCAACAGATATTTAATCTATGTACTTAGTGGTGGCAAACTATTTAATATAAAAAAGTTATATAATCTGAGACGAAAAACAATAGTTAATGTTGATAAAAATATTAAAATAATGCATTATGTTTACATATTCTGAGGTTAGGTATCTAAATCTAACTGCAGTAAAAGGATAAAAGTGAGCGTAAACAAATTTATTGTTACGAACAATGAATGATGCATCCTTGTCGCTTTTCCACCTCCAATTTCTGCACTGATATAATCGGTATTATTACCAAAAAATTGCTCATCATAAACACGTCGATTTTCGGCAAATTGTCACTTTGAGCTTGCACAAAGTCGTTGTTCGTCATTTTTACCACTTAGATAAATTAATACACTAATAATTTTTACAAAAATAAACAAATCGATATTTAAAGGTCAGCAGACTAAAATTTAACATTTAATTAACACACAATTTAATATTTCAGCACTAGCAGATGTAAACTGTCAAAGCTATCAAACTTGTCACTTGTCTCCGTACTTTTCTAAATTTACCGCTGGGTGGATAAAATACGAAGCTGATTGGCTGTGTTTTTCAAATTAGCCAATCATATAATGTTATTTCTTACTGATGCGCTCCACCGGTGAATTTAGAAATCTGCGGTCTATGGATGAAACTAAAACGTTATGCCAGATGACATCAGTACCGTTTATAGTCACGTGGTTTTGTTCCGATAAAATTTGAATTTTAAAATGATTTTTTTTTACAAAATAACTGTTTTTATAGTTTCCTTTTATTATAAACGGCTTATATAATATGTATAATGAAAAAATAATAAATTAATGCATTTTTAAAATTCATGCATCTTGCTCATTTTAGAAAAATGCTGTTATTGCAAATGCTTGCACTTTTATAACATGCTGCCAATTAAGATAATGGAAATAACTTCCATAAATATTTTCAAGACAAGATTTAAACAAATTTTAATATACGTAGAACCTTACACTTTGGAGGATGTGAATAAGGTGGCTTTCAGGCGATATGATAATCTTTCTTTGAACTAAGATCAGTATCTTAATTAACCAAATGTATATAATTTTTTAGTGTATTTGCTAGTTTTTAGACATGTACCAAACAAAATTGTAAAATTCTTGTCTCTGGTACGCAATAAATTCTATTCTATTCTATTCACTGTTCTTAGACACTATTCGGTAAAGTTCCAACGCAGATTTCCTTACAACTCTGTAAAAGTTTTTAATTCCATTCCGGATGACATGACATCAAGGCAACTTCCAACATTGTTTTAGTTTCTGGAATAAATTTATAACATTAATTTACAACCAACAAGATCTAACGTAATGGAATATTCACTTGTTTATTTAATAAGAGTTCATGTTTGTTATTAAAATAGTGATTTCTGTGTATTAACTTATTATTTCTGTGTATTAACTTATTATGGATGTATGAGCAACTCTGTTGATACCGCCATCTTCTATCATATATTCTCTTATTATCGCTGCAATACGGGCTCTGTAACATTGGTCTAGTACTTGAACTTTCACAAAAGATGTTTCTTCAATATTTTCATCTATACCAATAGGATGTATACGAGAGTGGTCCTTAGCTATACTTGACGATATTTTTTTCTTACACTTTCTTCGGGCTCACCCCCTAAAGTGGTTCCAGTTATATTTAAAAAATGAAGAATAGAAACACACTAACCTATGCCCCAAGGCAATTAAAATTCACCATCAGACGCAATTTTCATCTATTTTCAATAGTATCTCGTGAACTGTTCATTTCATCGAAATGTTATACATACATAATTGGAAGAAAATTTATTTTTATAAAATGTAATTTCTTTGCATTTTTTCGTACATTTAACAGTTGAATAGGAAAAATGAAGGTTTGCTTGGCATAAATAGGCACCAGAACATTCATGTTCTTGTAATGATCCTAAAGGAATTAGCAAAAAAAAAATGCCAGGATACACGTTTTGTGTCCCATGAATTAATCACTTCCCTTTATTGTAAGGGATGTCTTATAGCAACACGGTATCTGTTACGGTTGTCTGCTAGGCGTACGACCTCAACAAATTCTTTTTCATTGGTCGTTTTTTAACAACGATTCCCTGCGATATTGCCATCTGCTGCAGCTGAGGCCATTGGCTTAGACTAGATCATTGCTACAGTTTCGTTAACTCGCTAAAAACGGCACTAAACATCCATACTCTAGCCAGGAACCTCGAACCAGGAAACCCGTGGTCTCAATGCTAACAGGTAAGCACTGAACCACTGAACCACTTAGTCGGTTAAGTTTCATTCACCATTTGCCATCTGATTTTCCATAAACCATTAACCGTTTTTGTTTTCCTTTTTGGTTGACATGGCCAAAAACATCATAGGATAGAAAGTTCTCGTCAGTAGGGAGATATAGCGGACCTCCGAAGGGATTCCAATCCTGAAGCCGAATAAACCGCCGCACGATCCGAACAGCTACCGGCCCATATGTTTATTGAACACGATGAGCAAGGTGGCTGAGAGAGTCGTGCTGCGGCTCATCAACAGAAAAATTACCAAACACCGCTTACTACCGGTGAGTCAGTTCGGTTTTAGGGGAGGACATAGCACGTCACTGTCGCTGGTTAAAGTGGTACAGGATGTCATTGGCTCTTACAATAAGAAGCAGTGTACTGTAATGTTGCTACTAGATATTGAACGCGCCTTCGATACTGTGTGGCATAACGGGCTAGTTTATAAGCTCCAACAAGTTTGTAAGCTGCCCGGGTATTTGGTATCTCTGATTAAGAGCTACCTTTGGGATAGGCGAATAACAGTTAGGGTAAACAATGCCCTATCAACCCCGTATAGACTCTCGGCGGGAGTCCCTCAAGGAACTATCCTTTCACCTGTACTGTTTAATCTCTATATATCCGATATCCCCTCACATCCAACCACTAACCTACTACTATACGCAGACGATACGACAATCTACTCACATAGTTTTTACGGACAAACTGCAACACAGAAAGTACGTTACCACACAGACAAACTGCTGACCTACTACAAAAAATGGAAAATTAAAATCAATCACAATAAATCAGAAATTATTACATTTCACAGGAAATTCACGAATATAAAAACAATAACAAAACTAAAACTTGACGACCGACAAATAACCGAACATAAAACAGTAAAATTACTAGGACTAACACTAGACACTCGACTTACATTTGCACCCCACATCACAAACACCATAAACAGAGTCTATGCAGCTCTAACAAAACTATACCCGTTGGTCAACAGACGCAGCAAATTATCGATAAGTAATAAAATAAATCTATATAAAACCATATTTAGACCAATGTTAACCTACGCCTGCGTGGCCTGGAACACAATTTCAGACACGCAGTGCTTGCGGCTGCAACGAACACAAAATAAATTACTGCGACTGTTGACCAACTCACCGCGGTATATTACCATAGAAGCACTGCATGGACTCACGGGGGTACAAATGATACGACCATATATAGACGAAATCGCACAGAAATTCCTAACTTACAACGTAACCCAGTCTGAACTGACTCAAAACATAACATATATACGACAATATGACAACATAAAACATACGCATAAACTAATTCACGAACGTTTACCAATATATACAACGTTACGAGGGAACTGACTGTGACTAAAACCATACAACCCACGTGACAGACAAAACCCAACCCATCAACACCACAACTCCCAACCCACATTCCCTCAACCCTCTTTGACCTCCTGCCGAAATAAATACCCATCAAATTCAGGCACGCAAGTGTAACAAAATTTTTATCGATTGACTATCAGAAGTAGGGTTTTTGTAAATTTTCCCTACAAGATCATCTTATATGACAACAAAACAAAAACAAATAAAATTGAATTTAAGTGTGCATACACGTAAACAAAAATAATGCGTTTAAACTATGGAAAGATCGCTTAATGAAATATCAACTGCAGTGTTCACATTTCTCCTGCCGCAACACCTGGCTATTATGAGGTTTCGCGCGACTCATCGCGGTTGTAACCTCATAATAATATAAATATTGTACACCATATGTGAAATAAAATGACCTGTACATACTTATTTTAAAACAGCTAAATAAAGATATTTTAATGCTAATGCTAATGCTCCGAAGGGATTCAATGCTTCAATTGTCCGCAACTATGGTCACATATTACTGAATTCACCGGTTACAAGTTTTCACGGCGCTGCTAAAATCTTTCTATTTGGAGATTTTACTAATCAAATTATCAGCAGTAAATTGTCATTTCGCAGACAAGTTTTAAGTGAGTTTATTTCAATTTCAGAGAAGTTAAAAATGACAACTTGTAAAAGCGTTTTGCTATTATTTGCGAAATATTAATATTTTGGCAAAAAGTCTGGATATTAACGTGTAATAAACAACATTGTCCAACCTTATATTTGAGATAGAAATGTCTATGAAAAACATTTGAAAGTACAGCTAAAAAAGAAGAGAACTTTTGAGGAAAATTAGATAAACTCTCATTTTTTGGTCACATCAACCGAAGAGCGAACAATATAAAACAGTTGATATTTCAGGAAAACTAAATAGCAAAAAGCGAAGAGGCCGATCTGCTGAACGTTGTGCTGATATCAATAAGGAGCTGATGGGAAAAGCTTTGGAAAGGTTGTGCGGCACTGACAATGCCGGTGGTTTGGAAGTATGTCGGCGGACAGCCTTGGTTTTAGATTTGGGGGTTGTCTAGTTATATGTGGTGTGCATGTTTATGCGTGTTACTTCAGAGTTAGATTTGATGTAGATAACTGAAAACAGATTTGTTTTATTTCAAGCAATACGAATTTGAGAAGATCAGTTTGAGGTCGTTTGGAAACGACGTAGAAAATGAGCAAATAATGTTTAAAACCCAAATTACACCATGAAAATTTGAGAGGCTCATTTTATATGGCCAGTAGTGTACAAAATTTCGATTGTAAGATATTATTGAGAAGCCATTTCGAATAATTCATGAAACATCTGCTAAGACATCAATAGTGAGAATATGAATGTTCTAGTACCTGTTTATGCCAATCAAAACTCCATTATTTCGAAAAGTATTAATTGTACGAGAAAAATACAAATAAATGAAGCTGTAGAAAATGAAATTTTCATTCGATTAAAAACGTAGGAAATTTCGATATGATGAATCGGTAACGAGATACTTTTGAAAATAGGTGAAAATTGCGTATTTTAGTAACTTTTAATGGTCTTGGACACAGGTTAGCGTTATCCGATCAATTTGAAATTTTGTGTGGTTCATATTTTAAATAATTGGAACCACTTTCGTGAGTGAGACTGAAAAATCCAATGTCACAAAATAAGGACCACCTTATTGTATACCTCTTCTTTATTGCAGAGAGAACTGAAAGAGTGTTTGAGGATGGCTCAAGGGAAATTAAATACAGTAACGGCAACATTAAAACCATTTCACCCAATGGTAACTTAATACTCGTCAGGTACTATAACGGTGACGTGAAAGAAACAAACTTACTGGAAAACACTCTAAAGTACTATTACGCAGAAAATGCAACTTGGCACACACAATTTGCTGATGGGACGGAGCTGTTGGAGTATCCTAGGTGAGACAGTTTTAATATTTAGTTGGCACGACTTTAATTAACTTATTTTCAGTGGGCAGAAAGAGAGAAAATATAAAGATGGTAAAAAGGAGATTATGTGCGTGGACGGTTCACACGTGACAAAAATGCCCGACGGTACTGAAGAAGTTCTCTATCCTGATGGGTCTAAAATAATAATACAAAATGTCGCTGGCGAAAAAATTTTGTTTCTACCAAATGGACAGAAAGAAGTACACACACAAGACCATAAGGTGAATTTTATTTATTACCATACCCCGGTTCAGAGGTAGTTATGACGTAAAACCAGAGTCGGCTTTCGACGATATGAACAATATGATAGCAACGGTTTCGTTACGTAATTTTTAATCGGGCTAGAACTTTCATAATCTGTCCCTTGTGGCATAATAATAAGATAATCGGAAGTCTGGCAACCATCCGGAGGTGGCTTTTGTGCCCCTAGATTTTTAAAGGGTGAATCAAAATCAATAAAATCACATTATTATAATCAGTCTGGCACTTGGGATATCAAAGTTGAAAATATTTCAAGTGAATAAAAAAAATCGCCAGACCGGTGGGTGGGTGGAAAGTGGGTGCAAGAGGGGGATGAAGTGGCGCACAAAACTGCACTATTTACAGTAAAATAATCAGGTTGGGTTTGATTGATTATTCTAAAATACATCCCCACAAAGTAATCATCCCGATGCCAGATTGAAATTCCGGTGGAAACATCCCGCCAGACCCGCAAAACCTCCCCATGAGTGAGACCGTCTTATGCGAGCGCGTGAGTGCCGTCTTATGAAGACTTCCTAATACAGGGCATACAGGAACCATAATTGTTACTGTGGATTATTTATTCATTTGCAAAATGTTTTTAATAACATTTAATATTTGTATATATTATTTTACATTGTAGCTTGCTTCAAGTGTAATGAATTTTTGTGAAATTATTGAGAAATTGTCTTTAGCTTGGAGAAACACCCACTGCTAGTATTTTATACCTGGAATGGCCGCAAAATGGGTCGATCGGGGACCCTTGTCACGTTACTAGAGGTTAAAAGCTGCCGGCGGCTCCGTCAAAAATGTCAGTTATAATAGTTATTTTGTGGAATAGGCGGGGGGAGCACCCCGCACCCTTTTCTTTGTCTGTGACGCTAATACTACCTGCGGTGCTGATAATTATTAAGAGGGGACAATGCCAATCACAAAGTTTCATCGGTAAAGCTAAAGCTGAAGTGTGGCTATTATAGGGCATCTGCACGTGATGTCACAACTAACCTCAAAAATATGTGTTTCTTAAAATTTAAGAGTTTTACGCAGCTGTTATTAAAATTTTTGCCTGGTTCCCGTATTTTCAACTAAAATCTAGTTCAGTGTAATGTTTATAAAGTTCTAAATACTTTGTCCTAATAAAATAGGATTCTTTTTACAGGTTGGAAATCTAACCTGTAATAAAATTAATAAAAATAAATTAATAAAAACAGACTGCTAGTCTGTTTTTATTAATCAACAACCTGTAATTAGCAGTCTGTTTTTATTAACCCTTTAAGGACGGTTGCCGTATATTAACGGCTTTCCTGATTTTGACCCACCGCCGACTGCCGTATATATACGTTAAAGGTTATTTTTGCTCTCGGGACGGCCGCCGTTTAAATGCACTTAATTTTAAAAATTGCAGCCTCGAGGAATGGTTGCCGTAGTTAAACGGCTCATTCAAACTTCTTCACCAGACGAATGCTTTATAAAAACGGCACTTCTGCGCGACCAGATGCCGTACATAAACGGCGCATGTATTGTCGGAATGTTGAATAAAACTTTGTTTATTTTGTGTTGTTTTTGACAATTAACAAAAGTAATATAATAAATGAAACTTATAAAATGGCATTTAAATATGGTACTAAATGCATTCGCACTTACAAAAAAGACGCCGTATATATACGGCAACCGTCCCTACGCCACTCAAAATGGAGCCGTCTGGTATTTAGGTTTATAAAATAAGGAGCCGTACTTGAAGGGTTAATCAACAATATTGAAAAATTATTTACGTGAATTTTTAAATATTTGCTTGGAACCAGTACGGCTTAAAGCTAAAAATGCGTATACAAACATTAAAAATGAGAATAAACTTGGAAAACTTAAAATTTAAGGTTATGTTGGTTACATGATGCAGATGCCCTATTGTAGTGCTGTACGTGGCACCATTTATTAAAAAGCACTCCACTAAAAATCTTGACTGGGAAAAAGCAGTTTTTAGCCAAACGGCTGGCGTTATTAAACTGAAAAAAAGATATTCTTATAGGTAAATGAATACTACACTTCTATTGAAGAACGTTTTTAGCTAAAACTTGTTTATTAGGAAGATCTCTCTTCACATTGCCTAATAAACAAGTTTTAGCTAAAAATGTTCTTCAATAGAAGATATCTTTTTTTTCAGTTTAATAACATGAGCCAGTTCGCTAAAAAATCAGTCACTAAAAGTCACTTTATTTTTAATATATCTCTAAATGTCACTTTTTCCATGAAAAAAGGTCATTAAAAGTCACTTTTTATTATCAAGACACATAGCTGTGATTCAGAAAGCAAAAACAGGTCATAAAAGCTACCAAAACTATTTAACAGAAGAAAGAAAAAAATAGAAAATGAAGAAAAAAAAGGAGGAGCAAATGTTCTTAAACAGATTACAAGAAGGAAAAAACAATTGATGTTTTAGAAGAAACAATTCGCGAAAATAAAACAAATGAACCCAATAGGGATTTACCTTCGATACACACAAATTCACCAATATGTGACAGCGATTTATATATCATGACAAATTTCCACTGTTACTTTACTATATAAACTTTTCCTTATATCTGAATTCCTTTGTATCGAAGGTAAATCCCTATTGAGTTCATTTGTTATATTTTCGCGAATTAATTCAATCAAACAAGAAGAAGAAAAGCAAAACAAACATTTGGATATACTACTTAAAGAAGCCACTAGTCGATTAGAAAAGGCTATTAAAAATGGAGATTTGAATGAAGCTCGGATAGCCCAGTGTTTACTGGACGGCTATAATAAAACAAAAAATTCTCAAGAAACGAAAGCAAAAAGTACAGTATCATTAGAAACAAAACTTAACAAACGAAAGAATTATTTCTAACTTCTTAGATAAAAAAACAAAAACGTTCTAAGAAATAGGTTTTTATATTGTTCAGTATATATATTGTATCTGCATTTTTTATAAATTCCATTAGATATTTGTGTTTAAATTATTTCATCTTTATTATTTTATGGGTACTACTGCTAGTGCGTTTACCTTTTTTTTCATACTGTTAAAGATATTAACATAAAATAAAATGTTATCTAGAAATGGGGAATTTCAGTTCAGTCTATAAATATTTAAAAACAAGTATTAATATGAAAATATAATATATTCAGAACTTACCAGTAATATTTTAAACAAATATTTTCAGTTCGTTGTATTTTTTAAAGCCCCATAAGTTTTGGTCTGAAAAACTCACTAAACGTTTTGTGACATAGACAAACGTAGCAGAGAATTTCTTTGATTTACCAGTGACGCTTACAAATACTGCGTAATTGTATCTACTTTCATGTTATTTTCTGCCATAGACTGACACTTGTCGCTGTCAAATACTAAACTTTAACATTTTTTTTCACGTTTATTGTGCTTGAAAAAATACGGGTCTCTTCTTTTAATCTAAAGAGCTCATTTTTGAATTAAAAAAAAAGTGCTGAAATTCCCGATTACATTACATTTTTATATCTGTAGTAGAAATTTTTAGATCATTATAATGTCTAATATGATCACTATTAGGTCACTAAAATTTTCAGCAATAGGTCACTATATAACTAAAATAAATAGAATTTTGACTGGAAGCCTTGAAAAATGCTTTTTGCTGGAAATTTTTTTTAGTACAATGCTGTTGGAGTCACTTCGATATAATTAAAAATGATCACAAAAATAATTACATTTACAGGGTGTCCCAGAATTGAGTTCCCGGACGGGAACCTGTGATTCCTGAGTTCATATTGGGCCTATTTAACCCAACTTACCTTAGTTCAAAAATGCATCCCTGAGGAAGTACATCCTCTTAAAGTGAGACAGAAAAAAAAAGTTTTTTCCAATAACTTCCGTTGTATGGAAGATAAAATTTTCAAATTTTGATGAGAGCTGTAGCTCTATAAGTACTCTATGTAAACTTGATAACAACCAAATATCTTTTGTTTCTCAATTTTTTTTCATAATAATTAATATTTGACTGGCCGTAATTTTTTAATCACCCTGTAAAATTACGTATTACTTGAACATTTTTACACAGCATTAAAAGGGCTGCAAAAAAGGTACTCTTAAAAATTTTTGTAATATCAATCAAAACACAAGAAATTGTTTTTTCCTCTATCTGTATTTAACATTTATTTACAATTCTAGTATAAAATTTTGTAATAATGGAAAAGCAGTTTACTTAAAAAAAAATTACATTATACAATACAATACAAAATATACTTTATTGTCAGAAGAAAAAATTTTCTCATAGACAAAGCATAGAAAACATGTTAATAAACTACATAAAAATGTAAACATACAGAACACAAAATATATTCAAATTAATCACAAAGTGAAATATGAAATAAGGAAGATGTAAATAAATAAATTCATAAAAAATTTTCAGTAGGTACACAAATCAATTCTCTTCATCAATGACGAGCGAATTCGTTGGAAAATATGCAAAATTTCTCTAAATTCATCGCACGCGTTCTGTACACGTTGCCAAAGTTGCCCCCTAGTGTCAGTTGGAACAGAGTATACAGTGGTTTTTAAATAACCAAATACAAAAATAGCAAATATTCCGTGTCTTGTGAATGTTGCTTCATCGTTGCTGGTAGATTACCGAAATTAATCTTATACTTGCTATTTTTTGACGTTACGAATTAATTAAGTTTTGTCATGAGACCGCGACAGGTTTTCTGTTTCACGAGCACTTATGACCTACAAAGAAAAAACGATAATTCTTGATTTTTGGTTGATATTACAAAAAATTTTAAAGGTATTGATTTGTGTACTGAAACAGGTGGACGCCACGTGGAGCATTTGTTATGAATGTAGTTTTTAAAATAAACAGTACTTTTCTGCTATTACAAAATTCTGTTCTAGAACTGTAAATAAATGTTAAATACAAATAGAAGAAAAAACGATAATTTCTTGTATTTTGATTGATATTACAAAAATTTTTAAGAATACCTTTTTTGCAGCCCTTTCAATGCTGTGTAAAAATGTTCAAGTATTCCGTAATTTTACAGGGTGATAAAAGTTACAACCAGTCAAATATTAATTATTATGAAAAAAAATTGAGAAACAAAAGATATTTGGTTGTTATCAAGTTTACATAGAGTACTTATAGAGATACAGCTCCCATCCAAATTTGAAAATTTTATCTTCCATACAACGGAAGTTATTGGAAAAAACGTTTTTTTTTCTGTCTCACTTTAAGAGAATGTACTTCCTCAGGAATGCATTTTTGGACTAAGGTAAGTTGGGTTAAATAGGCCCAATATGAACTCAGGAATCACAGGTTCCCGTCCGGGAACTCAATTCTGGGACACCCTGTATAACCGATGCGCACTCATTTCGTGTATTTAAAGCTTGGTCTCGATGTGTCTTGACCATTCAGGCGTGATTGTAAGTATAGAGCAACGATAAAGAAAGTACCAACGCCAAAACTAGACAATCAACACAACAGCTTTCTGTACTTTATTGGCTCATTTCCGCCCACTCCCCTCTGATTTGATCGCATTGCTCCCTCTTGATAATTAAATGGCAAAATAAAAATCAACTATTGGAAGCATTATACTCTTCGCCGATTTACTGAGCTTTTTATATAATTGTTACACATTCCATAGGATACTCTTCGCATTTTTCTTGCAAATAATGTTAAATTTTGGACATTCTAAATTTTGTGATACCAAAGTCGCGAAAAAAAAATGAATTAAAAAAAAAACAACCACCCTGTCAGGCTTTCGAACATAAGACTTTTTGGATTGCAAAGCAAAATTTTAGCCACTGAGCAGGGTTACCGTTTTCAATTAACCGTATTCTACCAACATTCCGATCAGAATCTACTAAAATCTACTAACCTAAAATTAAATTCTACTAAAAACTACCGCTATCTGGTGTCGGTCGAAAATTTTATGAAACATTTAATTCCTGCCTAGTGGAAACCTATAAATTAATGTTTGTGAGTTAACACCGCTACCGCTAGATGGAGCAGTATTACTTTTAACAAACAATAAAAATAAGAGGAGTAATGAAAACTAAACATTTATTCAAATAAAACAGAAAATAAAACATAAAATAAAATGAAACGTTTATAAAAATAAGAAGTAAACAAAAATATTAAAACATTTTGAACGAAAAATTCATACTTAAGTACCTTGTACTTATCAGGCGCGGATTTAGTAAATTCTTGAGAGGGGGGGGGGGGGGGTCGCCATTTAAACTAAATATATGATTTGACATCTATCGGAGAAAGACTGAACTTACCTAAATGACTGTAGCAGTTGTCTCTATAGATATTTGATTGAGGTCGGTGCTATTCGATAAGGTGTCACTTAGGTTACTAGCTTAAATTATCATAGATGGTGATAAAATATAGTTTCTAAACTGGTATTCAGAAAATCTACTAAAATCTACTAAAATTATTAATTCTACTAAAATTCTACTGCCCACCCTCATTTTTCTTGAAAATCTACTAATTTAGTAGGCAATCTACTGCAAACGGCAACACTGCCACTGAGCCATCACCAGTGATCGGAATTTGGTTGAGATTCCAGTGGCGCACATATAGGTATAAAATTTTACATAAAAAAATTGGAGTTAAGTTTGTTCTTCCTTACAAAATTAAATCAAAATGAAATGTAATACGAACCTACCTTATGAGTTTCTCATTTATTTTGGCATAATAGAACATATATACACATATTTCACAAATAAATTGTTATAAAACCCCACAGCACTTTCAAGTTTCAAAATTTATATTTTTATTGAGTATTCATAGTTTCAAAGTATATAGTAAGTATTTTTTCTAAATTGTCATGTGAAAGACGATTTTTTTTAACAGTAAATATCCACTTTAAGGTATAAAATGATCTTTCGCAATCCACAGAAGTGAGTGAAGCATATCTAAAGATATTCATAGGAACCTGATCAAGGAAGGCATCTGGTTCTGTTATAATTTTTTTACTAATGGCAAATACGACGGCCAAATCTGGATTTCTTCGTAAAACAGCAGCCCACTTTTTTGATATAACCACCAATTTCACCTGGAATTTCGTTAATTGTTTTTTGAACAGTGTCTAGCCTTTGAAATGTTTCTTCCAAGGATAAATTTGGACATTGAAGATTTTCTATAATTCTTGTGATTATTTGAAAATGATCGGAAATAAATTTTAAGTCATTTTTAATATTCGGAATATTCATTAAATTCTTTGCATGCGTAATCGCAGTAGCATCTTCATTTAAGGTTTCTACAACTTCTTTTAGTAAATTGAAATTACCATGGCAGTAGCATGCCGCATTGATCCAGGTTCCCCAACGTGTGATCACTGGTTTTGGAGGAAGCGGCAAATTAGGACATTTTTCTTGGAAATATTTTATCCTACTAGGAGCTTTTAGAAAAATCTTCTTCATATTAGCAATAAGTTCGTCAACATTTGTGGAAAAAGTCTCGTACTTTTTCGCATAAGCGGTATAATGCATGCGATAAACAAGTAACATGTAACACTTGCGGGTATTTCTTTTAAATTTTTTTTCCAGTACTTAACATATAGATAGATAGATATATAGATAATTTATTTCATGTGAGACAATTACAATTGTGTACACTCGTCAATAAAAAACATTGTAAAATTACATTCAAGGTAAAAAACATACAAAATTATAAGTATACAAACATTACAATATCATGATAAAATATATAATAATATAAGACAAGAAAGCAGAAAGTAATTAAGAAAATACTTCATGAACAGATAAAATATACATGTCAGTGCAATAAAATTGATAATTGAAAATTAGGAGACCTGATTATGAGATGTACCGAAATAATCAATAAATTCTTGGACCTTATAAAAAACATTTTCTTTCAGAAAACCTTTAACTTTTATCAAAAACCTTTTTTTTTCTAAATGCTTCCATTCATTTGGTAGCAGATTATATAATTTTACTGATAAATATCTGTAACTATTAATATTCCTTGATAAACGGAAATGTGGTGCAATTATAGGTTTATGCCTGGTATTATAACTATCTTGAAATTGATATTCATGGAGATGGTTTTGTGCATGAACAATGCATTCAAATATGTACTGATTAATAGAAGTAAGTATTCCTAGATGTTTAAATAAAGGTCTGCAGGTATCATTAAATTTGGAATTTGTAATGGTTCTTATGGCTCTTTTCTGTAATTTTAATATTTTGTAGGCATGTGGAGATCCCCCCCAAAGTATAATGCCATAGCACATTATGCTATGGAAAAGTGCATGATAAGCCATTACAATTACATTTTGATGAACCAGATAATTGAGATTTTTTAATAAATAGATACAACTAGACAATTTTTTGGACAAACAATCTATGTGAGCTTCCCAAGATAGCTTACTATCAAGAATGAGACCCAGGTATTTCACAGGCCCATTATTGTTGATGGAGACAGAAGGATTTAAATTGAAAATGAGAGTTTGAGTCTTTTCCTCATTTAACTTTAATTTGATATTATTGAAATAAACCTTGGCTTGAGACTGCATTTCTTCTGATTTTTGTTTAAGCTGTTTTAAATCATTTCCTACAGCGATTAAGGTAGTGTCATCAGCATATTCAATATGTTTATCAGTCAGGTGTAACGATATATCATTTAAATAAATTATGAATAGGACTGGTCCCAAGATGGATCCCTGGGGAACTCCATGTTTGAGAGGCTTTAGAGAAGACGAAGTAGTGCCGTCACTTACACACTGATACCTATTTGTGATGTAACTTTGAATAAAAGATTGAGCAGGTCCTCTAATACTATAGTTCTCTAATTTTATTAATAGTATATCCGTAGAAACACAATCAAAAGCTTTAGATAAGTCTAAATAGGATGCCATGGTCATATTTCCGTTTTCAAAATGGTCAGTAATAAATGTGATAATATCTATTAATGCCTTAGTAGTAGATTTTCCTTCTGTGTATCCATATTGACTACAATTAAGTAAATGTTTTGTATCCAAATACTTCATTAATCTAACCTTAAATGCTAACTCTAACAATTTGGACAGGATAGGTACAATTGAGATGGTCTGTAATTAGTTGTAAGATTTTCATTTCCTTTTTTAAAAACTGGAGTGACTTTTGATATTTTAAGGCATTCCGGAAAATTACCTTTTTCAAAACATAGGTTTATAAAATGTGTGATCTGTAGTAAAAGTTCTTCTTTTACTAGTTTGATCATATCGCTATTTAACCCATAATAGTCTTTACACTTAGATGTGCTTAATTTATCGATTAGGTTACTAACTTCTAGTACCGTTACTGGTTCAAGGTAAAAGGAGAACATAACTTGACTTTTTCTTAAATTACTTAAATATTCTAAGTTGCTTTGTTTTAATCCATTTAAAATTTCATCTGATATATTAACAAAAAAATTATTTAGCTCTTCAACTGAAATTTTGTGAGTGTGACTGGGCTTATTTTGATTTATAATTGACCAAGCTACTTTTTGTTTGTTACAAGCATTTGAAATGAGGTTAGTATTATAATTTATAGTTTCAGATTTTAGCGCTAACTTGTATTCTTTTTTAAACTGATTATAAGTTTTTTTAAAATTATCGTTAAACTTACTGAAGTCATGTAACATTACCAGGTTATTTTTCATTATTTTAATTCGTTGACTGTACTTAATTTTTTTATTGTGTCTTTTTTTACCCCGTTTAAGTGGAAAGGAATTATCAAAAGCCTTTGTTATGTTGTGTATTAAGATTTCTGACATTAGATTAACATCATTAGTTGTAAAAAAATTAGACCAGTCTGAATTTGAAATTGCTAATTTATAATTTTCCTTAGTAAAATTATTGATTAGTCTGTAATTTTGATGTTCAATTTCAGTATAAAACATAGTGGAGTCAAAATAGTGAAAACACAAACTCTCATGATCAGATAAACAAGGATTATATACTTCTGTCTCATATAAATTGGAGTCTATGTTGGAGAAAATATTATCTATTCTTGATGCAGATTTTTTTGTAACCCTAGTGAAATCACTTATACCTTCATACATACCAAAAGAAATAAAGATATTTGTTAGAGCTTGAGAATTTCTTGATTCCTTAGTAAAATCCACATTAAAGTCTGCACAAAACATAATTTTTTTATCTAATGATATTTTGTCCAAAAACATTGTCAGATTGTTATTGAAAATTTCAAAATCCCCTGCAGGAGATCGATAACAGCAGCATATAATTAACTTAGACTTAACTAATTCAATAGCACACATCTCAAAATGCTTGTCCATACACAGCCTATTTGCCCATTGATATGTCTTATATTCTAAACCATCTTTGACATAGATAGCTACGCCTCCATGAATATGATTTGATCTTGTATAATGGCTGGCCAGAACATAGCTATTTAAGTGAACATGTTTAATTTGTTCTTCATTACACCATACTTCACTGAAACAAATAATATCATACTTGTTTTCTGAAAATAATTGGTTAAGCTCCAATAATTTATTATGTAGACACTGAATGTTAATATAGAATATTGACAACTTATGTTTATTTTTAGAAAAAGGCGAATAGCCCCTAGGTACATCATTATTTGTAAAGTTTCTTTCACTTGATATTACTTGGCTACGTCTAAAAAAGATTCTGGTCTTTCTTCATTTTCGTTGGAAATAATATTTCTTGTATTGTGTTTTACAAAATGCCGATTAAAATCAAATCTTCTATAATTCACTCCGATTGGCCAAAAGGACGTTTTGTAAAAATCATCTTTATATTTAAAATCTGCGGCAACCATATAGGATTTCAACTTTCTTTGTTCCTTTAAATCTTTGACAATAAAATTCTCATCTTCATCCCCTGTCTTTTTCTTCAAAAAGTTTGTAATGTCTTCTTCTGTGGTTTCCTGTGCTACTTTGTATATATACATCCACACCTTTGGTCTTATTCCCTTAAAATTATTTTCTTTGTCTTCTGATTGGCCTATGTTTCTTTTATATCTATTTCTTCTTTGAACAAATTGCCAGTTATTTTCATTATTTTGTTGTGTAGTAATTGTTTCTTTATTATTATTACATTCATTTGCTAGATTTATTATATCATTCATTATGTTTAACTGCTTATCTTCCAGGGCCTTGTGCTGTTCAGACATAGTTTCCTTAATTAGTGACGAAGACTGTTTGGTGGTTTCTAAATTTAGTTGTTTTGACATTCCAGTATTTAGTTATTTGGGAGTCCCTGTATTTGTATTTGTTTGTTTAGCAGGTCTAGCACTCTTGTTTCTTATCTGTGTCTGTGGTTTTTCTACTGATAAGGTTTGTTTATCATCTGCATTACATTTAGATAACATGTTAACCTTTATATCTAAATGGTTAATTTTTTCAGTTATAAATTGAAAGTTATTATTAAATGTAGTTTTCAGGTTTTCACAAACAGTATTTATTACCTCTTCTTGTAAGTTTAATGTTTGTTTTTGATTATCTGTTTCTTTATTTATGGTTGCCTTTAATTCAAAATTTTCAACTTCTAGAAGTTCAATTTTTTTCTTTGAGTAATAAAATGTTTTCTCTTAAGTCCTTGTTCATTTCCTTTAACAATTTGTTTTCCAGAGTAATTGAATTTACCATTGTGGTGTCATTTAATGTAATTTGTATTTCCTCTATTTCTTTTTGTTTTTCTTCTTCAGCATATAATTGCTTATCACAACACTTTTTGGTTTTTTTGATAGAACAGCTCTTATGAAACACAGTTTCACAATTAACACATTTTACTTTTTTATAAACTACAGGTTTTTTACAAAAATTGCAGAGATCACTTGAATTGTCACTTTCTTCGTCAACCATCTTGAAAGTAAGGTAAGTAGGTACTGTACGACACTGAATCACTAGTAAAAACAACAACTCTCTTTAAATTTTCTTCAGCCAAGTCTTGCCAAAGCCATTTTAAAGTGTTTTCAAAAAAATTAAACACTGACACGCCATTAACTGTTTCTAAAACCTTGAAAGCTACTAAATGACACTTGCCAGGACCATCAACATGTAATTTTCTAACTAATAAATTGGCAACTTTATTTCCTAAAAAGTCTGCCGTTTCGTCTATTGAAACCCAAAACCAGCCCTTTTGAAGATCACTCCGAATATCTTCCAGTTTTTTTTTGTATAGTTCGCTGAGAATTTTTTTACGAAGCAGGCTTTCACTTGGAACATGTTGCCCCACGCAATATTTGTTTAGAAAAGATATGAACTGAGCGTTATTTAGTACACTCCATGGAAGATTTAAACTGATTAACAAAAAAGCCAAATCGAAATAAAATTCGTCCTTTGAAACTCTCTTTTCATATTTTGTATTATACTCGTGTGTGTAGCTATTTACATGTTTTAAAACGGCATTTAAATGTACGCTTAATGTGACATCACAAATATTACAAACTATTTTCTCACCATCAAAATGTAATTCTTCATAAGGCTTAATCCACTTCTCGACCGTACTTTTCCTCGGACGCGGCATGGTTCTTTCACAAACAATTATAAACTGAACCCTCAGCCAAGAAACTATGTCACAGAAGACATGCGTAATCACCTGATCAAGCGGTAACCTGATTATTGTAGTGTTCACGTGTTGCCAACGTGCATTTGTTTACGCGCTCCGTTTCTTTAACTTGAATAGCATTTTTTTTTTAATAAACAGATTATATAATTTATATTCATATTATATGAAAAATAAATGAAAATTAATTTATTTTTCACCGAACTAAAAATGCATGCATATTTTAATAAATCCTTGTAACGACGCACATGAAAATCTCAACCAAATTCCGATCACTGGCCATCACACATTGCTATAAAAGTTGAATGTCTGTATAGTATCATTCCGGAATTATATTTCAAGGGATTAGATTGATATATTATTATGAAATGTATATATTAGTAAAATATATAAACAAAAAAAAAATTATAAAGAATAACATTTCGCAAGATTTCTATTTAAGTAGAAGTGACAAAAATTAAGAAAACATTTTTTTTTGTATTTAAATGATTAATAACTTTTTTATTTACTGATTGATTTTTTTCAAAAACAATAGGGTTCTTCCTCTAGCTAACGCTAACTTACTTTCCAAATTTTAAATACAATTGGATTCTTTTTTAAGTTATCATGCTTACAAGAAACGTGACGGACGGACAGACGTTTTGAAGTTGTTCAGAATTAGTTCACTAACTGTCTATTTCTTACCGCAAAAGTATTTGTTTCATATAAAAATAATGCATTTATTTGCTTATACGAATCATAAGATTTTAGATTCAAAACATTGTTTATCTGTGTGTGAGGACTGTCTCTGGCGTAACTACCTGGGAGCCGGGGTTTGTATATTACACTCAAATGTCGATCATATGTAGTGACAATGTATCAGTTTAACTGCTATCAGATAAAATACTTTTATTTTTAGAGAAGAGAATATCCAGACGGGACCGTGAAAATACTCTTTCCGGATGGCACGCAAGAGACACGGTACTCATCAGGGCGAATCAGAGTAAAAGATGCTAATGGTATTTTGATCATGGACACACATAATTCTGTTTCTTGAGTGTAAATTTAATTTTGAACTTGTGATATTAATTTGTGTTATTGGATAAATTACTATTTATGAAATAGGAGTAAGAAATTTTATATTTTTATATTTTACTTGCAACTGAATACAGATTTTATTTAATGTTGTTTTTTTCACACGTTCGTGATAAACTGCGATCATCATTGCAAGACAGATAATTACATAGCTCAGTAACCGTTGCTCCGATTTTAGAAATGTTTTTTTAATGCTATTCCCCATTTTAAGGTTTTTATTTGGACGTTTAAGCCCTTAAATAAATTACCAAAGTTGGACCGCGCGAAAACACGGCGGAGCTTCGCGTGACGTCACTTTGTAGATGCTGATCAGGCGATAGTCGAGATTTAATAATTAAAAACATTGGAGGTGAAATAAAATAGAATTTTAAGAAGAAAAGGTTCTATGCAACTTTTCATAAAAATTGATAGTCGTTAAGTTATAACGACTTGAAAATTGGGATTTTAGCTTAAAAAAAAAGGTATTTCAAAACAATATTTGTCAAATAACTCGAAAAGTATTATATTGAGCGAAAACATGCTAGAGACAAATAAGAAAGCTACTAAATTGAGGATGAATTTTGATTTTTCTAATTTCTGTAGAGTTAATGGTTTCGGAGATATGGAAGTATAAATGTGGCGTCCGAACGTCTATAAGACGAAGTATTTAGTTTAAATGTTAAATATCTCAGAAACTATGGCACTTACGACAAAAGTGCTAAGAACAAAAATTAAAGACTATTGATTAAGCTTTCAAACAATTTTTTCGCTATTGCTATAGCATAAAAAACAAAGAAGTTATAACAGAAACAATGTATTTTTTCAATTTTTGTTTATGCAAAATGACGTCACGAATCGGCGAAGCGCTTTGTACTGAAACCCAATCTTTAACATTGAATAGCTAAGGATGGGATATACTTATGAAGCTGAAATTTATCTAGATGATTGAATTTTATTGAATACCATAAAAAAAATAACGAAAAAAAATTATCGGTAACAAGACCATTGGATAACTTTAGAAAAAAATACTTAAATTTAGACATTACGAAAATTTTTAGTCGAACAAAACTAAGCGATACGATTATGGGGGGGGGGCAATGTTTTTTTGGAACTGCAATCTGCATGTTATTAGGATGTTATAGTAAAGTTTTGTCTAATTTTGGAAATTAAGTTTAATTTTGGAAAACGTGTTTTTGTCTCGTTTTTCTTTAATATCTCGGGTTCTTTTCATTGGATCATGCCAAACAAATAACAAATAGAGGGACTAACCTCAAACCTTCAAGAAAATTGATAAAAAACTTAAAATTTTTGTAATGTCTAAATTTAAGTGTTTTTTTTAAGTTATTGTCCAATTTAGAGTTAAAGACAATAATATTCTTTGTAGTATATAAAAAGGGAAATGAAATAAAAAGACATCTAAAATAAAAACTGTTACTATGTTATTTTAAATAAAACGGCTTTGGCGGCCGTTTTTCCTAAATGGTGGCTCACATGGGATTTTTTGGGACTTTTATATGCTCATTCTACCATTTCGATAAGCAAATAACTGTCCCAAACACTTCACATTGAAAACTGAATTTGCCTGATCTATATGGGCCTATGTTACTTCACAAACTGCTTCAAAAGTGCCAATGAGACGAAAACATATTGAAACAGCAAATAGTTGAATATTTGTATTAGTAAATCTCGCCAAAAGTGTAAATTTAATGTAAAATAATTAGTAATGAAAATCGATCGATTTTGAATTTCTGTATATACAAGCCGCTAGAAGGTGGACCTTTGGTTGCTGGCACGGGAAAACAGTACTCAACGAAAAAATCTGTTCCAAGGAATTCCACCCTGGTGGTCTTCCTACCGCTAGGAAAATGCCGTGGAAATTTAAAAAGACATAATATTTTGGTTTTTGAGAATTTATTGGTCAAGATGGAATTTAGAAACAAAAAAGGATAAAAGAATAAAAATAGAGAAATGTACACCTCTACATATTTATTTTAGTAAAGTTTAAAGGTGGGGAAATAAGAAGTTGTTGTATAGGAAAGTATGACTAGAGAGGTTACCGGTATGGTCGGGGGTGCCGGATATCGAAAAGGATTGCATTATACTGTCTGATTCGGGTTATGTTGCGGGTTAGCGAACTATCGCTCAGTTTTAATTCGTAGAATTTTTGAGAAATTTCTTGGACTTAGTCCGCTAGTGGGGTTATGTCGTGGCAACGATCATATAAATCTCTGAGGGAGGTGTATTTGTTCGAATCAGAGATGAGGCGCATGAATTTATGCTCGAGAACTCAAAGATTTCTCATTGTCGTGGCTGGTATGCTGCACCACACCGGAGCCGTGTATGTGATGGCCGGCCTGATCACCATGGGGTACAATAATTTTTTATTTGTATACATGCACAGTCAAGATGCCTCTACATTCGCCCCCGCAGTGGGACTTCTGAGTGTTTGTTTCATTAAATAAATAGCAGTATAATAGATAATAATCTATTATACTAGTTTTGTTGACTGAATATGGTAAAATATGTATAGGTGTATATTTAACCAAACTCTGTTTCTTTCTTTCTTTGGAAACCTTCTTAAAACACTGTTGGAAGACCACGAATTATTAATTTGCATAGTTTAAGTAGGTACTGACTTAAGCTGTACTATATTAGTGACCTCTCAAAAATTGTGTACAAGGTTCAATAACTTGTCAAAAATTAAATCTTTTTAAAAAATTAACATTTTATTTTCTAAATTAATTTGGAACATAGTTACGGTAAATTCTTTGTATGGCATCCAAAGCTGCAGTCTCTTTGGCTATCTTCACATTTTCGCCCCAGCCTAAAAAATAAACTGATAAACAATTTTACCTCGCTCATCTAGAACACTTACCGATTCCTAGTAATTTTCTGTTGCTGTAAAGCCCCACTTGAAAATTTGCTAGAATCGTATTGATGGCAGATTGGTTACATAACCTCGGTTCTATTTCGGTGATACCCCTTTCATTGAGGAGTGTTGTGAGGTATTCGTAAGGGTTTTGTGGATCCCAAATTTCATAAACGTCTTTGCCGTTTATTTGACTTATTACGAAATCTTTAACGAAAGTTTGAGCTCTGTTTAAGTCTGTTGATCGACTCAGTGCTGCTACTACAGCTTTAAATGTATTGGATAGTGTTTCATTGGCAACAGGGAATTCCTGAAAATAAACAAAAATGACTAACACTTCCCAGTTTGTTGCCTTGTTTCTAACATGAGATATTCTACTATATTGAAAACTGAATGTGTTCTATAGTGAGTCTATTTTAAACAATTACTGTCCTCAAACAGTATTTTAGACTTTTTATATTGTTAATAAAAGTGTGCAGTATTTTATATACTTACGTTAGTTAAAATAAGGTCCTTCAGTCCTATGTGGCTTCCTATATGTGAAAGCATATCTTCTGACATTAAATACTTGTGTACCGCGTTAACAATATCATCTGGATATGATTTCTTATACTCTTCTTTGATATATTGGGAAATAATCTCATTTCCTTCTTGAATTAACTCAAAATTTTCTACTCTGTCGGGTACAGCAAGGCCTAAAATGTTTATATTCATATTTAAATGTTATCTCTTGCAAGATTCTGCATACAAAATATGTATTTTAACCGTAACATTTCTTAACTAGTTATTTTAGAAAATAGAAGGCACTAACAGTTTCAGTATATTATTCTACAGAAATAAGTGCCCACATACAAAAAGTATAAAATATCAGATATCTTTTCTGGTATGACTACATGTTGATTATATCTTCTCAAATTGTTTACGAACCTTGTTCCTTGGCTTTAAATTCTTGCATATTGGCATACTCTCTCTGTATCAAGGCTCGCTTCAATAAGTTTCTGTCAAATTCTTCACCTAATCGTTTTCCAAAAGCATAAATTTCTGCCTCGTAATTCCATTCTAACATGCTAGATCTAGGTTTTTCTGGTGGTGGACCTACTTTATCCCTTCTGCGCTGTAACTCTCGCAAAGTAGGACTTACCCATCTCTTTATGTTACGAGTCTCTGCGATAAAATTTGGATATTAGCAAAAGGATAGGTTAGGTTTGGTAAACATGAAATATTTACCTGTAACTCGCAAATGATGTATGCTCTGAGCGACACATCGGCGTAATAATAAAAAGGACTGTCTACATAATGACATTTTAATTATCAACTAGTTTTAAATTATCTATTTTGTCAAAATACAGTTCAGTTGGTGGATTCTTCTGTCTAGTAACTTCTTGTGTTGCAAGGTTGGTAGCGCGTAGAACTTTTGATTAGTTTAGCTAGGACCTTTCGATTCATTACGAATTATCTGGTTGCAACCATTTTCTCTAATAGGTGGTAGTCAGAGTAAAGTCTCTGGCGGTAGCATGATGTAAGGCATTGAACTATATACTACATAATGGAAGTCTCACTGCATCACAGTTTAATATATACTGTACAATGCATTCACCTACTCAGCGAGACCCGAATCATTTTCGGTCACGTGACTTTGACGCCGCTGTCTGGAAGGCACACAAAACCTCATCCAATAACAGGCAATGCAAATGAAAACAATTAGAGATGAGTTACTATTTAACCTATTATTTTATAACTGTTATTTGTAAATAGCATTAACAGACTGTTATTTCTGTTCGAACATAAAAAAATAAAGTAAACCCGAAACACACTCTGAAAACCTTGTGCACACAATGATAAACAAATACTAAATGAGGTTTTGTATGCCTTTCAGACAGCTGCGTCAAATTCACGTGGCTGAAAAATTTGCATACTATACAAACTGATGCGCACTGCGATATGCGAATGCCAGTACTTCTCAGCGATCTGTTATTTTTAAACTGATATTTCAAAACAGCAGAAGCAGTTTAAACCTGTTATTAAAAAAATAACAGCTTGTACCCAAAATAATGAGTTGTGTGTCCTCCACGCCGACATTTCCAACGATGACGCAGTTATTATTCCACAATGAAATTTGTAGTCTTGTCTTTCGAGCATATAGGGGAAAATATAGGTTGCCAAACAGCTGTTTGTTTGTTCAGCCCACAACTGTAAACAAGCAAATTATCAATCCCCGATTCTCTTGGCCGGTGCAAAATAATGACGTGTCCCATAAGGGATGCTTTCTAATATGGCGTTTAGTATCATTTGCGTATTGTTTACTTTCGATTTCTATTGTGTTTTGTGGGTGTTTACTACGCCTCTCACGTCCCTTGACAATAGCTGTTTTCTTTCGTACTGAACGAACTGATTGCAATCACTAATCAGCCAATCAAATCGAGATATTTTTGAAATGCTTAATCTCTATTGGTTACTTACTGATTGTATTCACTTTGTTCAGCACGAAAGAAAACAGGGCTCCTATTTTCAAACTCATGCGCCTTAATCCGTGTGCGAGTACTCGTGCACGAAAATTTTTCGAATACCACTTAAAGTCAGGATTTTCAAACATCACCCGATTTTAAAATTATATGCGACTTGAATTTCGTATAAGTAGACTTGACAACATAGCATACGACACGGGATGCCAACGTATAGTCCAAAAATCACCAAAATAAATAAATTAAAATTTTGCATAAAATGTCATTTTTCACATTTTGGCATTTTTAACAAATAATGTTTTAATATTTCAGTGTTAAATAGTGCAATAAAAACAGAAAATTGCATTAGTGCAACAAAGTGATACTTATTGCACTCAAACTGATGCGCTATAAAGTACCGTTTTTTACACAATCGTAGAAAAAAAATGTTTAACGTTGAACAATGAACATTTGGTCTTAATAAAATTTGCAAAGATAAAAATATACATATATCAGTGTCCCGTTTAAGTTGGCCAAATTTGCAGAACAATGTATTTTTTTTAAATTATTTAAAAAGAAGTTATAGGATTTGGAGGGGGCTATTAGACATGCTACTGAAGTTTTGTGCTCTGCGGATACTGTTTTTCAGAAAAAAAAAACACTAGATATTTTCTGTATTTTGCTAGTTGGGACACAGAGTACATGTAGTTACTATACTCTGTGGTTGGGACTTATTATTCTACCACATGAACTAGTAAATCTCACTTTTTAAATTGAATCAAATTTTAAAAAGTAGATTACTGAGAAAATTAGCCTCTGTTTTCACTTTATGTCGAAGAAATAGCCAGAGAATATTTTAACTAATGAAGTTGATATTAATATTGTTCTAGGGCTTCTATAGCTGCTAAATTTATCAAATCATTTACCCCTATGATTAAGATTAAAACACATTCACATAACCTTCAAATAATCGTCTGTTTACGCATGCGACTTTCAATTTCGGTTAGCTTTGACCATTCGATGTAATTAAACGGAAATAATCGCATACGAATGCAAAAATTATCGTATAATGGGATTTGAAAATACGGTTTTGCTGATTTCGTTCGACAATCAGTAAATCTCGCACACGGAATCGCCTCGCATGAGTTTGAAAATAGGAGCCCATGTAATATGTGTTGGAACAAGTATTCGCATTGTTGTAAAATAGAAAAGGCATCTCTATTTTCCCTTATACGCTCGAAGGTCTTGTCACATGATTAAGTTATTTTAGTAAGTTTAGTTATTTAAAGTTGGCAATGACCAGAGGCCGAGGTTGACAGTAGAGATGGTACTGAGTGGATTTTTCTCGGAACAGGTCGGAACTGTTCCGGTTAAAAAAGTATAACTGTTCCAAAAACCTGTTCCGATTCCGACCTGCTCCGAGTCCGGCATTAGTGATTGCCCGTTCTTTCGCAATCGCAGCTCCATATGCTCCATAATGACACTGCTTTCTTTTCAAGTGCTTGGAGTCCTGATTTTTTTGAAACAAGAATGCTGATTGGTTGATGAAGGTTGAAAACTGACATGTCAATTATATGCTCCATTCAATGTTTTGATTTTGAAATCTCCAGAGCTCCAAGCTCTTGAAAAGAAAGCGGTCAATACAAAATACGTCCTGTATATCAAAACCGATATGAACTAGTATTTGAACTCTGAATAAGAGTAGAGGGTGTCTTATAAATTAATATACTTTTAATTTGTTTTGTAATGCGATTTAGAACCGTGAGTATTTCATTTCTAAGTTTTACCATTTCTTCAATTCATTTCATTGTTACATGGAAATAAGTCAAAATATTCACCTAATGCTTTAAACTGTTCCTAAAACTCCTCGAATTAAAAAATGCTAGAGCTACATTTTTGTAATACTTAACACTAATTAAACAGAATTTATTATTATTATACCGTGTGTGTAGTCGCGGGCTAGGCATGGGGAGAAGAATTACAACATCGCGCGTGCCAGCTGGCTGAAATGAAATAACAGAGCTGGAATGCTCCATCGACGGACGAATTTACGGCTGACGGTGTTGTCAAATCTCTCGCGCTACGTGAATGTACATGCCTAATGGGAAATTACACGCACGGTATACATCCCACACAAATACTACCACCTACCACCAATACCAAAAAGTCCGCAAGTCTGATCTGCTCACTCCACTCCGTCTCCGTGTCCGAAGGTACAACGTTATCATGTGCTCAGTGCTCCGCTCAAACTCATGACAGTCCAGCGGAGTCGGAACTAGTATTTTCTAAATCTGAGAACTGTTAGCTCGTACCTGTTCCGAAAGAACAGGTTCGGTTCTTTCGTACCATCTCTAGACAGAACAGCTGATGTTTTAGATGTTTGGTTAGTTAATAAATTATAAAAACGAAAACAAAAAGTTATAATCACAAAATTGAAAACAGAAACTGAAAATGTGGAAAACTTTTAGTGCTGACAACAATATTTATATGTTAAAATTTACTGATGATAATGGAGTGTATAACATTTGCATAACTGACTTGAAGGAGTTTTGGTGTGATGACTTCGATAAAGAGAAATTAGTGCAGATATTTCAAGAATGTAATCCAGCGGTTCTTATTAAAATAGAAGAATGTGAAGAGACACTTTTTCAAATTCTAAAATTTTTTCATGAAATAGATAAAGCAGAAGTTACAGTTACCAAATTTAATAATAAAATTGATGTAAATATAAAAACACAAATCTCGGGATTAAGTAATACAAATTTTAATATCAAATATAAATTTACACTTACCAAAGCAGATCAGAATAAGTTCAAGGAAGAGGTCACAGTACCCATGATACATACGATACATTATTTAGAAAACCAGAAAAAAATGCTTTGTAATTTAATTGAAAAAAAAGACAGAGAACTAGAGGAATACAAAATGGAAAAAGGACTTATTTCTAGATTGGACCTAATAACTGAGAGATTTAATTCAGATGCTGTGGATAGTTCAAGTGAAAAACTTATGTTAAATGTCTACAGTCAATCTAACAAATTCTGGGAAACCTTTACTAATGAGTATGGAGATACTGAAGAAAAAATTATGGATGTTAAGGTAGACTCTTGGAACCATGTTAAAAAGAAGAAAAAGATATATAATTCTGTAACAGCTGCCAAAAAGACTTGTAAAAATATTTTTTATAAAGACAATTAAGCAAAATTTGTTGTTTGTTGGTTAAATTATTTGTATTCACTTAGAATAATCTTAAAAATAGTAAAAATTCATCGCACACAATGTGTCAAAAGTCTAATAAAATATTTATGAAACATTAATGAATATAGAAATTCTGTGATTAATGAAAGTTTATATTTCTGTGTACTTTGCAGAGCAGTTTTAGCCGAGTGATGAGCAAATGGGCAATAATATCAAATAAGCTATGCACATAAGGCCAATTAAGAATGTATATAGAAGTATCAATAATTTCGCAAAATCTATGTCGAGTTCAAGATCTACCAATATAAATTTTCTAGAGTATATTAGGTTCATATAAAAGAGCTATATGCATCGAGATAGATTAGTAGATATTACCTACGTAAAGTTGGTCCCCTATTTTCGAAATTGAAACATTTTTGTATGTAAATAATTTGCTCATAACTGCTTGAGAGTTTCTTTCGTTTGCTCGTTATCACTTACAAAGAGATTTGAAATTGATAGCTTCCTTCTAGTGATATAACACATTCGCTGCTGATGAGATTTTGTTGGGTATCGCCAGGTGCTAACTAGGTTTTTTTTTAAATTGCCAAAACGTTTTATAACAATCCAATTAGACAGGAAATGTAAATTTTGTATTAAAAGTAAAGAAAAATAAAAACGCCATATGGTGACACCAGCATTGTTGAAAGAATTTTCTCCGCAATGCTGCTGGTGTCGCACATATCAAGGAAAGGTTTTGCCAATCTATAAATAAGAATGCTTTCATCTGTATTAAACTACATAAAAAAGGATAAAAATAATGAATTACAAAATTTTAGGAATGAAATGGTTTAAAAACAATGATTGAAATATATGTATTCCCAATTTCATGTATCAGCGAACAGTTTTTTTTTACTAGTCAGTATTGTAGAGGTTATCCAAATCTTTGTCCGAGTCATATAAAAAAAGCTTCTAATTGTTCTTCAGTAAGAAAATTCGTGTTGACAGCATTGGGAGTCCTAGGCCTTTTAGCAGCCAAAGGGCCTGCCTGGCTATCGCTCATCGCTGGAGGCTAACTAAGTCGCACTGGGTATGAAAATAATCTTCACAACACTTTAACTGCACGCTGATTCGATTACACGCATTAACCGGCAATGCCAAATAGACTTAGCGATAGAATAGAATAGAATATACATACGACCAGATTGCCATATGGCGATACCAGCACTGTGCAATATACTACTGCGTTGCCATATGGCGACATCAGCAGCAAATGTGTTCAAAAAATGAAAGCCCAATTTGTTTGTTTTCTCCGCGGGGCTATACAATGGCAGGTTCCACTTTTAAATAACTGTTTAATTATAGATGAAACGATATTAACCAATCAGTGTCTATAACTCAACCTTCATCTGCTAGAGTTTAAATTAAAATTATTTATCAATTTGTCGAATAGGTGGAATTTTAAAAAGGTGACGTAGTTGTCAATGCTGCATATTTTAGATAAAATGGAATCATTTAATAGAGGCTATTTCGGTTGATTAAAATTTAATTACTACAATCCAGCATTTCTTTATTTGACAGATAAAATAAGATAGATTGTCCTATTTCAGAGTACTCCTATTATGACTGATCGCAGCACAGCTATTGACTTTAAAAAATGTGCTAGCAAGAGCAGCTGTCTTGATAATACTCGTGCTCGATACAAAAAGTTAGGCAACAAGAGTCATGGCTTCTATTTGGACGGGTAATTTCCAGAGAAACACAAGCTATAAGCTGTGCAATCTTAGGATTTACTGGATTTACCAACCTTTAGAGGGACGTAAAGCAGTCGGTCCCTTGTATTAGATGCTAGGCAAGTATAAAAGATCCCTGCTCTTCAAGAGAATTTTCACAAAATTGGTATTACTTCCCTTCTGGTTACAGTGATTGGCCTCTAGTGGGAATATGCTCACATTGAATAAGGAAATTTAAAAAATATGAACGTGTAGTGACGAATTTAGTTATTAATTCTAGTTTTTGTTGCCCAATTAACTTGCATTGAATACTTTACCTTATATGCAGAGATGGGTAAAGGAAACTTTCCAATAAACATTTCCAGGAAATTTTTGGGAGTTTCTGAAACGAAGTTATGATAAAAATCGGAGATGGGTAAAGGCAACTTTCCATATAAAAGTTTCCGGAACGAAATTTTGATAAAAATGAAAGATTTCAGTAAAATATTTGAATATTCCGAAAAACTATCCCGGAATTTTGGAAACTTTCAAATATTCAAATATTTAATTGAAAACTTTTATTTTCATCAAAATTTCGTCCCGGGAACTCTCAAATGGAAAGTTTCCTTTACACCCATCTCTGTTTCTATGTTTATCATCTGATATTTTATCTACGCAGACATCTGATAAACAAAAACTAAAGTTATGCAAGATTAAAATTAAAATAATCAAAACACAATATGGTATAAATATAAGTATATTTTGTGACATTACAAAAATAATTTTTGACTTAAATACTGCAATAAATACAAGAAATCATGACTAAGAAGAATGGAGAACAATAGCATTCATTCAATATAAAATAATTAAGTAACGTAAATAATATCAAAACGAGGCTCTCACAAGCAAAGTTTAACACATCTAAAATTTACAAAAGTGATCTTCTTGCATAAAAGTTGACAGTGGTTTTTCCTTTGGTTCAGGAACTCTCATTTCAACGATTTGATCATCAACTCATAATAGAGCATAAGTTGATTTTGCAAATTGAATATACAGGGTGATGTTCCAAAAATTTTTAGACAACATAATTTGAAAATATAAATGAAACTTCACATCATAATTTGGGCGTCAGAATATTACTACACTATTTGTGTTATTAAGCCTGTATTTCAAACTGAATATATTTCATTTTAAATAAGTAATGGTTATTGATACACTGATGTTACACAATACAAATTTTTTTGTAGGTTAAGTTTATATCATCCCACATGTATCAGATTAAATGCCAGTACACTACACTTTACTTCCTGCATTTGGTTATGACATATTTAGTGTTGCTTATTTAGCTCAATATAGCATTCGGTAACTAAAGACGTGAGCTAAAAGCACTACCATAATTTACTCGACTTCAAGGTAGGTTTGCTTCACTGTCAATTGTATATAGCCAGCTATCATCGCCCAGGTAAATATATTTAGGGTTATGTTACTGTTTTGACAGTAATAGTTTCCTAGGGGAGGTAAGGATAACATTCAACCTGATACCGTGGAGACCGTCAACTCTTCCCAGTTTCAAGTGATGAAAGGATAAAGTGTGGATTTGAGGAAAAATTATACTCGTTTGCCTTGAGACGAATCTACATCTGCTCGCTTGTCTTTGAATTTTCAAAACCGAACACAGTAAGTGCGCATCCCATATTAAATTTGTCTGTTTACCAGAGCCACCTTACAGCAAGAAGATCGTGAATGGGTAAAATTGTCTTTTATAAATAGAAATATACAAAACTCGCTGCTTGAAGCTTATACTATGATTTAAACTAATTTGATTACACCCTGTACAGAACTATTGAAAAAATATTTAAGTAAAAAGCTACACACAGATGAAACGTAGAACGGTTTTCCAACACAGAATGTAACCCGCCAGTACCAAAAGTTTTAATATAATTAGTCAGTGTTTTTCTGAGACTCGGGATATTTTCGAAGAAATAGATTTAATCATTTAAATTAGTACTGCTATTACACCGTTTATAAATAAAGATGGTTTGATTAGATATTGAGGTGTTTTACGAGAAACAATACAACATGCCGAGAATGCTGCCAAAGCCACCGACACTCAACAGGGTGAGCTGAAAATGACATTCCAGCAATAATTTCGTATAAGAAACACATGCCACCTTCTCATAATCATACTTTGAGGTTGCAGCAATAATAGCAGTTTAATCTGTATCTATGAATGCAGACAACACAATTAATGTCACCCAGTGATTGAAATGTTGATGTACTAAGCAACAAAGATTTTGGTCAATTTGTACCTCTTGCGTGAAACCAAATACCAAATATTATTTGCAACAATACATTGATGAAGTGATGGGTCACTTCACTTCGGATGTTCCCGGGTCTTCTATCTAATTTGCTAGTGAATAATCATTTGATGTTGGAGGCAGATTATATATACAGATGAGTATGTAGGAATATATTAGTCGTATTTAGATAATACACATTTGAAAGTATTTGCCATAGGATATCCATAAGGTGTCCATTTCTTGTCCATATCGTGTTCGCATGTTCAAGGACATAGTATGAATGTCCTATGGATGTCTGTTTTATATCCTACACGAATATTCGTATATTATCCATAAGAGGATACCCACTAGATGTTCATTTTTTATCCATTTACGAATAACTGTACATTGTCCATGGAGAGATAGCCAGTGGATATCCGGTCTTACCCATCAACGGATATTCGTACATTGTCCATCAAGGGATATAGACTGGATGCTCGTTTCTGATCTATCTACAAATATCCATACATTGTCCATCGAGATATTCACTGGATATCCGTTTTTACCCATCAACGTATATCCGCAGATTGTTCATTGAAGGATGACATCCATGTATTTGTCCAAGCAACAATTTAAATCCCTTTTAGATGTATTCATAGCTCGCGGGTACCGGATGTATTTTTATAAACCTCGATATTCATAAAGCTGGACATACTGGATATCCTCTGTACAACCATTGCCCGGCACAGTGTAACAAATACGTCCTATGTATGTCCAGTGGTCTAAAGTTGTGAGAAAAGAACATCCATAGGATATCCTAAGTGGACCCTATCTGTTTCTTCAGGATATTCGCTTTGTGTCCATATCCAATGCGGATATCCACAGGACGTAGACAGGATATACATATGCTGCCTGGGACTAGAGAGTCAAGATTTTTTCTTTAATATATCTCGATTCTACAGAAAACAACCGGTTACGAAAGGTTAAAAAAATTCAAGTTGTTAATACTTTTGGTAGTGGCTGCAGCTGTATTGAAAAGTTCTTGTACGTAAAATTAAGTAGATTGCAGCTATAAATATATGGGCACCTAGAACTATTAAGTAGTTTTGTAAAGAATCAAAAAAAAAAAAAACAAAAATTAATTGTTTTACAATAAAATGTCTTAGACCAGCATAAGATAACAATTACATTTTTTTAATACTGCAATTTAACAAAATTCTAAGGAACTATTTTTGAGCATATTTTTGTTTTCTCTACGAAAAAGGCACCAAAGCACTGGATTAAAGAAGGCGATATACGATTTAATTGCTTGTTATTAGACTACGGCGGTTTAAAAAGGTAAGAAAAAATATAAGCCATATAGAAAATATTACAAAATTTATATGCAATAACATAGTGATTACACAAGGATACTTTTCTTTTACTAACAAATTCCCGCTTGTAAATGGCTACCTGTAGAAATTACAGAGCAATACAAAAAAATAATAGATATCAAAAACAGAAGTAAAGTTTCTTTTGCCTTGCAATACATGCAGCAGATGGTAAGAGTACTAAAACGGGTTAGAATTATGAAAAATTCAGATTTAAAAAGCATTTTGTCAAAATAAAACTGTCATTTAAAATACAGCCTAGGTAAAATAAAGGGTTACAAACTAAGCAGGAATTATTTTTACTATGTAGTGTACTTTCCAATACTCAATTACTGTGTACTGTGTAACCAGATTTAGTTAGTCATATTTCAACCCTCAATGGCTTCACTTCTCGCACGCGAACTTAGTGCAATTGTAAACTCTACTTTGTTAAATAAATACCTACTTCCGATTACAAGCTTTTTTGGTTGCATACGCGACAACTAAAATCTTACCTTTTCCTTACGTTTCTGTTTGGATACAGCTTTTCAGCATTTTGTGCCAGAAAAATATGTCCGCATGTACTGCAAGTAACACCATGCACGTATTTCGATACTTAAGATTTGCCATGTTTTCCCAATGGCAGTCATATTAGATATTTGGAATTGCCTACATTAGAAAAGTATCCCCGCGTGAAATCTCGATTTCTGGAATGTAAGTGGCGTATTTTATTTTGAAAATAGCAAATTATAATCTTTTATTTTTAAAAAATTCACTAGAGTTTACAAGAATAAGAATTTGCTACAATACAAGTCTTATGGCGCAAACCGCAAGTTCCTAAAAATACGTTTCCGCAAATTCTAATCCAAAATTTTGTATCAGAGCATCATTTAAATCCAATATGCCTTATGTCATAATAGATCGCATGTTCCAAATATAAAAATTAAGCACCAGAGCTGCACTTCAACTCAACCCATTTTCCACTAGTTGTAGTTACTAGGTACACTCTGAATAATGTACACTGTCACTCATGAAAAACTACCCCAGCTGCACACAACACGTCAAAGAAATAAAAAAAAAGCATGTATATACTGGAAAACACGTTTCCTAACTATGCAAAATACCATGTTAATATTAAGTAAGCCACAAAAGGCAACGTATACATAATTTATAGGTAATCCCAGTTTAACAGTCTCACAAGATCGAATGGCCTCTGTTTAAATAATAATTTACAAATACATGGACTGTTAGGTAACAGAAAGGTAACCCGAGCAGTACATACCTCAATTTGAGGCACGTCCCGTCATCGACTCCATTCTTTCTTTAATTCTGTTATAAAGCGTATTGGTGCGTATACATAAAGCAGCAAACGTCAAATATCAAAGAGAGAATACGGAATATGTCGACGTGAGCAAACAAATGATTGGCTTGTCTTCGTTTGCTTTGCGGTCACAGCATGACTTTATTTCATTTATTTTTGGCACCTCTGGCTAGAAATTCGTAAAAAGTGCTAAAGTAGAAAGTTGGTTCGAATTTTATTTGGGATACTTAGTCCACTCAAATTAGGAAAAAAGAGGAGAAAAATTCTGAACAGCTGTTTCTCTGCATAGGAAGTAAGTATTAAACTTTTAGAACAAGGTTTTGCTTATGCGCAGAAAAAAAAAAGAAATGATTTTTGAGATATATACGTTTTTTCGTGTTTTTTTTTCATTTGGACGTATATATCTCGAAAAGTACGCATTTTTAAGGCTAAACGAACATAGGTAAACGTGTTCGGAATACGACTTTCTACAAAAAAGGTTCTATACATTTTTCCGATTATCCCATTGGCTTTTCCGGAAAAGCGACTTGAAAAATATATATATGTATTTTCTTCGTGTTTTTTTATTTTGAAGGCAAATATCTCGAAAAGTGCGCGATTTTAGGGCCAAATGAACATAAGTAAACTTGTCCAGACTGAGATTTCCTACAGAAAAGCTATACATTTTTCCGATTATCCCATTGGTTTTTCCGGAAAAGTTTTTCTTGAAAAATATATATTTCCGAAATATATAGAACCTATTTTGTAGGAAATTACATTCTGAACAACTTTACCAATGTTCATTTAGCCTTAAAAATGCGTACTTTCCGAGATATATACGTCCAAATGAAAAAAAAAAAAAAAAAAAAAAACGAAAAAGCAAATACATATATTCTTCAAGAAGCTTTTCTGGAAAAACCAATGGGATAATCGTAAAGGAGCTTTTTTTGTAGGAAATCGTATTCTGAACAGGTTTACTTATGTTCATAGCCCTACAATCGCGTTTTTCGAGATATTTGCATTCAAAACAAAAAAAAAATACGAAAAAATACAAATATATTTTCCAAATCGCTTTTCCGGAAAAACCAATGGGATAATCGGAAAAATGTATAGAACCTTTTTTTGTAGGAAATAGTATTCTGAACATATTTACCTATGTTCATTTAGCATTAAAAACGCGTACTTTTCGAGATATAAAAGTCTAAATGAAAAAAAAAAAAACACAAAAAAGCGTATATGTATACAGGGTTATTGGTAATTCGATATATTCCTTTGGAGACCTGACAGAACATGACCTAAAGAGTAAATTTAACTCCAATATGCATTATGCAAAACTCGATATTTCAATTTTTGTTTCTCAAAAATGTAGATCCTAATGTTTCAAAAGTTAAATTTCAAATAACTACTTGGCATTTTTTAACTTTTTACTGGATTACTTGTCCAACACCATGGTCATCAGTTTAGAATGAAAATAATCTGGAAACGTTTCGACCACTTGAAAATTTCAAATAATAACTTTTATATCAACTACGAAAATTACCTGTCAGTTTTTTCAAAAAATAGCCAACGGAACATACTTACAAGTTGTATTAAAAACTTCCTTATTTCAGTAGCTATCTAACAAGGTACAACCGTTCAACAGATTCATAGTTCTAATAGATCATTTTTTTAGATCTACTTTTTTAAGAAAAAAAAATTAAAATATCCCAAAAATTACCAATAACCTTGTATATCTCAAAAATCATGTCTTTTTTTTCTGCGCATAAGCAAAAAATTGTTCTAAAAGATGAGTACTTACGATTTATGCAGAGAAACTGCTGTTCAAAATTTTTCTCTAAAACAGCATTTTTTTCCTAATTTGAGCGGACTAACTATTTCTACATGCATATAGTCCACAGTACATCGCCCTTTTTTTTAATGATTAGTAACAGGCTGAATTTTCGTGATTAGCTTCGTTTTGACGAGCAGCCCAACATTTCTCTCTGCGAAAATTCTTGGTAGTGGTAGCTAATAGCAAAAATTATTTTTTCTATTTCGCACGAATTAGACAATTCGACAACCTGTCAAATTATTTTGGCAATATATTTTTCATTCGTTAAAAAGAGTTTGTTTTTCGAGTGCCTTGGTTACGTTTGCGCGAGTTAATTATAATAAACCCCGTATAGCAACTATAGCGACTCACCCACTGGAAATCGAGAAGTTCCAAAAGCGAGAAGTTTCCATGGAGTCGCTAAGAAACAAAAAGGAAAACTCGATCCATAATGGAGAAGTTTCCATGGAGTCGCTAAGAAAAATAAAAAACATTCGATATAAAAATATAATATCAATATACTAAAAAATACCAAAATTACATAAAATATGAACATGTATTAAAAACAAATATACGTATATTTACTTCGATTTTAATTTTATTTACAGCGATAACGCTATAAATTTGGTGACCATGACGTGATAATTTTATGTCCAACGTGATAAATATATGCCAGAAGTGAAAATTTTATGTCCAACGTCATAAATATATGCCAGAAGTGAAAATTTTATGTCCAACGTGATAAATATATACCAGAAGTGATCGATATATATGTCCGAAGTTATCCTATAACTTACATGATGAAATCTACGTTATTTAATTAATTTGAAGGAGAGATAAAATCATTTCCACTTCAAAAGATAGAAGAATATCTCAGATATAATTACCGAAGTACAACACTTTCCTGTTTTGGAACAATTTTTATCAATAATTTCAAGAAGAGATTCAATACATCAACTACCGTTATAAATTGACCAAGATGATTTTTATCATTTTATGAAGAGAAGAATTTTCCCAATGAATTTTGAATAGAGGTTCCAAATTTGAATAGATGTTCCTATAATTTATGGTAATTTCCTAATTCAATCAACTGAAGTTGTACATTACAAGTACTGTCATCTGTCGGTGAGTGAGTTAAAGTACATTCCCTTTTTTATCTAAGAGAGTAGTCAATCAATCAATCAATCACAATCGATTAGTTATGCCAAGACAACCTTCAGACGAGGATTTTCCTCCATTATGTCACGTCTGTCAAACCACCCCCATTCTGGAAATCAAAACCAGAAATTTGGTTTACCCAGATCGAATCACAGTTTTCTGTTGCAAAAATTGTTAATGACAAGAAAAAGTATGATCAGGTTATAGCTAATTTGCCATCGGATGTGATAGATAATATATACGATGTAATATCTAATCCCCCGGAAACGGATCTCTATATAAATTTAAAGAAAGTTTTAATTTCACGTTTATCATCGAGTGAGGAAAAACGTCTGAATGATCTGTTATCAGGTTTCCAAATGGGCGATCTGAAACCTTCAGATTTCTATAGATCCATGCTGAATATGGTTGGAGGATTCAGCATGGTTGGTCAAGATTTATTGATAAAGCTATGGAAAAGACGTTTGCCTCAAACAGTATATATTGCCATTACAGCTTCAGGCAAAACAGACACAAAAGAGATTCTAGATATTGCGGATCGGATCTGGGAGTCCTGTCAAAATTCAATGGTTGCATCGTACTCCAAAAATCCTCTTGACTCTGAGTCAACCCCGTTATCAGATTTAACTACCACTATCAAAAATTTTTCAATCATTTTCCATGATTCAATTAATCAAGTATTACAAAAACAAGAAATATTTAATTCACGATTAAACTCTTTAGAATCCAGACTTTCCAATCAATCCTTCGAGCCTCAACCTTCTACTTCATGCTGCAACAATTGCAAAAGTAGAAGCAATTCACAAACTCGTACCACTAATCGCAATCGTTCACCCAGCCGTAATAATGTTTCCAATAAATTTGATCGTACAGACAATACTATTTGTTACTACCATCAACTTTATGGTGCCAATGCCTATCGTTGTGGAGGTGAATGGTGCAAATTCAGTAAGAATTGTAAAAAATCTGATAATTCTCAAAGATGACTGAAGTTTGATAATTTTATGACGTCTGATTTTGACATTTCTAACAGCAAACGTCATCGACTTTTTATTTACGATAGATCTAACAACCTGAACTTCCTAATCGACACTGGTGCCGATTTATCTGTAGTGCCATGCAATGCTTTCACAGATTTAAAAAAGAATTTTGATACGATATTAACTGTTTGTCCACAACAACATATTGCCAAAATAATTTGACAGATTGTCGAATTGTCTAATTCGTGTGAAATAAAAAAAATAATTTTTGCAATCAGCTACCACTACCAAGAATTTTCGCAGAGAGAAAAGTTGGGCTTCTCGTCAAAATGAAGCTATTCACGAAAATTCAGCCTGTTACTAATCATTAAAAAAAAGGGGGATGTACTGCGGACTAATATTTATTCTTGATGTTTGAAAATTTGTAAGAAAACTAAAGAAATCACGTATAAACTGTCACTTCCAGTTGAAGTCAACTAAAATCGTTCTTTGAATTAAAGCCGAAAGCCGAGATATATTTCACTTCAACGGTTTAAAACCATGAATGGTTCGCTGGACAGCGAAAACCAATTTTTGGAACCAGTAAATCATTAAATTTCTTTACTTTGTAAAAGAAAGTACAAATAGTAATACCTACCATTTAGAAGAAATCTAGAATACCATTTTGTTTGATCAATGTTCTTTAAATCAGTTGCAAATATTTTGAAATGTTTGTCCTATATTACTTTTTCAAATCAATAGCGAGATATTTCCTTTATTCCAAAAACTAAAGTTGGAGCTATACAACCGTCTGTCATTCTGGGCTAAGTTTTAGGGTAGACAATAGTTGTAAAATTTATAAGGAAATTAAGGAACAAAAAATGGTAGTTTCATAAATAGGGGGTATGATAAGCCACATAAAGAGGGCGACTACTGCATTTCAACTCCACAGGGTGCCATCTGGCCTCTAAGGAGATTCATTTTTGATTAGGACGTCACATTTTCCCTTAGGAAAAAAAAAACTTTAAATTACAGTCACTTATATTAGTGCAAAACATACATTTAGAGTATGATTTCCGATTAAATTAGACTAGCTACGAAAATCTACAAATTGTTTTATTTCCAATTTTAAACTTTTTTTTTTGTTTAAATTTTAAATTACTTTTATACATATATCTGCCATTTGTAACGATCCATTTTTAGCCAATCACTAAAAATTACTCATTTGACCTAATTTACATTTTATATTTTCCATAATAAAGATACGAAAGACATTGTATATTTGTTACCATCGCCTACATTATTATTGTTCACGTTCTCACAATACTTGATTTTTGTCGAATAGAACTTAATTAGAGTGATTAGTTAATTAGTACCATTAATTAGAATGACTGGTTAAGCACTAAGTAAAAATTTGCCTTTTAATTTTGTCGCGTTTCGAGTTTTAGAAGTTACCGTTGGATGATAAGAACTGTGATGAACTAAATTTGGAATAGAAACAATTAAACGATTAATTAATATTCACGTCGCGTCATGTAGTAATTAATTAGAGTCATTATGCAGTACTGTTTTGCGTCCCGTCGATTTGTTACAAGTCGTTGAGGCAGACTAAAGACTGCAGTGCAAAGTTGCGGTTTATATAATAAAAATTAAAGTTCCGGAAGGTTTCGAAATTAGAAGGAGAATCCAAAAGAATGAACTGGAATGTTCGCGACGTTGTCTTACTTTGTTTACCTTTATATTATGGGCACAGCTAGAATTTTAAAAATAAATGTACGCAGGAGTATGTGCGGTGTATAGAAAGGATTTGAAAATATGCAACTTTAAAAATTAGAACAAATGTTTTTATGTTATAAAAGTTGTACAGAGAGACAGAAAGAATTATTTAAGTAATTTTGAAAATGAAATTAGCCGATTTTAAAAAGGTATTTTGACATGGCAACCGAATTTTGAAATTTTTTTTTGCAAACTGCTTTCTCAAAATTTTTTAGGGAAGTGCTTCTCTAGATGTTATTTCCCATGTTTCCTATGGGTCCCATGCGCCAGACGAGAAAAAAATTATTGAAATTTCACCGCCGCCACTGCTGATAATGCCAGTAGTGTACAAAATTTCGATTGCAAGGTATTATTGAGAAGCCAATTCGAATAATTCATGGGATTTAAAACATCTGCTAAGACGTCAATAGTGAGAATATGAATGTTCTAGTACCTGTTTACGCCAATCAAAATTCCATTATTTCGAAAAGTATTAATTGTACGAGAAAAATACAAATAAGCGAAGTTTTAGAAAATCACATTTTCATTCGACTAAAAATGTAGAAAATTTCGATATGATACCGGTAACGAGATATTTTTGAAAATAGGTGAAAATTAGGTATTTTAGTGACTTTTAACAGCCTTGGGCCTTGGTTAGCATTATCTGATCGAGTTAAAATTTTGTATAGTTCATTTTTTCAATAATTGGAACCACTATCATAATATAAAATATGGCGGCCATATTGACTGCTAACAAAAACAAAAGCCACTTCCGTGTTCAGGAGATCAAACTTAACTAGAAGTCATACCGTAGATGAAAAATTTAGAAAAGGCAAATTTGTTCAAAAAATGGCCACTATCTTGGATCTCAATTGAAAATGAATCTCCTTGGAGTCAGGAACAACCGTGTCCAATGGCATCCGGTGGAATTGAGACGCCGCAAAAAAAATTCCTACCGCACCTTCTAAAAGCAAATTTTTTAAATTCACTCTTTGGTATTTGATGTTCATTCGCTTGATGCATCCACACCTTTAAATTTAAGTATCTTAGCTTTTGTATTTGCTTTTCACATTTTCGAAATTAATTTCTATTAAGTATATATTGTTCATTTTGGCGAATCTAGGTAGCGACTTTAGATTTTCCTTTAAGCTAGTAGAATGAGAAAAATTAGATAAAAAACTAAATCTAGACCCTACAGGAGTGCCGTTATAAAAGTGATAAGGCACCTTTCATCAAAACTGTTACCGTCATTTAATTCATTCAAAGCCAACATCGGACAAACAAACCACTAAAAAATTCACACCCTAAGCAACATTATTTTATTCTAGGTCTGGTTTTGACTGTATTGAGGTCGACCAGCAAGCTCAAGTAGGTATCTATCAGGATGGTCTAGCCAGTCGTCGGCGCTGAGTTTCACGCAGCGTTGCCGTTCGGCCTCTTTCACTTCCCATTTCTTCACTTCAAGCTGTCTCTCTCGGCTGACCGGGTCGCCACAGCCCCACACTTCGATGCACTCCAAGTAGTACGGGATTTTTTGCCACTCAATCTACGGGAAAACGAGAGAATATAGTTTAAAAAGGATATCAGAGAGCTAATTTGCTCATTTGTTTTTATGTGTTTATTTAAAAATCCAAAATTTGTGAACTAACCTTCTCAAATCCGCCATCTATACTTAAAATGGGTGCTCTCGGGTCCTTGCCAACTCGAAGTCCATGAGGGTATCCACGAACACTTAGGTTTAGGTATAACATTTTTGAGCCTCTTTCCAACAGCTGAAACCTATGTTCAAAATACTCTGCTTAATTATATCCTGTAATTATTCGTTACAAAATTCGACTTTACAAAAATGTACTATGCAAAATAAACTTCAGATTTAATGATTAATGCTGATTTTTTCTAAACTATTTGGAGATGGAAGATTTAACAAACAGTCCAGATACATCGTTCTTGAAAAAAAAAAAATATATCATTGTAAGACAGATAATAAAAGACACTTCTGCAATTATAAACGAACTTAGGGCCAAAGGTAACGTGTTACCATTTTGAAAACACCGAAAGTTTCCAGGAAGTTTTCCTTCTAACTTTTCATTGGGTATATTGATAGTCTATTTTATGGTGAAATCTGATAGTGCAAGCTTCATTTTGATACCAAATACAATGGGGTTATTTCATAATTTTTATTTACATTAAATTTGGATTCTAGGACTAATAATAACTAAGTATATGTAATGGCAATTTTTTTTTATGGACGTTAAATTTTAAATTCAGTTTATAATTTGAAAATGGTAGTTCCCGCCAAAAGTCGTGACGTCAATGGTTACGCATGTGCAGTATACTTCAAGCAGTAAATTTGTATGGCAGCCATGAAATGCAAACTTCACCATTACCTATATTGATGTGTGACTGACATTTTGTTTTGCCGTTTTCACTAAATGTCAAAAAACACCAGTTTTGATTCGTTCGTGCTGAGCCGAATTTTCGATTTGCCTTGTGCAATTTACTATGCGGATCAACTAGAACTCTTCCTCTTTGCGTCGCGGCATCGTTCGGCCCTCCCGCAGGTGTTTTTCGAAAAATATGAACGTTTCAAGATTGCATGTTTTTGCGCTATTTTCGGTTCCAAAATGCATGTTTTTTTTTTACTATTTTTCTCCGATATCTCTGAAACGGTAAGCTAGCCCAAAATAAAAAATACCATAAAACGAGTTTGTTTCATAACGAATCTTTTGGTTCCATCAGAATTTTGCTTTTATTTCTCATTTCGGAGATATTTACTGAAATATGTGGCGATGTCCAGCAAAAATTGCACTTGTTTAACAAGTTGGTAACTCCTTAACCTTGGCTCCTAGTCCAAAAAACTATTCTAATGAACTTAAATAGAATTAAATTTGCTAAGTCTTTTTTAAATTTTTTGCCTTGCGATAAAAATGAGGGAAATAGAAGGGGCGGAAGTGAGAACTTTTTTTTTTCGGTAAAATTTCGCCATTTTGTTACCGTAATTAATCGGTAATTAACTGAAATTGATCTCAATTACGATGCACTCTGAATATCACGCTCCATTCATCTTGGCCCTTCAAAGCGAACGTTTCTGGGAAAAATAATTTTTTAAGATTTACATGCATTTTCTAGGAAACCCTGACATTTCTTCCATTTTCCCAAGAATTTCGCTAATTATCAGTTTCTTCAAAATATCCGTAGACACCAATTCTAAAGAAAACTGATCGAACTTTCCACTGTTTTTTTTTATTTTTTCTCTCTCAAAAAAAACAACAAAGTTGTGGCCGAAAATATGTGCCTCTTCCCACTTCCTAAAATTCGTAAAATATTTATTTGCAAACTGGGAAACAAGAGGTTAAAACATTAGTCTTACATTTGGTTTTGACAGGGCAGCAATCTAACAACAATAAAATTACCTCTAACCATGACGTCACGCATTAATAAAATTTAAAATGTATTTGGATGTAATGGATTTATGAATAATTAACAAATATCAGAGTGATTTTAATTGCTGTTACGTTATTCTCGTTTATTTTACTGTTCAAATTAGTAGGCATTTTTAATTTTTTTAAACACATGAAATAACCCCATTATATTATTTACATGACTTTTAATATAAATGTGAGACAATTAATGCCAATAAATGACTTACTTTGGTAGCAACTGAAAAACGGCACACTCCTCTCCACCCCAATAGTGGTGCGATTCCCTCCACTCATTTGGTGAGGCTATGCAAAACTTCTGGCCGTCTTGTACCCTTATCACAATTAAAGTCGGGCCTTTGTAGTTAAGGACATGATGAAGGAATCTATTGGAACCCAGTCCCATCTCGTCAGAATCGTACAGGATCGTCCAGTGGGAGGGGATGGCACATAGAAGTTTGGACAGGAATGACTGGCTTGCGAGCCCTGGGGAATCAACGTCATTTCGTTAACAATTACAAAGCAGAAGTTAGAACCAGGGGCGGATCAAGACTTTATTTATATTGCGGCCCCGGTCCCCTTATAAAATTTTTTGAAATCAAAATAATGAAAATTCTCGCCGAATATTATACGTTTATTATGTAGACTTTAATAACACTGAAAATAAAAGTAACAACAATGGTAAAAAAGATCTTTGGAATTCTTATAGTTTTTTTTTTTTGGCCTTGGATAGGTTCCATCAGCCATAGGACTACTAAATTTTTTCATTTAGGTCAGTGAGAGTAGTGAGAGAAGCAAATAAAATAGGCCCCTTTTGCTCTATGCTTAAAGTATCGTAAGCGTATCTGTAAATCTGCCCCTGCTCTGAATAAAGATAATATGTCACCAGGGCTGGCTCTAGGGGGGGCGAAGCGGGCGGCTGCCCGGGGCGGCAAAATTCTAGGGGCGGCAAATTCTTCAAAGAGACAATTATCAAAGAAAAGAATAATGTTATTTATATAAGAGAGGGGTGGCAAAATGAAACTGTGCCCGGGGCGGCAAAATACCTGGAGCCAGCCCTGTATGTCACATAAGTAAAAATTAAATAAGGAAAAACAAATTTTAAAAAAATCTGATTATTATGTATTCCTAGTGGGCATGTGGGCAACACCCTGAAAATGCCGAATGAAAAACTTGAAATCTTGAACAAGTTTCAAGACTCAATTCATTAGCTGTGTTGTTACCTCACTCTTACCAGTTGGATATCTAAGAGGCAGAATGATGAATCTAAAAAAAAACGTTTGCACACTTTCAATGGGCTCATTTAATGAATTCCATTCAGTAGTTGTTACTTCTTGTGGATAAAGTATTACTTAAAATTAGACGATATTGAAAATTTCAGATGAATCCGATATATGGTTTTCGAAATATATGACTTTTAAAGAGGGAATTGGAAGCGCGGTGCGACCAAGATCGTGACGTCAGAGAATAGTAATATAAATCAGTGAAAATAGTTGATAAACTGAAATTCTTCACAAACATATATAAGTTTCAAAACACATTGTTTGAGTTAACGATTTGCAATATTGTGAAACTATAACGCGTCAGCTGCTTCGGCTAGCGGGTTCCTATCAAGTGACATCACGGCCGATACTCGATAAGGCAGGTGTGGTCCATTTTTACGATTTTTTTTAGACGATTTATAGGTCTCACAAAATTCTAGTGTTTTGCACAGGGTCTTAAAATTATAAGACCTTTTCGATAATCAAATAAAAAAAAAGTGTTAAATGAGCCCATTATTCTATTACATGTACTGTTCTTTTTTTGAACTGAACGTGGCATGAAAATCGTTAAATGTTACCTCTTATATTAATAACCGATCTACTTCTACTTAAGGCATTTAAAGGTTTTTATCAATAACTTTACATCAAAGAATTTTTATTTCGCTAAGATACACTCGATAATTTCATACTGTATGCTGGGGGCTCTGAATCCAATACAGAGTGTTCAAAATACAGAAGCGTAAAGTAAGAATTCTTGCCAATGTAAATAGCAGAACAATATGTACACTATTATTATTATTACTTACCGACACCACTACTGCTTGGCGAATGCGCTTTCTGTGGACGAGAATACAAGGGAGGCAGAGCACCAGCTAAGAGCCAAGACATACTCATTGTCAGCATGTGTGGGTGGGGTTTCGCTTGGGGGAACGGGTTCTGTTGGTCCAACACGGGTGTGGCTAGTTCTAACCCTATAAATGATTCATTTTCCGTTGCTAGTTAAAACATATGAACTGTACCCAATATAAATATGCTAGTATCCCCTAATATCCACTATAAAAAAGCAAGTTTAGTTTTTATGTTACAAATAATATTTAATGTTTTTTCGCCATCAAAATGCATTGCTGAGCATTCGATACAGCGCATCTACAGGGTGTTATTGACTATCTTATTAACTTCAAAATTTTGTGTATTCAATGTATTAATTTTCATATACATTAGGCATTTCAAGATATATATGCTAATTCTTTAAAGGATTCTCTACAATCATCCCCATAACTTAAATGTTTAATAAAACGAATTGTCCTTTATAAGCAGAAAATTCTCCGAGCAGAGGTTAAATTCTCCCATATCGATATAATTTAAGCGACTATATATTGTTGTGAAGTATACTGATCTTACTACCTTTCGTGAACATAGGTCAGCGAAGTTTCTCAGTGCATAGACATATTTAGCAACATTTTTAGATAAATAATTTGTATGCTCATCCCAAATTATTTTTTGATCTAGGTGAATGCCAAGAAAACAGACTTCCTTCTGATTTTGGAAAGTTATTGAAGTTTTTAAGGTAACTATCATTAGTTTTGTTTTGGACATATTTAGGCTTAGATTGTTTGATGCAAATCAGTGTAAGGCTTTCGACTGAATAACTCTTAACCTCATGCTAAGAACATAATTCGAGTTTCCTCAACAAAAGTAGTATCGCAGGCTAATAATTTATGCTTAATCCCTGGGATACAAGAATCAAATTGGAAAATCATCGACATATACAAGGAATAATGGGGGTCAAGTACTGAGCCCTGGGGTACTTCTATATCAATATTCTCAAAGGAAGAGCAGCTACCCTCCAGCGATACAACTTGTTTCCTATTCTTTAAATAATATATTAAAATCAAGAAAACACCATATATATGTATTTTTAAATGAACTATTCAATTTTTCAAGGAATTGTGTAAGAATTTTCTCATTATATAAATTATGGGAAATGGCATAAAACAAATAGTTTCCATCACCAGTATTCCACATCGAAAAAAATATATTAAAACCCCCAATATAACAAAATTAGACAATCTAATATGATATAATAAAACTCAAAATAATGTAAATTTTTAATAAATAACACATGGAAGAATAAAACGAATGATGGATTTGAAATGAACGTGAGCACTTAGTTCTGATTCCTGCCACAGGATGTCACTGCAAGTACCGAATTGGGAACAAACCAGAGATGGGTAAACTCCCGGAGTTTTGATTACTCCGAAAGTTTCCAGGAAGCTTTCCTGGAAACTTTCCATTGGGAATATTCAGAGTCTATTTTATGGTGAAATCTGATTCGTAATGATCTAAGCTTTATTTTGATACCAAATAAGTGCATATAAATATATTATTTACATTACTTTTACAGACCTTTACCAAATAACTGATATTATATGACACCCGCTATATGTGCCCTGTGCTATATGAAGAATATGGAGCAATTGGGTGGTTACCCAGTAATTTGTTTTGTTTGAATTATTAAATAATTAAATATAAATAAAATAATTTATAGAATGTGATAAATATGTGGATTATAAAATTACAAATTTATGTAAATAATGTCATATGTAAGTCATAACTCCTATTTTGTACAGAATTGGAAATATAGAAGGCAAGACAGAAATAACATCTACATATTATTTAATTAAAATAACACTAAATGTATTAAATTAAATAATATCTTATAATTTGTAAAAAAATAAAAGTATATTTCTTTTTAATCATTTTCGTTTTTAATGTAACAGAAAAAAATGCTAGATATTATTTATCGGGAAGCGATAGTGCGGGTATACAAATAAACGTAACTTATCATATTTCTGTCAACTCATCCTTGATCATAGCCAATAGCACGAAATCACAGAAGACCTATACCAGAAGCGTCACTGTCGGAGGCACGTTCGATGTTTGGGTGCGTTTGCATGCATCCAGTAATTTAGTCGAGTAGAGAAACGGTCCAGTAATTTAGTAATTGCTTTCCACTAAATTACTTGACTAAAACACGCTGTCCGCATTGGTCGAGTACTAAATTACTAAGCGACTCGACTAAATTACTGGGTGCGTGCAAACGCACCCTTTCATTGGTAAATTGGGGTGACCTTCGGCCATCTTGTCGGTGGTATTATTGTCAACCTATAAATCTGCACTTTTCTAAATTCATCGCTGGACGCATTGGTAGATAAAATTCGAAACTGATTGGCTTTGGTTTTCAAAATAGCCAATCATATAATGTTATTGCTTACCGGTGCGCTCCACTAGTGAATTTAGAAACCTGCGGATTTATAATGACAATAATACCACCGACATATGACATATGCGCATAAAATTCAATATTGGCGGGAAGGCCAGAGAGTCGTTTCTGGTATAGGTCTTCTGTGACGAAATTAGAGAAATTCTGTGCCAATGCCAATAGTAATAATCCGAGCGGTGACCATATGAAACCCCACGTCATCAAACATCCGATTAATTTTTGATAATTTCGAAAAAATATCAACAAAAATATCAACAAATTAAAACTGGATTTCTGGCGTTTGAGGTTATGTAGACCATCGTGGCGGTAATTTCAAATTTATGAGTAAATATGTGTAAATAATAACTGTAAATATTCGTGAAAAATTTGGAAACTTCCCCGGAATTTTGGAAACTTTCGGAATATTCAAATATTTTAAAGGAAACTTTCATTTTTATCAAAACTCCGTTCCGGAAACTTCCGAAATTTTCCTGGAAACTTTCCTTGACCCATCTCTGGAACAAACAGCAAATGTCTTTGATTCTTCATTTTCTTATTACACACGGAGTGTGTAGTTTTGTTTACACTTAACTCTGTAACCAACAATTTCAACATTCTGAGGGCCACTTTATCAATGAAGGGTCAAAGCGTGTTATCTAACTCCGGAATAATTTAAACTTCAGGTTAAAGTGAATGTTAAACCCGCATCCATTTATCCATTACATATGACGGTGAGGGTTAGGAAACTCATGAATAACCTGAAGTTAGTACCGCTTCCTACAGAGTTGCTTATCTATGTACAGCACAATAGTGTCCTAGTACGTGGTAAAAATATAATTGAATTGTTGGATATTATGTCACAGAATGTTAGGTTAAAACAATAAATTGAATTGACAGAAATGCCAATGACGAAGGTCATAAAAATTTATCAAGAAACATTAAAGACGGTGCGGAGAGTGTTGCTTCTGGTAGTTCATTATTCTGTGGCAGGTCCCCCACATCAAATCATGGGCCCCGGTACTAAATTCACTGGCAGGCCCACACGGTTAATAATTGATGAGCGGGAGGGACAAATTTGGAAAAAAAAATTTTTGTCAAGATCTTTGGCGGGCCCCCGCTACGCACTTAGAAAATCAAGGCCTCTAAACTCAGTACCCTTCTATAGTGAAACAATGCACCTGTTACCATGATAGTTTGAGTCACCTCTGATTCATATTGACGTATAATTACTATGTCTAGAAAAACACTTAAAAAAGATTTATATTGACAGTTGTTTACTTTTTTATAATGGATATTAAAATTATCAGAGCTCATAATATATTGCAACTAAATAAAACGCTGGCAGCAATCTTATTAACTTGCAATATATAAGTTAAAAAAAACGCAGTAAATAAAACAAAGAGCTACATTCGAAGTACATGATTTTATGGCAGAAAATTTTGTATCACAACTTCTGATTTGAGTCTTGAAAGATAAATTTGTCACTGCGTAATTTTTTTATTAGTTTGCAAATCTTATAAAATCATGTAATTCAGCAATGATTTATATTTTTAACAGACACATCACAAGCTATTTTTAAAAGTAAGGTCTATTATTAAAATGAAACGTAGCGCACAGTAGATAAGCGACATATAATTTATAGTATTTATATTTGTGTTATTTTTGAAGAATAAATACTGGCAGAGGTTTAATTTTGTTGTAGGTGTTATCTTAATCCTTCCAAATACCAAACAAACAGGTGGCAAATACTCCTCAAATCTGTCACAGTTTGAGGATTTCTTAGAAATTGATTAGTCCAGAGAACAATTTTAAATAACATTTTTAAAAAACAAACTGGCTCCACTACCAGAATGGCAGAATATATGTAAAAAACAACTGATTGTCCAATAACTTGAGTATCAAGCAAGTTATGTAAAAAATTTAAAATGGTCTATATGAAATTGTTTTTTTTTCCAGTATTTAATTATGACGTCAGTCAGCGGCGGCTGGTGAAATTTCAATATTTTTTTTCTCGTCTATGGCGCATGGGACCCATACGAAATTTGGGAAATAACATCTAGAGAAGCACTTCTCTAATGACCCCTAAAAAATTTTGAAAAAGCAGTTTGCGAAAAAAATTTTGAAAATTCGTTAGCCTCCCCTGGGTCTAGGAGCTCCTGTTTATTTTTATTTTTTTTTGTTCTATGCATTTGACTTTTCATAAAAATGCAACAACAAATTTTGAAGTTTATGAAAATATTTTCATTACTAACTGAGATACAACGAATTGAAATATTGTAATTTGTTAAATTGGAGATAAAACTAATTAAAAAAAAAATTATTACTACTTAAAAACCCACAGAGGGCCTCCAATTTCCTCTTTCTTACTAAATGCATATATATAAATAATTACATCTTTCCACAATGATGTATTCTCATTAGGAACAAAAAAAACAATAAAATGAACGGTTTAACAAATAATAGACATTATTTATCAAACCTTGGATAAACAAATATATTGTTACAGCACAACAATAAACAAAATTAAACCTTGCCTTCACAATGTATAAGTAAATAATGTTGTTTAATGATTGTTATTTTTCAAGTAAATACGGCATAAAACAAAATATAGCAGCTAGGACAGAGATTTAAGCAACAACATGGCGTAGTATTGTCTTTACCTGGATAGGCTGCAATTTCGCTAGATTTACCTAAAGAAAAAACATTTTCATTATAGCTTTGTGAGCAAATGGACTGCTTTCAAGAATGTATGTCTTTTAATATACCAGGTTAGGAGATGACATTTGTTTATAGTTCTATAGAAATAGAAAATATAAAGAAAAAATTTGGAGGTCAACGAAATTTTATAGATGGTCATTTTTACTTAGTTTTTGAGTACCGACAAGTCTACCACAAGATCGAAGGCGGAGGGGGTAGCAAATGAGTTTTTGTAAATATTTCGAGAAATAAGCGCTTTTGCAATCCTTTTGAAGACATTAAATTTTTTCTTCATTTACTTCAAAAACACTCTGTATGAAATGGAATGCTTATTCAATTACTTTAATTTGAAACTCATGCGATAGAAATTAGTCAAGAAATTGCTAAAAGTTCCCAAAAAATGATAATATTCATAAAAGTTCAACGTTGTCAAATAATTCGCCATATATTATAATGCATCCAATACAAAAAAATGAATGGAATCTTTTTGATTGTTTTCTCAAAGCATTTCGTGGTATATGGCTTAAAAAAAAATTATTTTTGACAAAAGAAAAAAATTATTTTAATGCAAAATTTTTCCACAATGTACCATAAACAATAACTGTTTAAACAAATGAAATATCCAAAATCTTTATTACCCACCAAAGTTAATAAATTATCTTTTACATGGCGACTACGGCAATAATTTATTTTGATTACAGCTTTAGAAAGAGCCATTCGATAAATGAAAATTGAATAAAAAGAATTTTTTGAAAAAATCAACTTGAACTACAATATTTCAGGTATGTAAGCCTGTCAGTCAGTCACTTATTAGAATATACAAGATAATTGCATAAAATAACAAAAGCATTAAATTTTAAATTAGCGTCTGTTAACATCAATCAGCAGCTATGCGAGATGAAAAGTTTTTCGACATAGGTGTTAGGAGGGATCGATTAATTTTGAAATTGGCCTATTTTTTTTACAATTTTCAAGAAAAAATAACAAATCTTACTTTACTACATTTATTACAAATATCTACTAATTTTAGAAAAAAATGTTAAAAGAGATAAATTATAATTAAAGTTGTTTTTCCTATGAAGGACGTGGTAGAAATTAGACACTTTCAAAGTTGCACCAGAGTTGAATTCAAATTTAATTTTTTTGGTACTTAAAAAAATACTTAGCCAGAAAAAAATTAATTTACAGACAAATGAGAACAAAATAAACTCTCTTACAGCTGGAATTTTGGATTGTATTGCATTTTTTTAAACTTAATAAAATTTTATGCATAAAATTTTTTTCTACCATAAACAATAGCTGATATAATTTAAGTTGATAATTGATAAGAATACCACAAGGGATGACGTGCACCACTTGATAATTTGGAATTACTTGACAGGTTGAATCCACACAATGAAATCTTGTGTTTTTAAACCATAAATATTGGTATAATAGCTTGGTTAAATCAGAAATGAACCAGTAGCAACTTCTGATAAGATATAACAAAAGTGCTGCAAATGGAATTTAATTAAAATAAGGTTACCTTCAGCATATAAAAATGTATGGTCGCCATTTTGAGAAACAGGGCGCCGATATACATTTTCTGCAAATACCTCAAAAAGTACCCTTTAGGGAAGATTCCATGTGAAAATCGTTTTAATCTCACTACCTTAGCTTCTATAGGTTTATATGGGCCTTCAACTTTATTGAATACAACCCTGTGCAATTTAGATTTGGCCACGAATTAACCAGTTTCATTGGATATTAATTTTTTTCCAATACAATACTCTTATACAAGTATAATGACCATTGCCTTGATAATTCCAAGGCCAGATACGGCTCGAATCGAAATAAAAATTGTTCAATAGATTTCCTTACTTACCAGCGGCCAGACTGGGTTCGGACTCCTCCAGAGTTCTCCAGGAGGTAGCCAGAGAATGCACGGCGTACCTGTGCAACGGAAACAATAACCTGGGCGTGTTGGTCTCGATCCAGTGGGAAACGAACTGTGAAGAAAGGCTCTTTTTGGTGTGGAAGCAGCTGTCCACCACTGCTTTTAAAGTCTTATTGCTCGAAAGGCACATCTGGGGACCCTCCGAGTAGTGATCCATGCTTATGTGGTAGGTGCACATAAGCAGAGACGTCATACTTTCCGGGGTCATCACATCGCTAGAAGAGTCCTCACTGGGACTTGACCACATCTTGACTAGGGTATCTCTAATGACCTCGTCATCTAATATCTATAAAGAGCAAAATATAGGAGGGGATTTTTGGGTAATGTTGAAACAGCCAGTTATCATGAAAGTAGGAGGAAATTGACAGGACAACAATGACAATTCTACCACTACGTTAAACCAAATTATTTCAATAAAGCCCTGAACTACATAGCAAATGGTAGATAAGTAATGATATTTTGGTAGCTTACTATAAACGAGGCTTCTTTTAATCACATTTATCGAAGGTCTTTACCAAGGCTATGTACACTTCTGTGCAATGAAATCCCTTACACCTATTTTTCGCTGTATTAAATCATTCTTTATTTGTCAGTGTCAGTGTCATATTTTCACAATGCCAAAATTAACTGAACATGAAAAAATTTTAATTCTCTCTAAAATTGAAGAGGGATGGTCTATCAGAGCAGTTGCTAACCATTATCAATTGAGTAAAAGTACTGTTATGAGTGTGAAGAAAAAGTGAGAGGAGGAAGGTAGTGTAAAGAGAAAAGACTCTAGCTCTCTTTCTAGAAAAGACTCTCTAAATTTTCTAGCATCGAGGTCAACAGCTAGCCGAAGTGCCAAGAAGACCATATTAACAGAAGAACAGAAGCAAGCCCGCATACTGTTTTGTTTAAATTATGTCTATATTATGTTACATTATTTACCCAAACCTAAATACAATCGCAGTTATGTGCAGTCGTATCTGTGAATTTTTCAACATCAATTTTTACATTTGTTATAAATAGAACTCATTCCCATCGAATGGTGTAAAAAAGTAAAAAAACAAAACAAAAATACGTATGTTTTTTTCTGGATTAACATTATTCAAATACCTTACTTATGATGAATCACAATCAGTGTAAGTTTTTTATAACCTATATGATAATAAAAAAAATGTTAAGTCCAAAAACACTGATTCACACCACTCAATATTAGTAAAAACTGGATTACTTTATATTTCAAGTGTACGGGATTTCATTGTACAGAAGTGAACATAGCAAATGGTAGATAGGTTATGATATTTTGCTAACTTATAAACGAGGCTTTTTTTAATCACTCATTTATCGAAGGTTTTTACCAAAGTTTGGAAACTAGCTGTACGTAAACACTGGCACTGCCAACTTGTAAAATTGTCGAGCCTCCCATTTTGTTATAGTGTAGAAATTTTTTTTATTAGACAAAATAAGCGGCCCAGGTCAGCTGTAGGAAACTCCTTGTATTTTTATTGATAATATGTCACCAATGTCAGTAATTTAGAGTCTGCAAAAAAATGTATTTTAACTATGAGAATAAGAACTACCATTTTTTCTTATTTATTATTTCTTTGTTTAACCACTGCAGGTTAGCCTACGAATAAACAACGCAAGGATGAAGAACACATGAAATATCTCTTTGAGCCACTGGCATCAACAGCAGAGGAATATAAAAGACAACATCAATATTCAAATAGGTCAGGGGGACCTTACCTGGCATGATTTTACTTTTTATTTCTCATCGATACAATGAACATAATAAAAAGGAGATCTTGAACTTGGTTTAGTTTGTCTGGCAATACTGACCTAGGCAATATTATAGGAACTATCTATCTACTTCTTTTGGGCCAATATATTATCATGCGAAATATTTGTACGTATACTAAAAACACCCTGAATAGAACTCACAGTTTAATGTCCCTCCTTCTTCAATGACTAATATTAAGTTGTCAATATTTATTGTCATCTGTCGATTTTCTCCATTATAACTTGCAATTATAATACTTACGGCCAAATAATTCTCACATTGTTGCTTGAAAGCGGAAGTTCCTATATACGAGTTTTTTGACTTACTATTGGTGTGGAAGTAATTGAAGAGCTTCTCCGCTACAATTGGATATCTTGGGAATAAGTAACGCTGAAATAATAAAGCTATTGTAGTCCTGGATTAATTTTTAATTAGAACCAACTAATATGTTAAAATACATAATCTAAAATCATTGGTTTAAAAAACAAAATCAAATAATACTTGTTTTTTTATGTTTGCGTAAAAATAATTTTTACACTGTTATTTTTTTTGATAGATAATTAATTATTCATTAATATCTGGCTAGTTTTCTAACCGAGCAGTTAGGTATTATATTGAAAAAAGTTAACACCTGTAACAATTAAAAGGCAGTGTAATTGAGGATAAAATTGATTATTGTTAAAAATAAAAAATTGTGTGATTCAAATCAGGAAACTAAATATTCCCATAGATTTGGATATTTAATGAAAAAACAAAGAATCATTTTTTTTATTTTTCCAAAACATGCAGCATAATATATTAATAGAAATTCAAATTCTTAATATCACGTACGAACCAACTAACACCAGGCAAACAACAATGAAACTAAATAATTCTTTTTCTAATTTTGGCTTTACTCCTTTAGCCAAGAGACTGAAATTAAACTTATAGAAGATAATACTATTTTAATTAATAATAGTAAGGTATCTAATCAATCCAATAAATAGTTTAACACTAATCCTACCGACTTAAAATGAAATCTAGATGAGATAAAAACGTCCACTATCAATACGAGAAATCAAACATTCTTCCTTTTTGAATCTGTTTCAGAAGTAGAAATTTTAGAAACAATTTCAACTTTAAAAAGTTTGAATTCCTCTGGTTAAGACAATATTAGTAACAAGGTGGTAAAAAAATGTATGAAATGAATTAGCAAACCATTAGCCGATTTAATAAATAGTTCGTTAAACCAGGGCATTTTCCCAAATAAGTCCTTTTGTGAAAATCTTTGAAAAAGTTGTTGCAAAAATGTTCGTTAAAAATAATTTATTTAATCCTAGACAGTTTAGTTTCGGAACAAGTTATCTACTACAAGTGTTACTTTTCATGATTGAATCTTGATCAGCGTCATAAATATATGGGTATATTTTTAGATTTAAGCTTTCTACTTGGTAGACCATGAAATTCTTATACATGAGTTAGAATATTATGGCATCATAGACAATGATGCAGAAGGTATAGACATGATAACAGAAGGCATTATTAATATGTGAATGACTGTAAATCAGATCATGTAAAAATCTAAAATTGGTCTACCACAAAGCTCCATTATTGGGCCACTTTTATATATAATACATGTAAATGACTTTCTATTTAATAATTCTATAATATACTGTGTCGCCTAGAATGGAGAATGTAAATAGAAATGCTAATATGTATTTATACAAATTCAGCAAATCTATGAATGGTATAACAGTAACAAGCTAATATTAAGTATAAAAAAATACAGTATAACATTCTTGAGGGTCAGGCCATGGGGGGGTCTATAGTTTAGGGACCCAGCCTTGCGAGGGGCCCGTCTGACCCCCCGCGCTCATCATTTTAAAAAATATATTTTAGTCTGATCCCTCTGCCGCTTATTATTTCCATTTTTTTCAGATTTTCTCCCCTCGCTCATCAATTTCCATTTCCGAGGAAAAACAATAAGAGGCACTTCATAGATTTCGTGCCCAGCAGTTACGAAGCCCGCAATTTGATGCGGGGGGGGCCTGCTTGTGGTTATGAATATCTAACAACTGTTCTTGGCTTCCACATATAGAGTCTGTTTGTAACAAAACTGGGTCAATTTGTTATTGTTTAAATCAACTAAGAACTGAGCAATGTACTATTAATACTCACTTTCACTCTGTGACCTCATACAGTGTTATTGCTTGAGGTGGATCCATAGAAAGTGAGAGGGCATTTAAAATGCTAAAAGGGCAATCAGACACCCTGTAGGAGTAAATCAATCATTAAACATTTATAAAAAAAAAATTACATTACCTTGCATGTACATACTACAACTTCTAATACATGCTAAGTCTTAAGATCAAGTCATCTTTTAAATAGAAAACCACAATTACAATACAAGAAACAATTGGTATTAGAAGTTTCCAAGCATAACGTCTATTTTTGCAAAAAAGCCCTGAGTAAGAAAATCTTAATGAAAAATTTATGAAAAAAATTTTTTCTTGGAAAATGTTATTAAGTATGCAATTGGTGAATTTTTATGTGACAACTTGTAAAATATTATTTTTAAATTAATGTAGACATGACGTGGGTACTATAATTTATTACTATTATTTATTTATGTTCGTTAATATTCAAGAATGTGCAATGGCGTACCATATATGCATTTTTTGTAGCAGAAATAGTCAATAATAATTATTATTATCACTGTTTGGTCAATGATCACCTTGGCCCCTCCATTTCATTAATTCTCTCTTGATATGCAAGATATCGCATCCCTCACGTCAATCTCTAACTAATTTTTACCAGTTCTGTTGTGGCTAAATTAATTTTGTTTGGAACTCGTTTACTACTTATTTTTTTAGTTATCAATAATCAAATACCTAGCAGGCTGAATGTTCTAGTACATTTTTAATTACTAATCTGGCCTCGAGGAAGTTTTATGGAATGTAAACGAAACATCCCCATTATTGGACTGGCGTAAAGTAAATTTTATCAAGGTCATATAGATCTACTTACAAGAATATATACACGTCTGAATTGGGATAGCAAATAGGCATAGTTAAGTACGTCACTATGCTATAAATGTACTTTAATCTGTCCCGTACGAGGGGCCAAACTGATCAAAATACTTCGCCCAGTTTTCTCTGCCGCTATTTATTTACAATTCCTATTTATTTATGACGAAGCCCCTAATTAACCCTTTCGCGTCGGGAACCGGATATCTACGCATGACAAGAGGTGCACTTAATTACTGGAAACATACGTATCCGCCTATTACACCTTATTAGTTCAACCCTTTTCTTACTCCCTCCCACCATTATTTTTTTTTTAAATTTTTTTTTTAGATATTTATATTTATGTTTGGTTTAATGTTTTGGCGAATAAAAGTCTTATTTCTATTATTAGTATTTTTTTTATTGGCATTTTCCCTAAATTCATAAAAATATTGAGTTTTTTAAATAATTATGAAGTACGGTTCACGGCTGCAAACGGACAAATCCGCAAGCGCAGTCCGCTGCCGTCCCGAAAGGGTTAACACAGCTTATATGAAATAATATCAACAGTGCTGTGTAATGTCGGGCCAAATTGATTTTACCGTTAGTCATTTTGAGGTGATAAAACGAAATACAGCGAAAACGAATTTAGAGTCTTGCAAGGTCTGACGATGAGACCGTTAAGAAAGTTGACATCGGACTGGAGATCGGACAGCGAGGAGTGAAAGTATAACTATGTATGTCCCACCTAGTGATGGGTAAAAGCTGTTATTTTTTAATAACAGGTTTAAACTGCTACTGCTATTTTGAAATAACAGTTTAAAAATAACAGTTGCAAATGTTATTTCAGAGACGTTATTTTATACATCATGCTGCTGCCGCAGCTGCTTATCTTTTATTTTCTCACCTGTTATTTTCGAACAAAAATAACAGTCTGTTAATGCTATTTACAAATAACAGTTATAAAATAACAACTCATCTCTAGTCCCACTGTCCCACTACACTTGCTGATAGTCTGATGGGTGTGACAGTGACCAAGAGTATGCGCACATGTACAAAATACATGTTACAGTTGTATACAATACAAACATGCATTAAGTATATAATAATAAAAAGTAATAAAAACAAAATTGCTGGTAGCATTACAATACTCAATTGAGTCAACAGTGTGTTGACATTGTACAATGTTTGAATTCAAGAGTGCTTTGTTGTGAGACAAAATATACCAACAAATATTCCCAATTGGAACATTCCTAATAAATTGAATAAAATTCATATAAACTATTGCTTTATGCTGTATATAATATTACCACATATATTTATCTATGCAGTATAATACACTCAGGAATATTTTCCAAAGCAGATTTGATCAAAACAGTATAGCTTTGGTTATAATCTTATATAATGGGGCATTCTAATGTTGAAGATGTCACAATAGATAGTACCTTTATAACCCAGTCACTTTATACAAAAAAAGACCAAACCTCTAAAAAAGTCCAACTGAAGACTTTCTTAATTTTGGCGTCACAAATAATTTCTCAAAAGTTCATAAAGCCAACTGGACGGCTACAAACGTTACAGCGGGTCAAAGATCACGAAAATCAGTTTTTCTCAAATATTTGATTTACCTATTTACCTCCCATTTACCCTTCTATGGAATAAGATGAAAATATAATCTACATACGTGTACCAAAATTCAAGTCAATATCTTAAACGGTTCCAGAGTAATCGTGCGCACAAAAAAAAGTTAGACAGACCGACAGACAGACAGAAAATTTTTTTTCGCTCAAACTTGAAATCTCGACATTTCATGACATTCTAAGTTGATTTGAACAATAAAAATTTTCAATTTTTTTTTTGTATACTTCCACTGGATGTGGAAGTAATAACGTAAAACTGATAATTTACGTGATATTTGAGAAAAACTGATTTTCGTGACCTTTGACCTGTAACTTTTGTAGCCGTCCAGTTGGCTTTATGGACTTTTGAGAAATTATTTGTGACGCCAAAATAAAGAGAATCCCGCTGGAAAATCTTCAGTTGGATTTTTTATATAAAGTGACTGGGCTATTATAGTCTGGATGCCGATTCAAGAAAGGTGGAAGTAAGGGAGATTTTAAGTTTGAGCGATAAAAAATTCTCTCTGTCTGTCTGTAACTTTCTTGTGCGCACGATGACTCTGGAACCGTTTAAGATATTGACTTGAAATTTGGTGCACGCATGTATATTAATGTGATCTGGAACTAGATTATATTTTCATCTTATTCCGTTGAAAGATTGGGGGGTAAATTCGGGTATATGAGGATAAACAGTTAAATCAAGCAGGCGAGAGTCCATAAAATTGATATATAGTATATACAGGAGAAGCTATAAGGTCTCAATTTTTTGGCAATAGCCACACCCATTACCACCCCTCTAGCATCACCACCACCCACTACCGATGTGGGATATTGTTTTATGGGTTTTTGGGGTAGACGATTTCAAATATTATATTATTAAAGTTCCATAAACAATTATTTCCACATACAACATTTTTTCGTTGTGAGAAACTTAAATGGAAAATCTGGATGTGGAAGTAGTGATTCCTTGGGCAGCGGTTTAATTAATGTCTTATGGAAGAAAGTTAGGACATAATTTAGGTTTATGCTTTTTGAGAGTTATATCCGAGAGGGCTGATCTAGCGACGCAACATGAAGAAGCGGATACCATTACGGTACAGCAACTTATTCACGAGATTAAAGGAAATCCAGACATTGTCGTAAATATGATAAGTGATGATACCGATGTTTTTGTCTTACTTGTATATTATAATAATAATAATAATAATGATCTTTATTGACTGATAATCAAAGGGCAATTGATCGAGGTCCTTCAGCCCGTTACATGAAACATACATATTTATTTTTACAATATAAAATGTACTATTGTGTATATAATTATACATACGTAAAAAAAAATTGCATAAATAGAAAAAAAAAAAAATTCAGTATGTTTGGATTTTTTCCCAGATGGTGTACTCTGGATGTTTATATCTATTCCTTGCTCTAGGGTCTCTTCTAATACAAAAAGGTGCAATCAACTCCTTGTTCTCTGGTCGTTGGCAAAACTTTTGCGAAAGATATGCTATTCTATCTTCAATAGGTTGTGTACGTGAGGTTTGGTATAATAAGGTATCTGGAGGGTGATGAATTGGGTTATTAGGGTGGTGGATTTGGGTGATTGAACGTATGGAACTAGTTTCAGCTACTTTTAAATTTCGTAAGGCGGGATTTTTGAGGTTAAGGAATATTATATGTCCATACTCTATTATGGGTCGACAAATTAACTTGTAAATCTTACATTTTGTTTCTAGATTTATTCCATTGCTTTTCCATGATAGACATCTAAAATGTTTTGCTCTTGATATTGTAATATGTTGCACCCCTTAAAATTTAAGGTTATGTTACTAAAAAGTAGGCAGACTTCAACAGATCGAATGTCTGAATGAATGTAGTGTATTTGCACCTACTCGAAGAACCTACCAGAAGATTCCAAAGTGACATCTGGAATTATCGAGAGAATGGTGGCGTTATCACAGAACAATCGAGATCTGTCATTTTTAGGTATGAAAGACCGATCGCATTCTCGGCGAGTAGTTCAGAAAGTTCAGAAAGTTCAGAAAATATAGAAAGTGAGGTTAAGAGTTCAAAGATAAACAAAGTAATAAACATTGTGATTTTAGTCAGTAAAGTGTATTTAAATTATTAATAGTATTGTGAAGTATCCAGTAAATATTTAATAAAGTGTGTTAGTGGACATCTCTTGTTATAATTTTTGGAACCCACGGAATTTGCGAGGGTGGTTTCCTAAGGGTGGAAACACGTTACAAATTGGTGTCAGAAAGCGGAATTTTATGACAAGAGGGACTCTGAAGTTGTGCTGGAGTGTTCGAGAAGTATTCTCGAGGTTTAGTGCTAACACAGTGGACTAATTTACTGGACATTGTTCGAGGGTTATTTTCGGACAAGAAAATAGTGTTAAGTGCATTTTTGAGACATTGTAGAACATTTTATTAGGACATTAGTGTGATAATTAAATCCTTTGAACTGAGAAGTGATAGAGACACTGAAAAAGACTCATTTAGTGCGTGAAAATTTCTAGAACTTTTCTATTTGGACATTAGTGGAGATTATTAAATTCTCTGAACTGGATAGTGACAAGAGACTCTGGATAAGACTTTTTCGTGCTATTTCGAGATTTGTCTGGAAAGTTCTGATATTGACGTGACAGTTAAATTTATTTTATTTTAATTTCATCGTATGCCCGTAACAACAAGAAGTATGACATCCGATAAACAAATACAGGACTTATTCGAACAATTCCAAAAAATGATGGCGCAGCAACGGCAGGAAGACAAAGAAGAACAGGAGAAAAAACGTCAAGAGGAGAAAGAAGAACAAGAAAAGCGACGTCAAGTAGATAAAGAAGAGCAAGAAAGAAAACGCCAGGAGGAAGAAAAACGGCGTCAAGAAGAAAGGAACGAATTAAAGAAAATGATGGAAGATCAGGGAATAAGACATCAGAAAGAAAAAGAGGATGAAGAAAGAAGACGTCAAGAAGAAAAAAACGAATTGAGAAAAATTATGGAAGACCTGAAGATACGACAGCAAGAGGAGAAAGAAGAGCAAGAAAGACGACGTCAAGAGGAGAAAGAGGAACAAGAAAGACGACGTCAAGAGGAGAAAGAGGAACAAGAAAGACGCCAAGAAGAATTAAGGAAAATTCTGAATGAACAAATGAAAATACAACAAGACACTATCATTTCTGCCAATGAAGTACTAAAATGTGAAGTTAAAGAAGAGATAAACAAGGTAGAAGAAAAAGTAGATAAGGTAGAAGACAAAGTAGATGTAGTTGAGACCGAAGTCAGTCAGATCAAAGGAAAGATGAGTGAGTTCGAAGAAGAAGTGGAGCGACTTAAACGACAGTTGAGAGATAGAGGAAGCCAGCAGGTGGTATCATCGGGTCAGCGACTAAAACCTCCTTCTTTTGACGGCCAAAGTTCCTGGACGACGTACAAGAGGCAGTTTGAGGCAGCAGCATGTGCGAACAACTGGGATAACGAGGAAAAGGCCATGGCATTAGTTCTGGCGTTAAGGGGCCAGGCCTCAGAATTACTTCAGACTATCCCGGTGGAGAAACAAAGGGACTTTAAAGTCTTGGAAGCTGCATTAGACTTGAGGTATGGCGATCAACACCTTGCCCAATTATACCAGACTCAGCTGAAATCCCGGATGCAAAAAGCTGGGGAAAGTTTACAAGAATTTGAAGCTGCGATAGAGAGACTGGCACACCTGGCGTATCCGAGTGCACCTAAAGAATTCCAGGAACAATTAGCCGTGGGGGCCTTTTTAGATGGTATAAGGGACGAAGAGGTCAGGCGAGTTCTGAGGCTGACGAGACACCAAAGTAGTAGCGAAGCTTTGGTGCGTGCACTCGAAGTAGAAGCCGCTTACAGGGATACTCCAAGGTCGAGAGTGAGAGCTGTGACTCTCGAAGAATCGCAACCAGAAATGAACCAGAACCCCTTGCTGACTGAGATGCAGAAAATATTCACCAAATTATGCGAAAAATTAGATGACCTTGGAAAGCAGGAAAAACAGAAAAACAAAGGAAAGCCGAGTGGTGGTATTAAATGTTACAACTGCGGCAAGGTAGGACACATGAAGCGAGACTGTCGACAGCAGAATTCGGAGAGTCGAGTAAATGCTGTGAATCTTGAAGAGGAGCAGGAAAACAGTACCAGGGGGGTTGTTCTGGCTAGGGAATGCAGTGCCCCCAGAGAAATTAAGATTTCCCAGCTTCGAAGAATCGCAAGCAGACTGTTGTTGCATGGATATGTGAACGGAAGAAAATGTTTGTTTACCATCGACACAGGTACTACGTCATCAATAGTACGTCCAGGATTTATATCGGGCATAAAGATTACCAAGAGGCAAAATGAAGAAGTGATCGTCCGGACAGCTACGGGGGACAGGGCTACGGTTCATGGAGAAGTAGACCTGGGTTTGCAGATTGGGCATTTGAGGTTCGACCACAGGGTCATCGTGGCTGACATTACGGATGACTTCATTTTGGGACTGGACGTTATGGAACAGTATGGATTTATTGTTGACGTAGGAAAGCGAATGTTAAGGATTGGGAACGAACAATTTATTTTGTCAAAAGTGAACGACCAATGTGAGAAAACCAGGCTGTTGACAACGCAGGCAGTCAAAACTCCTGCATTATCCAGAAAACCAGACAAGGAAGATTGCAAGCTCTACCCTCAGGTGGGAAAATTGCCGAACATGGTTGAAGTCAACATTGTCAAGGTCGATCTTCCAGACAGTTGGACAAAGAAAACTCTGAGGCAAGAGCAATTGCGCGATGTAGAAATCGGACCCATGTTGAGAGCAAAAGAAGAGGGAACGCGTCCAGCATGGAAGGATGTTTCCAACAAAGAAGTGGGGCTGAAGGCTTTATGGTCACAATGGGATTCACTTATGGTCGTAGATGGGCTTTTGAGGAGAGCATGGGAAAGCCCAGATGGGAAGCAGGTTGCCATGCGTCTAGTGATTCCCAGGTGTCGTGTACCAGAAGTACTCCAGGAAGCACATAATGAAACATCCAGCAGACACTTCGGCATAAACAAGACATTGAGTAGAGCATGGGAACAGTTCTATTGGGTTAATAGTCGCCAGGATGTGGAGGCCTGGTGTCGCAAGTGTAAAAATTGTGCTGCCCGTGGAGAACCATTTTCGATGAACAGAACTAGTAACCGCTTGAAGGCTCGTTATGATCAGAATGCCAGTACAGGGGGATTCAAGGTGGGGGATCTGGTTTGGCTGTACAACCCACAGCGGAAGGAATGGAGATCCCCGAAATTTCAGCCTCCTTGGGATGGACCGTATACTGTTATTACCCGAATTAATGATGTCGTCTATCGTATTCAACGAAACAAAAAGTCCAAGATGAAGATCGTACACTTGGATAGACTGGCGAAGTATGTGAAAGAGGCTGAATTGCCTGACCGGGACGTTCAGGCTTAAGGAGGGGGCAGTGTAATATGTTGCACCCCTTAAAATTTAAGGTTATGTTACTAAAAAGTAGGCAGACTTCAACAGATCGAATGTCTGAATGAATGTAGTGTATTTGCACCTACTCGAAGAACCTACCAGAAGATTCCAAAGTGACATCTGGAATTATCGAGAGAATGGTGGCGTTATCACAGAACAATCGAGATCTGTCATTTTTAGGTATAAAAGACCGATCGCATTCTCGGCGAGTAGTTCAGAAAGTTCAGAAAATATAGAAAGTGAGGTTAAGAGTTCAAAGATAAACAAAGTAATAAACATTGTGATTTTAGTCAGTAAAGTGTATTTAAATTATTAATAGTATTGTGAAGTATCCAGTAAATATTTAATAAAGTGTGTTAGTGGACATCTCTTGTTATAATTTTTGGAACCCACGGAATTTGCGAGGGTGGTTTCCTAAGGGTGGAAACACGTTACAATATTATGTTCTTCTTGGTGTGATAATTGAAGTTGATTTTGTAGTCTATGTTTATTCCTAGATATTTAGCACAGGTTTCAGGCCTAATAATATGGTTATACATTCTTAACATAGCAGAAGTTTGGGATGGTGTATGAAAAAATATAATTAGATGTGATTTTTCAGGGTTAGGTTTGAGTCTCCATTTACTGAACCACGTGATTGTTTTGTTTGCAAGGTCTTGGAGTTTCTCCATAGTACTAGTTAAAGTTTTTCCATGGGATACCAGTGCGGTGTCATTATATTATTATAATTTATTAGATTTGAAAAATGAGATTTCTATGGTTTCTTTTAACTCACTACGAGCCACCACAGATATTAGAGCCACGTTTTTAAAACACAAACAAATCATACCATATGGCTGACGAGGATAAAATGGAATTACATCCGATCGCCTTGCCAAAAAAGATTCAAATTGTCCCTGAGTACATTTTGGCGTTAGCAAAATGCTCATGCAAGTCAATAAATCCGTGTAACACAACACGATCCAGCTGTGTGGCTAATGGCTAGTCATGCAGTTTAATGTGCAATTATCCTCAACTAAAGCACAAGCACATTCTTGCCACAATCCTCATACGAGAATTTCTAAAAATATAACTTCTGACAGTGAAGATTCCGAAGAAAATTAAATGTTGGTTTTGACGTTTCGTTGTTTACAGTTTTCACAATAAGAATTACAAAAAAAAGAAAAAAAATTAAAAAAAATACAAAAAAAATACAAAAAAAAAACAAAAAAAGTAAATCATAAAAAAATATAAAATAAAAAAAGGATGATCAAGTCCTTCCACCCTAAAAAAATACAGAATATTTAGTTTACGTTTATTTAATTTTTTAAAAACATGTTTAGAGCAAGCAGGTCCTTTTAACCAATGTTTTTAAAAGGTCATTCAACTTACTCGCGCATACCACTTTTAAGGATATGGTGTTATCCATATTCTTAAAGCCTAATTTGGTTATGCAACAAAACTAGGTTCTATTTTTTTTGGCCTCAAAAATTAATTTATTCTCCGAATCAGCCGCCCTCTTAATAAAGTAAATTAGCAACATAGCAACACTTAAAGATTACTTCCTACATGATTTTAAACCTCAAATACTAATTCACAGACCTTAAAAACATAAAACGACGTGCCGCCACACACCCATATAATGAAATATTTGGAAGAACTGATTTTTTCGCTCTAAGCCAGTCGCCATCTTGAATATCTCAAAATGCCCAAGGGTGCCAAAGTAGCATCAATCGGAATCGTAATGTTGACCCTTTGAAGAACCAAAAACAGCCAAAAAACCTTTACTATACCCTACTTCCAGGTTAGGGTAAAAATCCTTATTTGGCACCCAGACTATACAGATCATCAGCCTTTTAATCTCAATACCCGCTGAGATATAGCTATTCGAAGACTTCCCGCCACTAGCGGTATTTATAATGATGTACTAACTTAGGATTGAAATTTTATTGGTTTTAGTTCAGCAGGGTGGCAAGACTGTCGCCCTAATCAAAATATATAGTAGGAAGAGTTTAATAGATCTTAGGTATTATTTTGTTTGTTCTAAGTGCATATAGCAGTACATTTACAACTGATAGTGTCCTAGTTGAGTTGCATTATCCTTGAATGTCAGATAGGACTCTTTTACTAAGGAGGCTTGATCCATCCCAAATTGATTTCTTGAAAGCAATATTTTAAATACTGAGAAACTTTCAAAGGTAGAACAATGACAGATATAAGAACTTGAAAGAATAGTAACATTTCAAGTAGATACTGGGAATTCCAATAAATAAATATTTATCGATAAAGATCTTATCATTGAAGAGTTTGGGGGGGCCTCTCATAAGTAGGTGAGTGAACAAAATAGTTATTGTAATGATATATAATTATAGACCAATTATAAATGCAAGCTTACTACACACAAGGTGCTTCACGACCATAGTTAACTTATCTTTGACAACTTTAAAAGACCAATTAGAAGTCGATATGTGGGATGTGATATTTTGCATATGACATGAGTCTAATTCATCAAATGGAGGGATCGTGGGAATGTATCATGGGAGTCAAATTGATCAATGACCAACCAAATAGCATGAATTGGATCATACGTCATATTAAGAATATAAAACCAAATAGCATGAATTGGATCATACGTCATATTAAGAATATAAAGAATTTGCCACTATTTTGTACCATTCTGCATCAAACTAGCCAATTGGGTGGTACATAATATGGACCACCATTCCTTAAAGAGCAATTTTCTACGGGCCTCTACTGAGCATTTGAGAAAAATAAAAAGATGCATGTCCTTTGTCTGAATGCGATGTCATCTTAAGTGGGAATACCCTATTGACTCAATGTGAGGAAATCTGATTAGAATAACTGTTGTTAGCAATATAAACATTATAAAAATAAATTTAACAACTTTTAAATTTGTCAAAATGACGCCGGATTGTAACAAAAGGAAAGTACTACTTTATTTTAAGTTCATTATCAAATCTGTAATGACTTGTGATTTTTTTGGAGCAATGACAAGCATTATTATTTTTTGGGGCACATGTGATAATTACTGAATGACATCTCGAGGTTTCAAAACACAACTATGTTCAGATGGCAGAGATAAGCCATATCACAAAAGTATCGTCCCAATTTTAATCTATGTTGATTAAATCTAAACATTAGACTGTAGTTTTATAGGAATATAGATTATTACATTGAAAACTTTGGCGAATAGGGTATTAAGTTTTTCCACATCATTGGTGTCTCACTTTTCTGTAAAGTTTTATCAATTATCTTCATTGTCGTGTTTACATATACTTAATTTCTTCCTAAAATTACGTACCTATGGAAGTAAATTTGTCTGTTTTTTGTGTCACCCTGTACATGTATTTTTTATTGAGCTTATTAGCAAAATTATTTTCGTAAATTTCATACTACTTTTAAAAAAGTTCTGTGTTAAGTAATTTTAAAACTACAAAAAATAGTTGGTTTTGTGGTTTTATAATGAGATAACTCCCTGAGCAATGCAAGATATTTCGAAACAGGCATGAGTTATCTCATGCCAAAGAAATACGCAAAAAGATAGATAATAAACGTGTGATAAAGATTGTCAAGTGTGTATTCCTAATATATTTGGTGATAGCACGTAATTTACATGTTGTTTTTAGCATTCCAATTTTATTTGTAATTTCATGATTGCTTCTTTTGACCTAATTTGGAATACTTCTTTTATAAAAGGTTTCTATCTATGGTAGTCAGTTACCTGCTTTAGCATAAGATTTATTTCTATTCATTGAACATGAATTTAAAGTGGCAGAAAAGCTCAAGGAAAAGACAAGCTATTAAAAAAAAATCAAGACTAAAAGTTTTTTATTTAGAAAAATTACGGTGCCCTCTGGTACAATTTTTGGACCTATTCAACCCCCTTTATTGTTAGGTTTATGTTGATTTCTTAATTAACAACTAGCTGCATAGTCTATTCATAGATATAATATATTTAACTACCTATCTGTTAGTACTGACAACAGCTCAGAGGATGGACCACACAGACTCAAATAAATTTAATATATTTATACATATAATAAACTTTAAATTATTTACAATTACAATGGTAATTAATACTTCCTAAACAGTAGAATTTATTGCCATTCTATGACTATGGAGTGATAATAGTACTCCAGTCGAATTAGACATAATAAAAAATTTTGCGTACTGCGGACTTTTTTTGTGGAAGTTGTTTAAGAGGGCATAAAAAGCAAGCACAGAAAAATACACCCTGCTACACCATGTGCGTCCCCTATTTTTAGGGGAGGTTTCAAAACACAACTATATTCAGATGGCAGAGATAAGCCATATCACATTTTTAGGGGTTGAAACTTTGAAATTTTACTTATGTGTCCATATCTGTTTCCCTATTGCCCGTAGGGCTCTTTACCCCTACATAATATATATATTACACATTTGCCGTAGGACAAACGGTTTTGGCTGTACGAGGCCGGAAAGGTCGCGCTGTCCGAATTTGGGGGTCTTCTGTACAGGACAAACGGCTATTATTTCCAATCTACAATACTACACATACTAATGCCCTTAAGGAGGGATGATGATCTGTGAAAAAACTTTCATCGAATACCGCGCGGTTTTCATGATACGGGATGTTGAAATTTTTTTTTTTAAAAAAGTGAACCTACTTTTTTTCGCCCATTTTTTTTTCATGCATGTACGATCCTAATATAAGAAAATTTACGTTGGTTTCATTTTAATACATTCGTTGGTTTAGGAGCTAGACAGCAAAATATGCCAAAAATGGCTATTTTGGTATTGTTGCATTAAAAAAACCAAAACCAGTATAATTCTGGTAAGTGTTTTTGTTTATCCTAAAAGTCTAATTCATTGCGCATAGAAAATGTGTTTTTGTATTTAAGTAGGATCAACACTTATTGTGTAATAACGATTTATGTCATATGTTCTCCAGTCTCCTTTTTCACAATTTTTTTTTTTGCGGCCTTATGGTTCATAGTAGGGCAGAAAGCATTATACACGTGGACAGGGCACATAATGGGGTGTTAAAATGGGTCTCTTGTTAAAATGCGATAGGACGTACCGTTTTCGAGTAAAACGCACTTGTTTGGTTATGTTTGCTTTGAGTTTTCATTGTGTTCTGAATTGTGATCTGATAAATATATTCTACATTTTGGTGTTTTCTTTCTTAGGAGTTTGTTTTTTTAAATCATTTTCCGATGAAATGGACATATAATAGCTGTTTCTCGAGGAAGGTAAAATTACTGTGGATTTTGTTATAGACACATAATAAGTTGCATTGATGATTTGAGACAAGCGTGAACCTTCAAATAGGAGAGTGAGAACCCCCTATTCCGTCCGAGTTCGTTCATTTTTTCATTAGCAATGTCCCTCATAAACAGAAAAAGCAAGAAGCGACACATAGTTTTATTTTTTCGTAGTCAGCGGTGAGTATTTACTAGTCAGTCGATGAAAAGTGTGATCTGAAATAATTTTTTGCAAACGAGTGCGTTTTACTCGAAAACGGTACGTCCTATCGCATTTTAACAAGAGATCCATTTTAACACCCTAATATGTGCCCTGTTCAGGTATACATTGCTTTCTGCCCTACTATGAACCATAAGACCGCAAAAAAAATGTGGGACAGGAGACTGGAGAACACATGACATAAATCGTTATTATTACACAATAAGTGTTGATCCTATTTAAATATAAAAACACATTTTCTATGTGCAATGAATTGGACTATTAAGATAAACAAAAACACTTACCAGAATTATACTGGTTTTGGTTTTTTAATGCAACAATACTAAAATAGCCATTTTTGGCATATTTTGTTGTCTAGCTCCTAAACCAACGAATGTACTAAAATGAAACCAAAGTTAAATTTTCTTATATTAGGGTCGTACATGCATGAAAAAAAAAATGGGAGAAAAAAAGTAGGTTCACTTTTTGTTTAAAAAAGGGGTTTTCAACATCCCGTATCATGAAAACCGCGTGGTATTCGATGAAAGTTTTTTCACAGATCATCATCCCTCCTTAAGGGCATTAGTATGTGTAGTATTGTAGATTGGAAATAATAGCCGTTTATCTTGTACAGAAGACCCCCAAATTCAGACAGCGTGACCTTTCCGGCCTCGTACAGCCAAAACCGTTTGTCCTACGGAAAATGTGTAATATATATATTATGTAGGGGAGGGATGAATCTTCAAAAAGTGTAACTTGGTAAAGAGCCCTACGGGCAATAGGGAAACAGATATGGACACATAAGTAAAATTTCAAAGTTTCAACTCCTAAAAATAGGGGACGCCCATGGTGTAGCAGGGTGTATTTTTCTGTGCTTGCTTATTCTGCCCTCTTAAACAACTTCCACCAAAAAAAGTCCGCAGTACGCAACATTTTTTATTATGTCTAATTCGACTGGAGTATAGCAGGCAGGTATTCAATATAGTATTGTATCTATGAATACACTATACTTTTAAATTAAGTTACGTTATATCCAATATGTTTGTATTTCATTAATTATTCTATCACACCACGTATTACCATTCATGTTTAAATTTTCGCTCTTAGATGTAAAATAGTATGTAAGCAATTTGAAACACATTTCTTTACATAATGATTAATTTGTTAATAAGAACTCTCACATATTTGTTTTATCAATTCTCATGTTTATTGAAATTTTAAGAATCTTTTTGGATTTCCAAGTACAATTGCTAGTCACTTCTCTTTTTTAGTATAGGAAAAAATATAAACGTACAATTGAATCACTCAATGGTTCTATTATTTTTTTATTTTCATAAAGATATTTATGAGACATCAAATTTAATAGAACATTCATAAAATGTGACCTCGGTTTCCCCGATTTATTAGTGGGAAAAATTTGTACCTATAATAATAAAAACTATATTTCTGGTAATGTCATGGCAATAACATACTGGTAATAAACCTCTGTAGCGAATCTAAGACTGGTCACATTTTATGAAGCCTATAAAACAATTTTAATACCAATAAAACATATTTTGTTTTGCATATTGTAACGCAGATATAAAAAATGTATATCGTATAGTACTTACAGTGAACACTTTCAAAGTAACTCCGTTCGTGCCTTCTTCTTTCTGGGCCTTTTCCGTTAAAATCTGTAACCAAACCATTTTTCAAAAAATGACAAAACTTCTAGTTCAAATATGGCGCCTCAAAACAACAAACAACATACGATACCAACATGAAGGCCGATAACAAACAACTGTTCAATATTCTGCGATTCAAATCTTTATAAAGGATTAACGTGTTGAACTTGATTTAATTTACTTTAACAATTAGTGATAAGATAATATTTACGTCACCTTAGCAAGTTTCTCAGTAGGTAACATTTGGCTGGGTCTCTCTTGGATGTCATTTCCAGACGTTGACTTGGATATGCTTTTTCTAGATCCATTGTGGGAACTCGCTCCAGAACTGGGTGTTGTTTGTCCCGATTTGACCCCGTGCCCGTGATGGTTACCCATTTTTATCACTGACTTTAAATCCACATTCTCCACTTCGCGTCACAACAGCCAGGAATTATTTCACTGAGTGATTGTTTTTTGTATTGTTTCTTATCTGTTGGCCATACTGCATTGCGCAAGTGTTTTGGAACTACTGTTGACACGAGATGACAAATACATGATAATTAAGAGGGCTAAGGAGGTCCGCCATATTGCCGAAATACTGGGTATAGAATTACGCTCCTTAGAAGGCATTATTTAAAAAAGTATGAATGGGGATCTGTCTATAATAATGTTTTGTATTCCGGAAACTCAGTGAAATTGTTATAAAACCGTTAATAAAGAAAAAAAAAATCATAATTTGATTTACCGAGAAAAATACGGAGTTAGCGAAATTCTTTGGTCGAATACCAAAACTTTTTCTAAATACAGCATTTAAAAATAATCAATATTAAAAGCCCAAATCTATACCCCGATGTTTTGGAATTTCTACTCTGGTATGTAGTGGCATCTGCGGCACGATTTCTTAACTAAAACAGTTTGGCAACATTGTTGATGACCTATTAAGCCTAATAAATAAAAATGTAAATAAATTGTTAAAATCTGGGAAGCAAGCGCTCGAAAGACAAAGACAGGAACTCTTAGCTGAGAAAGATGGAGCGAAATATTCCTTAAAACAGAATAGACGGTTAAAATTTTAAATTATTTTATAGTTCTGACTTTTTGAGTGCCCGTTATATTTCAGTTTATTCAAGAGGTTGTTTAGTTTAAACTCATGTTTCTAGCAAGTGTATTATAACTTGGTGTAATGTGGAAAAACATTTTTAATTTATATATTTATTGTGGTGTACTTGTTATAAATTTTTGTGATAGGACACTCGACTTTGGGTTTGTTAAATTTTAAAGGAAGAAAGGCAGGTTTAATGCCTATAAATAATACGTTTTAGCTATAATCCAGCATGTTATTTAATATTACCTTTAAGAAAAAATTGCAAATTAAATTTTTATTTTTAGTTATAGAGGTATGTAGATTTTGAACAAAATATTGTACAATATATGGGTTATAGAAGAAAAGCAACAAAATTTAAAATTTTGAACAAAAACGTTATAGGTACGCAATAAGAAAAAATCGAAAACTTTCCATTTTGAGGTAAATTATACTAAGTAACAGAGTTTAACATATATTGCATCGCATGTATAGTTAAGAAAAAATAAATGAAGAGAAGTTTGGAGTGAGCGCGAATTTTTGTATTGCCGTACCTACCTTTTATTATTTTTTTTCCATTGCATGGGTGCAGATGCAATTAAGGGGATGAGGGATTTATATGAAAACATTTAACAAAATAGGCGTCAATGTAAAACATATATATTACTTTTGTTTAATAAGTCTTTGAAAAAGAAGCGAAATGAAAACAAAGGAAAACAAATGATCAGTTTTTCCTCAACAAAGACAGTCATTTTGGTACGTGTACCTATTTTACTCATATTGAATATGCATATAGAGGCTACTCGATTAGAAACCCCGATAGAAGGCATTAGAACCTAAACTTTCTTATTATCACAATAAGGTACCTAATTAAGTAAATAGTTAATAATTATTATTATCTTAGAGTTATTTATTTATTTATTTTGGAAATGTCTTCATTTAAAATATTTGTTTTATTTACTTATGGACGTGTAGAAATATTTTCATTTTATTTATTTTAGTTTAGGAAAATCATATTTATTTTTCTTCTATTATTTAGAGGTATTTTTTTTTAAGTTTATGTATTTGTTTATTATCCACTTATTTTATAAGGTTTTTGCTTTGAAACTTTGTTTTCTTCAAAAATATCGAATGAGGTGCGCTTAAGAGCTCAGTTCACGACTGGCAACCCCGTTTCTACAGGAAGCCCTTACTAAAATATAGCTTTAAGTTTCAAGCCAACAAATCATTATTCATTTATATTTTGATTGCTTAAAAACTCCTCTTTGTTGAGTTTAAATCCCAAACTTGTGTTTTTATAATGTTAAATTGAACAAATTATGTAAATTTTGTACATAGAAAATAAAGAAATATCATTTTGTTGATGGTTACTTATTTTATTTCAGAAAAAAAATCATTATGAAAGAAAACCAAAAGACTTTACTCACAAAATTTCTTTACTTTGCTACTGGTTTCGTGAACAAAATTTTGCTTCACATGCTCGGGCAAGAAGAATTTTTCAATAAAATTGACAAGGTTTGTCAAGAAAAACATTGTACAACAACATAGTATAATTGGAAATTTGTAGTCTACTTATATAAGATGTACTTAATAAAGTACTATAACAGTATTTTAAACAAGTTCCGAAAACCAATCAATCTTTTCACACGAGTGACAGTTTGGTGGAAAGAGCCGAAGGCGAGTTCCACAAGTCCAATGAGTGTGAAAAGATGTTTTCAAATGTGTTGTTCGCAATATTTTTTCTACGACTGCAAGAAAAACAAACAATTCCATAAGTAAACAGGTATTATTTATTTAACAAAACACTAAAAATTTAATGGCACAATTTTAAGGTATTTTGACCCTCCGTAGACAATTTTGAAATTTTAACAGATTATAGTTTATATTATAAGAAGTAATTTTATTATTGAAAGAAAGTCCTAAGTGTACAGGGTGTATCTGGAAAGTTAAGTAAAAAATAGTGATTTTAAGATATCGCATATTTATTACTGGCGTCATTTCAATTATTTCTTTTCATTATACAACGTGCAGTACAGATTAAAACATGTATAGTTGCTATACCATACAGAGTGTTCCAAAATTATTATCATCAAGTTTTTAGTATTCTTATAACAGATAAAAAGGAAATATATTTTAATTACTATTTAATTAGTGGTATTTAGTTGGATTTGAGTCCTATCTATTTATGTGGTGGTGTGTTTTATGTTATGTTTAGACAAAAATTATACAAGAAATAGTCCAAAAAAGTAAATATTATTAAGTATTTACTAATGGCCGTTTGGCTGAAAAATAAAAAAAAAACAATCTTGAAAGTTGCAATAAAACTCTTATCATTGTCATTAACGGTGGCGGTTCCGAGCGCAAAAATGCGTAAAAACAAGGCATCATAGCTCGACAATTTCTCCCTTATACCTGATCGAGGAAACTTCTTTTCTATAAAACTGTTTCGAAAGTTTTATAGAAAAAACTTCATAGAATGGTACCTGCCTATTAAAAACATTACAAAAAATAAAAATTATTGTTCATTTTTTTATTTTTTGTTGGATTTTTTAATAGGCTAGACAGGTACCATTCTATGAAGTTTTTTCTATAAAACTGTTGAAACAGTCTTTAAATCGGATTAGGGATAAGGGAGAAATTATCGAACTATAATGCCCTGTTTTTACGCATTTTTGCGCTTGGGACCGCCACCGTTAATGACAATGATAAAAGTTTTATTGCAACTTTCAAGATTGTTTATTTTTTTTCAGCCAAAAACGGCCATTAACAAATACTTAATAACAATTACTTTTTTGGACTATTTTGCATTGTTTTTCATCACCAGAATGTTCCTCGGATAAAAATATATTTTTCTAAACGTGCTTATTAGGTAATCATTATATTTTTGGAACACTGTATGATGTAATACAATGTATAATTTTTGTCTAAACATAAAATAACATAAAATCCACCACATAAATAGATAGGACCCAAATACAACTAAATACCACTAATTAAATATTAATTAAAATATATTTAATTTCTCTGTTATAAGAAAACTAAAAACCTATGATGATAATAATTTTGGAACACTGTATGGTTCAGCAACTATACATGTTTTAAACTGTACTACACGTTGTATAATGAAAATAAATAATTGAAATTAGTTTTTATTTCTGACGCCAGTAATAAATATGCGATATCTTAAAATCACTATTTTTAATTTAACTTTTCAGATACACCCTGTACACTTAGGACTTTCTTTCAGTGATAAAATTACTTCCTTTAATATAAACTATATGTTAAAATTTCAACATTTTCTACTGAGGGCCAAAATACCTTAAAATTGTGCCATGTTCTTTAATGTAAAACTGGAGTAGTTAAACAAGTCAGTTGCTATGAATTTGAATAGGCTAGCCTACTTCAAAAAATACAAATAAAAGGTGTCTGTTCTGTTTTCGACAGAACGGTGTGAAAAACATGTTATTTTTTTTGGATTATTGCACACATCGTGTGAAAAGAAACAGTTTCGAGTCATTTCGGTTATTGTGCGTTATTTGTCATTTTCGAAGACAGTTGTTGAAAAGCTACTTTAAAATGTTTTTGAGACGAGGACAAATGGCGAACGTAACACATTGTCAACAGATCTCTTGTACTGTTCGTCGTTTGTCCTCGACTAAAAAACATTTTAAATTAGTTTATAATCCTCTTTAACTATATTTTGATACATGTAAAGAACCAGTAGACAAACAAAATATTCAACGATTAAAGTAATCTACCTCTTCTGGGTACATTACTTTTGCGAAATTATTTAATTTAGTGCTACACTGGTAATACTTTATTAAATGAATCACTATACGCATTCCTTAATTATAAAAAATATTTCTCATGTACTATTTTAAAAATGATCCAAATAATAAATGAGAGTCGCAAACACTAAACACAGCATTAGGTCTTTAGCAACACTTACAAATTTAAAAAAATGTAGGTAGGAAAATACTGCAAATGACAAAACAAAATTCTTGCCACCTTATAGGTTATGTTTTGATTGTCCTCGAAGCTGAAAAATAACGTAATATCGTTCATTTCACTTGGCCTGAAAATTATAAGATAAAAACTTTAACATAAAATTTTTCATTAAATAATGAGTTTATTTGTAATCCAAAAATCATTATATAAACTAAAACAATTCAAAATATTCACATTTGACGATAATAAAACAACCACAGATTCATTGCAGAAGGCAATGTTGCCAGCTATATTTTGACGAAATAAAGGTACGATTAATACTAGACATTCCCTGTTAGTTGCATCACATTCTCTAGCTGAACTCTGAGAGCAACGGACTCTAATTACGTATTTCTGTGATAACGTAAATGTAACTACGGGAAATCTGCGACGCGCGGGGAGTATTGGTGGCTTCGATAGGTTCGATCAGCTGATCCTTATCCCTCTTAAAACTAATAAATATAATTTATTACCAAAATTAACAAGTAGTTATAAAGATAATTACTTCGCACATATAATATAATTTATCTAAATATTGGGTTGTTTGATCTACGAGACGTTGGAACTACGACAAGTTGCGAAATATTTTGAGTGCAGTGGGAATGTGAGGATGAGGAGTATTGGCCCACCCCAAAGCATAGATAAGACCCCAAAGTATTGGGGTATGAGATCGTGTGTAAGTTACTTCATTTCTTCGATAACAGCATGTAATACAAATTAATCTAGGTAGGTACTAGCTCTATGACTTTGATGAATAAAAGTAGAGACAATTTTAGGAAAAAACCAGGAATATATGAACTCCAATTCGTGTTAGTTGAGCAGATTAAACAGTTAAATATTTAATAGAATTTTACTTTTACTACAAACGGAAGACAAAAAATTTAGTTTAAAAATTACAACATTCTTCAAGCTAATCTTAACGAGATGCATGATTTCTATGTAGATTATTTTGTAAGCGATTACTGGCCAACATTATTTGCATTAAGAGGCGAGCGATAAATTCAACCTGATATTACATGCTATTTCAAATGTCTCTAGAGATAGAAATCCAACAGATTCAGATCTGGAGATTGAGGTGGCCAGGAAGTTGGATGCTCATTATGAACTAATTTGTTTCTGAAGTTTTTGTTTACCCACTCATACAATTGGCTTCCTCGACAAGGCGATGCGCATCATGCTGATACCACATGTTCGAAACAATCTTCAGTGGTGTTTTCAGAAACAAAAACATATAGTATCTAAAATGTGGTTCTATGCCATTGTTTAAACAACCATTTATTGCTTTCACAGATAGTAAATTCTTATTAGAACACTGTTTTAAACAATGATAGAGAAGATAGAGATCCGCGGCAATTCGGTTTCTGTTAGAAAAAAATAGTAATTACGGGGCGGTTGTCGGTTATGGTCCCTGGCTTTTTACTTGCCTTTTATCTTATATAATCTTTATAATGGATGAATTGATTTAGATATGGTTTTCACCATACAATTTGGTATTTCTACTTCATAGTTTAAAGATTTGAATCTTTGATTTCAACCATATTTTTTGAACTTTAAATTCAGATTTTCTGTGATTCTAAGTTGAGATAAAAAAGTTGCTTAATTTAAAGAAATGTTTATCATAATATAAATAAATCATTTATTTGCCAAAAATTATAACAGAGTAGAGTAGAACCTATCATTAAATTAAACTTAAATATCAATATAATAATACCTAGTTTATAGTAAAATTTATCTTTTTTTCTTTCCCCTTTTGCTTTTTGAGGTTTTAGGGGCATCTCCAATAGTAACAGTTCCCCCAGCTATGTCTTCTTTGTCATCCGACTTTTCGATGATCTAAAACAAAATAATTCTATAATATACAAAGAAAATCGAATAGAACCTCTAACATACTTGCTGGGCATCTATAAAGAACATGAGGTCCCGTACTTGTTCCTTTAAATCCGATATTTCTTTTTCTTTGCTTTCTTTCAATTCGTTAAATTTCTCTTCTAGTTTGGTCAACTTGCTTTGCCACTGCTGTTGATTATTTCTGAGAGCTTTTCCAAGTTGGCGTTCCTCATTTAAATCGGTTAGAGTTGTTGTCAATCTGAAAAGGATATGGTAAATATTATACATCGATATACACCCATGAAAACTCCCAAGCTTAATATTTCGGAAAATAATCTAGAAAGGGGGAGGGTTCATAAGGCCGGTTTTCGGCCAAATTTATTCTTGAACAAAAAAAAAACTGAAAACATGTTTTTATTATTTACTATCAATATCGAATTGATTCCACCTCAAACGAAACTTTCCCCCACCCTCCCTTTTTACCTTTTGTCACCCCCTCCCGGAGCCGGGATACGGTTATACTGTATTACTATTTTCTTCAATATTTTGTGATAAAATACAGAGTGTCCCATTTTAAACTTCAAAGTCAAAGTCATCTTCGGTTAAACCGAAAGTTGGAAATTTTGTTTTATTGTGGCATGATTCGCATTAATGTTCCATGAAGAAAGTTCCCAGTGACCTATCGTCTAAAATTTATTTTAAAATGGTTACACAAATTTTAATTTTCAAAAACTGACATTTAAATTCAAATATCTCGAAAACAGTTGTATTTTCGGAAAAATTTTATGTAATGAAATTTGGTTGAAAATTAACACATTCGCTGTCGTTTAAAAACATATGTTTGGCCCCCAGAAGCCATCATACATTTTTTGGGAAAATATATCCCTTAGAACTGGCCACTTAAGTGGCCGGTGGCACAGGCACAGAGAGCTGGTCGTTAACTTAAGTGACCGGCGGCAGCGAATGTGTTAAAGCTTTTTTAAATGCCCTCCATTTCAAAGTGCCAATCATCGAAAAATTTCTTTGCACCACAGGGCAGAACTCAAATATCTATATTATTTTCCGAAATATTACGCCTGGAAGTTCTTATTGGTGCACTCTGTATGTCTCGTGAAAGAGAAACATAGAATGCGACTAGAAAAAAGCTTACTTGGAATTTTGTTGTTGTAATTTCCTCTCAACTGCCTGTTTTTCCTTGATAGTTGTAGCCAATTTCGTCCTCAACTGCTTATTTTCATCAGATATTGCCGCAACCTCATTTCTCAAATGCTGTGTTTCATCTGATAGCTGACTTTCTAATCTAAACAGAAAAAAAAATTCTGATTTAAACAATTATATATCCTATAATAATAATAATCATTTATTAATTCCCATGGATCAAATATATGACTTAGGACAAGTCAAATTAATTTTGGCAATATTGTTTACAAATATTTAAAAAACACAAAAATACAAAAATATTTATCTATATTAGCTGCGATCAGAAACTCCTCTACAGAGTAAAATGCATCCACATCTAATATAGATTTTACAGTGGAAAAAAATTTCTTTTGGCTGGCTATGTCACTACAAGTCTGTTATAGAGGATGGTTCCTATGTAATATGGATTTGATTCATATATCTAAAGCCTATGGATGTCGTGCTGTAAATTATATCCACGACAAGTTGGGTAATGATGATAGGCATTTTGAAAATTAAAATGTGATGAATTTTACTTAACAAATTTTAAAATTTCGAATATGTATAGACATGGTAAGGTCAATATTTTTTGCCGAATAAAAGTAGATTTGCAAGAATCCCTGAACATACAGAGTATTGCTCTTTTTTGTAGTAAAAAAAAACCTATTGGCTGCTGTACAGTTACCCCAAAAAAGTACTCCATATCTTATATGCGCTTCCATATTGGAAAAATAATAATTTTTTACAGTTTCGATACTAGTTATCTGGCAGTCTTTTTAAAACAAAATATTTACTTGCACATTTTGTGCATACTGAGGTGACATGAGTTTTCCAATCAGTAGATAAGTCAATATGAATTCCTAATAATTTGAAAGAGGTAAGCTGTTGTATTGATTGTCCATTGTGTTGTAATAGCAAACTTGAATTATATCTTGATGGAACCGGGTGAAATTACATAAGAAATGTTTTGTCCTGATTAAACACAAGCTTTTTGTTGTTAAAGTATTCAGTTACTGATCTAAAGTTAGCGCTGAGCTGTTCCAGTACAACTTCCAAGTCGTCTCCACAAGAAATAATAATTATGTCATCTGCAAATGAACCATAATGAGAAGAAATGAAATTATCCAAATCATTGATATACAAAATAAACAACAGTGGGCCTAACACACTGCCTTGTGGTACACCTATATTAACCAGAAGTTCATTTGATCTTTTGCCAAAACAATCTACGAACTGTTTCCTTCCGGTTAAATATAACCTAAGTAAGTCATTGCAAATACCACGTATACCAAAAGACTTAATAGTTTCTAGAAGAATTTGATGGTCGACACTTGATCAAGTATAGCTAAAAGGCGGTAGTGGTAGATTTGTGTTCCTTGAAACCGTGATGATTTGGCGACAATAATTTCTTAGTTTCTAAAAATGTAATTACACATGTTGCTAAGAGTCTTTCAAATGTTTTTGAAAAAAACAGATAGGATTGTTATTGGTCGATAATTACTAAGAAGATTATGGACACCTTTTTTATAAAGTGGTAGAATTTTGGATATTAATTATTTCAGTAGTTGTTACAGGATTTAAGTAAATTGATTCATTTGTGGTAATTACTGATGGTTGATTGACTGAATTTTGATAATTTAAGGAAGTGCGTAGTGATTTTGGTAAATTAACAAACTATGAGTTAAACTCGTTGGAAACTATCGAATTATGCGATGTTTTTTTTTTTTTAATGCCTTATTTATATTAACGTCCTGGCGAAGTTTAGCTAATGCTACTCTACCATTTAACCAGGACGGCGAGATAAAATACGGTCACCAATCCAAGTGACGGACTCGCCTGGTGTGCTGAACTTCGACGATCGAGTTCCAGTCATTGAAACCGGTACCGTACCTCACCTCACAAATGTTATATTTCATTTATTTCAATTTCATATTTATTTGTCTTGGTGTTATTTTTTAGTGAGTTATTAATTATTCTCTATGCCGTTTTAGATTTGTTTGCTGAGTTTGCTATGAGTTCATCGTAATACATTTGTTTGGCTCTTCTTATAACTTTTTTTGTAGATTTCTTGTATATTTTATAGTATTCTATACTTAACATCCCTTTTCTTTGCAATTACTTCTTTACAATAACTAATCATTCAAAGGCGTTGGAATATTAAACATGACACAATCTTGAACCCTTCTTTATAACTTATCAAGTAATATCATCTTACTACAAATCCTATTAATAAATATTGTCTTGAACCCTTCTTTATAACTTATCAAGTAATATCATCTTACTACAAATCCTATTAATAAATGAGTCGTCCAGAATCAAAACTCACATTATCCAAAATCTGACTTTTTGGCTAGCACAGAAAAACTAGTTTCGAAGCAACCTTTTATCTGGGAAATATTCTATTGGTATATGCTTAAATGAATTTACAAAAAAATAAGTTGATATTGTGAAAAACAACAATAAATGATTCCATAAACTTAGAATAAAATACTAAAGTTTGGATAATGTGAATTTTGACTCTTATTTATGGATAATGCGAGTTTTGACAATTTAATAAGTGGATTTTGCGAGTTTTCATACTGTGGTATGGCTCATCAGAGATTAAGACTATCATCTATTCTATAGGAGATTAAGACAGAAGCAAGGTTACCTTACCCTACTTCGGTAACTGAAAAATGTTGAAATAAGTTTTAAGCTGTAAAAGGTAATAAAACAATCAGTGCAAATAAATGGCTTTATTTTGAAGTAATTGTTTACAAACAATTGTTTGTAAAACTGATTAAAGTTAAATTTGTTGTTTGTTTGTTTCAAAACTAACATTCTCCAAAGGATAATGTGAGTTTTGACTCCAACATCAATCTTTGTAATTTTTTTACGCAGAGATAATGGCAGTTTTGACCTTAATAAATATATGGCGTTATAAAGTTCAAGCAGCGTTGATAGATGGCACTTTTACGTAAAAATTCGTGATTTTGGAGAATGTGAGTTTTGATTCTAGACGACTCAAATATTGTATCTAAAATCTCATACTGTCAGTTCCAAAGCCTATAGGAAACCGTTACAACCTTATAAACATTTTTTTTTCTTAAATTACTTACAGTGCCAGTTTGTCCTCAAAGTACATCCGCTGTTCTTCTAATTGTGATGTTAGTAGATACGTGAATTCCAATTGGACAGAATCAACTTTTTCTTGTGCTCCTTCAGATTCCGAGGGGGGGCCTTCAGAGGGCACTAATTTACCATCAGCTTTATTTTGTAAAAGCCTATGCACAAAATTATCACCTACAAAGCAAGAAAATACATAAATGTTGTATCACCAGTTTTCAATTTTTTTGTTTCAATAAGACGAATGTAAATGATCCAATAATTACGATTTAATAGAGGCGATTTATACATTTCTCGGGTGCACAATATTGTTAATGTCTTAAGTGATGCAATAGCAACCCGCCCCCCTTAAAAACCGTATTAATTTCAGGCAATACCTACTATTTACAATAAATATTCATCTGCGGGAACACGAAATGAAAAATTAGTGATAATTTGAATGTCAGACATATATATAAAATATTTTAAACATAAACCTACCTTTGTAATCCCAAACCCTATGTGATCCCAGTTGCAAAGCATAACAATGCCCAGATTCTCTATAATGCGAAGCTGCATGTCCTCCCTGGTACCTGAAAAACAATAATAAGAACCATGCAACAGTTGAAATGATAAAATCTAGTTTAATTATCTACATCACCACTAAAAATTATACAATTACAATAGTAATAATAAAAATAAAAACATATTTATTCATATCAAAAAGTTATTTTCATTGGTAATATTTCAAAACAAATGGAAGTAAATTCTGGTGTGCCGCAAGGTTCCGTCCCTGGGCCACTACTATTTCTAATACATTTCAATCATATGGTTTCTGTTAAAATTAAAGGAAATTTCATTTTTTTGCTTACAACAGCACGATACTCTGGCATGACAAATTAATTGATGAACTCCATGAGATTGTAAGCACTGATTTAGAAATAATTAAAGAGTGGTGCGACGCTAATTTGTTATTCTTTAATGTGACTAAAACTAACTTTATTGCATTTAAGTGCAACCTAAATGAGGTATACTTGGAAGACTAAATTGTTAAAAATCAAACTGAAAGTAGATTTTTGGGCTTGCATGTGGATAACAAATTAAAATTCGCAAACCATGTCTCTGACCTGACCTTTTCAGGTTTTCCAGGGCTCTTGGAAGTTTTTTCCAGGTCAAATAAAGAGACGTTGTTTAATGAAATGATGATATTATTCATAGATTTATATTATGAGCATTAAAAATCTTCACCACATTCATTGAATTTTTATGAAAATTACTTAAAATTCGTTGATGTCTCAATAAATTTTACAAACTCCTAGATTTTTCCCTAAGATTCTTAGGCAATTTCAAATTCCCTGATTTTTCCAGGTTCCATATGTGAACTCTGTTATTGTCAAAGAAAAACAATGACGAGAGATTTTCTAGATCTGTGGAACAGTCACCATTAAGATTATTGTATACAGTATTTAAATAATTTACAGCTATTTCTACAAAACATGTCATAAATGTCATTTTGGTCTGAAATTAAATGGGTTATTTTCCTATATTTTTGTTTTTATTGAATAATATCTTAGAATATGTACAAACAAGCCTTCCAATACAGATTTCCACGAAAACAATTATCAATTTTTTGAGAAAACAGAAGTTAAAATAAGTGGAGCAACAGGTGTTTTAAATTGGTGACGTAGGTAATTTGCCGATGATGTAGGTAGTTTGTATGGATTTGTTGATAGAATGGTTTCATACAAAACAGTGTGGTGTTGCCAAGTAGAAATTCCTTCTCTAGTTCTAGCAAAGATAATTGAAGAAAACAGGAGTATAAAGCTTATTTATTAAATCAATTTTAATATATTTATCCACGAAATTTAATTTTCTCATGTAAAAAATAATGATAGGCGTGAATTATTAAATATTTTAAATAATTTATAATGCCAATTAGATTTTTAAAAACATATTAGCAAAACATGACGACAATTTCAACGGCTAGTCAAATGACAGATGTGTTCTAACGTCGCCATCGTGTTGATTTGAAGCATTTCAGTTTCTTTCATCGAGGTATTTGCTGTAATTTACAAATAGTAGATAATGTAATTATAAAGGTATTTTATAAAAAGTTATGAAAACACAAATATAAGTGCTTCGGAAAAAAAATTTGTAACTGTTCCGAAAAAACTGATATTCGAAGAACTTGGTGGCAAGCTTCTAATATTTTTAATCCCATCCCTTCAAAAATCTAAATTTTATTATAGAAAGAATCTATCAAGTCATAATCAACTTTGGGTAAATTGAACGAATCTCCTTTCACAAAATTCAACTCCATCTTAATAGTTTATTGATAAAGTAAAAATCAAACGCCACATAAACAAACAACAAATAAATCTAACCAATACATCTTTTTCACTTGTATTGCGACAAGAAGTGACAGCTGGCGGCATGCACGAAATGTTGCCACATAATCCTCGCCGTGAGTTTTGTTTACATTTTTAAGATAACTTCTACATAGTAACAAATATAAATATATATATTCTTGGAGAAGCTACTAAAACTAACTGAAGTACATAATTAAATTAATTACTTTCTTAATTACCTTCCACACCCCACGTGGCCACAGATAAGGCAGATCCAAAGAGCATCTGGTGAAGGCGCAGATGTGCCACACCGCTCACATTCCGATGTTTCAGCTTGCTCAGGGCTCTGAACGCAGCGACACACTGGACAAGTCGAATCACCCCACTGCTCAAGGCAACTGGCATGGAAGGCGTGGTTGCATAATATTGTCAACACACCATCTACTGATTCGTCCATGCGTTCTACAAAAAAATATAATAAATATCTTATTCTCGATTGAAAGTGAAAAATAACACATACCTAGACATACGGGGCATATGGGCAGCTCAGTATGACCAGGTGGGGCTAAGCCATTATTGGCCCATTCCACTTTTGACACCCACACTATTCTACATATACTATCAGGATCGAGACTACTGTATGGGACACCGTTGAATGTTAGGTAAAACTCCATTGCAGCTTCGTGATTTTTAAAACTAAAATAATCCAGGCAATAAAAATGTAATTTCATAATAACACTGAGCTAATTTTAAATTGTAGCTCGTTATTACTTACATAAGTAGCAAATCTTGTAATTTGTAATAAGTATTGGTCAGTCATTATCATGTATGTTAAATATGGTTTCTGGATTTTGAAAAAAGGTTTTTATCTTCAATTCATTAACATTCATTACATTTATCTTATCTCAAAATAATTCTTATCAATTTGGTATGTTAATCACATACAATTTTATGCTAAATAAATGGCACTATAATGTATTTACTTAGGCATGTAGTTTCTGTACAACAAATCTTGCAGGAAAATACTATATGTATACTTACGTTAAGAGAGCCATATATTGATTTGGTAAAGAATCTCGTAGCACTCTAATATGTGAAATATCAGCATGGCAAGGTGCTGTAAAAGCTAATAAATCATGGCAAGTCATTGAGGTGGGAACTCCAAGTAAGCACAGTGTCAGAGCTTCTTTTCTGCTGCTTAGAACACTGTAATAAACATAAAACGATTATTAAAATAGCAAAATTTGCTGTTTAATTGAAACATACTCCTCCTTATACAAATGCAGAATGCCTTTTGTAATTTCCACAAAAGGATTTCCACTAAAAAAACCTATTTCACCCTTTTCTTCATTTTGTTCTTTATCCTTATCACTTAACGGAGTGGTTTCTCGAGAGCAGAAAGGTAGTAACCCCCAATCTTCTCTGGGGCTCTCCAAACGACTTGGAAAAGTTTCCACGCTGATGTCTCGTACTCTTCTTTGTCCTCTGCCTTTATCTGTGTCTTTGTTTGACAAAGCCTCAGCACCTCTGGTTTCTTAACATACGATTAGGTTATGTTTTTCTTAATAAATGAATTTGACTAACCTGCATCTTGTGAAGTTTCCTTTACTTCTACGCGTAACACGCATTTGGCAACTAAATCTGACATTCTTTGGATGTGTTTTCCAATTTTCAATTTCCAATTTTTCACTAGTAAATCTAAACGTCAAATTTACAAATAAACGCCATATTTATTTCCGAAAAAACACTGGGACATTGGAACTACTGGCACTGGTGTAGCTCTTGCGGTATATAAGATTCTATGTTCCGGAGTCCATACAATATAAAAACATACGTCATTACTAACATGGATTCTTTGATTCAATCAAATAAGGTATACAAAGGATTCATGTTATTCTAAATTATTTTCGGCTTTTCATAAGTCAAATTAGTCTACGCAGTGGATAATGAGCCTACCTCCCGGAGTAGAATATATATGTGCCTAGAGATGTCGCCAGTGGCTCGGGCTGTCAACGCATTTGACAACAAAAATAATTGTCAATAAGATTCAATGATTATTTAAATGATTTAAAAGTAATCACAAATGTCCGGTTATAAAAGAGTCAGTTTCTATGAATTATGTAGATTGTGCGCCTCGAATACCCAAAAAGAAAAAACTCATATTTTCCAAGAAGAAGGAAGAAAAATACAGTTACAAAATAAAATACAAACTTGTTTGGCACTTACAGTATGTTTATTTAATTGATTTTCTATAATATAAAATTCAGTATCTGTTTTTAAGGTAAATGAAAATGACTTTCTGCCTAAAGTTGTCTGTGCAAAATGTCTGCGACACCTGGAATCTTGTTTTGGTTTTCGGCAAGAATGTGTCAGGTCTGAATCTATGCTCTCTACTTATTTCAAGAACTATAGATACACCGAAGACTTTAAGAAGTCCGGAAAGGTATGGATGGCTATAAGAGTACTTGCAATGTAAAAAATAAGTGTTGGAAAGCTTATTAGATTTTTACACCATTTTATGAAAATTCTAATTAGAGATTATTTACTAGTTAGATTATCCATGTCACATATTAGACATTCAGTTAGTGCACTTTTTTAATATTAGTTCCAATATGCATGAATTGATGGGTACTTTAACTTATTTAACATTGAAAGAAGGAAAAAAATCATACCGAGAAAATGGTTATATCGACATATTCGTTGTTCTTTCCTTCTTCAATATATACTACATGACCTGTAGATTATTCGTTAATCATTTACATTGGCAATACCTATAAGAAATTTCTCTTGATATTATCATGTGAACATGCAGTTTTAAATTTTTGCTTGGCGTGATGATGGGTGATATGTGTTGCTGTCGACGTCAAAAAAACATTACAGTTTGAATTACTCCTAATTTATTTTATTGCAGGTTTACATTAAAGACATAAAGCCTCCCCCGCCCCCACAAATTCAACAAAATCCAGAAATTTCGACGTCGAGTAATATACCAACACTCGCTTCCTTTTCTGCACCTGGACCGATCTCGCAGAACATCATAAGCATCAATAAAAATCAAAATACACCTGTTGAACAAGTTCCGTTTTACACGTTGCAACTTCCTACGATCGTATCAAACCCTAACATTAACGTGAACAAAGTCCAAAAAACCGATGGTATAGACAATAAACTGGCGCAAATTGCGCAGAACCAATTCGCATATAACTTAAATTTAATCAACACAGCTGCCATTAAAACTAGCCTACCTAAAAATGAAATGTTAAGTAACGTTGTAGTTAATTCTAATGGGGAGGTAATTAATATTGCACAGATGAGCGATTTTGAGACTATTTTGAACCATGGTAATATTGGCAAGAGTAAACACAAATCTGGTAGACGTCCTAAAGAACTGAGGCTGATAGAAAACTGCCCTCAGGATGATATCGTAAAAATCGATCTACCAAATCCCACTAACGTTTCGCCTGCATATGACATGGAACAGAATAATGCAAAGTACGACAAGTTACCGCATATAAAAAGCACCCAAAATCATCAGCCTAGTAAATATACCTATTCTCTGAAAGTCGAGGACAAACCAAACCAAAATCAAACGGTAATCTTCCCTGTATCCGAGTATAACCAAAATTTTAACAACTTTAGCAGCAATAATAATACCGTATACACCCAGTCAAATTTAAATATAGTCAACAGTAACAGTATATCGTCAAACTCAAACGTTATCTGCAACACAGCGACGAACGTTGAGAGCACCGCCCTAAGCATAAACGTATTGAATCAGAGTATGCAGGACCTGAACCAAAGCGGATTCACAAACGTCATTTCTAGCGTAAGTTCCAGCATTTTAAACAGTTCTAACGAAAGTGAAGAAAAATCCAATGTACAAGTAAACACCATTTCTGACAATAATAACAGTACAACTACTCCGCACCCTAAGATGCACGTGTGCGACATATGCTCGAGAGGATTCAAGAGACGTGAGCACTTGTACCAGCACGTTAAGCTACACACCGGCTTCCGCCCTTACATCTGCGAGAGCTGCAATAAAGCGTTCATGCGAAAGGAGCACCTATTAAGGCACAGTACGTTGCACTCCGGTCAGAAAAACTACACGTGCAATATATGCGACAAGAGCTTTTCTCGAAACGACAACCTCTTGAAGCACAAAAAGACGCATGAGAAACAGTCGAGTTATACCTGTGAGATCTGCCAGAAGCAGTTCGTTATGAAGCATTACTATAACGCTCATAAGTTAACGCATGGGGATAAGTGCTACGTTTCTTCTGTTTGGGGCATGCTGAAAACGTAATATCTTTCGTGTTGCTATAGTTTAATATGTAGGTGTGTTTTTTGTTTTTGATAACCGTGGTGGTTTTCCTTATTAATATGAATGGGGTTTCGTCTAGGCACTGGGAACTTAAGGTTTGCCAGGTTTATTTATTTTTTATTTATTTATTTTTTGTTACTATTGAAGTACCTCTTCTAAATGCAAATTGAGCAAGAAAGTTTGGGTTGTCTGTTAAACCTTTTATCAACTTAAAGACAAACATTTAAAACAAGTTACAAATCTTCTAAACTTCAAACTTTTAAAACTAAAAACATTTCTTAATAGTTCCTGATCATAACGTCTCAGTGGGTAATTGCCACACTACAGAAATTTTAGAAAATTTCTCTGCGCATTTTTAAGTGAATTTATTTTTACTCCATATTGTGGACACCACACTAAACAGGCGTATCCAATTTAGGTATAATGGGTGCATTATGCAGAGTTTTTATTTCATCAATATTGTAAAATCTACGAGAATTTCTTATTACAGAACCATGAAAGAGAGATACGTTCTCACGCAGAGATCCCCTTCCACAGTCTCCGGTGTTATGTTACGTAAGAGTCAACTTGTTGAGCGGTCAATTTTTATTTTAGATGCAAACTGAAAAACCGCTGCCCAAGGAATAACTACTTCCACATCCAGATTTTCTATCCAAGTCTTTAATTATATAATATCTCAAATCCTCTACCCCAAAAACCTATAAAACGATACCCCACATCGGTAGTGGGGTGGGGGTGGTGATAGGGGGTGGTAGTGGGGGTGGATGAGGTAAAAAAATATTTTGAGCTTTCTGGTTCTTGTACACACACTAAATCACATTTTTTTTATCCCCTTTATAATGGGGTGGGGGTGGTAATGGGGGTCGCTAATGCCAAAAATTACTTTTGAGACCTTAGCTTCTCTTGTATATACCAAATACCAATTTTATGGATTCTTACCAGCTTGATATACCTATTTACCCCAAATTTACCTCATTTTAGCCCCCCCAACCCTTCGACGGAACAAGATGAAAATATAATCTAGTTACAGATCTCGTTAAAGTACATATGTGTACCAAATTTCAAGTCAATATCTTAAACAGTTCCAGAGTAAACGTGCGCACAAAAAAGTTACAAACAGAAAATTTTTTTTCACCCAAACTTAAAATCTCAACGTTTCATGACATTCTAAGCCTATTTGAACAATAAAAATTTTTAAAAATGTTTCTGTCGTTACTATACTTCCACTGGATGTGGAAGTAATTATCTTAACCGAAGTGTTTAGGAGCTTCTCCTTTGATGAAACAAAAAAATTACGACTCTTAATTATGAATTAAAATTTGATATTAAATAGAAACAAAATAAATTGCAACTAATATACTAATAGCTTATAACCCGTTGAAAAATCAATGGTGCAGGAGATCATACACGCTTGCATCAAGTATTTTGGAGGTGTTTTCACCAATATTTAAACCCACAGTGGCCTTATTGCAAAATGAAAAAATGCTGACAAATGCAGTTTTTGAATTCTATGTTATTAAAACATAAAATATCTGCCTGCAAATTTCAGCTTCAGCTTCATGTTCCGTAAAGTTTAATCTTTCATATAATAAAACATAAAATCTTTTTGAGACTTTTTCTGGCAGGTGAATAGTCAAATATGAGCACTTCCTTTTTACAAGATAATGACATTACAAAACAATTCTGAGTATTCAAAATGAATTTATGGTCAGAACACCACTGATCTCTATTATTTAACTTACTTTGTAAGGCACTACAATCATCAGTGTCATTTATAGTTTGAAATATCTTAAAATCATCAGCGTAGACTAATCCCTGTGCTGCACCTAAGTCACAACCTATTTTATTAATTTCTGCTAGACATAGTAAAGGGCCTAGATTTGATCTTTGAGGCACACCTGATGCTGGTGTGTATTGAAAAGATCTACAACCTTGAATTTCAACATATTGTTCCTTATTTTGTAGCTACAAAATTAACAATGTAATATTTTCATCAGCTCCAAGTTGAATTAGTGCTTGTAGTACTTCATTGTGACAAACTTCAAATGCCTTTTCTAGTAAGTGTCTGAAGGCTTCATGTGTAAAGTTTAAAAGATTTGTAACTGTAAAGCACTTGGGAAAGAAGCCATTATTGAGTTAATGATTTTCCAGAGATTTGTGCAAATATTCTATCATATATTATTTAACACTTTTGATAGGCTAGAACCCATGCCTGTCGTTCTATAATTTATTATGTGTGATTGGCTATGTGATTTATCTTCTCAATATCATTTAAATTTTTAGAGAATAGCCGGAAACCGAGACCTTCGAAATATGCAAAATAAAAGTGGTCTATGCAACTCGCAAACACACAAAAACTGAAGTCATATTCTCATGTAAAATGATCTGCCTAATTCGAATATGGAGGTCGCGATTTGATTTGGAATTGCTAAAGATAAATTATCTAGTGGAAAAAAATATTTTCGCCCGAGTTCACATGAATTTTTCAGTAGCGACATTGAAGAAGTCTGTATCGCGGAAACTTTTTTATTATTGAAGATAGAGTACTAGTATAACAAGTGAAATGTAGTTTAAGGTATAAATTAATTTTTGAAAAACATAAAATCGTTGTTCACAACAGTTTCGTGGTCATAAAAGTGTAATAAGCTTGAGCGTTGTACGCGCTGTATTAAATTCTGGGTGCACCATGCACCAGACAGCGTAGAGAACATAAAATGACACGGTACGGCATTCATTTCCAGATGTATTCATAAAGTAATATTGATAATATTATATTGGGTAATAGAATTCTGCAGTAGCACACAATAAATACATTTTTATTCGATATATACACACTTGCTTTCGCATAAACATCTTATGGAACAAAGCACATTTGCGTTAGCACAGGAACATGATTTGTGACGAATTACGTGCCCTACAAACACCAAAGGTTGGCCCTTCAGCGGGCCATCATTGGAAAATCTGGCTTCGCATTAACTGTCATCGTGATTGGCATTATGTTGCTGTCTGTCTTGTGTCATTCAAATTCAAAAAGGTTTGATATTTTTGGCTGAACAAAATAGGCAGTTTGGTAAAAAAATTGTATAACGAATTCGGAATAATTTTAGAAGCACATTCTTTAGTAATTTCTCTGTTATCAACTGCAGATTTACATAATTAAATATCTGTTTTTAAGACTATAACAAGATGGTAGATGTCAGACTGTAAGTGATAAAAGGAATTGGTCTGTCCGTAAACATCCTTCGTATCTGATAACTGAGATGTGCTCTCTTCTGGCACGTTCAACAATTTTATTATTTTTGCCGTTGAACAAACATAACTAGACAACTTTGTACCCCTTGCAATTATTAATAATTTATCTCCGAAATGTTACTTTAATTTCTTTGAAATCTCATCTGAACTTGGATATGATTCAGTCCAATAGATGTTGTATTTAGTAGCATCTGTATCAGGGCCGGATCAAGGATTGGCGCGCCCCTAGGCTAATCATATATTTGCGCCCTCTTATTCATAGGCAAGTTTACGAAGTTTCAAAATTGATGAGCGGGGGAGAGAAAATGGGGGATTTAAGCTCACGGCGCCCCTAGGCTATAGCCTAGTTAGGCTTACGGATAATCCGACCAAGGTCTGTATGAAGAAGGTGACGAATTTGAGCTATTGTTAAAACTACAACATTTACCAATAAATTTTTTTTCTAATTTTAATAAGGCTTGCAAAAATAGGTCTTTAAATCGAAGAATATTAGCTTTGTTTTGTTTCTTTGAAGTATATTTTTTTTAAATCTAACATACATAAATTGTGACGTTTCAAATCATTTGCTGTCATGTCTGTGCAACTGTCACCGAATTCTTGAATTCTATATAGTATTTTCTCGTCGTTTAACTCCTTAGCTTTCTGGAAAATTTCGTTTTGCGGGTTGCAGTTGCTTTCGGTTTCCGTTAATGTTACATTCTTTATTGCAAATAAGACATTTTTTTAGTAGTGCCTTTATTGTCGGTATTTTTCATAGGAACATGTATGTCTTGATAAAAAATCCTCACTTGGCGTGATAAATGGGATTCTTAGAAAAAAAAAAGTTCCTTATTTTCCAAATAATGAGCTCCCAATGCCGTGATATATTGTCCGATTTAAGTGACGTCGAGTGTCATAGTTTTGTAGTTTTCTTCTGTAACATTTTAAACAGTTTCTGAAGTTCCTGCCTGGCACGCAATACACTGATCAAAGTCAATGTTGACCACAGATAGAGCTAAAAAATTATATTTAGGAATGTGCACATGTTTACATTAAAAGTTTCTCACCCAATCTCTTCATGTTAGACCAATACGGTGAATCATAAACCACTTGAAAATGTTGAGAATATTAAGTATTTTTTTTTAAACAATGTTTACAATAATGTAAAAAAAGTAACAGCAGTGAATTATAACACTCCTTACTCACATAGAACGTATTAAAATGTAAACTATCTGTTGCCCGATACGCTTGGGGATTATGAGCCAGAGCCCCGCGTGTATGATTCGTGTTACACGGCCTTTTTCTCACTTAATATACATTTTATGAAAAAACGCTTCAAATAAAAAAACGTTCTCATTCCATTAGCTACAGCTTATTCGATTACAGTATGCAGTTATTTTGAAAAGTAAAAAAGTTACCTCGATCCACACTTTATCGCTGTAAAGTATACAAAAGTACTGTCCCTTTCATTAATAATTATTTATTTTTCAGTTATATCAAAACATATATTGTTCTTGCATACACCGTTGGAAGGTTTGAGTCTTGCAGTACTAAAATATCAATTTTTTATGACAACGAATAATAGATATAGAGAAGTGGGAACATAGCATAAAAATGCGAAAATAGTGATTTCCGTGAAAAGCATGAAAAAGTGCAATTTTTTCCAATTTCGCAATTCCAAAACAAATCGCGACCTCAAAAATATGTTTTATGAGGTGTTTTTACACAAGAATCAACTGTCCGTTTTTGTATGTTCGAGAGTTGCATAGCATGTGTCGAATTCTTTTAGGCAAACAAAATTTGAAAATATGGTGTGTTTACTCAATATGCTACAAGAAACGTAAAAGTTATGTAAAAAATTGACATGAACAAAATTATGGAACAGAGGGAAAATAGAAAACAAAGGTAGTGACAAATTTATGTAGAAAAGAATGCCAATTTACCTCCGTTCCATATTTACCGGTGTGTATTTCCACTTAAAATGCCATTATGACATATCGTCTGCGAACATTTTTATGCATTTTAATACTTTTTTCTTATGGGTCTGCATATGACCATTAACGACCTAGATAATGTTCGGACCAGCCATCTATTGATGGTTAGCAGAACCTTAAATTGAAAGAAACAAGAATAAAATTTATGGGATAGAGGAGGAGACAGCAAAGCTCTTTGGCCTAGGGGCAAATTATAAATGAGTATAGCCATTGATTTCTGACGCAGATTGGAAGGTATGGCATAAAAAATTACCCTGAGGGGATCATTTATAGGGAATTTAAGTCTTAAACTTTCTTTAAGTCCATTTTTTCACAGCTCTTGCACGTCTTGTAATATTTCACGTCTGTTGTAGCATTCGCAATTCTGTAAATGAATTTAAGCAGATTAGATGCTTAGTCTTGATTATATGATCCTAAGATTACTTGGCATACCATAAGTCTTCAGGTGTCACTGTTAATTGCTCAAGGAGCAAGGAACAGAGTAGTACAAAGCGAAAATGTCCTGAGAATTAGTTTTTTTATATTTTATAAAATACACTGTGCTGCATTATCTAAATACTAGGGTTTTTACCTATAATCACGAAACTCATTACTAAAAATTGTAAAATGATTTTCGTGATTATAGCAAAAATAAACCTAGTATTAAAGGATTTTTTCTGTTACATTACCTTCAGTTATGGAAGAAACGTTGGTACAGGTACGTGATTAAATCTTCTGGTTTATCATTTAAAGACAACAAAAATGTGCATACAATTCTGCCACTTCAATAACTGAGGAATAGTAAATATATATGTATAAAATTCCCTTTCCAATGTCTAATTTTTCTCGAAGACCTTTTCAGTCATAGATTAATGAAAGTTTTTTAAGAAATTTGATTACGATACTGTTTAAATAATATTACTTGGTTAATGCTTTATAGTGTATTTTATTCGGGAGTTTGAAATTCATTGGTTATACTAACATTCTAGTACAAATAGAAGATGTTTTAATTATTTATTTATTTATATCATATTTTAATCGATCTGAAATGTTTTTCAGTTTTATGGAAATTATTTACACACCTAGTGTACATAGTAAGATTTTCTTATTTTCAAGATGGCTTTAATTGGTGTTAACCGAACAGAGATGTTCTCAAAGAGACCACAGTATATTTCGTAAATGTTCAGATTATTTCATAATGTGGATCATTGCTGTTCGGTGCAACACTCGCTTATTATTTATTATTTATTTTAGTACAAAGTCTATTTATTTAAAATAGTCCAATAAATAAGCTGGAAAATGTGGAAAAGTGGTGAACAGCCTTTGAAAAATCTCTTTTTTTCACGTGTTCCCTAGGCCCCCAGGAATATTCATCAGCATTGACCCCTGAAAATGAGAAAGGGGTTTGAAGTGCCCCAAAAAGTAGCTGTCATAAAAAAATTTATAAAAGTAATATTTCGCCTCGGAAATCGGCTCTAGGTGGTTTTCCACGTTTTACACTTTTTTCCGGCTTATTTACTGGATTAAAAGGTAACTTAACTACATATTTAGTGATTTAGTTGGTGGTTAATCTTGTGTGCTATTAATTCATTTGTGGGCCAATATTTCATGCGTTATGTACCTAAATTAAATTTGGGGAAAATATCATATCATTTTTATTTATTTAATTTATTTTGGGTGTTTTTTATCTGTGGCATAACTGCACTTGGGTTCGTTGTTGGAGCAAACAGAGACTTGGTAAGGGTATTTGTTTTTTTACCCTCCCGTTTTGTGTTCAGAATATTTTTGTTGATGAAACTAAGAAATATAAGAAAGCAATTTAGTCCACGTAAATTAGACATTTTAGAAGAAATAATTTATAAAGTAATAATATTTGAGATGCGTACTCTAGATGGGGTTAATAGTATATTATGTAAGAAGTTTTATAAACGTCATTTTAGTCACAAGTTTTATTAATCGCGAGCGACGCGTAGCGGAGCGAGTGTTTAATAAAATGAGTGACTAACAAGTTTATAAAACGTGTTGCATACTATACTTTTTCTACGACAGCAAATATCTAAATAAAAAATTTGGAAGTTATTTTAATATTTCATTTATTAACGTATCAATAACATGGTAACAGTAAAAAATTACTAAACTATTGTTCTACTTATTGTGTATATTAATGGTTACATTGGAAACATTTTGGCAATTGCTAAAAAAACTAAGTGATTTTCCTAAATGCGTTCCATCGAACTGTGTTAAATTTGCTTCATGATTTGAATTGAAGCTAATACTTGGTCCACTTTCATTTTTATCAATGCTTGAACTTTGAGCAATTGCAATATCAATATTCTCTTTATTTTTTTGCATTGCATTATTTTGAACAGTGTTCATGATTTTAGTAGCGGTCTCAATTTTATTGTTTAACGAGTGGTCAATATAACTCTCTGCAACAGCTGTGGATCGCCACCCTCCATGACGCTTTAATGCTGTGATGTCCGCACCCGAGTCCACCAAAATCGTCGCTGAAGACCTTCTTAGGCAATGACCAGTATAAGCAGCAGGGTCAGGTAATTTTAAGAATTTTGCTACTACGCTAGAGAGGCTGCCAAATTTATTAATTCCAATTGGCTGTTTTCTACATTTTCCTCGCTGGTAGTTTAAGAAAAATCGGGTAGTACTTGTCAGGTTTGGAGGTCGAAGTTCCATGTATTTCTTGCATGTATGATAGAAATTACCTCCAATAACAAACTGACGTTCCGTTTTTGTTTTCGTGTCAGGAATGTGAACTAAAAGGGCCGTGTTAAGGTCTTCAACATCACTTGTTTGAATTTTGGTCAATTCTTCCCGCCGACAAGCTCCCATTATTCCAAAAAGTAACCCTACCTAAAATATTTATAATTCTGTTTATTTTTATTTAATTTGGTTTTATACTATTACCTTTGTAAATAGGTATTCTTCGTCTGGAGCAGATGATAAGAATTCTCTAATTTGCTGGGGTGTCAATATTTTCGACTTTTTAGGTCTGTAACCGTCTGATTTACGCTTCAGAAATGCGCACAATTTGGGGTACTTGCTAATATCAACATTGTTTTTTAGATTAATTGTCGTCCGCAGCATTGAATAGATTGCCCACAAAGAGGACGGTTTCATCTTTTTCGACAAATTTTGGAAATAAGCAAGTAATACATTCTCAGAAAATGAATTTGTTTGGTTTTCTTGACGCCAATCTTGGAAAAGTTTATATGCACGTTCGTATTGACTTTTAGATTTTTCTGGCAGCAAACTAGCAGTTGCCGATGCCGCTGCTTGAGTAATTTCGGGCGGAGTACCAATGAAAACATCTTCTTCACTTTCACTGTCGTTTAGGCTCATTTTTTTCCAAAAAATACAAAATTACTTGTCTCTTGTCACAACGCGTCGATTTATTTTGACAGATTGATGATAAGAATTACGGAAAACTAACTTGATTTTTGCCATTAAAATATCTAGAATTAACCTCAGCCGTGACTAATATCTCGTTGCTAAGTTCAGCCTGTGACTAAAATGCACGAAGTCACGCTTTGTCGAAAGCGTGTTTAAAGGATTATTTAGCGTCATGGAAACGTATACGATAAACGCCATTTTAAAGATGGAAGTAGAAAAAAATATATATTACTTTCTTCCAACCCCAATCCGTTAGTTCCAAGTTTTCTCCTCGTCAAAATTGAATTTGGAGAAATACTCTGTAAGAATGTTGACGTAATGCCTCAGATGTTGGTGACAGTTTTGGTAGTATCCCGGCAGTATTAGACTGACCAACCAACTTATTGAAAATAATGAACCGTTGATGATTCAAAGATGTCTCTTTTTTTGGGGCTTTGTATAAGCAAGCGCGAATTGCTCTCCAACACTTGTAATTTCTTGTTTCGTTGAGCTACTGTTGTTGAATATGCGGACAACCTCTTTGAGATCTTTTCTTTTATTGACGCATTCCACCATTTGCACTTTTCCTTTACCAAAGAAAGCTGAAGTGGTGTAGCATCTGAACGCGTGGACAAACAAAACTGTCTCCTTACAGGTTTTTAAAACTTCCGAGGACTGCAAGTCACGAGAACTGTACACTTTATTTTCCATTTTTCCCTGAGCCTCTCTTAAGAAATGGATGACTTTATCTTCAGGTGCGCGAGCGATAACCAATGCAAAAAGAACAATATCTTGTCCGACGATGACCACTGTATCATTTTCATGAGATTCATTTAAGGCGGTTTGAACTGTGATTACGTCAGCGTCGTCTACAGCAGTAATTGTTTTGATTCCCTCGTTTCTAAATCTCTCCACCAATGGCGAAATAAACTGTCTTTATTTGTGAGATTGTTTAAAATTTTATTTTGCGTTTCAGTCAGTGGCATGTTCTCATTGAAAATAATTTTCGGTGAAATGCGTTCAAAAGGTGGGCTGTATAAACGTCGTCAAAGGTACCCTGCTTTGGCCATACTACTTAATGAATTAAATTGCCGCCATCAACAATGAACTGGCAACCAGAAAAATCTATTGACCTCTCTCCTACAGCATTGAAAATATCATACAGAGCCGAATTCTTCGTTTTTCTCATTAACCCTCTCTCATCGAAGAGAGGAAGAGCAAGCTCAAAGTTGAAACATGACTCCAAAAATTATAAATACCTGACTGTTTATTTATTTATATTTAATTTTCAGACCATCAGGATCTGAGAGAGAAGTAAATAAAATGATACAGAAAATGCAATATACAGATAATTTTAAGTATACTATCTATACGTTTAAGGTAATTATTCATGTCTGAAGTTTTTATTGCCATAATCCCGGGTATAGCCTGAGGCCGTCCTTATACCGTGCGTGTAATTTCCCATTAGGCATGTACATTCACGTAGCGCGAGAGATATGACAACACCGGCAGCCATAAATTCATCCGTCGGTGGAGCATCCCAGCTCTGTTATTTCATTTCAGCCAGCTGGCACACGCGATGTTGTAATTCTTACTCCCCATGTCTAGCCTGCGACTACACACACGGTATTTAAGTCGATACTATACATATATATATATACTACATATATATTTTACGTATAATTATAAACGTATCTGTGTGAAAAAAAGGAGAAAATAAATAAAAATTACTTGCGTCAAAACCCGCTATACATGCATCTTATAGAGTGAATTCCGCTCTATAAATTAATTCTTGAGCATTTTTTTCGTTAAATTAATCGGTTTTAAGGTATTCGCTGTGAAACTTCGAATAAGATTGATTTTTACCTGTGCGCTCCAAACTACTTCTCTCATCGGACGCTGTTAACGCGAAATAGGTGAGGATAAGCTACAAGGTTAATAGAACATTTTTTATGCAAGATTTAACGACAAATTTTTTATTTCCTATGCTTTTTTCTCTTCCGACGAACAGTTTACAAGATAAAAGTGAAAAACTAGCTTTGAGTCCCCGTTAAGGGTGGTTTTTTGCAAAAAAAAAGGGACGTTCCACCCCTAAATGGGGGGGGGGGGACTTTTCAAGTATCTATTTCTAACCCTATCTAGAGTACGCATCTCAAATATTATTACTTTATAAATTATTTCTTCTGTTCACTGTTTTGCGTGTACTAATTAGGGAAACAATAAAACTGCATAGATGTAAATTTTTTCAGAAACTGATGTCTACCACAGAATTTTTTAGAGGGGGAAAGAAGGAGCAATGTGTTTTCTGAAAATATCTAGAAAAATAAGTAATTTAACATAAATTTCAACAGATCTTTTTTAACGTTTGTAAAATATCTGTTAATTTGAGGTGTGTCAAGTTCATTTTTGATAAAAATTAATCAAGATGCAGCATGTTGAAGTTGTTTGTCACCCCCAAAAAATCAAATTTTTAAGGTCTATTTTTGCAATTTATTCGAATACAAATGCATCCTACGTCAAAAATACTCTTATAAAGTTGAAATATTTTACAATTGAAAATTAAGGAAGATATGGTCAGGAATTCTTAAAAAGTGTATATTCATGAAAATTCAACGTTAAGTAACGGCATTCAATCAAAAAAATAAATGGGACCTTTTTGATTGCTTCTTTCATGAGATACTTCGTGGCATATGAAGTTAAATTTATTACCTTTTCTTACAAGTTTTGCCTGTATTCAAAGAGCTATTTCTGCAGCTGTAATCAAGATAGAATAATTTGGTGTAGGTAGTGAAAAATAATTGATTAAATTTTGGTATGCAATAAAAATTTTCTACATTTTGTTTCCTTAACATTGCTTGGGACAAATTATGGAAGAACTCATTCGGCAAAGAATTATTTTCTTTTGACCAAAAATTATTTTTGTTTAAATTGCAAATACAGTGTGTCCCACTTTTCATGGGTACACCTTCACAGCTGTTATTAGTCATCAAATTTCAACCAAATTTGAATCAGTCTCGAACACTTACTATATCTTTTTTGAGTAAAATAAAACCTATTTCAGCCATTGGCGTGCATTTTTATTAAGAAACAGGGTCGATTTTTATATTAGGCATTTTTTTTTACTGAAATACTAATAGTCTAAGATCTGGCATAAGAAATTAATACCCTCATCTGTTATTCAGATAAGAAATGGTTTATATAAAAGATAACATGTAGGTTAATAGATCGCGACTAGATTGCCTAGCCATATCTTGACCCGATGGCATTTAATTTGAAAATTGTTGTCAGGCGAAATTGAAATTTTGTCTTTAAACATATATAGCAGCGAAACCATTAATCCTACAGGAATTTTTCTAGGAAGCAAATTCATCAATATTTTATAATCTTTCTAATAGATCCCCACCAGTTTTTTCCTAGAACCAACGTTTATCTAGATATTCGCAAGAGATGAGAAAAAAACACGTTTCCTTGGAAAATGTAAATTTTCCTAGTGTTCTTATTTTTTGTCGTAGAGCAGAAAATAAAAGATAGCTCGACTGTTGTAACGGGTTTTTAAAGTAAAATTTTACATGTCTGTACCCCTTACTCTTTGCGAATTTGCATTAACAAAGGCTTTTTTTTTAAACATATCTGACGGGATCAAGACAGGTGCAGGTCGATTTAGAATTAAATTCTAAGTCTGTTAGGTTATCTTTCGTTGTTGTATTATTTATGGTTGATTAGTTATTAACAGGGGAAGAAATGGGCGAAAGACACTCTTCTAACACAAAATCGCGATTGAGAAATGTCAAACGAAAAATGTCAAAAATGTCGATTTTGATTCGTTCGTGTCTGGCCGAATTTTCGAATTTTGGCGTGCGATTTACGATGCGGATCAACTACAAGTCTTCCTCTTTCCGTACCGACATGGTACGGGCGTCGCGGTATCGTATTTTTGAAAATATGAGTATATTTAGATGTCGGATTTTCGACGAAAATTTCCCTTCGGATTCCGCATCTCTGAAAACGGTTTTTCGCCCGTAACTCGGAATCCGTGAGAGACAGCTCAAAAATAAAAATCTCCCAAAGGAAAACTACATAATGTGAGGAATGTTTTACCGCGTTCCAAATTTTACTGTGACTCTTGGTTTGGGCCCGGCGGGCCTTTTAAAATGGCGGTGTCTTGCACTTTTTTGCTTAAAAAGTCCATAACTGCTAAACGGTGGCTCCTGCGACAAAAAACTACGACCTAACGAATGTGTAGAGAATTTAATGAAGTCTTTTTTAAATTTTTTTTATCTCTTGCGAATATCTAGATAAAGCTTGGTTCTACGAAAAAACTGGTAGGGATCTATTAGAAAGATTATAAAATGATGTGATTTTGCTTTCTTGAAAAATTCCTGTAGGATTAATGGTTTCGCTGCTAGATACGTTTAAAGACAAAATTTCGATTTCGTCTGACAAGAAAAAGAAAATGCTATCGGGTCAAGATATGCGGCTAGGCAACCTAGTCGCGATCTATTAGCCTATGTGTTATCTTTCATACAAACTATCTCTTATATGAATAACAGATGAGGGTATTAACTTCTTATGCCGGATCTTGTACTATAATGTAATATTCTTGATTGACATGCTTTAGAACCTGTATATCCAAAATTTGATGATATTTTGATTTATGGTTTATTATTATATTAAATTAATAACTTGAAGGCGAATTATTTTTCGAAAAAATACTATTCTTTACTTTCTATTCTATTATGTGTTTTTAATATATTTTACAATGTTTTATGATTTCGCCTGCAAATTTGACTATATTTCTATACCTGTAATGGGGTTCTATGAAAAGAAAAATACTGTTATTATTACTATTATTATTATAAATCTACTTCTCTCTAGTATCAAGTTAAGGGTTGTCAAATAAGCTTTTTAAAGAGTATTTTTGACATAGGATGCATCATTTTCGAATAAATTGTGAAAATAGTCTAAAAATTATATCTCTTCAAATGGGCATAACTTCCCAAATAGATGTGACAATTCTCAAATTAAGAGATTCCATGCACTTCCAAAAAAATCACTTGACATTTTTCACTAAAACACTTATTTTTCGAGACATTTGCAAGAACCGCATTACTGGTTACGATTATTGTAACAATCATAACCTTGGATTTTGATTGTGGATCAAGCTGAACTTGGCTTAAACTCAGTTCAAAATCCATGTTTACGATTATTGTAACAACCGTAACCTTGGATTTTGATCATGAATCCAGCTAAACTGGCCTTGAACTTAGTTCAAAATCCATGGTTACGATTATTGTAACAATCGTAACCTTGGATTTTGATCGTGGATCAAGCCAAACTTGACTTGAACCACGGTGTATTAAATAGGTGGTCTGATGTACGGCACTTTCCTATTATAATAATGGCTTCATAAGTGCATGGTTTCTATTTACTTTAGTAGATGGCGTGAACAATTACCTGGGCATGGGCATCGTGTAACTAACATAACCTCAAATTTTAAAGTTTTTTCGTTTATTCTCATTTTTAATGTTTTTATAGGCATTTTTATCTATGCGTAAGTAATGAGAGAACTTATTGGCCCTGCCATATATTACATTATGTACAAAGTAAGCACTTATGAAGCCACTGGTTGTCGTCGCATCACCTATACATCCTGGCTTGAACTTAGTTCGTACAACTGGCCCTAAGAACATTACAGTTGTGTCACTGTGTCTCATCTAAATTTTTCTTACCAAAATGTATTTATGTATTTATTATTTATTGTACCTAGTACGTTTCGTAATTGTCTACCTAGGAAATATTATTTTATAGAACAGATTTAAATTATGATTTGTGCCTTTTTGCGTTTTAGAAACGCAAAAAATTGTATATATCCTATATTTTGGTATATTTATCATGAAACTACCAAAAAATAACAATATTAATCTAGTCAAGAGTGTTTATTATCATGAGTTAGGTTGTATGTATTTATTTTTCGAATAAAACTACGATTTACTTATTAAGCCTTTTATTAATTTTATTTTGTCAAGATTCAGTTTGTTGGTTCATTGGTTTGTCACATTTCATAGCGGTTTATTTGTTAAACTATCATAGCTGTATAGTATAATTTGGTCTTCTGCAGGCAGCTCATGCTGTGGAAATAATTTCTATCGCCCATTCGTGGGTCAAAATGTAAGACTTAATTTTTTTTTATCCAGGCAAGTAAGGTATCGTTTGACAAATCCGCCTAAATATCAGGATTACAAAAATATTTTTTGAAATTTTTTTTCTTAATCATTAAAAATGTTCAGTTTACTATGTCTATTCCTGTATCTTTGAAAGCGGTACAAAAATTTTGATATTCAAATGTAGCCCACTGTATATTGCATTTTTGAATTCTACATTCTGAATCTAATAATACCACATAAATGACATTTCAAATGTCAAACTTTTTAAATTTTAAGTGTGCCATCCCAAGTAGCACAGAATTCTATAAGAAGTTCTATTTACTGCCTGCGAGGATATCTTGTATTTATGTACTCTAGAAGTCCTTCCGAAATCAAAATGAGAAATCTTTATATGTGCTCAACTTTTATGCACTGGGGAAATGTAAACTGGGCATTATATAGGAATTTCAACTTTTGTTAACCCACAGACATCTACTAGAAGTTCTAAAAGGGAATTACCATACAGCTCAATTTTCTAAGTATTATAGAAATCAAATAGAGTATTTAAAAGGAAATAGTATTATTATCCTTAACAGAATACTTGTAGACATCTTCTAGAAAATCTAAAAGGGAATTACCATACAGCTCAATTTTCTATGTATTACAGAGATAAAATAAAGTGTTAAAATGGAAATATTATTATCGCTAATAGAACACCTATAGAAATCGCAAGAAGAAATTCTTTTAATGCATAAAATTTGTTTGCTTACCATTTGTTACAGAAATTATTCCTAGATGACGCCACGTACAAACCACTGACGATAATCAGTCATGCATTATCATATACTCATGAATTTATAGAACAAGAACATTAATAACATTACTGCAACTTTCAAATTCTCTCAGGGATCATCGATTTATTTGGATGAATCTTATAACGATCTCTAATCTTTGGTTTAGTTTGGGCCTGATGTCTCACACTGAGATTTTGATTAACCAACATTTCACCAGCTGCCGCTGGCAATTCTATAAGAAGTGTGTGTTGGTACATCTAATAGAAGATGTCTTCAGTACCGTTTATATTGGTAAGCGATAAAATACCCGAAAGATTACTACAGGAATTAAATCTGTTTGCAAGATCAATGCGGTACATCTAACAGAAATCCTATAAAAGATGTCCTCGGGACCATTTATATTGGCAAGCGATAAGATATCCTAAAGATTACTATGAGAATTCTATAGGTATGCAAAAGGCTGCTCACAGGATTCTATACTAATAGCTTTTTTCGATTACCATGGGAAGTACTATTTAATACTGATATGCTGACATTTGCCCATCTTAGGGAACTCTTACAGACCTTTAGAAGATATTTACTAATTCCTAAATTTTTATCCTCGGGATATCTTGAGGAATTAATTGTGCTACTTGGGATGCCATAGAATAGAATAGAATACTTTATTTGTCTTTGTGGCTACAGTATTTTGTAGATGATATTTATCAATTTATTTTTGTTTTCATAACCGTATATTAAAATTTTTAATATATAGAAACAAATGGGTGGATGGACCCCCACACAATAATATTATAACTAATAGCTGAGTAAAACAGAGCATAATATACTGGCAAGAGAGAATCTAGATTAAGTTTATCTTTTAATTGTTTGATGGCAAAGTAGGCCTTATTTCATTGTTTTGAGAGAAATGTAATTTGTTTTTGCCATGTTAGCTGGTTGTCAACGATGGTTCAAAGAAATTTTGAATATATGGTTCAAGTTTAATAGGTTTATTATCAAAAGTAAAGTTAAAATTATAGACTTTTTAAAAATTGTTATGAAACTGAATCATGATTTTTGTGACACCAATCATGGAACTGAGATAAAGTAGTTCTAACTTTGCTCTCCACTTCTTTTGGATCGTGATGTGAGATAACAATTGATGTATCATCAGAGTATAAAAAGACTTTACCTTCGCTTAGGTGGTCGGGAAGGTCGTTAACATACAGTAAGAAGATTAATGGCCTAAGAACGCTTCCCTGCGGGGTACCAGTGTTAATATTAAAGTGTTCTGATTTTGCACCAACATGTTTGACTTTGATTTTGCACCAACATGTTTGCCATCAAATTTTCTGTTAGTTAAGTATGATGAAAGACATTTATTAATGTTGCCACAAATTCTTAGGTTGTTAAGTTTATCTGATACGAAATCTACATGATGGGTGTCGAAAGCTCTTGATAAATCAAAGAATATTCCAATTACAAAATTATTAATGTCCATTATATCACTAATTTGCTGGATAAATTCACTAGTAGCAGTTTCATTTGAGTGAGACTTTCTGAAACCATGCTGACAATCGTTCAACAATTTATAGGTGTTGTATTTTCTGAGAAATGAACGATAATATCTTAGATATTACACTAATTAATGCAATTGGACGATAATTTTCAATATTAGATGAGCAAGCGATCTTTGGTATTGGAATCAGTACAGCTAGTCTCCAATTTATTCCAAACGACCCTTGAATAATAAAAATGCTAAATTATGCGATTTATGGGTAAACAAATATCTCCAAAATGGTTTCTTGGACGAAACTTAAATTTTTCAAACGGACCCATATTCGATACTGTCATTAATATAATATAAAGAATCTTCTGCCATGCCCACTTTATATCCGGAACAAATACAACTGAAATTATACAGTCAGTCAAATATTGAAACATTTAATTTTCTTCTAATTAAATGATAAAGAGTAACTATATGAGGTGGCTTTGAAAACAAAATATGTCAAACTTTTATATTGGCTTACTGGTGTTTTCATTGTATTTTTTAAAATTGCTTATTATTATTGTTACTTTAATTGACAATTGACTCTCTTGTTTAAATTTACGGTATTTTGAAGCAAATTAACCCATAACAATACTTCAGAATAGATATATGATACATTATTAGATTTAGTTTAGTTTTAATCATCTACCGATGATGGTTAACGAAACACGCAAATAATATATTTTTCAAATGTAATTTTAGCTGTTTCATCGTCAATGCCAGACTAAAGATTTCCAACCCCCTCCAAAATAAGATTTTTTTAAAATAGATACTTGGTTAAATCAAGTTGGTACAAAAACATTAATTATTGTAAGTGACGAACGCGTGTTCTAAAAATCAGTTTAGGCCGTCTTCTCTTTCAAACGACGAATAACAAAAGTTCATTTTGTTCCTTAGCGCCTGTAAATCACCCTATACCACCACAAACGTTAGTGAAGAGGGGTTAAAGCAGCAATAATTTGAATTCACATCGAGGGGTCATTGTAGCTTGTGAAACGCCACCATCGATTGTTACAAATTCGCCGTACCGTAACCGCTGCATGTTTAAATCCACGTTATTCTTTGCTTGACCACTGAAACAAAACAAGAGTGGGTCCCGTCAAGCGGGCGCTGAATTTTAAAAACAAAAGTGCGAATCGCTCTGCGTAGCCTGGCTCATTTCGTCTTGTTTTTTTGTTGTCAGTTGTTAATTGTAATTACCTAGTTTTATTCTTAAATTCTTGTTTGTTTATTTGTGTTTTATGTTGTGATTTTTATTTATTATTGTTAGAAAGTGAGAGTTGATCGAAGAAGTGAAGATTTATTATTTGATACAGAGGGAATTGTTGGTAAGTATTGAACATTAAAATTATCTGTTTTTAGTACAGGAAATGATTGAAAAAGATGACCGTAATTCGAGAAAAATTGGTGCACTTGACTTTAATCTTTGGTTATAAGTTTAAAATAGGCCAAAGTTCACGAAACAAAAAAGTTTAGGAGTTTTACGGATCCGCGGGAACCTATAGGGGGTAAAGAGGGGTATTTTTAATAAAAGAAAATCGATTTTTCTCTATTTTCTCGGGAAATATGGCGTTTACAAAAAAATAATTCAAATAAAAGTTGTTTCAAGCAAAATTATCTTTAATTTGGTGTTTTCAAATTAATTTTATAGCAATAATTAACCGAAATACGGCCATTTTTCGATGGGGGGATGGCAGATGGAATTTTCTTCTAAAATAAATGTTTTAAAGGGACAAAATAAATTGAGCATCTAGGTGATGCTATAATTAACGAAAAATAGCATTTTTGAAAGAAAAATTAATTACTGATCAATTAAAATAACAAAATGCCGACATTTTGTTAACAAAAATGTGAAAACGCACATTGAATTGGCCATAACTTCCTTATTTTTTGTGATGTAGGAACAAACAAAAAATCATTTTAAATATTGATTAATTGCCTTTAATTTTTTTTCTTAGAACTTTTGATGGAAGTGTCACAGTTTCTAAGATATTCAACATTTTAAACTAAATACTTCATCCTAAAAATGATCGGATGCCATCTATAAAATTAAATATCTCCGAAACGATCAACCCTGCACAAATATATAAACAAAATAAATTTATTCTCAGTTTATAAGCTTTATGTTTGATGTCCACCATATTTTTCTTAAACTAATATTTATTGAGATATTTGCAGAGAAACAAGAATGAGAGTTTTTTCTAAAATCCCTTAACAGTATAAAATGCAATTTTTTTTCTAAAGCAAGCGCTGTAAGCCGATGAAAAAATTTGAGCGTCTAGGTCACACTATATATTAACGAAAAACAATATATAGTCCAATAATTATAAAAATTTCCATCACAAAAAGTGTTATCTGAGATTTTCCTTCAGTAACTGTTAGTGGAGGGGTTATACATCACAAAACCACAAAAATCCGTTCTGAGGGTGCCGCGCAACCCCCCAAAAAACCACCCCTTCGATGAAGAAAGCCTTATTTTACTGATAACGCGTTAACGGTTGAAGATATGAAAAAATTACTCATCATAAAAAAGAAAGCTTGACTAATTTCCTAAAAAAAAAAGTCCTATTGTAATTTTGTTGTATATGCCATGATTTTCGAGAAAATCGATATTGAAACAAATTCAAAAATTTGTATTTTTAATGCGCACGAATTATCGTTTATTTAAAATTTTTTGCGCGCGGCCTATAGAAAAAATTGAATTGCTCGAAAACCATACAAGCTAGGAAGGAAAATCAAAATGGGTTTTAAAGGGGATGTAAAATACTCTCTTGTGTTGCCATTTTTGATGGCTATTGATATTTATTAATATATAAAAATAACTATATAATATAGTTATCTCTTAATTTTTTGCGTCTCTAACTATTCACAGGCCTATAAAAAATAACTGACTTTAATATAAGTTATAAATGCATTATCTTTTAGTTCAAGGTAGTGCTTCAATGCAGAAAAAGTTAGAAATAAAGATATATTCGCATTTACAACTTAGCCAAATTTTGGCCAATTTTTTATTGCTTCCTAAAAATAAAAAAAATTTAGCCCAAAAAATTTTTGTTCATCATATAACTATTCTGCCGTCCTAAGCCAAAAAGACGTATCTCAAGTTTTGGCCGAAATGCATATTTTTATACCTTAGGATAGCTGGAGCTATTTTCTATATATTTCTATAGCGAAATAAACGTATTTCAATCGTTAAGTATTTTTAAAGTGCTAACAAAGTTTGACGTATCTAAAAAAATACGCCAATTAGACGTATCTCATTGTAAAAAAAAACTAGTAACCTAATTAATATAAATTCATAACTACACCACTATTAACCTCTACATTAGTACAACTACAAAAAAAAAATATTAGTAAATATTTGAAAATATTGACGCGATTTCGAAAATTCAAAACATGCCTATATCTCAAAACAGTGAAACCTTGAGATACGTCTTTTTGGCTTAGGAGGGCAGTATTGTTTCTAATCATTTAATAGTAGAAAAATTGCATAAAAAAATATCAAAAAATTGAACATGCAGCCTTTTTTTGGATTTTTTTTTTTTAATTAATCTAGCGTCCTTGTATTTTAATATTTTTGAATGTACCCGGTCTAAAAATAAAGGTAAGACTTCATGTTAATTGATCACACCATTTAAAAAACCGCTGCCCAAGGGATCACTACTTGCACATCCAGATTTTCTATCCAAGTCGCTCACAACGAAAGAATTTTGTATGTGGAAATAATTGTTTATGGAACTTTAATAATATAATATTTGAAATCCTCTACCCCAAAAACCCATAAAACGATACCCCACATTGGTAGTGGGGGTGGATAAAGTAAAAAAGTATTTTGAGGTTTCTGGTTCTTGTACACACACTAAATCACAATTTTTTTTCATCTCCTTTAATAATGGGGTGGGGGTGGTAATGGGGGTGGCTAATGCCAAAGTTTTTTTTGAGACCTTAGCTTCTCTTGTATATACTGAATAACAATTTTATGAACTCTTATCTACTTGATTTACCTATTTACTCCAAATTTACCCCAATTTAACCCCAATCCTTCGACGGAACAAGATGAAAATATAATATAGTTCTAGATCTCGTTAAAGTACATATGTGTACTAAATTTCAAGTCAATATCTCAAACGGTTCCAGAGTAAACGTGCGCACAAAAAAAAGTTACAGACCGAGAGACAGACAGAAAATTTTTTCGCTCAAACTTAAAATCTCGACGTTTCATGACATTCTAAGCCCATTTGAACAATAATTTAAAAATATTTTTGTCGTTACTAACTTCCACTGGATGTGGAAGTAATTATACTAAATTTCTCAGGAAAAAAAATGCTATTGTAAAATATATTTTTTTAAAATTTGTAAATAAACTCCGATCAAAACTCATTACTAAAGTGTTTCCTTTGGTTACTTTTGACATAATCTCAAAATTAGTAAAAATATAGTGACTTTTATAATTCTTTATGATATAAAGTTATTAAATCTTTCATTTGCTTCTTTTTCCATAACATGTTAACAATTGGCAAAAAAATTAAAAAAAAAAAAATTACTTACACAATCTCCAAATTACAAAACATATAGGGACTTTTACTATTTTTTATGGTTACAAAATAAAGTTATTAAATGAATGTATTTGATATTGAGTCTATTTTTTATAATATGTTAACAATTGGCAAATATATCAAAAAAATCGGGAAAAAATCAATTTTTACCAACACGACTTTAAAAACCCTAGAAATCTAGTTACTTTTAGTTTTGTGATGTATAACCCCTCCACTAACAGTTACTGAAAGAAAATCTCAGATAACATTTTTTGTGAGCTTCTGGTGTAGTTTTTACTTTACGACTGGACTAATATGGGAATATATTTTTTCAATTGCTCACTACTTACATTAATAAAATTCCGACATTTTTATTAAAAAAAAAAAAAGTGAAAAAGTACGTTTCTGTTCATAACTTCTTTGTTTTTTTATGCTATAAAAATAGGAAGGAAAATCATTTGAAAGCCTAATTAATAGTTTTTCATTTTGGTTATTAGCGTTTTTGACCTAAGTACCATAGTTTCTGAGATATTTAACATTTAAACTAAATACTTCGTCTTATAAACGTTCGGACACCTTCTTTAGACTTCCAGATCTCCGAAACTATTAACTCTACAAAAATTAGAAAAGAAAACGAAATTCATCCTTAGTTAAGGATCGTTTTTTTTTTTCTAATTTTTGTAGAGTTAATAGTTTCGGAGATCTGGAAGAATTTAGTAGCTTTCTAATTTGTCTCTAGCATGTTTTTGCTCAATGTAATACCTCTCGAGTTATTTGACGAAAACATATTTGAAATACCACTTTTTCAAGCTAAAATCCCAAATTTTCTAATAGTTACAACTTAAATCTATCATATGAAAAGTTGCACACAACCTTTTCCTCTTAAAATTTAATACTCTCGCAGGTTCCACTCCATGAAAAGAGGTGGCAACCACCCCCTTATAAATTAGCAAGCGCTCGCATAATATAGAAACTTCGTTGTTTTATTCATTTATTATTAAGCTGCCAAAAATGAACGAGATATAATTCATATGACGTTATTCCGAAGTTAAAACCTCTTAGAGCGGGAGCTAGGTGTTTTTTTCGGCAGCTCATCGTTTTATGAACTTTGAGATATTTTTATGGTTTAATGGATGATAACGATTCATAAAATTGGCTTCTGGCGGGGCACCTCCTGTCAGGAGCGTCACGAACACTTTAAAAATCATTGAAATCATGTCATCGTTACAAGGCTAATTTTTTTGTGTGTACACATTTTATGTTTAGAATGAATAAAATATGATCGCCAGAAAGTGTGGGCCGTCAGGAAGCGCAGCCAGAAAGGTAATAATGGTACAATACATCTGAGGCATGGTACGGAGTCAAGTTAGCCGAAAGTGTTAAATTCCTGTATATTTAAGAGCCTATGGTACTTTTGTTGACACTGAGAACTTTACGAGAAGGCTATTCTATTGTTGAAGGAGCTTATATTTACGTTTTAAAAAGGAGCCAAAACTTGTAACGATGAGTTTAGAGTTCTGAGATAAATATGCGAAAAAAATCCAATTTTCTTCAAAAATCCTAAACATTTTCTTTCTGGCTAGCCTTACTGACGGGAGTTTCTTTCTGGAAATTTTTTTCTGTGTTCAAAACATTTAAATAAACATGCTCAACCTTAAAAAAAGTTTGTAACGATGATGTTATATAACTCCGTTTTTTTACCTCTTTGACCTTTCTGGTTGCGCCCCTGATGGCCCACACTTTCTGGCGATCTTATTTTATTCATTCTAAACATAAAATGTGTACACACAAAAAAATTGGCTTTGTAACGATGATATAATTTCACTGATTTTTATATCTTGAACCATGGCCAACTCGACGGGCTGACATATGCCAGAAGTCTATCTTGTCGTTATTTAAGTTCGATAGAATTAATCAGCGAATAGAAAATGTTTGTAACGATGAGTGTTCGAAAAAGCCACTTAGCTCCCGCACCATCTAGTATTTCGGTTAATTATTGCTATAAAATTAAATATAAAAACACCAAATTAAAGATAACGATTTTTTTAATTAAAAATACTTCTTTTCATCCCCTATAGGTTACCGCAGATCCGTAAAACTCCTAAACTTTTTTGTTTCGTGAACTTTGGCCTATTTTGAACCTATAACCAAAGTTTAAGGTCTGCACACATTTTTTTTCGAGATACAGTAAAGTTTTCCTGTACTATTTATCCAAGTAGTTTGAGGATTATTAGCTGCGTTTTCTAACATTCGCGATTATTACTTCAGATGTGCAAAATTAATTGTTTTTGCAACGGCAGTTTCCTACAATGATGTTTAGATAACACATTTCGTAAATATGTTGTACACTTAATCATTTCCTTTTGGATATGATGAAGAATATTCTTTATATTATTACCCTGATTTAAGTTTAGGACTTGTAGTTTTAATTAATTATAGACAATATTTTTGCAAATTGTAGTTGATTGCGAAAACAATTTTTTTAAAACTGCAAAATTCAGTCAAAATGTTTATACTGCGAGTTGCTCGGCGAGGTTTCACATTAAATAAATACCTGTTTTATTTTCGATTCATATAGTAAATAAATGTAAACATTGTATGTACCCTTCACCGATTTATTGAAGTTTTTGTTTAATTGTTGAACATTCCATAGCATTTTTTTGAAAATAAAATAAATAAGATATAGATGGGTGTTTCTCTACTAACGGGAAATCTGCCCATACAAGTTTGTCCGAGGACTTTTTTTTAATTAATAGGGGATAACACTACTTTAATATAAAGGTACAGTCTAACTCTTCCTCTATTATGAAGGGCCAGTCAAATTATCCAGCAGTATTCATTTTATTTACGATTTACTAAAATATGATTCCAGGGTACTGAGACCTTTGCCCATTGAATTGACTTTGTGGAACAAAAATTAAAGAAATTACAGTAGATTATTATATTTAAAGTTTTCTATTATTCTCTAGAGTAACATAAATTAACAAAATTCTTTTGAAAGAAAAATTAAAATTCTCAAAAAAGAAAACAATTCTAAATCAAAAAGAAAATGAAAATCAACTTCTACACGTAAAATCTAATATCTGGTTCTTAAGAACTCAAGAATATCTTCAGAATATCAATTTTTGTGTCGACTTTTATATAAAAACTAGGTAATTATTAATTTATTATTATTTTTTGGCAGGGGGCTGACGACAGGGTACTGACAAATTCGTTAAGAATCGATCGTTATTAAAAAAGTTACAATAATTACGCAATCCACTAGTGGCAATAGTAGTATATTTTTGTTTATAAAATGTATAATAACTGAACAATAATTCAAATCGAGAAAATTCAACCCAAAAAAGCTAACCAGGGAACTGATTTATTGCGTAGTCCAGACACGTTTGCTTAGCACCAAAGACCGATTCACTACTAAACAAAATAGCGCCAAAACGTCATGTTTCATTCGTACAAACTTCATGTTGGATGCGTTCCGTTTAGCATAATTACGTGGTTAATCCAGACGTAGATTCGCTTCCAACAGATTTTTAAATGTGGCTGGGGACTGACGTCAAAAAGTCTAGGACAATGTTTTATGCAGTATTTTGAGATGATAATTTTCAAAAAAGATCATATAACAATGTACATTGCCAACAACCATTATCATAAAATAGTTTGAGTAATAATAATAATAATGAATAAAAAGAAAATTTAATATTTACAACAGTTGGTATCTTTGATTTCAGGTTTGGGACACACCAGGGTACTGACAATTTAACTCTATTTACAGTGACGTAGCCAGGAGGGTCCTGGGGGTCCGGACCCCCCCCCGAAATTAGTGACATTTGTATAATTGATAGACATGATATTTAAAATTATTATATTGATTTTATTTTCGGTTTTAGTCAAAAATTTTTTTTGGCCGATTACAAATCTTGATTCCAACCAGTCCCTTTGCAAATCCTAATTTCTTGCAATTTATTGCAGCAATATTGACAGGGCGGAGCCTTAATTCAGTCAAATGTATAAAACCTTGTGGAATCATAAGTAAATTCAATTTATTTTTATTACTAGCCAAGCGAAATCCACGTTAATTTGCATAGTCGCCAGTTACTTGGAATATAAGTTGTTGAATAGTTCAACTAAAGCACCCCGCACAATTCTTATGCAAATTGGCATAGTCAAATTGGCTGAATTTTTAATATGCTGTTGTTAATATGTTGCATATGTATGTGACTTTCTGATTAAAAACTCTCATGGACCCATCTCGATCTAGTCTAGTCTCGTCTAGTATTCGAGATACAACTATAAATTCTTGTAAAATTCTGTATCTTGTCGAACTTTTAATTTATTGATGGGGTGTTAGAGGTCAAAGAAGCAATTTCCGAAAGTTTTTCAATTAAAGTTTTTTGATCAGGAAGACACATACTTTATGAAAAAAATGTTTTGGCCAATATGACCAAATATTATTTTCACTTGTTATTTTTCTATAGATTTCCCGGCGCCTTCGCCAACATTTTTCAAACTTTAATTTTTTCTACGCTATTTTTATTGAAACAACAAATGCTTTTAGTGCAAAATATTATAAAGAGCTACTAGAACGAATCACAATATAAAATGCATGAACAAATCATGAATTCGAAATTATTTAAATTGTACAAAAGGTCATTCTTGTACATTTCTTGAGCAGTATCTCGGAAACTAGACATAGGATCGAGTTGGGCCCATGAGAGTTTTTGATCAGAAAGTCAAAATCTACAACATATTAAAAATTCAGCCAATTTGACTGTACGCCAATTTACATAAGAATTGTGCGAAAGCTATATAACAATACCTAGATAATATACTTACAAAAAAATGTTCGGACCCCCCCCCGAATAAAAATCCTGGCTACGTCACTGCTATTTACATAAAATTTTAAAATTTCGGCAATTTGTAGTTATACCTTAGATGTAGGGTCAACATAACCAATCATTTACTTTAATATTAATGAAAAAAATGTTAGTATTTTGTATTTTTTGACATTTAGTTGCCTCTGGACACAAATTTTCCCATTAGTAGAGATACACCCAGATAGTAGTATGCACAGTAATTAGAGGTTTTCATTTAAAAATAATGTCATGAAATAAATTTCATTATTTTGAACTAATTCAATATTAACGGCACCAAATAAATGTTTATGCCAGGCTTGCTAATTTATAGGGTGTGGATGACACCAGGGGGGTGTCACTGAATAATCAAATTTTGAGAAACAGGGTGTATGCAATTTCTCATATAAATTGATAGTCTTTATGGTATAACGACTTGGAAATTGAGATTTTAATTGAGAATATAGGTATCTCAAAACAGTTTTCCTATAAGAAAGCCTATAATAAACACAGGATGAGCTATGTTTTTTTATAATATATTTAGAATTAATGGTTTAGGAGATACAGAAGTATAAAAATAGAACATAAATATTTATTTACCAATATAAGATAGGTATAAGGCGAATAAATAGTTCAAATGCTAAATATTTTGGAAAATATGGCACTCACATCAAATATGCTACCCCTGTTAATAATGTGCAAATTAGATGGGATTTGGAGTTTTCTCTAAAACTATGGCAGATAGACAAAAACCAATATAGGATTTTTGAGAAACAAACAATTTCGCAAACCGCGATCGTCTATCTTTTTCAACTACCGATCTACACTGCGTTTTTGGAAAATTGGCATTTTTGGATGACCTCTATGTCTCAATTACCAAGTGTCGAATCGAAAAGATCTTTTTTGAGTAGAATCAGTTGCTGATAAGAAGAAAATTATGTATGCCTTAGTTTTCGAGATATCGACATAACTTGTGTTTTTTATATGGAACACCCTGTAAATTATTTCATTATTCGATCACAACTTAAAATAGCTATCCAATAGTGTATTTGTCTCTAGAGAAAGTGGTTAATTTTCGAAAAATTTAATATATTTGTGAGGAGGCCATGGAAAACCAAATCAAGAACAACAACACTTCTTATAATATAAAATAATTTTGCCAAAATAGGAAAACCTAAACTGCAATAAATGTCTTCCATCTATGCATTTTTGACACCTCCGTACAGCATTTGTTGCATTTCCAATCATGACAGGAGTTATTGCCCGAAACGCAGCTAATGTTTTGTTTTCCAATTGTATGTTATTAGAACGTTCTCTATATATATAAAATATTTTTTAAATAACCCCAAAGCCAAAAGTCGACAGGGATTATATCGGGAGATCTAGCTGGCCACAAAATAGGACCATTATTTCCTAAAAATTAAACAATATCTAAAATACTTTGTTGTTTATTAATGTCCAGTTCGCTAAATGTTCTACAAAATTTATGATATTTTATCATCTCTGGGAATATTAGCACATATTTTTTGTATAGTATATGAATTAACTATGATGAACATTACACGAATATTCCTCTCATAATATTTTCTAACAAATATTACAGTAACATTCTACAAAATTGTAAAAAAATTGTATCATTCCTGGAAATAATAAAAACAATTTTTTTTTCTATATAGGTATTATAAGAATTAACTGTGATGAATATTATGTGAATATTCCTCTCTTAATATTCTCTAACGAATATGACAGTTATATTCTACAAAGTGTATATGCAACTATATCTTCTCTGGGAATATTAAAAGCATATTTCTTCTACATTTTATAAGAACTAACTGTGATGAATATTGCGCTAATATTCCTTTCATAATATTTTTTAACGAATATTACAGTTATATTCTATAAAATGTATGAGCAACTATATCTTCTCTGGGAATGTTAAAAGTATATTTCTTCTATATATTATAAGAGTTAACTGCAATTAATATTACGCGAATATTCCTCCCATAATATTTTTTAACTAATATAACAGTTATATTCTACAATATGTATATGCAACTATATCTTCTCTGGGAATATTAAAAGTATATTTCTTCTACATATTATAAGAATTAACTGTGATGGATATTACGCGAATATTCCTCTCATAATATTTTACGACGAATATTACAGTAACGTTCTACTAAATATATATATATATTACAAGAATATTATGGGAATATTAATAATTAATAATCTTTTCGGAAGATTTACAGATTATTCCACGAATGTTGTGTGTTATCTGGGATTTCGATTTTTTGTTTTTTACCATGGCCTTAATAAATATTAGAAAAGCGATAAATATGCATAGATGTCAATGGAAGACAATTCGAACATTTATCGTAGTTTAGTTTTCCTATTTTTGGCAAAATTATGTTATATTATAAGAAGTGTTGTTTGTTAACAGTTTTCCATGGCCTCCTCACAAATATATTAAATTTTTGGAAAATTAACCACTTTTTCTAGAGATAAATATGATATATGATATATCGTTGGATAGCTAATTTAAGTTGTGATCGAATAAAGAAATAATTTACAGGGTGTTCCATTAAAAAAAACCCAAGTTATGTCTATATCTCGAGCACTGAGTCTTGCATAATCTTCTTATCATGAACGCATTCTTCTCAAAAGAGTGCCTTAAGAATGTGTTACTTAATTTTTGATTCGACACATGGTAATTGAGATATAGAGGTCATCCAAAAATGCCAATTTTTAAAAAACGCTCGGTAGTCGAAAAAGATAGACGATCGCGATTTGCGCCATCGTTTGTTTCTCGAAAATCGATCTCAGGACACCTATTTTGTCTATTTGCCATTTTTAGCGAAAACCTCAAATCAAATCTAATTTGGTCCACCCTGTTCCCTGAACAATTACGGTATATTTGATTTGTTCCGTAAAAGTAGTATTTATCGAGATATTTGAAAAAACAAAATAATTCAAGATGGGGGTCATATTTTAGAAAAAAAAAAAAGAGTAGTAAACATCATGAGTTCATTAATTCCCCACAAACAAGATCTCTTGAATTTTTTTCATAAAAGGCAAAAACCAAGAAGGCGGCCATTTTTTTCGAACAGAGATCAGTTTATTTCTATTTTTTTTCTACCTCACCCCTAGATTGATTAGCCTATAACACGTTATTACAAGTACACATGTTATTACAACATTATTTCAGATTTTCTAGTATTTGGATTTAGCACAATCTTGCATTACATTTGCAACTTAAACAACCACAATCATTATAACTCGATTACTCCTGATTGTGTCTAGGAACCTATAATTTTCTGCGGCCCCTTTATACAAATGTATATAGACCAACGTTGTGTAAATAAATGTATGTACCTTCTAAAAACGCACATTCTTAATTTCTTGAATATAGCCATAATAAAAGTAGGTCACTGTAGATGGCAATCTTCGTCTTGCTTTATATATTGCCCTTATTTAATTATAGATAACAATTTCTACCAGAAATATATTAATGGTGTTGGCCTTGAGTAAAAACAATACAGTCATTGCTTCACATAGGTTTAAACATATAGATATATGCTAAATCAGCTTTTTAAAATTTAGATCACCGAGAAGCTTAATCTCGACTTCAATTGATTTGTATCAATTCTGGTTCACCCGTGGTCTAAGCAGGATTTTTGAAATCTTAGATATACAGTTGTTCGTACATGGGGAAATGAATTGCAACAACTCTTAGGCAACTCAATTGATAAAATTGAATGAAACGAAAGGTCCGGGATTTATGAAATTAGTTTTAGGGATAACAATGTTGTCAATGTTGGAAAATATAATTCTAATGAGTTTAATGGTTATTTTGTAAACAAGATTCCTCAAGGTAATATAGATGAAGCATTTATTGCCAACACGTTTGACGAGAAAAAATTCCTTGGTGTTGATAGAGAATTTAATTTTCAGCCTATTTCGGTAAAAAAAATGGAAAAAATATTTAAAAGTATTAAGTCTAATGCTAGGGGCTCTGATGACGTCAACTTAAAAATGTTAACGTTAGTTATACCTTATTTAACACTTAACATGTATAATTAATAAATGTTTGTCTACTGGAACATTTCCCAATAGTTGGAAAGAAGCTTATGTCATTCCTGTGCCTAAAACTAGCAATCCTTTAAGTACCTCCGATTTTCGTCCTAATACTATCCTTCCCACTATTTCTAAAATACTAGAAAAAATTGTGTATAAACAACTGGCTGCCTATCTAGATAATAATAATGTCACCCAGTCAGGATTCCGTAGAGGACACAGTACAACCACTACATTACTATACATTGTTATTGTTATACAGAGCTGTTGATAATCAGAAAAATTCTTGTCTAGTTTTATTAGATTACAGTAAAGCCTTCGATACCTTAGACCATTCAGTTTTGTGTACTAAGTTGAAATACTTTGGCCTCGGTGAAGTTGTTGTACATTTTTTTTTCTAATTATCTAGGTAACAGAAGTCAAAGAGTGATTATAGACGGTGTGCGGTCTGATAAAATTGATGTCAAAAAAGGCGTTCCTCAGGGTAGTGTGTTAGGCCCACTACTTTTCTCCATTTACTGCGCTAATTTTTCTAAATTTTTGAAGCACTGTAGCTCACATCAATATGCTGATGATTTTCAGATATTTTTTCGTTAAATGAGGCTGCTATTGCTTTAAATAAAATTAACGAGGATTAGGATAATTAACCACCATTTGTCATATATCAAAAGCCTATATGAATTTAAAACACAACTCTTAGTATTTGGCAGGCACAGAGAAACACTTCTGAATAACCCAAATTTTATCATTAATTTAAATGGAGTAACTTTAACACCATCTATATATTGTAACAACTTGGGAATATATCTTGATGATAATCTAAGGTTTCAAAGTCATGTGAGCCACATCATCCGGAAATCCTACAGTAGACTTAAAGTATTATATATGCACAGAAATAAACTTACAACCCACGTTAAATTAAAGCTATGTGATTCATTAAGTAAGTAAGCCTTTAAAGACTACAAAACATATAGTTATAATCTGAGAAAATATGACCATATTTCTGATAAACTCAATGACTCAAAATGGCTGAACCTGGATGAGCGGTTCGGAGTTCACATGGCTTGTCTTGTTTACAAGGTAGACATGTCGAAAACTCTCGAATATCTACATGATAAATTAATGAAGACAAGTGACATACATGACCGCCCAATTAGAAACAACTCTTTATATACTTTCCTCGACACAATACCTCCTTTTTGGAAGATCCTTTAGCTACAACGCTGTAAAAATATTTAATCGGCTACCTCCGACCCTTAAAGCCCTAACTATTTTAGAATTATTTCGAAAACAAGTCAACTGCCTGCAAACTACTAGAAATAATATGTTATCTACAGTTTTTTTCCTATATTTCCTTAGTTCTATTTTTTTTATTGTTATTTTTACAACTATGTAACTAGAGTCACCTTGTAAAGTCTTTATTTATTGGGCGATTTTAACCGGATTTTTTTTAAAATGTAGATCTTGATGAACTGTATTTGTGGAGCAAAGAACGCCATATTTCTACAAAATCCAAGGCCTACTATGTCAGTTTTTTGGAGTAAATTTTTAAGATTTCATATTAGCGATTTAAAAAAAAATCTATGTACGGCACTGGATTCACCACTCTCAAAATGGGCCTGTACTAAATTTTATAAAAAAAATTTAAGTAGGAACGATTTTGCAGCCAAATTAAAAATGCACAATACTTACCATTTTCATAAATTTATTCTCTCAAGTTATTCATGAAAAAACATTGAAATGAAATTAAACTATGGTAACATGGTATAAATATTCTTAGGCTTAGTTTTACAAATTAAAAAACGCAATAAAAGCTTTAAAGAACAATGAAACAAGAAAAAAATAGAAAATTCCGAAAATTATCCAGAATTAGATTTTCGTCACTTCTACTAATCCACCATTTATTTCAATACACTCGTCAATTCTTTTACGTACGTTCGTAGTTACCTTTCGTATTTGTTCTGGAGTAATGGCTGCGCAGGCTTGTATAACCCTAGCCCGTAGTTCTTGTGCGGTCTGTGGCCTTGATTTGTATACTTTTTGTTTTAGTAAACCCCAAAGAAAAAAATCGAGTGGCGTTAAGTTTGGGGATCTCGGCGGCCACTCAATCAAAGGACTGTTTCGCTCAATCCAACGATTTTCGAAATGGTCATTTAACCATTCTCTTACTACAAAATCGTTTCTACTTAAAATTTTTTGATAAAATTTAGTACAGGCCCATTTTGAGAGGTGGGTCGATTCACCACCCCTTCGCTACGCCCCTGCTTGATATACTCTGCCAGTCTGAGTTATTAAAATGAATAATTATAAGTTAGGTACTTATACACTCAAAGAAATAGTATGGGTAAATTCAACAAAAAAAAATGGTTAACTAAAAATATCGTTAATTTTGTTAAACCAAACTATATTGATGGTATTTTTAAACAAGAGGTGATTGTTATTTTAATTAATAAAAAGTTGTTGTACAACAAAACAAACATTAACTTAAAAAATAGATGAATAAGACTATTATTTTGTTCGTCTGACTATTATTTTGTTGAATTCTGTCAAATTAAACTAGATAATAGTATATTTTATTTTTAACTATTATCGAATTGTAATTCTAACCCAGTATTAGTTCGCTGTATTATTGTACTTGGTAGACAAACCAATATTATTGTCGTCTTCTAGAAGTTCTAACTACCATAAAATTTGCTTGCTTACCACGTAGTCTATTACAGAAATTATTCCCAGATGACGCCACATACAACTGACACTGACAATAATCAATCATGCATTATCTTATACTCTTATGAATTTATAGAAAATTAATAACATGATTGCAATGTTCAAATTCTCTCAGGGATCATCGATATATTTGGATGGATCTTATAAACGATCTCTAATCTTTGGTTTGGGTGGTCTGATGTTTCAATACTGAGATTTTGGCTAACCAAAAAAAACTTCATCATACAATAAAGTGTAGTAGTGTAGATCAACCTAAAAATTAGTTGGTGAACAAAAAACAAAGTCGTTGTACTATTTAATTGTAGACCAAATTGAAAATGGTTAGTGAACATAAAAAAATGTCATTGTACTATTTAGTTTGTTACAAGAAGATATGATTATTAAACTACTATTTGTTTACGAAAACAAATAAAGTTGTATGACTATTCTTTTCTGATTGATTTAACTATGAAACTAGATAGGCGCGATTTCATATGCTCTTTTTGGTTGAATTTACCTATCATTTTCTTTGAGTGTAATATTCCTACGTTGGATATAAAAATATTCGTTTCTATTTTTAACTGGAAACTATACAAAAATAAAACGTTCCAATGTGTAGCTACCCATTATTGTTCTCAAAGTTTTCTTTTAATAAACAGGACAGTTCTGTCGTTAAGCGATATTATTAATCACCTATCTGACGTTTCATTTATTTTAAAGAAAAAAATACGCTTTTCTTATATTTAATCGTCTAATAGTTTTATTAAGGAGACAAACATGCCTATATTCTTAGACAGATAATCGATAAACTCCATTTAAATATCTAATAGACAATATTTTTTATTTAGAAAACCACGTTGATGTTCTTTTGCTAGTGTAAAATATATATGTATTTATGTGTCTCAGTTTTCAGCAAACTTATGAGAGAACAATAGTCTAGTGCCCGCCGACATAAAGTGCAATTTGTACATAATCCTCATAACTTCTTGTATGGCATAATTGCGTCTAGTCAACCACTTTTTCCTCTGCGAAAATTTACGCAAACGCGGCTCCCTCCCCCATTTTTCCGAAAGTCGTGCATTTCCCGTTGTATGGAAAATGTATAAGGACAACAGCACTAGCAAATGGATTTTAATGCATCTGAATGTACAGTGCCTCTCAAATAAAATTAACTTTCTAGACATCCTAACAGAGGAAGTAAAACCTAATTTTTTATGTCTAACAGAACATTGGTTTACTGCTGATGTTGGTTTAGGTAATGCCTATATACAAGGTTATAAAAGCATTTCCAACTTTTGCCGTAAAAATACTTTACATGGAGGTTCGGTAATATATGTAAGAGAAGACAACTTAGACCATTGTAAAGAGGTAAGATTTATAACACTTGCTTCAATAAAACAATGCATTGAATGCTCAGCAATAAGCTTTAATAGCACTGTGTGCATAATTTCAATATACAGGCCTCCTATACCCAGTAATTTTGATAAATTTTTGTTCACTCTGGAAAAAATATTCAACTTTGCCACAACAAAATTTTCATATATAATATCGTGTGGTGATCTAAACATCGATAATCTTAGCGCGACAAATCACAAACAAAAATTGCAAGACCTGATAAACTCATTTCAGCTCTATTCTTTGGTAAATCAACCTACTAGAATAGCCACTAACAAAATGGGGGCTCAAACATCCACTGCAATTGACTATGTAATTAGTAATATATCCGATACTAATCTTGAAATATTGAATCCGGGAGTGTCTGATCACCTCGCTCAAGTCCTTAAATGGAATATACCAATACAAAAAAACGAACCTGAAAACTTAGAGATTCGGCAACGGCGAATTGTTAACAAGCATACCATCGCAGAATTTAAAACATTATTTAATAAAGAATCTGTTCACCAAAAAATCGAAGAAAATCTTGATATCGACGTAATGTTTGATCGATTCTGGACGGATTTTGACTGGTGCTTTAAAGTGTCGCATCCCTTAAAAACTTCAAAAACTTATCCTAAGAATATCAATAATTTTACTTTCAACAACGAACTTAGGTACGAGTCCAACCCACTAAGAGAACTAAACTGGTACAGAAAATTATCTACTGATTATGCAGTGCATAATAACTATAAAGCCCTAAAAAGACAACTAAATAAAAAAATCGAAACAGAAAAGAAACTTTATTATAATTCAGTAATAGAAAACGCCGAAAATAAACCAAAAAAGTTATGGGAACTTGTAAACATAAAATTAAACCGAAAAAAAGTTCAAACTACCCGAATTAACCTAAAAATAAATAATAACACACTGAGTGATAACAAACAAATAGCAAATGAGTTTGGCAAACATTTTGCAAACTCTGTCGCAGAACAAGTACACATGCTATTTTCCCCAAACATTACAAACTGTACTTTACAAGACAAAAATAAGTTTACAATGTTTTTTAAACCTTTCACAGACGAGGACGTCCAAAAACTTATTGCACAATTAAAAAATAAACCCTCCGTAGGTCTCGACGAAGTACCCATTCGACTAATAAAAGAGTGTAATAAAGAACTAAGTATCCACCTAATGAATATTGTTAATAATTCGGTCACCAGTGGTAAATTTTCCAGCAAATTAAAAATAGCAAAGCAAGCCCTATATTCAAAAAGGGTGATCCAGAATCGATCGAAAATTACAGAGCAATAGTAACACTAAGTCCTTTCTCAAAAATAATCGAGAAAGCAGTGTATACTCGCCTAACTGAATTTCTAAGTAAACACAAAATAATAACAAACTGCCAGCATGGTTTTAGAAGTGAACACTCGACGGAGACTGCCACCACTGAATTAATTCAGTATATATTAAGTGGTATAGATAAAGGTGAGACTGTAGTTGGTGTCTTTTTCGACTTATCACGAGCTTTCGACACCTTGAATTCAGCATTTCTAGCAGAAAAAATAGATAATATGGGAATAAGAGGAAATGTAAAAGAATGGATTATATCTTATATAACGCAACGACAGCTTGTAGTGAAAATTGATAATTCTTTTTCTGACCAATTTGATGTGGATCTTGGCACCCCCCAAGGTAGTGTTTTAGGACCGCTATTGTTCCTTTTATATATTAATGATTTACCAAACTACATACACGAAGGAAGAGTTTTCATGTATGCAGATGATACTACTGTCTTAGTCTCGGGAAGAACAAGGCAAGAGATAATTAACAAACTCGATGCAGTATCTCAACAATTTGTAGATTGGTGTACCGCAAACCACCTAATAATTAATCCAAACAAGACAGTGTATCTAGAGTTTACAGGTATGTTCAAAAAATCATTAAATTTACATTTAAACGGTCCCACTGAACAAATAATATCAAACAATTCAACAAAATTCCTGGGTACTCTTTTAGATGGATCCCTAAACTGGAACGAGCAGATTGATCTCGTCTGTGCAAAATTAAACAGTTACTTTTTCGCACTAAAAACTCTAAAAAATACTCTAACTGAAGACTCACTACTCAATTTTTACTACGGCTCTGTATATCCAGCGATGTCAAATAACATAATAGTCTGGGGGCAAGCAACTGAGCACTCACGTGTATTTATTATTCAAAAAAGAATAATACGTCTAATTTTTGGTCTGACACAAACTGCATCTTGTAGGGATACATTTATCACAAAGAAACTGTTAACTCTTACATGTATTTATTTATTAAAATTAGTAACATTCATTCACCAAAACAATGATTGCCACAAAAAACATGCAGATGTCCATACATACTCTACTAGAAATAAAAATAATATCTACATCGATAAATTTAAACATAGCTCTTACAAAAAATCTCCATACTTTGCCGGTTACACGTACTATAATATGCTATCTCCTGAATTAAAAAATATTAAATCATTGCCAATATTTAGAAAACAAGTAAAAAAATTACTATTGAAAAAATGCTTTTATAATTTAAAAGAATTTGAGGAATATTTCAGAAATGCATAATATTCGTGAACATGTACATATTATATGTACGTACGTCATAATTACAAACTTTTTTACACATATTGTAAATGTTCTTTTATATTTAACGTAAATGGTTTTTTATTGTAAAATTTTAATCCTTTTATATTTTATTTATTTATTTATTTAAACTTTTTTAATAACTAAAAATACATTTTTTCACTGTGTGTTAATTTTGACAAAATAATGTACCCATACTAATGTCTGTATAGTTCACTCCTGTTTCTCTTTTCACTGACAAAACTAATCCATTATTGTTATGGCTATAAAGTTGAATAAAGAATTTGAATTTGAATTTTGAATTTGTATAGATACTGTACTTTTACAAAATGTAGTCGCAAGAAAACTTTATGAAATATTGTAATTACGCATCTAATTTAATTAATGGTATACATCACTCAATTTTCATCATATCGAATACTTTTTTAACATTTTTACTCTTTTTTCATATATATTCCGATTCTTTTTATTCTTCAAAAATTCAACAAACTTTTTTTTTATAATGTTTTTCGGCTATTGTCATATCTGATTTTCTGTTTCCTTTTCAAATGTTTGTGTTTATTTTCAATTTCTAATGTATTTTAACATAAAAAAATTTGTTTAGCCGTTATTTAATTGAAATGCATTGGAAATTTTAGTTTCGAAATATTTATTTTGTGGGATCAGACTAGATATTTGAATATAAAGAAAATTGAAGACATTTACTTAAATGATTCTTAAATATATCCTATTTATCAAATTAACGTGATTACTTTTAATTGATATACCTATTTATTTATATTTTATTCACCGATAAATCAACATACACAGATCAATTACAGGTTGCTGAACAACATAACATCAATAAAAATTTAAACAAGAAAAAATTATAATACAAATATATAAGTACCTATACAAATAATGGCCAAAGTCAGTTAATTTACTTAATATTAACATGAACCAAATATACATGTTTTATGCGCTATTTATACGATATTTATTATGTAAAAAAACACAGGTAAAAGTTGTATCAAAGTATTGTTATTCTTTACATATTACAGTCCTCCTAAAATTACATAATGTTGTACAGAATGTCATCATCACCACATACTTTGTTAAAATTATTTCAGACATTATACAATATTAAATGGTGAACTAGAGTATATTCTAGTTCTGGGGTTGGTTGGTTGCAAACTAAATTGATCAACTTCAGTATGAACTGTAACGTAATTGTCAATTAGTGGAGTAAAAAACAGGGGAAAAGTCGCTTCCTTCTCGAGTTTTTTTTTTTAATCTTAGAACAAACTAAGACATATACCATTTCGTTAAATAGGTCGATGTTCATTAGAAATCATGAAATACGACATTTTTTAGTGGTCACGGACATTGTTATTTTAAAAAAGGTGTCAAATTTGATTTTTTTTTATCATGTTTTTTTGAACATATCTGCCATATCTCAAAAACGAATGGAGATATCCACATGAACTTTTTTTTGTTATAAAACACACACTTAAGCGCTTCTATCTGTGTATAGTATTGTTAATTAAAACATTTTTAAGCATGTTAAAAACTTAGATAACCTTGAAAGTTCAGAAAATACGCAGTCAAATTTTCACTAAGCTACAAACTTTTTTGTTTTTGGAAATTTTGTAAAACATGTTGCGAAGAAAATAAAGCCAAAAGACCAAAAAAGTTTTTGATAGCATAATTCTTATTGTGTCTGATAGTTTAGGTACAGTGATTTTTTTGGAGCGCGCGAATTGCAGAAATTGAGTATTAATACGCCCGCGTCCCCTAAAACTAACTAGTCTCAGGGCGGTGTACGATCAACGTTATTCGTTTTCGTCGAAGGTCAAATTATAAAACCGCTGCCCAAGGAATCACTACTTCCACATCTTGATCTTATATCCAAGTCTCTCACAACGAAAAAAATTTGAATGTGAAAATAATTGTTTATGGAACTTTAATAATAAAATATTTGAAATCGTCTGCCCCAAAAACCTATAAAACGATATGTCACATCGGTAGTGGGGCTGAGGTTGGTGGAAGGTAGGTGGTAGTAGTGGTGGATAAAGTAAAAAAAAATTTGAGGACTTTGGTTTTTGTACACATACTAAATGACAATTTTATTTTTTTCGCCCATTTGAATAATGAGCTGGGAGTTGGTAATGGGGGTGTTTAATGCCAAAAAATTTTTGAGACCTTAGCTTCTCTTATATATACTAAATACCAATTGTATGGACTCTTACTTGTTTGATTTGCCTATTTACCCCCATTTACCCCCCAACCCTTTAACGGAATAATCTAGTTCCAGATCTCGTTAAAATATAGGTACGTGTACCAAATTTCAAGTCAATATCTTAAACGATTACGGAGTAATTGTGCACACATACCGACAGACAGATTTTTTCTTTTTGCTCAAACTTAAAATCTCGACGTTTCATGACATTCTAAAAACAATAAAAATTTTCAAAAATATTTTCGTCGATACTATACTTACACTGGATGTGGAAGTAAAATGTGTAACGATATTCTTTCCCTTATTACCACTTGTATTATATTGTAGAACGTATGGCCATTGTGCGAATTGTGCGTGGATTATCTGCTAAAAAAATATTTAAGATAAAAAAGCAATCTAAGTTTCATTGTAAAATGGAGTGGATTTTATGTGGCGTAGTAATAGAGGAGAACGATAAACTTGTGCACAAGCCTATAATTAGGGGCTGGGGAAATTAAAAGAGACTAAATTTAGGATTTTTTTCTTTTTTGTTACCTAATTTATGCGAAAATAACACGTTTATTCAATTGTTGTGTGGATCTAGGGTAAAAATGCAATGCATGGGAGTTTCGGATAGGGACTCTGACACAGGAAATGTCGGATACAAATATTAAGATTGCCACGTTAAAAAAAAAGTGCTTTAAGAAACTGTCTTTTCTATTTAGCTCCAATAATAACGCAAAAAAAGGAAAACTCGATAGTTTACTTTTTTCAAAACACTCCAAAATTATTACTTTTCCTAAACTTCTGTTTATGGAATTTTATTAGCCCCCCTAGTTGCGCAACTTTTTTTTCCATTTACTATAATATTATTTTTTACCGTTTCCGAGATCCCAATGCAATGCATTTTTATCCCAGATACTCTATTTAAGATTTTTAATTCCTTTTTGCCTTCAACCTTAGTCCTTAATGCGCCACTGGAAAAAATAAGTAATCCTTTCAGATCCTAAAACGTGATAAAACAGTCCTAAACATAAAAAAATAATAATGAAAAGTTCCGTTACACACAATACATAATCATTATTATTCTTATGTGCCGCGCGCGTACGCTTCGACAATTCCTCCATACTAAAAAATTCGTAACTAGCAAACTATTGCTAATAATGAAAATATGTTTCTTCTAAAAACTTTTTTAGTCTATTGACTTCATTTTCTTCATGGCATGTTACACAAAATTTTCAAAAACAAAAAAGTTCCTCGCTTAGTGAAAATTTGATGGCGTATTCTCTAAACTTTCAGGGTCATCTACGTTTTTGGCATGTTCACATTTTTTTTTATTAGCAATCCTATGTATAGAAAGAAGCGCTTAAGTGTGTGTTTTATAACAAAAAAAAGTTCACATCGATAGCTCAATTCATTTTTGAGATATGGCAATAGATGTACAAAAAACATGATTTAAAAAAAAATTAAATTTTACACTTTTTTTAAATAAGAATATCTGTGTTTTTATGTGTAAAATGATGTTGTCGGTAATACCCACTGTGTCTGATCTTGTTCTAAGCTGATAAAAAAAAACGACACAATTTTACCTCTTTTTCGCTCCACTAAATATATTCTATAATTTTAGAAACATGATCAGTTTTAAATTTATCGGAACTGTTGCAACTTTTGTAAAAATTTGTCATACACATCTGGTGATATCAATCAATTTTGTGCATTTAAAAGCTAGACGTGATTTATTCGCTGGTAAATTAAAAAAAACGCTAGCTTGCGTTTATTCACTGTAAAACTGTTGTCTGGTTGAAATTTAAAAATTCGTGAAATGTCATTGGTCTATAATTTATGACGGAAATAAACACCTTTTTAATGCTTAGTTTGAGTCCACTAAAAGTAATAGGTTATATCATCCCGACTATAAAGTAAAGATTGAGATTGAAAAGAAGAATACAAATTTTAAAAGGCGGTAAGAAAATACCCGGGTCCTCCACATTTTATAGAAAACATTTTGTATACACAAGTAGAGTAGTAGTTACTAGTTTGATTGATTAAACTTTCACCAAATAAATCGTCAGAGGAAAGTTTTTATGTAATGTAATGTAATAATGTAATGTAAAATAATGTAATATGTAATGATACCCATATGGGTAATTGCATTATGATTTTGGTTATGGGGATTAGTATTAGATTTATTACAAGTTGCTAAATAGTGCACATATTTTTTTTTTGACATTAACTACCTTGAGGCGTCATTTTGGTTATTGAGTACAACTACTACTACCATTATTATTATTTTTAATGAACAGTTTTCGCTGCCATATAAGTTTAAATACAAAATTTCAATTTCGCCTAACAACAAAAAAGAACTTAATTTTTTTCAAATTAAATGTCATGGGGTCAAGATAAGGCTAGGCAACCTAGTCACGATCTATTAGCCCACATGTTATCTTTTATATAAACTATTTCTGATCTGAAAAAACAGATGAGGGTATTAACTTCTTATGCCGGATCTTGTACTATAATAAATTACTCTTAAACCTGGTAATTAATAGCGTAACAATGACACTTATTAAATTGCTGTCAAACAATAATAATGACGTATCTTTTTTCACGTCTTTCATTGTTTCCACCGCCTCCTAAATATTTGTGTTCTATTAATAATATTAATTTATAGTCTACGAATCTTCGATAACAATTTTATTTAAAAGCAAGCAAAATCAGATATAACCATGAATTGTATTGGGTAAAAGTGAAATATGAATAAATATTTCATAAATGGATCAAAAACATTTTTTTCTATCTTAGTTTTATGATTTCGGGGATTTAGTCTAGAGATTTTTCTTTAATATAAGAATTCCACAAAGTCTCTTCGGCTATTGATTAAAACCCAATAAATATGAAACACAAAATTGTGAACCAGGTTGTTTTGATATCGCAGCACGTTAAGCATTAATTACCACTAACATTTTATACCATCGCCAACTTGACTTAATGCAATAAAATGGTTTTCAGCAGCTATTTTAAAAATGTATGTCATCTTGCTATACATAGTTGAAAAGAGAAATTTAAGGAGAATCAGATAGAAACAAATATAAACAGGGTGTTATTTAAAATAACATAGTAGATGTCACTTCCGGTGAAACCGGAAGTGGAAGAAACTTCTTGTTTGTACTAAAAAAAGAACAATGACGCATTATATATAAGTCTACCAACCTTTTTAAATAAACATGTTACGGGGTGTTACATATCTCCTGTGTCACCCGGTATTTCGACATGTTTTGAAATGTTCCTTTTCTTAGAAAAAGAAAATATTTTCGAATTTAGAAAAAAAAATTCTCGGGAACCGTTACGTTGTCGCGAATTACTTGGTATTGAATTATTTAATTGAGGTACTAAAGACACATAAGTGGTCATTTTTTTTGTAAATTTCACTCTACAGGAAATGAAGATACAAAAAAAATTAAAATAAAGCAAATTATCTTGTACTCCGGAGGTAATCATCAATTTTTTGTCAAATAATTCATTATTTTTTTTAGCTATCGTTTTTAATTCGTAAATGATTAGGTCTATCGACCCTACATTTTTCTGGTAACACTTCTTCACTTGCAAACATATGTGATGTATGTCAAGATTATCCTGAGGTTCGATTAACCATAAATGTTGCCGGCAGAACCTTACAAAATGATTATGAACAATAACAATACTTTTTATGTTTTAATATACATGCACTTTTTTATTAGTGCACGCATATATAGGTACGTGCCCCAGCTGGTAAGGGATAATAAAAATGTGACGCGTCGATACCAGTTAATAATCTATGTATGTCAAAGAGGGGTTAAAATAAATATAGGCCAGTAATAAACGTCAGCACGTCCATATTTAATTGATATATAGGCCGTAGGTTCAGTATTCTCCATTAATGTAACAAAGTTCTAATACCAATTACGTCAATTACCATACCTCTCTTCTATTGCTGTATTAATGTTTGATGAGATACAAGGAGCTGTTTATCTATAGAGGGTGGAAAACGAATCCAATATGTATATACAGAAAGTGGGCAATGAATACAGCTGAGTGATATGTAATATATAAAAATCTCGTGTCACAGTGTTTGTTATCGAACTCCTCCGAAACGGCTTGACCGATTTTTATGAAATTTTTGGTGTATATTTGGTAGGTCTGAGAATAGGTCGTAGGCTATTTTTTATACCCCTAGGTGATAAGGGTGGCCCTATCCAGAAATTTTATTTTTATTTTTTGGACACAAATTTATAATTTATATGGCAAAACAACGTTTGCTGGGTCAGCTAGTCTTTAAATATTATTTAAATGTTAGTTCTAGCATTTTCTTAATTTTTCTGTTTTCCTTTGTAGGATTTTCTGCTGCATACAGGATGTTTAACTTTTCGGTCTATAGCCCCATATCTTTTGAACTAATTGTGACATGAAAAAACGCAGAGAATATAATTTTGTACGTCTTTATCTAGCTACGTTGTGACGTTTTCAAAACACAATTAAGCATAGTTTTACGTTCTAAAAATTGAAAATGGTCATGGTTTAATTTTTTTCTTAAATCTTAAAATGTTTACACCAGATTTAAAATCATCAACTTGGTAAAAAAGTTATCCGATGAAATCTGCATTTGTAACGATTTTACTGATTTTAACTGTTTGATTTATCGTTCTGTCGATATATCAGATCTTCTTCCGGTAATAGTGACAACTACATTCCAAATATTATTTTCCTCCGTTGTTTTTTTATTAAAGATATTTTTTAGAGGGACCACCCTATATTTTTCACCAAAAGTATTCACGTTCTTCTCACTAAAGTATAGCAAATTTCTTCCTTGACAATGGGGTATTTTCCTATATTTTTTTTATTGAATAATATCATAGAATATGTACAAACAAGCCTTCCAATACAGATTTCCGAGAAAATTATTATCAATTTTTTGAGAAAACAGAAGTTAAAACTAGTGGAAGCATTATACTCTTCGCTACTAAACTTTTTATATAATTGTTACACATTCTATAGTATACTCTTCGCAGTTTTCTTGTAAATAATGTTAGTTTTTGGACATTCTAAAACTTTGTTGTGAAAAAAAAATATATATGAAAAAAAATGAAAAAAAAACCCTGGCAAGGATGAATAGAGGAGGCTTGGATAGAAAATCTGGATGTGGAAGTAATGATTCCATAGGCAGGGCATTTTTAAATTGCTTTCTATGATGGCATTATGTACCACTGGGGCATTTTTCTCTGACACCGAGAGCCTCTACACCATCGATTTGTTAATATTCAACTTGCAGACATATTTTTCAGTTTCAAAGGTTCATTAATTAATTTGCAAAATTCGTTTTAAAACCATACTGTAAGTACACGTAATATTAAAATATGATCCACCGAGTTAAATGAGTAGGAGAACTCATTTATTGGAGGTTAGCAAAGATATAAACTAATAAAATATTTAACACAATCGATCTGCTTTTCCTAGTAATTATGAATAAAATTATTTATCAAAAAAATGTATTTCTAGGATAAGTGGGAGTTCTGGGAAATTAGCACATGAAGCTTGTATAATTCCTGTCATCACTAACAGCTTAATCTATGCCTTTGGTACTGAATAAACCATAGCTGGTTAATATTTTATATGCATTTTGTTCGATTAGTTATGGATGTACAACATTGTTATTCATATATAAACCTAAGATATTGGAATACCTGACAGTAATATGTGATTATTTTTTATTAAATTCCAATTTTCATTTAAAATTAAATTTATAATTGGGTTGTTTACTTGTATGATTGTTAAATAAATATATAAATAAAACTGGTAAAGAACTATATATAGTTGTACGGCTTATGTTCACAATACGAAGGTCGTGGGCTTGGACTGATGAATACAAGCGACCCATTTCATTTGATAGAACCCAAATACGCGGGCATTCACCCCCTACATCCCTTCAAAGGGCAGAATACTTAAATCTCTGTAACTCGGTAAATCTATGACATTAAAATTTTGGTTATTTAAAGGAGAATAAAATTACTATATACAGTGTGTGCTACTTAATATCGCAACACCCCGTTATTTCGGAACACGTTGACCGATTTTAAAACTTTTTTTTGTGAGATATGGTGCTTGATGAGCTTTATTTGATTGTTTTGAACATTTTTTAATTTTCATATTTTCAAGGCCTAACTAAGCTCCTCTAAATGGGTCGAAATTTCAAGATCGACTATTAGGCAATTTTTTGTCTGCAAATTGGATAGCGTATTTGATTCGCAGTTGTCTCAAATACCTCTATACAAAATTTTAGCTCGATACCTCATACAGGGTGTTCGTTATTCAATAGCCAAATTTAAAATTTCTCACGTCGAATGGCCCTGTATAAAAGTCGGTTAAGTTTACTTAAAAAGTAAAGTTGACTATAGGGCTTGTAAAGCCCTTAGTCCATGCTCCGGAAGCTCTCCAATAAAACTTTCAGCAGCAGCTAGGAACAGGGAAATCTTCTTCTATTAAAACTTGGTCTTTTGTTAATAACAATTTATTAAATTTTCTTCACAGTTTTTAGAATAATAATTATTTCTTGATTTTCATTCTAGCACTAGCACACTAATATTTTCTACTAAAATTAGACGGAATAGCTTTTCTTTCTTTTTCCTTTATTTAGTATCTGATGTTGATGTCACTAAATAAGGAAGAAAAAAGAAAAGCTATTCCGTCCAATCCATTTATTTGAAAAATTTTCATTAAGGCACCTACGTACACTTCTGTGCAATAAAATCCCATACACTTGAAAAATTAAGTAATCCAGTTTTCACTAATATTAAATGGTGTGAATCAATCTTTTTGGAATTTAGATTTTTTTATTATCATATAGGTTATAAAAAACTAGCATTGATTGCGAAACGTCATAAGTAATGTATTTGAATAATGTTAATCCAGAAGAAAAACATACGTATTTTTGTTTTTTTTTTACTTTTTTACACTATTCGATGGGAATAATTTCGATTTATAACAAATGTAAAAATTGACGTTGAAAAATTCACAGATATGACTGCACATAACTGCGATTGTATTTATTGTGTAAATAATGTAACCTAATATTTTGTACATATGTCCGTCACTACAAGACTGAAAAACTTTTTTATCGGTAAACACAACATTGTTCCAAAACTCCAACGGGCGATAGACACAATTTAAACAAAACATAATGCGGGCTTGCTTCTATTTGTATCAATCAACAATATTGAAAAATTATTTGCGTGAATTTTTAAATATTTGCTTGGAGTCAGTTTGGCTCCAAGCTAAAAATATACAAGTATACAAACATTAAAAATGAGAATAAACCTAAAAAATATAACAATTGAGGTTATGTTAGTTATATGATGCACATGCCACAAGCGTGTGGCGGGTGTTATTCTGTTTCTCTATGGAAACGGCGTTTGATTGTTAAATTATATCTGTTTTATCTTCTTGCTGGTTTAAAATGAGAAGTGTTTATGCAGAATGACGTCACGAATCGGCGAAGCACTTTGTACTGGAACTCAATCTTTAACATTATAATGATTGGATATACTTATGAAGCTGAAATTTTAACACCTTATCTAGATGATCGAATTCTATTGAATGCCATAAAAAAAATAACAAAAAAATAATTATCGATAACAAGCCCATTTAAACAAAACATAATGCGGGCTTGCTTCTGTTAATATAGTCTTCTTGGTACTTGTACAGTTTTTTATTTCCGATTTTCCTATCCTTCGGCTAGCTGTTGACCTCGATGCTGGAAAATTTGCCATGAACACAGCGTCTCCTGCTGTTTGAAACGGATTTTTCCTCAAATAGCCAAGGAGTGCTTCATCTTGAACGAGATTTGAACTTCTCGATCGGCCTGAACCGTCTTTTCTCTTTACGCTACCTTCCTCCTCCCACTTTTCTTCAAACTCATAACAGCACTTTTATTCAATTGATAATGGTTAGCAACTGCTCTGATAGACCATCTCTCTTCAGTTTTAGAAAATTAAAATTTTTTCATGTTTAGTTTAGTTTAATTTTGGTATTGCGAAAATATGACACTGACACTGATAAATAAATAAAGAATGATTTAATATAGAGAAAAACAGATGTACGGGATATTATTGCACAGAAGTGTACATTCCAAATTGAAAAAGAAAAAAAAATCCAAATCGTGTTTTTTGTTAGTCCAAACTATTATGTACACGCTCATTTTTTTTGACCGTGATTGATGCTTTATCTAAAAGATTTTACACTAAATGTAATTTGAGAATTTTTGAAAAAATGAATTTTCTTGGCTTTAAGGTTAAATAACTTAGCAGGGAAGCATCTTAGCTGAATGTTACTAGAGAACAAAAAATTATGGCAATAAACTATTGACGCATTTAAGATGAATATAGAAAAACTGACAACCGCTGTACCATTTTGACCTACCTGCCTTTAAAGAGGGTTAAGAGCCCTTCAAAATGCTTTTTTGTGTGGTTTTTGAGCGTTAATTGCAAAGGAGATATGACCGAAAGAAGGAGCGCACATCTTTTAACAAATTACGATAAAGTAAAAAAATATTTTGAGGTTTCTGGTTCTTGTACACACACTAAATCACATTTTTTTCATCCCCTTTAATAATGATGGGGGTGGCAATGGGGGTGGCTAATGACAAAATTTTTTTTGAGACCTTAGCTTCTCTTGTCTATACTAAATATCAATTTTATGAACTCTTACCTGTTTGATTTACCTATTTACTCCAAATTTACCCCAATTTACCCCCCAACCCTTCGACGGAACAAGATGAAAATATAATTTAGTTCTAGATCTCGTTAAAGTACATATGTGTACCAAATTTCAAGTCAATATCTCAAACGGTTTCAGAGTAAACGTGCGCACAAAAAAAGTTACAGACCGACAGACAGACCGACAGACAGAAATGTTTTTTTCGCTCAAACTTGAAATCTCGACGTTTCATGACATTCTAAGCCTATTTGAACAATAAAAATTTTAAAAAAATTTTTTGTCGTTACTATACTTCCACTGGATGTGGAAGTAAAACACACATTGGCATCTTTTCGATAAGTTTATCAAAGACCTTGGAAAGATCACACAGATCATACGGACTTTTTGCCAGTCTCTATTTTTTCGATTGGACTTATAACCTCACTCAAAAAATGCGAAAACAAATAGGAGACCTATATGACAAAATATCTATTGGTGCCAAATTCTGCACTAGAACGAACGCGTCATGATTTCACGCAAGGTTTTGTCTATCATAAAAAAATAACGATAACTTTAATGTCAATGTCACTGAACTAATAACATGAGTGGCTATTATGAAAAGTTATTCACTGAAACGGAAATGAAGATCGTAATATAAACGTATCGTATTGATATGCGATTTAAAAGGACATATATGAGTGTTGAATCGCATTAAGGGAGTTGGCTTATATTGATGTAGTTTAATGATACGTTGAACTATCTTACAATCTGCTAAACATGATTTTATTACAGTTTATAATTATTATTAGTGTCAGAAAATCTAATGTTATTATTTAAGTAGGTGATACACCAGTGAAACCAAATTTTCTTCTCGACTTAAACTTTCAACCCCTAGTTGGTTGGTTTACTAATATACAGAGTGTTTCAAAATTAGGTGGAAATATTCCGAATTTAACTTTAATTGGAATTTTTTATACAAAAAAATTTTCTTTTCTTTTTAAATTCGATTTTCACCACTTTTTTCTGAACAATGACCATATAGAAAACATTTATAATTGTTGAACAACTCTCGGGAATAGATTTTTTTCTCATAGCAAAATCTAACAGAAAGTGAAGTACTTATAGCTATTTTTTTTCCAAAAAGTTGAATCTATCGAAAAATAATGCAGATATCGATCTGAACTTTTGACCATATATTCTCTCTTATACAGGGTGCTTCACCGTGAGTGGCCTATTAGAAGTTTTGGAGAAACTATACATAATTTGAAACTGAAAATTTGTATACAGGGATTTTCCGGGGTGATCTATATAATGAAAATAATGTCATATATGTGACACTTCCGGTTATACCGGAAGTCGGCATCAACTTCGTTATTTTAAATGGCATACCATATTTTTTATGCCAGAATTGAATTTCACTCATTATTTTAAGGTAAATTTCAATAACATTCCCTATCTCGGAAATCAATAGTTTTTGAGATATTTCAGTTTTATTGAAATTTTATGTGAAAACCAACCCATAGTTGAAAATTAATAACCTCCGCTATAGTAAATTTCAAAAACCAATTTTTCTCCCATATTATGTACGAGGATGGAGCTTATGTGAACATAAGCTACAAATGCTACGATATGTACAGGGTGCCCAGAAAAGTCAGTCGAATTTTGACAACGTCGACCTCCATTAAATCGCTTATTTTAAATGGAACATACTGTATTCTATGATCCTATTCGATCCCTTTTTTAATTACATTTCAGCCTATATAGGCATTCCCTATAGCTAAAATGTACGGTTTTTGAGATATTTAAAGTTATTTAGAAAAAGGCGAAATTAACAGCAATTTCGTGTATAGTGTGCCGTGAAAAACAAACAAATGTTAGTTCTGTCATTCGAAATTAATTATTTCCTTATAGTGTCAACGGGTTGTTATAAATATGCGGATTATTTAAACTTATTTTATTTACATGGAGGATGCAATAGAATTCTTAGTAGAACGTGCAGAAGGTTTAACGAACTAAATCCAGATCTGCCACTTATGAGAGAAAAGAAACTCAGAAGAATCGAGGCTAATTTTCTACAGTTTGGTACTTTTAAAGCCACAGAAATAAATCCCAGTCCAGTTACTGGAAACGAAGAAAACGAAATAACCATCCTAGCATATTTCGAAGCTTATTCACAGGCATCCATTTACACCGCAGTACATGACATAGGTATTCCTTATACCTCCATAGAAAGAATTTTGTGGAAGCATAAGATGCACAACTATAAGTTTACTACGGTTCAAGCTCTGCATCCAGAAGATCCTGGCAAGAGAATTCAGTTTTGTGAAATGATTTTAATTCGCAGTCAAGAAGATAATGACTTTTTGAAAAAAATTATCTGGACACATGAGTCGAAATTTTCCCATGAAGGAATATTTAACAGACGTAACCAGCATATTTGGGCAAATGAGAACCCTCACGCAATAAGGGAAAGAGGATTTCAGGAAAATTTAGTTTTAATGTATTTTTTTTATTAAATGACAATAAATAAGTTGAGTTACCATATTTATGATGGCATCTTAACTTCTCAACGTTATGCAGAGATACTAAGAAAAATAGTTACCGAATTTTTGGACGATTTATCGGTACTGGATTATGCAAGATGTTGGTATCAACTAGATGGAGCTTCTCCTCATTGTACACGAAAGGTATCAAACATACTAGACAATATGTTTGAAGATAGGTGGATTAGACGACGCGGTCCCTAGTTATGGTCTGCTAGAAGTCCAGATCTCACACCACTTGATTTTTATCTGTGGGGAAACACGAAAAAGAAAGTATATGATACGCCTGTAAATACACGAGAAGAATTGGAAATGAGAGTAAGAAGGGCGTTCGAAGAACTAGACGGGAATTAAATTAGACGAGCAACCACTAACGGTGTTATGACCCGAGTATTAAATTGTTTACGTGTTAATGGGCAGCACATCGAGCAGTTATTAGTTTAAAGGACGTGTTTGTTATCAATATTTCTGTCGGTATTTCATGTTACGTTCAATATCTTTAAAATGTAATTAACAATTTTCTTATTTTTATCAATATTCTCAACGTCGACGTGAATTATTTTTATTTCTGTTGTATTGGTTTTGTTAAACTGTACATATTAAAAATGTATACAAATTTCATACTGTATTTTTATGCTGCTTTCAATAGCTGCACTTTGGTGCAAGAAAAAGTAACAGTTTATGTATTTTTCTTTTCTCCTTAGTTTTGGAACTCCACCTTCTGAGTGACGATTAATATTAATGTATTACAAGAAATATTTTTGTTTTCCACGGCACACTATACTCGATATTGCTGTTAATTTCGCCTGTTTCTAAATAACTTTAAATAACTCAAAAACCGCACATTTTAGCTATAGGGAATGCCTATATAGGCTGAAAGGTAATTAAAAAAGGAATCGAAGAGAATCATAAAATACAGTATGTTCCATTTAAAATAAGCGATTTAATGGAGGTCGAAGTTATCAAAATTCGACTGACTTTTGTGGGCACCCTGTACATTTCGTAGCATTTGTAGCTTATGCTCACATAAGCTCCATCCTCGTACATAATATGGGAGAAAAATTGGTTTTTGGAATTTACCATAGCGGAGGTTATTAATTTTCAACTATGGGTTGGTTTTCACATATAATTTCAATAAAACTGAAATATCTCAAAAACTATTGATTTCCGAGATAGGGAATGTTATTGAAAGTTACCTTAAAATAATGAGTAGAATTCGATTCAGGCATAAAAAATATGGTATGCCATTTAAAATAACGAAGTTGATGCCGACTTCCGGTATAACCGGAAGTGTCACATATATGACATTATTTTCATTAAATAGATCACCCCGCAAAACCCCTGTACACAAATTTTCAGTTTCAAATTTTGGATAGTTTCTCCAAAACGTCTAATAGGCCACTCACGGTGAAGCACCCTGTATAACACATACTTAGTAAAATTTCAAAAATTTTGCTAAAATTAATAAAAAATTTCAAACTTTTCGTTTTTTTGAATTTACTCCTGATCCAATAAAGTTATCTTAATGTTCGGAGGCTCATTTTATAGGTTTCTTAATTCTTATAACTTTCTCATTTGAACTTTTCCTCTTAGATTATTAGCCTTCTATTTAAACGCGAAAAAACGATCTTTCAACTTTACCACCCTCCACCTCCCTTATCCGGTATGACATTACTTGGCACGCAATAAGGGCTTGTTTCGAATGGACTAAGAATTTAATTTGCGAATTTAGCTTCTAACTACAACTAAACGAATTATCCTGCGAATATCTCGCTGCCTCTGCGACAAAATTAAACTGTTTGGAAATAAATTTTACATCAGTCAAAACATTTTGCAATTGTGTGAAGTAACAGTATAACGCCTTCCTATTCTCTGATTGACCCTGCAAGTATGCAGGTGCTATGTCAAAATTACAGACAGAATTTACAAAACTTTTATATCATTATAATTAGTAAATGATTTATTAATAGGTATGAAATATATGAATGATTAAATCTTAAGGTTAATATACGTAATACGTATGAATTAAAATAATTTATTAATTTTTGTTCTTTATTTTCCGCTAACTTTTTATATTGCAGTATAAATTTTTTATGATGCTTTTCTAATTTATTGCTTTATCAGATTACAAGTAAAGATCCCGTGAGTCATGAGTGGCAGGTTAATGTCGGGGGTAGTACCAAAGAAAATGAATAACTTACTCTGTTATCTTCCAATCTGGCGTGCAAAATCAGCATTAAAGTTTACAATGATGCCACGTTGCAGAACAAAATTTGTTTTGTTCTATTATTCACAAGTGTTTATTACTTCGTGTGTTAAGGTGGGGAATAAACAAGAGAAGAACAAAAGGAGTACAAATCACATTTTTCTCTCTGAAACTAAGGCTTGAACACGTTATTCTGAAATTAACTGAAAAAAAAATGGATATGGTGTAAACCAGTTTTCGAACGATGTATTGGGTGTTTTAGTTTCCTTTAGAATAGTTTCTACAAACACCAAAACACTGGAATACTGTCACTCGACACGCGTTTCGCCAACTATGTTGGCATCATCTGGGTACGATTAAACCTGAAGTACAGGGTGGACCAAATTAGATGGGATTTCGGTTTTTCTCTATAATTATGGCCGATAGATAAAAACTAATATAGGTGTCCTGAGCTCGATGTTCGAGAAACAAACAATGACGCAAACCGCGATCATCATCTATCTTTTTCGACAACCGAGATACAGAGCGTTTTTAGAAAATTGGCATTTTTGGATGACCCTAAGGGTCGAATCGAAAACTGAGTAACATATAGCGTAATCGCTATAAATAAAATTAAAATCGAAGTTAATATTCGTATATTTGTTTTTAATACATGTTCATATTTTTATGTGTTTTTGGTATTTTTAAGTATATTGATATTATTATATTTTTATATCGAATGTTTTAATTTTTCTTAGCGACTCCATGGAAACTTCTCCATTATGGATCGAGTTTTCCTTTTTGTTTCTTAGCGACTCCATGGAAACTTCTCGCTTTTGGAAGTGAGTGAGTCGCTATAGTCGCTATATACACCCCCCCGTTAAAAAAGAAAATAGTCAGTCAATCAACGTGTCGATTGCAAAACGTACTTTTTTAATCGGGGTAGGCAAAGTGTCACATCTGTCAACTAATACAAAAGCCGGTTTAACCCTATCAATATTGACAGTTATGACTTTGTCTCCTTTCTTAAAGGTAAATAACTTATCTGAACGAGATAAAACTTTAAACGGTCCTTCATATAAAGGAGTAAATGAACGTTTTAAACGTTCAATGCGAACGAAAATAAAATCGCAAGAGGCAAGATCTGAACTAACAAAAGTTTTGTAATTGCCATGCCAAGTTGGAGGAACAAATTTTTAAATTATTAAAATAAATGCGTAATTTGTCAATGAAATAAGGAATATCTGGGGAATTATACGATTCAACGAAAAATTCGCCAGGTAAACGAAGGGTTTGACCATATATGAGTTCAGCAGGTGAACATTGCAGATCTTCCTTGGGAGTTGTTCTAAATGCTAATAAAATGATGGGTAATTCATCTGTCCAATGTGATGTATTGGCTCTAGTTAGCAAGGAAGTTTTAAGTGAGCGATGAAATCTTTCAACTAAAGAGTTGCCTTCTGGGTGATATGGAGTTGTACGTATTCTATGAAAACCTAAAAACTTTGCAAATTCATTAAATAATCTTGACTCGAATTGTACTCCTTGATCAGTCGTTACTGACAAGGGAACACCGAATCGACAAACAAAGTTTTGAAATAAAGTACGCGCAACTGTTTCTGCTGTGATGTCGCGAAGAGGGTACGCTTCCGGCCACCTAGTGAATCGTTCAATCACCGTAAGAATGTAAGAGTTACCTTTGGATGGAGGTAATGGTCCTACCAAATCTATGTGGATGTGGTCGAATCTGATTTTCGGAATGGTGAAGTTCCCGAGAGCACTTCGCGTATGTCGACTGACTTTGACAGCTTGACAGTTAATGCACGATTTTGACCATAAATTGCAATCTGTGTTCATTTTCGGCCAAAAATAGTTATTTGAAATCAACAGTCTAGTGGCTTTAATACCAGGATGAGATAAGTTGTGAAAAATATCGAAAATCGTTCGTCTGTAAATAAGTGGGACAAAAGGTCTGACTTTTGCACGAGAAACATCACACCAAATAAAATCATTTGAATCTGGAATTTGTATCTTTTTTAAAATGAAATTGGTTTTAGTTAGTGATGATTTATCTGACAATAAATAGTTGAGATTTGAATCTTTCTCCTGAGCTTCACTAAGCAACTTTAGGTCAAAGTTAACATTAAGGAAGGGAGAATTTTTAAGTTGAAGTGGTAAAATATCTTGTTTTAAGGAAGAAGTGTCGTAAATACGTGACAAGGTGTCAGCTATTACATTATGTTTTCCTTTAACATGTTGTATTTTACAAGAAAATTGAGCTATGTATTCTAAATGACGTATTTGACGAGGAGATCTTTCTGCTTTTGTGAATAAAGCGTTGATTAAAGGTTTGTGATCGTAAAACAATTAAACTTTCGACCTTCAAGTATAAACTTAAAATGTTTAATTGCAGTATATAATGCTAAAAGTTCTTTGTCAAAAACCGAATAATTGGTTTGTGCTGTGGTTAATTTACGGGAAAAGAATGCTAAAGGAGCAAGAAATCCCTTATTATCTTTTTGCTCTAAAACTGCACCCATGGCAAGGTTAGAACAATCTACTGAGAGAGATAAGATAGTATCGTCATTATTGCAAGGATGAGCTAAAACTACTGCATTACTTATTGCGTCTTTGGCTTTCGAAAATCCGTCTAAACATTGATCAGGCCAACTATTTATCTTTGTAATTTTATCATGAGATAAACTGTTACAAAGAGAATATAGGGGAAGTAATATTTCAGCAAAATGAGGTATGAAACGATGATAAAAATTCACCATACCTATGAAACGTTGTAGTTGTTTGAGAGTTGTCGGTAAAGGGAAATTATTAATGACTTCGACTCTCTCAGTTGATGGTAAAATACCTGATGAAGAGATGTGATGACCTAAAAAGGTTAAATTGTCAACTCCTAAGATACATTTAGATGGTTTAATGTTAATTCCGTATGTGTCTAATCTCTTGAAAACCTTTTCCAAATGTTCCAAATGTTGTACATCTGATTGACTTGCGATTAATATATCATCCAAATAGACGAAAACGAAAGGTAAATTGACAAGTACTTCATTCATAAAACGTTGGAAAGTTTGACCGGCATTGCGTAGACCAAAAGGCATGCGGGAAAATTCAAACAGTCCGAATGGAGTTGTTATAGCTGTCTTATAAACGTCATTTTCAGCGACAGGTATCTGATAGTACGCTCGCACTAAATCAACCTTGGAGAAAATAGTGCAGCCGTGCAACTGAGAGCTAAAGTCGTGGATATGAGGTAATGGATATCTCTCTGGAATGGTAATCGTATTTAGTTGTCGATAATCTCCACAAGGTCTCCAGTCATTCTTCTCTTTTTTCGCCACTAGATGGAGTGGAGAGGAAACTTGAGAAGATGATGGTTTGCAGATACCTAATTCTACCATGTTATTAAATTCTGTTTGAGCTATTTTAAATTTAAGATTGTCTAATCTACGAGGTCGTGAAAAAGGTAAATGACCTTCAGTAACTATATGATGTACAATAGAATGTTTAATAGGTAAATTGTAATCTGGGGAATTAATTAAATTAGGAAATTGTAAAAGTAATTTGTTATATTTATCTGTCAATGGAAATAATTTAAGTGTATCTAATCTATGATTGTCTAAAGGACTATTTTTAATAAAACAATTAACTGACAAATTAGTCTTGTTATCAATTATTCGAGCTCCTTTAAGATCGACAACTAAACCAAAATGAGACAAGAAATCTGCTCCGACTATCGGTATGTCAATGTCTGCTATATTGAAAACGAAAGGAAATAATCTACGTAAGTTTAGATTGACTTTTAACAATTTCTTACCGTATGTAAAAATGGTTGAACCGTTAGCCGCGGTTAATATCGTATCAAAATTCTTTTTTAAATCTGTGAAAGCATTGCGTGGCACCACAGATAAATCGGCACCAGTGTCAATTAGGAAGTTCAGGTTGTTAGATCTATCGTAAATAAAAAGTCGACGACGTTTGCTGTTAGAAATGTCAAAATCAGACGTCATAGAATTATCAAACTTCAGTCATCTTTGAGAATTATCAGATTTTTTACAATTCTTACTGAATTTGCACCATTCACCTCCACAACGATAGGCATTGGCACCATAAAGTTGATGGTAGTAACAAATAGTATTGTCTGTACGATCAAATTTATTGGAAACATTATTACGGCTGGGTGAACGATTGCGATTAGTGGTACGAGTTTGTGAATTGCTTCTACTTTTGCAATTGTTGCAGCATGAAGTAGAAGGTTGAGGCTCGAAGGATTGATTGGAAAGTCTGGATTCTAAAGAGTTTAATCGTGAATTAAATATTTCTTGTTTTTGTAATACTTGATTAATTGAATCATGGAAAGTGATTGAAAAATTTTTGATAGTGGTAGTTAAATCTGATAACGGGGTTGACTCAGAGTCAAGAGGATTTTTGGAGTACGATGCAACCATTGAATTTTGACAGGACTCCCAGATCCGATCCGCAATATCTAGAATCTCTTTTGTGTCTGTTTTCCCTGAAGCTGTAATGGCAATATATACTGTTTGAGGCAAACGTCTTTTCCATAGCTTTATCAATAAATCTTGACTAACCATGCTGAATCCTCCAACCATATTCAGCATGGATCTATAGAAATCTGAAGGTTTCAGATCGCCCATTTGGGAACCTGATAACAGATCATTCAGACGTTTTTCCTCACTTGATGATAAACGTGAAATTAAAACTTTCTTTAAATTTATATAGAGATCCGTTTCCGGGGGATTAGATATTATATCGTATATATTATCTATTACATCTAATGGCAAATTAGCTATAACCTGATCATACTTTTTCTTGTCATTGACAATTTTTGCAACAGAAAACTGTGATTCAATCTGGGTAAACCAAATTTCTGGTTTTGATTTCCAGAATGGGGGTAGTTTGACAGAGGTGACATAATGGGTTTGAGGAAAATCCTCGTCTGAAGGTTGTCTTTGCATAACTAATCGATTGTGATTGATTGATTGATTTACTACTCTCTTAGATAAAAAAGGAAATGTACTTTAACTCACTCACCGACAGATGACAGTACTTGTAATGTACAACTTCAGTTGATTGAATTAGGAAATTACCATAAATTATAGGAACATCTATTCAGCTTTGGAACCTCTATTCAAAATTCATCGGGAAAATTCTTCTCTTCATAAAATGGTCAATTTATATCGGTAGTTGATATATTGAATCTCTTCTTGTATATATTTATCACGTTGGACATAAAATGATCACTTCGGGGTCACCAAATTTATAGCGTAATCGCTATAAATAAAATTAAAATCGAAGTTAATATTCGTATATTTGTTTTTAATACATGTTCATATTTTTATGTGTTTTTGGTATTTTTAAGTATATTGATATTATTATATTTTTGTATCGAATGTTTTAATTTTTCTTAGCGACTCCATGGAAACTTCTCCATTATGGATCGAGTTTTCCTTTTTGTTTCTTAGCGACTCCATGGAAACTTCTCGCTTTTGGAAGTGAGTGAGTCGCTATAGTCGCTATATAACACATTCTTAAGGTACTTTTTTGAGTAGAATCCGTTGTTCATAAGAAAAAAATTATGCATGCCTCAGTTTTCGAAATATAGATGTAACTTATGTTTTTTTTAATGGAACACCCTGTAAATTAAATGGAATGGAATGGAATTATTTCATTATCCGATCACAACGTAAATTAGCTATTCAACAATATATCATATGTCATATATTTATCTCTAGAAAAAGTGGTTCATTTTCTAAAAATTTAATATATTTGTGAGGAGGCCATAGAAAACTATTAACAACAATAACACTTCTTATAATATAAAATAATTTTGCCAAAAATAGGAAAAACTAAACTACAATAAATGTTCGAATTGTCTTCCATTGACATCTATGCATTTTTGACATTTTCTCCTTACAGCATTTGTTGTTGCATTTCCAATTATGACAGCTAATGTTTTGTTTTCCAATTCCTCTATGTTATTATAACGTTTTCTATATATAATATTTTTTAAATAACCCCAGAGCCAAAAGTCGGCAGGGGTTATATTGGGAGATCTAGCTGGTCACAAAATAGGACCTTTATTTCCTAAAAATTAAACAATATCTAAACTACTTTGTTGTTTATTAATGTCCAGTTAGTTAAATTAATTATTAGTTATCAATTTAGTTAACTTAGCTAACTAGACATTGATAAACTAGTCCCGAGTGATATATAGATACCTATCCAATCCTCAAATTGAGCATTTAAATAATTCCCGTGTTTCATTTATGACCTGGGCCCATCGTGTTGGTAAATTAATCTTTGAAATTGTCTTACAGGCATATTGTCTACAAACGGCTCTATTTCTTGTAGTAGAATATTAATAAAATTTTCAGTATTTAAATTACTGTGAAAAAATGAGGACCTATTATTTGGTATCCAATAAAACCACACCATATGTAGGGTACTAGCCCACATACATATTTAGGAATATCACTATAGATATTAAAAATAACAAAAAACAATAATTATTATTATAAAAATTCTATTTTGAAATCAAATTAAAAACTTCTTTACCAAGTTTAATTATTAACTTATTTAATAGCCTTACTTGGCTATATTGGTGACCGCCTTCTGAGAGTTGAAGACAATTATCAAGAATTAATAGCGAAGACTGAAGTTTGATATCTCTTGACAGTATTTTTAAATAAATTATGCCATGGACATTCTATACAGCTGTTCCAGTCGCGACAAGAATATGGGGCCGAACCAAACTGCTCGTGCTGCTAACAGCTGATGACGGACGACGTCCATAACGAAGACAGCCAGCTAAAGGTCGACCGTTCCATAGATATCTTCGCTAGACACGGATTCCTCAGTGTCTCCATGAAGATAGTACCGAGAAACGAATCAAACTAGATCTTCAGAAGACTTGTTATTACGTTTTATTATGTACATATGACGGTAGGTACTCTATATTGCTCCCTAAATTTTTTTTAAAGCCAGCTTTTCAAGTGTATCAATGTATCAATTATTCACTATTTTAATTGTCTCGCCAGCTTTTCTTTAGCCAAAGCTGCTATAGCTGGTGCGACATCTTTGAGAGACGCTCAATCCAATTATGATTGCAAACTTTCATTCACTTAGCACACGCATGCTATTTTTATCAGTTACCCATTAGAGAAGCTCAATCCAATTATGATTGCGAACTCATATTCACTTAGCACATACTTGCTATTTTTATCAATTGCCTATTAAAGTTCAATCTGATTATGATTGCAAACTTTTATTCACTTAGCATCAGTCATATACTCCGATTAAAGAACTTATATCTAGATACATAATGGCATTACTTTGTGTGATCCCGAAAGATTCACAATCTAAGGCACTTCTTCCCATAAGTTCTTGATTGGCTAGTCGATCTGTTCGCGACCGATTCGGGCACCATCGGTTCAGTTTGATTATCATAATCTCAGTTTGACACTTTTGACAGTATATCCGCCATTAATGTTAATAAGCGTTCTTCGTGTTTTTCGATCAAAATGTGGTGAAGAAGTCTTTTTATTTTAAGTTGTGATTTGCTCAATACCTAAATAATATTCTCTATTCATATTTACACAGTTTAGTGACAATATATTTAGTGCAAATAAATAGTGAAGTGCTGTGCTGTTTGCAGAAAGCAGTTTAGAAAAGAAAAAATCGATCGTTCCATAGCCGTAACATGATGAAGTTCAGTTTACAGTTATAAAGTAAACAGCAATTAAATTTTAATATCCTTTCAATACATATTTATCTTACTGTTTTATCTTACTGTAATATCGTATGCCTACATCATGTTATATAAAGAGCCGGTAATGCAGGAATTGCAATAATTCATTTTAATGAAAATATTTACCATTCTACACATTTTCTACACACACAACGCCACTGTTGCCTATGGGATGTGATGTTCTTTTTAATGGACATAATGTGACTATGTTAGGAGCAAACAAGGTATATAGTGAAAAGATAGCCTGTTATGTATCTAAATATAAGTTCTTTAATCGGAGGTCATATACATGCTATTTTATTTCAATTCATCAATGACATATAACATACTCACATTAAGGATAATGTTATTACAAAAATAAATTTCCTTGTGTTACGTTATTTTGTCATTTATCACTCAATCTGACTTTTCTTTTTTACTAATGTCATTTATCCTTCAAATCTAACTTTTATTTTAAATCAGATTTTTAATATTGATACCTTGGTAAGTAAGTTGGTTTGGGGGGGGGAGTATATGTAGGGTACTAGCCTACATACATATTTAGGAATATCACTGTGGATATTAAAAATAACAAAAAACAATAATTATTATTATAAAAATTCTATTTTAAAATCATATTAAAAACTTCTTTACCAAGTTTAATTATTAACTTATTTAATAGCCTTACTTGGCTATACCATACACCAAATCCAAATCGTCCTTGATGATTAACTGTAGCAGTTACGTGCGGATTTTCATGAACCCAATGGTGGTTATTTTGTCATGCTTATATGGGCCTCGTTTGTCCATATAATTGTTCCTTCAAATCCTGGCACTTCATTGCACTGACGCAAAAATCACTGGCAAAAATCGAGACGCCTTTGAAAGTCGTTTCGGTATAGATGGTATAATTTTTTAGGGTTTGAATTTATTGTTTTTAAGCAACGCAGTTGTTTTTGGGATTCCTAAATTTTCCTGTATTTCGCTAGACGATATATGAGGATTTTCCCTTACAGTTTCTAAAACAGTATTTTCTATAGCTTATCTACCTACTTTATTATATATTTTTGCTCGAGGTTTTACAACTGATCCAAACTCTTTTAAATTTTGTTGTAGCCTTTTGAATATTTTTATGTCCGGTTGTCTCTTTTCTGAATATTTAAAAATATTGTTTAGGCGGTACTTTTGGCACAAAGTTTTGCTGTCTATTACTTACTTATTAAAGTAAAGCTAGGAAGCTAAATTTTTTCCGCATTCTATAAAACACTTATTCATATCATATTTTCCACCATTACTAAATTGAACCATTTTTAACAATACTCACTCACAATTAACTCACAAATTAGTTTTTGACATTTACGATTGATTTTTTTTTTACCATGGCCTTCTCAATAAATATTAGAAATGCGATAAATATGCATAGATGCCAATGGATTTATTGTAGTTTAGTTTGTCCTATTTTTGGCAAAATTATTTTATATTATTGTTGTTGTTAATAGTTTTCCATGGCTTCCTCAAAAATATATTAAATTTTTCGAAAATTAACCACTTTTTCAAGAGATAAATATAACATATGATATATTGGTGAGTTTAGAGGCTTCCGTGAGTCGGAAAAAACCTCGAAAACTGTCATTAATTTATAGCTTAAGGAAACTATGTCTCCTCCCCTTTTTCGAGGATACTGAACACGATGGCGGTGGTTTAAACTCTTTCCGAGTTAACCCCACTCCCCAAACGGCCAAAAACCACCCCCGAAAGGGGTGAAACGCGGATACGCCGTCTCATACCGACTATATCTGCATCACCCCCCGTTTTCGAGGATGCTGAACAACGATGGTGATGCTGAATCTTCTCCCCGAAGTAAACTAACCCCTCTGTAGAGTACATACTACATATGTTTTCATAACTATGGTTATCATAATAACAAAAAATGAATTAACAACAAAAAATTATATTTTAAAATTGAATATAATCCTTTCGAAACCCTTTTATTAATATTTTATTTAATAGCCGTAATGACTATACCCTCAAACGGCCAGAAACTACCCCTTTGTTACCCGATTTTATGAAGTGAACCGGATAAGAGAAAATGAATCATATGTTCACAAATCATTGAATACACACCGGATGATGATTCCAGGTTTCTTGATTGACAGTTCAACTTGTATATATAGTAAATAAGTAATTGTATGGTCAATAAAAAGGTTCATTATTTAATATTATAAAATAAATGAAATTGTACCAGTGATTCCATATTCCATATGCCTGATTTTCCCACCTAAAAACTAGACACGAAGTATGCGCCTATTTTTTCAATTGAACAGTCAATCAAGAAACCTGGAATCATCATCCGGTGTGTATTCAATGATCTGTGAACATATGATTTATTTTCTCTTATCGGGTGCACTTCATAAAACCGGGTATCAAAGGGGTAGTTTTTGGCCGTTTGAAGGAGAAGATCCAGCACCACCATCGTGTTCAGCATCCTAGAAAACGGGGAGTGCCGCAGGTTTACTCGGTATGAGACGGCGTATCCACGTTTCACTCCTTTCGGGGGTGGTTTTTGCCCGTTTGGGGTATCGGGTTAACTCGGAAAGAGTTTAAACCACCGCCATCGTGTTCAGCATCCTCAAAAACGGGGAGTGATGCAGGTTTTGTCGGTATGAGACGGCGTAGCCGCGTTACCTCTATCGAGGGTGGTTTTTGGCCTTTTTTTGGGGGGGGGGAAGAGTTTAAACCGGGAAAGAGTTTAAATCGCCGCCATCTTGTTCAGCATCCTTACAGACGGGGGAGGGGGGGACATAGAAGTCACTAAATAGCTAATTTAAGTTGTGATCGAATAATGAAATAATTTACAGGATGTTCCGTTTAAAAAAACACAAGTTATGTCTATATCTCGAAAACTGAGGCATACGTAATTTCCTTCTTGTCAGCAACGGATTCTACTCAAAAAAGTGCCTTAGCACGTTGACTGTCCCGTGACCCGCCTATGGGCCACGGACGCTGACCATGAACCGTATGTGGGTCACGCAAAAAAATCGATTATGGAAAATATAATTACAATTTTTTATTTAGTTGCAGCATTATGTTATAATACGGACAGTCAACGTGTTAAGAATGTGTTACTCGATTTTCGATTCGACACTTGGTAATTGAGATATAGAGGTCATCCAAAAATGCCAATTTTCCAAAAACGCTCTGTAGCTCGGTAGTCGAAAAAGATAGACAGCCAATCGCAGTTTGCGCCCTTGTTTGTTTCTTGAAAATCGAGCTCAGGACACCTATATTGGCTTTTGTCTATCTGCCATAGTTTTAGAGAAAACTCCAAATCTCATCTAATTTGGTCCACCCAATACTCATATTTGAAATTAAGAGATCTCCAATAAAATTTCATCATTTTCCACCCACAAAACCAAAAGCAGTAGGTCGACATTTTATGTTTTATAAAAATTAATGTATCACAAGAATGCACTAAGAACCAGAGCTGGCTCCAGGTATTTTGCCGCCCCGGGCACAGTTTCATTTTGCCGCCCCTCTCTTATATAAATAACATTAGGGGCAGGCGGGGTAAAAATGAGACAAAATGGCATCTTTCAATTTTTAGGTTGCTTAGAATCGAGTCATATTTAATGAAAGATTGGTATCATATGTAAAAATGATAGGAAAAATTATATTTCTATGTATTTTTTTACTAAAAATTACCGTTAATTGATAAACAAAAATAAACAGTGTCTCAATTTTACTCTTCAAGTGGGGTAAAAAAAAAGACAGTGGAGGGCAAATGAAAGACACGTGATTTATTCCCATTCTTATTGACGTCGTATAAATAGCCTGATCAAATGGTAGTTTTTCGGTAATATGAGTCCGGTAGAAGGTTTATCAACGGAATTAAATGTTTTTTGGGGTGCTGAACACGAATCTGAAGTTTGCTACCTCATAGCAGTACCGGCTCAGGTCGAAAAACGAAAGAAACCTCGAAATTTTCGGAGTTTTTCTGGTTTTCCGCTCGTACCTTGCAAACGACGCGTCGTACGGAAAATATTACTGTATTCAAAGTTGAAGAGCATTAAATTCTGCGTCGAATGACCACCCTAACTTCCAAATTAGACCGAGGATTAAAAAACACTCTCGTAACATGAGTCTGGTAGGTTTCTCAACGGAATTATATATTTTTTGGGGTGCTGAACACGAATCTCAAGTTTGCTGCCTCGTAGCAGTACCCCCTCAGGTCGAAAAACGCAAAAAATCTCGAAATTTTCGGAGTGTTTCCGGTTTTCCGTTCGTATCTTGCAAACGACGCGTCGTAAGGAAAATATTACTGTAGAGTAAAATAAAATGGACATTGGTATCAGGTATTTTCTATACATCGCATCTTCACACTACAACTTACTTGCTCTTTTTCTGCTCTTTTTTCCAGCTGACTATATTGTCAGTGACCTTATAAATCGGTCTAATTCGGCGCAGAATTTAATGCTCTTCAACTTTGAATACAGTAATATTTTCCGTACGACGCGTCGTTTGCAAGATATGAGCGGAAAGCCGGAAAAACTCCGAAAATTTCGAGGTTTTTTGCGTTTTTCGACCTGAGCCGGTACTGCTATTAGGCAGTAAACTTCAGATTCGTGTTCAAATAACATATAATTCTGTTGAAAAACCTTCTACCGGACTCATGTTACGAGACAGGCACTTTTGAACACTATTTGATCAGGCTAAAATGGAAGTACAAAAATAAGACAGAGTTTTTTCTTTTATGTATAATTTATTCAGATTTTTTACTAAACAAGAAGGGGCTTGCAGAAGGGCTAGCTTCTCCTAAATTAGGAAGCTGAAATGTGCCTGCTTCAGTCTGCCCATTTGGTCTCTTTATTCTCTTTTTTACCCCGTTTTTAATTTTTTCGTTAAAATCTAATTTTTCATGAAACTAGCAGATTCATAAACTTGATCACAAAATGGGAAGTATGACACTTCTAGTTGACGTCTGCCAAATACGGACAATGCAAATAGAGAAACTATAAAATCCCCAAAAAAGTACTAAGGTGCGTTCAAAAATTTTTTAAAAGTGAATTAAACAGTTTATTTTTTCCCGCATTAACAGTAGGCAAAAGACCTGATTGGATAATATAAAACAGTTCTGAATGTACAAAACAAACTTGAATAAAAAATTAAGTTTAATTTATTTCAATCTGGGTTGGATATCATTATTTACCCCGCTACCTGTCTGTCTCATTTTTACCCCTATCTTTTCAGTCCGTTATTTTTTATAACATTTTAAGAGTCGCCTACTGAATATTTTTGATGGTTTGTTTTTTAGTTATAAGGTTTACAGCAATTTTTGGATTTTCAGCAAAATGATTACTGTATTTAAAAGGGTAAAATAAAATAAGTGAAAAAGTTAACCGTATTGAAACTTAAAAAAATACCACACCACAGAAATTAGACAAAAAAATAAAATCACATATAAGAAACAGAATGTATGTGTGTAACCGACTTTATATACAAAAAAACTAACAATAACAAATTATTTATATAAAGTTAACATTATTATTACTATATTAGTGAAACAATTGTTTCCTAGCTTTTTATATTTTTTGGTAACTGTGGATTTGAAGAATTTGCCGCCCCTAGAATTTTGCCGCCCCGGGCAGCCGCCCGCTTCGCCCCCCCCCTAGAGCCAGCCCTGCTAAGAACTAATCTAAATCGGACCTAAAACTAACTTTTTCCGAGCAAAATAAATAATTTATTCATGTTGATTGGTTTTATAAAAGTCAAAATAACAAATATTGTACGTAACATCAGATAGAAGAACAAATAGCAGCTTCACATAAATACTCATCAAATGAATAGTATGCTCCCTTTAGCAGAATTTGTTTAATTTTATAATGGAACTTATTTTCCAGCAACATCTTGATATTGATGAGTGGCAACGTGTTAACAAATTTTGGGCCATAGTAATTTGTTGCATTTTTTCTAACCTGGTAAAATCTAAACGAACCTCATTCCCTGCCTACTGTCGTCTTTATGAATTTCACCATGTGCACCACAACCATTTAAATTCTTTTTAACATGCTGCGAAAATGAAACAACTAAGAACAGTCAAAATAATCAGCTCGCTAAATTTTTGTTTGACGTTGTCTCTAAATGATAAACCCAATATTACTCTCACAACATGTTTTTGAAGTGAAAATATTCTGCTTAGATGAACTGAATGTCCCCAACTTATTATGGCATAGGGAAAAACACGTTGAAATAGCGAGAAATAAACCGTTTTTGTCACACTGAGAGGCAACTTAGTTTCTTAGACTCACTGCAGATGAATTATCTTCGAAAATTTACTAGCCAGATAGTCTACATGTTGATCCCAGCACAGCTTAGTACTCCTAAAAACTTAATATCTGGATTATTGAAATTGTCTGATCTCCGAGTTGGGAAAATCATACTTTGTGTTTTCAATTAATTTAAGTTTAATTTATTTGCTCTGAGCCAGTCAGAAGCCTGAAAACTGTGAGCGCCATATATCATGTTGTAGCTCATTAATATTTTGATTGCTGTTTATCATGGTCGGATCATCAGCAAATAGTACAACCGAAGTGTCCTTAACGTAGTCAGAGCAAATCATTTACGTAAATTAAGAATAATAGTGGTCCTAGTATGGAACTTTGTGGAACACCAAATCTTAGTTTTGCTGATAATGGTGCCACTCCGTTGTATGTTGTATGTTATATACAGTTATCTGATCCCTATCACTCAGATACGATTTTAAAAGTTTAAGTGTTGTAGGTTGAAGACCATATCTATATAGTTTAAAAGTGAGAAAGTCACGTTGCACACAGTCAAAAAAATTCCTCTATGTATTTCGAAAATCCATCTGCTACGTCCTGTGGTTTGTCGTACATCTAGTTCTTTTACACATAATTAAAAGAATGATATAAATATTCAAACGTATTGGTTTAGTCTGACCTAGGATCAGACCCCCGTATGGGTACTGAGTTTAGGGGCAATTATTAAGCGCGAGGGCCCGTTGGTTTTTGAGAGGCCCGTAGCGGGGTCCCGCCAGAGATTTTGCCAATTTTTTATCCAAATTTCTCCCACCGCTCATCAATTATTAAGCGCGGGGGGGCGCCAGTGAATTTGGTACCGGGGCCCATGATTTGATGCGGGGGGCCTGCCTAGGATATGGAAATATAGTCTGTGGTAACTCTACTGACGCTGAAGAGTTACTACAGCTAACTGCACACTTTGATTAAATATCTAACTATCTGCCTGCCTGCCTGTCTGTCTGTCTGTCTGTCTATCTGTCTATCTATAAGATACTCTTTCACTGAAACTGAAGTACAAGGTGCTTTAAAGAAAATGAAGCCTAAAATGATAATATGTCCTTACAATATTTAGAGCGGGAGCTAGGTGGCTTTTTCGGCAGCTCATCGTTCTATGAACTTTGAGATATTTTTATGGTTTAATGGATGATAACGATTCATAAAATCGGCTTCTGGCGGGGCACCTCCTGTCAGGAGCGTCACGAACACTGTTTAAAAATCAGTGAAATCATGTCATCGTTACATGGCTCATTTTTTTGTGTGTACAGATTTTATGTTTAGAATGAATAAAGTAAGATCGCCAGAAAGTGTGGGCCGTCAGGAGGGGCAGCCAGAAAGGTAATAATGATACAATACATCTGAGGCACGGTACGGAGTCAAGTTAGCCGAAAGTGTTAAATTCCTGTATATTTAAGAGCCTATGGTACTTTTGTTGACACTAAGAACTTTACGGGGAGGCTATTCTATTGTTGAAGGAGCTTATATTTACGTTTTAAAAAGGAGCCAGAACTTGTAACGATGAGTTTAGAGTTCTGAGATGAAATATGCGAAAAAAAATCCAATTTTCTTCAAAAATCCTAAACATTTTCTTTCTGGCTAGCCTTACTGACGGGAGTTTCTTTCTGGAAATTTTTTTCTGTGTTCAAAACATTTAAATAAACATGCTCAACCTTAAAAAAAGTTTGTAACGATCATGTTATATAACTCCGTTTTTTTACCTCTTTGGCCTTTCTGGTTGCGCCCCTGATGGCCCACACTTTCTGGCGATCTTATTTTATTCATTCTAAACATAAAATGTGTACACACAAAAAAAATGGCTTTGTAACGATGATATAATTTCACTGATTTTTATATCTTGAACCATGGCCAACTCGACGCACAGTGGTCAATTTGCCATATTTAGGAGGAAAATATTATAACACTTCATTCCTAGCTATATTTTTGTTTAGAAGTATATTTTTGTTTAAATATGTTAAATTTATGATACGATGCATAAAAAATACATACATAAATATATACAGGGTGAGTCAGTAGCATGGGGACAGTCAATATCTCCTCAACCGTTTGAAATTAGAAAAAAAGTCTCAGATAAATATTGTGGGAGATGAAGAGTGTAATATTCAAAAATTAGTTTCAAATCTACAGGGTATTTTACAGAGTGGTAGCAAGCTAATGTCAGAATTTTTTAAATGGAACACCCAATATCTGCAAAAGACGCATTTTCGTAAATTTGAGCGTCATTTCATTTTGAATGTTAGTCGAGACCATGTACTAATTTACAGGACTCTCAGAGTTGAAAACAATTCTACAGGGTGTTCTCCACGATGATTTAAATTTTTACATATTTAAACTGTCATAATTCAATTTTTTCAAACCAAACTTTTTTCAAACCAAACACCTTGTATATTTTTATTTAATATGCCTCTGCAATTAATCACCTATATGCTGATACTTTAGAGTGAAAACTTTTTTCGACGATTTCAAGAAAAAAAAAGGTCCGTTTTTCTTTACCTCTTTTATTGCTGTATGCATTATATTTCGGAGCTTCCTCAAAATTTACTCCCGGAATACTGTACGCGGAGAGCTCCTTCCAAGTTTTTTATTATGGAAGCCACATTACGTTTACCACTTGCGTGATATGCGGCTTGAGTTGCTAAGCTTAACTCTTCTGGAGTATATTCCAATAATGGTTGCACTTTTTTTCTTTTCGACTTTTATCCACTACTACTAAAACTCTGACGGTTGACCTACTTTCGACCTAGAAGGCTCACATACATTTTCTTTATTAATTTCATATTTTAATTCTCCATTTAACCAGACTGTTTTTTTTTTAAATGAAGCCACATTAAATTTACAAGACCGCCAGCGTTTAAGTAAATTACATACCTAAAAATAGCTTAATAATTTGAATAAGTTCTTCATTTTCTCCTAACAACCCGCACTAGTTTTCTTTCTCTTGTTCAATATTTTCAATTATCCTGTGGACTATCCTTATGGATGCTCCATCACCTAACAATTTTTCATTCAGCAGCAATTCAAACAGGTAGTTTCTCTTCACAGAAATGACAACATCTGCAGTAAAATTAAATATCTTCTAATAAAAGTACAAGAAAGTAAACTCTCAGTATATGTTCCAAAGTACAGAGACTGACCTAACTTTGTGAAACTTTTTTTAAAACTCAAATATAAGTGCGCAAAAGCAGGCTTCCGCGAAATAAATCAGTAATATGGTTTTGCCCAAGAGGACACATACCTCGTGACATTTTTTCGATAGTTAAGGGCATGTATTAACAGCACACACACAGTTTTATAATATTGGATACAATAAACAACTTGCTTGGACGAATATTAGCGGTAAATTATTTGCCGCGGAACCACCCAATTACTATTTGACGTCACCACCTTGAACACGTGCGGCATAAACAAAATATTTTTTGGGTTTCTGATGGTCCGGTTATTCAGGTATCGACATATATAATAATTTTAATTTTTGGATAAATTTTATTTTTGTAATACTTTCCTCCTAATATTGGCAAATTGACCATAGTGCGACGGGCTGACATATGCCAGAAGTCTGTTTTGTCGTTATTTAAGTTCGATAGAATTAATCAGCGCATAGAAAATGCTTGTAACGATGAGTGTCCGAAAAAGCCACTTAGCTCCCGCACCAATTCCAGCATTTCTGACAAATTTCTGTTAAAATATTGTGCAGGCCCCCTTGCAGTTTCATACAATTTGTCTTGTAGTTGCGTTATGTTGATCTGTAGGGCAGTGCATTTAAATACATAAATATATCCTCTTTAATCCAGTAACCTTGTAACTGTTCAGATCATCATTTTCTCCTGTTATAATATAGCAAAAAATCAAGTGTCTAAATACAGAATATAAAACATTTACCTAAATAGATAGGTATGTTTTCTAAAATGAATTTAGTTAAATATGCAGTAAAAAGGGGAACAATAATTGATAGTGTATACTCCTGTGTGAAATAACTAATTGTATTTTCAGATTTAGGTTAAGATATGAATAAATAAAACCTCGCAATGGGGTGAACAAGTTAACGATTGATAGAAAGGGCTGATAATACCCATCGTTAACCTCTTGGCCAACTTAATTTGTCATTGTTATCTATAGTTTTGGGGGTATAAATAAGGTTGAACTCAGCAAAATAGTATAAAATGTCTTTCTTTTAGTTAGTTATAAATTTAATTTAACTCTTTAATTATCATTAAGCCCCATTCTGACTTAGAAAGTAATTAACTGTGAATAGTGCAGGAGCTAGAGCTAGTTTTTCAGCACGTCATCGTTTTAGTTGTAAAAAAAAGCTGTCTGGCTTTATCTAGCTTCTGCAGAGGGCTTGTCCCCAAATGAGTAATTATTGAGATGAACTAATTATTTTTTTTATTGTGGCACCCATGGCAAATATTTTGTAAAACTATTTATCAACTTTTATTTCTTTCTAATAGTGTTATTTAGGTGCTTGCCAAATATGAGCTCCGTACGCATACCAAAAGTGAGCCTTGTAACGATGACACACCCCACATATAGTAGAGATAACCTCCAAATCCAAAATCAAGGCTGTCCAGAAGGGGTTACACATTTAGAAAAACGCACAGAGATCATAAAGAGATCAGCAATTGATAAAATTACTTTTCAAAATTACTCAAAATTTTCAAACGAAAGTACACTTCCATAGTACGGCTAAATGTAATTTTTAAATGGAGACCTGAAGTTTCCCATTTAAATTACAGGAGGAAAAATCACTTTTTGGGATTTTTTGAAAAATTGTTCAGGGTTGGGGAAAATCTTGCATTAAACTTATAGGACTTGGAGAGGACTATTCAGCGAAGAATTTGATGTATATTCTTATGGGTTTGTCGCCTCTAACGTACCTCCAGGGTGCCCCGAAAACTGCCCTTAAATCAAAAAATGTAAATTCTTCAGGGAATTGACCCTCTTGAGCACTTTGTTCTCGTCTTTTCTTCTAAAATTATTACTACTAATCTAGTGGAATATTTATCAAAATTTTTCGTTGGATAGTCCTCTCCAAGTCCTATAATTTTATTGCAAGATTTTCCCTAACCCTGAACAATTATTCAAAAAATCCCAAAAAGTGATTTTTGCCCATGCAATTTAAATGGGAAACGTTAGCTCTCCATAGGCACCATTTAAAATCAAAATTTTGAAAAACCAAAAAATACGTACTTGCTTTTTTCGGATTTGGAAACGAATTGGTGGGATCAGGACCCTCTATAAAAAATTAAGTCATTTTTGGACCACCCTAGTGACATGCCTAGTTCCATTTTGATCCATTAAAAAATAATTAGCTGCCGAAAAGTGATCTCGTTGACATCCGGTATATAATAATTGTTGCTTTTTTTACTGATTTTGGCTAATTTTAAATAAACGGTCAATTTTCGCTCAAATGGGCTGTACAAAATACATTTTCTTATTCAAATTAAAATAATTTTTATAGAACAGTTTTATGGTTCATGCATGATTAAAATGAAATCAAAATCAAAAATGGAAAATTACAAAACCAGATGCCTGCATACATTTTCTTTGCCGCGCCATCAAATTACCTGTGGATTTCCTAATAATAACAAAAATTATTCACAATCTAATTACAAAAGTTATTCATTCTGTCAATTAATAGCGCGTTTGTATTAATATTCTCGATATACACTATAGTTTTGAGAAGTTCCCATAAAAATTAATCAATCAGAGTAAAATCAGGAAATCTGACTGGCCATGAATATGGATCTCCTCGACCCATCTATCTACTTTGATAGACATCGTCCGCTACAGAGAAATGAGGAGGTGGTCCGTCGTGTTGAAAATGTATGTCTCTATAACCTACGCCATCTAATAGATGGGCAAAAATATTGTGGCGAAAATTCAAACAATCTTCTCCTGTTAAGCATTTAACGATTTATTGGCAATTCCACACCAGGCATTTACCGAAAATGTATGTTTAGAACGGCTCTCCCGTGTTGAGCACGGGTGTTCCACAGTCCACATTTGAATAATTGACTGAATAATTTATCCTAGCTTGGATAAATTGTGCTTCATCAGTACACAATCTTCTGTAAATGGTTCGTATATGATTTATAATTAATGAAAATAACAGAGGTGCAGTCGTTCTTGTTTCAATGTCCGCCACACTCGTAATTAAGAAATGCCCATATTATTGGCTACTAATTCTATAGGTACTCATTTACAATATTTCCAATATTTTTCTCTTCCTGAAAGTTTCGTGTACCTATATTTCGCTTTTCGCTCAATTATTTGGAAAATTTCCATGTTGTCTTGTGAAGCGGAAAATTAATGTAGACGGTTTATGATTAGGTTTACGATCCTCTTATAGGGTCTACACACGATCCAGCGGCAGGGACCCAGCCATGTCGGCATGCTTTGAACTTATTCGTAAAAGTGAACTGGTCCGCTGAAATTTCAATTATCTTCAAAGCGTACCGACAGTGTCGGGTCCCTGCCGCTGGATCGTGTGTAGACCGACCCCTTTAATCTCCTTTGGTATATGTTGAGCTGCTATTCTACTAAAAAACCATAAATGTAAATAATACCGGCATATTCCTGATTAGTAAAATGACAAGGCATTTTTGGAGAACTAGCAGTAGACAACAGCATTTAGTAATGAACAACAGACTACAAAGGAATATCATATTGTGTCATAATATCAAGGCCCACCATTTTATTTGAAAACCGCTAGGTGGCATAATATTATACTCTTATTGTACAGTGGCATGGAAATTTTCAGAGACTGAAAAATAAGATGTAACAATTTACAAAATAGTCAAGAACAGGAAAATATTTAGTTGGAAGAAACAGTTTCTATAAAAGGGAATATTGTCAAAGGAACTACAGAAATAGAAATTATAATCTGATCTTGAAATTGTCTATTTTTTATTATGATTTCATATTGTAACGTGTTTCCACCCCTAGGAAACCACCCTTGCAAATTCCGTGGGTTCCAAAAATTATAACAAGAGATTGTTCACTAACACACTTTATTAAATAATTTACTGTATACTTCACAATACTAATTACTAACTTAAATGAACTTTACTGACTAAAAATAACAATGTTTATCGCTTTGTTTTCACTTTGTATTCTTAACCTCACTTTTCGAAACTTCATAACTTTCTATACTTTCTGAACTACTCGCCGAGAATGCGGTCGGTCTTTTATACCTAAAAATGATAGATCTCGATTTTTCTGTGATGACGCCACCATTCTCTAGATAATTCCAGATGTCACTTTAGAACTAACTTCTGGTAGGTTCTTTCTCGAGTAGGTGCAAATACATCTGAATTAATTGAATTCATTCTAGGGGTGGCAACACATCACAATATTAATCTTGCATGAAGTCGTTGTGACTTTTGAATAACATGCTTTAATTCGAATGAGGAGATCGTTTATTTAAAATTAGCCAAAAGTGTGGCAAAAAAACTCAATACACAATATCTATCATTGTTGTATCCAGTTCCATAATTTAGTATCAGAATTTGAAAAACTTATACAGTAGTACAGTGAGTATTTTTATAGTAGCCCTAGAAATAAAAACTGCCACAAATTTTCTATCTTTGACTATGTACAGGGTGGACCAAATTAAATGGGATTTGAGGTTATCTCTAAAACCATGGCATATGGGCAAAAACCAATATAAGTGTTCTGAGCTCGATTTTCAAAAAACAAATAATGTCGCAAACTGTGATCGTCTATTTTTTTCGACTACCGAGCTACAGAGTGTTTTTGGGAAATTGGCATTTTTGGATGACCCACTACCTACAGTGTGTTCCAGGATAGATGTAACAAGAGGTGTAATACCAAAAATGACTTGATTTGGTGTTCTACAGGGTGTTTTATAAGCAGAGTTGTAAAAATCACCGCTAATAAAGTACCTTTATTTTTCAAAAAATTCCACTAAGAAAAGTTATTTAGAATGCAATTTTATACCTCTATATCAAATTTCAGGAATATAAAATTATTTTTTTGAAACTTCCCATTTTTTCAATAACTTAGTATTTTATTTTGAACTATTCAATTAAAACTGCATATAAATTATTTTTTGTGAAATAATATTTAAAGTTATGTAGAAGCTAAAAGTAGGCTATGAGAAAAGCAGTGGATACACATTTATTATTTATTATTGACATATCTGTCAAACGTAGTCAATATTATCCTTAATTTCTGTTTCAAATTAACGAACCAAGCATAAAAAAAATAAGTGAAAATGGTACTCACAGTGCTTGAATAAATTTATATTGTGCAATGCTACGGAATTGGCGGTGAAAAATCGCTAAGAGAAGTGGTAAGCCTATTTAATTTGGGATTTCCAAACACTGCTTTGTCACGTACTCAGGCTATGAGAATAATTAAAAAGTTTCTGGCTACTGGTAGTGTTCTTAACATGAAAAGAAAAATAAAAGCATATGATGAAGACAATGTTGGGGCTATTATAGCTCATGCCTCTGTTATAGAAAATCCTAGGATGCCACTAAGAGAGGATCAGCTCTTATTAATATTAGCAAGTCTGAACTCCAAAGAATTTACAAGGCAAAGAAAATTAGGGCATATAAAGGAAATTATAAACATACGCTTGAAGAGGGAGATGACGGCCGTAGGTTGGATTTTTGTTTGACCATTGGAGAAAAAATCATGGAAGAGATTTTTTCATCATTTCATAGTTTTCTCAGATGAATCCACATTCACAACCAATGGTGTTGTTTCATCTCAGAATTGTCGGTTTTGGGCTTCTGAAAATCCAATTTTTAGAATTCATTGTAGATGACAATATTATAAAAAAGTGAATGTGTGGTGTGCCGTTTCTTATCACGTTGGAGTTATTGAACCTTATTTCATTGAGGGAAGGTTAAACCAGCACACTTATTTACAGCTTCTTGAAAGATTTTCTGAAGAACATTTAAATATTTTAAGAGATATGCCTTTAGTTCATTTTCAATATGATGGCTGCCCTGGCCACTCCACAGAAATGGTTAATCGGTGGTTGAATTTAAATTTTGGAGAAAATTGGATTGCCAGGAATGGACCGATCAAGTGACCGGCGAGATCCCTAGACCTATCAATATTGGATTTCTTTTTATGGAGTCGCCTCAAGCAGTTGGTTTACACTGAACCACTTCCTAACAACGTAGCAGTATTGAAGCAGAGAATTACAAATGCTGTAAACTCCATACCGTTAGATCATATTCGAAACAGTTTTAAGGACTTCAGGCGAAGGATCGAAATGTGTGTGGATGTGGGTGGTAGCTCGAATAATACAAAAATTGTAAACATTGTTTTGTATTGGTCAATAATTAATTTGTTTGTGAATCTGTTATGTTTTTGACGTTTATTACTTGTTATAAATTTGAAACCTCATTAATCTTCTGTTAGTAATTGTTTCTAGTTTTACAATTAGTTCGATTAACATTATACCTTCTTACATCTCGTATATTCAATTTTTTATTTACCAATAGCCTACTTTTTCCAGATGATTTACATTTGCTCCTACACAACTTTAAATAAGAATTCAAGTCTTAAGTTTCAAAAAAATTATTTTATATTCCTGAAATTTGGTATAGAGGTATAAAATTGCATATAAAATTGCATTCTAAATAACTTTTCTTAGTGGAATTTTTTCATATTTTGAAAAATAAAGGTACTTTATTAGTGGTGATTTTTACAACTATGCTTATAAAACACCCTGTAGAACACCAAATCAAGTCATTTTTGGTATACTTTAGTTTTACAACAAGCAGGACTCAATCCCCCCAAATACCATTCTAAAATTCCAAAATTTTTGGTCCATTACACCTCTTGTTTCATCAATCCTGGGACACACTGTATATCTCAATTACCAAGTGTAGACATAACTTGTGTTTTTCTTAATGGAATACCCTGTAAATTATTTCATTATTCGATCACAACTTAAATTAGCTATCCAACGATATATCATATTTCATATTTATCTCTATAAGAAGTGGATAATTTGCGAAAAATTTAATATATTTGTGAGGTGGCCATGGAAAACTATTAAGAACAACAACACTAATTTTGCCGAAAATAAGAAAACTAAACTACAATAAATGTTCGAATTGTCTTCCATTGACATCTACGCATATTTATCGCATTTCTAATATTTATTGAGAAGGCCATGGTCAAAAAAAGAAAATCGTGAGCATTGTTAAAAATGGTTCAATTTAGTAATGGTGAAAAATATGATACGACTAAGTGTTTTATAGAATGCGGAGAAGATTCAAATTTAGCTTCCGAGCTTTATTTTAATAGGTAAGTCATAGACAACAAAACTTTGTCAAAAGTGCCGCCTAAACAATATTTTTTAGATATCCAGAAAAGGGACAACCAGGCATAAAAATATTCAAAAGGCTACTTTTCTAGAGATAAATATGACATATGATATATCGTTGGATAGCTAATTTAAGTTGTGATCGAATAATGAAATAATTTACATTTAAAAAAACACAAATTATGTCTCGAAAACAGAGGCATGCATAATTTTCTTCTTGTCAGCAACATTCCACAAAACAGTGCCTTAAGAATGTGTTACTCGATTTTCGATTCGACACTTGGTAACTGAAATATAGAGGTCATCCAAAAATGCCAATTTTCCAAAACGCTCTGTAGCTCGGTAGTTGAAAAAGATAGACGATCGCAGTTTGCGGCATTGCTTGTTTCTCGAAAATCGAGCTTTGTCTCTCTGCCATAGTTTTAGAGAAAACCTCAAATTCCATCTAATTTGATCCATCCTGTATATAAATTGCCAATTGATAGTGTATTAAATTCCTAGCTTATTCTGGCAAGCAGTTTACAAGATACAACGTTAAGAAATGTTGGCCAAAATTCATACATCACCACTTAGTTTAATAGAACAAAAGAGGCTTAGACATTTTTAAATAACCATTTCTAATTCACCTAAGTGAACTTTATCTACCATAACAGTATGCTTCTTTCATTTTAAATAACATTATATAAGTAAATTAATAAAATATATTATTTTCGTGTTATCTAATAGCTGGGTGTACCTCTGCATATTCGAGGTAAACACACAATAGAAATATTTCTGCAACAAACAAAGCAATTGATGATTAGTGACAATAGAAACTGCTAATTCAATTTTTATTTATGGTGGATTAATATTCGTTTTTTACCATTAAAATATGCTTCTTTTGTTTAAAAGTATCAAACGGAAACTGCGAAAGTGATGGTTTCCGGATATGTGGCGGAACGTATCGAGGATAATTATTACCGAAGTAACAGTTATGTAAAAAATGTCACAATATACTTACTTTGATTAAGTGTTAATTTTGATATATGTTGTGCACCTGTTAGGTAAAAATGAAAAGATAATTTATATGTTTCGAAATTGAACACAGAGTGACACATACAGGAGCGGATTTAGATTTTTTTTGGATGTGTGAGATAAAAATTCCTTCTCTGTAGGGTAGTCAGAGACGTATTAGTTCAGTCACCTCTAATTTGAGTGCTAATGAATGGATTTTGATGAAACCTTGTGCAATGTGTTTGTAATGACGTTACTGAGCAAAATAGCTTCATTAAATTTTTTTTTTCACAGTTTCGCCGTCTTCGAAAAAATTGCATTAAATAAATTACATTTTAAGTGTCAATTGGTACAAGATTTTGTTGTATCGATAGTTTAAAGTCTGTAAAAGGAGAGAGACTTAAATACAGGAGTTAGGAGGTTAAACTGAGTCAAACTGCGCTATTATCCAAGGCATCCTCCGCAAAATGGTAGCCAAAACCGAAGAAAAATTAACATGTGCCCAGGAATGCATAAACAAGGGCTTTTGAAGGGCAAAGATCTATATACTTTTAGACAGCCAGACAGCGTTAAAAGCTCCCAGGTTCTACATCTTGAGTCAAAAATTACCTGGGAAGTAACTCTCACACAGCCAGGCAGCGCTAAAAGCTCTCAGGTCCTACACCTTTGAGTCTAAAATTGCCTGGGAGTGTATACAATCCCTGAAGCAACTGGCAAAAAACAACAGGGTCACCTTGATGTGGGTACTAGGCCAAAGTACCTAGAAAAGGTGGAACTAACGCCTAAAGACATAGGAAAATTAACCCCTAGGAAAATCACAAGCTTTATAAAAAGCTTGGGAGTCCTGGGCAACAACTAATTGTAGGGTAAGTCACAAAAGATCTTTTCAGGTCGATGTGAGATAGGGCTGAAAGAGTCGAGCGACCCCTTGAACAATCTACAATCTACAACTGGCAAAAAACCACAAGGTTACCTTGATGTGGGAGTCAGAGCATGAAAGAATAGAACGAAATGAAGTAGCCTCTATTTTCTGGATCTGAAACGTTTTGTGGCTTATCCAAGAGACGTATAACGAAGGAGATCCAAAAATGGGAAAAGGAACAGAAAGAGTCCTACTGGAGGAATTCTCTAGGCCAAATAAGCGAAAAGTTAATCACTTATTCGACAAAGAGTGCTACAAGGCTTCTCGAACTCGAAAAGTTCCACTTAAGGACTTTTAACAGGCCTTGCGATACCCTCTTAAGAATAAGGGCAAGGTAAACAATGATACGTGCAGATACTGTGATACGGCAATAGAAACTGCGAAACATATTCTTTGCGAGTTTAAGATGCACTAGGCTAAGGTACTTAGGAAAGGTGGCATTAACTCCTGAAGACATAGGGAAATTAGCTCCCAGGAAAATCATAAACTTTGTAAAAAGCTTGGGGGTCCTAGGCAACAACTAATTGTAGGGTAATTCGTAAAAAATCTTTTAGGTCGACGTGAAGAAGGGCTGAAAGAGTCGAGCTACCCCTTAAACAATCTACAACAATCTACAATCAACTTCGCAAAATAAAAAACCGCTGCCCAAGGAATCACTACTTCCACATCCAGATTCTCTATCCAAGTCACTCACAACGAAAAAACTTTGTATGTGAAATTAATTGTTTATGGAACTTTAATAATATAATATTTGAAATCCTCTACCCCAAAAACCCATAAAACGATACCCCACATCGGTAGTGGGGTGGGGGTGGTGATAGGGGGGTGGTAGTGGGGGGTGGATGAAGTAAAAAAAATATTTTGAGGTTTCTGGTTCCTGTATATACACTAAATCACATTTTTTTCATCCCCTTTAATAAGGAGGTGGGGGTGGTAATGGGGGTGGCTAATGCCAAAAATTTTTTTGAGACCTTAGCTTCATGGACTCTTACCTGCTTGATCTACCCATTTACCCCAAATTTACCCCAATTTACCCCCCAATCCTTCGACGGAACAAGGTGAAAATATAATCTAGTTCTAGATTTCGTTAAAGGACATATGTGTACCAAATTTCAAGTCAATATCTTAAACGGTTCCAGAGTAAACGTGCGCATAAAAAGAAGTTACAGACAGACAGACAGACAGACCGACAGACAGACCGACAGACAGACCGACAGACAGACCGACAGACAGACCGACAGACAGACAGAAATTTTTTTTGGCTCAAACTTAAAATCTCGACGTTTCATGACATTTTAAGCCTATTTGGACAATAAAAATTTTTAAAAGTTTTTTTGTCGTTACTATACTTCCACTGGACGTGGAAGTAAAATATACTATAATAAAGACTGTCATTTAAAAGAAAATAAACAGAACGTAAAGTAAATTCAGTCACTTTACCGATTTGCAGTTTTACATAATTATAGGCCAACGCGCCTCACCATTCGTGGTCTGGTGGTCTCATAGGTCCATATTTTTATGAAGGGACCATTACTGACCATAACTACCTTGACATATTAAGAGACACTGTTATTCCTGAGACTCAGAACTACGCGCACTTTACGAAGAAAGTGACTTAATTTGGCAACAAAATGGAGTCTCATCATACATTTGATGAATGGTTTTGTTGTATAGGAACGTGGGATTGACCTACGCGGTCACCTGACCTGACCCCATGCGACTTTTGCACTCTGTAGCATAATGCAACAAAAACGACTAGTATCAATCATTTGAAGATACTGATCGAAGACTTCTATTGCAGACATATGTCAAATTTGAAACGACCACCAGTGACCCTCATTTTGAAAATTATCCATTTCTTAAGTTATAATAATTGTGTTTCCACATTGTTCGACTAATTATTTAATACTGCAAATCGGAAAACAGACTATTGCATCACCCTGCATAATAAAATGGCGCGATTTGGCTAATCTCCTAATTCCTGTATTCATGTCTATTAGTACACGGAAATTAGGCAAATTTATGTGGAATAGAAGAAAAAAATTATAATAAGCTGAAATGTCTATAATAGTTAGCTTATATGTGTAAGAATACATATCAAAAAGTTCCCACCCCCAAGGGGTAAGCTTCATCCCCTTTAGGGACACCGCACTGTTTTTTTTACAATATCTTTTAAACTCTTTATCTTAGGGAAAAAACATACCTAAGTATAGGAAAAGGTTTGTCACAAAATTCTCTACAAAAAACATTCTGTGTTATGTATCGATATTTCTATTACTTTTTATGTTATTAAATCGTAAACTGTAGGGTTAAACAAAAATGAAAGTCTGATTATATTGCATACGCTACTTAATCGAACATAACGTAGCCTGATAATATTTCAAATGATCCAACACAATCCTAACCGCCTTACTCATAAACACGCTAGAGAGAGAGAGAGAGGTTGTTTTGACCTGCCTATGACCTATGAGTGGGTGCGGCTAAAAAAAAACTACATTTTGATATGCTTTTTATCACTGCTGGGATGATTCAGTACCTTTTCAGCAGAGGGTCGTAGGATAACTCAGTACATTTTGACATGTTTTATTTTTCTTTTTGCATTGACTAAAGTAAAGGTTAACTACATTTTGAAATACAGAAAAGGCATCGGTTATATTGTGGTCGTGCATCTTTGTAAATAACTCGTTTATTTTTAATTTTTCGAAGAAACTCAGATTTTTTGTCCAAAAAGGTCCGTGCCTTATACTGATTATAGAGACTGATCGACGGAATACTTAATTTTCGATTTTTATTAGGAAACTGTTAGGTATTTGTAGAATTTATCAAAAAAATCAAGTTTTCCGGGATTTGTAGATTCGCTTTTGTTTTGTCAAATTTCTCACAAACGTCGCCTGATAGACTTAATCGAGCTCTACAATCGCCATTTCTGAAAATCAAAATCGGACTTTCGGTCCGGGAGTTATTAATGTCTTTGGAAAATCATACTCGGCCTTGGAAAAAATACTTGCGGTCAACGGATTCGGGCCGCCAGCAATAGGCTTCATTTGTGGCCGTGTACCTTTGATGCCACCAAGTCTCATCGAAATCGATCAATATCCTGGACAGTTATCGTGCTTTCTAGCCCGATTTCGAGAAAACCAGTTTTTTGCAAAAAATTTCAATTTCCATTTGTTTTTCGACATAGTCTCCGGCATACTTATCTGTAGATCGTTGCCAGTGGCACCATCTTTTTTTTGAAATATCTTGATCCGACTGCCCGTTACCGAGTTATTCAATTTTTCCCGAAAAACTTGAAACGTCTATATGGGGTACTTCCGGTTTCCGAACGGAGCCGAGCTTCCAGCGTTAAGGTTTTTTAAAGGCCTCCTATCAACCACCCAAGTTTCATCGACATCCGAAAACGGATTAGGGGGGCTGAGCGTGACAGACCGACAGACCGACAGACCGACAGACCGACTGACCGACGGACGGAATTTTCTAAATTCGCTCTTGAGTCGATAGATACGACCTTCATTTCGATCCGACGTTTTGTTCGGGTTTCGATGGTCCACTGAAAAAATGCAAAACCTATACTACATTTTTTTGTTACCTACCTCCGAGTTTGCCGTCGATTAACGTAAACACCCTTAATAATCTGCAAACGACCTATAAACATGTTTTATAGAAAATTTAATTCTCAATATTTTTCAGTACCTTTAGTTTTGTCGTAGAACATCACATTTCCAAAATATTATTGAAAAACCAGCACGGTGTCATTATAAGGGTGAAAGCTCACCAGTTGGGGATGGGAACTTTTTGATCCTGTATTCCTACCCCCATCAACTGTCGATTCAGAGAATATCAGCTTATTATAATTTTTTTCTTCTATTTTTGCTAATTTCCGTGTACAGTTGATTTCAAAAAAAACTGGTACACTTTCTTTTGGCTATGTAAATCATTCGTTTTTGATTGATATTAATAATCTTACAAATGTCACTTTGACGTTAATCAGTAGCGTCATTATCAAAAATGGTTCGACATCTAACAGATATTCAAAAACTTCGAATTGTTTCTAAAATTGAAGATAGTTGGTTCATAAGAAGACTTGCTGCTGAATACAATGTGAGTAAAACCACGATAATGAGTGTTAAAAAACAATGGGAAACCAACCAAACGGTATCCCGTCAAGTTGGTTCCGGTAGGCCCAGAAAGAGCAATAATCAAGAAGATGAAAATCTTATAGATTACCTAAGAGAACCCTTTTCAGACTGCAGTAAATGCAATTTCAGAGACAAATTTCCCTGCTTCTGTGTCTACTGCTTGCGGAAGAATAAAACTACAAAGCGACTTGAAGAGTTGTTCAGCGGCTAAAAAATACACTTTCAGAAGAAAAGAAGCAAAGTAGGATTATTTTTGCACTCAACTATATAATCAATGATGAAAACTTTTGGGGACAAGTTGTCTTTTCTGACGAAAAGATTTTTAAATCCTGTAACGATGGACATGTTCGCGTATATAGGCCTCCTTCCACCAGATACGACGAAAAATATACTTTAGATCCACAAATATCAGGAAGGTTTTCAGTCAATGTCTGGGCTTGGATGAGCCTAAATGGGTTAGGTGTGTGTTGGAACAGTGGTGGTCATCTCAATTCCATTAAATATATTGAAATATTAGACAATATTATGTTGCCGTCAGTAATAATAAAATAATTTTATTTTCCGACAACTGCTCCGTACATACGGCCCATCGTGCCAGGCAATGGTTTCTTAATAAAAACATAGAGTTGTTACCGTGGCCATCTAAAAGTCCGGATTTAAATCCAATTGAAAATGTTTGGGGACTAATGGTGAAACATATAAGAAAATTAAATAACCATCCAAATAATGCCCAAGAATTGGAAGGGATATTTGAAGACACTTGGGAGAACTTGTCGCAAGAAGTTAACCTTGCAAGAAATCTGATTTTGTCCATGCCTGCAAGACTTCAGGCAGTTTTAGACGCTAATGGAGCAATGACAAAATATTAGTTAATTCTGTATTACGTAGTTGAAGTTCATTTATTTTATTTTTTTTTATTGTATTTTTATGTTCAGTTTGCATTGTTTACATTTTTTTTTAATCTCAAGTGGTATTTTTGTGTTCTTTTTTTAAAAATAGAATTATCATTATTCAGTTAGTATTTTAATTACAACCATTAGTAGAATTATCCGTAACAAATATTATTTTTTTAAACAATAATATGGCAGGCTTGAAAATGTTTTGAAAAAGTTATTTTCTAATTATTTTTTAAAACTCCATTTGAATAAAATAAAAAAGAAAGGTTTAATAAGTTTAAAAACACTAAGAAAACCGGTCTCCTCCAAAAAACCCAGGTCCGGGGTAAATCACCTCTTCTCCACCCCCCTCTCGACATGCCTGGCCAGCCCTATTTACAGACATATGCACACAACTAAACTATTAAGATTTTCGATTACAAGAGTTGTACCAGTTTTTTTTTAAATCAACTGTACTATATCCCTTTCTATAGACTTTAAACTATTGATACAACAAATTTTTAAACCAGTTGAAATGTAAAATTGATTTATATCAATAAAAAAACTTCTTTTTAATCATCCAGAACCCACATGATGGCAACTTTGGATTGTTAGCATCTTGAGGCTCGGGCGCCACGTTCTAATTACAGCTCTGTAAAAAAAAATAACAACCTGATATGATGCATTGTACGACAGATTGATAGAAACCAATATACGCCATGCTTATTCAATCGCATAGGCAACTTGACTTTTCTTTTTGAAAGCTCATTATTTAAGCAAACCGTCATTCTTGTTCCCTAGTGAAAAAATACTTGAATTATTACAGCAGCATTTGCTTTATTTAAATAAATAAATATTCACTTTTGTCCGCATACAATAAGCTTCGTCATATTTCCACCGAAAACGAATACATTAACTTCAGTTTCAAGGATTATTCACAATGAATCATAGGTTACTTCCACAGAAATAAACCGAAAGCTTCATTAAGTGTCTAGATATCGCCGCCGTAAAATAAACCTAGCGTTTCTTACACCCTTATCCAAGGTCACATCTTAGGTCCTTGAGTTTTTCTTTAATCCTCGTCACGCGAGCAGTGAGTTAGCTTTTGCAGACCACGTAAGAGAAAGGTCCTTTGCCCAATTCCGTGATCTATGTGGGTTCAATTGCTTTTTTACGCTTTGAATATTCAAATGAAAATAATTAAATGCTGTCTGCTCAAATGGATTTATGTTCTTTTTTCTGTAAAACGCTGTAAACAGTTTGTCGACCTTTCTTGGAGCTACTAAAGATTATGACGTCGTTTAGGGTATTAAATTAACGTTTACTTCGACCTACGAAAATTATATGGTGTAATAGACTAAGAGCTAGTGAACATTTCGCATCATTACTCGAAGTAGGGTAAAAATTTGCCAAAAAGTTGCCATGAGTTGCCATCCCGAACGTTTCGACTTGGAGATGGGCAGAAGGGGGTGTAAGAACACCCCAAAAGAGATATCGATTTTCTGAAATGTCACAAAATGTCACTTTTGATTCGTTCGCGGCGAGCCGAATTTTCGAATTTCGTTGTGCAATTTACGATCAGGTTTATCTGGAAGACTTTCTCTTTACGCCGCGACATCGTACGTCCGTCCCAATGGTGTTTTTCGAAAAATATGAACGTGTCAAGATTGCATGTTTTTGCAATTTTTTTGGCTCCAAAAAGCAAGCTGTTTTTTGCTATTTTTCGCAGATATCTCCGAAACGGTGGGAGTTAGCTCGAAATAAAAAGTAAGGTCAAACGAGTATTTTCCACTATGAATCTTTTTGCTACCATCAGAATTTTGATTTTTTTATCTTTTCGGAGATAACTACTGAAATATCGGCCATGTACGGCAAAAAATCGCAAGTTTTGAGCTTCTACAGTTGACAACTTTTTAATCTTAGCTCCTAGGTCAAAAGACTACTCTAGCTAATTTAAATAGAATTAAATTTGCAAAAATTGCTTTTTTTTATTTTTTGAATTCCGACAAAAATGGAGAAATTAGAGGGGACGAGATTTGGAACTTTTTTCTTTTCATTAAAATTTCTCCATTTTGTCACCGTAATTAATCGGTAATTAACTGAAATCGATCTCATATACGATGTTCAATTGATACCATGTACTACTTTGACGTTCCGTTAATCTTGGCCCTTCGAAGCAAAAGTTTCTGAAAACAATTGTTTTTTTAAGATTTACATACACTCTATAGGAAAACGTGTAATTTCCTACTTTTTATCGAATATCTCGATAATTATCGTATGTTTCGAAAAATTTATGGAGAACATATGCAAAGAGAATTAATTAAGCTTTCCGACACTTTTTATTTTTTCTTTAACACTTTTATTTACTCCATTAGAAAGCGTTAATCCCTTTGATAATACTTTAGATAAGGATTTACTTTTTAATATTGCTAGTGGTCGAGCTACAGACGAAAATATTTACTGAAAATATTGCTTTATCTCTGACATTTATATCCACAACGTTTCTATACCATCTGAAATTTTTATACATGCTTTTTACTATTGAAAATTGAATAAATAGAAGGAATTGAAATGGTGGGAACTGTAAAATTTGTATGCACTTGGGAAAGAAATTCAGAACGTTACAGATTGTTTAACTTTGTTATGCCCTATATCGTGTAACATCTATCAAAGATTTAGCCCCCTTTCACCGGAGGTAGAATGTGATTTTTAATCGAAATAGTGCAATAGACAAAAAATCAGCTTTGTAGATTAGCAAAACTTATCCGCGAACTGTAATAGCCCGGAGCGCATATTAGGTCATAAGTTTTTTGTTTTTTATGTTAGAGAAAAGATAAAAAAAGTGTCGGAAAGCTCAATTAATTCTCTTTACATAAGCTCTCTGCAAATTTTTCGAAAAAAATAATAATTATCGAGATATTCGAGGAAAAGTAGAAAATTACACGTTTTCCTATAGAGTGTATGTAAATCTTAAAAAAATAATTTTTCTCAGAAAGGGTCAAGATTAACGGAGCGTCAAAGTAGTACATGATATTAATTGAACACCGTGTATGAGATCGATTTCAGTTAATTATCGATTAATTACGGTGACAAAATGGAGGAATTTTAATGGAAAAGAAAAAGTCCCAAATCCCGGCCCCCCTAATTCCTTCATTTTTGTCGGAATTCAAAAAATAAGAGAAAACAGTTTTTGCAAATTTAACACTATTTAAATTAGCTAGAGTAGTCTTTTGGCGTAGGAGCCAAGATTAAAAAGTTGCCAACTGTGGAAGCTCAAAACTTGCGATTTTTTGCCGTACATGGCCGATATTTCAGTAATCTCTGAAAAGATAAAAAAATTAAAATTCTGATGGTAGCGAAAAAATTCTTAGTGGAAAATACTCGTTTGTCCGTATTTTTTATTTCGAGTTAACTCCCACCGTTTCGGAGATATCTGCGAAAAATAGCAAAAAACAGCTTGCATTTTGGAGCCGAAAAAATTGCAAAAACATGCAATCGTGACACGTTCATATTTTTTGAAAAACACCACTGAGACGGACGTACGATGTCGCGGCGTAAAGAGAAAGTCTTCCAGATAAACCTGGGCAGACGGCAACTCATTACCCCCATGGCAACCTTTTGGCAAATTTTTAGCCTACTTCGAGTAATGAAAGAAAAATGTTCACTAGCTCTTATACTATAATATTTAAGTAGGTTGCCATTTTGACGGCATATGTTGGAAAATTACGCTGGAAGGCACTCATACTAATCATAGGTCATCATACAACAGCAGGAAAATCACTCCAATAACACAGCCACACAGAAAAATATTTTTTTTGGCATGGGTACTACACTAGTATACTCCCATGTATTTTCGCGCGCTGAATCCGAACCCGAAGTCAGAATTGGCCGATTGGTTCATATATTCAAGATAACCTCAGAAAATAGCTAAAAATTACTAAAAACAGTAGGTACTATTGCGTATTTCAAGGTGTCTTTCAAAAAAAATCAAAGGATAATATTTGATAATATGTTTTTTTTATCAACTGAATTCACATTGGACTACAGATCTGATTATGTATATTTTAACTTATGCATAACCTCAAAAAATACACGAAATCACTCAAATATGAAATTTTCATATACCGTACCTTATGTTTGCGAAGAAGGGAATCAAAACAGTTTTGTATTTCATTTGTTGAGAAAATGCATGACCATTCCCGTGTTTCGTAGGTAGGGAATTGATCCTTAATCTCAAAGAAATGCTCGAAATTCCTCAAAAATGAAATTTTTATATATCGAATTCAGAATTTTTTATTTATTTATTTATTTATTTATTTATTTATTTACGCTACAATATCCTACAGAACAGGTTCCATTTACAGGATAAGGGCGATTACAATAGTTATACAGTTAAACACATTTTTACAATACAAAATATACACAAATTGTACGCACTACCCAACAAACAAAATTTAAATGTTATACTATTATTTTGTATCATTGCAATTTTATAACTGTAATAAAACAGCAATAAAACAAAACTGCTGTAGAAATATCAATTATAAAACAAATTTGTTCATTGGGTAATTATGCCACATTTTACGTATAAAAAAAAGAAAAACCGGCTACTCAAAAGTACAAGTGAGTGAGTAATCCACTTACAAAGAGGTTTGAAGTCGTAAACCAGACGATTGTAACAACAAACAACAGGAAATGTTATAAAAATATTTTGAATATTTTGGGATCATTTGGTATGGGACAGTTTATATAACACATTATATACAAAAATGGGAACTGGCTACTTGGCTACTTCCGGAGTACCCCAAGGCTCAGTGCTGGGGCCTCTATTATTTATTTTATTTATTAACGATTTAGTGACTTGTGTTGATGTCAACTGCCTGCTATATGCTGATGACATGAAATTGTATTATACTGTTGATACTGACGAGGATTGTGCGTTACTCCAAAGTAATTTAAATTATGTTAATGACTGGTGTCTTCTAAATAATCTGCCTTTAAACATCGCCAAATGTAACGTTCTGTCTTTCTGCAGAAAGAATAATCCACTGTTATTCGATTATGAGTTGAACGATACCGTATTAAATAGATCAGATGAGTTTTATGACTTGGGGGTTCTATTCGACTCGAAACTAAATTTTAACAAACATATAGAAAATATTGTTCTCTCTGCTTATAAAAGTTTGGGTTTTGTGATTAGAAATTCAAGTGGTTTTGATGACATTGAATTATTAAATCTTCTTTATTCTGCATTTGTTAAATCCAGACTTGAATATGCTTCACTTATTTGGAATCCATGATATAATAAATATTGTAATTGCATAGAGAATATGCAACGGCGCTACCTAAAATTCGTTTCATACAAAATTGATCATGTATATCCCGCTGTTGGCTTCGAACATGGACAGTTGCTAAATAGATTTGGTTTTCTTAGTTTACACGACCGCAGGAAACTTTGTTCTCTTTTGTTTTTGCACAAGTTAATTTTTAATCTCATCGATTGCCCTAACATCTTGAATATGTTAAATTTTCATGCCCCCTCATTTGAGACGCGTAATCATAAAACATTTTATCTTTCCACTCCACGAACAAATGCTCTGATGTTCTCTCCCTTATTTTTTATGTGTAACACTTACATGTCAATTGAAGGACAGCTTGATATATTTTACTCGAGTATTTCAAGTATTAAGTGTATCTTTTCCTAGTAATCTGTAATTTTATTTTAATATTCTTTTAATCTGTTAGTGTATTATGCATGTATATAATTTGTTCCTTTTGCTTTTTGTCTGTTTGTATATTATTTACCATTAGGTATAAATTATTGTATTGTTTTTTTTCCCACCCCGTAATTGGTTTTTACTGTGGGGTGGTGTAACTATATAAATAAATAAATAAATAAATAAAAAAATATTATAAATAATAAACCAATATATAATGCACCGCATATGACATATATACATAATTTTTACAGTTTCTTGATACGACCAATGCTGGTTTGAAAAATATCTAATTGATTATCTACTTGATTATAATTATTAAACATTAAAAAAAAAGGGAGCTTGAGTGAGTATATTAGTTCTTGGAATTGGTAGGGAAAAAGTTTGAGTTTGTCGTGATGAGATGCGAGGTACGTGATAATAAATGCTGTTTGTGAGGTCTTCAGATTTGATTACGTTGTGAATAATTTTATATAGAAATATGATAGAGTGAATATTTCTTCTTTTTGCGAGACTATCAACGTTAAATATTGCCAAGAGATCAGCTTGGGGATAGATGTGGGTATATACTATATGTTTGAAAATGCAAGTTTTTTAAGAAACGACGTTGAACGTTTTCTAGGGCAGAAATATGCGTATTATAAATGGGGTTCCATATAATAGATGCGTATTCCAGCTTTGGCCGTACTAAGGAGTAGTATAATAATTCACATGTGTGAATGTTTTTGAAATCTTTCATGTTCCGCAAAACAAATCCAAACACTTTAAAAGATGATGCAACCGTCGAATTTACGTGAGGAATGAATGTTAGCTTTGAATCGAAAATTACCCCAAGATCTTTGATAACACCGGGTCTATCTTATAATCATGTTATCAATCTTATAATCATGTTTGAATATGATGTTCTTACGAAAATTTTTTTTTTAATTTGACCACTCCGAAAAATTCTCTGTACTCGCGATGAGTTGTTCGAGCAGCTGATTCTAAAATCACGTCTACAGTTGGTCTGTTCTCCCGGATAACCCAAGAGAATAGTTAAACATTCTAATGAATCTGACTGATGGAATCTCTCAAGTAGCACAATTAATTCCTCAAGATATCCCGAGGATAAAAATTTAGGAATTAGTAAATATTTTTTAGAGGTCTGTAAGAGTTCCCTAAGATGGGCAAATGTCAGCATATCAGTATTAAATAGTACCTCCCATGGTAACCGAAAAAAGCTATTAGTATAGAATTCTGTGAGCAGCCTTTTGCATACCTATAGAATTCCTATAGTAATCTTTAGGATATCTTATCGCTTGGCAATATAAATGTTCCCGAGGACATCGTTATAGGATTTCTATTAGATGTACCGCATCAATCCTGCAAACAGATTTAATTTCTGTAGTAATCTTTCGGGTATTTTATCGCTTACCAATATAAACGGTACTGACGAACATCCTTATAGGATTTCTATTAGATGTACCATCCATCACACACCTTTCATTATTATTTATTGCCAGCGGCAGCTGGCGAAATTTTGGTTAGTCAAAAATCTCAGTATTGAGACATCAGGCCCAAACCAAACGAAAGATTAAAGATCGTTACAAGATCCATCCAAATAAATCTATGATCCCTGCGAGAATTTGAACGTTGCAGTTATGCTATTAATGTTCTATAAATTCATGAGTATAAGATAATGCATGACTGATTATCGTCAGTAGTTTGTACGTGGCGTCATCTAGAAACAATTTCTGTAACAAACTAAGTGGTAAGCAAGCAAATTTTATGCATTAAAAGAATTTCTTCTTGCGATTTCTATAGGTGTTCTATTAGCGATAATAACAATATTTCCATTTTAATACTTTATTTGATCTCTGTAATACATAGAAAATTGAGCTGTATGGTAATTCCCTTTTAGAACTTCTAGAAGATGTCTACAAGTATTCTGTTAAGAAAAATAATACTATTTCCCTTTTAATACTCTATTTGATTTCTATAATACTTAGAAAATTGAGCTGTATGGTTTCCCTTTAAGAACTTCTAGTAGATGTCTGTGGGTTAACAAAAGTTGAAATTCCTATATAATGCCCAGTTTATATTTCCCCAGTGCATAAAAGTTGAGCACATATAAAGATTTCTCATTTTGATTTCGGAAGGACTTCTAGAGTACATAAATACAAGATATCCTCGCGGGCAGTAAATAGAACATCTTAAAGAATTCTGTGCTACTTGTGCTCGAACATTTATTTAAAATTTGGCTATAGAGGACAATCTTTACTCTTTCTTTTTATGGTATCGCTGTCTTTTACATTCAAAAGATGGGCGGAGAGGCAGTCTTTTGCGTTTTACTCTTAAAGTACCTCTTAAAGGTACTTCCCTTTTCAACGCCCAGCAGAAATCAGCCATCATTTTTATATCTCACCTTCCTTGATATCTACTCTCCATTTCCTCGATATCCTCTGATGGAATCGTTCTCCCTGTTCTTCGCTATAATCCCCAAGATTTTCTGGAAAGTAGTCTGCATGTGAATCTAAGAAATGCAGCTTTAAATTCAACTGTTCAAAATTTTTAATCATTTCCGCTACTATTTTTTTGTAATTTGGACTCTTATTTTCTAGAAAATTCTCCGGTGCATTTTTAAAACTGAGCCACGCTGCTTTTTCAATTTTGGTCATTTTTGTGGCAAAAATTTCGTCTCTTAACATCTTTCTAATTTCTAGTCCATTAAAAATTCCTTCCTTCAATTTCGCATCTAAAATGTTTGGAAACATTTGTGAAATATGCTTGAAGCAATCACCATCTTTATTCAAAGCTTTAACGTATTGCTTTGCAAGGCCAAACTCTATATTAAGAGGTGGGAGAAGAACTTTCATATAAATTTGGGCCTTGTATTTACGTTAAGGCTTTGCGTGAAGATGGTGATCGATCTTCTGCACATCTTGTGCGCTCGGCTGACCAGGCTCCTAAAATTACAGGCATGACTGTGGTTTTTGCATTCCACATTCTGCTAACTTCTATTTGGAGGTCTTTGCACTTGCTCAACTTCTCCGTTTTCTTGAGCATCACATTGGTGTCATTCGGGATGGATACATCAATCAGCAACCAGGATTTACCTTTTTTATTATGTACGATGATGTCTGGTCGATTCGCGCGAATTTCTCAGTTAGTTATAATCCGGCCAGTCCCACATAATTGTGACGTCGTTGGTATTGACAACTTTCTCACGGGTATAATATAAATGATATTTTGGAGGTACTGATATATCGAAGTACTTACATATGACCTAGTGGACATATTTGGTTACTCTGTTGTGTCTGTGTAGTATATGCGTCCACGTGACTGACATCTGCTAGGCCGCACATCCCACACTGCACTGGCTGTCAACAGGCTGTTTCAAGATCATCTTCTGGTGATATCTGGTGTTTAGTCCTAATAAACAAATTTGTTTTATAATTGTCATTTCTACAACAATTCTGTTTTATTGCTATTTTATTACATTTATAAAACTGCAATATAATAAAATAGTTGTATAACATTTAAATTTTGCTTGTTGGGAGTTCATCCACTGCATAGACGCCTTTTTGTCTACTGCTGATTGGTCGAGATCGCCCAAGAATTTTCCATGCATCGACTTTGCGCAGAGTACTTCTATTTTCCTTTTTTTGATGCTAGATTTAATTTTCTCCTTGGCATTCCCGTCGGTGGTTTTGGCTCCCTACCCCCGATTTTTATTATTATTATTACTATTTTTTATATTATTATATGGACTATTAATATTTAGTGCTGAAATGCCATTAAACTGTTCAGTTGCATTTATTATAAGAAACTCCCAAACAATTATAAAACCACTAGTCATCGTACAAACCAGGAAGTATAAAAAGCAACAGATTTAGTAGGTATAAATAGGCCTAGACTATTTATTTGGTACGATCGATAACACAAAAAAGGTAAAATTCGATTATTAATGGTTTCAGTCAAGAAAGCGGAGGTATTGATAAAACATATAAAGCGCATCACTCTATTAAAATATAATTGAATTTACAACAATGTCTAACAAAAACATTCTTGTCGATCTCCTAAAAAGTTTGTTTATTTATTTTCGAACGATGTATTTCCGATGTTCTTATATTTGGAATTAAAAAATATATAATAGAATATAATAGAATAGAATAAGTTTTTATTTGTGCAAAAAATGTATAAAAATTGTACAAAAATAAACAGTTAAGTCACAGAAACTTAGTAAAAGGTTTGTTCGTGACTGCTGTAATATTTACAATTTGTTGATAGGGCAGTAATAACATTACATATAAAAAGTTTCTAAAAAACAATAAAACAGTACTTATTAGCCTCCCCTTTACGGGGAGGCTATTCTATTGTTGAAGGAGCTTATATTTACGTTTTAAAAAGGAGCCAGAACTTGTAACGATGAGTGTAGAGTTTTGAGATGAAATATGCGAAAGAAATCCAATTTAAAGGTAAAGAGCCCACCTTTCGATTGAAATTAGTCCGAAAAGGGCCAGGTTAATAGTTTTCATTTTATTTTAGTGTATCTAAAAAAATGTGTTAGCAGCGTAAACGGTGTGAACGTCTATTTCGCGGCTAACTTCTATGTTAGATGTACTAGGGATTTTTTTTTAAATTAAAGGTAAAGAGTCCACCATTCGATTAAAATGGGTCTGAAAAGGGCCAGGTTAATAGATCTTATTTTATTTTAGTTTAACATAAAAAATGCGCTAGCAGCGGAAACGCCTTCAACGACTATTTCCCGATTAACTTCTATGTTAGATGTGCTGGGGACTTAATTTTTTTAAATTAAAGCTAAACCTTCCTATTAATATCGGTCCGAATAGGGCCAGGTTACTATTTTTTTTAATACCAGTTTTACCTGAAAAATACGCATTGATCGTCAAAATTATTTTGAGAATTTGAGGCTAATAGCCTCCTTATTAGCTCCTGGGTCATAATTTGTAGGTAAAAATGTTAGTATTATCATTACCTATGAATATATGTATTCAAAAATACAAACAAAAAAATTTTTGTTTTCGTTGCTAGTTCGCTGCTAAAATCAGTCTCGTTGAATAAGCCACCAGCCCCTGAAAATCTACATAAAATTATTTTTTGTACTTGTAAGACAGGATGCCGACCTGCTTGTAGATACAGAAAGCATGGATTACCTTGCACTGCAGCTTGTTCTTAATACAATGGTGATAGTTGCTCGAACCCTTTTCCCATTATAGAAACAAGCGGTTGAAAACGAAGATATCGAAGATAAATAGTATATTTTGTTAAAATTATTATGAATTATGTGATTTAACAATAAGTTTGTTTCTACAGAAATTCTAATATTTTTTTGTATTAATGATGTCTTATTTTAAAGTTTTTTGGCCGCCATTTTGGGTCCCATATTTTGAATTTGTAATTTTTTACCTTAAATTTATAATCACAAACCTACGATACTACTCAGGTACGATTTTTTTGTCTACAGAACAAAAACTATTAAAACTTATGTGAATTGAGTATTTTTTCAAAGAATTTGTAGAAGATCTCGATAAACTTTTTAAATAAAAAAAAAAACGTCAATTTCTAATCCATAAACATTTTAGTATTAGGTTTTAGCAACACAATGCAAAAAATTTTATTAAAGTTGATTCATAGGAACTCCACTAAAAGTAGATAATTTCATATTAAATGAAGAAGTGTGAATGACTGAATTTAAATAAATGACTTAAGTATTTTCAATATAATTTTTTTGCTAGGAATCCTATCATGTAATTCAGTACTTCGTCGGTATTAGATAGAAGAGTTTTGATTGGTTCTCCAATAATGAGTGTTTTAAAGAATTCACCTGACCAGTATATTGGTGTGCCCAGATCAGGGCAACAATATACAGAAAGTAGTTGATTTCATAATAAATAAGAAAGTTTGTAAGTTCTGATTTGCTTAATGCCTAAATAATATTTTGCTTTATGGTTCTAACGTTTCTTATATAACCACTTTGTGCTTGTTGGGATATAGATAAATATTTACTAGGAGAAATTCATATTATCTTATACATAATAAGTACATAAACAACCATAGTGGCTTATTTTAGCGATTCCCATGCACATTATCTAGCCGCAGCATCCTTCGATTTTTATTTGACGGTTGAATAGTTGGCCGGAAACAGCACTCGCTTTTCTGTTGTAGGCAACTGCTCTGCGCAATCTATCCGGAACTAAACGGTACAAAATTAGCTACACATATAGGTAAATAATAACTAAACGGAACAGAAATGTGAAAATGTAACAGAAGTAAACAAATAAGTGTAAAATTAAATATTTGTGCGTATTCTATAAAATGGCGAAGGCGCTGGTATTAATAACAAGCCACGTTTGCCCAATAAAATATTCCAATCTTGTTGCAAATGTAAATATTCTGACTTTATTCTAACATTTCTGCCAGCGTGGGATATTTTTGAGTTCATAAATATTACACATATAAATTGTGATTTGCATTATTTGTCATCACACAACAATGGACTGTATCTCTCCTGGAAATCTAAAGCAGGACATAAATTTGAAGCTACATCATTATGCCAACATCTAATAAACCTTGAGCATTACTTTTGAGCGAAAATGCCGTAGCCTACAACCACATGCGATAACGAAGCATTAATAAAATAAGCACTTTATTTATCATAAAAATGTATATATGCTGCAAATCTAAATGTGAAAATGACTGTGCGCAGCTAAGAAAAATACATATAATTTCGTAGAATAAGTGGGTCCCTCAAAGGAGGTCAAGCAAGAATAGTGGTGTGTTATGTCCACTCTCGCGTGTTCGAAAAACGGAAATAATCAACCAAGGATATATTGATAAAGTGCGTTTTTTTATTCCAGTACTGGCAGAGGAGTGCTTGACTGGGCCGCTGCAGTTAATGATTTTTAAATAAAAAGTTATACTAAGTAAGCGTAAAGTGTAATTAGATCCTTTGAAAATAACATTTTTGTAATACTTTATAAGGGAGGAAATTGTATTTGTACGTAAGGGCTTGGAACTTAAAGTACATTTTATTGTACTGTTAGTCGCGATTTGCAAAGCTCAGAAAATAGCGATAAAAACAATATGCAAATTAGCACTTCAGAAGGTGCATTAGTTTTGTTGCAAAACTGCTTTCACAGCCTACAAAGTAAAAAAAGCTTTTTTTTTAGAATTTAAGAAACAAAATTTAGGCTTTTATAAATTTTTTGGTAATTGCTCATGATTCGTGATTAAAATGTTTTCAGACATAGTGATATGTTCTTTTGAAGAGTCTTAACAAAAACGAAAAGTTTTTGCAATGTTGTTTCAAGAGCTGCGTAATTAAAAAAATAGAGCAGAACGACATATTTCTACTTTTTTTTTTTGTACTTCAATATTGGGTGGTTATTGGCCGTTCAGGGTGTGGACGGATGTCAGGAACACGCCCCAGCGTCCTCCTCATAATTGGCATGCTCGAAAACGGGGGATCAATAAGTTAGATTCCGTGAAACATTATCAATACGCGTTCTACACCGGTTGGGGATGGTTTTTGGCCGTTTGCGGGAGTATCACCCCAATGAGAAATTCTGCCACCACCACGGTGTTCAGCATCCTCGAAAATGGGGGGGGGGGAACTAATCTGGTTGCATCAGACTTTAGTCGGGTTTTCGTCCGACTCATACAATCCGCTATGCTCTTTATCTTTAAATTTGTTGTTGTTTATTAATTATTGTTTAACATGTATACAAGGGATGAAAAAGTGGACATGTTATCAATTTTTGGAGAATGCCACAAAAATTTGTATGCCAAAAGTTATCCGAACAGACATCATCCATGTTTTCAATATTTTCCAATTGTGGAGAAACCAATGAATAAATTTAAAAAAATGTAGGTGAAACATTAATAAATTAAATTCTAAAATTTGTTGGTCAATTTTGATACTTGGTCTAATTTTTTGACACGAAACAAATTGTTTGTTTCATATTTTCCTCTAAAATTAAAAATGAGGACAATTCTCTCTTAGGCTATTTTTAGGTTTAATACACTGCTGTCAGATATAGAATATTTATATGCGAACCTCATTTTTTAGGCATGCAAACCATTTTATAAAGGGTACCTTTTTCTCTAAAAGTAAAAAATAACAAGGTGTTTGTCGCCCAGGCAGTAATGGGACACACTGTATCTAGAATTGTTCTAAATAAAAAATTACACACAATCTTTTTGTACTACATCATCTTTATCTCGATGTTCACTTACTAAATTTTTAGAAATAATTTACTTATAATGTATGTGCCAACCAAATTGCTGCATAAGCATGAATAATCGTCTTGAAGTTGCTTGAAAGCTTTAAAACATGCAATAATATGCAAAATCTCTAGTTGGGTACATATAATATGCTCACAAACTGCAAACAAAAGTACCTAACAGCGATTTGCATAATTTCCTTAATACACAATTTTATTTGGTTAGAGGAACAGTTGAGTGTATGTCATTAAGTAACTATTTGCCCATATATTTAGCATATATGTTTTTATTTTCTTGACAGTTGATATCAAATTAACTTGATGTAGGTATATCTTGGGTTATCGGTCTTTATAATAAAATTACTCTTTTCTTACGTTTCGCTTTATTCTACCATCGTCAGAGAACTAGAATTAAGTGAAGACAAATATTTTTTTTAATGCTATTCTTCATACACATGGATATAAATTAGTAATATTATTGAATTGCACACTACAACTATTTACTGTAAACAATTGATGAATTAATAAATAACAACAGCATGGCACACTATAATTTATATTTCTACACAATTCATTGTTTCTCAAGACCCCCTCTCAGAGAAATGTCTTCTATGTCTTATGCCTTCTACGTACAGTGCGATATTTTGGTCTCGAATACTTGCAAACCTCGGCCCTACGGGCCTCGGATTGCAAACTGTATTCTCGACTAAAAAAGTGCACTTTCGACTCTTGGTACATAAATAACTATAGGGGGCCCAAGGGACGATAAACATTACTTTCGATCATATTACTTCCATATCCAGTGGAAATATAGTAACGACCAAAAATTTTTAAAAATGTTTATTGTTCAAATAGGTTTAAAATGTCATGAAACGTCGAGATTTTAAGTTTGAAAAAAAAATGTCTGTCTGTCTGCCGTTCTGTCTGTCGGTCTGTCTGTAACTTTTTTTGTGCGCACGTTTAATCTGGAACCGTTTAAGATATTGACTTGAAATTTGGTATACGTATGTACTTTAATGAGATCTGGAACTAGATTATATTTTCATGTTATTCCGACGAAAGGTTGGGGGATAAATGGGGGTAAATTTGGGGTAAATGGGTAAATCAAGCAGGTAAGAGTCGATAAAATTGGTATTTAGTATATACAAGAGAAGCTACGGTCTCAAAAAAATTTTTGGCATTAGCCACCCCCATTACTACCCACACCCCCTTATTAAAGGGAATGAAAAAAAATTGTGATTTACTACCGATGTGGGGTATCGTTTTATGGGTTTTTGGGGTAGAGGATTTCAAATATTATATTATTAAAGTTCCATAAACAATTATTTCCACATACAAAGTTTTTTCGTTGTGAGTGACTTGGGTAGAGAATCTGGATGTGGAAGTAGTGATTCTTTGGGCAGCGGTTTTTTTAGGTTAATATAATTCATTTTCACATATAATGTGACCCATCTCAAGTGGATACACCTTCGTAGCTCAATTATTGGTCATCCAATTTCAACCACATTTGGATCGGTATCAAGGACCTTCACTGTATCCCTTTTGAGTAAAACAAAACTTATTTCAGTCATTAGCGTGCATTTTTATTAAGAAAAAAATGGTCGATTTTTCGAGAAGTCATATTAGACATTTTTTTGTTGAAAAACTAATGCAATATTATTGATCAGCATGCTTGTAGAACCCGTATATTCAGAATCTAGCAACATTTTGATTTTTGGTTTTCGAATTACGGCTCCATTAAAATTACCTATTTTAAACATTGTCTAGTTTTAAAAGCAACTTGAAATGTATTTACTGCATACTTGTTAAACCAAAAAGAATAATTTAAAACCTTTTTAAATTTTAATGGAATTTAAGAAGATAATAAAACAATTTAACTTTTTGGAGAGTTTTATATACATATGAAAAACCCATTACAAATACAAATAATCCTAGCAGCAAATTAGCTTTATAATTAGATTTTACAGAAAAAAACTTATAAGATGAAATATTCTTGAAGTCTCAAATATCTTAATTACAGTATCAAAAAAGGAAAAGACTATTTTATAACTCTAACAAAACTTTCTTAAAACCTTCTGAAAACCAAATGTGTGAAATTAATATTTTTCCAGCGTAGTTAGGAGTGCGTTTTTAAACACTTTTTAAAACGATAGTAGAAAAAATATATTTTGTCACATATATATTTTTTCAGAAACATGTGGTGGAACATCATACCGATCCTGATCCTCCCGATGACATCACAGGGCAGGATGGAGTGCTCAAAGACCGAATATCAAAGGTGTGTCAGGATAGCGGATCCTCTAGTCAAAGAAGCTCACTTAGTTTTTCCGGACAATATGAATGACATAGACCAAGTCTGTAGGACCTGGAACCAATTTGTAGACTGTCTTAAAATATATACGGACGCGTGTTTCACTTCGCAGCAAAGGAAACAGTTTAATAGGGCTGTGGAGAGCCCCATCGAGAGCGTCCATCAGATGTGTATGCAGCCCAACTATCAAAGAGGTAATATTTGAAGTGTGGTAATTTAAACCATTGTTTTCAAACGGCATGATTAGATTTAAAATGTCTCATTATTTTACGTTCTCTCAATTTCCAGGCGGTAAAATGGAAGTAATTTGGATTTTGCTGACTGATGCGTGTAAGAATCTTCTTTTGTTGTACAGGATGGATCAAATTAGATGGGATTTGGGATTTTCTCTAAAACTATGGCAGATAGACAAAAACCAATATAGGTGTCCTGAGTTCGATTTTCGAGAAACAAACAATGGCGATCGTCTATCCTTTTCGACTACTGAGATACAGAACGTTTTTGAAAAATTGGCATTTTTGGATGACCTCTATATCTCAATGACCAAGTGTCGAATCGAAAATTGAGTAACACATTTTTGAGGCACTTTTTTGAGTGGAATCTGTTGCTGATAAGAAGAAAATTGTGCATGCCTAGTTTTCGAGATATAGACATAACATGTACATTTTAAAATGAAACACCCTGTAACTTATCGATCACACCTTAAATTAGCTATCCAATGATATATCGTATATATATCGTAGTTTAGTTTTAAGTATGTTAAATTTCCAAAAGCGTTCTGTAGCTCGGTAGTCGAAAAAGATAGACGACCGCGGTTTGCCCCATTGTTTGTTTCTCCAAAATCGAGCTAAGGACACCCATATTGGTTTTTGTCTATCTGCCATAGTTTTAGAGAAAACCCTAAATCCCATCTAATTTGTATATTTCAAATCATTTTTCAAATATACACCTCTGCGCCCCCCACCACCAGATTCTTCAAATATAGTGTTCTTAAATTAATTTACTTAAACGCAATGTCAATAATATGCTGAAAGAAAAACTACAAAAATGCTGTTTTCCCTAATTATAGCAAAAATTATGTAGGGAAAAAATTTGCAGTTGCATAGCTTGCAAGAAAAGCGCTATTAGTAATAGTTTTTTTCTGATTCTAGAATACCTCCAACATGCACCATGTATAAAAAGTACAATAATAGATCGAATACATTGCGGACCTCAGTACAATCTTCTAGTGGAGCAAGTGGATCAGGGAGATATAATTTCCAAGTCCACATTATGCTGGTAGGTTGAAATAGTAGTATACTAAGTGTTAAGGTCAGTAAGTGTTCTTTACTAGTTGATATGTTTGGAGATTGAGACGAAGTCGAGATCTCCAAAACATCCGAAACCAGTAAAACACTTAATAACCGCAGTGCTTATGACGTTTTTTGCATGCTTAAATATTGAATAAATCCAATTAAAATTAAAAAATTTAATATATTTTAAAAATATATAAAACAAACAAGTTGTACATGAAAAAGTTTTCGCTTTGTGTTATGAGACCGAATATTCATTGTCAAGTGACATCTGCTGTCATTAGAAATTTCTCGAAGATAAGATTTTTGCCACAACTTAAGATTCTTGTAAGTTATGATTCAGAAGAGAACGTTATTGTTTTAAACCTGAATTCTATTGCTCCAATAAATTTTAATAATTTTTCAAATTGTAATATTAATCTTTAATAACTCTTGATTATTAAATTTCTATATTTATTAGGTTTCTTACCGCCTCCTAATCGGTAAGTAATTACTTACCGTTCTCTAATTTGTAAACGTCACTTACAAATAATGTCTTAATCAATTCAGTAAAGGTGTCAAATTACCTGAGCGTGCAAAAATGTTATAAACTTCACAAAACGAACCCCTAGGGCTAAAAAAGCATCGCTTGTGTCTGAAATAATAATAATTATTATTTACACACTACAAAAGAGGTAAGCAGTTTTTACCAGTCGAGTACGATTTTTCGCCTGAGCGTAGCAGATGGCTGGAAACAGAATCTGAGACTGGTCAAAGTTACTTACCTTCTGCGCGGTGTATAACGTTTTATCTGCTCCCACAGATACGGTTCATGAAATACAAAACCAGATTTCCCATCGTGGTAAGTAGACTATTGCCACATTGTTTTCAAGCAGGTAAGTTGATTTTACTGGGAAAGTGCTAGTTGCTATTGACGATGGGAGGTAAGTGGACTACTTACCTCCCTTGGGTAAATAAGTGTTTTCGAGTCATTCAAATAAAAAGTAACGACAAAATCAAAGCAGAGTACGAGACATCCATTAATGTCAAAAAAATTATTTAGTATCACGGTCAAAATAAATTGATCAAGAAATGTAAAATTTGATTTTTTACTTCGTGAACCGTAACTATGGGAGCAGATAAAACGTTATACACCACGCAGGAGGTGAGTAACTTTGACCAGCCTCAGACTTTGTTGCCAGCCGTCACTAGGCTTGGGTGCCAAAACGTCTTCGACTGGTAAAAACGACTTACCTCCCTTGTAGTGTAAATAACTAATTATATTTATATACTTTTATATTCTTCCTTTAGTTCTCATGACAGATTCAAGCAGTGCATTCAACGGGAGACCAGAAGGTTATGTGACAGAGGTGATCCTGATGGCCCAGCAAGTAGATTTGCTACCCAAATAATTGACAAAGCTTTGAGTTTTCTTCAGGATCAGTGTTACAATTACATGTAAGTAACGTTAGACGTACTTTGATTGACTTTATTCGCAACAGTGACAGATTTATGACACTCTTGTTTATTTTTCATTTAGAGAAATAGTATATTGTTTTATTAGGAGTAAAAGTGATGACGTTTGTGACGAATCTGTAGATTTGCCGGACGAACGACGTGAGTTTGGCAATTACAGACGAGTCACAACAAGTGGCTTCTACTTCGAATAGAACATACTATTTTTTCTTCAAACGAGATTAGTTATTAAAAAGAAATAAAGATAAAAAATCTCGAATTTCACCACCAAAAGCGCATTGTGTTAATATCGCATGGTCGGCGTATTAAATAAAATACGCGTTGCTACGTCACTCACAGCGTCAGAAATAGTTATTTATGTACCAAGGCCGTAGAGCTGAGGTTTGCAATGTTTAAGACCTGTAAATACACGATACAAGTCGAGGTGCATACGACGTTTTTCATAATACTAGCAATATTACAATTTTTAGGAAAGTTAATTCAAAATTATTATATTTCAAGATTTGCCGAACTCATTTATTAGTTGCCTTAGACTCATCTAATTGGAGTGCGTTTGCTTTTTGCTATGGTTACTGTCAATAAGTTGTCAAATTGATAACTTTATAATAATTTCCTCCATTCAAGTTATGACGCGAATGTTTGCAATAAAAATATGGATTATGATATGAAAGTATCGACGTTCAGGAGGCACCCAAAAATGCGTGTGGTTCGTTGGTGTCAGAATTTCATTATTATTTAACTTTACTTTTTTGCTCTAGGGCATAAAAGTAAATTTACTTTTTTGGCCCAGGGCAAAAAATTAAATTTTGTGCTTTTGCCTATGGGCTATAAGTGACACTTTGATAACACTGACAGAGCTAGTAGTACGAAAAAGTACTTTTACCTCCGTTGTTAATGGAAACACACAGCTGTCTAAAAAGTCAAACTTTAGTGTCATGAAATGAGTTATAGCCAGGCAGGTAGCGACAGATTTTTCGCGTTAATATATTTAAAGCTAGATTTTTTTCCCATGATCAATGACGAGGGTGCAATTCTACCAATCTATAAGTACTGCAACAGGCCTGTAGCTAGAAAGTGCTTTCAGGGCGGGCAAACAATTTTTCAGGACGGGCCCGTAAAAAAAGTCCGAAAAATTTTTTGATGAGGGGGGGGAGAAATACAAAAAAAACTTTTTAATCCGAAAAATTTAGACAATTTTTACCCAATCTCTTTCAAAATATTAAAAAGACAGTTAAAATTGCCCCCATTACGATCACCGTAGGTCGGGCGAAACTTATTCCAGGACGGGCATTGCCCGTCCTGGCCCCCCCCTAGCTACAGGCCTGTACTGCAAAAATGAGTAAAAAAATAAATAACATGTTGTAAAAAGAGATATTGATTTTCTGAAATGTTACAAAATGTCACTTTTGATTCGTTCATGCCCAGCCGAATTTTCGAATTTCGCCGTGCAATTTACGATCAGGTTTATCTGGAAGACTTCCTCTATACGTCGCGACATCGTACGTCCGTCCCAATGGTGTTTTTCGAAAAATATGGCGGTATCAAGACTGCATGTTTTTGCAATTTTTTCGGCTCCGAAATGCAAGCTGTTTTCTGCTATTTTTCGCAGATATAGCTCGAAATGAAAGGTCAAACGAGTATTTTCCACTACGAATCTTTTTCTTTCATCAGAATTTTGATTTTTTTTTCGTTTCGAAGATCACTACTGAAATGCCGGCTATGTACGACAAAAAATCGCAAATTTAGAGCTTCTACTGTTGACAACTTTTTAATCTTGGCTCCTACGCCAAAAGACTACTCTAGCTAATTTAAATAGAATTAAATTTCCTAAAACTCTTTTTTCTATTGTTTGAATTCCGACAAAAATGAAGAAATTAGAGAGGACGGGATTTGGGATTTGTTTTTTTTTCGGTTAAATTTCTTCATTTTGTCACCGTAATTAATCGGTAATTAACTGAAATTGATCTCATATACGATGTTCACTTAATACCATGTACTGCTTTGACGCTGCGTTAATCTCGGTCCTTCGAAATGAAGGTTTCGGAATTAGTTTTTAAGATTTACATACACTCTATAAGAAAACGTGTGATTTCGTAGTTTCGTACATTTCCTCGAATATCTTAATAATTATCGTTTTCTTCGAAAAATTTGTAGATAGCTTATGTAAAGAGAATTGAATGAGCTTTTCGACCCTTTTTTTATTTTTTCTCTAACATAAAAAGTATCAATGATGAAAGTGCAAGTCTAAGGAAACTTTTAGTATTGGAAAAATGAGTAAAAAATGAAACAACACGTTACCAAAAGTTGCATAAATCGTAAATCTACAAGATTGGAATTTTACATACTCACAGATGACAAAAGTATACCGGAAAATAATATTCTACCGCGTCGGAAGCGTTGCATGTCAGGTCTACCACTCACGCAAAGTGTGAAAAAAACATTTTTTACTTATATCTACAAAGCTGAAATTGTTTTCTGGAATAGAAAATACAGTCTACCGATCGTCCCAAGTTGCTAAAGACTCGGTAGACGCGCTTGCAATCCATTAGATTGCAAGCGCGTGACCGCGGCAGCTGCGCTCCGTTCTATTGGAGTTCGCGGAGAAGTTTTGCATTGTCCGCCGCGGAATGTTAATCTACAAAGCTGATTTTTTTGTCTACAAGCAGTTTATGCAATATTTCGATTAATAGAATTATTAAAAAAAAATTAAGAAAAAGCTTTTATTTGAAAAAACTACTAAAAAGTAAATTTTTTTTTAAATTTATACACCTGGAAACCAAAAGCTTTGGGGGCGGTCTTATAGCGCTATTATATAGTTACTTTGCTCAATTGACCGCCCCCAAAGCTTTTGGTTTCCAGGTGTATAAAGTTTAAAAAAATTATTTTTACTTTTTAGTAGTTTTTCAAATAAAAGCTTTTTCTTAATTTTTTTTTTATAATTTTATTATTTACTTTTTAGTCTACTTATTTTACAAACAGACAGACAAAACCTTGTCATTTACCACCGCCATCCACCCCTTCCCTCTCCCGTCTTCTCACACTCACACTCTAACACTACTTCCCACTTCTTCCCTCCCCCTCCCCACCTCTTCCCCACCTCGTCCCACCCCTTCCCCACATCTTCCCACCCCTTTCCTACCTCTCCCCACCCCTTCCCCACCTCATCCCACCCTATTCCCACCTTTCCCACCCATTTCCCACCTCATCTTACCCTATTCCCACCTCTTCCCACCCCTTCCCACATCTTCCCCACCACCTTCCACGCCTTTCCCATCTCATCCCACTCCTTCCCCACGTCTACCCGCCCCCTATTTACCTTTTCCCACCCCTTCCCCATCTCTTCCCACTCCTTCCCCACCTCTCCCCACTCCTTCCCCACCTCTTACCAACCTGTTCCTACCCCTTCCCCACCTCTCCCACGTCCGTCATATTGAATTTAGAATGACGTCACACACTTTATCGTATTTTACTCGTCGAACCCTTTCATTTGATACCCATATCAAGGGGGTTGTGATTAAAAATCCGATCCGACATCTTGGGACGTCCGCCATATTGGATTTAGAATGACGTCACATTGTTTATCGTATTTTACTCGTCAAACTCTTTCGTTCGATACCCATATCAAGGGGGTTGTGACTAAAAAGCCGATCCACCATCTTGGGACGTCCGCCATATTGGATTTAGAATGACGTCACATTATTTATCGTATTTTACTCGTCAAACCCTTTCATTTGATACCCATATCAAGGGGGTTGTGACTAAAAATCCGATCCGACGTCTTGGGACGTCCGCCATATTGGATTTAGAATGACGTCACATTGTTTATCGTATTCATTTGATACCCATATCAAGGGGGTTGTGACTAAAAAGCCGATCTGCCATCTTGGGACGTCCGCCATATTGGATTTAGACCGATAATGGCTATACTATGTTGCATTGTCAATGGACTTATACACGTGTGCCAAATTTCAAAGCTCTAGCTTAATTAGAACTAGTCGAAATTCAGCTTGCAAGATTTGACCTAAACTAACAAACACACATACAAACACACATACAAACACACAAACAAACAAACATTGCAAGTTAAATAAAAGCTTTTAAAAATTACATTCTATCTCCGCTGAAACGTGGCTAAATCTTTGGTAGACGTTGCCAAAATGGCAATACATAGTCAAATCATGACAATTATATTCTTCATTAATATTAAAGAACAGACAGTTTTATTATAGATATGTTAATAATAATAATCACTTTTATTTACTTTCAAGCTGAAGTGAAGGTGTGGATGGAAGTTGACGTTGGCACTTCATTAAGGTGTATAAACGTTAGTAAATTGTACGAGAGGTTGAGATCAAATATATGTGTATTCGGTTGTTTTTATGTTAGAGGGAAAAATTTTAAAAAAGAGTCGGAAAGCACAATCAATTCTTTTTACATAAGCTGTCTACAAATTTTTCGGAAAAAACGATAATTATCGAGATATTCGAGGAAATGTAGGAAATTGCACGTTTTCCTATAGAGTGTACGTAAATCTTAAAAAATTAGTTTTTCTCAGAAACCTTTGTTTCGAAGGGCCAAGATTAACGGAGCGTCAAAGTAGTACATGATATTAAGTGAACATCGTATATGAGATCGATTTCAGTTAATTACCGATTCTTTACGGTGATAAAATTGAGAAATTTAACCGAAAAAAAAAAAACTCCCAAATCCCGCCCGCTCTAATTCCTTCATTTTTGTCGGAATTCAAACAGTAGAAAAAAGCATTTTAGCAAATTTAATTCTATTTAAATTAGCTAGAAGTAGTCTTTTAGCGCAGGAGCCAAGATTAAAAAGTTGCCAATTGTAGAAGCTCTAAATTTGCGATTTTTTGCCGTACATGGCCGACATTTCAGTAGTTATCTCGGAAACAAAAAAAAAAAAAATCAAAATTCTGATGAAAGAAAAAGATTCGTAGTGGAAAATACAAATTTTTTATTTCGAGTTAAATCTCACCGTTTCGGAGATATCTGCGAAAAATAGCAGAAAACAGCTTGCATTTCGGAGCCGAAAAAAGTTGCAAAAACATACAATCTTGATACGTTCATATTTTTCGAAAAACACCATTGGGTGGAAATACAATATCGCGACGTATAGAGGAAGTCTTCCAGATAAACCCGATCGTAAATTCCACGGCAAAATTCTAAAATTCGGCTCGGCATGAACGAATCAAAAGTGACATTTTGTGACATTTCAGAAAATCTATATCTCTTTTTGCAACATGCTATTTAATTTTTTACTCAGCTAGCTTTAAACTAATGATTTCACGAAAACTGTCGCTACCTCCCTGGCTATTAAGAATGTCATGTTTTTCTGACGTTTGAAGAAAAAAAATATAACGATAAAAGAACATAATAGTGTGTTCCTCATTTCTGTGATAATGAACTAGGTACCGCATAGTAAAGCCTTCCTCGATCAACTTTTTATCAATTTGTATTTTACAGCCCAAATTCTGGAGACTGCACCCTGTCCTCCGACTCGTTACCTTACGCCGATCGCTCCGACCCATTAATGATTTCCACATCCTCCAGCGAGGTCTACCCTTGGAGTACCATTCAGCATGACCTGGCAGCAAAAGAAGTGCTACCATCCAGAGTTACTCCGCCTAGAATGCTTACTTCCTCTTCTTGGCTGCCTTCGTCTAGTTCACCACCGGCTGGAAGATCACCTTCCACGGACACCTCCGCGACGCAAATGTTGGGGTCGCGGACCAGGCCGGCCTCGTACGGAAGGTCGAGTGGCTGGTCGGAAAATACTCCGCAGGCTGCTGGGAATACGGTGCAAATGTACCCCGACTTGCCCTCGACGCCCTCTACGAGGCCGGACTGGGCCACGGTGTCAACATGGGGTGTAAATGGGGCAGTTCCAGCAGGTGATTTAGGTGCGTACTCGTCAATTTAAAACTGGGTTATGTCCAATAATCTCCTGATTATGTCGACTTGGTTAGCGAGAAGCGCTCGAGTATAATAGTTTGTCACAGAGCTAGTTAATCACCTCGGCGATTTCTCGTTATTCTCGTCATGATTTAACTATAAGCGCAACGTTGATGCACTTTATATTTACATATTTTATTAATAGTCCAGTGCAATTAGTCATTATAAATAAAAATTGACGGAACCCAGCTATAGTCAATGGATTTGAGTGATTTTTTTTTTGTTGGATTTCTAATGCCATATACTAAAAAGTTTACCCATTGAAAATTACCGCAATTTTGAAAATCCGTAAATTAAAAAAGAATAACACAATTTTTAGAAATCTCAACCAGGGGCGGCTTAAGGGCCGGGCAACCCGGGCGGCTGCCCGGGGCGCCAAATTGAGGGTAAAGGATGGGCGCCAAAGGGCAAAAAAGTATTCGTTACTATTTCAAGGCGATAAAATTTGTTTTTTTTTTCAGACTTTGAATAGGATCCCCCGCCCATGAGGCGATAAAAATATTTTTTCGGATTTCTATTTGTACCCTCCCCCCATGAGGCGATAAAAATTTTTTTTTGGATTTCTAATAGCACCCCCACGAGGCGATAAAATTTTTTTTTCGGAATTTTATTTGCGTCATGGGGGGGCCATGACGCGATGAAAATTTTTTTTCGGATTCCTAGTAGCACCTCCCCCCCTCCCCACGAGGTGATTAAATTTTTTTCCCGATTCCTATTTGCCCCCCCCCCCCCTCATGAGGCGATAAAAAGTAGTGGTCGCGGAGTCCGAAGGGAAGGGCGCCAAAAAGTGCTCCCGCCCGGGTGGAAAATTTACCTTAAGCCGCCCCTGATCTCAACGAAAAATACAATTATCGAAATTTTTTAATATTTCTTTAAGGAAAATAGTGATTGTTATAGTTTTCGAGGCTGGTTATAAAGAATTTGTAAAAAAATAAAACTTTTTAAAATTAATTTGAAGATGACAGAAGTAATCCAGTGAAATTAGACTTTTCTGATCTAACGAAATATATCCTTCACTTTTTTTTGTTTAAATCGATTTGTTTTGGTGTTTTAAAGAGAATATTAAAAATGAGCAACGAGATCACTATGGCATAAAAAATTATTCAAGGTCAAAGTTCACAAAAATGGTTTTTTGCGAATATCGCACTTTCTTTGGCTCGGAGGTCAATTGATGTTATTATGAAAATGAAATATAATGAAATTCTGCACAAAAATGATTTCTTCCATTTTTTATGTACAACGGACGGTTTAGGAAATTTCCGCGCAAGGTACAATATACACCATTTTATAACTATTTAAAAAAAAAACTATAAATTGCTTGACAACTACCCGGCAGCTTAGGTTTAACTTCAAACAAAATTGTCATTGTGCAGTTTTCCAAACAAAAAACACCATTAAAATGATATTTTCGAACTCAAAATTTCAATATTTTTTAATTTTGATCAAATTTTGGACTTAACGTTTTTGGACAATTTTGAGCAAGTTTTATTAACAAAATTTTCTGATAAAAAAATGCCTAATATGATTTTTTGATTTTCTCCGTATATTTTGGTACCGCAGGTGGCTTTGCATTTGTAGGAGGCGAGTGTTTTCCTGGTCATAAGTAGATCCTAATTTGTTCTATACTTAAGTAAAATTTGATTCAAATTGGAAGAAAAATAAAAAAGTTATTGGGGTGTCACCATTTCAAGTGAAACACACTGTATATATTTATTCATTTTATTTTACATATCAATCAGCTAATAAATACTATACATAGAACAAGCACTTATAGGCCAGTGGAATTAACAAATATGCATATTGTAATTCGTTTCAAGATGCCACGATTAAACGATAGTTTTATTGATTACGAACATGACCCTGAATTTGGTCCACTTTGACCGCCGGAACATTGTTTATTTAACGATTTATTGTTGAAAAATTCAAAAAAACCGACTTATTTAAAGATAACTCAAAGACCTTTGACGATAGGTTTTTCAATTTGTAGATACTGTTAGAACTTTGAAAAACGGTTAATTTGAGAGGTGTTTCGTTTAAAAGGCTTGAAAATTTATTTAAATAATTTCAAAAAACCGCGAAAATTTTCGCAATTTGCAAATATTTTTCATTCTTTAACAAAAGCACTTTAGTGCTTGAAACTTTGACAAAATATGTCTTTTATCATCCCAAAGTTACCTCTAAAATTTCATCAAAAAATTTTAATTAGTTTAAGAGATATTCAATTTGTTTATTAAAAACATGAATAATGTAAAATGCAAATTCTCCCAGTTCCCGTTGTCGTAGAGGGTTGATCTGGACATCATTTTTTTTGTTGAGACTTAAACTTTATGTTTTCATTAATGGTAAATCAAATTTGCATTATTTTCAACTTCAAAATGGCGTTTGAAAAAGTGTCACATTTTGAGGTTAGGTTTTTTGCTAATAACTTTTAAACAAATGAAGATTTTGCAATATCGTTCCCATATCTGTGTCTTTTCACTGCTTTTCACACATTTTTAAAAAAAAAATGACTGTAGCCTTACTAGAAGCCGAGATGTTTCTTTTTTTAATGTCCTACAAGTCTGTTATTTTACAATAACCACCCTATTTTGAGATACATTAAATGAAAAATAACGCCCTAGGGCGTTATGAATATCTATAACGCCCTAGGGCATTATAAAATTATAATACAACTCAAAACAAGCAAATTATGACAAACAAAATGCGTTGCTATGCAACGGCGGCGTTTACAAACAATTTTCATTTTTACTCTCTTTTAAATCAAATCGTTCTGAACATAATAGATGTCAAATTAATAAATCGTAAATATCAAAAAAAAAAAATAGAATTAAATAACAGACTTGCAGGACATTAAACGTTGAAGGCACCACGGGTGTTATAGCATAATGACGTCCTCGGTCGACGTACATTCCCTCGGGCCAGAGGCCCTCGGGGTTGTACACTGCCGACCTCGGTGCGTTATTATCCTTATAACACCCTTGGTACCTTAATAACTATAATAAATTCGTAATTTGTTTATTAATAAACATTAACAGCTGAGACTTGGCGAACAACTAGTTTAATAGTCTATCTTTGTAATAGAGCTGAGTTTGGGGGAAAAAATTCAATTTGCAACGATAACAATAATTAATTTTAAATCAGCGTCAGAACAGGAGTGAGAAGCATGAGTTATATCTGTAACACGTTCACAAAATGATGGAGACGAGTTCAAATCCGTCAACCAAAAATTTACCGTTTCTCCGATTTTGACTTTTTTTTAATTTGGGGTAGCACGATGAAATAATAATATCTGTCATGTCGATTTTTTTTCCTAATTAAACAATAATTTGTTATAAACAATTATTTTTTGTTAAAATTTTTTTTACGAATTTATTAAAAAAAATCATCTCGGCTTCTAATCTTCATCTACAGTCATTTTTTTTTTTTTGGAAATGTGTGAAAAGACCCCAGCAACAAAGATATGAGAACAATATTGCAAAATCTTCATTTGTTTAAAAGTTATTAGCAAAAAACCTAACCTCAAAATGTGACACTTTTTCAAACGCCATTTTGAAGTTGAAAATAATGCAAATTTGATTTGCCATTAATGAAAACATAAAGTTTAAGTCTTAACAAAAAAAAAAAAGATGTCCTCTACGACAACGGGAACTGGGTGAATTTGCATTTTACATTATTTATGTTTTTAATAAACAAATTGAATATTTCTTAAACTAATTAAAATTTTTTGATGAAATTTTAGGGATAACTTTGGGGTAATAAAAGACATATTTCTTCAAAGTGTCAAGCACTAAAGTGCTTTTGTTAAAGAATGAAAAATATCTGCAAATTGCTAAAATTTTCGCGGTTTTTTTGCAATTATTTAAACAAATTTTCAAGCGTTTCAAACGAAACATCTCTCAAATTAACCGTTTTTCAAAGTTCTAACAGTATCTACAAATTGAAAAACCTATCGTCAAAGGTCTTTGAGTTATCTTTAAAAAAGTCGATTTTTTTGAATTTTTCAACAATAAATCGTTAAATAAACAATGTTCCGGCGGTCAAAAAGTGGACCAAATTCAGGGTCATGTTCGTAATCAATAAAACTATCGTTTAATCCACGTGGCATCCTGAAACGAATTACAATAAATTTCAGTCCTTTTTTTACTGATTCTACTGGACTATTATTCTATGCATGGACTATGTGAAATGGAGCATATTATGCTTTGCGCGGAAACTTCGAAGCACATTTTTGCCTAAACCGTTCGTTGTACATAAAAAATGGAAGAGATCATTTTTGTGCGGAATTTCATTATCTTTCATTTTCATAATAACCTCAATTGGCCTCCGAGTCATAGAAAGCGCGATATTCGCAAAAAAACCGTTTTTGTGAACTTTGACCTTGAATAATTTTTTATGCCATAGTGATCTCGTTGCCGATTTTTAATATTTTCTTTAAAACACCAAAATAAATCGATTTAAATAAAAAAAGATCAAGGATATATTTTTTTAGAACAGAAGCCATATTTTTGTCTAAAATTACTGGAGTAAAGCTCCAAAAAGCGAAATAAATGAATAGTACAGTAAGTGAAGCTTTTAAATCCTAGCCCGAAATCGATGTAATGAATTTCCAAATTTGTTTCTTCAACATGCTTCATAAAGTATGTATAAGAATCTATATTGTCATTTTTCCTGCTTTGTGGTTAGGGGGTGTCGCAAAAAAACAAATAATACAGATAATCTGATAGAGAATCGAATTATAAGAAAGAAAGGTCTTATACACTTTTTTTCCAAAATGCATATTTTTCGAGATATCGTGAACTGAAAATTGCAATTGTCACCCCCTAAAATAAGTATTCCTAGACTCTTTTAAATCACTCGAAAAATGTGGACTTTAAAAAAAATTCAAGGGTACAAAATTAAAACTTTTAAGAAAACAGATCGAATGGTTTTTTCTTTTTTTTTCCGATGTTTGGTTTTGGAAATATGGCATTTTCAAAATGGCGCCGAAACGTTCAGAAAAAATATATGACGTTAAAATCTAAAATTACTCAAAATCTACAACTATGAGAAAAAAAGTTATTCTTGTAAAAATTAAAGGAATTAAAATTTTCTTTCGATTGAGACGTATTACCAGGGGCGTAGCGAAGGGGAGGTATGGGGGTACGTTACCCCCCCCCAATATTGTCAGACTTGGCAAAAGTTGGATACAAGTTGGATATTTGAGATGGAAGATGACAATTTTTACTGAAATTTTTTTTAAGATTTTCTAGATTGTTCATCAATCGCTAGGCGCTATTTTTTAAGTCTTATTGCTTTAATTTCTTATTAATTCATTTTTTTTAAATCCTTCTACAGTGTGACCCATTTCAAGTGGAAACACCTTCGTAACTCAGTTATTAGTCATCCAATTTCAACCAAATTTGGATGGATATCAAAGACCATTACTATATCCTCTTGAGTAAGACAAAACTTATTTCAGTCATTGGCGTGCATTTTTATTAAGAAAAAAAGGGTCGATTTTTCGAGAAATCATATTAGGCATTTTTTTGTTGAAAAACTAATGCAATATTATTGATCGGCATGCCATATTCAGAATTTAACAACATTTTGATTTTTGGTTTTTGAATTACGGCCCACTTAAAATTGCCTATTTTAAACATTAAATAACCAATAAATTGGTGATGAATCTTTTTTCGAAAGAAAGTCATTCTTTATTTTCTCTTTAAATTCGTTTTTTTTACCACCCTATATCATCAATATCTTCAAATTCGGTAATCCTTATAACCCGAATAATTTATAGGTCAGATTACCCAAAATTTTTCAATGAAAATTCGTGGCCTTTGAAATTTGAAAGTTTCGATAATATGGGATAGTGGAAAAAGTGAATTTAAAGAGAAAATGAAGAATTACTTTTTTTCGAAAAAAATTTCGTTACCAATTTATTGATTATTTAATGTTTAAAATAAGTATTACTTCCACGTCCAGTGGAAGTATAGTAACGACAAAAAAATTTTTAAAAATTTTTATTGTCCAAATAGGCTTAAAATGTCATGAAACGTCGAGATTTTAAGTTTGAGCGAAAAAAATTTTCTGTCTGCCTGTCGGTCTGTCTGTCGGTCTGTCTGTCGGTCTGTCTGTCGGTCTGTCTGTCGGTTTGTCTGTCGGTCTGTCTGTCGGTATGTCTGTCTGTCTGTCTGTCTGTCTGTCTGTCTGTCTGTAACTTTTTTTTTGTGCGCACGTTTACTCTGGAACCGTTTAAGATATTGACTTGAAATTTGGTATACATATGTACTTTAACGAGATCTAGAACTAGATTATATTTTCATCTTGTTCCGTCCATGGGTTCGGGTGTAAATTTGGGGTAAATGGGTAAATCAAGCAGGTAAGAGTCCACGAAATTGGTATTTAGTATATACAAGAGAAGCTAAGGTCTCAAAAAAAATTGGCATTAGCCACCCCCATTACCACCCCCGCCCCCTTATCAAAGGGGATGAAAAAAAATTGTGATTAAGTGTATGTACAGGGACCAGAAACCTCAAAATATTTTTTTACTTCATCCACCCCCCCACTACCACCCCTCTATCACCACCCCCATCCCACTACCGATGCGGGGTATCGTTTTATGGGTTTTTGGGGTAGAGGATTTCAAATATTATATTATTAAAGTTCCATAAACAATTATTTTCACATACAAAGTTTTTTCGTTGTGAGTGACTTGGATAGAGAATCTGGATGTGGAAGTAGTGATTCCTTGGGCAGCGGTTTTTTAAGTGGATCGTAATTCGAAAACCAAATTGTTAAATTCTGGATATAGTGGTTCTACAGCATGCTGATCAATAATATTGCATTAGTTCTTCAACAAAAAAATGCCTAATATGATTTCTCGAAAAATCGACCCTGTTTTTCTTAATAAAAATGCACGCCACTGACTGTAATAAGTTTCGTCTCACTCAAAAAAGAAGTATTAAAGATCTTTGATAAAGATCCAAATTTGGTTAAAATTGGATGATCAATAACTGAGTTACGAAGGGTCACACTGTATATAGGGTGTAACGCAACTTACCCGAAAAATTTTAACCATACATGCACCTTTAAATAAGAAGTCGACTTCTTAAAAAAAAATTAATAAAAGTCCAACACAGAAAAAGATACACATTGTTAAAGTTATAAATTGATGAAAATGGTAATTTATTGAACTCTACTTAATTGACGGATTGTTGTAAAAAAATAGAAAAATTTAAAAAAAATAAATAAATTAAAAATTGTGATTTTATATAGTAGGTTATTTTACCATTTCTATTAATTTGTAACTTCATAAGTATATGAATTTTCGTGAATTTATTTGTAACATTAGAAGAATTACTAATTTTTCAGTATTTAAGGGTGATTTAAACCCTTAATCTTTTTGTCTCATAAGTTTTGATCTCACAGTCATATTCATCAGCGACCTCAAAAACATAAGTCTATGAATTTTCTTTAATTTATTCGTAAAATTAGAAGAGAAGTTAATTTTTCAGTTTTTAGATTTAGTTTCCATCCTTGAAAATAAAAAGCTGGTAATGAGACAATATAGATTTTAAAAATTACAGATTAAAGTTTCATTTCATTACAAATTCTTTCTAAACAACCTCGAAAACTATAACAATCATTAATTTCTTAAAAGAAATATTTAAAAATTCCAATAATTGTATTTTTTTATTGAGATTTCTAAAAATTTAAGTTTTTTTTTTTAATTTACGGATTTTCGAAATAGCGGTAATTTTCAATGGGTAAACTTTTTAGTTTCTGGCATTAGAAATCCAACAAAAAAAAAATCATTCAAATCCATTCACTAGCTGGGTTCCGAGGTATAAACCTTATTGCATTGGACTATAATCACTAATAACACATAACATATATTAATAACAAAATGTATCAACTTTCAGGACAATTTTTTCTTATGTTATGGACCCTCATCCTTCGTAGAAATGCTCAAAATTTTTACTGCTATTTAAATGTTTATTTTTATATATGCTCCCCGTATTTTCAAATTTCAAGTGGGTTGAGGTCAGGGAAAATAGCAGGGGGTACTGAAAGTTTATTGTTTCTTTATTTGTCATTTGTAGGAGGAACAACTATAAAGGCAGACAATCCTTACACATACGGACCACCTATAGAAAGTAAGCCGGTCCAGAACTGGTACCCCGCGGCAGGAACTCAAACGAATAACGATGTGGACGAACCAAACCAGTTAGGCCTGCTGAAACCGAAAAACGCTGCCATCTTAAGGACAAAAGCAGCATTTTATACTACTATTATTTTATTGACTGTTTCAATAGCAGTTTTTTAGATCAATAATACTGTAATTAAATAATAAGCAATATCTTAGGACAAATATTAAAATATTTTTTTATTTATTGTTTTACCACGACAAATGTGATTTTTTTATTTATAGATTTTATCATTGTACATGTGCACTAGTCAGAATATTACAATAGTCGAATATGTTAAATATTATATATGTATATTATGAACAAGCTTATATTTGAAATAATTTTATTTAATAAAATATTAAATGTTTGTGTTTGTTCTTTCCGAATTGCGTTTCTTCATACTTCAGGGGTGATGTCTCGAAAGCAAGGTGAGATATGTCGTGCGTAGACAATTTTCTGGAGCATTAAGGCAGCAGAATGACATAATTTTGACGTCATTTTTTGGTCACCTGAGACGTCATTTTGACCTCTGGAATGACGTAACAATGACGTCATTATGTCACAGCCCAGCGACATCATTTAACGGCGTTTATCGTATCATATGTAAGCTATTTTTGATTAATTGAAATAAATGTACATTTGAGAAATATAATAAATAAGCCAATTTGATGCAATATATGGTATGTAAATATCAAGGGCTATAAGCTGTCATGTACGATGTATGGAAATTAATGGGTAAAGAAAGCATTCACTGGTTTTTATGCTATCTCGGCCCAGCCACATAATAATGATCTTTAACCTGACCATTATAGGATTTAGGATCCATCCAAATCATTCAACTTTTCCTGAATGAATTTGAACATTGCAATTTATATTATTACTAGCTGATGCCCACAACTTCGTCCGCGTGAAACTTCATCCGCGTCTAATTAGGAACATTGACATACTAACCCACTGCACATTCATTGCACTTAAGGAAACCCACTACGTGCTCGAGAAAACCCACTGCGTATCCTTAGGAAACCCACTGCGCATTCATGGTACTCGAGGAAACCCACTGCGCATCCATAGTACTCGAGGAAACCCACTGCGCATCGCAAAATTGGTCTATTTTTGTGTTAGAGCGAGTTAAACGAGAAAAATATTGTTTTAATCGACAAGAGAGCACATGGGCGGGTATGTGCCAAAACATCCCTCTCCCTGTTCACCTGTTCGGGGGCGGGGGAATCTCTTTTTGAAAACCGTCGAATACGTGTCCTTATTTCATCACACTGAGAGAAGATTTTTGCAGTGACAGCTAAAAATCAGGCTACAGCAGCAAGAAAATCTATTTGAATAGGCGCCAGCCAAGAATTTTCGTAGGGCAGTAAAATTCATTTTACTGAAATTATTTTAGTGCAATAGTGAAGTTACTTTATAAAATATTATTAAAATGTTTCATCTAGCCACCGTAAATAAACTTTACTGTAATAGTAAAGAAATAGTATTGTTGCAGTAAAGATATTTATTTACTAATGCAAAGTATCTGGCTACGATAGAGTCAATTCTTTTTACTTACAGCAACATTTTTTATTATCACTCCATGGTTTTTCTAGTGCTGTAATTAATTCCTTTCTTGTTGTAGCAAAGTCACTGATTAGACAGAGCAGGAACTTGATTGCAGTAGTATCACTTATTTTTAATCGCAACAAAAAAGTTTACTACCATTGCAAGGTTTTTCTAGTACCCCAGTTAGTTTCTTTTTTATTACAGCATATATGCCTTCCTAATTTAGTAATAAATTAGCCTACCTCAGAAAAGATATTCCGTTATATCAAAGTTTTATATCAATAACAGTGAAATTTCTTAATTAGAATAGAATGGCTATTTTGCTATTATTATAAAGTATATCTGCTGTGGGAATAAACATTTTTTGCTGGAAAATAAACAGAGGGAGCTAAAAAATGTTTGTCTGATAAAATTTTCTTGTATAGAAACATGTTTTACGAGGAAAATAATTTTGTTATAAAGTCGATTTACTTTTCTATCAATTAGTCATACTTTGTCATTGCCAGTTTTCATAACTACCGCACATATACAAGCAATTATTTTATCAAAAATATTTTTTTTACAAAAAATATCAAAACTTAAGTATAAGCAAGCTTTTTATATATCATCTTGCGTGATGGTATAAAATGCTCTTGTCTCTAAAAAAATTAAAGAAATTTATGTTTTCCTAAATTTTGTAATTTTTTCAAGGAAATAACTTCTTGAGTATATATATAACTATGGAAAATGGAAACTGGCAATTACCAAAAGTACATAATACTAATTGATGATAATGCAAATAAACTTTATAACAGAACCATTTAAACATATGTGAATCCGAGTCTGAATCCGGGAAAATTTTATATAAACAATTATTTCTGAGCTACGTGCACGTCCTCATATAGTTTCAGCAGAAAATATTTATTCCTAAAATATAACTTTACAGATGCACATCAATCTTGTCTAATTAAAAAATCTATATTACTAGTGGCCTTACACTCTGACGTAAATTTCTGTGGCAGATCAATGTTTTATTCCAGGTTATACGAGTTTTTTGCTTGTAATTTAAATTAGCCTTTAAGAAATTTTATATGCGTTCGAAAAAATCAAAATAACCTAGTGAAGGGTTACCTGCAAAGATTGACACTTGTTCATATTTTCTGTTGAAATTGAAAAATGAAATTCGTAGCTCCCTCACTAGGTTTACTTGCTTAATAAGTACACTGAAAAAAATATTTTCGTAATATTAATGAATAAAGGTTCATTGGCTAAGAATTTACGAATCTCTGTTTATTGATATAATGTACGTTCAATAATACAATGTACACATTTATTTATACTATGTACTTAAATGTATATTAATAAAGAGATTTATCAATTTTCAGCCGATGAACCGAATCATTAATATTACGAACATATTTTTTTCAGTGTATGAAAAATAAATGTTATATAATGATTAAATAAATTGTTCACCTTACATGAAGAATATTTTTTTAAGGAAATAATTTTCTCCCAGACAAGACAATGAATAATGAATATTAAATTATTTAAACATGAAACTGCAAGCGAAAAATTGGTATACCTTGGAAAGAAATTGATTACTATGGTCAAGGATTTTGTATAAATGACTAAAACCATTTAAAAAATAAACATTTATTTGATAGGTATACACAGCCTAGCATAACAACCTTTAAAAGTAAAAAATATATAAAACGTAATCATCATCTACTTTCATAATTCGTTTGCCACTTTTGGTTTTATAAAAAATCCACAGTGATTTGAATTTGTTATAATTACTATAATTTTGAGAATGATAAACAAATTTAAAAAATACAATCTAAATAAAGATAACCTATTTTTCTCTTAACACCATTGTAAAATTGTAAAAACCTACATTTTGAAAAAAAAAACGTCCTCCTACGAGTTGATGCACTCAAACAATAAGCGATTAAAATTTCGAAACCTTTTCTTTTTTTTAACCGTTTCAATAAATATTTTACGTTAAAATTTGGCACGAATGTTTAGTTCAATAACGGGCATAGTTCCACCAACTTTCGTTCAAATTGGTGCATTATTACGTTATACTTCTTAAATTATCAAAAAAGGCAATTTTTAGTGGTTTTTATTTTCTTACAAATTAACAAATTATCAGAAAGTTTCTTCATATGCCTAGTCTTAATCATAATTTTATTGTGAATAGTTTGATATTTTTATTTTTGCGATACGATTACTAAGATCGGAGATAATAAGGAAAATAACAGAGAATTTGCTAGAAAATAAATTATTAAACTTTTACAACAAATTAAAACAATAAAATTGATGTAGGCAGAGAATTTCTTATTCATCTATTTTGATTCTTAATTTGACTCCACTACCACTAAAAAATTGCAACGAGAATCAGACCGTTTTCTAAACATAAAAGTTAACCTCTCCAAGTCACACGCATGACCTGATGCGTAGGTACCTAAAAACATTAATATGGCCTCTTATAGGGCAGTTATGATGACATCGTCTTATTAATATTGATAGTAGACACCGCGGTTTAAAAAACCAAAAGCAAAAGCAAACGACTTACCAAAGTTTTTATAATAATAATACACTGCACAATACCTCTACAAATACTTATAGAAATAACTAAATGCATGACGCGGAGTCAACGTAAACACCATCAGCGGAGAATGGAAACAAATTACAGGAGAGACACAATTCGTGATGTTCCGCCTGAATAAAAATTGACCGATTGTATCCGAATGGTGTTCCGATTATCTAGCTTTATTTACCTCAACAAAGAACTTTGCAATTGTAGGAGGATTTTTATTTGTCACAGTTAAACTATTCTTTGCATATTCTTCTTTATAATGGTAGCTAAATAATCTACTGCTTTAGTAAAGCAACTAATGAAGCCTGAAAAGTACTTTTTAAGGGCTAATATACACACTTAGTAAAGTGATCTTTTCTGAGGTAGTGAACAGATATTTCTAAATTAAATAAAATTATGGCTACTCTAGCTAAAAAAATCGTAGCAAAGAATTTATTTCTGGAGATTTTCTCAGTGCAGAAGAGCCCGTTGCTGGAATATCACGTTTCTGACTTATGCGATTTCAGATAGACCATCTACCACCCCCGTTTTCACCTCTTCAAAAAGTGAAAATCGAAATTTCGTCTTGCTCGTGTCTAATAGATTACAATAAAGAGTATTTCTGCCAAATTTTACGTTTCTAGGTCTAATCGTTTCCGTTTCCGTTCACCTCTGTTTGGGGGTCTCTTTTTGAAAACCATGGAATTGTCTCCTTATTTCCTCAGAAGATCCCGTCACTCTGACACGCAATTTCAGAGATACGGATACCTCAGCTCATGTGCAGTAATTGTTGCCCTCACTGTTATAGCACAGAAGAAGAAACAATCAGAAGGGAATGTCGGCAAAAAATCCTTTGATCTCGTGTTGTAAATTTCCGCCATACTATTGTTGGGCGAGTTAAGGACAGTACTCAATATTTTTTACCCCTTTTAGGAACGGCCCGGTAGAGATTCAGAAAACCTGTGAAACATTAGATGAAGACAAATAATATTTGTTTTAGATTTTCAATATTTCTTAACTAGTTAGGCGGCATCATGATATATAAACTGTATCACGAGGCGAGATCACGCCACTCGCCATTTGTCGCAGACGACCCGGTTACAGAAGAAATCCGTGATCCGGGCCGTCCGAGACTGACAGTGCGCGATCTAGATGCGCGAACTTTTCGCGCCAATGAGAGATTCTATTCTGATTGTTTCTTTTTCTGTGGTTATGGGACATAATTAAAAATTCATACCAGTTGTCTAACACAAAGCTGACTATTTGTTTACTAACCTTGAGCCGTACATTAAGAATGAAACGGAACGGCATAAACAGGCTCCGTCACCTACAATAGGGTGTTCCCACTAATTTTATGTCGTGAAAATGATATAATAAAACATTCTATTAATTTACAACAATTTACTTTTCTAATAAAAATTATTTCTAAGAAAATATCGTTAAAACAACTTGCTGATAATTTCAGGGCTTTTTAAAACGGGCATTTGAACGCGCCAGAATGACGTATCTGCCCGGAAAACCAATGAGATTATGGATATAATTAGATAATAATAGGTTCTAACTGTGTGTTAAAGGAAGCTTTCCTCTAAAACTCCCCAGAATTTCCTCTTTTATTGTTTATACTGTGATTGGTCTAAAGCAGTGGACTTGTAAATATTGGCCAATCAGAATCCAGATAAATACCACACAAGTTATTCGTAAAAGCGTCGGACGTTGATATTTTGTAGTTTAGGCTTAACCTTCACCCGCTTCTGCATTGACAGTTCACATCAATCAGATGATTAACCTAAAACTTTATTTATATTTTGCATGATATTTTGATGTTTGGATTGTTTGGAGTGAAAATATTTTATCAGTTTCTGGTTTATGTTTTATTAATTCTACGATCAAAATGAGTAAAGTGGAAGAGGGATATGTTAAAGGTGCTGCTGATAATTTACCTAAAGTAGACTTTGAAATGGTGAATAATTTAAATCTTTTCCCAGATGAAATATTTGTTTAGATTTTACAGCAGAAAACCACTTTTTTCGTCTTTCAATATTGAGTGGTACTGTCAAAAATATTATTGAGAGAGCATTTTCACTAGTATTATTACACAAAGGTACAAAACAAGCTATTTTAGTCATTTTGATAATCCATTACAACTCATAATAATTAAAAAGTGCTGTCAATAAATAGAGGTTGTTTTATATTTTTCACGGCTATCTTATGCCGACTTTTTATTGGATTTCAGGCACTGAACTCTACTATATAAATGGAAGGTCAATATCTATACCAATTTTTACGTGAAATTGAACCTCGCGCAAGTATGGCGACCTTAAAGCGGAGCGCAATCGCACTACAAAATACACCAGAGCCGGTCTTATTGTTACTGCAACTGTTTAAAACACTGGATTTTGCAACGATTCTTGCAACACAGTACCATACAAGATTGCACCATATTGTCTCAATTAACTGTTTATAACAGTCACAAAATATATTTCACAAAATAATCAATTTATAACAACTTTACATAAATGACAGAAATAAACAAAGAATAAAATGAGTGACACCGACTCTGGAAATTACATCTAATCCAAGACTTACGCTACGGAATCTATGAGAAACGAATAAAGCACAGAATCGCGTCAGCGCATAACTTCCGTAGACAGCCGTTTGGTTCATGCTCAGACATCAATTTCTCTACTGCGTCGACGCGTGGCTTTATATTTTGAGTTTTATTCTGTGGCGTAATTGCCGTATTTTGTTCACGCGCATATACCTATATTGGCCTTCCATTTATAATAGTAGAGTTCAGTGATTTCAGGGCGTTGACGTCACAACGCGCTAATTTATGGCTGTTTACAATGAACTCAATATTTTTCAAACTTTAACTTTTTTTTTCGTTACTATTATTAAATTTAAAAAGATAACAAATATGACATAAATCATTTTTTTACGTGAATTAAGTATTTCAGCAATAATTTTTTTTTCTGGGAAAACCCTATTGGGACAACAGTATGTTGTACAACTTCGCCATTAATACTTAAATTTTCTTAGCCATTTTGTTAAAAAAAGTAAAAATTCACAGATTTCCCAATCCTTGCAACCATTGGAGACATTGGAAATGATAACACCGTATATGAAACAATAATAATATTTTGTCTTCTGACGTGTCAAAATGACTTAATTATAGACATCATTTCAGTGTCGAAATAATATAATTTGCCGTTTGCACCGTATGTGTTTAAATCATCTACTACCCCCTTCAAAAAGCGAAAATAGAAATTTCGTCTTACCCGTATCTAATAGATTTCAACAAAAAATATTTCTGGCAAATTTCACGCATCTAGATATAAAACCGTTTCCGAAAAAGTCTAAAATTTTAACCCCCCTTTTCCCCCTCTTTGGGGTCGAATTTCGAAAAATCCCTTCTTAGTGGATGAATGACTGATTATTTTTAGTGGTTTGTACGTAGCGCCATCTAAAAATAATTTCTGCAATGGAAAAATGACGTCGCCAAACGTCGCATCGACGTCTCAACATAACGTCATAATTTGGTCACAATATGACGTTACTGAGACGTCTTTTTTCGTCACGTGACGTCTTCGACCAATGTGACCAAAAAATGACGTCAAAATGACGTCAGTCTGCTGCCTGGGATGCGACTGGGACTATCATAGGCGCGTCCACAATGGACAAAATCGAACGCCTATGTGCAGAATGACAGTCGTACCTTAAAACAAGACTACGTGGATCAATGGTCAGACTGCTGATTCGAACGAATTTGATAGGTTCGACCGTGGTTCTCTCCCACCAATCGTTGTCATGGTAATCTGCTGACTTATTCTTGGTGGAGAAAACTAAACTCGCATCTTCAGCAAAGCCATGAATAGCCTGCATATGGTAATGGGGGGTGGCTAATGCCAACAAATTTTTTGGGACCTTAGCTTCTCTTATTTATACTAAATACCAATTTTATGGACTCTTACTTGCTTAATTTACCCATTTACCCCCATTTCCCCCAACCCCTCAACGGAATAAGATCAAAATATAATCCTCCAGATCTCGTTAAAATACATGCATGTAGCAAATTTCAAGTCAATATATTAAAAGGTTCCAAAGTAATCATGTTCACAAAAAAGTTACAGACGGACCGACCGACAGAGCGACAGACTTTTTTGCTCAAACTTAAAATCTCGAAATTTCATGACATTCTAAACCTATTTGAACAATAAAAATTTTTACAATTTTTTTTTTCGTTACTATACTTCCACTGGATGTGGAAATAAGGATGTTTGATTATAAACTACTGAAATTATTTTATCTATAATAATAAAATAATAAAGCCACTGTATTAGAAATTCTTTTTGCGGAGCAACGTAGTTGAACAATTGAAAAATAATCGAAGAATCGGAAAGCTGAGAAAAAAATAAGTTGCATTAAAAGAAAACGTCCTTCTAGCCACTCCTGAAGTCGAGAAAAAGAGAAATAAAGCTGCCGCCGCGGTAAAACTGTCCAAGTACGCCACTAGCAGTGAAGGGGGAGAGGAATCTGCCGTCAAGCGTGAGCGCGAGCGCGAGCACCAAGGATGTAATTTTCTCATTTTTTTTCCATGGACCATCTGGATATATAGACATAACACTTTTTGTAAGTGATAACACACACTTTGAGGTATATTCAGTTAAATTTTCAAGTAAAAATATTTTCAAATTTCGACGCAATCGCAAAAAACGTGAATTCTTCATATCTCGGCTTCAAAGCATCAGAGCAATTTTTTTTTTGAATTCGTGTTTTTTTATGACAATTAAAATGACGTCAGTTGCAATAAATTTTATGCAAAATCCACTGAGATATTTACATTTGCCTAAGTTGCAAAATTAATTTTTTGCGTAAAAAAGTCGCAAATTAAAATTTTTTTGCAATATTCTTTTTGATTATGTAAATGTACGTCAAATACAATGTTTTCACCGAAACAGAACTGTAAAATATTAATATGATCTTTTAGTATAACAGTTTGAATTTTTTTTTTAATGAATTAATTGCAAAAAAAATAATTAATATTTTGCAACGGGACAAAGTGCATTTCATTAAGGGTAAAAATATGTAGTAGTTCTCATAATATCGTTAACATGCAGATTTTATATTTGTTTCTACAGTACTTCAAAGTTCGACGATCGAGAAATTCAATTTTTTCAGTTTCTTGTCATAAAATGTTATTAACAATCAAGAATTCGTTCTTTGCATATACCTACCTTATAGTTGTAAAACTAATTTTGTTTACACAAAGTTAAATAACCATTAAAGCCGCCATTTTGAGTGGTCAACACTATTTTTTTCGAATTCCTGAGGGAATTCTGTAGGGGGTAAACTAATTTTTGGCTTATCCCAAAACTTTCCGAGAAATCGTTATTTTTGAATCTAAAATCACCCGACTACCACTCGCCTTTGAACAGCTTTTATTGACAATAAAGGTCCACCATTTTCATTTTCCTTTTTGAAAATATTCTAACAAATTCAAAACAAACTGCTGTGATTGCGGATTTAAAAATTCACCAGGATACATGTTTACTATTTTAACAATAGAACAAGACTAAAATTGCCCTCTTAGGAACTAATTGAAATAGCTGCTATACGCGACTTTCGAGAAAATCATCCGCCTCTGAAATCGCCAGCCGCATTCGACGACGACACGCGTTACGCAAATTGGTTTGCTGTCAAACAATAGAAAAGTCGCACTTCGGTCATAACTTGACCACAAAAATTAAAACTTACGTTACAGATTAGGTTACGAACAATATTTCAATAAAGACAAGGAAGGATGGAGCTCCGGACGATATTCCTTACACTGTCACGACCGGGATTCTATCAGCGAACATACTTTACTTATATATTACTTCTGGATTCTTGGACACAATTTTCTGCGCGACACCTGTCAATCAAGTCAAGTACTAACAAAAGTAGGAAGTCTACGTCGGTAGATCCCTTGTTCATTATTTGGCTTGCTAGTAGGTTGGTAAGAAAGCATCATTCACAGATATCGCTATTCTGATAATCACTACATTAACGATTGGGAAGTTAATCTTTGCACTATGGTATTAGACTCGTAGGCGTAGATTTGGCTTAGACCACGGTCAGTAAACTATATTTAATGACCGTGGGCTTAGACAACAAAAATTTTTGAATGTCAGAGAAGGTGCAAGATTCGTTACATTTTATAATTCGCTAATTTCGCTATACAAAATACCTCCCACGTAGGTATGTTCATGATCTTATGGTCCTCTGGTTAATTATATAATCTATAAAGAAACAATAACATAGAATAGCAAGAAAGCACACATTTCTTTAAATAGAAAATAGATTTAAATTTGCCGCGTAAATTAGCAAAACGTGCAGCACCATAACTGTCAAACCGCATAAAATGAAAGTTACCATCAGTTTGGTGCGTACGACAGCTGACTACAAAGAGTTGTCATGTAATTTTTTAATAAAATGATAAACATTTTCTAAATTTTATGCGTTTTAAATCATTCACGTTCATTACATTCAATCCATTCAGTGCACTAAATATCCGATACGACGTGAATAGGTAAGTCCATTAGATCTTGATGAAATTTAAACAAAGTGACCCCCACGTATTAACAGTTATTTACGTCTATTTAATAATAGTTAACCAACAATAATTTATACTACGTTTAGAAAGCATAGTTATATCCACTACCATGTTACTATTGTAAAACATCAAAAATAAACTGATATTCTTTTGATTAAAAATTTTGACCTTCGAACAACATTATTTATCTATTCCTTCAAGATACTGCCAATACTTATCTAAGTTGACTTTTTAGTACCGTTCGCGCTGAGGTGCGGTAAAGACACCCAGAATGTCTCACTACAGCGATGCGGAAGATTCAATACACAATATGCAGGACTTAGACACCATGCTAAGGAAAAGAAAAATATGGGATCCTGAGAACGAGAGCATAAATTCGGAGATAAAAGACTTACTAGATGATGATGTTAACTCTTTGGTAAGTGGACTTTTTATTTAACGGAAGGTTCTGGTACATTTCTGCAGAAAGCAGTGACACCAAGCGTTAAATGTTACTTAATCAGTTAGGTAACTATAATAAAACTATTTCACAATAATATTAGATGTTTGTTAATAAAATTTTTTAATTAATTGACTAAAGTATTGTTTGGTGTCTTGCCAAGTTGAAAGTCAAATGATTATTTTCATACAAAGTGTCGTCATTAAGTCTTTAAGGCCATATATAAACTTAAATAGTTGTAAACATACTTATATAAACTATATACTTCTGGTTATTATTCAATATTAGTGTCACATGTCACATTTGACTGTAAAAATCAAAGAGTTCTTGCCTTACTGTGATTCACACAATTGGGTTGTTGCACTAAGTTAAAATTTTAATAGAATTTGTGTTTAACAATAACATTTTTTCATAAAAGAAATCATTGGAAACGTGCAAAAGTTGAAAATAAAGTCTTGTAATATTACAATATTGATTTTAAAAATACATGCATTTAAAACGGAGGTGACAACATAACGGCAGTGAAGTTAGTTAATAAACGACAAAAAAGGGTAATGAAGTTATAAAGTGTTGATAGCGACGGAGAAAAAAAGAGAATAATGCCAATTGAATTTGACAAACTGTGTGAACAAACCTAATGTCAAATTCAATTGACATTTCTAGGTTATATTTCAGTTTATTTTAGCGGCATAAAGTTACGGATAAATCTAAGTTTAAGTGGTGTTTTGTGCCGTACTGTGTAAATAATACCACCAATGGGCTTGTTACCGATAATTATTTTTTCGTAATTTTTTATGGTATTCAATAGAATTTGATCATCTAGATAAGCTGTTAAAGTTTCAGCTTCATAAGTGTAGGTATCCAATCATTAGATATTCAGTGTTGATTGAGTTCCAGTATAAAGCGCTTTGCCGACTCGTGACGTCATTCTGCATAAACACTACTCATTTTAAACCAGCAAGAAGATAAAACAGATATAATTTAACAATTAAAAGCCGTTTCCATTGAGAAACACAACACCCGCCACACACTTGGGGCATATGCATCATATAACTAACATAACCCCAATTGTTATGTTTTTTAGATTTATTCTCATTTTTATGTTTGTATACTAATTTTTAGCTTGCAGCCAAACTGGCTCCAAGCAAATATTTAAAAAGTCTCGCATATAATTTTTCAATATTCGATCTCAACCGCCGCCTGATCAGCATCTGCAAGGTGACGCCACGCGAAGCTCTGCCCCGTTTCACGCGGTCCAACTTTGGTAATTTATTTAAGGGCTTAAACGTCCTAATAAAAACCTAAAAATTTGGAAATTGCCTTAAAAGGTGTTCTACTTTCGATTTCTAAAATAAAAAAAAATGCTGAACAGGCCTATTCACCGAAAAAACTCTTCTTCAGTATTCCAGTAATGAATGGTGAACGTAAAAATGAATGGGGAACTGTTTTTCTAATATTTATAATCAAAACTATAGCTGTAACGTACCTCGCGGCTTTTGCACCTCTAACCTCTGCAATGCTAAAACGATCATCTCTTTTTAAAAATTTGCTGACCATAAATATATCTACGTAAAATATCAGAATTGGCTTTTATAAATCCTTTTGAAAGAAAATAAATACCAAACGCTAAAAACTTCTAATTAAATGTCAAATTAAGTTTTGACACTTGAGGTTATTTTCTTTATTGTCAACAATGTCAACTTTGTTCCTCTTCTTCTGTTCTGCATATAACTTCACATCTAACTGCCGTTATAATGTCACTTCTGTTTTCGTGGTACATTCAAATAGTCGAACTTTAGTAATTTTTTTTAATATGCTGCGCTTAGAATTTTTCTTTCAAATTAAACATATAACTAAATTAACGCCTCCACTAGCATATTTCACTATTTTTGAAAATTCGTCAACAACCCAATTATAATGCAATCCACCTGATCTAGATAGCTTGGCAAGTTTAAAAGTGAAATGTGATGCGTGTTTCTATAATATCTTTAGTGATACAAGGCGCAAACCGCGATCGTCTATCTTGAAAAATTGGCATTTTTGGATGACCTTTATATCTCAGTTACCAAGTGTCGAATCGAAAATAGTAGTTAACACATTCTTAAGGTACTTTTTGAGTAGAATCCATTGCTGATAAGAAAATTATGCATGCCTCAGTTTTCGAGATTAGACATAACTTGTGTTTTTTTAAATGGAACATATATCATGTCATATTTATCTCTAGAAAAAGTGGTTAATTTTCGAAAAATTTAATATATTTGTGAGGAGACCAAGAAAAACTATTAACAACAAAAACACTTCTTATAGTGGTGGTGATATAGAGGTCATCCAAAAATACCAATTTTCTAAAACACTCTGTAGCTTGGTAGTCGAAGAAGATAGTCGATCGCGGTTTGCGCCATTGTTTGTTTCTCAAAAATCGACCTCAAGACACTTATAATTGGTTTTTGTTTAGCTGCCATAGTTTTAGAGAAAACTCCAAATCCCGTCTAATTTGGTCCACCCTGTATATCAACAAAAAATAACTATAAACGATAATTAATTGTTTATAATTTTTCATGGTAATCGTGATTATAAAAATTACAAATTTATCTTTGTTTATATTTGATGTGTTTTCCTGAGGTTTCTCTGTTTAGAATTATTGTTTCTAATCAACAAAGAAACAATTATTGAGTGCACAGTTTAGTTCAGTCACCTGTATGTAGTACAAAGTTCTGCTGGTTAATCAATATTTTGTTGAAAATAGCTAGTCAGTGATTTGTTATTGTAATGTTGTATGGCTGCTTAATTGCTTCAAATACTCTTACAGATGATTTAATATAAACTACTACATTACTAATGCTTTAATGAAAATTGGGCCTATAATAGCATATCATGCAACGACCATTTAATGATGATATTGACATTACATCGCATTCATTATGACAGTCTCCTAAGGCTCCTGTCATAATTTTCATGCGTGTGCCTTAATAGCCATTAAATGTAAGTTGCATACACTATTTTTTTTACGACCAGTCATAATAAAATAGAAAATTAACACTTTATTTCTGAAATTTATTAATTATAAATATTATGGATAATTTTCCTCATAAATTATAGACCAATGACATTTCGTGAATTTTTAAATTTCAACCAATGACAACAGTTTTACACTGAATAAACACAAGCTAGCTTTTTTAAAAATGACCAGCGAATAAATTACCTGTAGCTTTTAAATGCATATAATTGATTTAATTTACTCTCAATGGGACTAAAAACAAAATAAAACATATTACAAATTCAAGAAATATTATTTTTGTTTATAATTACTATGTACTGTCGTGCGCAAAAAAAAGGACAAGTCTTATAACGTATTTTTGCTAAAATCTAGTTGTGTACATCTAACTTTAATTTTTGTGACATTGTCAGTTATTTGTCAAAATTCATTGCGAGTGTGCAAATAGAGACAGATTTACATTAGAAAAAAATAGTTGTCCTATTTTTTTGCTCACGACAGTACACTTCTGTGTAATAAAATCCCTTACACTTGAAAAATCAAGTATTCCAATTTTTACTAATATTAAGTGATGTGAATCGTCTTTTTGGAATTTAGATTTTTTATTATAATATAGGTTATAAAAAAGTGACATTTATTGTGAAATGTCATAAGTAAGGTATTTGGAAAAATGTTAATGATTTAATGATTTCGATTTATAACAAATGTAAAAATTGACGTTGAAAAATTGTGTCCGAGATAAAGCCAGATTCTAAAAGCTCAAAACATTGAAAAGCGGTTTCCTGCGGGCTTGCTTATGTTCTTCTGTTAATATGGTTTTCTTGGCACTTACACAGTTTTTTAATTCCGATTTTCCTATCCTTTGGCTAGCTGTTGATCTCGATGCTGGAAAATTTGTCATGAACACAGCGTCTACTGCTGTATGAAACGGATTTTCTCTTAAATAGCCAAAGAGCTCTTCATCTTGAGCGAGATTTGAACTTCTCGGTCGGCCGTCTTTTCTCTTTATTGATACCTTCCTCCTCCCCCCTTTTCTTCACACTCATAACGGTACTTTTATTTAAGTGATAATGGTTAGCAACTGCTCTCCTCTTCAATTTTAGAGACAATTAGAATTTTTTCATGTTCAGTTAATTTCGGCATTTCGAAAATATGACACTGACACTGACAAATAAATAAAGAATGATTTAATATAGCGAAAAAGAGGTGTACGGGATTTTACTACACAGAAGTGTACCAACGGTGTATTTATGTAATTTTACAAAAATATTTTTAATAGCAAACTGTCAGATTTACACTCATGATTGCATAACAAAAGTCAACTCGACCGTTGGTCTCGGGCTTTTAAATAAAATTATTAAGTCTCGAACATTTTCTAATCAAAATTTTACTAAAAAAAACTACCCGCAATTTACCCAATAAAATTCAGAGCTCTCGGGATATAACCTGTGATTATTATTTCAATTTCACTATCACACATGTTCACTAATTTTAATTGCAAGAAGCACAAAGTTTGAAAATTTGCTAGGAAAACAGTAAGTATAACTTGTCACACTTGATAAATTTTGGATCTGTCAGATATTCAAGGCAATAGTTGATAATGACAGAATATTGCTGTGTCGCATTTCTATTGGTTATAAACTCGTATCTTAATGGAAAATCTGTATCTTAATGAATCTCATTAAAGTACAGGTAGGGAATGTCTAATAAACGAATTGAAGTATGGGAGTAGAAAAACTGACTTTATGGTATCGCGATCAGCATATCAGCTTTCTTGCAGCAAATATGTTTCGAGTAAAAAATGTATGAGGTATTCTCTTTTAGTAATATTTGATAATGTTTTGAATATGTTGAGGTTCTAATAATAGAGAGTACTGTTACCAAATATCAGTTCCAATAATTTTTGAGTATAGCTATTTGAAGAATTCACGCCATTCGTGAAATTTGTAATGATGTACTAATTTAAATTAGAGTGAAATTCCATTGGTTTCTAGCCCAGATGTTAAGGAAATTTACAAATATTATCTAATGTTGCAATGGTATGTCGTTATATTAATTGCTTCTGATTTATTAACTCTAAATGAAGGGAAACAAATAGAGGTAATTTGAAAGTTAGAAGAAAAAACAATGACAGAATAATGACATTCTAGATAGATACATACAAATAAATACTTAATTGATAAAGGTCTTTCTTTTTGTTCACGATATCGTGGCATTCTTTTCGTGAGCCATGTATCAGGGTTGAGCTGATTTAAATCAAGCAATTTTTTATTTAAAAAAATCGTGATGAAATGGGCCTTTCCTACGTTTTTTTTTTATTGAATATTTGAGAAGTTCCCTTTAAAAAAACTTACCCATATTTTTTCTTTTTTTACGAAATGTGCCTCTTTTCTACAGAAAAAATTATTATGTTATATGAATTTAAAATTGGTGGCATTATTTCTCCACTAATGACGCATTCGGCGGACGGACCAATCAGTATACTCGAGCACCCTTGGTAGAGGTTACATATGAGCAGATTGTACGTATAAGTGTTTGTCTCTTTCTAGCTTTACCGAATTGACAGACATGACAGGATATTCCCAAGGAACAATTTTAGTGTCTTAAATGTATACAAGGGCGCTATAAAACTATTTATAAAATGCCTTGAAAAATCTATTTTGCTGTAACAATATCCTTAATACCATCATAAAGCGACTTGTAGACTAAAAGGGCCCACCCTTATGAAGGTTGTTAAGGCCTTTTTAAATTCCATCATAAAACCCCTTAGTGAGGCACAGTGCTGCTCTTGAAAACCTTGTTCTGGCCGTTTTAAAACCTTTTAAAGCTGTCAGAAGCTTTTCTATTAGCTTCCTGCATTTCTAGAAAACACCTAGAAGGCTCCCTTAAAACTGGTTTTTAAAACCATATTAGAACTGAGAAGCTATAAGAATGTCCACGAAGGAATCCAAATAATTTTATTATTGCATTTATTTTTTTTAAACTGATTTAAGCAAACACACCATCAGACTTATTGAAGATAAAATGGAATTTGAAATGTATAAAGTGTAGAGCACTATAACCTCTCTAAGGCCGATTTAAAAGGTAATAAAAAGCCATCAGGTATGACAAAAAAATTAAAACCAACGGCAGTTTATCGTTAAAACTACATAAGAAAGGCTCAAAAAACAAGATCCCCTCAGAAATAATAATGATTTTAATATCCATACAAAATTTGCATAGACACACGTAATCAGTAATCACGGTAATTTTCAGTCGTTTCTTGTAATTCTACCTTAATTTGCTAACGAAAAAGTAATAATTATTGATAATTATATTGTGAGATTGACCTTGAATATTTTTATATAACAAGAAAAACATGGCCGGCCAACTAAAAACCTAATTGTCATTTTACAGTCCTCTCCAGTGTTGCCAGGTCTAGTGAAATTTCACTAGATCTGATGATTTTTTTTAAATCCAGTGATTTAGTGAAAACTTACGAAAATGCTCATTTTTAATGATTTTTGAATCATCCAATTTATTGCCCTCTACTGGTAGGTAGACAAACATTAAATTCGAGTTGCGATCCATTGAATACAGAACTGTTCACGTTAATTGCTACCACGGTCAGTAAACTCTACGGTTACCTCGATCAGCAGCTCTTAGACGAGAGAGACGCGCGGAGCGGGGAATCGAATGAAAGAGACAGACATATCTGATTTCCGTGCAAAAGACACAGACAAAGATGCGTGTTGTGTACAGCTGACGTAGGCTGTAGACCCTAACAGAATATCTTTCATTCGATTCCCCGCTCCGCGCGTCTCTATCGTCTACAAGCTGCTAATTGAGGTAACCGTATAGTTTATTGACCATGAATGGCTACAATCGAATAGCCTAGGCTTGTTGCCCTCTAGCGTCTCGTAAACAAACAGTACTTTCTAGTTACAAACCATTTAATACAATACAGAGTACGAAGTCTGGCAACGAAATAATCAGATAGAGGACGCTCAAAGCTATGCTGTGCTCAGAGAGCTCAAGAAAATTACGTGTCCTACAGACACTGCAACTTTTGAAAATTAAAGATGAGAGCTTTAATTTCAAATCTAGTGAAATTTTAGTAAGATTTAGTAACTTTTTAAAGCGTCGTCTGATATCTTTTAAAATTTTGATCTGGCAACACTGGTCCTCTCATTAAACTATATATTCTAATAATGGTAATGACCTAGAATATTGACAAAAAACTTAAAACTTAACCTCAAAATAATTTGTATGTGTGTGTGTTTTAACAGTCCTTTTAAAATGGCCACTCTTTTTTATTTTCTTCCACCTTTCCAAAAAAGACTTAATTACACATCAGTAAGTCGTGAAATGCTTTTAATTAACACACACACACATGCATCAACAACACTTCAAGCAGACATATTGTTTATTATTTTGATAATAAATGTTTTATTGAGATTTTGGAAAGTGTTTTATGGAATTAAAATTTGCCTTTTAGATTTATAGAGGCCTTTTTTTCTTTATAACGGTTTCATCACAACATTTATCAAGGATGTTTTAAGAGTCTAGTTTTGTAATGGCCTTTAATAAGTACTAATAGGCATTGAAAATGTCTAGTTTTAAAAAGGATTTAAAATGCATTTATTGCAAATATGTTAAAACCATAAAGAATAATTTAAAGCCTCTTTAAATCTAAATGGAATTTAAGACGTTCATAATACTAATTAGCTTTATGGAGAGTTTTATGTAGGTTATGATAAATCCATTACAAATAATTATTATCCTAGAAGCAAATTAGCTTTATAATTAGGTCTTACAGAATGCTTTAAAACTTACTATTAAGAGCAAGTATACTTGAAGCCTAAAAGGCCTTAACTACAACATCAATAAAGCACATGACTATTTCCTAACCCTGACAAACCTTTCTTAAAACCTCCTCAAGTCCAAATGACTTTTAAATTGTTCCTTGGATAACACTTTTTCATCATTTTCATCTATTAATACTTCTTTTATTACATTGAATAAACAAGACTCTATCTCAGTGTTCCCTTTAAGTTAAATGAAAGTTTAGGTGCTAATTAATAACTTACCGCTTAGTTTTACATTTTTCACTTCTGACAAAAAGTTCATGTTTGAGACATAAGTCATTCACCATTTCACTGTCAATAATAGAAAGATTATCACTTGCTGCCTTCTCAAAACCTTTCTCCATTTTAATGTCTACCCTACACAGTACACACACATACACACACTTTTAAATAATTAATAAGCAAAATTATGAAGTCAAAATACTAGATACGTACGATCACAACGTAAATAAGAAAACATAACCTATCTTTAGTCTAGTTTTACCTATTTTATTTCCATCAGTGTTATCAAGTGTCAGTTATTTGTTGATGGCCCACATATAAAGTGTATTTCTTCTGTTAATTATTATCATTTTTATTATTATAGTAGGTGGTATTATTCAATGGAAATTCATTATTTTCAAAAGCAGAGATAAAAAGTAGACATTCTTTAGTGAAATAATTAAAGCATTTCCTCTAACGTTAAACATTCATATATATTAGGCAACATGGAAATAGTCTCAGCGGCAGGTTTCCAGACGAGATGTAAAATTCAGAAATGTCAACAGGTTCGGTAAATGTTCGTATGAAGCCGGAAATTGTTTAATTTTGCTCATGACGTAATTTGAGCACGTTTACAGAGACAATATTTTTATTTTTAAAATATCCATTTAAAATTAAAATATTATACGATATAATGTGTATATACAGTATTTATTAGGTGTTAATAAATGATTTATGACATAATAAACATCAAGTTCAATTACGTGGGAAAGGCCCATTAAAAAATTTTATTTGCAAAAATAAAACTAAAAAGCTTTTAATTTAAATGCTTAAAAACATTAACTTAACAATAAATGAACATATAAAAATATATATTTTTCAAAACGGTACAAAACAAGACATATTAGGTATTATAACATTTAAAGGGAAATACCAATTTAGGTGCTTTTTCATTGCTTATTCCTAATATCTGAACGAACAAATCCATATGAAGAAAATATTCTTTCCATGATTTTACTTTTGTAACTTCCAAATCTTTGGAAAGCAATTTCAGTATACCGGGTGGCAAAGGCTAGTGCCTATATATCCTTTATTTTTTAACTTATCCATTTGGAATTTGGGATGTATAAACTGCCTGTAAAAATGGATTTTTGGACATAAAAACGGTATGAGACCATTTCGTTTTTTAAATGGAACACCCTGTATATTTTTACATATTTGGATTCAAGACAACATTCTGCCATGAGACTTTCGCGAATTTTTGAGTCGATGTTCAGTTTTTTAAGCATTTTAAGACAGTGCTGTGGAATACCAAAATTTGTTCTACGGCAGGTAAAGTCTAAGAGAAAAATATAATTTTTTGTTTAATTTCATTAATAACTATTCGTGAAGCCTCCAAAGTTGAACATACCACTTTTATCGAAAACTTTTTTTTTAAATGGGAAGGTGGTGGCTCATAGTGTTCAATAAATTATAGATTTTTTTTCTGAATTCATTGATATCCATTTCAAATATATGCTATTTGTTTTTTATTTTATTTAATTTATTTAAAAGTAAAAAATCACTCTCAAAATAATTTTTATTGATCCTTATAGTTTGCACTAGTACTTACACTTATAAAGAAACAAAAGAGAGAACTAAAAGGCCATTGTTCACAAAAAGGTAGTTATTTACATTTCATTATTAGACATGATTTTTTTTACAAGTGCAAATCGCACAATCATAAGTGTTAAATTCTTAGAAATGGTGAACGGCATTTGAATTTTACAAATATTGTTCAAAATGATCCCCATCACAATCAATACATTTTCTTGCTCGCATAATTGTGTTAGTCATTACAGTCCTTAACATCTCAGTTCGAGATCCTCGATGGTCATAACGGGAGTTATGACCCGCAGAAAGAAGTCTAATGGGGTTAGATCAGGTGACCTTGAAGGCCACGTTATGAAACTCTGGTTTGAAATAAGTTGTGGGCCATAAGCTTCATTGAGATAATCCATAACAACGCGGCTGTTATGGGGCGGTGCTCTGTCTTGCTGGAAATACAACAATCGGTATTGTGCTGGAGGAACTTGTTCGATTTCTTGCCAAATTTGATTTTGTAAGAATTCGAAATACTTTTGTCCTGTCGGCGTACCTTGGAAGAATATTGGGCCAATGATTTGTGTTCCATAAATACCTGCCCATACCATTTATCATTTCTTGAAACCTCCTTTGTCTAGCTAATCTTTGATTTTGTTGGGACCAGTATCTTACGTTCTGCCGGTTGAACATCGCATTATTTGTGAAACGTGCTTCATCGGTAAAAAGGATGTTGAAGGCAAAATTATTGTCTCTTTGAATCTTATTAATTAACCACTCACAATACACAGTTCATCTTACAGAATCTCCTTCGTACAAATGTGGGTGCAGATTATACTTTAACGAGCGGTAAGTATGTTTGTTCAAAATTCTTCTTACTGTTTCCGTATTTGATCCTAGTCCTTCCGCTATTTCTGTAACAGAGGCTGATTTATTGTGGCTGACAGTTCCTGGTACATTAATCTCCAATTCTTCATTTACGATGAATTCTCGATTTTGGACACGTGACTCTCGCCTCATTTTTTTCTTTATAATTTCTTTCAGGAAATTTCTGACCATACATTTGACCTACAAACAGAATTTTTTTGAGAAGTCACCATAAATTAATATCATGTCAGTTTTTTCGTTATTGGTATAGTTCATGTTAAGAAATATCAATAATGGACACAAATCTTTTGCTAACAATGATTGTTTACCAATGTCACCTTTCTTTTATTTTATAATATTGTATCAAATCGTAGTGCAAAGGCAACTATGTTAAACTTCAATAAAAATTATTTTGAAATTGATTTTTTATTTTTAAATAAATTAAATAAAATAGAAAAACAAATAGCTTAGATTTGAAATGGATATCAGTGAATTCAGAAAAAAAATCTCTAATTTATTGAACACTATGAGCCACCACCTTCCCATTTGAAAAAAAAAAAAAGTTTTCGATAAAAAAGTGATATCTTCAACTTTGGAGGCTTCGTAAATAGTTATTAACGAAATTAAACGAAAAAAACCGCTGTCCAAGGAATCACTACTTCCACATCCAGATTTTCTATCCAAGTCACTCACAACGAAAAAATTTTGTATGTGGAAATAATTGTTTATGAAACTTTAATAATATAATATTTGAAATCCTCTACCCCAAAAACCCATAAAACGATACCCCACATCGGTAGTGGGGTGGGGATGGAGATAAGGGCTGGTAGTGGGGGTGGCTGAAGTAAAAAATATTTTGAGGTTTCTGGTTCTTGTACACACACAACTTTTTTCACCCCCTTTAATAATGGGGATGGCTAATGCCAAAATTTTTTTTGAGACCTTAGCTTCTCTTGTATATACTAAATACCAATTTTATGAACGCTTACCTGCTTGATTTATCTATTTACCCCAATTTACCCCCCAACCCTTCGACGGAACAAGATGAAAATATAATCTAGTTCTAGATCTCGTTAAAGTACATATGTGTACCAAATTTCAAGTCAATACCTCAAACGGTTCCAGAGTAGCGCGCACAAAAAAAGTTACAGACAGACCAACAGACGGAAATTTTTTTTCGCTCAAACTTAAAATCTCAACGTTTCATGACACTCTAAGCCTATTTGAACAATAAAAATTTTTTTAAAATTTGTTGTCATTACTATACTTCCACTGGATGTGGAAGTAATTATATTTTTTTCTTGGACTTTAACCTGCCGTAGAACAAATTTTGGTGTTGCAAAGCACTCTAGATGAATGTCTTAAAGTGCTTAAAAAAACTGAACATCGACTCAAAAATTCGGGTAAGTCTCATGGTATACTTAGAATGTTGTCTTGAATCCAAGTATGTAAAAATCGAAAGTTGCAGTAATTTCGGGGTAAACCGGAAACACTGATTGACCTGATAAATTTTCAAAGCACTTTGATTTCTCCTCTTCAAATATTTTATTTAAAATGGTTGATGATAACTGAAACCTAGAAGGCGGGACATACCCTGGTCTTAACACGTCAATCGCTTTTCAAACTTCTCTGTGTTCAGTGAACTTAAAAGAACAATTTGTTGCAAAAATGGCTCTGGCTATCTGTTTGTCTAATTCTTTCTTTTTGTCTTGACATGTTCTTACAACAAAGGAGCTTAAACTAGTGCTACTGCAACTACTACCACCCATATTCCCACTTGCTGTTTGCCCATGACTTTTTTTTTTGATAAAATGTTGCCAAACTACCTTCTTTCCTGCCTCGACTAGACATTTATTTTTAGTATGCTTGGGTTACAAAATTTGAAAGTTTCAATGATACTGGGTTATAGAAAAAGTGAATTTAAATAGAAAATGGAGAATTACTTTTTTTCGAAAAAAACTTCGTTTCAAAGTTATTAATTATTTAACATTTGAAAAATGTAATTTTAAGGCAGCCGTAATTCGAAAACCATCAATCAAAATGTCGTTAAATTTTGAACATAGGTTCTAAAGAATGCTGATGAATAATATTGCATGTAGTTTCTCTGTAAAAAAATATGTAATATGACTTCGCAAAAAATTGTCCCCTTTTTTTTTCCTACCAAAAACGCACACCAATGACTGAAATAAGTATATAGTAAAGGTTGTTGATCCAGTCCAAATTTGGTTGAAATTGTATGACTAATAACTGAGCTACGAAAATGTTACCGCAAAAAGTGGGATACACTGCATATTGAATATTAAGTTCAGTTGAATATTAAATAAACATTATTATTATAATTGAATGTATCATTTGACTCAAAGTGATCATCGACCAATGGTGCCATTATATCTGAGGTATTTGGAAAATTTAATTTCGAAGTATTCTAAGTACATTTGTATCCAAGGAAAGAAATGAATCCTTTTGTATCTTGTATTTTAAATTAATTCAGATGCTTCTTCTGGAGCGACATTAAAGTGTGTATTTATTTTTCTATTCAACTGTTTGAAATTACATTAGAAATATGAGTTTTTATATCATTAATTATTATTATTATTATTAATTGTTATGGTTACGTTTGTCGTAACAATCGTAACCTTGGCTTTTGATCTTGGATGATGCTGAACATTGTTTGAATTTAGTTGGTACAACTCGCCCTTATAGTACGGGAGGCAGCGCTGATTTGAACAAGTCATTTCATACCGACTGAAAATCATAACAATAATAGTTTTCCCCTAATACATCAGCGATCTGAACGTCAGCTACTCTGATAGCGGTGGAGCTAATGGTGAGAGCATGTTAAAGTTGTTAAAAAATCGTTTGCCATCGTTTCTTTGAATGTCTAGAAATCTATAAGTTCTATGGAAAACAACAAATAGAAAGAAAATGTTCGTTATGAGCTGTACCAGTACATAAACTATAATTCATTCTAATTGTTATTATTATTTAAAAAAAAAAAAATAATAAATCACCAAGTATGTCTACGTGTCATATTATGTTCTTACAAACCGGGCCTCAGTCCCCAGATAGCGGAGTGGGTAAGGCGACTGACACTATTTTTTTTAGGGTACGGACGTCTCGGGTTCAAATCCTGCTCACGAAATATATTTTTTTATTGTATCAGTGATATTAAAAGTTTTACAGATCTGTATATATGAATATAAGGGTAGTTTTTCAAGTTAGGTTGGTTTTTCGAGTATGAAAATACTCGTAGCATAATTTTTTTTCTATCTCCACTGCGGGTGCGGCGACATTTTCCTGATTATTGAATATTAATCAACTGATAAAAATGAAATTTATTCGGTATAAAATTCCTCGAAAAGCGCCACCTCCTGTTCTATTATATCATTAAATAAAAATATGAAAATCGCGGATCCTGAAATTACAATATTTTCTCAAAAAATTAGATCTACAATTAATGGTTAAATAAAGCAAATGAGGAAATTGTGTAGTAATATAATACGGTTAATTTAGTTTCTCCTTATCAATTTCTAAGTATCAATAAAAATTTGCTTTCCGGACTTTGAATTTATCTTAAAAGTTGGATATTAAAAATCCACTTTAATGTTAGTCATTTTTCACAGTTATCACTCTCGATCTATCTAGATTATTTTTAAGTTGTACAAACACGTGTAATATTATCACCTGCAAAGTAATTATTGTTAAAAAACCGCTGCCCAAGGAATGAATCACTACTTCCACATCCAGATTTTCTATCCAAGTCTCTCACAACCAAAAAATTTTGTATGTGCAAATAATTGTTTATGGAACTTTAATAATATAATATTTGAAATCCTCTACCTCAAAAACCCATAAAACGATACCCCACATCGGTAGTGGGGTGGGGGTGGTGATGGGGGTAGTGGGAGGTGGATGAAGTAAAAAATATTTTGAGGATTTTGGTTCTTGTACACAGTACACACACTAGATCACAATCTTTTCTCGTCCCCTTTAATAATGGGGTGGGGGTGGTAATGGGGGTGACTAATGCCAAAAAATTTTTTGAGACCTTAGCTTCTCTTGTATATACTAAATACCAATTTTATTGACTCTTACCTGCTTCATTTACCTATTTACCCCCATTTACCCCAATTTACCCCCCTTCTACGGAACAAGATAAAAATATAATCTAGTTGCAGATCTCGTTAAAATACATACGTGTACCAAATTTCAAGTCAATATCTTAAACGGTTCCAGAGTAAACATGCTCATAAAAAAAGTTACAGACCGTCACTCAAACTTAAAATCTCGACGTTTCATGACATTCTAAGCCTATTTGAACAATAAAAGTTTTAAAAAAATTTTTTGTCGTTACTATACTTCCACTGAACATGGAAGTAATTATGGAAGTGAACATAGTTTATCGTAAAAGTACAGGATGTCAGTGGCAATTGAAAAAAATATGATATCAGCAAATACAGGTATCAGATATAGGTGAAAAATTAACCCCTACCCTTAAAAACTACCCTTTGCAACCTACTTAGAGAAATTATAGTAGTATGATGTCTTTTACATACTCGCTCATACAAGGTGTTCTGAAATAACATCAGAATTGTGGATTTTGAATTCCTCAGTCAAAATAACGATAAGAATTTAACAGAGAAGGGGCAAAATATAAATACTCAGTATGAAAATTCCAGCCTAGTTTGCCAAAATTGTTTCAAATTCGTATTGAAATTCTTCGATTTTTAAATTTGTATCAACTTTCCACAAAATGCCACTCCATCCGGTTTATTATACTATTATCAAGAATACTACAATTGCCAAAATCTTCTGTGAATTTCATAGTTGTAGCGAAGGGAACCAAGCTCTCCTATGCTTAAAATGGACAGTTTGGTTTTCATGCTGCAAGAAACACAAATAATGCTATATTTGCTTTCTTGGAGAAACTATATCTTCAGCTTAATGATGGAGAGGTGGCCGCAGCAGTATTCTGTGATTTGACTAAGGCATTTGATTGTGTGAACCACGGAATACTGTTGAGGAAACTAGAAACATACGGGTTTAGAGGTAAAACGCTGGATTGGTTCCAATCATATTTATCTGGTCGTAATCAAAAAGTTATTTTTAATGGTAATGTTTCAAAACAAATGGAAGTGAATACTGGTGTGCCACAAGGTTCTGTCCTTGGGCCATTACTATTTCTAATATATTTCAATGATCTGGTATCTGTTAAAATTAAAGGAAATTTCACTTTTTTTGCTGATGACACCACGATACTCTGGCACGACAAATTCATTGATGAACTCCATGCGATACTAAGCACTGATTTAGAAACGATTAAAGAGTGGTGCGATGCTAATTTGTTATCCTTTAATGTGCCTAAAACTAACATTATTACATTTAAGTGCAACCTAAATGATTTGGAAGACCAAATTGTTAAAAATCAGACTGAAAGTAGATTTCTGGGCTTGCATGTTGATAACAAATTAAAATTCGAAAACCATGTCTCAATATTAAATAAAAAAAAATTAGCTGCGAATTGTTATGCAATTAGAGTGGTGACAAATGAATTAAAATTAGACTCAGCCAGAAATGCATATTTTGGGCTTATAGATTCTCATTTGCGTTATGGCATTTGTTTCTGGAGTTGTTGTTCACAATATTTATTTAATAAAATATTTGTTCTGCAAAAAAGGGCTATAAAATATATGAGTAAGGCTAATGTAAGAGGCCGGTGTAAACCGCTGTTTTTGAAACATGGAATTATGACACTTGCATGTATTTTTATTTTTGAGACTGCATGCCTCATGCATACAAAATTTAGACATGAGATAAACGCTAACCCAGTTCACTACACACGTCGTACTCATAACATCCTTCTTCCTATTCCATCATCAGCTCAAACAAAGAATTCTATCTTATATAATAGCAAAAAAATATTCAATCATCTTCCTATAAATTTGAGGCGAATTATAAACGAATTTAAATTTAGAAAAGAAGTAAAAAAATTGTTCTCAGAAAAGCTTACTATTCAGTCGATGAATTCTTTCAGGACACATTTGATTGACTTTATTTGATTTTACCGTTTGTTTCTTTAGATTAAGTCCCTGTTTTATAAAAAAATAAACGTTTGTTTTGTGTCATTATGATTGTATTTTATACTAGGATGTTTTTATACATAGATTAAGGACTGGCTTTGTCAATAAAAATCTTTTGTATTTTTTAGACAATAAAGCATATTTGATTTGATTTGATTTGAAATGTTTCCTTTCACATATAAATTCTGCTAATAGATGTGTTATTCGTTTTGCTTGCTACTGTTCCTTTCTTATTACAAATAATCCTTATCAGTTTTGGTAATCATTGTTTGTTCATTCGAATTTAGTGGAAAAGATAACCCGGAAAGATTCTAGTGTTTATGTGCTACCTACTGTCGAGCCCATTTTACATTACTGAGTCGAAATCAGAAAATCAGTTGGGTTATTAACTTACAAACAAGTATTGACATTGGATCCGTCTGACCTTTTCGACCTTTATGTGGAGTATATTATTTTATTTATAATTTATTTATTTAGACCTGGCTTCCATTAAATGACGTAAATTCCAAGGAAATAGACATTAAGATATACAAGGTGGGGCAGTATCCGACTTTGATATCTCGAACTCTATGATAGCTAGAAATTTGATTCAAAAACATAAGCAAACTATACGTAAAAGATTCTATAACCGGAAATTATTTTTGAATATACAGAGCGAACTAAGACAGTTCTACAGGGTGAAGTATTTTTTTTATCGAAATGCCATGTACAGGATGGACCAAATTAGATGGGCTTTGGGGTTTTCTCTAACCAATACAGGTGTTGGAAAATTGGCATATTTGGATGACCTCTATATCTCAGTTACCAAGCGTCGAATCGAAAATCGAGTAACACGTTCTTAAGACACTTTTTTAGTAGAATCCGTTCCTGATAAGAAGAAAATTATGCATGTGTCAATTTTCGAGATATACAGGGTGTCCCACTTAAAACTCTCAACGCCATTTTCTCGATAACCAAAAGCGATATTTGAATTCTGTAAAAGGTATCTACTAGAATATATAAATGACTTCAGTTTTGAGTAAAAATGGTTATTTTACACATTGTGGTATAGATGGCGTTGCGATGCAAAGAAATTTTTCGATCCTAGGAACGATGAAATGAGTTGTATGAGATGAAGAACTACATTCTGAGCAACTTTTATGATATGAACAATTTTCGAAAAATCACTGGTTCTCGAGATATTTGAACTTCAATATAATTTTCTTGAATATAAAAATCGTCATAACTTTTTTAAAATTCATTTTAGACAATAAGTTCTTTGGGACAATTTTCATAGTGAATCAGGCTCTTTTAGATGGTAATGAAACATGTATTTCAAAACACAAAATAATTTTTTATTTTTTCAAGTAAAACAAAGGTGGGGCTGCAATTTGGAAATTAAAGATTTTGATATTTTTGTTTATTGTTTATTGTCTAATTTTTGCGTCATGTTTATGTTGTATGTTCTACTAAATTTTACACTATAAATTGTAGACATATGAAAAAAAAAATGGGATTTTTGTTACTTGAAAAATTACATTGTAGTTCAAATATCTCAAAAACCAGTGATTTTTCGAAAATTATTCGTATTAAAACGGTTGCTTAGAATATAATTCTCCATTTCATGCAACTGATTTCATTGTTCCTAGGATTGAAAAATTTCTTTGCATCGCAACGCCATCTATACCTCAATGTGTAAAATAACCATTTTTACTCCAAGCTGAAGTTATTTATATATTCTAGTAGACACCTTTTACAGAATTCAAATTCGGTTTTGGTTATCGAGAAAATGGCGCCGGGAATTTTAAGTGGGACACCCTGTATACATAACGTGTGTTTTAGCTTTGTGCCAAAAATGCCGCCTAAACAATATTTTTAGATATCCAAAAAAGAGGCAGCCAGACATAAAAATATTCAAAAGGCTACAACAAAATTTAAAAGAGTTTGGATCATTTGTAAAACCTCGAGCAAAAAATATATAATAGAGCGGGTAGAGAAGCTGTATTGTTTTAGAAACTGTAAGAGAAAGTCGTAATATATCGTCTCACGAAATACAGGAAAATTTAGGAATCCCAAAAACAACTGCGTTGCATTGCAATGAAGTGCGAGGATTTGGAGAAACAATTATATGGACAGATTAGGCCCATATAAGCAGTGCCGGAATTTATAATCGGCATAATAACCACCATTGGACTCATGAAAATCCGCACGTTGGATTTGGTGTATGGTGTGGTTTTATTGGATACCAAATAATAGGTCCTCATTTTTTTCACGGTAATTTGAATATCGAAAACTTCATTAACATGGTACGACAAGAAATAGAGCCCTTTGTAGATAATATACCTTTAAGACAATTTCAAAGATTAATTTACCAACATGATGGCACCCAGCCACCGGCAAATGAAACACAAAATTATTTAAATGTTCAATTTGGGGAGAATTGTAAGGTATCTACTTATCACTCAGAACTAGTTTAGATATTGTTTAATTTTTGGGAAATAATGGTCATATTTTGTATCCAGCTAGATCTCCCGATATAACCCCTGCCGACTTTTGGCTTTGAGGTTATTTAAAAAATATTATATATAGATCATGTTCTAATAACATAGAAGAATTGGAAAACAGTGCATTAGCTGCGTTTCGGGCAATAACTCCTGTCATGATTGGAAATGCAACAAATGCTGTAAGAAGGTGTCAAAAATGCATAGATGTGAATTAAAGACAATTCGAACAATTATTGTAGTTTATTTTTCCTATTTTTGGCAAAATTATTTTATATTATAAGAAGTGTTAGTGGTTTTCTATGGCCTCCTCACAAATATTTTAAAATTTTCTAAAGATAAATATGACATATGATATATCGTTGGATAGCTAATTTAAGTTGTGATCGAATAATTTACATGATGTTCCATTTAAGAAAGCAAGTTATGACTATATATCGAAAACTGAAGCATTCATACTTTCCTTCTTATCAGCAACGGATTCTACTAAAAAAAGTGCCTTAAGAATGTGTTACTCGATATTCAATTTGACACTTGGTAATTGAGATATAGAGGTCATCCAAAAACGCCAATTTTCAAAAAAGCTCTAGCTCGGTAGTCTAAAAAGATAGACAATTGTTTGTTTCTCGAAAATCGAGCTCAGGACACCTGTACAGAGCTGCCAAACTACTTTTGAAAAAGTAGTTAATTACTGACTACAGAGTACTTATTAAAACTGCATTGTAGTTGAAAAGTACTCGAGTACTTTAATTTTGAAAGAGTAGTTTAACTACGTGTCTTCAGTTACATTTACAACTACTTTTGTAGGTACACTTTAGATTTACACAGCATGAAATTTTTTTCATGATGAAAGAAATTAGGTCACTAAACTGTGTACTTAAGACACTGAAACCTTTCTTTGTCACATATGTCATAACGGGAAAGTCTAATATACTTATATAATCTGTAAAATGATTGTGCCAATATGCGACAAAAAGTCACAAAATGCTTTTCTACGTCTGTGTCCAAGCAAAGTGTACCTATGGTATCTACGTAACGCCCAACAACCTACCCTACAGTGTACTTTTACATGTTGTTCCATTGTTGCCATTTGCAACCTTTTTAATTTCTTTAATAAATATTTAATATTATTAAAGTTTATTATTGGGGATATATCTGAAACTGTTTTTGTCACTGAGAAACTGGGCTGGATATTTATTAAGCACATTTATGAGAAAAACATATAAAAACAGATTCTATGAAAACACATAAACAGTAGTTGCAACTACTTTAGTAGTTAAAATTACATTAGTAGTTTTAACTACTTTTAAAAAGTAGTTTGAGTAGTGAATACTCAATACAATACCAATGTATTCACAACTACCTATAAGTATTCGTAGCTAGTAGTTAAAATGTAGTTTAACTACAGTTGTAGTTAACTACTAGGCAGCTCTGCATCTGTATTGGTTTTTGTCTATCTGTCATAGTTTTAGAGAAAACCTCAAATCTCATCTAATTTGGTCCACTCTGTTTACACATAAAATGTTAAGATATTCAAAATGAACAATAACAAAATAACTACCTGCAGCTTATAAAGGTGCTAACTTAGGTCTGTTTCAATTTGACTAGAATTGAAAAGTGTTTATTCACACGTTTATGATGGTCGTTTTCGGTATTGTGTTAATTTTACCTGTTTTCAGGTGGAGGAGGACTGCGTTGGCTGTCCCTTGCCTTCCACACCTGAAGATGAAAACATCTTGGATTCTGAAATAAGTGATGTCCTTAAAGCTGCAGTGCTAGGTACAGGTAGAGTAGTTTAGTTTCATTTTTCGTTTTCACACCGTTTTTTCGTCTCACCCAGGTAGTATCATCCATTATTTCGCTTTGTTTTTTTTTAGACTTTATTCTTTTTTTAACTCAGTCATTGTAGAGCTAAACACAGTTGAATAGCGAATATCTCTGTGATTTTTTTATTTAAATGTCATATTTATTACCTATAGCACACCTGTAGAACACTCCTTTTGGTTGAAAAATTGGTGGGGTTTCATTTTTTGTAACTAAAAATCGACTAAATTTGCCGTTTTTGGCAAAATATTGTTTTAACCTTAAATGAAAAAAATCATTTCTATATTCTCCTTGATAAAGTGCCAACATTTTAAACAGTTTTCATTATGCTAATATATCGCAAAAACTGTTAAAATCAGTTTTCAAATTATGAATTATTTAGTAAACAAATGTAAAAATAGGTAATATGTTATATTTATATGGAAAAAAACCTTCTCCAGTATACTTAGCAATATTCCTACTCTTCTTGACACTAGCAATGCAGTCATTTCTAAAGATAAAACTAACGTTTTTATGTCAACAATTTATAATCTTTGGCCGTTAAGATCCCCTGATCTGACTTCTCTAAATTTTTCATTGAGGAGGGGGGGGGTGTTAGGAGTTTAAGAGAGGCACCGACGGACAATTCATGCTTCAAAGAAGTTAGTCGCTAAGAAACAAAAGTGACTAATCCTTCCATATTATAAAGAATACTGCATTATTTCAGAAACAAGGTAAGTTGCAGCCAAAGGCATTAGCCTGTGCATATGTGCATCAGGTATTAGGCTGTCATATGTGTGACATGTAGGGAATGTCATATAAATTTCTTCGTGTAAATCTTATTTAAAATAAAATAGAAAAAATAAATAAAGTAAAAAATATTGATCATATTTTTTGTTCACTACCTTAGAATATCGACCTATGTCCCATTTTATCACATAAATTATAATCTATCTAGGCATCTAATTTACATTTGTATCTGATTTATATTTGATAATTTTATATATACAGGCTCTCGCCTAATACATTGGTGTTATTTTTCCAGACGTTTTAATTCTAATTACACCCTAAATCATATTCAACGTTTGCGCTGTAATATTTTTTGCAAAGCTTAAGTTTTTGCCATAAATTGTTCGATAAATTGTCAATTTTTAAGTTCCTGTCATAAAATGGTATTGTAAAAAAATTTATTGATAAATAATAATCTCCAGATAAGGTTTTTCAACTGAAGTTCAGTAGTCGGTTCACATTTTACGTTGGTTACAGTTACTTTTGCAAATGTTCGTATTATTAACAAAAAACTAAAAACAAGTGAAACTAAACTTTTTCTTATCAATAGTTACACAAATGGATAATATATTAGTTTTAATGAGGTAATAAGTTGTTTGAAATTGCACTTGTTAAATGTTGGCATGACACTGAACTTTTTATTAATACATAATTTAATTCTTGCTAATGTTTCAAGTATTTTCCCATTCTTCAACTAATTGATGTGTTCTTGGGATGCTCTATAATTTTGCTTTAATAATATTGATTGTAGTTCATTATAAAATTATATATAGAATATTTAAATACTGTTCGATAGCTGTGTTACCATATGGATATAGTGAAAAATTATAAATACAAGAGTTTTAGATATCATTTGTTCATTATGTTTTCTATATAATTTATAAGTATAAAAAGTAATAAATGTACTTTTACATGCACCTACTATGTGCAAAAAGAGGTATTTTGCGACATTGAAATTTTTCGGTCTCGCCCCCGAAAGTGGTTCAGATTATTTAAAAAATGAAATATACAAAATTTCAACTCGGTAGGATAACATTAACGTGCCCCAAGGCCATTAAAAGTCACTAAAATATGCAATTTTCACCTATTTTCAAAAGTATCTCGTTACTGGTTGATCATATCGAAATTTTCTACATTATTAATCGAGTGAAAATTTCATTTTCTAAAACTTCGTTTATTTGTATTTTTCTTGTACAATTAATACTTTTCGAATGGAGTTTTGATTGCAGTAAACAGGTACTAGAACATTCATAATCTCGCTATTGACGTCTTCAATGTTTTAGATCCCATGAATTATTCGAATTGGCTTCTCAATAATACCATACAATCGAAATTTTGTACATTTACTGGTCATATAAAATGGGCCTCTCAAATTTCCATTGTGTAATTTTGGCTTTAAACATTATTTGTGAGGCGGAACGCAAAAAGGGACCTCTTGTCGGCGATGTTAATTTTTCAGTACAGTTGAAATTAGTGGTTTGGGTCAAGATGATCGATTTTCGGATTTTGTCTTTTACAAGTTGTAATCGATTACAAAACCGATATAATTGAATGAAACACTTAAAATAATCGATAAAGCAGTCAATGTTCAGTATTGTTCAGCCCTGGAAAAGGTACCTCCTGTCACTTATCAAGAAATAACATGGGACCGACAAGAGGTCCCTCTTCATAAACGCACTAGTAACTTAAACAAAAAAAATCATAAAGACATGATTTTTGCACCAAATCGTTCAGAATTAGAGCTTAATTCATTTAATATCAATAACTAAAAATCGGAAATTGCCGACAAGAGGTCCCTTTTTGCTTTCCGCCTCACATTTGCTCATTTTCTACGTCGTTTCCAAACGACCTCGAACTGATCTCAAATTTGTATTGCTTGAAATAAAACAAATTTGTTTTCAGTTATCTGCATCAAACTAAATCTGAAGTAATACGCACAAACACGCACACCACATATAACCCGACATCCCAAAATCCAAAACCAAGGTTGTCCGCAGACATACATCCAAACCCACCGGCATTGTCAGTGCCGCACAACCTTTCCAAAGCATTTCCCATCAGCTCCTTGCTGATATCAGCACAACGTTCGGCAGATCGGCCTCTTCGCTTTTTGCTATCTAGTTACTGAAATATCAACTGTTTTATATTCCCCACTCTCTGGTTGATGTGACCAAAAATTAAGAGTTTATCTAATTTTCCTCAAAAGTTCTCTTCTTTTTTAGCTGTACTTTCAAATGTTTTTTATAGACATCTCTATCTGGAATAATATAAGGTTCTATCTCTGGATAATGTTGTTTATTACACGTTAATGTCCGGATTTTTTGCTAAAATATTAATATTTCGCAAATAATATGCAAAACACTTTTACAAATTGTCATTTTAGCTTCTCTGAAATTGAAATAAACTCACTTAAAACTTGTCTACTAATTGGCAATTTACTGCCGATATGGTGCGGGAGCTAAGTGGATTTTTCGGACACTCATCGTTACAAGCATTTTCTATGCGCTGATTAATTCTATCGAACTTAAATAACGATAAAATAGACTTCTGGCATATGTCAGTCCGTCGAGTTGGCCATGGTTCAAGATATAAAAATCAATGAAATCATATCATCGTTACAAAGCCAATTTTTTGTGTGTGTACACATTTTATGTTTAAAATGAATAAAATAAGATCGCCAAAAAGTGTGGGTCATCAGGGGCGCAACCAGAAAACTCAAAGAGGTAAAAAAACGGAGTTATATAACGTGATCGTTACAAACTTTTTTAAGGTTGAGCATGTTTATTTAAATGTTTTGAACACAGAAAAAAATTCCCAGAACGAAACTCCCGTCAGTAAGGCTAGCCAGAAAGAAAATGTTTAGGATTTTTTAAGAAAATTGGATTTTTTTTCGCATATTTCGTCTCAGAACTCTAAACTCATCGTTACAAGTTCTGGCTCCTTTTTAAAACATAAATATAAGCTCCTTCAACAATAGAATACCCTCCCCGAAAAGTTCTTAGTGTCAACAAAAGATGGCTCTTAAATATACAGGAATTTAACACTTTCGGCTCACTTGACTCCGTACCGTGCCTCAGATGTATTGTATCATTATTACCTTTCTGGCTGCGCCTCCTGACGGCCCACACTTTCTGGCGATCTTATTTTACTTATTCTAAACATAAAATGTGTACACACAGAAAAAATGGGCCTTGTAACGATGACATGATTTCACTGATTTTTAAACAGTGTTCGTGACGCTCCTGACAGGAGGTGCCCCGCCAGAAGTCGATTTTATGAATCGTTATCATCTATTAAACCATAAAAATATCTCAAAGTTCATAAAACGATGAGCTGCCGAAAAAGCCACCTAGCTCCCACTCTAATAATTTGATTAGTAAAATCTCTAAATAGAAAGATTTTAGCAACGTTGTGACCAGTGAATTTAGTAATATGTGACCATAATTGCGAACAATTGAAGCCGATCAGAGGTCCGCTATATCTCCCTACTGAGGATGATGTTTTTGGCCACATCAACTGAAAAGGAAGACATAAAACGGTTAATGGTTCTTGGAAAATCAGATGGCAAATGGTGAAAGAAACTTAACCGACTCAATGGTTCAGTGCTTACGTGTTAGCATTGAGACCACGGGTTTCCTGCTTCAAGGGTTCCTGGCTAGAGTTTGGATGTTTAGTGCCGCTTTTAGCGAGTTAACGAAACCGTAGCAATAGCCTAGACCGCAATTCAGTGAAACAACGTGGTTAGTCGCTGTTATCTTTACTGAGTTCGAGCCTCAGCTGCAGCAGATGGCAATGTAACAGGAAATCGTTATTGTTAAAAAAACAACCAATAAAAAAGAGTTTGTTGAGGTCGTACGCCTAGCAGACAACCGCGACAGATACCGTGTTGCTATAAGACATTCCTTACAATAAATGGAAGCTAATTCAATTAATTCATGGGACACTGGCATTTCAACGAGAACATGAATGTTCTGGTGCCTGTTTATGCCAACCAAAGCTTCATTATTCCTATTCAACTACTAAATGTATGAGAAAAACGCAAAGAAATGAGGTTTTATAAAAATAAATTTTCAATTATGTACATATAACATTTCTATGTAATCAACAGTTCACGAGATACTATTGAAAATAGATGAAAATTGCGTCTGATGGTGAATTTTAATTGCCTTCGGGCACAGGTTAGCGTTATCCATCGAGTTAAAATTTTGTATACTTCATTTTTTAAATAACCACTTTAGGGGGTGAGGCCGAAAAAATTGTAAGAAGAAAATATCGACGAAAATTGCGTCTAATGGTGAATTTTAATTGCCTTGGGGCACAGGATAGCATTATCTGATCGAGTTAAAATTTTGTATACTTCATTTTTTAAATAAATGGAACCATTTTAGAGTATGACGCCGAAAAAATTGTAAGAAAAAAATATCGTCAAGTATAGCTAAGGACCACTCTAAGCGACACGTGCATCTATTTCGAAAATTTTTTCCATAAAAGGGGATTACAATGATGGGACGGTATTTGTCGACCAGGTCCTATTGACGTTTAAATTTGGAGAGGGTGTAATTTAAAATAATTTTTACAAAGGCTCAATGACGTGTCCCTTGACACTATTGACTTGACCTCATTTGATCACTATCCTGCTTTTCCGGCTAAGGTATAGATAAGAATTATTCTTATATCATTTTTTTTTTAAATTAATAAGCTTATATATATCAATAAATTGAATATACATAGGGTGTTCCGGTTTGTTTCTCCTTAGAAGTTGCCGTTTCTATAATGAAGAATGTTGAACTTCACTCTTTTAAAGAAGCTTTTAGCAACTTTTTTGAATGTATTGATAAGTTTGTAATGACTGTTTTTAATTGCAGAACAAAATATTTTTTAAATCCACTTGACTTTCACAAGACTGAACTTTTTTCAATAAATTCTTGCCAAAACTTACCCAACAAAAATCTATTAAAAGCTATTCAGTCTATTCCCAAATGTTTAGTAGCATACTGAAAAAAAAATTGGAAGGGTGAAAGGTATCAGAGCAAGGGAAAAAATACGACCTACTATATCAATCTTGACAGAAGGAACTCTTCCTTATGCATTAAGTAGGTATACAAAATTTGAAAATTATAGAATTATATTTCTGTCGAATGTTACAGTGGTGCTGAGAAAAAGGTTTGTATAGTATATCTCGTTATTTGAACGAGTTCTGTCGCCTGAGGTTACAAAAAACAAATTTATATGATGTATAATAGTTTAAGTTACGTAAACAACCTTTGTATTTATATTTTTTTTATATGATATGTTAACAAAGCCACAGAACTAGAGATATCGCAAATATTGAAGTTCTCTGTACATGATAATGGTTAGAAATAAGGCAACGTAAGGATAAAGATAAGTATAGCACCCGAAAGAGGAAAAATATTTAAAAAAAATATCTTCTAATATTCACTTCATTAAGTGTAATGCGTTCATATCCAGTTCATACATGTCTGAGTGATAAATCTTATGTCTGATGCAAATAAACACCCGTTGATATGAAAATTTCTTTCTTTGTTCCAAAAAAATGAAGCAAACCTACCGCGATTTGCAGGTGATGAGCTAGATATAACAGCGCTGGCGCACAACGCGGCTAGCCAAGCGGAACATGTAGTGAGGAAGATGATCCAAGCCGGATGGTCGGTTTGTCACTTCAGAAATCTCCCCGCATGGCTGCAGGATAACGACTTTTTGGTTTTCGGACACCGGCCACCTCTGCCGAGCTTCAGGGCGTGCTTCAAGAGCATATTCAGGCTTCACACCGAAACAGCTAATATATGGACCCACTTACTAGGATGCGTCGCTTTTATAGGTTCGTGCAAGTATTTATTAACCACTTTTTTTTGTTCAACGTATCCAATGTATGAAACTATAATTTCAGCTGCTCTTAAATTTTATGAGGCATGATTTTTGCAATTAAGAAATATATGTCCTTTCTCTATGATGGCTCTGCAAATCAACTTGTAGATTATACATTTTGTTCCTAGATTCATTCCATTGCTTTTCCATGATAGATCTAATGTAGTATAGTAGAATAAGTCTTTCGGCTGGGGTTCTTTGCAATCAAAACTTTGGCGTTTTGTGATAATACATAGTTATGCTCTTAACGCGACCAGGCTTGTAATAATAATAAACCAACTACGCCATCGTTCGTTTTTTGGAAATTTGTTAAAGTTATTATATATTTCACCAGCTGGATATTATATTATTAGGAAATGTGTATTAGCAGAATATATAATAAATATTGATAGGAAGTAACATTTCACAACATTTCTATTCAATCACAAAACATAAAAATGAACGGAAGAATTTTTGAAAATTAAATGATTAATAACTTTTTCATTTATCGATCGATTTTGTTTAAAAACAATAAAACAATTTTTCCAGTTAATACTAATGTATTGTACAAATTTCAACACAATCGGACTCTTCTTTCATAAGTTATCGCGATGGACGGTCAGACACACGGACCATTTTGAAAGTTATTCAAAATTCGATAACTAAGACAATGATATGAACATTTTTTTTCTCTACAAGCAATATTTGCTGTTTTAGAAATGTGTCGAACAACTGCAATATACTCTTCATTTTTGCAAAGAATATATACAGGGTGTCCCACTTAAAATTCCCGGCGCCATTTTCTCGAAAACCAAAAGCGATATTTGAATTCTGTAAAAGGTATCTACTAGAATATATTAATGACTTCAGTTTTGAGTAAAAATGGTTATTTTACACATTGAGGTATAGACGGCGTTGCGATGCAAAGACATTTTTCGATCCTAGGAACGATGAAATGAGTTGTATGAGATGGAGAATTACATTCTGAGCAACTTTTATATGAACAATTTTCGAAAAATCACTGGTTCTCGAGATATTTGAACTTCAATATAATTTTTTTGAATATGAAAATTGTCATAACTTTTTTAAAATACATTTTAGACAATAAGTTCTTTGGGACATTTTTATAGTGAATCAGGCTCATTTAGGTGGTAATGAAACATTTATTTTAAAACACAATTTTTTTTTCCAGTAAAACAAAGGTGGGTGCAACTGCTATTTGGAAATTAAAGATTTTGACATTTTTGTTTATTGTGTATCGTCTAATTTTTGCGTCATGTTTATGTTGTATGATCTACTAAATTTTACACTATAAATTGGGGAAAAAATGGGATTTTTGTTACTTGAAAAATTACATTGAAGTTCAAATACCTCGAAAACCAGTGATTTTTCGAAAATTGTTCATATTAAAAAAGTTACTTAGAATATAATTCTCCATTTCATGCAACTGATTTCATAGTTCCTAGGATCGAAAAATTTCTTTGCATCGCAACGCCATCTATACCTCAATGTATAAAATAACCATTTTTACTCAGAACTGAAGTCATTTATATATTCTAGTAGATACCTTTTACAGAATTTAAATATCGCTTTCGGTTATCGAGAAAATGACGCCGGGAGTTTTAAGTGGGTCACCCTGTATAATAAGTACAAAAACAATAGATTAATCCTTTGGTTCAAGTGAAGCATCCTTGCTTTATTATAGCAATAGCAATTAATAAATGGACATCAAGATTATGTTATTATTTCGTTATGTCCTGTTTATTGATTAAATCTAAGTAAATATTGATATTAGTAATAGGCAATTATAAATATTATTGTTATAAAATTCGTATTGTAGTTATTTTAATATCGTAAGTTCCATTTTATAAACATCTCTTGTAAGTAGACAACATTATTAGGAAAAAAAATCATTAATTATACTTTGTTTATCAATAACTAGAAAATCAAATTGAAATGACTTAAATTGTTTTTCATAAATATGTATTTGGCATAATTTGACTCATTTCGCGTTTCGCGACAACTAAACACAAACAAAAATTATTATATCTGAACGATATAGTCCAGGGCATCCGAGCGTTAAGGCTACTCAGCTTGCTTATTTTTTTATCATTTATTTAGGGATTGGAAGAAACATATTTAAGTCGTTAGGAAGTACCCTTCATTTCCAAATTCGGTGCCAAAATCTGGTTTTTGTGCTATAACTTGTTTTCTGTTCATTTTAAGCCCAAAACGGTGGTATACAATTTGAGAAATTCTCAGTGGGCACCATGAGCATTTAATTAAAGTAACTTTCTATGGAATAATATGGCAGTAATTTACATTTAAAACTACGGATTATGTGTTTTAATTATTGTGAAAAATCCAGTCATTTGTACAAGAAATTCATTGAATCCTCTGTGACCTTACATAATATTCTCTCTTCATTGGTTTGTCTGTAGACTTAATTGTAAAATTTGATGTTTTCATTTTGTGGAGTAGGGTCAAAGGTGTAAAAAACAAATAATATCTTCAAGTTTACATTCTGGTTTTTTATATAAATAATATCTTTTAGGAAATTGTGGACGAAATCGTTGAAATATAACAGCAAATGAGATTAGTGTGCATGTGTTTCCAAAGCGAGTTATCTAATCAGTGAAAGGGAAACACGTCATTATTGCTTTCATTACCAGTTTAATTAATGTGGTAAATATGAATTACACCGAGTCCTTTGACAAGTTCATAAATAAATCATAAACAAAGCTGATAAAATTACCTTAAGGCATGATTTTTAATTTTTTACTGATTTTGCAAACTACTGAAATTATTGAGCAAAAATTGATTATACTACTCTTGTGTAAATTCTACATAGGTAGTGTTATACAGGGTAGCATAAAAGTATGGGAATAGCAGGATAACTTGAAAAATACGAATCCTAGAAAAAAACTTCAAATATAAAAGTTGTAGGAAATTTCTCTGGCTATCTAGCGCTGACCTTGGATTTGACCGTGACTGTGACTTTCAAGGTCATTTGGAGGTCAAATCGATTTTTTTTACTTTTAACCCCGGAAATGAAACGAGCGGAAAAATTTACGTTCGGATATGACCTTAGGCACTTACAAAGTTGACCTCTGAAGGTCATCTGAACAGCAGGATAACTTGAAAAATATGAATCCTGGAAAAATCTTTAAATACAAAAGTTGTAGGAAATTTCCCTGGCTATCTGATGGTGACCTTGGATTTGACCCCCGACCGTGTCCTTCAGGGTCATTTGAAGGTCAAGCCGATTTATTTTAATGGAACCCCCTACTTTTAACCCGGGAAATGAAACCAGCGGAAAATTTTACGTTCGGATATGACCTTCGGCACTTACAAAATTGACCTCCAAAGGCCATCTTTACTCTTGAACTTCAATTTTGTAAATGCCGAAAGTCATATCCAAATGTAAAATTTTCCTCTCGTTTCATTTCCGGGGTTAAAAGTAGGGGGTTCCATTTAAAGAGAAACGACTTGGCTTTCAAATGACCTTGAAGGTCATGGAAAATGTCAAATCCAAGGTCACCGTCAGATAGCCAGGGAAATTTCCCACAACTTTTGTTTTTAAGAGGAGACAACACCAATCACAAAGTTTCATCGGTGAAGATAAAGCTGAAGTGGGGCGAAGGGTAGGCAGTGTGGCTGTTATATGGCCTCTGCACGGGACGTCACAGCTAACCTCAAAAATATGTGTTTCTTAAGATTTAAGAGTATTACGCAGCTATTATTAAAATTTCTGCCTGGTTTCGGTATTTTCAACTAAAATTTAATTCAGTGTAATGCTTATGAAGTTCTAAATACTTTGTCCTAATAAGATAGGACTCTTTTGTAGGTTGGAAATCTAACATGTAATTAGCAGTCTATTTTTATTAATCAACAATATTGAAAAATTATTTACACGAATTTTTAAACATTTGCTGGGAGCCAGTACGATTCCAAACTAAAAATGCGTATACAAACATTAAAAATGAGAATAAACTTGAAAAACTTAAAATTTAAGGTTATGTTGGTTACATGATGCAGTTGCCCTATAGATCATTTTCGGTTGACGTCACGCTGTCGGCGTGGAAGGCACACAACTAATTATTTTGTTTTCTAGAGATGGGTACAAGCTGTTATTTTTTAATAACAGGTTTAAACTGCTTCTGCTGTTTTGAAATATCAGTTTAAAAATGACAGATCACTGAGAAGTACTGGCATTCGCGTATCGCAGTGCGCAGTTTGTAGTATGCAAATTTTTCGGTCACATAAATTTGACGCAGCTGTCTGAAGGGTATACAAAACCTCATTTACTGTTTTTACTTTTGTGGTTCAAGTAAAGTGTTTATTTTGACAATAATGTTTCGCTTGTTGTTATTTTCTCCACGGTCCTTTAAAATAGCAGGAATTCTGAAGAAACTAACATTGTCTCTTTCTCCTCTATTACCACAATTCACTATTGAACAGAACAAAGGCATTTTCGTAACTATTGCAAATGAAAACAGCGCCTATTATAACAGTCACACTTTAATAACAAAGGAATGCAATTGAAAACAATGAGTTGTCTGCCCTCCACGCAAAATGGCGCCGAAGACAGCGTGACGTCAATCGAAAATAGTATCTTGGTATCTTGGCTACTGCTATCTGTTATTTCCGAACAGAAATAACAGTCTGTTAATGCTATTTACAAATAACAGTAATAAAATAATAGATTTTGTTAAATAGCAACTCATCTCTAATTGTTTTCATTTGCATTGCCTGTTATTGGATGAGGTTTCGTGTGCCCTCCAGACAGCTGCGTCGAAGTCACGTGACCGAAAATGATCTATTGTAGTGCCGTAGGTGGCACCATCTATTAAAAAGCACTGTACTAAAAGTCTTGACTGGGAAAAAAGCAGTTTTTAGCCGAATGGCAGGCATTATTAAACTGACACAAAGATATTCTTGTAAGTAAATGAATACTACACTTCTATTGAAGAAAGTTTTTAGCTAAAATTTGTTTATTATGAAAATTTCTCTTCACACTTCGTAATAAACAAATTTTAGCTAAAAACTTTCTTCAGTAGAAGTGTAGTATTCATTTACTTACAAGAATATCTTTTTTTCAGTTTAATAACGCCAGCCATTTGGCTAAAAACTGCTTTTTCACGGTCAAGATTTTTAATACAGTGCTTTTTAACAGATGGTGCCACCTACAGCAGCATCTGCATCATGAAACCAACATAACCTTAAATTTTAAGTTTTTCAAGTTTATTCTCATTTTTAATGTTTGTATACGCATTTTTAGCTTGAAGCCTTACTGGCACCAAGCAAATATTTAAAAATTCACATAAATAATTTTTCAATATTGTTGATTAATAAAAATCGACTGCTAATTACAGGTTAGATTTCCAACCTACAAAAAGAGTCCTTATCTTATTAGGACAAAGTATTTAGAACTTCATAAACATTACACTGAACTAGATTTTAGTTGAAAATGCGGGAACCAGGCAGAAATTTTAACAACAGTTGCGTAATACTCTTAAACCTTAAGAAACACTTAGAACGTAAAATTTTCCGCTCTTTTCATTTCCGGGGTTAAGGTCACCGTCAGATAGCCAGGGAAATTTCCTACAACTTTTGTATTCACAGTTTTTTTGTAGGATTCGTATTTTTCAAGTTATCCTGCTGTTCCCATACTTCATTTTTTCACAATAAATATATTAGAAATATAAGTTATTGCCAATTCGATCTTCCTCTTTCCCTCTCTCTCTTGGATATGGTCCCCTTAAGATTAACACATTAACGACGGGAGTTATTTTTATTTTTCAGAAACATTAATTTGGTACGTTTCTTGGTCTAATGTCAAGTACTAAGACATTATTTGATAACGTTACTTGACTCCGGCGTCAAGAATGCATTCTAAGACTAAAATTATAGTAACTTTAAAATGGAAAACTGTAATCTCAGTTTCATTACGGTAAATAATTATTAATACTCTCCAAGAACTGTCGCTAGCGCTGCACTTGACTTCGGAAACAAGAACCGTCATTGAGGGCCGGTTTATCAGTGCGCGGTTAAGCACTTTATCCTTCTATTAAACATTTCATTATATCAACTTCACATTCTAAACTTCTAGTTAATTTAGCTGTAGGATAAAGTACTGATAAACCGGCCCTGAGAAATGGAAAAATTTTGAAATTAAATGTATGTATGCTCACTTGGTTATATATGTTATATAATATTTGGTACACTGTATAAAAACTTGTACGTGACTTTTATCCCTTTTAAACTATCTCAGCATATCATATTTCAGCTACGTGTTGATAACAAATTCCCTCTATTATTTATCGCTGATATGTAATATCATATTTCCTTTGGCTTAGCTTGAGAAACAATACTAATGCTGACTAAGTACAGCCAACCGAGGATATAAATTAGTTAGATAATCTTTTGTATTCAGTTCATATACTCATGTCGCAATAAACACTTCAATATAATATTATAATTTTATTTCAAGAGTCAACGTTGACTCTTCTTAATTTTAATAAATCTTTTTAAAAACAAGTTAATGTAAATCCTGATCTAACATATATTCCCATCCACAACTAATGTACTATGAAATTGATCGCCGTGAGTATAGAATGACATGTTACTTGACCCTGAGGGTGGGTACCATAGTTAACGTGTTAAAATGTATTTTTCTTCGTCTGTGTGTCTTCACTGATAAATTATTACTAAACTGTTTTGTGTTGCAGGTATAGCCATATATTTCCTCATGAGACCCGTGATAGAAATCGAACTGCAGGAGAAAATCGTCTTTGGTGCTTTCTTCGCCGGCGCCATAATCTGCCTTGGGTGCTCTTTCATGTTCCACACCGTAAACTGCCACTCGCAATTCATCGGGAAGCTATTCTCGAAGCTCGACTATTGCGGAATCGCCTTACTCATAATGGGTTCCTTCGTACCGTGGCTGTACTACGGGTTTTACTGCCACTTCAGACCGAAAGTCGTGTACCTGTCGGTTGTTTGTGCTCTAGGTGTGACCAGCATAATGGTAAGTTTGTGGGACAAGTTCTCGGAGTCGGGCTGGCGCCCGTTCAGGGCGGCCGTGTTCATGACGTTCGGATTGAGCGGCATCGTTCCCGCGATACACTACGGTATCGTCGAAGGATGGTTCAACTACGTCAGTCAGAAGTATCTAGGATGGTTGATCTTAATGGGTGCCCTCTACATTGTGGGCGCCCTGTTCTACGCTCTCAGGGTACCGGAGAGATGGTTCCCCGGCAAATGTGATATTTGGTTCCACTCGCATCAGATTTTCCATGTGTTTGTGTTAGGCGGTGCGCTCGTGCACTACCATGGCATATCTGAGATGGCCATGCACAGGGTAACCATCGGACAGTGTGAAATCCCGGACTCGCCATTGTATTGATGTTAGAGAGAGAGCCAAAGATATGATTAGTTGTTTTATTAATTTATTATTGCACTAAATTTTAAATTTGATAGTGTCGAGGCGCTCTGGGCTTCTTGGGAGTCGATTCTTACATTTTAAATTTTCAGTGCGTTGTCATTCAGTCTCGAGATGTGATATATTCTTGCTCAAAAGCATCATTTTATTGGATTATTAACTTTCAAATTACATGGATTACTGGGCGGGGTATATTTGTACCCCGTTAACAAAATAAAGAAAATGTTGCTTTGAGTGCTCAGATATATTTCGAATTAGATCTCTTATGCAACTTGCAATATTTGCCTGCTTTGTATTATGTGCTTCCAGTTCGTTAGACGTTAAGTTCGTGGATGACGATGTGCCCCAGCCAGTATTAATTTTATTTTGAATATCATTTGTAATACATTAGATGATAATATATAAAAATATGGGGATGTCAGATGCCAGTTGAATATTGTCTAGGGTAATTTGATACCCCGCCCCATAATCCAATGGTCAACTAGCTAAAAATGTATCAGTGTCCAAAAATTTACTAAACCCCATATTATACTGTTGTTTGACCTCACTATTTTTTTCGCCAAATGTCCTGAGAATTGGTTTTCCGTTTGTTCAATATATTTGCTTAATAAAATTCATGGAAGTGATTCTTCACAATTGAAGCTTGAAAATTTTACCTGTATCAAAATATATGTTTCTGTGATGGTATAATGATAACATTAGTGGTTTGTGGAGAATAAAAAAATATAGAAAATGAAGTTTTGATTGTATCATAACCTCACAATACTTTAAATTTAGTTTTCTTTATTAGTCTACTCAAACTAGGGAAAAAACGCCGTTTTGGAGAAAAATTTTGAACAGCGGTTTCTCTGCATAGAAAATAAGTACTCAACTTTTAGAACAACTTTTTGCTTATGCGCAGAAAAAAAAGACATGATTTTTGGGATATATACATATGTATACGTTTTTTCGTGTTTTTTTTTTTTTCATTTGGACGTATATATCTCGAAAACTACGCGTTTTTAACGCTAGACGAACATAGGTAAACATACTCAAAATAAGATTTCCTACAAAAAAAGTTCTATATATTTTTCCGATTATCCCATTGCCTTTTCGGGAAAAGCGACTTGAAAAATATATGTTTTATATATGTTTTTTTCGTATTTATTTTTATTTTGAAGGCAAATATCTCGAAAAGCACGTGATTTTAGGACTAAATGAACATAAATAAACTTGTTCAGAATAAGATTTTCTACAAAAAAGCTACCATACATTTTCGATTATCCCATTGGTTTTTCCGGAAAAGCTTCTTGAAGAATATATGTATTTGCTTTTTCGTGTTTTTTTTTATTTGGACGTACATATCTTGGAAAGTACGCATTTTTAAGGCGAAATGAACATTAGTAAACTTGTTCACAATGTGATTTCCTACAAAAAAGGTTCTATATATTTGAGAAATATATACGTTAAAATGAAAAAAAAAACACGAAAAAGCAAATATATATATTTTTCATGAAGCTTTTTCGGAAAAACCAATGGAATAATTGGAAAAATGTATAGGAGCTTTTCTGCAGGAAATCGCATTCTGAACAAGTTTATTTATGTTCATTTAGCCCCAAAATTGCGCACTTTTCGAGATATTTACATTCAAAATAAAAAAAACATGAAATAAACACATATATTTATATTTTTCAAGTCGCTTTTCCGGAAAAGCCAATGGGATAATCAGAAAAATGTATAGAACCTTTTTTGCAGGATATCGTATTCTGAACACGTTTACCTATGTTCGTTTAGCCTTAAGAATGCTTAATTTTCGAGATATATACGTCTAAATGAAAAAAAAATACGAAAAAACGTATATGTATGTATATGTCTCAAAAATTGTGTCTTTTTTTTCTGCGCAAAAGCAAAACCTTGTTCTAAAAGTTGAGTACTTACTTCCTATGCAGAGAAACTGCTGTTTAGAATTTTTCTCCGCTTTTTTCCTAATTTGAGTGAACCATATCACATTTTGAGATTGTCTTTCAATCTCTATCTTAAAAAATGTTCTTCTTCTAATTTTCTAATTGTTTTTTTTTTTGTTTTATTGAAAATTGTTAATTGGAGACAAAGATTTTTACAAAAATTTGCACCTGTACGCACTTTTCCATGACAGCCGTCAGCTCCTAAATTGATAGAAGTAAAACATAACAATTTATTGAAATGTCATGAGACATGTTTCTTGTTCAGGATATTACGCTCTCCATTTTTAAAAAATGTACCCTTAAAATTCCCGATTTGCCCCCATGTTTCCAAAATGGCTGTGTTACCTCATTTGTTGTCGCTGTGAATGCTAAATACTCGTCATATTGCATTTAAAGAAACACATTGGTTATTTTCATTTTCTAAATTATTCGTGTTAATTTTAAATGTTTTGTGAGGTTAAGGTACGGATTTCGTTTAAAATTTTTAAGACAGTATATCACATTACGGAAACATTAAATTCACCATACGTGACCGTGCCCCAAGAAAGAGACCTTATGCCTAAAATATCGTTTTTCATGTTTTGATCTTTTCATAACCTGTAAACCTTTCTTTTTAATGTGATTAAAATAAATTTTCTATCTGTTACATTGACCGAGGTATAAAAGATTAAAAAAAGAGTACTCACTGTTAATGTTAATACAATTTATTCATATTTATTATAGAATTTCAACATTTTCTCATGGTTTTTTTTATTTGCGGTGTAGATGCTGGTCGACATCTTTTCTTACGGGAATGCTCAGGTACTTGCAACTTCTTCATAAAAAATCTGGATATGTACACAATGGTTGGATTAAATGCAAAAACATACTTTTAGGTATAAGGTCCCTTTCTTGGGGCACTGTCACGCATTTCATTATAAAGCGAATCAAAATTAAAATTTTTGTGAATTTTTTTTTGTTATTATTTTTGCAATATTCTTCATTTCTCATTAAGAATTACTATCTAGAGAAACAGAACCCCAGAAAACTTGTTAAATTTCCTGAGTTGCTCTCAAAAAGTCCAGTTTGCAATTCGGAAAGTGGAGACTTAATAATTTCAGGAAAGTTCATTTCATAGACAATTCTACAAATAAAAATAACAATGAATACAGGATTTTTATATTTAAATAAATAAATTAATAAGTTGTTATATAATTGTAATGAGTGTCAATAATAAGATTATATCACGTAAAAGAAAAAAGAAAAAAAATGTGTGAACATAATTCTTCAAGATTTATCGTTTCCCCATAAATTCTAAACGTTGTACAAAATATTTTTGTTTTCTGTCGAATTTTTTTTTTTTTATATAATTATTATTAACAATTTTTTTTAAACGCTTATAGATTATACTTTTTATCTCAGTACCTTTTTATTGTTAATTATACCTTTTTTTTTGTTATTGTGTATTACCCATTTTTGTATTACTTCAACTAAAATATAGCTTTGAAAGGACGTACTTATAATTTGGGCACGTAGTCTGTTCGTACTACTTTTTTGGATACTCGAGGAGGTACTTGAATTTTTTCCAATATCCCCTCCCCGTTATCAGGTATTCTGATAGTGTGCTAATTATCGATAACTAAATTTTGTTGGTTATTTATCGAAGCAAATTGTTGGTAAATGTTAAAATGTACTTCAGAGACTCTTTATATGTTTCAAGACGATCATTTTGTGCCAAATATACAGGGTAGCTTTCGATTCTATGCAGTCTTATAGAAATTATATAATTTATAGGACAAGTTTTAATTTGTGCAAAAGAAAATATAAACCCAGCAAAAAAGTCAGCTAAATTTTACATGCTAAGAGACGATCTACTTTTATGAAAGTAGTAGTTGTATTCTACAAGAACAAATTGAAAAGTTCCTGACAGTGGCGGACTTTCTTCAAACAGACCTAAATTAGATGAATAAGGTGGATGGGGCAGAAAATCGTACTTCAGTTCTGCAACTTTTGCTATTGAAACGTTATTTGTGTAATATCCTGATGAAAATTGATTTTTATTTTGGTTCAGTTGGTCCCGAATTTAGCGTGGTAAATACGTTTCCTTTATCGTTTTGCATTCCAGAAAATAGAAGCCACAACCTTTCTTAAAGGCAAAATAGCCTTTCTTGGTGGCTTAAAATCATTAGTTTGCATTGTTTTTATCACTGTTTTGTGTCTGGTCTGTAGTAATAGCCCCAAGTTTCATCATTATTTACAATTGATGAATAAAATCAATCTTATCCTTCTTAACCCTGTTGAAACGCTAGAGAAATTTACATTCGCCTGCAATCAACTTAGTAAATGCGGCACCTTTAATCGACAGTTCTTTGAAACAATATTGTACATATTATCGATAATTTATGGTGTAGTATTTTTTCGGCTTCCACTGCGGGGCTCATTGTCGAACCTTCTGCAACCACGTTTAATTTGTTCAGCCCATTTTCCATTTCATTAAAAATTTCCTTCAGCCTTTTTAACACGTTTGCTGCGGCCTGGCCTGATCTGACAGTACCCTGGTGCTAACCCGGTATTTTACTTTCTTAAATGATGATATTCTAGAAAATGCTTCTATAGCTGACAGATAACAAGTTCCTATACAAAAAGGTTTCAAAGGGCCATGATTCATATATGTTACGCGCACTGAGCACTATAATTATGACTTAGTGCTGATATATTTTTTTTGAAAATGTTTTTAAATTCATTTTTACGACTGAATGTTCACATGCATACGGTTCAGATGAAGCATCTATAAGTCACGCCCACACGATGGCTATAGCTCATGACTCAATAATGAGTCATGCACAGTGAACGTGTTAATAAGAAAACACTGTATTATGTTCGATTTTATTCACCTTAAAAGTACGCTGTGACAACGTTAACTTTAACAGTTGTTTACGGCAAACTGTTTGACATCTGTAGGTCAAGTCCCGAACTTTTCAAATTGCCCTTGTATAAATGTCTATTGCTTTCCTTTGTTTTAAATAGCTCACTGTCAGAACACGCTATTCTAACCTTAAAAACAAATGTCAAATATAGCAATCAGTTGCTTTTTTAAAATAATATTCCTCATTTAGGAATAATAATAATAATAAGCTAATTGTTTCCATATACGTACTCTTGCTGCTGCCCAAGATACAATAGATGCAAAATCTTGTTTTCCAAAAAATAAAGATTCCTTAGTGCCTGATTGCAAAAAAAAATAGACAAAATATGATGTCGTTAGTAAAGCAGTAGCAACGTAGCAGTGATTTTCAATGGCCTGTGTACCTGATAACGTGTGAGCGGAGTTGTGGCGAAACTTGTCTCTTTTCGTGTATCGAAGGTTTACCTTAGTTTGTTATAGCAATTATGGTTTTCGATTTAAGTGTATGACGAAATTATTTCAGAACACATATACATCTTGTAAGGGGTGAGGTGCTGTCCTATTTCTATCGATACTCGAACGTTATTTCAAGAACCACAAATTTTGTATCTATTTCCTAAAAGTTTTCGTTTCTTGAAACAACGGCTTCGTTGAAACAGGCAGCAGTGGTACACCTGACCATCTTAATATAAAAAAAAAAAAAAAATATATTTTGCTATTATTGTGAAACTTTTTAAAGGGTACAATTTAAAACAAATACAACTGACATTAATGAATATATGTAGTGAAAATGTTTTTTTGTGGATTGGTTTACGATTTTGGAGTTTCTTTTTATTTTTGTTTCGATAGCGGGGTAGATTATGTGATGAGACAAATGAAGAATATACATGGTATTTCTTACACCGTGGGTTTCATAGTTGATAATTTTGTTTAGTCTTTAATTAAAAAATTAGAATCTATAGATTTTAGTTTTCTGTTGTGATACTTGGGTACATTTTTTTGTATTTCCCATCTCTATATATATTTATTGCAATGGCTTTATTGTAGATATATCTGTTTTAAATTATAAAATGTAATGTTAAGAAATAAGTATATATAAAGTAAACGAAGTGGTTTTATTTATAATACCTTTTTTGGCCGATGCACATTTGGAATCTACAACTTTGCCGCCATTAATAATAACTTTGTTTTCATGAGTGAGTCTGCATTCAAGCGTTGCTTAAATGGCGGGTGTTGCCAGTTTTTTGCCCATTTCTAGGAATTGCCCATGTGATTTTCGATGGGTGACAAATCTGATTATCTCGATGATGAGAGGAGTAAAGAGACAGTTTTTTGTAGCGTACTTCCCAACACTTAATTATGTAAGTGCATAATTTATAATATTGGTGTGTTTGAGCCCAAGACCAAGAAAGCCGACAGTATAGTATATGGTAATAAACGATCATAATAGATGACCGTAATGAAGTGGGAAAATCCTGCTCATTACTTCATACCTTGTTCTATCTGTGTAACCAGATACAGTCAGTCATATTTCAAACTTCAAAAGCTTCACCTGTAACGTGCGAACTTAGTGCAATTATTGTAAACTCTACTTTGTCAAAGGGGGAGGGTCAATAAGGCCGGTTTTCGGCCCCCCTCAAATTTGGCAAAAAGAAATAAGAAAATGTTTTTTTAACAGTCTAGGGTCAATTTAGAGTCGATTCGACCACAAACGGGACCAACCCCACCTCCCTCTTAGGGTCATTTCAAGGTCAAATTATGAAAAAGCCGTGAAATAAACTCGCCTTTTCGGAATGAGTAGGCTTATTCTGGGACTTCGATTTAATATATATATAGGTTTTTTGGCTCGCTGATTCCGGATCCGAGGTCAGTTTGTCTACAGTGTGTCCCAGGATAGATGTAATGGACCAAAAATGTTGAAATTTTGGAATGGTATTTGGGGATTGAGTCCTGCTTGTTGTAAAATTAAAGTATACCAAAAATGACTTGATTTGGTGTTCTACAGGGTGTTTATAAGCAAAGTTGTAAAAATCACCACTAATAAAGTACCTTTATTTTTCAAAATATGAAAAAATTCCAGAATTTTATACCTCTATACCTTTCAGGAATATAAAATTATTTTTTTGAAACTTTGATCTCATGTAATTTTTCATAAAAATGCATAATTTTGGCCCAAAATCTAAAAAAGGCAAAAGTCTATATGTATATTTATTTCTTTCGCGCCCTCTAGCGGCGAAACTAAGCGGAAGTCGAAAAAGGGGGGGGAGGTAAAACGTATAGGAAATTTTATGCTCTACTACTTTGCTCTCTTGATATTTTTCACCAAAATGCATAGTTTTTCCTCAATATAGAGACAAAGACGAAAAAACGCTAATCCATATATATGTATATATTTTTCAAAAACCACCCTTTTTTAGAACTGCGGGGGTTAAAAATCATGTCTAGACATCACAAATCTTAACTTTTTACAGGTCTCATAACTGTGGGAAATTTTCTTAAATATTTTCTAATTTGAAGGGACTATTTGTACTAATAGTGATTATGCTTCTTTATTTTTTGGTTCATGAAAGATGGCTTGGGTGGGGGGCGCCTGCTTTTAGTCAAATACCTCATTCTGTAAGTGAGAATATTAGTATTTTTTTTTAAGTTATTTTGAAATAAATGTGAATATACAATTACATCCTATGGATACATTGGCAGTTGCAGAAGCATGATAGATTTATAAGTTTCTTCTAACCCCAGGCAATAAAAGAAAACAGATTCCCACTACTAGAATAAAAAAATGAATCTTGGAAGACTTATGAAGGCATGAAAACACCGATTTTTTTTGAGAAAATATTTAGTAAGTACTCTTCATTTCAAAGATAATAGCCGTATTTCTTTGAGTAAATTTTTGTAATCATTTCAGTTTTTCTCCTTTCTGATTGGTTTGAAAGGTTGGTATAAGCTGCTCCAACCGATCAGAAACAAGAAGAAACTGATCTGATCTAAAGTACAATGTCAAAGAAATGCGGCTAATATAGCAAATATAAAAATAGTATTATTAACCAAAGATCTTTAACTACTAGATGGTTTAACCCATAAGGAATTCGTATATGACAAAGCTGCAAACATCTCAACGGAGAGAGCAATATTAACACGCCTCAAAAAGCGAGACAGCAATGCTGGAACTGCCGAACTTTACCGTTGCTAGTGTCGGGTCACTTCGAGTTTGTCAACAAGATTTTATGCTCTTAAAGCGCAAACGCAATCAAATCTCAACCGGCACTAACAACTGACCGAGCAACCAGCGGTGTTGCCAGACTGTCACCATTTTCTCTACATTTTCTGATCGCTCAACGTTATTGCGTTAGACCACTTCAAAATTCCCCGCTTTAAGCGGCTTTTGTCTCTGATCTTTGACAACGTCGCGAAGGTTTGCGACAGGATAAGGTAGTATTACTATGAGAAGATGCCAGCAAAAAATATGCGCAGAAACGAATTTGTGCGCTCCATCATTCTAAACCAATGAGAAAGAATTACGTGACATTCAATGTCAACACCAGTGGCGGCGGTGCCCTGCAGTAGAGCGGCGGCGACGGTAATAATAATAATAAAACAACTTTATTAGGCAAAGTTTAGTAGAACTTACTATTCTTACACTTCTTCTGAACAAAGGTTACTCGTAACAGTTGGTAAGTTTTAATCTACTCCATTTTCACAGTTCCTTGACCGCGAAACTTTTATTGCAATTACACATTCCTATGCCCCAGATAAAGTTATGCCACTGGTAAAAATATTCGCGCATTTTGGCTCCGCCCTGGCATCTTCTCATAGTAATACTAGTCTACCAACTAGAAGCGAGGCATGCGCATAGACAACACGAGTATTTGGAGTTGGGCCCGGAGTGGAAGCAAAGTGGGAGAGATAATGGGCGGTTCTTTGCTTGAAATGTTTTACACAGAATTGAGATAGGGTTGAGGGATCTAGGACAAAATATCTTTGTTATTAACCACTTCATGGACATCAACTTCCTGCGACAAATTTATATTAGCGAGTGCTACTCTCATATAGAGAAGAAACTGTGGCAAATTCGTTAATCGTCTGATCACATTTTGAACATGTGTTCTTCAGAGATCTTAATATTGGGATATTATTATTATTGTTATTGGGCCATGGGGTGGGACTATAGCCCCTGTAGCCCCCCCCCCATAGATCCGCCTCTGAAATAGATGTAAAAATGAAAAACTGCGTTTTAAAAACATTTGATTCATATAATGATCCAAGTTATTAAGAGGGCTAAGGAGGTCCGCCATATTGCCGAAATACTGGGTATAGAATTACGTTCCTTAGAAGGCATTAATTAACAAAGTATGAATGGGGATCTGTCTATAATAATGTTTTGTATTCCGGAAACTCAGTGAAATTGTTATAAAACCGTTAATAAAGAAAAAAAAAATCATAATTTGATTTACCGAGAAAAATACGGAGTTAGCGAAATTCTTTGGTCGAATACCAAAACTTTTTCTAAATACAGCATTTAAAAATAATCAATATTAAAAGCCCAAATCTATACCCCGATCTTTTGGAATTTCTACTCTGGTATGTAGCGGCATCTGCGGCCCGATTTCTTAACTAAAACAGTTTGGCAACATTGTTGATGACCTAATAAGCCTAATAAATAAAAATGTAAGTAAATTGTTAAAATCTCGGAAGCAAGCGCTCGAAAGACAAAGACAGGAGCTCTTAGCTGAGAAAGATGGAGCGAAATATTCCTTAAAACAGAATAGACGGTCAAAATTTTAAATTATTTTATAGTTCTGACTTTTTAAGTGCCCGTTATATTTCAGTTTATTCAAGAGGTTGTTTAGTTTAAACTCATGTTTCTAGCAAGTGTATTATAACTTGGTGTAATGTGGAAAAACATTTTTAATTTATATATTTATTGTGGTGTACTTGTTATAAATTTTTGTGATAGGACACTCGACTTTGCGTTTGTTAAATTTTAAAGGAAGAAAGGCAGGTTTAATGCCTATAGATAATACTTTTTAGCTATAATCCAGCATGTTATTTAATATTACCTTTAAGAAAAAATTGCAAATTAAATTTTTATTTTTAGTTATAGAGGTATGTAGATTTTGAACAAAATATTGTACAATATATGGGTTATAGAAGAAAAGCAACAAAATTTAAAATTTTGAACAAAAACGTTATAGGTACGCAATAAGAAAAAATCGAAAACTTTCCATTTTGAGGTAAATTATACTAAGTAACAGAGTTTAACATATATTGCATCGCATGTATAGTTAAGAAAAAATAAATGAAGAGAAGTTTGGAGTGAGCGCGAATTTTTGTATTGCCGTACCTACCTTTTATTATTTTTTTCCATTGCATGGGTGCAGATGCAATTAAGGGGATGAGGGATTTATATGAAAACATTTAACAAAATAGTCGTCAATGTAAAATATATACATTACTTTTGTTAATAAGTCTTTGAAAAAGAAGCGAAATGAAAACAAGGAAAACAAATGATCAGTTTTTCCTCAACAAAAACAGTCATTTTGGTACGTGTACCTATTTTACTCATATTGAATATGCATATATAGAGGCTACTCGATTAGAAACCCCGATAGAAGGCATATGAGAACCTAAACTTTCTTATTATCCCATTAATTAAGTAAATAGTTAATAATTATTATCTTGAGTTATTTATTAATTTATTTTGGAAATGTCTTCATTTAAAATAATATTTATTTTATTTACTTATGGACGTGTAGAAATATTTTCATTTTATTTATTTTAGTTTAGGAAAATCATATTTATTTTTCTTCTATTATTTTTTTAAGTTTATGTATTTGTTTATTATTCACTTATTTTATAAGGTTTTTGCTTTGAAACTTTGTTTTCTTCAAAAATATTGAATGAGGTGCGCTTAAGAGCTCAGTTCATGACTGGCAACCCCGTTTCTACAGGAAGCCCTTACTAAAATATAGCTTTAAGTTTCAAGCCAACAAAACATTATTCATCTATATTCTGGTTGCTTAAAAACTTCTCTTTAGCGAGTTTAATTCCCAAACTTGTGTTTTTATAATATTCTTTAAATCGATGAATAATTGAATAAATTATGTAAATTTTGTACATAGAAAATAAAGAAATATCATTTTGTTGATGGTTACCTACTTATTTTATTTCAGAAAAAAAATCATTATGAAAGAAAACCAAAAGACTTTACTCACAAAAAATTGTTTATTTTGCTACTGGTTTCGTGAACAAAATTTTGCTTTACATGCTCGGGCAAGAAGAATTTTTCAATAAAATTGACAAGGTTTGTCAAGAAAGATGTAAGATATACTTAATAAAGTACTATAACAGTATTTTAAACAAGTTCCGAAAACCAATCTTTTCACACGAGTGACAGTTTGGTGGAAAGAGCCGAAGGCAAGTTCCACAAGTCCAATGAGTGTGAAAAGATGTTTTCAAATGTGTTGTTCACAATATTTTTTCTATGACTGCAAGAAAAACAAAAATTTTGAAATTTTAACAGATTATAGTTTATATTATAAGAAGTAATTTTATTATTGAAAGAAAGTCCTAAGTGTACAGGGTGTATCTGAAAAGTTAAGTAAAAAATAGTGATTTTAAGATATCGCATATTTATTACTGATGGTGTCATTTCAATTATTTCTTTTCATTATACAACGTGCAGTACAGATTAAGACATGTATAGTTGCTATACCATACAGAGTGTTCCAAAATTATTATCATCAGGTTTTTAGTATTCTTATAACAGATAAAAAGGAAATATATTTTAATTACTATTTAATTAGTGGTATTTAGTTGGATTTGAGTCCTATCTATTTATGTGGTGGTGTGTTTTATGTTATGTTTAGACAAAAATTATACAAGAAATAGTCCAAAAAAGTAATTATTATTGTTTGCAAGTATTTACTAATGGCCGTTTGGCTGAAAAATAAAAAAAAAACAATCTTGAAAGTTGCAATAAAATTCTCATCATTGTCATTAACGATGGCGGTCCCAAGCGCAAAAATGCGTAAAAACAAGGCATCATAGCTCGATAATTTCTCCCTTATACCTGATCGAGGAAACTTCTTTTCTATAAAACTGTTTCGAATGTTTTATAGAAAAAACTTCATAGAATGGTACCTGCCTATTAAAAACTTTACAAAAAATAAAAATTATTGTTCATTTTTTATTTTTTGTTGGATTTTTTAATAGGCTAGGCAGGTACCATTCTATGAAGTTTTTTCTATAAAACTGTTGAAACAGTCTTTAAATCGGATCAGGGATAAGAGAGATATTATCGAACTATAATGCCTTGTTTTTACGCATTTTTGCGCTTGGGACCGCCACCGTTAATGACAAGATTGTTTTTTTTTTCAGCCAAAAACGGCCATTAATAAATACTTAATAACAATTACTTTTTTGGACTATTTTGCATTGTTTTTCATCACCAGAATGTTCCTCGGATAAAAATATATTTTTCTAAACGTGCTTATTAGGTAATCATTATATTTTTGGAACACTGTATGATTTTTGTCTAAACATAAAATAACATAAAATTCACCACATAAATACATAGGACCCAAATACAACTAAATACCACTAATTAAATATTAATTAAAATATATTTAATTTTTCTGTTATAAGAAAACTAAAAACCTATGATGATAATAATTTTGGAACACTGTATGGTTTAGCAACTATACATGTTTTAAACTGTACTACACGTTGTATAATGAAAATAAATAATTGAAATAGTTATTAGTTTTTATTTCTGACGCCAGTAATAAATATGCGATATCTCAAAATCACTATTTTTAATTTAACTTTTCAGATACACCCTGTACACTTAGGACTTTCTTTCAATGATAAAATTACTTCCTTTAATATAAACTATAAGTTAAAATTTCAAAATTTTCTACTGAGGGCCAAAATACCTTAAAATTGTGCCATGTTCTTTAATGTAAAACTGGAGTAGTTAAACAAGTCAGTTGCTATGAATTTGAATAGGCTAGCCTACATAAAAAAATACAAGTAAACGACAGAATGGTGTGAAAACATGTTATTTTTTTTTGGATTATTGCACACATCGTGTGAAAAGAAACAGTTTCGAGTCATTTCGGTTATTGTGCGTTATTTGTCATTTTCGAAGACAGTTGTTGAAAAGCTACTTTAAAATGTTTTTGAGACGAGGACTAATGGCGAACGTAACACATTGTCAACAGATCTCTTGTACTGTTCATCGTTTGTCCTCGACTAAAAAACATTTTAAATTAGTTTATAATCCTCTTTAACTATATTTTGATACACGTAAAGAACCAGTAGACAAACAAAATATTCAACGATTAAAGTAATCTACCTCTTCTGGGTACATTACTTTTGCGGAATTATTTAATTTAGTGCTACACTGGTAATACTTTATTAAATGAATCACTATATGCTTTCCTTAATTATAAAAAATATTTCTCATGTACTATTTTAAAAATGATCCAAATAACAAATGAGAGTCGCAAACACTAAACACAGCATTAGGTCTTTAACAACACTTACAAATTTTAAAAAATGTAGGTAGGAAAATACTGCAAATATGACTCAAAACAAAATTCTTGCCACCTTATAGGTTATGTTTTGATTGTCCTCGAAGATGAAAAATAACGTAATATCGTTCATTTCACTTGGCCTGAAAAATATAACATAAAAACTTTAACATAAAATTTTTCATTAAATAATCAGTTTATTGGTAATCCAAAAATCATTATAAACTAAAACAATTCAAAATATTCACATTTGACGATAATAAAATAACCACTCATTGCAGAAGGCAATGTTGCCAGCTATATTTTGACGGAATAAAGGTACGATTAATACTCGACATTCCCTGTTAGTTGCATCACATTCTCTGGCTGAACTCTGAGAGCAACGGACTCTAATTACGTATTTCTGTGATAACGTAAATGTAACTATGGGAAATCTGCGACGCGCGGGGAGTATTGGTGGCTTCGATAGGTTCGATCAGCTGATCCTTATCCCTCTTAAAATCAACAAAAAATTTTTTTTTTTATTATTGCACGAGAAAAAAAATGGTTTCCTTGTTTAGTTTTCAATAACCTAGTACCTAGTACCCAAGAACTGTTAACAGTCCTTGCGTAGTGCTATTCTATAAGTTGTCTCTAAAAGCCCATCAAAAAAATTTTTGTTTTGGTTCAAGGATGTAGGGGAAATTGTCGAATTACGGTCACACTTAAGGAATAAAATTCGTAGTTAGGATAAATTCGTTTTTGTGATATTTGTCTGCCTGTTGGAATTTTGTAATTATAGTTTTCGGTTTGTTATTTCGAGTATATAGTAGGCAGGGTGTATTAAATAGGTGGTGCGACAAGGACCCGTTGAGTGGCTTCATAAGTGCTTACTTTGTACATAATGTAATAGATGGCAGGAGCAATAGCGTCTGTCGTTATTTACGCATATAAAGATAATTTTGCAGGTTCTGTACACACGTGCATACAGTGTTGCATACGTTCCCGGCCTTTCGTTTTTAGTGAAAAATCTTTTAGTCAAACAAAATATCAGTGACATTTGACATCAAATTCCTCGAAGAAATACATTCAATACGCTAGCGCTAAATATAAAAAAGTCAGCTATATTTTCATAAGACATGGTTAGAAAATATGGAGTGCCTATTTGTGTACTTATGCTTATGACTGTAAAGACCAAAAATTATCACTTAGTGCCAAAAAATACTGAAGAGATAGAAATGTGAAGTTTACAAAGTACCTACTTGAAATAAAAAGCCACATATTTGTGAAAAACATTTTTGCTCCAGCAGTATAAAAAGTTTTACTTCACAGTCTGAAAATGGAGTTGTTATATACACTGTAAGTTTTAAATTTACATAGATATTTGTAACATAACCTATAGGTATAAAAACGTCTTTTTAAATATATTTTAAGCTTTTAGCGGCAGTTTTAAAGAAAAAGATTGAAGAAAGGTGCACTTCCAAGCAAATTAGATGCTTGTTCTTCAAAAAATGTCGCTAAGAAAATTAAGAAGTTATTAAAATATGAGTGATGTTCACGATAGTATAATTTATCCTTATTTCTGAGAGTTTGTATTTACACTTACTAGAAAAAATTTTGTCTGAAGAATGTGACGTCAAATTACCAAATAAGAATTGGGGTATTCATAAATGTATTGAAAGTAGAAGCTTAGTGTTTACATAAGGCAGAACAGCATGAAAAATTAATTACATATTTTAAGACGGTAAGTGCTTTTTAGATAGTATTTGTTTCCAAATGATAATTTAGTTTTTCAAGTAGGTAATTATTTGTATAATTTCTATTTTCAGGTTGGGTTTGGCCTCATGTTTGGTCCTACAATAGAGGTTATTTTTTGCATACTTAAGGATATTAGGTTAACATCAATCAGTGAACCGATCACTGTAGAAGAATTTGCAGCATATTTTTCTGAAAATTGAATCTACAACGCTTGCTTAGGTGGACCAAGTACAAATATTATTATCAAAGTGTTCATTCTGATGTGCAATTAAAGTCAACTTATGTTGGAGGCATAGAGAATGCTGAGTAATTTTGGAGAAAGGAACTATTTGTAAACATATTATGTAAATCTTGTTCTTATAATATTGCAACCCATTATGCCCAGTACTGTTGTTACAAATAAATTTGTATATTTTACATAAGTTTTATTTTCTTACCATACCTATATAAATTTGAAACTGGACAATATTTATTTCTTTACATAACTGAAATTGCTGTTCAGTTGTGAATATACGCAACCCTATATGCAGCAAAGCAAATTCATGTACCTATATACAGGTTTTTGTTGGACGCTAAAGCTCGCGCCATCTACTAAATTAAATAGGAAGCATGCACTTATATGAAGCCATTATTATCATAGGAAAGTGCCTTAGTCGGACCACCTATTTAATACACCCTGATAGTAGGGCAAGATTTGTAGCTCTACAAATCTTGATAGTAAGATAATCTAGGTACCAATGCCATAGACAGGAATACCGTATAGAATGTTTCATCTACTAGAACATAGAGGGCTCTTAAAATCGGAATTGGAGGAAAATTTAATTGCAGTATACAATCAGTCTCGTTCCCAGCATAGAAAAGTACTCATTTTATTTATTGTTTCAATTAAATTATTTATTTCAAATATAAAATTAAAGGAAATTAAAATGATAACATATAAACTGATCCACATTTGCCAAAAAGGCACTGAAGTACTCAGTACTTTAAAATAAAAAATGTATAAAAAGGCCAGAAAACATTGTAACATTTTGCCCAAATTTTATCGCTTCTCAAGCTACATTGGCTCAAAAAATGCCGGCGCCTTTGACCATCAAACACGCCGCATCGGACCGCCAAAGACGCCGACATTTTTTTTTTTTACACGCCTAATTATACAAAATTTCTTTGAAAATTTATCAATGAATTCCTGGCGTTGGATTTTTTATTCAAACAAATAATTATATTCATATTTTAACTATATAGGTATATTTAAAAAATAACTGTCTACCTGATGATGACTCAAAATTTCCTAATAGCATACGATGTCCGCCGGACGTCCGTTTTCTGTCCATTTAATGTACTGACGTCTATGGACATAAACTGGGCGTCCACCGGACGTCTATCATCGGATTTACTTTATGAATGTCCATTTTATGTACGGGACGTATGTACATTTTATGTTCATATAGAGACAGGAGATGGACGTCCATGTCGTGTCCGTTGATTTAAATATTATATTTTTGTAATAAAATGATAATATCTCCATACCGCTTTCTCTCCAACATGTTTCCGAGTTATGTATACATACCAGCGAATACCACACTGAACGTTCAACATATGTGCCGCAAAAGACATCCTCTGGATGACCAATTTATGTAGGTCTCTATAGGGACAGCAGTAGGACGTCTATTTAGTGCGAGCGCTCCCGGTGGTTGCTTTCGGCCGGAAACCAATTTTTAAATCACATTTTATCAACATTTTCATCGATTTATTTTTGCCGGTCAGTGCAAAAATAGGTTATGGTGGTTCAGTTCAATACAAAAATACTATTGACGGACATTTTGGTGGGAGCTGTTGACTCCTATAGGTAAGCTCAAATTTTTTTTTTTAAATTTACTAATTTTTAAGTTTTGTGACGCTTACCCTGGGAGTTAACGGCTCCCACGAAAATTCCATCAATGGTATTTTTGCATTGAACTGAACCCACATAACCTATTTTGGCACTGACTGACAAAAATAAATCGCTACCTGCGATTTCAAAAAAAATCGGCTGATAGCGTCCATCCGGAGCGCTCGCACGTATACTAGGCGATTAGCCTCCTTCGTAGCCCCCACGTTCATCATACTGACGGACATAAATTAAAAAATACCTTTTTTTAGATACTAGACTAATTCATTGCAGGCCTGTAGCTAGGGGGGGGCAGGACGGGCATTGAAATTTTAACTGTCTTTTTAATATTTCGAAAGATTGGGTAAAATTTTGTTAATTTTTTCGGATTAAAAAGTTTTTTTGGATTTTTTTATTTGTCGTACAAAAAAAATTTTTTTTGGATTTCTCCCCCCCCCCCCCTCATCAAAAAATTTTTCGGACTTTTTTACGGGCCCGCCCTGAAAGCACTTTCTAGCTACAGGCCTGATTCATTGCGTTCAATAATTTAGCCTCTACTTTCCCAATGATGAAGTGAAGGCATGTAGGTAGTTTATTAATGATGGGTTAATTATATGTGTTTATATTGGATTGGGCCACCTTGTATATTAAAATGCGAAATTTGTGAATGTACCTTAATAATATTCCTCTGCCCTACACATTAGCGCGTCTTTGTGGCGCATATTTTTTTTTTCAATTTTTATAGGGTCCAAATATCGCTTGGTGCACTCTACCTACTTTGATTTAGAATAATATTTTCCCACCCCCATTATTTGGATCTATTTTTTAGCACTCGTAACGATTCAAAATATTTGTATTTATCTTTCTTATTTATTCAAGCCCACAAAGTGTGGATGATAAAACGACGGGAATAACACACATGGAATATGAATGAGAAATATTGCTTACAAAAACGTTGATTAGATTTACAGAAACATATTTGATTCTGGCATATACTGAGCGTTTTTCTATGTTTTGTACAGCTAATGGTTTCGGAGATCTGGTGGCGTCCGAACGTTTGTAAGACGAAGTATTTAGTTTAAATGTTAAATATCTCAGAAACTATGGCACTTGGGCCAAAAACGCTAATAACCAAAAACTGTAATTAAGCTTTCAAATTATTTTTTTATTTTTAGAGCATAAAAAACAAAAAAGTTATGACAGAAACAACGTACTTTTTCACATATTTTTTTAATAGAAACGTCACAATTTTGTTAATGTATGTAGTCAGTAATTAAAAAAAAATATTCCCATATAGTGTTTTTCGTTAAAATATAGTGTGACCTAGACGCTCGAATTTTTTCATCGGCTTACAACGCTTGCTTTAGAAAAAAAAATTGCATTTTAAACTGTAAAGGGATTTTAGAAAAGACATAACATTCTTGTTTCTCTGCAAATATCTCAATAAATATTAGTTTAAGAGAAAATATGGTGGATATCAAAAATGAAGCTGGGAATGAAGCCTATAAACTGAGAATAAATTTATTTTGTTTATATATTTATGTAGGGTTAATTGTTTCGGAGATATTTAATTTTATAGATGGCATCCGTCCGTTTTTAGGATGAAGTATTTAGTTTAAAATGTTGAATATTTTAGAAACTGTGACACATCCATCAAAAGTTCTGAGAAACAAAATTAAAGGTAATTAATCAACCTTTAAAATGATTTTCTGTTTGTTTCTACATCACAAAAAATAAAAAAGTTATGGCCGATTCAAAGGGCGTTTTCACATTTTTGTTAACAAAATGTCGGCATTTTGATATTGTAATTGCTCAGTAATTAATTTTACTTCCACATACAGTGGAAGTATAGTAACGACAAAACATTTTTTAAAGATTTTTATTGCTCAGATAGGCTTAGAATGTCATGAAACGTCGAGATTTTAAGTTTGAGCGAAAAAAAATTCTGTCTGTCTGTCTGTCGGTCTATCTGTCGGTCTGTCTATAACTTTTTTTGCGCACGATTACTCTGGAACCGTTAAGATATTGACTTGAAATTTGGTACACGTATGTATTTTAACGAGATCTGGAACTAGATTATATTTTCATCTTATTCCGTTGAAGGGTTGGGGGGTAAATGGAGGTAAAGAGGTAAATCAAGCAGGTAAGAGTTCATAAAATTGATATTTAGTAGGTATATATAAAAGAAGTTGAGGCATCAAAAATTTTTTTGGCATTAGCCACCCTCATTACTACCCCCACCCCATTATTAAAGGAGGTGAAAAAAATAAAATTGTAATTTAGCGTGTATACAAAGGGCCTCAATTTTTTTTTGTCATTCACCCCCACTACCAACCCTCTACCATCACCCCCACCCCCACTACCGATGTGGCATATCGTTTTATAGGTTTTTGGGTAGACGATTTCAAATATTATGTTGTTAAAGTTACTTCGAATAGTATGGATGCGCAGTAGGTTTCCCCGAGTATTATGGATGCGCAGTGGCTTTCCTCGAGTACAATAGATGCGCAGTGAGTTACCACGAGTAGTATGAATGCGCAGTGGGTTTCCTCCAGTAAAATGGATGCGCAGTGGGTTACTTCAAGAAGTATGAATGCGCAGTGGCTTTCCTCGAGTAAATTGGATGCATAGTGGGTTACCTTGAGTAGTGTGGATGCGTAGTAGGTTTCCTCGGAGAAAATGCTTGAAGTAGAGGCTTTACTTCTATCGTGTAGTTTACTCACGATTTTTTTATATCTTTGTCACTCCCATTACCGATGTGGCAAATAATTTGAGGAGTTTTTGATTTCAAATATTATACTATTAAAGTTCCATAAACAATTATTTCCACATACTTAGTGGAGTGCAAATATAGTATTTTCGTTGTAAGAGACTTGGATGTGGAAGTAGTGATTCCTTGGGTGGCGGTTTTTTTTCAAAAATGCTATTTTTCGGTAATATATCGCATCACCTAAATGGTCAATTTATTTCGTCCTTTTAAAATACTTGTTCTATAACGCCACCCCCCCCCCCCCCCCCCATCGAAAAATGGCCGTATTTCGGTTCATTATTGCTATAAAATTAATTTGAAAACACCAAATTAAAGATAATTTTGCCAGAAACAATTCTTTTGTAAATGCCGTATTTTTCGAGAAAATACAGAAAAATCGATTTCTTTATTAAAAATACCTTTTACCCCCTAAGGTTCCCACGGAATATTCGGGCTAACATATTTACGAGAACAGGTCCATATTTAATTCTATACAACTTAAATGGATACCTATTGCTTAGGTGGATGAGGTACGATCATCGGTTTAAGTTCCGTTGCTCGATCAGCGAGGTGCAGCAACGCCTTGAAAAGGTGGTGGAACGGGACCAGGGTGGGTCAAAGTTGGTGGTCGAGGACCGTGGTTTGGAATCCACGCTAAACTGTAGATCCCTAGAGCAAAATATGCCATCCCGGCCTGATTGTCTAGTAAAACAACAGTCGTACTACCACTACATATTGCTTATAATAATTTAATTGTGGCATATTCATACTTTCTTACTATTTATGGGGTATTTTGCCTTGTCTTTGAAAAGTTATTAAAAATTTAATGAAACAAACACCTTTGCACCAAAAGGTTGTTTTTTGAATAACTACTTATGATTACCAGAAAGATTAAAAAAATAATTGAACGGTCTTCAAAAAGACCGCTAAAAATTGCGAAATCATTATTATATACCTAACGTCGATCTTGAAGTCGATGTAAAAATGAACAAACAACGAATTTAAACATATTTTTTAACCGACTTATCGAGTGCGACCTCCGATTAAAGAACTTATATAAGTTCTTTAATCGGAGAGTGCGACCAAATGACAATTTTCTATGAAGCTTGAAAAATTTTTCAAAAATCTTTTTTGAGGAAAATTTTTATTTGTAATTTCCCATAATACCCAGGTCCCATCTACAGGAGCCATAACTTAACCAAGTTTCATTTAATAAGTTTACTTAATTATTTCTTTAATAATTTCGATTTATGTAAAAGGTTTCGTAGTTATTTTTTTGGAAAAAAAACAACTAGAAGATCGGATCTGGACCTATGCAATTTTATTCATAATTAATTTACAAATATTTTGATTTCTTGTTTGGCCTAATTCGATGAACAGAGCCCGAGATTTAAAAAAAATACGAAATAACGGATTTTTTTAGATCTTCGTTCTTTTAGTAGCCTATCGATCTGTCAAGTCAAATTTTCGATTTTTGTCCCTGGTTTTTCAAAATTTTCGATGAAAATTCAAACTTCTTTAGAAAATCTTGAAAAATCAGGGACAAAAATAAAAATCTGGCTTGAGTGGGCAATTAAAAAACCGCTGCCCAAGGAATCACTACTTCCACATCCAGATTCTCTATCCAAGTCACTCACAACGAAAAAACTTTGTATGTGAAAATAATTGTTTATGGAACTTTAATAATATATTTGAAATCCTCTACCTCAAAAACCCATAAAACGATACCCCATATCGGTAGTGGGGTGGGGGTGGTGATAGGGGTGGTAGTGGGGGGTGGATGAAGTAAAAAAATATTTTGAGGTTTCTGGTTCCTGTACATGCACTAAATCACATTTTTTTTTCATTTTCATCCCCTTTAATAAGGAGGTGGGGGTGGTAATGGGGGTGGCTAATGCCAAAAGTTTTTTTGAGACCTCAGCTTCTCTTGTATATACTAAATACCAATTTCATGGACTTTTACCTGCTTGATTTACCCATTTACCCCAAATTTACCCCAATTTACCCCCAACCCTTCGACGGAACAAGATGAAAATATAATCTAGTTCTAGATCTCGTTAAAGTACATATGTGTACCAAATTTCAAGTCAATATCTCAAACGGTTCCAGAGTAAACGTGCGCACAAAAAAAAAGTTACAGACAGACACAGACCGACAGACAGAAATTTTTTTTTCGCTCAAACTTAAAATCTCGACGCTTCATGACATTTTAAGCCTATTTGAGCAATAAAAATTTTTAAAAATTTTTTTGTCGTTACTATACTTCCACTGGACGTGGAAGTAAAACGAAGATTTAAAAAAAATTCAATTGCTTAAATATTAAGACCTGCAGATTGAATTGAAAAAAAAGTCACTTTGGAGCCACTGTGCAACGGTGAAATTTTAATTCATAATTTTAGTGACCTTTTTTGAAGGCTGTACATTTTTTTTTTTTATTATTTTGCAGTAATCAGAAGTATTAAAAACCAGCCCCTGTCTCAGGTTTCTTTCATTAAATTTTTAAGTATTTTTGCAGAAAAGGCAAAATGCCCAGTAAAGAGTAAGAAAACTTAAACCGAGTAATTAAGCCCCAAAATATTATTAAAAGTAAAGTACCCAGGAGTACGTAATCTGTTTGACACCCGCTCACTGACTTATTGTAAAGTTGTAAATAGAAAGGGAAGTAAAAAAATGTGGATTTTTAACTGGTAAAATATGCAGTGCATATGTTGGCCGATGGCGACACAAGGCAGGAGGATGTAAAATTCAAACTTGTATTTGTGTAACAGTAGGCTCGTATAAATCAAATGTGACAAATAAGTTTGTACCGAAAGCGGTCGCCGAAACGAATAAACGACCCTTGAGGCCCTGAACAAAAAAGGCGTAAAGGGCATACATTGACACCCAGTCATATATATTTTATTAACTCTTACTGTAGTTTGTTTATTTCTCGTGAAGAAAAATTCAATATCATGATTTTTAAACATAGACCAAATTAGATGGGATTCGAGGTTTTCTCTAAAACTATGACAGCCCTGTCAAAAAATCCTATTTCAAACTTATAGATAATTATAAATTTTTTATGGGTAATCATAAGAGCCTATTTGGTTTATAAGGTTTTATACAGTACATTAATTTTGCCATATAGAAATTATATTGGGATGAATAAGTATCTAAAGGAGTTTTAATTGAGTTGGAATACCCATGTTGTTATTGGTATGTTTCCATAAGTGTTTATACTAAAAACAGTTTTTATATGGCATTACAACTTTTAATTTGATAAGTTCACATAGGATCTGAATACTGTTGAAACTGAAAAGGTTTCATCAGTAAAATCAAATACGTGTTCTGTAATCTTTTATAAGAAACAATTAGTATATGTAAGATCTGAGGGGTTGTTATCAGTTTAGTTTATATAATAATTTAATGAGGATTTATAAGGATACGTATTAAAAAGTGTTAATAAGGTATTACATCGAATATTTTTGTGGCTTTTTATGGAATCTGAAGAGTAATGGAATTGAAAAATATACTAAGGAGTTCCTAGTAGACATTTTATACATTTTTATAAGGATATATTTGTACTTATTTTTATAAGACTTCATGGGTATATATCAGTTTAGTTTATATAAGAAGTTACTGGAAACGCGTAAGGATGCATGTTTAAAAAGTATGAATAAGGTATTATCGAATTATTTTGTGAGTTTTTTTGGAATCTGAAGAGTAATGAAATTGAAAAGATATACCATAAGGTGTTCCTAGTAGGCATTTTATACATTTTTATAAGAATATATTTTTACTTATTTGTATAAGACTTCATAGGTTCATATCAGTTTAGTTTATATAAGAATTTAATAAGGATTTATAGAGACACATCTATTAAAAAGTATTAATAATGATTTACAACTATTAATTTGATAAATGTTCATGGGGTTCCAATAGTAGTAAAACTAATAATGCTTCATCAGGAAACCAGGGATGAATTTTATAACATTAGAAATAATTAGTATATCGAAGGGTCATTATTAGTTTAGTTTTATATAAGAATTTAATAAGGATTTCTCAGTGCACCCATTGAAAAGTATTATTTACAACTATGAATTTGAAAAGTTTTTATGGAATTTCAATAGTAGTCAACCTAAAAAAGTTACAATACTTACTAAACTAAACTTACTAATACAATAGATTTCATATAATTTACATTAAAATCCATTGTAAGATTAAAATCCATTATAAGTATATACACATTGTATTTTAGAAAACCCTCTTATTCCCATAAAAGCATAAAAGTTTTACAAAAGACCTCAAACGAGGAATATACATTAAAACTCACAGAATCTATAAAACTTTCGTGTTTCAAACGCCATAAAAACTTATAAATACTTATAGGCCTCGTACTGAGAGTTTACATTAATATCTTTCAAATTCATATAAAAACCTATAAAACTTCGCAATTTAATTACCATAAATACTTATAAATATACTGATAGACTTCATTCAGGGAATTTACTTTAAAACCCCATTGCATATCCTCATTGAACTTTATAAAAACTTCGTGTTTATTAAAACGTGCAAGTGCTGATAGACTTCAGGCAAGGAATTTACATTCAAAACACATTTCAAATACTTCAAAAACTTAGACACATCTGAACTTTTAAAATCTTCGTATTTCAAACACCATATAAGAACTTAAAAATACTGATAGGCCTCGTATGGAGAATTTTCATTAAAAATACTTTTCAAATACATATAAAATATCTATAACACTTCATATTTCAATTACCGTGAAAACATATAACTACTGATAGACTCCATATAGGAAATTTACATTAAAAACCCATTGTATGCAGCAAATCTTATAAAAAATTCGTATTTCCTATTAATATATGCGAATGCAGAGATACCTCAGGTAAGGAATTTACATTAAAAACACAACTCAAATAGCCACATCAAACCATATTCAGAACTTATAAAAAAACTTCGTATTTCAAATACTATAAAAACTTAAATATACTAATACATATAACTACTGATAGACTCCATATAGGTAATTTACATTAAAAACCCATGGTGCGCAGCAAATATTATAAAAACTTCGCATTTCCTATTAATATATGCAAATGCTGATAAACTTCAAGCAAGGAATTCACATTAAAAACACATTTCAAATAGCCGCACATCAGACCACATTTAGAACTTATAAAAAAACTTTGTATATCAAAAACTATAAAAACTTACGAATACTAATAGGTTTCATACGAGGAATGTACATTTAGAACACACACATACATAATTAAAACTAATGAAAGTTTAGTGTTACATACTCCAGCCTCCAGTAGAGGGAGCTGTTATACATGTCGCTAATTCATATATAATCTAATGTGACCTAAGAAACTAGAGTGGGCTTGTTAAATTAAAAGTAAAGCAGTCTCTTCTACTGCTAACTTATTAACTGCGTTTAGGCTAGAATGCAGTATTTAGTGTTAACCACTATATTACTATTGATATTTGAAATATTAATAGTAAGTAAATAATAATTACTTACCTATGTAAGTTTATGGGATTTGGCATTAAAAATATATTTCAAATACACAACCAAAATCTGTAAAAAAACCTATTAATACTAATAGAATTTCTATGGGAAATTTACATTCAGAACACTATACAAACCTATAAAAACCTATAGAAACTTTTAATTACATGTACTATAAAAACTCATCAATACTAATAGATATCATTTGGGAATTTATATTCAAAACACTATAAAAACTTTTAATTAAATATACTATAACAACTCATCAATACTGGAAGATACCTTATGAGAATTTACAATTAAAACACATTTCAAATACACACATCAAAAATTATAAAAACTTATACATTTTTTTTTATCATTTAAGTTTTTATCAGGATTTTTTGACAGAGAGATAGACAAAAACCAAATATAGGTGCTCTGAGCTCGATTTTCGCGAGGTACAGAGCGGTTTTGGAAAACTGGCATTTTTGGATGACCTCTATATCTCATTTACCAAGTGTCGAATCGAAAACCGAGTACCACATTCTTAATACACTTTTTTGAGTAGAAACTGTTGCTGATAAGAAGAAAATTATACATGCTTTCGAGATATAGACTAGTAATGGTAAAAAATATAATATGATTAAGTGTTTTATAGAATGCGGAGAAGATTCTTTAGCTTCCGAACTTTATTTTAATAGGTAAGTAATAGACAGCAAAACTTTGTGTCAAAACCGCCAAAACAATATGTTTAGATATCCAGAAAAGAGACAGCCAGACAAAAAAATATTCACAAAGCTACAACAAAATTTAAAAGAGTTTGGATCATTTGTAAAACTTCGAGCAAAACTATATAATAAAGCAGGTAGAGAAGCCGTAGAAAATATTGTTCGAGAAAATTCTAATATACCGGGTGACACAGGAGATATGTAACACCCCGTAGCATATTTATTTAAAAAGATATTATTTTGAAATTTGGTAGACCTATATAATGTGTGATTTTCTTTTTTTTAATACAAACAAGAAATTTTTTCCTCTTCTGGTTTCACCGGAAGTGACATCTACTTTGTTATTTTAAATGGCACCCTGTATATATTTTTTTCCTATCTGGTTCTCCTTAAATTCCTCTTTTCAACTATGTATAGCAAGGTGGCATTCATTTTTAAAATGGCTACTGAAAACCATTTTATTGCATTAAGTCAAGTTGGCTATGGTATGAAATGTAGCGGTAATTAATGCTTAGTGTGCTGCAATATCAAAGAACCGTGGTACACAATTTTGTGTTTCATATTTGTTTTGTTCTAAACAGTACCGGAGAGACTTTGTACAATTTTTATATTAAAGAAAAATCTCTAGACTAAATCCACGAAATCACAAAAACTAAGATAGAAACACTAATTTTAAATTTTATCCATTTGTAAAATATTTATTCATAGTTCACTTTTACCAATTAGATGGCCCCCGAGGTGTCCGGATTTTACGCCACTCGATTTTTTCATATGGGACCATCTCAAGGAAATAATAATAATAATAATTTATTTACAGTATTAGTTTAGTACATAAACATAAATATTTTATAAATTTTACTTGTAAGTAAATATACGATCAATAAGTGAGTTAACACTTGTTTTGAGTATAAATAAATTTAAATATCATAAAACATAAACATTAAAATAAGTAAAAGTACATTTAGACAGACACTTATTCTACACTACACTAGACACTACACTTTGAAAGTTCCGAGGGTATGTTTCAATTCTCAAGATATGTAGGAAATGGGAGTTGACAGAGTTATTTATATTATACTTCCTTTTTTTTACATTATACAAGTTTCTTTGTTTGAATACCACAGGATAAATTAGGACAGAATTTACTTATTTATTTTTTACTAGTTGTATTAATTATTAAAATGTATTCTGGATTTTCCGAAAATATAAATTTTCAATTTTTTTTTAAATAGTTGTGTACTGACAATATTTTTTAACTCTTCTGGGATATTATTATACAGTTTTGGAGCCAGGTAAGTATAAGATCTTTGACTAATTGTTTTTATCACTTGGGGAATTATGAAATTGTATCTTTGCCGTGTGTCGTAATTATGTATGTTTAATGGCATATAGTGCTTTGTGCGATGATGTTTTATATTAATGTTGAAATAGTACAGTTGCCTAATATCGAACACTTTGGCTTCCCGGAACAATAGATCACTTGGGTATCTCATGTCTTTAGCTAATATTAGTTTCAAAAATCGTTTTTGTAAAATTTCTAGAGGCGTGACGTGACTTTTTAGTACCCCACCCCATCCTAATATACCATAACTCAAGTGGCTCTCAACTAGAGCATGGTAAAGCATTTTCTTTTGTGGAAATTGCAGGATGTTCTTTAGGTATTTAAATTTATATAATATGCCCTGCAGTTTTTTTATAATATATTTTATATGGGAACTCCACTTTAAGTGGGAATCTATTATAATACCTAGATATTTGACTTCTGTTTTAGATTGAATTGTGTACTCTTTATCATGATGGTTGATAGCAATATTTTCGAAAGATGGAAGTTTCGATTTTTGACAAGCTAGAGGGAGATAATATGTCTTATCAACATTAATTGTCAGCAATTTGTGATCAAACCAATCTTTTATTACTGTGAAGCCAATTTTTACAATATTTTTTAATTCTTCCCATGTATCGGCTTTATAAAAGATGGCGGTGTCGTCAGCGAAACCAATAATATCCCCTCCACTCTGTAACGAGAACAAGCCATTGATGTATATATTGAAGAGTATAGGGCCTAAGACGGTACCTTGTGGCACTCCATATTCTAAATTTTGTGGCTCGCTCAGTACATCATTTATTCTCACTCTCTGCTGCCTATTTATTAAATAGTTTTTAAACAGTTTTAATGAAGTGCCTCTGATTCCAATATCTTCCAGAGATTGTAGGAGTAAATTATGACTGACAGTGTCAAATGCCTTTGAAAGGTCTATGAATATACAGAAACACGGCTTGCCCTCGTCAAGAGCAGAGTACATACTTGTTAAATTTAAGATAGCATCTTGCGTTGATACGTTAGCCTTAAACCCAAATTGCTTTTCTGATAGTATATTGTATTTATCAATAAAGGAAGTTAACCTACTTTTTAGTAATTTTTCAAAAATTTTACTTAAATGAGTTATTAATGAAATGGGTCTATAATTACCTGTTTTGTGCGTATCGCCGTTTTTATATATGGGTGTAATCAGGGTGTCTTTAAAGGCTGAGGGCCACAATCCAGCTTCCATACATTTATTTATAATATACACTAGTGGTTCAACAATATAATCTGAAATTGTTTTAATTGTTTCCGACTTTATGTTGTCAATTCCAACAGATTTCTTATCTTTTAATGTATGTATTACGGCTTTTAATTCTCGCGAATCTGTTGGATTTAATACGATTGAATTGGGTGTTGTTGGTCTATTTAATTTATAATTTGGGTTTTTGGCTATTTTATCAGCAAGTTTCTTTCCCATTTTTGAGAATGTATTGTTGAATTCGTTAGCTATTTGTTTTGCGTCGAATAACTGAACACCAGTTTCGTCCACGATTGTTTTTATGACCTCTTTATTATTTTTTGTTTTGGTAATTTCTTGAATAACTTTCCATAATTTTTTTGTGTCCCCAGATTTTTTGTTTATCTCTTTTTTATAATAATCATGTTTTGTTTTTGCGATTAGGGATGTTAGCTTATTTTTGTAGTTTTTGTATTGCCTTTTTAGTTCGATGTTATTGGGATCTTTTTGCAACTTTTGACACATAGAGTTTTTTTTGTGAGTTGATTTCACTAATGAATTTGTTATCCAGGGGCTCAGTTTTGTATTTTTTCTATTTATTTTCCTAACTCTGGTACAATTATTTATGGCACTTATAATAACGTTTATAAATATATCTGTTGCAGAATCAATATCTGCTTCAAAATATACTGGTTCCCAATTTATGACACTAAGAATTTGACACAGCTTTATTTGGTCTGTGTGTTTTATAAAATTACGACTAATAACAATTTCTTTGCTGTGTGGTAGGATAAGTTGCAATAAGAGTGTAGAGTGATCTGTGATATCTGTTTCTATTATTAGCGGTATTATAGTTTCGATTATGTTGTATTTAGATTTAACAAAAATATGGTCAATACATGATCTATGATTTCCCTGTATCCTGGTGAAGTTATTAATTGCTGATATGTAGCCATATTCACTTAATGTATTAACATAGTCGGTGGTGATTTCGGTGTCTTGAAGTAAATCTATATTTAAATCCCCTATAAGAATGTGATAGCTATCATTTTTGTCAAAAGTTTGAAAATAGGAAAAAGGAAATGGTTTATAAAACTCCACTGCAAAATAGGGAAGACTTAAAAATGAGAGTTAGGTTAGCAATAAATTAGTTTACTGAATTGCAGTTAGAAAGTGTGCTTAGAGGTACTGGTTACAAGAATTCGACGCTGCAGGGAAAATAATGGCCAGCATTTTGAGATTCTTCGAAAACAATTTTATTTAAAAGCAAGCAAAATCGGACATAACAATGAATTGTATTGGGTAAAAGTGAAAGATGAATAAATATTTTACAAATGGGTCAAATTTAAAATTAGTGTTTCTATCTTAGTTTTTATGATTTCGGGGATTTAGTCTAGAGATTTTTATTTAATATAAAAATTCTACAAAGTCTCTTCGGCTACTGATTAGAACAAAACACATATGAAACACAAAAAAATCGTGTACCAGGGTTCTTTTGATATCGCAGCACATTAAGCATTAATTACCGTCACATTTCATTCCATAGCCAACTTGACTTGGTGCAACAAAATGGTTTTCAGCAGCCATTTTAAAAACGAATGTCATCTTGGTATATCTAGTTGAAAAGAGAAATTTAAGTTGAATCAGATAGGAAAAAAATATATACAGGGTGCCGTTTAAAATAACGAAGTAGATGTCACTTCCGGCATACTGCTATTGTTTTTGTAGGTGGAAAATGATGAAAATCGTTAATAACTTTTTTAAATTTCAAATCTGAGCACTCCACTGGATTCGGCAATCCCTCAAATGGGTTTATACCAAATTTCGTAAAAATACCTATTTTTGGGGTTTTCCCAAAAGAAATAATTCCTAAATTGCTAATTAAAATCCATTCACTGCTGCACGAAATTGTTTATTAAAAGAGTACCACAACTGGCAAAGGGATGTTTAATTGTCACTTTGTGTAGGTTTTACTTACACCATCAATGTGTCACAAGAATCCACTTTTCAGAGATTAAAAAAACGATCTAAATCGAACCCAAAATAAACTTTTTATGGGGCAAAATGGAACACACTGTATAAATAAATTAATATATAAAAGATTACCTATATATCGATTTTAAACGATACTTATTACAGCTAATGGCTAATGTATATCTTCTCAACTGTACTTTCCAACTATTCTTAAATAAGAACGTTTCCCTACCAATTAAAATGTTATTTATTTTAATGAAGTAAATTGGTCGTAATTATAAACAGATAAAAATTTATTATAATAAGTTTGTTTACGATTTACGAATAAATCTGTAGCTAAAATCGATATACTTACCAAAATTCCTAAGTCAGTTGCGTTTTTTAGGTCCTAAATCGATTTAAAATCTATATAAAAAAATAAAACGAGAAAAATGGTGCATACAACAGCCTTTCACCTGAAATGCTGCAGATCGTCAACGTTCTAAATAAGTACACTGTATGCCAAAAGTAAAGAAAGAAAATCACATTTCAACATTGAAAATGTTTTTAGTTTCCTATATGGGGATGGAATTCGTGAAAAATACTTGTTGCAGTATGACGTAGACAAGGTTACTAAAGCTGTAGGTTGTCTGGTAAAGGGGTCGACACACGATCCAGCGGCAGGGACCCGACATTGTCGGTACGCTTTGAAGATAATTGGAATTCCAGCGGACCAGTTCACTTTTACGAATGAGTTCAAAGCATGCCGACATGGCTGGATCGTGTATAGACCCCTTAACGGCTAAAAATCTAACTTCATCATTTTCAATATCTCCTCCGGTTGTATCTTTGCGAAGGACTGTGAATAACACCAAAACAAGTCATATCATAAAATTGTTGGCTTTCTGTAGTATTTTTAATTTTTTCCTCCATGTTTGACGAGTTATGACGTCATTGATAAATTTTTTTAAACGCGATCCCCTACATTTAATGGTATAAATCGATAGCCCTCTTAATAGTTAGGGAGAAAAAAATTATCCGGCGGATGCTGAATTTTATATGAGGGGAAGATTATGTTATATATTGAAAGTAGAACATAGTCAGCTGGACGGGGGGCGGTGAATTTAGCGTCAGCTGATCGGTCAAACATGAAAAAAAACATGAAAAATTAAAATTATTCGTCAAAATTCGGGTATATGAAATAGAGTTTTTTTTTAAATTTTATTAAATATTCAATTTATTATTTATATACATTATTTAATGAAAATATAAATTCAACACATTCGTACATTTCAAAATTATACAGAATATAAATGTTCCTTCAAATCCTGGCACTGACGCAAGAACCACTGGCAAAAATCGAGACGCCTTTGAAAGTCGTTTGGGTATAGATGGTGACTAGTCCTAATTTTGTAGGGTTTGAATTTATTTTTTTTAAGCAACGAACGCAACGCAGTTGTTTTTGGGATTCCTAAATTTTACCCTATTTCGCGAGACGATATATTAGTATAGGAAATAGCGTGCAAATTCGACGACGAGTGGTTACCGTCTGCCAGTCGGTAATCAAAGAGACCATATAAATACAAAATTTTTTTCTCTCTGCAACTTTTTGGTATGGTGGGGGGATAGGGAGGGAGGGAGAAACTAAATTTTTTTTTCTTTTTCCGGTTAGCGCGCGCGCCATTCGGAAGTTTCGTGTGCCAGCGTAATTGGGGTATGTGAAGTACATATACTAACTACCTATGCGGTCAGATATCGATAATCATTCGATTTAAAAATAAATTTTTAAAAATTTTTATTGTTCATATAGGCTTAAAATGTCATGAAACGTCGAGATTTTAAGTTTGAGCGAAAAAAAAAAAAAATTCTGTCTGTCGGTCTGTCTGTAACTTTTCTTGTGCGCACGTTCACTCTGGAACTGTTTAAGATATTGAAATTTGGTACACATATGTACTTTAACGACATCTGGAACTAGATTATATTTTCATCTTGTTCCGTCGAAGGGTTGGGGGGTAAATTGGGGTAAATTTGGTGTAAATGGGTAAATCAAGCAGGTAAGAGTCCATAAAATTGGTATGTAGTAGATACAAGAGAAGCTAAGGTCTCAAAAAAAAATTTGGCATTAGCCACCCCCATTACCACCCCCACCCCATTATTAAAGGGGATGAAAAAAATATTGTGATTTAGTGTGTACAAGAACCAAAAACCTCAAAATATGTTTTTACTTCATCCACCCCCACTACCACCCCCACCTCAATACCGATGTGGGGTATCGTTTTATGGGTATTTGTGGTAGAGAATTTTAAATATTATATTATTAAAGTTCCATAAACAATTATTTCCACAAACAAAATTTTTTCGTTGTGAGTGACTTGGATAGAAATTCTGGATGTTTAAGTAGTGATTCCCTGGGCTGCGGTTTTTAGAAAGGTAATTACAGGATTATATCATAGTCTTCTCATTCCCAGAGCTCGCCATTAAAATTTTGACACGCCTTTTGGAGACATTCAGTATAATAATGCTCGATTTAGTAGATATTTTTCCCTAACACAACAATTTAAAATATATTTTGGTTTTGATGGTGTTCTGATGTCACAACTTTTAAATTGCGGAAATATTCGGCCTGTTTCAAAGGACTCGATAATTGGAGAATTCAATGGTTGGTTTAACTTTTAATTGCGATATATGAATGAAGATATTGTGTTTGTGCAATTTAAAGACGCTTCGTTTGTAATTTAGTCTGTTTATTTGCGTTATTTATATTTACACGGTTGTGCAAATAATTCATTGTGAAACTTTGAGCATAATGTACCATATTATGCTAGATGTAAAGAAGAAATGTTCTTATAACGGTATAATGTCGTTTTGAATGAGATTTTTTTATTAAAAAAATAAAGCATCAGATTGTTCAGACCTGGCATCCCCTGGAAAAATTTGAGCACCCCCACCATTGACAAAGAAGAGGAAAAACTCAACAGGTATTGTTCCAAGACATATCTCTTCAGAACTTTTGCCTACAGCTCCGCAGTGCGCGGTTCCATGCTCTCAACACTGACTCAAATAAATTGTCCCAAAGAATGATTGGGACTTTATTAATTAAAGAAATTTTTGGGCGCAAATATTTTTTTAGTAGGTCATAAAACATAATAGCCAGGGACAGTTTTCGTGAACTCATTTCTAGAAAGTTTAGATAGTATCTATGATGAAGATGCAATTCTACCAATCTATAAGTCTTGCAAAAATGAGTAAAAAAATTAAACATGTTGCGAAAAGATATATCGATTTTCTGAAATGTCACAAAATGCTACTTTTGATTCGTTCGTGCCGAACCGAATTTTTGAGTTTCGCCGTGCAATTTACGATCAGGTTTATCTGGAAGACCTCTTTACGTCGCGACATCGTACGGCCGTCTCAATGGTGTTTTTCGAAAAATATGAACGTGTCAAGATTACATGTTTTTGCAATTTTTTCGGCTCCGACATGCAAGCTGTTTTTTTGCTATTTTTCGCAGATATCTCTGGAACGGTGGGAGTTAGCTCGAAATAAAAAATACGGTCAAACGAGTATTTTCCACTGGGTACTTTTTTTTTTTGGTAAAATTTCTCCATTTTGTCACCGTAATTAATCGGTAATTAACTGAAATCGATCTCAGATACGATGTTCACTTAATATGTACTACTTTGACGGTCCGTTAATCTCGGCCCTTCGAAACAGAGGTTTCTAAGAAAAAGTATTTTTTTAAGATTTACATACACTCTATAGAAAAACGTGTAATTTCTGACATTTCCTCGAATATCTCGACAATTATCGTTTTTTTCGAAAAAATTGTAGACAGCTTATGTAAAGAGAATTGATTGAGCTTAGAGACACTTTTTTACAAATTTTTCCCTAACATAAAAAGTATCAATGATGAAAGTGCAAGTCTACCAAACTTTTACAGCCAGTTTCACAATCGTTGGTTATCTTTTTGGTTGACTAACCAGAACCTGAAAGTTATAATTATTATTAGTGAACAACTTTACCAGACATTCTAACCTTTATAGTAATAAATCATTGGTCAAATCCTAACTATAAATTAACCAGCAATTGTAAAACTGGCTGTTAATGTCACAGATTTTTGTAATAAACTATTGTTTAAATCCTAACCATTAGTTAACCAACAATTGTGAAACTGGATGTTAGTGTTGCAAAAATGAATAAAAAAAGTAAACAACATGTTACAAAAAGTTTCTTAAATGTATTATATCTACAAGATTGAAATTTTACATACTCACAGATGACATAAAAACATACCGGAAAATAACATTCTACCGCGTCGGAAGCGTTGCCATGTCAGGTCTACCACCCACGCAAAGTGTGGAAAACATTTTTTACTTATATCTGCAAAGCTGAAATTTTTTCTGGAACAGTTTATTTAATAATACATCAAAAAAATACAGTCTACCGATCATATCATGTTGCTAAAGACTCGGTAGACGTAATGGAATGCAAGCGCATGACCGCGGCCGCTGCACTCCGGGCTATTGCAGTTCGCGGAGAAGTTTTGCATTTTCCGCCGCGGAATTTTAATCTACAAAGCTGATTTTTTGTCTACAAGCAGTTTATGCACTATTTCGATTAAAAATTACATTCTACCACCGTTGAAAGGTGGCTAAATCTTTGGTAGACGCAGGACCCCCGTATGAGGGGGGTCTATTGGGTACTGAGTTTAGGGGCCCGGGCATCCGAGGGGCCCGTAGCGGGGGCCCGCCAGAGATGTTGACGAATTTTTCTTTTCAAATTTCTTCTCCCCGCTCATCAATTATTAAGCGCGGGGGGCCGCCAGAGATGATGGCTTCCGAGGGACCCGCCAGTGAATTTCGTACCGGGGCCCATGATTTGATGAGGGGGGCTGGGTAGACGTTGCCAAAATGGCATACATTGACATTAAAGAACATACAGTTTTCTTATAGATGTGTTAACAATCACTTTTATTTACTTTTTAATATTGCTGGTGGTCGAGCTGCAGACGATTGTGTAGCAGCACCAATGACTAATGCAGACATATTTAAAAATTGTTGCACTTTCATCATTGATACTTTTTATGTTAGAGAAAATATTAAAAAAGTGTCGGAAAGCTCAATCAATTCTCTTTACACAAGCTGTCTACAAATTTTTCGAAAAAAAAAAAAAAAAAACGATAATTATCGAGATATTCGAGGAAATGTAGGAAATTACACGTTTTCCTATAGAGTGTATGTAAATCTTAAAAAAATAATTTTTCTCAGAAACCTTTGTTTCGAAGGGCCGAGATTAACAGAGCGTCAAAGTAGCATATGATATTAAGTGAACATCGTATATGAGATGTTTAAAAAAAAAAAGTTTAAAATGTGTTTTAACCGCCTTCCATGTCACCTCAATGACCCTCTTAAGTCTAGTAGATCTAGATTTGACTGAGTAAAGGAGACGGGGCCCTACAGTTTATAGTGGAATCCGAACCACTTCTTGGGGAAAATTTCCAATGAAAAATATTTTCGCTGTGTGGGGCTCGAACCCACTTCGCTAGGTACGCTCAGAGTGCAAGCTAGACGCGCCAGCACACTGAGCTACCGACCCCTCCATAGCTACCGACCCCTCCAGATCGATTTAAATTAATTACCGATTAATTACGGTGACAAAATGGAGAAATTTTACCGAAAAAAAAAAAGTCCCAAATCCCGCCCCCTCTAATTCCTTCATTTTTGTCGGAATTCAAAAAATAGAAAAAAGGGTTTTAGCAAATTTAATTTAGCTAGAATAGCCTTTTGGCATAGGAGGCAAGCTCAAAACTTGCGGTTTCTGCCGTACATGGCCGACATTTCAGTAGTTATCTCCGAAACGAAAAAAAAAAAAAAAAAAAAAATCAAAATTCTGATGGAGGCAAAAGATTCGTAGTGGAAAATACTCGTTTGACCCTATGTTTTATTTCGAGCTAATTCCCACCGTTTCGAGATATCTGCGAAAAATAGCAAAAAGCTTGCATTTGGGAGCCGAAAAAATTGCAAAAACATGCAATCTTGACACGTTCATATTTTTCGAAAAACACCGTTGGGACGGCTATACGATGTTGTGACGTAAAGAGGAAGTCTTCCAGATAAACCTGATAGTAAATTGCACGGCGAAATTCGAAAATTCGGCTCGGCACAAACGAATCAAAAGTAGCATTTTGCAACATGTTTTTTTACTCATTTTTGCAACACGTATAGTTTGGTAGAATCAGGCGCGCAGCCAGGGGGAAGCCATGCCCCCCCCCCCAAGCCGTTTTCCATGAGCCAAAAAATACAGAAGCATAATCTCTATCAGTGCAAAGCAGTATCCAAATTATCCCTTGAAATAAATATTTTGTAATTAATGCCAATATTATCTAGTAGAGGAATCTGTACACATCCGTTCTCAACCATTTTCTGAAAAATTTTCCTCATTCTTTGGGGAGGCCGGTTCTATTGGCTCCCCCCATATGAATTTTCTGGCTGCGCCACTGGGTAGAATTGCACTTTCATCATTGATACTGTCTAAGCTATCATGGGAAAAAAATCTAGCTTTATAGATATTAAAATCTGTCGCTGCCTCCCTGGCTATAAGAATCAACAATAAAATTTGTAGTGGAATGTTGTCGCTGAAAAAAAATTGAATTAAATCAATTCGACTGTAACTGGAATAGCACCTTCATATAAATGTGTAATAAATATACCAGAAATATTTGCAAATTATTCTAAAATCTTATATGATTTACGCTGCCTTATAAAAAGACAATTATTCATATTTTTATTTATACAACAATCAAAATTCTTTTCTCGCTCTGATAATAAAGAATGCTTCCAGAGTTTGACTAAGTAAAGCAGTCATACATATTGTTTATTATGTCATTGATTGATTACAAAAATGAATTAATAATGTTGACCATACTGCACAGGAATTTTGTCGATTAAAATAAGATAGTGGTTGTGGAAGCATTATTATCGGTGGCAGATTCATACGAGGGCCGTGATCAGTCCCTCCCCCACTAGGCCAAGTAAATATTTTTTACAAGCTGACTATTGTCAATAATCTTGAATTTAACAACTTACAATATGCAATATAATTTATGTTTTCGGATTTACTGCCTGAATGGCTTTCTAGACGTTCCTAGATCTCGAGCAACATGTGCCAACCATTCCTGTACCAGCGGGAACAGCATTCATATAAATTATGCACTGTATGTACCACCGACGTCGTCCGTTGATGGTAATTTTATTTGCGTCTATAAACGAAAAATTACTGCACTTTTCCCTTTTCCACCGAAGTGACCGATTATCGCGTGAAAAGTGATTTTTTTATACCTATTTGATCTTATCAAATAAGAAGGGTTGGAAACCCCTTCTTGGGGGTTGCCGCAAAAAAACATAATCTGATAGAGAATCAAATTATAAGAAAGAAAGGTCTTATACACTTTTTTTGCTAAAATGCATATTTCTCGAGATATTGCGAACTGAAAATTGCAATATTCACCCCCTAAAATCAGTATTCCTAGACGTTTTTTTAAAACTATTAGAAAAATTTGGATTTAAAAAAAAGGCAAGGGTACAAAATTAAAGCTTTTACGAAAACAAATAGAATAGTCTTTCTTTTTTTTCTCCGATGTTTAGTTTTGGAAATATGACATTTTCAAAATGGCGCCGAAACGTTCAGAAAAAATACACAATGTTAAAATCTAAAATTACTCAAAATCTACAACTACGAGAAAAATTTTTATTCTTGTAAAAATAAACGGTATTAACATTTTCTTTCGATTGAGATATATTACGACCTTTTATAATGAAAACTGAAAAAGTTACAAACAAAAAAGTAGCGCATTTAAAATTTTAATTTTAAATTTCTTATTCACTAAAATTTTTTAAAAATCCTAGATAAGTGTTAATGCATATTATTACTAACATGCTCAATTTTTTTAGAAATTTTAAAATAATTATTTTTGATTCTGTACCCATTTTCAGTTATGAAAATTTTCATAATTTTTTTAAAGAAATCGGGTTTTTGGAAATTGCTCAACTAATATTTTTTTTATAAAAAATGGTAAGAGTACAAAAATGAAGTTTATAAAAAAACGAATAGTTTGGTTTTACTTTTTATTTTCCTACGACAAACTGTTCCAGAGATATAAAGGTTTAAAGATGGCGCACAGTGGGAAATTTTTCAATTTTTTTGGACAAAAATCCGTCTACAATGCAATTATTAATGGATTTGAAATTTTTTTTTTTTAAATAATTGTTAGGTATAACCCGATGTTTGAGCACTGCCCAAATTTTAAAAACGTTCAACATAACCTCAAAAATCCTATAAATATATGAAATTCGTGTATTTTATTTAAGTAAAAATGCGAATTTCTGTTTTTTTAAAGTTTTAGTCAGAAAATATCCTTTACCACACGTTTTTTGGGTCGCTGATTAAGAAAAATGGGGTCCCGTTAACCAGAAATTGAATTTTTCGAAATATTCTTATTAAAAATGTAAAATAGTCTAGTAAAGTGTATTTTTTATATGATAAATATAAAACCTTAGTTAGTCAAATAATAATTCAGTAAACATTTACCCGAAGGGTTAATGAGAGGGGTTGAAACAACACTATTTCGACAAAAAATACAAAAAATATAGTTACAATGGTTATTTTTTAGTTTTTGCTTCAAAATAGGGTAAGAGAGTCCATTGTGACTATGAGGGTGTATCTCAACTCCCTTTAAGGGTGAAAACCACCCTTAAATGGCTGTAGAATTTGAAAATAGGTTTCGAAATTTTTTGAAATTTTAGAATCACGTCTTCTTCGATATTTTCAGTAAAATCAGTCTAAATTGATAAATAAAAATTATTTTAAAGTTTAAATTAATCATTTATTATATACTTTGATAATGTGAATAAACAACCATTCAATTTTTTGCCTAATTGTATATTTAAAGCAGATAATTTCCCAGATTTATAGCTCTTGGTTAAATTTAAATATTCCCCATTTTTGTTAGCCTTTTTAGCTAAGTCTCCTTTTTTGTAAATATTCCTGAATTTTCTTATTATATCTTTTTTAAATGAAGGTATACATTTTTTTTAAATTAAAGGTTTTACTTAAGAACACCTTGCATATAAGATTTTTCATACTTTTTAGAGTATGTCAGACCACAATACGAAGAGGAATGTAAAAAATATTACTTTTCCCACAGTTTTCATTGCAAAAAAAAATCATTTAGAATAGTCACAAAATTTTCATATATTCTAGTCTATGTAAAACAACTATCCACAGTTAAAAAAAAACAGATTTTTTATCAAAAGTAAAGTCATTAGTAAACAAAATTATTAAAATAAGTACATTTATTTCATTAAACTCTATAGCATTAACAATATAAAATTTGGATTCAATTATTAATTACAATTATGAGATTCGATTCTTTACCGCAGTTTTTTCTTTTTACTTAAAATTTAAATCTTATGATTGTAACATATGAAATAATTGACAATTATTATCAAAGCTTTAGCATTTAATATGATTGATTGTATTTTTTTCAGTAATTTTTTACTACTAAGTATACAATTGATAAAAAAATTTAAAAAAAATTGATTAACATCCAATTTAATGTCCAATTTTTTTCATTATTAAATTATCTTAAGACTATCTTAAAATCTGTTTTTTTTTTAACTTTGGATACTTGTTTTACATGGAGTAGAATGTATGAAAAATTTAGACTTTATTTTAAAAGATTTTTTTTTGAAATGTCTAAAATTTAATTTGTTTGAAAGAAATAGAGATATCTGCTGATTTTAAGCTGCTTTTAAGCTGCTTTTAAGCACCCAATTGTTTTTGAATTTTAGGATGCTTAAAATATGTTTACTAAAAATTGGGTTGTTGTTTCACATTGCATAGAATGGGTGAAAAATTTTCATTTCATTTTAAATATTTTTTTCCTTCCAAATGGAAAAAATGAGATTTCTAACTTACGAGCTTCTTAAAAACGTTGAAGAACTTAGAATTTGTTTCTACTCACATTGAATTGTTGTTTATTCACATTGTCAAAGTATATCAGAAATGATTAATTTAACCTTTAAAATAATTTTTATTTATCAAACAAGGTTCGGAGACTGATTTTAGTGAAAATATCGAAGAAGACGTGATTCTAAAATTCTACAGCCATTTAAGGGTCGTTTTCACCCTTAAAGGGGGTTGAGATACACTCTCATAGTCACAATGTACTCTCTTACTCTATTTTGAAGCAAAAGCTAAAAACCGCTGCCCAAGGAATCACTACTTCCACATCCAGATTCTCTATCCAAGTCACTCACAACGAAAAAACTTTGTATGTGAAAATAATTGTTTATGGAACTTTAATAATATAATATTTGAAATCCTCTACCCCAAAAACCCATAAAACGATACCCCACATCGGTAGTGGGGTGGGGGTGGCGATAGGGGGGTGGTAGTGGAAGGTGGATGGAGTAAAAAAATATATTGAGGTTTCTGGTTCCTGTACATGCACTAAATCACATTTTTTTTTCATCCCCTTTAATAAGGAGGTGGGGGTGGTAATGGGGGTGGCTAATGCCAAAAATTTTTTTGACCTCAGCTTCTCTTGTATATACTAAATACCAATTTCATGGACTCTTACCTGCTTGATTTACCAATTTACCCCAAATTTACCCCAATTTACCCCCAACCCTTCGACGGAACAAGATGAAAATATAATCTAGTTCTAGATCTCGTTAAAGTACATATGTGTACCAAATTTCAAGTCAATATCTCAAACGGTTCCAGAGTAAACGTGCGCACAAAAAAAAGTTACAGACAGACCGACAGACAGAATTTTTTTTTTCGCTCAAACTTAAAATCTCGATGTTTCATGACATTTTAAGCCCACTTGGACAATAAAAATTTTTAAAAATTTTTTTGTCGTTACTATACTTCCACTGGACGTGGAAGTAAAAATAACCATTGTAACTATATTTTTTGTATTTATTGTCGAAATGATTAACTCTTAGGGTAAATGTTTACTGAATTATTATTTGAATAACTAAGGTTTTATATTTATCATATAAAAAATACACTTTACTAGACTATTTTACATTTTTAATAAGAATATTTCGAAAAAATCCCTATATAGGGGTGTTTTTCGGTATTTTAAGTATTTCTGGTTAACGGGACCCTATTTTTCTTAATCAGCGACCCAAAAAACATGTAGTAAAGGATATTTTCTGAGTAAAACTTTTAAAAAACAGAAATTCGCATTTTTACTTAAGTAAAATACACGAATTTCATATATTTATAGGATTTTTTGAGGTTATGTTGAACGTTTTTAAAACTTGGGCAATGCTCAAACATCGGGTAATACCTAACAATTAAAAAAAAAATTTTTTTCAAATCCATTAATAATTGCATCGTGGACGGATTTTTGTCTAAAAAAATTGAAAAATTTCCCACTGTGTGACGCTTGAGCGTACACGCAAGAAAATTGTGTATTTAAAATTGAAATATCTTAAGAACCATAAGATTGATAAAAATATGATAAGAATGAAATGAAGCTTATAAAAAAAACGGAGAGTTTGAGTTTATATATTTTTTTCCTACGAGAAACTGTTCCAGAGATATGACAGTTTGAAAGAATGTTGAAACTTTTCAGTTATTACGCGCATTTTAAATGTCTATATAGTAGGTAGAGAAACGAGCAATAGCGAAAAAGCGGGTTACATTGCACATTAGCGTGTTTAGAGTGCAGATTAAAAATGTTATTTAATTAGTGTACCTAATTGTATTAATTTGATTTATTTATAACAATCTGTATTTTTAATAAAAATAGACATATTACTATACTCTTTTGTGACCATTTTTAATCCACCATTTTTTTTTATTATTTTGAACCTCATAATCATATTCAGCGACCTAAAAATCATAAGAATATGGATTTCCGTGAATTTATTTGTAACATTAGAGGAATTATTAATTTTTCAATTTTTAAGGGTGATTTCAACCCTTAATATTTTCGTCTTTCCTATTTTTGACCTCATAATCATATTCAGCCACCTCAAAAACATAAGTATATGGATTTTTGTGATTTTATTCGTAAAATTAGAAGACATTAATTTTTCGGTATTTAAGGGTGATTTCAACCCTTAATATTTTCGTCTCATAAGTTTTGATCTCACAGTCATATTCAGCGACCTCAAGAACATAAGTATATGGATTTTCGTTAATTTATTCGTAAAATTAGAAGTTACTAATTTTTCAATTTTTAGGGGTGGTTTCCACCCTTAAAAATAAAAAGCAGGTAATGCGACAATATAGATTTTGATGATAAAGCATATTGCAAAAAAAATTAAGGAAATTCCTTTCATCGTCCTCGGGCCGGTAATTTTAGCATTTTTACTGCTCCGCTTACTGTACTATAAGTTCAAATAGATGAATGCGCCCCAGTTATTATATTATTAGTTTCGAGAAGGTAATTTAGGCAGAAACGTCGTAAAAAAAAATTTAAAAAATAATTTGAAGGATGATTTTTTGATAAAATTAACATTTACGCCGTTGGACAGACGCCGTACATGACCCTGTATAACCCCTGAAAAATAATACGTTTCCCCGACGAAAGAAAAACAAAATAAGACCTCATACGTTTCCTCTATACGAGAATTTTGAAACCGTAGGCGTTCCTGGAGCATCTGTTAAAAATATCAAAATTGACTAATTGCCTCGGTTTAAGCAGGCTGTGACACTTGTTGCTTGGTGATGCTCTTTTATTTCAACCCAGTGAGTGGATAAGTGAACACAAGTGTGTTGTTTAGTGTTCCAAGTTCGGCTAATTTAATAAAACCAATTAAAACTTTTAATTAGTTGGATGAGGCGGAGGAATTTATAGACTGTTTACACCACCATAACGCTAACGCGGCTGAATTTTTTTACCAATATGGAGTTCCTGCAGTATCCAAGCCATATCGGCGAGCAAAGTTTCGGGAAAAGTGCACTACACAGTAAAAGGAGGAAGTCGTGCCATTACAATAATAGTCCTGAGGATTTTTCGGCACCTGTCAGGCAAAGAAGCCAGGCGAATGCCAGGGAAAGAGACCGAACTCACAGGTATTTAAATTTTATTAGTATTTTACCAAACGAATGCGTCGTGTAAATGTACAGAAATCTTCATTTTTACTATAAAATCTCCTGACAAAAATTCACACAATATACATGGTGTCCCAGAAAATGTGTAGCGGCAATACAAAAAAAAAACGGTCATTGTTAAGAACACCGACTTCTGGAATTTCTCAAATTTTTTTACATAGATGTGTTCATAGACGTTGTAGTAGTCGTTTCTGATAGTTGAAATGTTGGGCTTATTTTGTAAAACTACCCCCTAAAATGGGGGTAGTTTTGAAAAAAAAGGCGAAATGCCGGAAGTGGTATATTGTCCTTGCCCTAAATAATTTTATTTAGGGCAAGGACTATAAACTTTTTTTCAAAAATACCCCCATTGTAGGCCCCACATTTCACCTATCAGAAATGCATAAAAATTGGCGAAATTTCAGAAGTCGGTGTTCTTAACAAGTACAAAAAAAAAACTGACTTGAAACAAGGGCGGATCGAGACCTTGAGCTTGAGGGGGGGGGGGGGCACAGCCGCGTGCTGAAAATGTTTTTCCTGGACAATTGAAATTAATGGGGGAATCACAAAAACAATTATAAGCACAACTAAACAGAATATAAAATAAAATAAAAATTATGAAATTTTAAAACGAAAGTTGGTGGTTTACAGAATCTGGGGGGGGGGGGGGGTAATTACCACGTTACCCCCCATAAATCCGCGCTTGACCTGAAAGGACTCCGCACTTTTTCTTATATAAAATGGCTCTCGGTTATACTTTCTGAATTTTTAGTTAAAGTTAAAAAGTGCAAACGCCTCAAACATTTTTTTTTTTATTTCATCCACCCCCACTACTACCATTACCACACCCACCCCGTTATTAATATTAAAGGAAGTGAAAAAATAAAATTGTGATTTAGTGTGTATACACACAAGAACCAAACGCCTCAAATTTTTTTTTACTTCATCCACCCTCCCCCCCCACCTCCACTACCGATGTGGCATATCATTTATGGGTCTTTTGGGTAGGCGATTTCAAATACTACTTACATTATTAAAGTTCCATAAACAATTATTTCCACATACAACTTTTTTTTTCGTTGAGAGATTTAGATAGAAAATCTGGATGTGGAAGTAGTGATTCCTTGGGCTTTTTAACAATATTCGCCATGTTTACTAGAAATTTCTCAAAGCACATAAATAGAAATTTAAAGGTATCTTTCTAAGATATCATCTGTTATAAGTAGATATTTTCCTAATAAGTTTGCTAAAATGATATTACGACTTTATTATTAACAATTACTGAAAAAACATCAATATTTTAATAAAAAATGCTATATTTTATCTAAACAAAAAGTACTATTCATGGAATTTTTCAAAATATTAATAGAAAGGCCGTATACAGTGTGACTCATTTCAAGTGGACATACCTTCGTAACTCAGTTATTGGTCATCCAATTTCAACCAAATTTGGATCGGTATCACAGACCTTTACTATGCCTTTTTTGAATAAAACAAAACTTATTTCAGTCATTGGCGTGCATTTTTATTAAGAAAAAAAGGGCCGATTTTTCGAGAAGTCATATTAGGCATTTTTTTGTTGAAAAACTAATGCAATATTATTGTACATTCAGAATTTAACAATTTGATTTTTGATTTTCGAAATATAACCCCCTTAAAATTACCTATTTTAAACATTAAATAATCAATAAATTGGTAACGAATTTTTTTTCGAAAAAAAGTCATTCTTTATTTTCTCTTTAAATTCATTTTTTCTTTCATAAATTATTTTTTATGGTGTCCACTTTGTACATTAAAACTACCTAGACAGACGACTGACAGACAGATTGACGTAATTGATAAATTTTCGTAATCTACGTAATCTGAATCGTGAAACCGAAGAAATTCTGAGACTGATATTTTGACGATTACAATACTTCTCTTCGAAAAGCGAGGGAACCTAGTAAACCGAAAAATTGCGGCCCTTAAATGGGCCATTCTACCGATCAATGGCTTTCTTATGGCACAGGCGACCCTTTGTGACCCATAATAAATTATATGCAGGCGTACCATATCTACATGCTATTGTGAATTGTTAAAAAAAATTGGTAATTTCATAATAAATAAAAAGTGTATAAGTTGTGATATGCTTCCATAATACTTTACACCTACAGGATCTATAATTTCACCAACTTTCAAAAAAAAAATGTAATTTCGGTTTACTTATGTAAAATTAGAAATTTTTTTATTTTTGCAAAAAAAAAAAATTACAGATCGGACTTGTAGACTAGTTCACAAGTTCAAAGCCGTGTTAATGCTTGATAAAGCTCGTAAAAATATGAGTGAGCTCATTGGATTCGGAATGACGTCTAGAAAAATGTTCAAAAATTTTTTACCCGCACATAAACAATTGCAAAAGTTATAAACAAATGAAGATTGAAAAAATAACGAGTTTCGTTTTTTGCAAATAACTCGAAAACTATTAATACTTAATAAATCTTAAAGAAAGATTCCAATAAAAAAGTCCCGACTTCCGAAACTCTATCTCTATTTATTATTAATAATTTTAATTTAATGTTGAAAATGGGGATCCGCGCTGCGATCACTAATAGTAGAGTGCTCGGTGCCCAGATATACGCATAAAAATAAGTTCTGTGGGGGTTTCGTTGTTACAAGCTGAATTTGATATAAAATTAATGATGATATACTGATGTTTCAAAATCTAAAGCCGTCAAAAAATGTCCTACTCAAAAAACACCTAATTCACTAAGAAATAACTTTCTTAGTGAATTAGGTGTTTTGATATTTCTACTTTGGAGTAATAGAAAATCCTTTTAACCATGAATAGAACTAGTCAAAATAAGTAGATTTTCGAATAGACCCACCTCGAGAAATCATGCCTGCTCCCCCTGCCCCCCCTCAAAGGGGCTGCCTGTATCTGCCTATATATATTTTTTTCTCAAAAACGGTAGGAGCTAGAGGAATGATCTTAGCGCCATTCGATAGAGTATAACATTTTGCATAAGACCCTCCATTTGCTTTTTGCTGTTTTCTTTTTTTTAAGGCCCCACAGCAAAAAAAAGGGTGAGGAGCCTTCCAACAACGACACATGTTTGGCTATACCTCTAAAACGGCCCAATAAATCAAAATTCTACAAGATATAAAAAATAAAGACCATTATTTTTTCTATCGATTGGTATATTATTTGTTATATGTTATTTGTTTATATAAAGCCGTCAGTGGCGTACAAAGACAAAGATGAACATGTGCATAATAAATTTATTTAAAATAATTTATTATCGTTGTTAAAAACAATAATAATGTAATAATTTTGAACAGGTACAATCAATATTTTCGCCGTTTGTAACAATAGGCTCATTTTATGAAAAATCGGTTAAGAAAAAATTTATTTTATATTATTTATAAATTTATTGTTCCTTTAAGTGCCTAAATAATACTATATTTTTTTAAAACTTTTAAATCAATATTTAATAATATAGAAAAATATGTTTACTTGTAACGGCCGGTTTCAGATTATGCTAACGGCTTAGTGATCGCAGCGCGGTCCCTATTTTCAACATTAAATTAAAATTATTAATAATAGAGATAGAGTTTCGGGAATCGGGACTTTTCTTCCTCTTTAATAATCTTTTTTTTAAATTTATTAAATATTAATAGTTTTCGAGTTATTTGCAAAAAACGAAACTATTTTTTCAGTCTTCATTTGTTTATAACTTTTGCAATTGTTTATGTGCGAGTAAAAAATTTGTGAGCATTTTTCTAGACGTCATTCCGAATCCAATAAGCCCTCACTTATATTTTTACGAGCTTTATCAAGCATTAACACGGCTTTAAACTTGTGAACTAGTCTATTGGATTATGCGGTTTTATTCATAATTTATTGACAAACATTTTGATTTTTCGTTTGGTCTGATCCGACGAACAGAACCCGATATACTAAAGAAAAACGAGACAAAAACACGTTCCCATATCGGACAAAACTTTACTGTAGCATCCTGATAACATACAAATTGCATTTCCACAAAAAAATCCTCCCTTCGAAAATAAATAAAAGAAACGAATACTTAAATAAATGACCCTTCAAACATTTTTTGCAAAAAATAAGTTAATTGAATACCTTTTGATTTAAGTTAAGTACCTACTGTTTCAGCGTAAATACTGCGTTTTCCACGCTAAGGACCCTCATCCCCACAGAGCCGAAAGACAGAAAACTCAGTAAAATAGAGACACTCCGGCTTGCATCCAGCTACATCTCACATCTAGGCACACAATTAATGGCAGGTATATTATTCCTTTTTTGATAAAAGCAGGGCGTTAAATATTCGACAGTTTGATTGATTGCTTGTAGACAGAGCTGTGTACTTCAGTACAAAAATGTACTGCAGTAGTTTAGGTACTTTAAGTACTTTTAATATTTCTGTACTGGTATTGTAAATTTGCAGTACATGTTTGCAATGTACTTGTACTGGGTACTTATTTTCTAAAAATTTTTACGAAGTATTACTTGTTACTTAAAAAAGTACTGTAAAATCATAATCTACTTCAAGTACTTTACGTAAGTACTCCCAGTATTAGAAAGTACTCCCACTATTACAAAACACTCTCGGTATTAATAAAAACTGTAAAACTATAACTACTCCAAGTACTTAAGAAAAAATGAGCCAGTATTTTATTTTAATAAACCAAGTAATTTTCATCAGCTCTTAGACTATTATATATTATGCGTTATAATTTTAAGTTGCCTTAAGTTTTATATTACATATTTTTTACTTATTTCTTTTGTTGTAAATATATTATAAATAAAATGAGTACTAAAAATATATCTTTTGTGACCTTACTGTAATTTTCATACATTATGTCGTATAATTCATACGATATTATAGTAATGCCATTATTACCGTTATTACCAATCAATAATAATAAAAATGGACTCCAAACATGAATTTTTTTAATGAAAATTATACTTCCAAAAACTTCACCGTTATTATTGATATTCATATGTTGCTGTTGTAGTCTAAGAGCTGGGCACGAAATTTCAATATGACTCGGGTTATGAAAAGTTTCCGTATCAATACGTCGTACGCTAAGGGAGGACCCTGATTTGCTGACAGCTCGAGTGGGGAGGGGCGCCGCCATATTGAAAAAATGACGCATAAAAACAGTCTCTTTGAAATATCTCGCTTCAGGTGCCTCATATGACAAAAAATGTTCTTATGAAAATAAAAAAACATTCGATTTTCTACAAAATATGTCCTATAGATTTTTTCGTTAAACTGAATAGTTTCGGTGCAGCAGCCGAAATTATGATTTTTTGCAATTTCTCTGTTTAGTGCGACTTTTATGAAGAAGTCTTTTTGTGTTGAGACAAAATTTGTTTTCATACCTGAAAATCTTCAAATATAGTTGATGCAACGCGCAGCTCAATGTTCAATACTCGTTTCCACGCCACCTTGAGGTAGAGTATATGGCGCGTTTTCTTTTACATGGTTGTCCCCTATACTCCAAATCCTCAACTAGCCTGCTTCTTGAGGCGTTTTAGGTGCTTGATGTCGAAGGTCCAGGTTCGTTATAGTCTTCAACAATACGATGAGGAAGTCGACTCTCCAGTCGAAACATTTCTCGCAAGTATGGAGAACAATCAATACGTAGAATCAGTGAACAACGCAACGGAAGCAATTTCCGAAGAGACTACAACGAACCTCATCATCAGGCACCTAAAACGCCTCAAGAAGCAGGTTAGTCGTGGATTTGGCCTATAAGGGACAACCATATAAAAGAAAACGCGCCATATACTCTACCTCAAGGTGGCGTCCCAATGGGCACACGTACGTTTAATAAACGTTAAAAAAGGATTGAAAACCACACGTTGTTCTAGGGTTTTTAGCAACGGTTGATTCAACGAAAAAATGTCGCGCGGAAAAACGTTCTTATTAACCAATTATAAACGTCTTTTAAACATCATAGATAACGATTGAATAACATTAAAAAAAAAACGATAAATATTCGTTAATTTTCAACGTTTATGAAACGAAAGTAAATGTAGAATATAAACGTTTTATTAAAGGTTTTAATAACGTTAAATATTCACTAATTATGTACGTTAATTAAACGAAATTAAACAGGCTCTAGGTCTCCATTTTTCAATTACATATATATGATATGTTACAGGATGAACCGTCATGTAGATGAATGGACAATTAATAGGTTAAACACTCGCTGGGTTTTATCAGAAAACCAACCAAAATTTTGTTTTTCCTTTAAATAAAACATATTTCGATTGCTATATTTGATTAATGCAGTAAAAAAACCGTTTAATTTTCTCGTTTCCCAACCGCGGGTTGTTACAATTTCTCATATTATGAACGTGTATTATACGTTAATATATCAGAAAAAAAACGTTGTAATTAAAACGTTTTATTTCAGTATTCCCTTCCACTACAGGTTGGGAATGTGTGTAGAAGTAACGTATTTTATAGGTTTTATTTAAATATAAAATTTTACAGCCTAATTTTATACGCTGATATAGATTCGTAGAAAAACGTTTAAATAACGTAATCTTCTACCATCTATTTCACCTGTAAAAAAAATTCTTTTGTATTTAGTAAGTTAGAAACAACAGTTATTTTAACGTTGTAAAAAAATAGGTTTCTTTTTTCTTTAAATAAAACGTTTGAATCGCCATATTAAATATACCTAATAAAAAACGTTAAACTTTTTCGTTTCATAAACGTTACCTTTAGCGGGTCGTTAAAACTCCTTACATTATAAACGTGTTTTATACGTTATTACATATCTGTTTTATTCCAGTATTTTCTTCTACTAATGGTTGAAAATGCGTGTAGTAGTAACGTATTTTAAACGTCTTATTTAAACGTTGAAATTTTCAACAAAATGCAACGTTGAAAATTTCAACGTAAAACGTTTAATCAACGACTACAATGTTTTAAAAATGTTTATTAAACGTGCGTGTGCCCACTGGGGTGGAAACGAGTAATGAGTAATTGAGCTATGCATAGCAGACAAGTAAAATCAACTATATTTGAAGATTTTCAGGTATGAAAACAAATTTTGTCTCAAAATAAAAATACTCCTTCATAAAAGTCACACTAAATTGAGAAATTACAAAAAATCATAATTTCGGCTGCTGCACTGAAACTATTCAGTTTAACGAAAAAATCTATAGAACATATTTTGTAGAAAATTTAATGCTCTTTTATTTTCATAAGAGCATTTTTTGCAGTATGAGGCACCCGAAGCGAGATATTTCAAAGAGACTGTTTTTGTTCGCCATTTTTTCAATATGGCAGGGCTCCTCCCCGCTCGAGCTGTCAGCAAATTCCCAAATCAGGGTCATCCCTAAGTGTACAACTTATTGTTATGGAAACTTTTCATAACCCGAGTCATATCGAAATTTCGTGCCCAGCTCCGTCTATTGTATTACTGACTATTGTTGGAAATCCTAAAATTCTAAAAACGATTTTAATATTTATCTGATATTAGTACTGTTTTTAAAAAAGTACTTGCAAATATATACTGCGAGTAATTCAAAATACTGGAAGTCGTTAAGGTTACTATTTTTAAAAGTACTTGCAGTACTTGAAAGTACTACAAGTATTTATAAAATACTCTAAGTATTCAAAATACTGAAAATACTTGAAGAGTACTTTACTTATTACTGCAACTGCAAATGTTTAATTTTAAGTACATTACTGAATATTTCAAGTATTTCTGAAAAGTACTGGCACTTAATAGTGTAAGTAAAACAAAAATTGTTTGATACTGCTTACTGGTTACTGCCAGTACTTTCATTGAGTACCGGTCACAGCTCTGCTTGTAGACAGACGTATATTGAAATTTTTTTTGAGATTTAAAGTCGAACACTTACTTTTGCCCTTAGACGTTTCGAAAATATTTTTTTCCCATCTTCAGACTATAACCAAAAACATCAAGTGTAACGACAACGAGACACAATATTGAGTTTTTAACCAAATGGCAAAATATCACCATTAAAAATTGACATAAACATGACAACCCCACATCCCATCGATTTTGGTCTACAAATAGCTTTTTGTGTAGGCACATGTTTTACATGTTTCAACCTAGTTTGGCTAAAATATCTGTAATTTTTCTAGGACCCATAGAGCAGCCATGTTTGAGAATATCTAAAGCAGAGGACGATAGTACAAATTCCAGTAGGCATCAAGTATGTACTTTCTGCATAGCCCACAAAAAATCACCAGTAAGTATAAATTTAGAGTTAATCATTATAATTTCGACTACCGAGCTACAGGGCGTTTTTGGAAAATTGATTTAGCACAAATAAAGCATTTTTATCGGTTTCGAAACATTTTTAAACGCGTAATAGAGTCAAAAACTGATGACCACTTTAAGGGTTGCAAAAATGGAGTGAAAATCAATGAAAACGCCTGAAAGTGAAATATATATATTTTTTGAACCCCTTAAGAACTGATAATGATCTATTCAGACGTTTTCATCAATTTCAACCCCATTTTACCAATATTTGAAAAACAATTTAAAAAAAATTTTTTAACCCTTATATCTCAAAATCGGCCCATGGAAAACGTCTGAAATTATATTTCCAACATTATTGACGTGGAATAGAACAAGTACCCAAAGTTTCGTCAGTAAATACATTTTTTTTTGTTTTAAAAAATTCCGCCAAAAAACGTCCCGTAATTTTCGTCTGAAATTTTTATGGGGGGGGGGGGTGTACTTTCATAATACCGGGGTTTCGTTCGTAACTGCAAATTTTTTTTTCGACTTTTACCCCCTGTCCATATCTCCGCTCTCGAGTCCGCTCCAATCCATTTACTTTTCGTGGAGGAAAAACCGCTGCCCAAGGAATCACTACTTCCACATCCAGATTCTCTATTTAGACCAGGGTTGATAATTTTGAAAATGGTAAAAAGTGAAAAAAAATTATAGTAGGATGAAACCTATTGGAAAAGGTAGAGAATATAACAAAAATGAAAGGAACAATAATTTACGGGCGATCTGAGGTCGGGAAGGGGAAGGGGGTGAGTTTTTAAGGGTAAAAAACGGTTTATCTCGATTTCCGGCAAAACTACAAGTCCTATGAAAAAAAGTTAAATGGGAAAGTTGTAGGTAATAAAAAGATCTGAAACTTTTGTTTTTACACTTTTTTCACATAACCTCAAAATTTATGTGAAAAATTCAAATAACCAAGTTTTTGGTTTTTTATTTTTATCTTTTGCAAAAAAATTTATTTTTTCACGAAATTTGGTGAAAACTTATCTTTTTATGTCCCAAACACACAGTAATTTTTTTGATTTAAAATATTCATTTTTTCACCTTATTTTGACTTAATATCGAAAAAGCACCCTAATTTTCAATCGAAAATTCTCATGTCAAAATATCTGCTTTTTTAAAAAAGTCGGTGGGCTTTTTGTTCATTAAAATCTCTACTTTCTGATGGTATAAAAAATATATACATTACTATGGTAAATGTTCTCAGAAAATGCAAATAAACGAAAAAAACTCGAATCCGAAAATTTTCTTTTGAATCATTATGTACAATTTTGAGCTATTTTTTCGATTAGCAATTTTTTTGTTTATCAATGTAACATGAAATCTTACGTTTTTCGAGTAAATAAAGTGTAAATTTTAATAAATAGCACCCCCCTCCCCTTCCCGACCTCAGATCGCTCGTAAATTATTTTTCCTTTCATTTTTGTTATATTCTCTACCTTTTCCAATGGGTTTCATCCTACTATAATTTTTTTTGGTCTCAAAAATTATAGGCCCTGGTCTAATTAGTCACTCACAACGAAAAAACTTTGTATGTGGAAATAATTGTTTATGGAACTTTAGTAATATTATATTTGAAATCCTTTACCCCAAAAACCCATAAAACGATACCCCACATCGGTAGTGGGGTGGTTAGTGATAGGAAGGTGGTAGAGGGGGTGGATTAAGTAAAAAAATATTTTGAGGTTTTTGGTTCTTGTACATACACTAAATCACAATTTTTTTCATCCCCTTTAATAATAAGGTGGGGGTGGTAATGGGGGTGGCTAATGCCAACATTTTTTTTTGACACCTTAGCTTCTGTATATACTACCAATTTATGGACTCTTTCCTGCTTGATTTACCCATTTACCCCAATTTACCCCAACCTTTCGACGGAACAAATGAAAATATAATTTAATTCCAGGTCTCGTTAAAGTACATATGTGTACCAAATTTCAAGTCAATATCTTAAACGGTTCTAGAGTAAACGTGCGCACAAAAAAAGTTACAGACAGACCGATAGACCGACAGACAGACCGACAGATCGACAAACCGACGGACAGACAGAAATTTTGTTTCTCTCAAACTTAAAATCTCGACGTTTCATGACATTTTAAGCCTATTTAAACAATAAAAATTTTTAAAAATTTTGTTGTCGTTACTATACTTCCACTGAATGTGGAAGTAAAAAAGAGTTTCGAAATCAAGTCAGTAAACCAAATACCAAATTTCAGACATAACCAGGGGCGGCTTAAGGGCCGGGCAACCCGGGCGGTCGCCTGGGGTGCCAAATTGAGGGTAAAGGAGGGCAAAAAAGTATTTGTACTTTTTCAAGGTGACAATTTTTTTTTTCGGATTTTTATTTACACTCACTCCGCATGAGGCGATAAAAAAATTTTCAGATTTCTAATAGCACCTCCCCCCCATGAGGCGATAAAACATTTTTTTTTGGATTTCTATTTGCACCCCCCCACCCCATTAATGAGGCGATAAAAAGTAGTGATCGCGGAGTCCGAAGGGATATCCTTGTACTTTAGTATGAAGTACGTTCGTGATGACCTCAGGAAAGGGCGCCAAAAAGTACTCCCGCCAGGGTGGAAAATTTACCTTGAGCCGCCCCTGGACATAACTACATAAACTCACTACGTGCCGTTGCTCTAACTAAACGTTCTCTACGTATAATATTTTTTAACCCTTTCGGGACGGCAGCGGACTGCGCTTGCGGATTTGAGTTTAGGGGAAATTTCAAATAAAAAATGCTAATAATAGAAATAAAACTTTTATTTACCACACAGAAAATATAAATATGTACGCTGAAAAAAAAAAAAAATTGAACTAACGGTGGGAGGAGTAAGAAAAGAGTTAAACTAACAATGTGTAATAGGCGGATACGTATGTTTCCAGTAATTAAGTGCACCCCTTGCCGTGCGTAGATATCCGGTTCCCGTCGCGAAAGGGTTAAATAACCCTCAAAGCCAAAAGTTGGCAGGAATATTATCGAGAGATCTAGCTGGCCACAAAATAGGACCATTATTTCCTAAAAATTAAATAATATCTAAACTACTTTGTTGTTTATTAATGTCCAGTTACCTAAATTAATTTATAACTTAGCTAACTAGACATTGACAAACTAGTCCTGAGTGATAGATACCTATCCAATCCTCCCTAAATTGAGCATTTAAATAATTTCATGTTTCATTTGACGTATGACCTGGGACGCCATCGTGTTGGTAAATTAATCTTTGAAATTTGCTTACAGGAATATTGTGTACAAAGGGCTCTATTTCTTGTCGTAGAATGTTAATAAAATTTTCGGTATTCAAATTACCGTGAAAAAAATGAGAACCTATTATTTGATATCCAATAAAACCACACCATACACCAAATCCAAATCGTCCTTGACGATTAACTGTAGCGGTTATGTGCGGATTTTCAATGGTGGTTATTATGCCGATAAAAAATTCCGGCACTGCTTATATGGCCTCGTCGGTCCATATAATTGTTCCTTCAAATCCTGGCACTTCATTGAACTGACGCAAAAACCATTGGCAAAAATCGAGACGCCTTTGAAAGCTGTTTGGGTATAGATAGTGACTAATCCTAATTTTGTAGGGTTTGAATTTTTTTTTAAGCAACGCAACGCAGTTGTTTTTGAGATTCCTAAATTTTCCTGTATTGCGCGAGACGAAGTATTAGGATTTTCTCTTACAGTTTCTAAAACAATATATTTTCTATTTTACAAATGATCCAAACTCTTGTAAATTTTGTTATAGCCTTTCGAATATTTTTACGTCTGACTCTCTTTTCTGGACATCTACAAATATTGTTTAACCTGCACTTTTGGCACAGTTTTGCTGTCTATAACTTACCTATTAAAATAAAGCTCGGAAGCTAAATTTGAATCTTCTCCGCATTCTATAAAACACTTAATCATATTTTATTTTTCACCGTTACTAAATTGAGCCATTTTTAACAATGCTCACTCACAATTAACTCACAAATTAGTTTTTCGATCCCTGTACATTTTTAATATGTTTGCACTAGTAAACTAGTGAAATGTTTATTAACTCAGTTTTATTTTCAGAAAACCATTTTGACTGAAGATTTCGAATGTCCCAATTTTGAAGGCCAGATATTCTTGACTCCAGCCTCACCGTCAAATATGCCGACGACAGCTCTTTTAACAGCTAATGAATTAGCAAATATTTATTATTGAAGATTAACTTAAATTAATAATTAATAATGAAGAGTTCGTGATATGTATCTACAACTAATATTAGGTGTAAATTTGATTAATGATTAATGAACATCTACCCATTTTTAATCTAAATCAAAGTATATAGACTCGTATGTCACTTTTTTCAGTAAATTATTCTTTGATAAAATTAGATAACTTGGAAGTCAATGATGTTTCGTCAAATATTATTCATTGGAATATTGTATAATTTAACCATAAGCACCTTCCACCCTGTATAATGTGAACAATGCATATATTTCAGTTTTTTAAAGTAATTTTATGATGTACTTAACTTTACCAAAATATACATCTCTGTAGCTATTTAATAGGTTTATAATAAAATTTTTATTAATTTTGTGTTCTTTAATCTCTTCTTGGAATCTGCAATTCGCTACAATGTTAATTAATCCGGAATTGGTTGTATATGTAGTTTTAATTATTGTTAATACCATTTATTAGTTTTCCCAAGGTTAACCGACGTTAATAGTAGTAACTGTGTTCACAAAGAATTATGACTGCATATATTGCTCCAAATAAATCAAAATGTAATCAAGTTTGGAATTCAAATATTCAGAGAGTTCTGGAAGAAAATATTTAATATTAGTTACAGAAAACCATCAAAATATACTGTGAAATATTGTACACAAGATACATTATTTCAAGTCGAGTCGATTTGAGTCAATTTTTTTTTGAGATATAGTAAATGTTGACATCTTTAAACCTAATTTTTAATAATTTGCGTATATACATTTCATTTAAAAAATATTATGGCCGCCATATTGGATCCGCCACATTGAATCCACCATCTTGGATTACGATATTACATAATTTAGACTTCATATTCATGGTCAGAAACCCTTAAAAGCCCTAGGTAACAATTTTTATCAATTTGCTCATATACATCTCATTTAAAAAATATTATGGCCGCCATATTGGATCCGACATCTTGGATTTCGATATTACGTAATTTGGACTTCAGATTCATGATCAGCAATCTCTAAAACCCCTTAGTAACAATTTTTAACAATTTGCGCATTTACATGTCAATTAAAAAAATATTATGGCCGCCATATTGGATTCGCCATTTTAGATTACTAATCTCAGAAATGAGATTAGAAACCAAAAAAAAACCCCAAGTAACAATTTTTTATAATTTCAAACAATCTTTTAATAAAATTTTAATTTACTTTCAAAATTTATGTCCGCGATATTGGATTAGCCATCTTTAATTTTGAAATTTCAAAATTCGGGCTCGATAGAATTAAAGGCAATTTTATAACGAATAGTTTAAAAAAACAATTTAAGTTTCATTCATTCCAGGCTTGGGAATTATCGTTTGTCCAAAAAATGAGCTATTTGCCCCACCGTGCGCCGGGGGGATTGCCCCCTTGCCAGCCACGTACGCGCTTGAATCATACCTTGGATCTTGGATTGAAGCGACCTTTTTTATTTCTTCGGTATTTAGCACCATTTTTTTGCCTTCAGAGCATCGGGCAAACAGATTTTTAACTTGTCTTTTTATCATGTATTTAGCCTTCATCATAATTCATAACAAACCCAGGCCATTTGCCGGACAGTATGAAATAAAAGTATTTTATATTTAGTACATAATAATATGAAAGTTTTTGCTTGGCATTTAGATAAATATATAAGATGAACGTGGGGACAAATAAATCGACCCAACAATTTATTTCATGAAATAATTAATATTTTCGTTTTCGCCATAATCAAATGAATTAGAAAAACAGAAGGGATTGTAAGGTAAGAATGGAAATTCCAAACGTAGGCAAATCCATTACTTTTACATTATTTTTCACAAATAAAGTAGTGTTCTTGTTTATATTATTTAGCTTCTGTTAGTGTGTTAGTAACAAAACTTCATGGACAGATGTCGCGGTAGCTGATGTGATACAGAAAATAGAAATAGACAAATCCACAAGTTTTGTCTTTAACTATGTGATAGATTATAAAAATAGTCTAGTAAGAGCTACAGATGATTAAAAGTTACGTGAGCTGTGAGCTGCAAGATAAGTCAATTTTTAATAACTGGGAAACATTACCCGCCCCGACATCTGTCATTGAACCTCTAGTACTAACACAGGTTAAATAATTATATTCCTTTTATGAATTAAGGTTTCTGCAATATCGGGTTTTATTTCCAAAGTTGGACATATGTTAAAATAAATTTAAAGAATTTTAAGATATAAGTACTTACCTAAACTTATCAGAGACGAAAAAGAAAGTGAAATTTGACAAAATTGTAATGTTATTCCATGTAGAACACAATGAATTTTTCAAAAATATCCACTTTTTTCGTTACAAACCCCACGTTGATATTTATCTGTTACCTACTTGATAAAATACAATTGTTAGAAGAAGAAGAAGTAATTAGTGACAGTGACAGTGATGCGATTTTAAAGGTTATGTTACTTATGATTTAATGTGCTTTAAGGACATCTTTTGAAATGTACTGAGAAAGATGGAAATGTTTTTAAAAAATTTGGTAAATTAATGTTAACATTTCTTCTCGTGTCACTCTCATTAGCTTCATTTAAATTATTTTTAGGAAAATGCCGACAGAGACGACCTAACCTCTGATTGCAGTGAGCAAATAAGTTTGCTAATATACATTGCAAATTTAACAGAAGACATTATTACATCCAATGATGTAGAAGCTGCGTCTAAAATTGTGTACATTGCCATTGGCAAGATAAGCAAAAACAATTACAATGTTATCGAAAACCTTTTGGAAGAAAACGATCAGAACCGGCATGTTACGTTAGCGAATTACAAAATTTACATAAGAAATAAATGGTTATTTCAATTAATCTTATTAAGTTCCATAAAGCATTCCGATATTTTTTATGCCAATAAAACATTTAAGCATGATACCACCAATTTTCTTCGTTTTTGTATTAAGCAAATTATTAAATATATCTTCATAGAAAATCAAAGTTCAGTACACCTTCTAAGAACTTTATTATTAATTTTAACCAAGCACAATGAAGTTTTAACATGCTCTTTAAGTTTAAACATTATGGAATGCATGGGTAGAGTTGCTTTATCACCCGTAACAGGTTTCAAGCACTACGCTCAAAGTATATCAAAAATAACCATCACCTCATTATCCAAAGAAGATAAAAACAAATTTCTCGATATTGATTTGTTGCCTGTAAGAGGTGTCGATATGTACGATGTAATAAAACTATTTTCAAACGAATATATTAAAGAAAACAAACATAGAATTGTTAAAAAAGTTTTGAACTTGTTTTTGAACAATATTGAAAGTAAGGATGGAGGCTGTCTATATGAAAGTGTTCTATTTTACTCGTTTGAAGAATGGAAAGTTGAAATTTGGCCGTTGTTTTTGAGTGAATTGAGGAACGTCGAATATGAAGGGTAGGAATTTAAATAGATATTAATCTCAATGAGTGTTTTGTACTTTCTTAATGTTGACATTTTCATGTAGAATTGCGCTTTCATTCAAGAAATATCGACATTGTTTATATTGTTATTCATTTTTAGGGAGTTTTTCCAAAGTCTTCGTAAATATTGGATACGCTTGAATGTGTCTTCATATAAAGATGAGTTTTATTTGTTTTTAAGAAACGAGGCGATCGACACCAAAGTTAAGGTCTATGTATTACTAGAATCAAGGAGAAGGGGATATGCTATAGATAGCTGTAATTCAAATGACGTGCAAAATTATTACAATATCGAAACGGCAAATTTGTGCCTGAAAATAGTGTCGACCTATCACAAGAAGTCGTTATGTCCAAATGCCAATGATATTGCCTTTGTACAAAACTATTTTTATTCCAACTTGAACCAAGTTTTAGATGATGAAGACATTAAAAGTTTACAATGGTATTTTTCTCAGATATTTTTGCACGCCCATTATAACTTACGGAAAAACAAGGAAAATTTAACGGTTTATGTTTCAGTCTTGGAAAGTATATACCAATATTGTTACAACAGTTTAAAAACGGATTTCTGTGAAGTCGGAGCACAGATTTTGCTCATTTTGTGGAATATAGCAACAGGTATAGTTCCAAGCTATTCTTGCACAAGTTTTGTAAGTTTTGATTCTTATTCTTAGGTTCTCATAAGAGCTTGAATGTTCTTTATAAAATAGAAAAAAAGGATTTTTATGAAGAAGGTGGCAACATATTGTACAAAGAATTAAAATCCAAAAACATCTGGAAATTTGAAAATGAAGAGTTAATTAAAGAATTATTGCGTTGCTTTATTGAAAATCAAGGATGTGGAGAAAACGTAGCAAAACTATTATATAAGTACTATTTAAAACATTTTGATACAGTCGATATTAAATATTTTAAAAATATTATAGACAAAGAAAACTCAGCCAAGTTACAAAACATAGAAAAAATTAAAAATCACTCGGAACTTGTCTTTAGAAATATCAGGTATAGAAAAGAAGTTACGGTATTCCTTGAAGACGTGAAGATTCTCTTATCAAAAAATTTGGATGTAACGCAGGAGAATTGTTGTGACGAAAGTATATTCAAAAACATTATATATATGAAAGTGCTAATGGTGGCTCTGAAAAACAAGCTTGGAGTGGAAATACCTCATCAAACAGTTGAAAAATGTTTGGACGTGGTGGACTTCGTTTTGGAAAATAACTTTCTCAGTGGTAGAGGTTATAAAACGACGAAAGTTCTAGAAGCATTTGTAAATGTAATAAAATAATGAAAAATTTTGTACTCCTATTAAATACAGGGTGAGTCATAAAGAATGCGACATAGAGTAACTCGAGATTCTTTGATTCAATAAATGAGTCGTCTAGATGCAAAACCTGCCAAGTGTAAATGGTTCACTTTTGAGAAAAACGAAGAAAACTGTTTCTACGAATATAAGCAAAAATATGATATATTATCTGTCTTAGTATTTATAGAATGTTTGTTCTGAATAATGAACAGGAATGGTGGATTCCTATTGGTTTAATGGTATTTGGCGAGTTTTGCATCTGACAGCACTGCACTTGGAGATATTTTAAAAATGAACGGAAATTTTAGATTAAATTTTAAATGGCGCATATTGCATGAAAACCTATTGCCAGGTTATAAAAGAGCGGTTTCTTTACTGAATGTACAGGTTATCTCAATTTTACCAATTTTTGCACTTGGTGGGGTTTGCATCTACACGACTCAAATGAAGATTATGATTTTTCACCATAGGAAACTTAGGTACCTGTACCGAATTGAATACCAAGCAGTTTTAGAGATGCACACAAAAATCGTTTAAAAAATTTTTAACACCTTGTATTGACACACACACTGCACAAAGTTCCCGGATTTTTTCACACAAGGGTCGCTCAATTTTCGAACATTCTTTATATTATTTTTCTTGGATTTCATTGAAAGAAAAATTGGATGACAAAGGGCATACAAGTTTCAGCTCAAAAGTTAAAAGATTTGCATATTTTAGCAGCACAGGGAGACAAGGAATTAAGAAATTATTATAAAAGATATAAATCTGTGTATAGACACAGACAAGTAATTAATAAAGCAAAAACAAAAGTATAATATTTCTGTTATATTACGAGCTGAAAATAAATCAAAAGCAGCATGGGCAATACTAAATAGCAATAAAAAAAGTTACCAAGCAAATAACAAGGAAATTAAGCTGACAGTTGAAGATATTACTTTGAATAATAATAGGGAAGTAACAAATCAATTTAATAATTATTTCAATAATGTTCCGAAAAATCTACTCCAAAGTTCAGATGCGAGAATAAAAACCCTAACTAGTAATAGAAGAAATCCAAACTCCTTTTTTTTAAGCCTCTTACAGAAGCAGAAGTTATGGAAGTAATCTCGCAACTAAAAAATTCAAATTCGTCAGGGGAGGATAATATTAGTAACAACTTATTAAAGAAATGTAAGAACCTGATAAGTAAATCCTTAACAGATTTGATAAATAGTTCATTAAGTCAAAGTATATTTCCAGATAAGCTAAAATTAGCCAAAATTATACCCATATACAATTCAGGCGATAAAAATTAATTGGAAAACTACAGACCTGTTTCTATTCTTAGTTCTTTAGCGAAAGTCTTTGAGAAAGTTGTTGCTAAGAGAATTGTAAATTTCTTTGATAAATATAATTTATTTAACTGCAATCAGTTTGGGTTTCGAAAAGGTCTATCTACAACTACAGTCATTATTCATGTATTAAATCTATTATACAAGAATTTAGATCAACATAAAAAATGTGTGGGGATTTTCTTAGATCTAAGCAAAGCCTTTGATCTAGTAAATAATGAAATTCTTATAGACAAACTAGAATGTTATGGTGTTAGAGGTAAAGCTTTAGATTGGTTCAAGAGTTACTTAGATAATAGAAGACATTACGTATATGTTAATGATAGTCGGACAATCTCGAATCAACTATTGGTGTATCACAAGGTTCTATCCTTGGGCCACTACTTTACATAATATATGTAAATGATTTCAGGTTTAACAACTCTATAATGTATGCTGATGATACATCTTTGTTAATATGTGAACCAAAAATAGTGGAGGTAACTAGTAATGAAAATACCCAACTCCAAAACATACAACAGTGGTACAATAATAATGATTTAATACTAAACAATAGAAAATCTAGCTTCATGAGATTTAATGTATTCAATAATAAACTAGATAATAGTTTGTTAATAAAAATTGATGGTAGATCTGTGGAACAAAGGAACAGTATAAAATTCTTAGGAATACATATATCTGATAACTGCTCTTGGAGTGTACATATAGAGGCTGTATGTAAAAGAATTGCACCAGTTTGCTATTGTATAAATCAGTTGAGAAAAATTATTGATCAATCTACACTTCTGATTTACTATTATGCTCACTTTCACTCAGTGATTTCGTATAGTATTATTGCTTGGGTAGTTCTAAGGAAAGTGAGAGGATTTTTAAAATGCAGAAAAGGGCAATAAGACATATAGTAGAGGTGAATCAAAGAACGCATTGTAAACCTATCTTTTCTGAGTTGGCAATATTGACATTACCTTGTATCTACTTACTACAGTTATTAATATATGCAAAATCTGAAATTAACCAGCTGACTCATTTAAATAAAAATCATGATTATAACACTCGAAATAACTTAATGCTAGAAATTCCTCAACATAACTTACATCTCCTTGAAAAAAGCCCTGAATATGTTGCTATTAAAGTTTACAATAAATTACCTAATAAATACAAAAGTTTAAATGAAATAATCTTTAAACAAAATATCAAAAAATTATTATTGAATAAGTGTCACTACTCAACTGATGAATATTTCAGTGATAACGAGCTTTAAATTTGTAGTTTTTTTTTTCCTCTTTTGTATTTTCTATGTTATGTTTTGTGTTATATTATTCGGTTTATATGTAGATTTGTATCTTTTTCTTGAATGTATATATAATACTTGATGTCCTTATGCATTAAGGACAGTTTTACTTATTGTAATGTAGACTCATATTTTTCCCTTTTTTTTTATATACATTTTTAACAAAACGCACTGTAAACAAATCGCATGGTAAACAAAACGCACGGGACATGCGAATATAGGTGGCTTAGTTCGCTGACGCGGGGTTTAAAAAAACAAATGCGCCTACGTAATTTTCAAACGCTGTCAAAATTGACATATTTGTTGAATAATATTGTTGACAAGTGAACTAAATCCAGATTTTATTAAATAAATAAATAAATATGATCGTAGGTAAAGTATAGTACATAATTCGAGTTGTAAAGCAATCACGCACTCATGGAAATACGCACTCGCCGCTACGCGGCATCGTGCTTAACTTTTCCATTCATGCGTAATATGCTTCTTACAACACTCATTACGTAATATACTATTAAATGACATGTAATTGTACACTGACATACCATATGTACATTTTTTGTATCTGAAATGGTGAATAAAGATGATTGATGATTGATTGAAAGAATTAAATTCGGAACAAAAATAACTTTTCGTTCACTTTCTGAATCGAATGTATTAATTATTTACTAAATTTTGATTATGAAGTTATTTAAAAAGAAGTGATTTTTAAAAGGTCTTTCGACAGTATCTAGGACAGTTTATTTAAGCACATTTGGTTAAATCTTCATATTTTGAGCCAAAGTTACTCCAGTTACTACTGTCTCGTTCTTTGTGAGTCACCCTGTATATGTATATTCACACGTTTTTTGTAGAGTATCATGCTTTGCATCATTCAAAATAAAGACACTTTGTGGGTCAGTATGAACAAGAAAAAAGTCTTGGGCCATCTGATAGGTGTAATTCAAAGAAGTAACATGAAGAGGCCTGTTTCTTTAAGCATAGAAGTCCTGAAACATTTAGGGGCTAAAATGGACGAAAATGAGGTAGATTGGGCCTTAAAAATACAATTTTTAGACGAGATCCTAAAATCTGTGTATAATACTCCGACAAAGCAAGAGTTAAAAATTAGGAGAAATCCCGAAAGTAGACTTGTAATTCATGCTATGTGTTCTTCTGAAAGAAATCCAAATAAGGTAAGCCTTACTTGTATAGTTTCCCACCCAGTAGAGTAGAGTAGGTAGTCCTATTGAATAGAATATTATTTTATGTTACTTCTTTAGGCTGGCATGCTTAGTTACCTAGTAAAAAGTAGCTACTATTATCCACGACATAATAAAATGACATACAGATATCTCTTAGAAGTGGGATCATGTAAATGGAAAACGATGATGGCATACTTTGACCTTTTCTTTTTGGTTTCATAATCAGACTTGTATCGCAAACAGTAGATGATGTTAAGTTGGTATCTCTATCAGCGGGTATTTGTTTAAAAGATGTACGAGAGAGATATTTTTAACTCAGAATTGAATAAAATTTGGTTAAAGTTCATGTGTTTCTAAGGTACCCTGCAAAACATAAAATTTTTCGTCTACATAATTGAAGAGAAAAATAGCTCAGAATTTTCGATCATTTTAACATGCGTATGGGAAATCATATGCCATTTCATTTTATATATTTAATGAATCAAAATTTAGAATGTTTTTATGTTCCATACACATGTAGGTAGGTACACTATCAGAGTATGTACTCGCGAAACCCGAGCTTGATTATCTATTCAATTTCTGAGTTACAATTAGGTAAAGGTCAAAACACATGGTTATGGCCGCCTTTCATGAGATCGGAAAGCGAGGAAATGGCAACACTGATTCAAAATTACTAATGAATATTGGTAATGACATATACTTACCATTCTTGTGGATAATTTCTTTAAAAACAACCAAATAGGCTGTAAAATTGACGTTTTTGTTATAATTACCGCGAATTCATAAATATTTAGAAAATCTTTACGAATCATTATTAATTAATGGCAGCTTTGTTTTAAGACCGCAAGCACCTTTAACATCTGTCTATTTTGAGATCTCAGTATTTATCGACTTTTGTCAACGATTTTATCTCCCGCACTTCCTTAATTATATTTATGTGATTGTCTTATTTCAAAGAAAGTTTTTCTCAATTTCAGCCACTTTTAAAATGGATTCTAAACTTCCTTCTCGATGTGATAACAAGCACCAGTTCTTCAGATTCCTCGATCTCTTCAGCACTTCATAGTATAGAAATTCTAGTATCAGACAACAATTTGCATGGGGCTACGTTACCGTTTATTTATCGCATTATCGTACAATGTGTGGAATTATTTAAGAAGCCTAGTTGGATTGTAAGGTATGCTAAAGTTATGCTGGTCACTGAACCACAGGTGAGTAATCACTTATTCTGTGTATTTTTTTTTTAGAAATGCCGATCTGCAACTTGCCAAGGCGTTAATTGAGCGATTCTACGGGGTCTCTATAAACAATTGCGACAGACCAAAAAACATCGATGATTTGTTTGTGCTGTTCCCAGATTTGTCAATATACTTTTTCAAAGTGTTAGCTGCCGATGAATTAGATGAAAGGGCTGTGATAGTGTTTCAGTTTTTCTTTGAGAGTCAAGTGCGTGAACACATATTCACGCAAAACAGTTCAAAAGTGTTCAGGGACTGCTTTTTAATTTTATTATCGGACATTATAAAAAAATATCCTAATAATTTTGGAAAAATGGCTGTACGTTCCTATACGTCTCTATGCATGGGCAGAGAAATTCCGAAGATAATACTCGACATTACAGATTTTCTGAAAAGTAATTTTGAATCCATAAGTAAAAACATCTTTGGAAATTTTACTTTCTTATTACGAGAATTATACGACAAATATACATATAAGCAGCATGAAGACAAAAAGGGGTTAGCTGTGATAAATTTTGCTGTAGCGGACTTGTTAAAGTATTTAAGGGCTTTTGACAGCCCCTTGTTCAGTTTTTTGTTGTTCAAAATTCAACCTACAAATGTAGTGTTGAAGGAAATTGCACTTTTGGGTGCCGGCTCGCAAAATAATTATGAAAAACGACTTTGGTTGCACAACATCGTACCATTTTTACTTGTCAACGCTAGGCCTAACGAAATGAGCAACATTTTACGCCAAATATTGTCACCAAAGTTGCTTTACTGTATGCAAGTAAAAGTTCTATCGATCTTAGTTTCCAGATTTGAAAATAACGATTTTAATAATGACACTTTGATCGAGATACTGAAAGTGTTATTTGAAAAATCTGTTATGGTAAATGACAGTGAGACTTATGTACTAATTTGTTATTTTAAAACAATACTACTCTTTTGCGAAAAAACCCAGTGTGCCAACTTTTTAAGAAAATCACTGCTCTATATACCAACTAGTAGCTTGTATAAAACGATGATATTTGTTTTATACTTTTCAGGAGAAAATTCGGAAGTTATCAACGAACAACAAAACTTTTACAAAACTGTCGAATCACTGTATTTAAATTCAATTTCTATCAGTGAAGAGATTGACAATGATATCATGTCCACGTTAATTTATTTTAAGAAAGCTGCACCAGAGCAATTTTATTTCAATTTGTTAAAATTAGTGTTCCATTTTTCCGTACGAAATTCTACTTGTCTCGAGGCGTACAATTTTATTTCTTTCTCTACCAACAGGACTTACTGCAGCATATTGCATGCATTAAAAGCATTTTTGTCTGTGCAGCATTTGGCTCGGTATTTAGACGAAAACCTTATAGCTAAATTTTTGTTAGATGTTAAGTTGTATGTTGATAGTCTGCCGGGCAGTTTTGAGGACTTTGATGGCTATTATTCTGTGGAGAGTGACAATTTGGTACCTAAATTTTTTTTGCAGAAGATGCTGCGGAGTGGGGCGGATCATAGCGATATTTGAAGTCTTTTACATTTTTTTGCGTAATTTATTTTATAATTTGCATATTTGTTTTTTCAAAATTAAAATATTTATAAAAAAAAAACTTAATTTTTTTTCACCTTTATTTCGCGTTGAACATTGGAAATTTGTAAACATCTAGACACATGCATCTATTTTCACCTATAATACACCCAGAGCATTGATAATACCGAGATAATTTTGTCATAGAGACGACTGAAAGCGTGTTGCTTGGTAATATTATTACTATTACCTTCAAGCAACACGCTTGAAGCTTTCCCTAAGACGAAATTTTGAGTGTTTATCAATGTTCGAGGTGTATTCGGTAAGATAATTTTTTTCTCTCCATTCAGTTCATATTTTCTGATCGAACGAAATTTTAAAAACATTTTCCGCGTATACTTTTTACTTTTAATGGTGTTTTTGAGTGTATTAATACAATTTGATTAATAGAATCGTTTGAAACATTACCAAACCTTTCTAACATTTTTCTAAATTGTTTTTAAGTTTCACATTAATTTGTTGAATTTCAATCTGACATTTGAACATATTATTTGTGTCTTGGCTGATAACACCACATGGTATGCGTGTTATCGCTGTAATCTTACTGATTGGATGAATTTTGACACGACATGAAATGCAAAATTTTGATTGGTTAATACATTTAGTAAAAATTATCCATTACAATACAATACCTGCCATAACCGCGACCCCCACTCCTTTCCCATATATAAATTCTTCTTTTTATGAAAATAGTTCGACTCCATATCCGAGGGTTGTGTCCATGAAGAATAGAGACAAGCAACAAGCATGACGTGCTTTCACTTTGTCTGTAAAATAAGAAGAAAGAAAGCAGACGCAAGACGCATTTCTCACAAAGAACATTAATGGCAGCAAAATATGAACAAAGGGGAGCAGTGCCACTGCTCCTTGTTTTTAGCGCCATCTGTGTCTTGTGTCATGACATTTTGTGGAAAGATGTTCCTCGGTATTCCCATATGTGCAGGCTCCTGGTCTTCGTACTTCATTTCTCTATGCTTTATGGTTGCGTCACTGAGTTCGATTTTGATATCTTGAGCGTTTTCTTTATTTCAACAGCAATCCAGCAAAACGTAAGCTTTCCCTTTCTTATAACACAAGTGACAAAGTGATAGCAACATACGCCTGATGCCACCTGATGGACACATCAGATGATTGTGGAGTTCGATCTTGATATCGGATGTGATACCATGACTAAAGAGCATAAAATAAATTGAGTAAAAAAAAAACTAAACACTTATAAAAATGCATTAAAAAGGAAAGAATAATTTTTTTCTGCTATCACAGTATTTTCAAGTTTACTTGACAAAACGTGGCGTGCATTGCAGTTTTACCCCAGGGTATAATTAGCCACAATAGCTTGAGTGTAAAGTTCAACATCCAAATTAGTGGAGAAAGAGATAAAAACGGTTTTTGGCAAATATCTCGAAAACTATTAATTTAAGCGAAAAATTTCAGGATAGCAAAGGAGGAAGGTCGATTGGGGCGGTTTTTGCCCCAAAAAATGATAAATGAGAGCAGATACAGTTAAAAGGGAGTTAGTGTGGTAGTGTGGTATTTTATCAAGCAAATATAAGTTTGAAAGTGATATATCTCCCCAAGAATGCTGTTAGCAAGTGATGGCATATAGTCCATACGGAACTTGCAAAAAAAGTGTAAAACCCCAAAAGTGCAGGGGTAGCGATCAAACATGACTACCCCCCCCCCCCGTTTTCGAGTACCGCCAACATGATGGTGATAGTCGCAGGGTCCCTACTCCCTCGAACTACCCCTAAACGCAAACAACCACCGTTGTCAAGCATGCAAGGACTTGTTGGATCGGTTATTTTTGAGGAAACTCAATATGTACTGTAAAACTTTGCAACCAGAGATCCTAACGACTAACGGGGGTTGAAACCACCCCCTCCCTCAATACCGGTACATGCAAAAAACATCCAAACATGCTGAAAATTGTTTTCTATACGTTTTCAAGGCCGGAGAATACGATGCTAATATTATTTAGCCTCCCACCGACCAGCATAATGCCACCCATTTTTCGTTATCAGGCATGCGAGGACTTGTTGGATCGGGGTCTTTCAATACCTACGTATGCGTACAGTTAGTCCTTATATATTGCATTTAATTATATTTCTCAAGGGTCCTCAATACTGAGGACGTAACAAATGGAAGGTATATGCCGAGAATACAAAACCGATAGCTACGGCTCATATTTTGTGCGTCGGTCCTCGCTGGATCGCTGTATGGAGGCCGCGTAAGAGGAAGACGACTTCCTCTCTCTATGATTTAATGGGTAAACACCGAAGAATAAATTAAAATTTAATAATAGTAATATATAACGCATGTCTGGAATAAGAATAAAAATCATGTTGTTCATAATGTGAAAAAAATCATGTACATAATATATAATAAAAAAAGTGGACTATGCACATACATGAATATATATACATGTGCATAGCCCGTTCTATCAAACTCCTTTTGAGCTGCAATAAAAGATTTCTCTCCCTACAAAACCTGATCCATTGAGCGCTTGTGATCTCACTATAAGAAAAACCGATGGAGTTGGCATGCAAGGGTAGTTTTTGAGGGAAACTGATGCAACTATCGTGTTCTCCACCGTTGAAAACGGGGGATACCTTCTTCTTCTTGAGGGACACTTCAGGATTCAGAGAGGGGGTGGTTTCAATCCCCCTGTCGTTAGAATGTCTGGTGGCAAAATTTTACAGGACATATTGAGTTTCTTCAAAAAAAACCTAATCCAACAAGTCCTCGCATGACTGAAAACGAAAAATGGGAAGAAGGGGTGGTTTTATGCATTTAGGGAGGCTAAATAATATCACCATCGTGTTTCCCGCCCTTGAAAACGTGTGGAAAACAATTTTCAGCATGTTTGGATGTTTTTTGCATGTTTCGGCATTGAGGGAGGGGGTGGTTTCAACCCCCGTGGGTCGTTAGGATGGCCGGTTGCGAAATTTTACAGGACAAATTTAGATTCCTAAATAGAAACCTGATCCAACAAGTCCTTGCATGCCTGACAACGAAAAATCGAAAAAAGAGGTGGTTTTTTGCATTCAGGGGGTAGGGACCGCGCGACTATCACCATCATGTTGGCCGTCCTCGAAAACGGGGGGGTAGTCATGTTTGGTCGCTACCACTGCACTTTTGGGGTTTTTGCAACTTTGGCATGGACTAATATTCAGGGAGGGGCTAGGGGGGGGGGGGGGGGGATCGTCCGTACTTATTATTGTTAGTAGACATTAAAAAAAATGTTTTCTGATTTTTTCATTCAAAAAAAATTTGGAGCAAAAACCGCCCAAATCGACCCTCCTCCTTTGAGGCATATTAAAAATTAAAAAAATTCTTTATTTTTTGAAAATCAAAATAATATTTGAGGGTCAGATCACATGTATTTTGGCAAGCAGGATGCAAATATGCAAAAATATACAGGTCCCATTTAAAAATTTGATTTTCATGTCAATTGCATCGAAACCGGAAGTCGAAAATTTTCGTTCTTTGTAATTGGAAATTTCATCCCATATCACTACACCAAGTTTGAAAAATCCATTTGTCCATTCAAAAGGTACAAGAGTGTCCCTATCGGCTGCGCCATCCAGTATGACCAGATATACCTATATGAAAAATTCTACGTTTTTTTTATAATACCGCTTTTATACTTTCTTTTTAAACTATATTTTTTATCATTTATGTAATTATTATTATTACTGATATTCTGAAATATTTTTTTAGACTTAATCTAATATACTGGGCTATTTGAAAACACCGTAATAGCAAAAGCAAAAATTATATTTTCCTTTTGAGTGCATTTTAATAAAATCGTGTTTATTTTTTCATTTAATTTAATATTCACATAACCAAGTTTTCATATTAATTAATTGTGTTTTGTTGTGTAAGGAAAATATTTCTTTCGTTTGTATATTTTTTTTTCAAATCGATAACCTGTATATCTTTTTATAATTATATTTAGGATATCACAATACGAGATATTTTTCAAACTGCACATACAAATGTAAAAAAATGTATAAAAAAAATTAAAATATTGTGATTTATAAATCTTTTCTTAATTGGCAGAATTCCGAATTCATTTTGTGTGTTTCTTTTCAGCTTCCTTTATCTTCTTTACAACTTCCGGTGGTGCAGGGAATTTTTTCTCATTTTGAACAACCGGACTAAAGTCCAAATTTGCTATCTAGAAATAATATAAACGAGACAAAAAATCAAATAACCCACAGTCTTACAAAATAAATAAGAGACTCTTCCTTACCTGAGGTAAAACGGCGACTATGTATGCTCTATATCTTGCATGATTTGATATGGGGTTTCCATGAAAAGTCACACTTCTTAGCTCTTTCAATGGCTTCAATTTGTAAATTTCGTTAAGGTCAGATATGCAGTTCCCGTGCAGATACAATATTTTCAATTTCTTGAACTTCAAAATGCACTACAATATTGAAGAAAGGTTATTAATCCAGTCAACGAATGAGTTGTAGAGGACATGGAGGGGGGCAGAATTTTCCTCTTCCGGAATGTGTTGGGGGTAGTTAGGAGGTAAACATACTAAAAGTCCCCGCTCCTAGCCCTGCCGCTTCAGGATGAAGGGGAATGGAAAGGTCCCTTTTGTCGATTCTTCGCTTATAACTCGGAAACGATGCGTCGTACGCGAAAAATTTTTCTATGCAAAATTATATTGTTAAATTTCCTACAAGAATGTTTATATTCATTCTCTTCCTATGACCAGAAAAATATTCGCTTGCTACAAATGCAAAGTCACGTTATGTAAAGTTTTATAGAACCAAGTTTACTCTTCCGGAATGTTGCACAGTTGCAGATGTTGAATAGCAGCCAGTAAAAGCATGCAGGAACAGAATTTCTTTCAATCCTAGCTGCTGGGGCGAGCGTAGAGGCGACTTCAATGTGAATGTCAGTCGATATTTCGTTGAAGCAACGTCGAGCGCGGTTAGTACTTGGATGGGTGACCCATCTTGGGAAATACAGCGTTCTCGTCCCACCTTCTAGCGGCTTGTATATCAGTGTATACGTGGAAGCTACGTAATTTCAGACGAGGATTACGTAGAAGATATACCATCCTTCGGAGGGGATGTAAAGCAGGCGGTCCCTTGTCAATGAAATGTTAGGCAAGTAAAAGATCCCTACTCTTCTTAAGGGAAAAAGTTCGGAAAAATTTCCAGGTTGGGGGGTAGCTCGTCTCTTGGCGTCGGTGATAGGCCCTGGTAGCGGAAATAGGCCGACGTTAAATAAATAGATAAAAAAAAAAAAATCCTAGCTGCTGCATTTGGTTTGGTAAACATTGGTTTGAACTTTTTCTCTGCCAGGGTTTATGAATAAGATAATGCAGTAAGCATCACTGCGATAAGAAAATACTTAATATATTTTTTTATTTTTTTCCGCATATTTTGGTACCGCAGGTGGCTTTGCATTTGTAGCAGGCGAATGTTTTTGGTCATAAGTAGGTTCTCATTTGTTCTATACTTGAGTAAAATTTGATTCAAATCGGAAACAAAATAAAAAATTTAATAAGGGTGTCTTCATTTTAAATGAGTCACACTGTATATTTAAGGAAATGTATAGATTTCGACAAAATATTACGTTAGTAAATACGTCTAGTGTTGTAAAATAAAGATTGTTTTGTGACTGATTTATTAGTAGACCACGGTAAACCGTTTTGATAGAGAAATTTCAGATACATAATAAATTAATTTATCAATCAATCTATAACTATAACTATAACACATAGGAAGAAAATGAATATAGAAATTCTTGTAGGAAATTTAACATAATTTAATTTTGCATAGAGAAACTTTTCCCGTACGACGCGACGCATCGATTCCGAGTTATAAGCGAAGAATTGCAAAAAGGAACCTTTCCATCCCTCTCTCCCCTAAAGCGACAGGGCTAAGGGCGAGGGCTTTTAGTATGTTTAGCCCCCAACACATTCCTGAAGAGGAAAATTCTGCCCCTCTCCATGTCCTCTATACTCATTCGTTGACTGGACTACTTATATAAATTTTAATGTGATTAAAACATTTCGAATATGTATAAGTTGACTTAGATGTCAATACTTTTATGTAGCCTTGTCTAAATTAATATTTTAAGAGCATTGGATACGAGAGACGATTTTCGAATTGTGCTTCCCGAGCGAGCGGACGCGTCCGAAACACGCTCCCATTTAAACGCGAGTACATCAGATAAAAGACCGCTAAATTTGATAAAACTTGTGATTTATAGCCCAAAACATTCCGCGTAAATTGATATGTGATAACAAAAGAACAAAGTTGAAATAGAATTAATATTTGAAAATAACTAATACAGAGTTATTTAGTGGCAGAACCGACCAGTGCAGTGTTATGCATAAAGAAACAAGCTTAAAGGACCAGGCAGTAAATAACGGGAATATAAGCTAAGTATACCCATTTTCATTTTTAAAGTACCTACCCGCCACCCAAGTTTATTTATCCAAGTTTATTTATCTATTAATGACTAACATGAAGTGTCTGCCACAAAACCATCGCAGTGTTTTTTAGGTCCAAATTCTAGCTATATACAAAGTGTAAAAGACATAATTTTAAAGTGTTAAGTGAGTGACATAATTTGTATTAAAAAGAGTGTGTTTTGGCGGGGTTGCATATTCTGCATTATAAATTTAGAGCATTTATAATGCAGAATATGCAACCCCACCAAAACACTCTTTTTAATACAAATACAAATTATGTCACTCACTTAACACTTTAAAATTATGTCTTTTACACTTTGTATATAGCTAGAATTTGGACCTAAAAAACACTGCGATGGTTTTGTGGCAGACACTTCATGTTAGTCATTAATACATAAATAAACTTGGATAAATAAACTTGGGCGGGTAGGTACTTTAAAAATGAAAAAGGGTATACTTAGCTTATATTCCCGTTATATACTGCCTGGTCCTTTAAGCTTCTTTCTTTATGCATAACACTGCACTGGTCGGTTCTGCCACTAAATAAACTGCTGTGGGGCTGATTCAAATGACTTTCTTAGAAAATCTGAGAAGTGATTGAAAATATCTACAGCTGTCACTATAAATTTATGGCATTATTGAAGTGTATTATTCCTTAAGATAAACAGGGTTTCTTAGATAAACAAGCCGTGACTTGGGTAATAAATGAACAACCGGACAAACATAGCGGAGGCGTACTATTGGTAAAATACGCCGGGACGCTGCACCTCTTGCAGTTCAATGGAAATGCGCAGATTTTCCTAGGAAATGATATCTATACACAAGAATGATGGATCGAAGACAGAACGTAGGAACGAAAGATCACATGGTAGGCACAGAAACGGGGGGAACGAGCCAGGGGCGTCAAAGCGGCGGGGGGGAGCATACAGAAGAAATGATAACACAGACACGAGAAAAGGCATACCACAGCAACAATAGAGATAAAATGGATGAAGAAGAGAAAGCAAAAAAGGAACGAAAATAAGTTCATGCTAGCATCTATCAACGAACCGGAACCCTGTTAAAATCAACAAGGAAAAGACAGAGGCGTTCATCGGAGACCTGAGAAAAGACGGTTTCTGGGGTGGGCAGGAGACGATAGCAGCAACAGCAAACTTGAAGAGGAGGACAAAAATAATACACCAGGAGGAGGGAGAAATCATAACTTTTCATCTCAACAACCAACAAGAAGACGACAACACGCCAATTGAGACTGTAAACAGGAAGCAGGGAAACAACAGTGCATGATAACAAATTTTGAACTGTCAGGTGGGTGATGGGTGTTTGAAGGGTTATACATACCTCGGGACGTGCGATTGACAATTTTGTGAGTGGTGACATAATCCAGACCTAGGTACAGCCTTTTTGGTGTAATGCAATAGAACAAGTCAAAAAGAGAAGATAATGGAAGGGAAGAGAAGTATCACAGATGGGGATTGTTGATCTTTGACTTTTGTTGGTGTCTGGTTTAACAGGAGTGTGTTTTATGATACTGCATGTTCTTTGCGCTGTGGGTGTTATAATACAGTGTTGAAAATCTAATTTCAAATTTTTCTTAGGTAAAGTACCTATCAAGTGATGTTTTTCAGGCCAAAATTGTGCTCGTTGCTAAGTGAAAAATTCTACATTAAATTCTTCACTTAAAACAGGGAGACCAGGTTACACGCGGGAAACAACAACCGAGAAGATCATGAACAAACTACCAAACATAGGAAAATAAAATGAATTCCACAAAAAAAAAATCGCAGTAATATGTACTCTACCAGAACCAGAATCAGAAGACTTAGAAGAAGAAGAAGATTTGTAGAAGCAGAAATACAAAAGGAGGAGCACAAACATGCCACATTATGACACAATGCGGCTACGCATTTCACATATACCTACAGACATATACTCTACCAGAAGCAGAAACGAAAGAATCAGAATACTCAGAAGAAGAAGAATATCTGTAGAAGCAGAAACACAAAAAAGAGGAGCATAAACATTAAATATCATGAACACAACGCATTTCGAAAACAACTACCCTGCCTACCCCACACTCCTGTATCATGCGTCATGTGGCTCTCGCTGCTGACAACAAAAGCATGACCCAAATCTAATCCAGCATCGGAAATCGAATCAGAAGACTCAGAAGAAGAAGGCGAACCAAAAACACAAAAAAGGGAGCTTAAACGCTCCCTCACGACACAATGCGGTAACGCATCTCACAAATACCTACACCTCCCATCCCACATTCCTTTACCATGCGCCATATGGCACTCGCTGCTGGCAACAAGCATGACCGTAGTCCAACCCAGCGTGGACGTAGCAGGCCCAGCTGTATAATCCTTGGGAGTGGCAGAAATGCCTATCGCACGCTGGTAAATCAATCAATTAAGAGCATTGGATACGAGAGACAAACCGCAGCCCAAAGTTTGTACACCAGATTTCCTCTTTTGCAATATTTTCCCTGATTCTGCATATAGTTAATTCTGATTTTCTGTGATTTCTCTTGAATTTCTGACTTTGGTTTCTCCCAAATTTAATCTCACGAAAATCAATGCGAGCACATTTAAAATATCTATGCAGGTAGATATAAAGTATTTGAGACTCGAAACCTCGATTGTATAGATTATACAGTGTGTTGATTGAGTTTGCGATAGGTGTAATACCCCAAAAAAAATTAGTACGGCTTTCATTTTCTGCAGTCTCAGTCTGCTTGACCTAAAATGGACTTTTAAAAAATTACAGTTCAAATGGGATCTAACTCGCGGAGTTATCTGAGAAGAAAATAAATCATTGTAGGTAAACTGCTCTTTCTGTTAATTTTACGAAAAAATTTATTTGGATAAAATATTTTGCAAGTTACAGCCGTATGCCAACTTTGAGTGAAAGAAAGACAATTTATGCCCGAGTTTAATACAATATTTTTTCTACGACAGTCCTCAATTTCCATATATAGACAAATAAATTTAGACAAACAAACAATTCTACGTCTTAACTGACGATGCTATTGGCAACCTGACGTCGGTATTTGACGTAGTTCCAACGTTATTTCAACCCATACATGCACTAATTTGGGGAATGAAATTAAAGTTGGTTCTATGTTGGAATCCACCCCAATTTTGTCTGAACTGAGGCACTAATATTATACTAATCATTACAACAAAAACACAAGTAAAATAGCGGAACTTTACTCCAACTATTTATGGAGATACATACTATTGCTACTACTACTGATAATTCTCAGATATATGGAATTTTAGAGATTTTTAAGTGTTTAGGTCATCGTCCGACTGCATGTTGCGCTAATGTTGAGTTGCAATTAGTGCAAAAACAGTCAGACCTAGGTAAAATGTTACATGGGTCGGTTAATAAGAGAACCGAATAATTTTGACGGTATATATCAAACACTACCTCATCTATCTCCGTAATGTAATTGAAAGAAAAGTCAATCCAGGCTAATTCCTCGGGGTACTCCAAAACCGATTCGGTTAGCTCATCCATATTTTTTATGTTGATCAGTCTGTTATTGTTAAGCCATATTGATCTCGTCAAGAATTTTTTCTTTTCTGTGCCTCTTTCGGGAACCCCAGCCACTCTGGTGTATCTGGCTCCTTCAAGACCAACAGCTGAAAAATAAGTTTTATATTAGCGTTGATTGAACTTTTCACTCAACGATATTACTCTAATTAGTGAATGCCCAAAAGGGGATTGTAGAGGAGGGGGAATTAACCGAAATACTAGAGGTTTTAATTTCGGAATAATGTCATATGAATTAGATCTCGTTCATTTTTGGCAGTTTAATAGTAAATGCATAAAAAAAGAAGTTTCTATATTATGCGAGGGCTTGCTAATTTATAGGGGGTGGATGCCATCTGCTTTTCAGGGGGCGGCACCTAAAAAAAAACAAAAACATTGGACCTGAGAGAGAATTAAATTTTAAGAAGAAAAGGTTCTATGCAACTTTTCTACAAATTGATAAATTTAAGTGTTTAGGAAATTTTGGACTATAGCTTGAAATAGTGGTATTTCAAATACGTTTTCGTCAAATAACTCGAAAGGTATTACATTGATCAAAAACATGCTAGAGACAAATAAGAAAGCTACTAAATTAAGGATGAATTTCATTTTTTTCTAATTTTTGTAGAGTTGTTTCGGAGATCTGGAAGTGTGAAGGTGGCGTCCGAACGTTTATAAGACGAAGTATTTAGTTTAAATGTTAAATATCTCAGAAACTATGGCACTTAGGCCAAAAACGCTAATAACCAAAAAGAAAACTATTAATTAGGCTTTCAAATGATTTTTCCTATTCCTATTTTTATAGCATAAAAAACAAAGAAGTTATGACAGAAACATACTTTTTCACATTTTTTTTTAAAACGTCGCAATTTTGTTAATGTAAGTAGTCAGTAATTAAAAAAATATATTCCCATATACTGTTTTTCGTTAATATATAGTGTAACCTAGACGCTCAAATTTTTTCAACGGCTTACAGCGCTTGCTTTAGAAAAAAAAATGCATTTTAAACTGTAAAGGGATCTTAATAAATATTATAGTTTAAGAGAAAATATAGTGGACATCAAAAATGAAGCTTATAAACTGAGAATAAACTTATTTTGTTTATATATTTGTGTAGGGTTGATTGTTTCGGAGATATTTAATTTTATAGATGACATCCGACCGTTTTTAGGATGAAGTATTTAGCTTAAATTGTTGAATATCTTAGAAACTGTGACACTTCCATCAAAAGTTATAAGAAAAAAAATTAAAGTTAATTAGACAATCTTTAAAATAATTTTTTGTTTGTTTCTACATCACAAAAATTGAAGAAGTTATGATCGATTCACATTTTTGTTAACAAAATGTCGGCATTTTGTTATTGTAATTGATCAGTAATTAATTTTTCTTTCAAAAATGCTATTTTTCGTTAATATACAGGTCATTCACGGAAAGCGGGTATTAGACGTTTCTTGGGATCTGTCGAGTTTAGAAATTTGAAAATTGGTATGAGGGGGTTTTTAGATATGGCGGATTCAACGAAAATATTTTCATGCTTGTGCTACTTCCGCTTATACCGGATGTAGCACCTAACTTTGTTATTTTAAATGGAACACCCTGTATTTTATTGCATATTTCGATTCCTCATAAAATTTTAGCTTAGGTTTATGTACCATAACATACTCTTAAACATTCCGGTTTTCGAGATAATTAATATTTTTGGAGATTTTTGACGGTTCCCACCCTTCGGAAAAAAAATCAATATCTTCTATCATGTAGCCGATTAGCAAATTTTCTTTTCAAACTCTTACAAGTATCCTATGACCTAACTAAAAGTTCTCTTATGTTTTCACAATATCATACAGAGTATTTTATTTTCACAGTCGAACATTGTTTTAGTTCAAACGTCAAAAAGTCATTTTTTTCAAATGGAACCCCCTGTATATTTTCGCAGAATCTAATAGAGGATTGAATTCTGCATCGATTGATATTACCATTCCCTATACCTATCTCTCTTTGTTTTCTTATTATGGACGAATATTTGTAAAACGTACAAACAAAATCAGCACTGTTTGTTAGTAGGCAATACAAGTCATAACTCGGTTCCTTTTTTATCATAAACGAGAATAATCATGTAGATAATTGATAATCATTTATTTTTGACAGCTTCAAAAACGAGAGATTAGATTTATAACAAATACTTTGGCACAAAAATTTACAAAATTAATGAACACTGAATATAAATATTTAATGCAGCAACTGTTCAAAATGCTCTCCATTCTGCTCCAAACAAGCCAATATCCTGGAACTTACGGCACTTACAATGGCTCGACGAATTTGGTGGGTATTTATTTACTGAAATGCAGTCCCTATTCTCTTCTTTGGATTTTCTTTGGTAGTAGCCGTGGTGGCATAAACAACATTTTTGATAGTATCATATCTACGAGGAGAAATTAAATAGCAATAAATATGCGAAGATTTTGCGAAGAGTAACTTTTATTGATAATTTGCCCCTAAATATTTATAATTCTATGTATTTTCAAATGATTGGTTGCGGCCCACGGGAAGTTTATGACGAATTAGTAGCGACGTTCGAAGATAGGTGGTTTGGCTACCGAGGACCTTGGAGATGGCCAGCAAGGTCCCCTGATTTGACCCCCTTGGGGTATTAAAAATATTGTTTATGCCACCCCTGCCACTATCAAAGAACATCCAAAAAACAGAGAACGGGCTACATTTTAACAAATCCCCATGAATTAGCCAAGCTACTGTAAGTGCAAGTGGAGAGCATTTTGAACAGTTGCTGCATTAAATATTTTTATTCAAAGTGTTCATTGATTTTGTAAATTTTTGTCCCAAAGTATTTGTTATAAATCTAATCTCTCGTTTTTGAAGCTGTCATCTTGATAATAAACAAATGATTATCAATTATCTACATGATTATTCTCGTTTATGATAAAAAAGGAACCAAGTTATGACTTGTATTGCCTACTAACAAACAGTGCTGATTTTGTTTGTACGTTTAACAAATATTCGTCCATAATAAGAAAACAAAGAGAGATAGGTATAGGGAATGGTAACATCAATCGATGCAGAATTCAATCCTCTATTAGATTCTGTGAAAATATACAGGGGGTTCCATTTGGAAAAAATGACTTTTTGACGTTTAAACTAAAACAATGTTCGACTGTGAAAATAAAATACTCTGTATGATATTGTGAAAACATAAGAGAACTTTTAGTTAGGTCATGGGATACTTGTAAGAGTTTGAAAAGAAAATTTCCTAATCGGCTACATGATAGAAGATATTGATTTTTTTTCCGAAGGGTGGGAACCGTAAAAAATCTCCAAAAATATTAATTATCTCGAAAACCGGTATGTTTAAGAGTATGTTATGGTACATAAACCTAAGCTAAAATTTTATGAGGAATCGAAATATGCAATAAAATACAGGGTGTTCCATTTAAAATAACAAAGTTAGGTGCTACATCCGGTATAAGCGGAAGTAGCATAAGCATGAAAATATTTTCGTTGGATCCGCCATATCTAAAAACCCCCTCTTACCAATTTTCAAATTTCTAAACTCGATAGATCCCAAGAAACGTCTAATACCCGCTTTCCGTGAATGACCCTGTATAGCATCACTTAGATGCTCAATTTATTTTGTCCCTTTAAAATACTTTTAGAAACAAAATTCCATCCGCCATCCCTCCATCGAAAAATGGCCGTATTTCAGTTAATTATTGCTATAAAATTAATTTAAAAACACCAAATTAAAGATAATTTTGCCATAAACAACTTTTACTTGAACTATTTTTTGTAAATGCCATATTTCTCGAGAAAATAGAGAAAAATCGATTATTTTTATTAAAAATACCCCTTTTTACCCCCTATAGATTCCCTCGGATCCGTATTTTTTGATCACGAGCTATATTAAACTTATAACCAAAGTTTGAAGTCCGCACAATTTTTTTTCGAGTTACGGTCATCTTTTTCAATCGTTTCCTGTACTATAAGTACAGTTCGATAAATGATATTGCGATCCCCTATCGCCTATACTACTACAAGCGATAGCATGCTTTAGTTGAAGATTTAATAAATTCCCTAATATCGTCACACGTTTGTGACGCACGTGAAATAAACATTACTTTAAGAGTGACTATACATATAAAAAAATACTTCAGTAATATTCCGAGGACAGGCGCACAATCCGGTCCAGTCCCCTGGTATACCAATACCAATATTCAGCTAAATTAAAACATGCTACTTACTTTCTAGAAATTTTTGGACATCTATAATTTTCATCTGCCTGAAGGAAAAATCAGCAGGCTTTCCAGTCGACAACATAGTAGTTTCTGCCATTTTAGAAGCTTGCTTTTTATTATCTAATTAAAATTAACTTAAATATTTCAAGTGACATTTCAAACTTCAAAAAACTCTTTGTCGGATAAGTCATTTTACACCTATCTGTACCTTGAATCGCTTATTGATTGCATACAGGAAAGTAACAATTAGAAACGAACACCTGCGTCATGCTTTAGACCTGTTGATTCACACAGCAAATCTGTGTGGAAATGTTTGAAATACAAGCGCGCATTAATACACGGTGTTCCAGTCAGAATATCCTGAAGATTTGTATGCGACAGATACCTATCAATAAAATCGGCGAGATACTCTGCTTTCACTAAAATGGGTCAAACATTTTTGTGGAAAAAAATTAAAAAAGATCATAGACTAGTTCCCAAGTCCAAAGCCGTATTAATTCTTGATAAAGCTCGTAAAAATATGAGTGAGGGCTCATTGGATTCGAAATGACGTCTAGAAAAATGTGCAAAAGTTTCAAACCCGCACAAAAATAGAATTGCAAAAGTTATAAACAAATGAAGATTGAAAAAATAACGAGTTTCGTTTTTTACAAATAACTCGAAAACTATTAATATTTAAGAAATTTTAAAAAAAGATTCTTAAAGAGGAAGAAATTTCCAATAAAAAGTCCCGACTCCCGAAACTCTATCTCTATTATTAATAATTTTAATTTAATGTTGAAAATAGAGCTCCGCGCGGCGAACACTAAGCCGTTACGATGCTCTGAAACCGGCCATAATAAGTAAAAATATTTTTTTATGTTATTAAACATTAATTTAAAAATTTTAAAAATATATGGTATTATTTAGACACTTAAAGGGGCAATATATGTCGTTGGAAAAAAAATCTTTCACCGATTTTTTTACAAAATAAGCCTATTGTTAATTAACAAATTTTTTTATAGTTTGTGTTTATATTTCAAGTCGGATAATTGTTAAACAAAAGCCACTAAAATTATTTCGCTTCGTGGAAACCTTATGTCAACTATACTTTATGGGATTATGAAATTGCGATGTTTTTAATTGTTGTAGTCTATTAGTTATTAATATTTAACCTAACAAAAAACTAAAAAATGATAAAAGAGAGCTTGACATTTTTTTAAAATTAATTTTAATTATTATTACTTTAAATTTTTATTGCTATTTGTTTAAACAAATAGATAAATTACGTATTTTTGAAAAAAAAATTTTTGCCATTTTATTTGTTATAAAATATGATTTAAGAAAGAAAAAAATTCTTAAAAAATTTTTTTAGTTGTTTATAATCATTTTTTCCTTTTTTCATTATTTAAACAAATTATTAAGAAAAAATTTTATTCTTAAAATTTATTATTTGCAATTCTCTACAAGGTGGAAAAATGAAAAGATTTTTTTGTTGTTAATTTATTTTCTTATTTAATAAAAATTTGTTACCAACAATCGCCGAATGTTTTTGTATTTTTTTTAGATAGAAAAAAAACATAACAAAAATAACCGTATACCTACATTAAACATGTCAAAAAAAATTAAATTTAAAATTCTATAAAAAATATTAAAAATTTTGGAAAATTCTTCCTCTTTAAGAATCTTTCTCTAAAATTTCTTAAATATTAATAGTTTTCGAGTTATTTGCAAGAAACGAAACTCGTTATTTTTTCAATCTTCATTTGTTTATAACTTTTACAATTGTTTATGTGCGTGTTTGAAACTTTTGCACATTTTTCTAGACGTCATTCCGAATCCAATGAGCCCTCACTCAAATTTTTACGAGCTTTATCAAGAATTAACACGGCTTTGAACTTGTGAACTAGTCTACCAGTAAACATTAAGAAATAACATTCCACCCAATCGCCTGCTTGATTATTATTATTACCTAATATCAATATAGGTGCATCGTAGGTATAAAATGGAATAAATAATAAAACCAAATGCTTTTAACCAACTTAGGTATTAGTATTAAGGCGATTGCGAGACATTTTATTCCATGATTTTTTACTTTTGATTTTTATTTGAGAGCATTATTGGTTTAAATTTTTTTGTAGATAGGTATATTAGTAATTAGGAATAGAAATGTAAAATAGAATTCAACATATAATATACATATAATATACATATAAGATACTAGCATTCTTAGGTATATCCTTAATAATTAACAGCATTATGTCCGACCTAGATTTCCCTCTAAATGAACAAAAATTTGCAAAATACAGAAGTTTTATTAAGGATACAGCTAAGTGCAAATCCTCACAAAACTACAGTCGTCACCTTCTCACGAAAAAGATTCTTGGGAGGATTCCTAAGGCTCAAAGGAATGGAAATTCCATTTAGCAGTGTGGCTAAATACCTAGGAGTAGTTTTTGACCAAAAACTGATATAGAATACCCTCATCCAAAAAGTCGCACAAAAAACAACGATTACTCTGGGAAGGTGCAGGCAGATGAGTGGGTTAAACCCCAAGATTACCCTGTGGTTATACACTAGGGTCGTTATAAGACACTACAGCTGCGAGCAATAAGGCCATTAAGTGGCGTGCAAAGGCTTGCTTGCCTGTGCGCTAAGGGGGAGATAAAAACTGCTCCCACGGCTGCATTGGAGATCCTCTTAGAACTGCCACCACTACACATCCAAGGGGAAGCTCGTTCATAGGCTAGTCCAAGGCACAACGCCCATAAGGCAACAACACGGAACAGAACACCAACAGTTATACTCAGAACTGAAGACAGATCCCATGCCCACGGACACTATGGTCCCAAAGTATAACTTCCACAAAAATTTTCAAATCAAAATACCAGACAGAAGACTGGAAGAACGGTCCTCCGATATCGGCATAAACAGTCTGGTATACGAATGTCTCCAAGACAGAACAGATCATGGGTACTAGGACATGAGGGACACAGAGGGGAAATGAAAAGGCTGATGAACTGGCCCTGATAGGACCCGAGCCCTTTTGTGGTATGGCTAAGCCATGCATACATTTATCCATTAATAAATGAGTATAAGACAAATCTCTGGAATGGTGGAAAAGTTTCACGCGACAGAGAAAGGACAAAGAGTTCATTAAAGAACGATCGGCCAATTTCACGGAAGATCTACTTTGCCAAAACAGAAAGGCTATTAGGATAATAGTGGGTCTTCTAACTGGACACTGTAGGCTCAATAGGCATATGAGTCTAATAGGTCTGGCAGGGGATGCAACATGCAGATTCCGTCAAGAGGAAGAGGAAACATTAGTCGATGTGCTGTGCCACTGCGAAGGCCTAGCGAGACTGAGATTCCAACTACTCGGCGAGGAGAAACCAAGGGCAGATAGCTATACTAAGGAGCCCGTATCAAGGCTATGGAGTCTGGTACAAAGGATAAAGCTAGATAAGGAACTAAATAAAATTAGATTAGGAGCACCACAACAGATTCACAGGAGTCGTGGTGGTCAAGGCCAAGCGGCCTTGGCAAATCTAATCGAGTGCAATGGGTTCTCTGTAAGTTTAGCTGGCAAAATAATTAGGAAATGTTGATTTAAAGACATTCTCCGGAATTTATCGCCCTTTCAAATCGAACGAGAGAGACCAAAATTTGTGTCAATTCCATATGGACAACGGTTTATCCGTTTATAATGTCTCCAGAAAGGGTGTACTTTCTGGTCGGACGAAAAAAAATTTATTGTTGTGCCAATTCCATTTAATTATAGATTTTTTTTTTAAATTTTGGAGTTGGCAAGTGGAACTACAAAAAAATTGAGGCCTCTTGGAGCAAAACGGCCTTCAGATTATGACTCAGCGTACCAAAAAACACTAAGTTCTCTAATTGATACTCTAATCAATGTAAATTAAAAAGTATAAAAAAATGTGAAGTTGTGTAATTTTTTCTGTACTATGTCCGCCTTCACTTTTAAAAACTTATTAGCATAACTAGTACAATAAGTCAAGCTTTTAAATCCCGATGTAATGAATTTCCAAATTTTTTTCTTAAACTTGCTTCATAAAGTATATACATAAAAATGTATATTGTCTTTTTTCCTGCTTTTTGGTTGGGGGTGGTTCCCTTCTTGGGGGTTGTCGTAAAAAAACAAAAAATACACGTAATCTGATAGAGAATCAAATTATAAGAAAGAAAGGTCTTATAAACTTTTTTGCTAAAATTCATATTTTCCAAGATATTGCGAACTGAACATTGCAATTTTCACCCCCTAAAACCAGTATTCCTAGACGTTTTTTTTAAATTACTCGAAAAATATGGACTTTAATAAAAAAATGCTAGGGTACAAAATTAAAGAAAGCTTTTACGAAAACAAATCGAATGATTTTTTTTTCTTTTTTCCCGATGTTTTGGAAATATGGCATTTTCAAAATGGCGCCGAAACGTTCAGAAAAAACATACGACGTTAAAATCTAAAATTACTCAAAATATACAACTTTGAGAAAAATTTTTATTCTTATAAAAATTAAAGGTATTAAAATTTTCTTTCAATTGAGATTTATTACGACCTTTTATAATGAAAACTAAAAAGTTACAAATAAAAAAAGTAGCGCATTTCAAAATTTAGGCGCCATTTTTTTTGAAAAAAATCGGGTTTTTGGAAATTGCTCAGAAAATATTTCATAAAAAATTGTAAGAGTACAAAAATGAAGCTTGTAAAAAAACCAATATTTTGTCTTTTTTATTTATTTTCCTACGACAAACTGTTCTAGAGATATAAAGGTTTAAAGATGGCGCTTGAGCGCATACGCAAAAAAAAATTATGTATTTAAAATTGAAATATCTCAAAAACTATAAGATTGATATAAAAATGAAATAAAGCTTATCAAAAAAACGAAGAGCTTGGGTTTTTATTTTTTTTCCTACGACAAACGATTCCAGAGTTATAACAATTTGAAATAATGTTGAAACTTTTCAGTTTGTACGCGCATTTTAAATGTCTATAGTAGGTAGAGAAACGAGCAATAGCCATCTATTTTTCGAAGAATACGCAGAAAGCGGGTTGCATTGCACACTTTAGCATGTTTAGAGTGCAGATTTAATTACTTAATTGTATTAATTTGATTTCTTTATAACACCTGTATTTTCAATAAAATTAGACATATTACTATACTCTTTTGTGACCATTTTCAATGCACCATTTTTTTTTATATAAATTTAGACTTCATAACTATATTCAGCTACCTAAAAAAGATAAGTATATGGCTTTTAGTGAATTTATTTATAACATTAGAGGGATTATTAATTTTTCAGTATTTAAGGGTGGTTTCAGCCCTAAATGTTTTCGTCTTTCCTATATTTTGACCTCATAATCATATTCAGCGACCTCAAAAACATAAGTGTATGGATTTTCGTGATTTTATTCGTAAAATCAGAAGACATTAATTTTTTAGTATTTAAGGGTGATTTCAACCCTTAATATTTTTGCCTTATAAGTTTTGACCTTACAGTCATATTCAGCGACCTCAAAAACATATGTATATGAATTTTCATTAATTTATTCGTACAATTAGAAGGGTTATTAATTTTTCAGTTTTTAGGGGTAGTTTCTACCCTTAATAATAAAAAGCAGGTAATGCGACAATATAGATTTTGATGTACATATTTTATAAAGCATATTGCAAAAAAAAATTAAGGACATTTCTTTCATCGTTTTCGAATCAGGAATTTTACCATTTTTATTGCTTTGCTTACTGTACTAAACGTGGAGTGGAAAATTAAAAATTCAAGATTAACTACATGCGTTAATATTATGAATATCAACACCATATTTTCATATTCTTGACCTTTGTATGCATATAATAGAATTTAACATAATGTCACGTATCCTCAATTATACGAAAACAAGCAGACGACGTTTTATGCTGAAGTTAGAATGGAAGGCAGCGTCGAGTTCAGTGAAATTCAATATTTCTACAACCAGTCTACGGTTTTTCTAACTGGGGCCACTGGCTTTGTCGGGAAATTGGTGCTAGAGAAGCTTTTGAGAGTATGCCACGTGAAACACGTTTACGTACTTGTCCGGGCCAAAGATGGGGTCGATGCTGAAACTAGGTGCGCGAATATATTCGATTCAACGGTAAGTAACAGGTTTAAAGGGCGTGAGAATGTGAAAAATTGACTTCTTGAAACGTAGTGTGAGAATTATAAAAAAAAATTCGTAGTATTTTTCTGTAATTTTACGAAAAAAAAGGGAATGGGTAGGAAGGATATGGGCTGGTAAGACGACCCCGGTCGCCTGATATCAGTCCAGTCGAATTTTCCTGTGGGGTTATTTGAAAACTAAAATATGGTTCATGCTTGATAGGATACAGATCCACAGTAAGTTTCTAAAGTGATACAGATCGTGACAGAACGAAATAGAATATGTACGCAACCAGTGGATATCAGCCCCACTAACCCACATTATTAATGTGTCATTAGAACTAGGTCTTCTTCCTCCTCAGTGAAAAATATCCTGTATTAAGCTTATACCTAAGAAAAAACTCCTGAACAACTTGAACGCCCTGAACGCCCTATTAGCTTGCGTTCGGTTCCTCTAAAAACTACAGAATCAACTATTAATACAACTTTCTGAATATCTCTTTTAAAACTCAATAAAGAGGCATTTTCCTATTTTCTTTTATTGAAAATATCATAGAATATGTACAAACAAGCCTTCCAATAAAGATTTCCGCGAAAATATTATCAATTTCTTGAGAAAACAGAAGTTGAAATAAATAAGTGGAGCAACAGGTTTTTAAATTGGTGACGTAGGTAGTTTGGCCGATGACGTAGCTGGACTGTATGGATTTGTTGATAGAATGGTTTTATACAAAACAGTGTGGTGTTGCCAAGTTGAAATTCTTTCTGTAGTTCTAGTAAAGATAATTGAAGAAAACAGGAGTATAAAGCTTATTTGTTAAATCAATTTTAATATATTTATCAACGAAATTTAATTTTGTGATATAAAAAAATAATAATAGACGTGAATTATTAAATATTTTAAATAATAATTTTTAATGCCGATTAGATTTTTAAAAACGTATTTAGCAATATATGGCAACAATGTCAATTGATAGTCAAATGTCAAATTTTGTAACTGTTCCGAAAAATATGGACATTCGAAGAACTTGGTGGCAAGCTTCCAATATTTCTGATCCCACCCCTTCAGGTGCGTCTATATTTTGTTGTGAAGATCATTTTGAAGTAAGTTAAAACCAGTACTGCAGATTTTTGTCCTAACAATATATATTTTAGTTAAAAAAATGACGCTGAAAACTGGCACTATTATAAAGCAATGGGTCAGAGAATAATCTTAAGAAAGAATCTATCGTGTCATAATCAACTTTGGGCAAAATGGATGAATCTCCTTTCACAAAATTCAACTCCATCTTAATAGTTTATTGATAAAATATAAAATAACGAAATCAAACGCTACATAAACAAACCACAAATAAATCTAACCAATGTGTCTCTTTCACTTGTATTATGACAAGAAGTGACAACTGGCAGTACTCAAGCAAAGTTGAAAGAGGGGGAGAGCTGTTATTATACAATGTAGCCACATAATCCTCGCCGCGAGTTTTGTTTACATTTTCAAGATAACTTCTAAATAATAACAAACATAAATACCTTTTAATTCCTTCTAAATACATGTATTTAATATTTATTGATTTTCAAGATATTGAGCAAAATAGAAGTATGATAGGTAAAATAATGTAAAGTAAATACACAATTTGGCATTCAGTTACGATAGTTATAGTCTAAGTGAAAGCTGTCTATAATTGGTAAAATTATTTCCCGCCAAATAGAATTATTTGAAATCTGCATCTAGACGCGGGCGTATTCTTATTTCTTAATTTTATTTAAGAAATTATTGTTCTGGTTTAAATTGATTACGCAGTAATTATTAAAATAATAACATTAATTGATATATTATATCACCAAAACTGAATTTAAAAAAAAAATTGAATATATCCCATTCCTTCCTAATCAGTCAGCATTCCTAACGAAATGAGTCATCGACAATGCGAAAGTCACATCTTTGACTATACTTGATAGGCTTAATTGCAAAATGAAATTAGTATGGCATATCTGGAAGTACTTTTTCCTGGTTTCAAAGTTATCCCAATGGAAGGCAACAATTTACTAGTGTTAAAACAGAAAACTCTAGAGCAGTTGCGTCTGCTGTTCCACAAGTATTTATCCTTGGACCACTTCTTTTTAATATATTTATTGCCGATATCTCGACACATATTCAAAACTGTACATGTACGCTCATGACATTCAGCTAATACAAAGTTTTACTCCTTAGGAATTTCAAATGCATCAATAATGATTTAAGTCTCACATACGAATAATCAAGTGTGTATACCATTTCTTGTAAATACGATAACTTCCGTTAGACTTAAAATATTTAATTACAATTAGGCAGTGACGGCTCGTGATATTTTGTGCAGAGGAGGCTCGATATTTTTTGGTGCCTCAGCATAAAACTGCGATTTTTCAAAGATCATTTACGTATTTTGCATCTCACCTTTGGAATGAACGTCCAAATGAATATAAACAATATAAATAAAAAAAATAAAAAATTGTCAAGTTGTCAAAAATCACATTGTGGCTGATCAGAAGCAGGAGACTTATTGCTGCGTTATGGATGCGCATATATTTCTCTTTTTCCGATATAATTTTATTTACTTTTAGCTTTTTTGCTTCGCTTCGCGGGGTCTGCCCGTTCCCCTTGTCTGCTCGCATGTCTGAGTGCTGCTGTTGTTATTATGGTTGTTATTATTATCAGGGGCGGACTGGCCGGGACGAATCCCGGTGGCCCGCTCCAATAGTACGCCGCTGGCGCCGGCTGCTTGGCAAGATGACCGGCGCCTGCTGGTAGCTACACTGGAACAGTGATAAGATCCAGCGCCGCTAAACTGTTGTCAGTCCGCCCCTGATTATTAAAAAATATAACATTTGTTAGTTTACAATCTGAAGAAGAGCTCTACAGTTCAATTTGTACCATTTTTACTTTGAGTAAAATAAATGTATTATTATTATTATTTAAAAGACAATTAACTTGCAATATGATTACAATTTGTACATTTCCTCACCACCCCCTGGATATGCCGCTAGAGGAGGCTCAGCCTCCCCTGCCTCCTCTAACGAGCCTCCACTGCAATTAGGAATATATGTAAAACAGCATGGTAAAATAATCCCTATTGAAATTGGTCCATATCTGTAATATATGGTGATAACCAGGCCTACAAACTTTCACTCTTACGTAAAATAGGTTTTATTTTAATTTCAGAGCAAAAATATGAAGATGTATAAGATTTATAAACCGCAATATGCCGGGTGTATGTACAGTTAAAACATATACAATCCATTATTGAACCATAACAGATACGAACAAAATTAATAGAAACATTATTGTAGAAAATTTAGTTAGCTTTAATTTTGCATATAGCCACTTTTTGATTATGGCTAACCGTTTTTGAGATATGAGCGAAAAACCAAAAAAAAAGGACCTTCTTCGTGCCCCCTGCACCCTTCGCACCTCCTATGTTCGGGGACTTTTGGTATGTTTACTTCCTGAATAGTCCAAACGCAGCTCTCAAGTTAAAAATTTTGATCTCGGCATTTCCTTCTAGAAACCATTCATTGACAGGACTATTTTATAAAAAAATTAATACCTTAGTAATAATAACTGATAACACGTTGATTTTTTTAATGCGGATAAGATACGGCATTGGAGTTATCCATCGTGTAAAAAAATTATCGAAATATTAAAAAAAGCTTTTAAAATTAATGACATAGTCGATCACATAAAACAGCGAAGTCATTTTTTTAACGTGTTCCTAATTATTGTTACTGAAATAGTTACAGGAACTTTTATAATCCACAATATTGACAATAACTAATTACTACGTAGGAGTAACAGGGGCATAGAAAATTGCAAAGACTTGGTTAATAAAAACGTTTTTTCCGCGCGACATTTTTTTCATCGAATCAACGCGTTTCTAAAAACCTTATAACAACGTGTGGTTTTCAATCCATTTTAAACGTTTTTTAAACGCATGCGTGCCCATTGGGTTGTACCATTTGTTTATGTCTAAATTGATACAACGTTTATGTAAACAAAATGCAATGCAATCCTTAATAAGATCAAATAATTTTAAAACGAGTGCTGGAGAAACCTGAGAAGAATATTCTTTTCATCATCATCGTTATCTTCGGCTAGGCCGTTGTAGCTTAAGATTTATCTTTTTTCTACCGTTTAAGATAAAGAGCGCAGTTTAAATTGTCTTTGTTATTTTTAGGCGTTTGTTACCTTAAGAAGAAACGATCAGGATTTCTTCAAGAAGGTCTCTCTCCTTGTGGGGGACTGCGAAAAACCCGATTTAGGCTTAAGCGACCACGACAAGAGCCTGATTATCAAAGAAGTAAATTCCATTTTTCATTGTGCCGCTCTTACAAAGAACGATGAACCATTGAAAGGCGCTACCTTGGTAAACGTTAGGGCTACCAGGGATCTTCTGGAAATAGCTAAGCAAATAGAGAATCTAAAAGTAGGTATATAGGTAAATGTATGTCACTTAGGCCCTGTACTTTCATCTCCCGTTAAATTTATTCTCTAGATAATTTCCTTGGATACAATTGTTCCAATAATTGCTTCCATGGGATCTGTCTATAGAATGAAATTAACGAGAGATGAAAATACCGGGTCTAAGGCCCAGTATTTTCATCTTCGATTAAATCTATTCGATAGATAGATGCCATGGAAAAAATATTGATACAATTGTTTGTATCCAAGGAAATTATCTGGAGAATAAATTTAACGGGAGATGAAAGTACCGGACCTTTAGGGCGAGTTGTACTGCCCAGGTTCAAACCAAGTTCAGCTTGATCCGAGATAAATATCCATGGTTACGATTGTTGTAACAATCGTAACCTTGGCTTTTGATCTTGGATCAAGCTGAACTTGGTTTAAACTTAATTGGTACAACTCGCCCTTAGTTAACTTATTAGGTTCAAAACTTTAGGAAAATTGCTTAAAAATGTGTTAGCGATGTAAATAGTTATTTATGTACCAAGTGTCGTAAGTGCGCTTTTCTGGTCGAGATTACAGTTTGCAATCCGAGGCCTATAAGGCCGAGGTTTGTAAATATTCGAGACCAAAAAATCGCACTGTTCGACCCGCGGTGCATATTATATTTTTCGTCATACCCATAGCCCAGTTAACGGAGCGGGGGATTGCTAATGAATGGATTTTGATGAAACTTTGTGCGATGTGTTTGTAATAAAAAAGTTGAAAAAAAAAGATTAGGGTAGGAAATGATCGGGAGGGGTAGAAAACACGCCTTTTATCAATTAAAGTGCTTCCTTACGAAATTATGTGTTTTTAAATAAAAAAATATTTTATCTAACCCCGTTATGAAAAGTCAAATTTTAAATGCATTTTTGACGTTACGAAACGTCACATTTTTCATAACTGTCATTTTCATTACATAACTAGTTTTGTAAAAAAAAATTTACGTAACTGATTATTGAACCTATTTGTTGACAAATATCAAATGGAATATCCACATCTGGATCAATCAATTTCAACTTAATTTTCTTCAAAAAATTCAGCAGATTGACAAGTAAAGTTTGTTTATACAAACGTCAATCCGTACTAACGCTCAGGTAAAGCGATAAACACAGAATTTATTTGTACGCCTGCAAGCGGTAGCTATGATGGGAGCCGTAAAATAATATTTAAAATAAATTGTCAAATTGTCATTTCTTTTCTAATTTAGAGCGGGATTAGATAAAATTTTGTACTTAACATGTTATGAAAACAGTAATTTTACTTGACTCATGTAATTTGGAAAACTCGCTCGCTTCGCTCGCTCGTTTTGGCAAATATTACATTCGTCATCTATAGGGTTGCCATAAATGTCCGGAAACTATATCGGGACACTGTATTTCCCTAATAAAAAGGCATATATGTTAAAGAAAAATATATCATTGTCTTTTTAACAAAATTAAAACTGCTCTTTATTTTAAGAAATTTCATTGTTTTTATCGTGACGTCAAGACTCAGAGGTCAATAACGGTGACTGTCCCGACGACCGTCCCGATATATCGGGACGGTTGACAACTCTAGTCATGTAAAATTACTCTTTTCATAACTGGTTACGTAAATAACTATTATATTTATATCTAAAACAATACAAAATATTTTTTTATTTAAAAACGCATAATTTCGTAAGGAAGCACTTTAGGACTAAGATACGTTTGATTTAGTCACCAAACTGGTTGAATAATATAAATTTGACAGACGCTAAGTTGATTGAATATCATGTTGCATGGTAGCTCTTGGAAGGCGCTGAAATACATAAGTGCGATTGTACTGAAAACGGTGCATTTTATCGACATGAAACAAGTAGGCCTTATTTTTGTAAAATTAGTTATTATATCATAGTATTAAGTCATACGAACCCAAAATAATAATAATAAAAAGTTGTGATAAAAAATGTGTCAAAAAAATATGCCGACAGCGCCATCTATGACAAGCAGATATACTTATACCTTCAAAATATTCGGACTCCCCTAAATTATATGTGTACCAATTTTCAGCTTGATTAGTCATTTGTTTTCCGAAATATACCCATTATAAAATAAAATAAAAATTGTTTTAAGGCCCTATAACTCCTTAAGGAAGCACTTTTGGACTAAGGTATGTTTGGTTTAATCGGCTCCATTTGACCTCAGAAAGCTATAGTTAAGCTGGGTCCCTTTACTTTCCGGACACCCTGTATTTTCTTAATACCTAATCTTAATACCCGGCCTCACCCAGGCGCCGGCTGGGGCCCTTGATCTCCCGGGCCCCGGGGCACTGCCTCGGTTTGCCCTGCCATAGTTGCGCCTCTGCGTTCTTGGTTTATAAGCTTTATTTTTGATGTCTACCATGTTTTCTCTAAAACTAATATTTACTGAGATATTCGCAAGGAACCAAAAATGTTTCGATTTCTCAAAAGTCACTATCTAGTTTAAAGTTCATTTTTTTCTGAAGTAAGTGTTGTAGATGGACGAAAGAAATTGAGCATCTAGGTTATACTATATGTTAACGAAAAACAGTATACGAAATAGCTATTTATGTAACAAGTTGTGAAAAAAGTGTGTTTTAAGCACGGGACGCATAATTATCCAATGAGCGGAAAGCCGAGTTGGACAATGCGTCGAGTGCTTAAAACACATCGTTTTCGCAACGAATTTCATACAAGATTTTTTGTGAAAGTGGAGAATTTGATATTTTTATGCTTTTATTTGTATTTTTAAACATTTTGAAAAGTGGGTAGGCAATCTGTTTCTAAGGTATCGTTTATGCATTGTTTAATGTCAAGGTTCTGTCAAGTTCAAACGTCGCGCGTCGCCGTATTTCCTACAAAGTTTTGCGAAAAAATCGCAAAAAATGAGTGATAATTACGATATTGAACAAGCTGCTGAAGCGCGCTATCCACCTTAGTGCCCGAAAAATTGAAAAATTTATACGAAAAGACCTACAATTTGAAACCTGGGCCAAAGAAAAACATATTGAGAATTTTACAGAAAAGGTGTTACTAGCCTATTTCCTGAAGCTATCCAGAACCTTAAGGTCGTCAACTTTGTGGAGTAAATATTCGATGCTCCGCCCCATGATTTATCTGAACAAAAACGTAGATATTATCAAATTTACAAACCTAATTGCATTTTTAAAAAGGAAAATTCCGGATATCAGCCAAAGAAATCAAAAATATTTACAAAGCTGGAAATAGAACGATTTATGAAACAAGCATGATGAAGAATTCCTATTAGCCAAAGCACAGAAGACAGGAACTATACAGAAACGAAAGCTTGCCGCGGCACCTTTGGAAGAAAAAGCCACGAAAATAACCAACCACCGTGTAAGAGTTTCAAAGACTGACAATCGCACAACGTCAAAAATTATCATATGGCTTCTGACAAATATATGCCTTATCGGCATGGCGACTATGAACAAATTTGGTCCTGTCAGAAAGGCTTGCTTGCGCTTCTATATAGTTCCTGTCCTCAGTGCTATAGGCGTCTGAATTTAAGATGCCAGCGCCAAAGTGGAGAACTCGTGAACTAATTATAGGCTTTTTGTTTGTTTATATGGCGAATACTTATATTGATTTTGTTCTATTTATTGTTGTTTTTGGCGTTAAAAATAATAACATTAATAATATATGACCTAAAGGTTTGCAAGATTTTGTTGTAAGTGATTTGCAAGATGTTAATGGCATTATTCAGCAAAATTCATATTTTTTTAGGTTATCTAGTTTTTCCCTTGAAAAGTACAGTTTCTTCGACATAAACGGTGTCTGGCCAATTAAATATTAATAAACTTAAATATTCCTCTAAATTTATATACAGTTGTAGTTTAAATCACTTTTTCTTTTCAGGAAACATGAGTGACATTTAGGTTAAGCATATTGCAATGTATGGAACATTAGTAAAGCACTAAAAATGTAAAAATTCTAAGTATGTGTATGAAGGGGAATATGTTTTAAATGCAGGACATATTATTTTGTGTGGTACAACCCATATTCAACACAAAACTTAAAAATGTGTATGCTCTATGTTTACAAACAAGTGTCTCAGATTCAAATACCCATGAAATTAGTGGTACATTGAATATAAGTGAAAAGATATTTATTAATTCTTTAAGCAAAATAAATGAAACAGTATTTTGTAAAATATGAAACAGAAATATTCAGGGGTAAGACATAATAGTGCATGGTGCAATAGTATATATTACTTTTAAATATACTTATTTCAAAAATTTCACTTACAATGTGTGATTGTCTAGGACATTATTATTGCTACTCGGGCCACGGTTATTTGCACCAGCTTTTCCCCTCTCAATGCCTGGTTAAAGGTGTCTACATTAAAGAGGGTATGCTTTGAACATTGCAGTGCAAGTGCAACTCAACTTTCACGAGTTGTCCCTGCAATCTACAAAGGATACCGACTAGGTTGGCTTCAGCCAATTGTAGCCCCTTTAAATGCTATCATATTTTTAATAACTTAGCATCTCAGTTTATCATTTACTTATTGTTGATATCATCGTACACTAAAGAGACAATGACAGAAAAACCCATAATTAGTTTAACTATAGACCACCAGGTGGCATACTCCTTATTTTCAGACGCCTATAGTTCCTGTCTTCTGTGGCCAAAGTTGTTTTAATCGTTGAAGTATTTGGAGCATGTATGAGGGAAGAAATCACATTTTTGACAGTAGATTCCATTCAAGATTGTCAGTCATTTATTAGTGTCAAAATTCCGAACACAAAAACTCATGTTCCAAGAATGTTTACGATTACTGAGGGATCAATAGATGGCATCAGTTTTTTAGATATATTTCGTAAGTACGCAAAACTTCGTCCACTCCATACGACACATCGGCGATTTTTCTTGACATATCGAAGTAATAAATGCTGTACCCTGCCAGTTGGAATCAATACAATTGGAGGTATGCCAAAAAAGATAGCGGAATTTCTTGGACTCTCCAACGCCAATGACTACACTGGCCATTGCTTCCGGCGCAGCTCTGCAACAATGTTGCCAAATTCTGGAGCGGACATGACACTTTTAATGCGACATGGAGGTTGGCGATCAAGCTCAGTTGCCGAGGGTTATATCGAAAATTCAGTTGAACAGGAAAACGAAACAGCAAAGAGAATCATTGGGCAAAAAGATACGCCAAGTAAGAAATTAAAAGAAGTTCACACAGAAGCAGAAGCTAGCAGCATTGCCAGTACTAGCAATTTATTCATTCCGACTACAATTACTTGCATTGCTCTTACAGAAGAAAAGCTGGATGCTTCTAGTATTCACTTTAACAATTTACATAATTGTACCTTTAAAATTTATAATAAATAAATATTTTCATTGTTTTTAATGTTTCATTTTTACTTTTAAGCACTAGTGCCTAAAAGATTGTCATTTCGAAATTCTAATGAATATCAAAATTTGTCATTTTCGAAACGCTTTCGCAAAAATATATTTTTTTAATTACTGACTACTTACATTAACAAAATGGCGACGATTTAAAAAAATGTGAAGAAGTTTATTGTTTTGTCATAACTTCTTTGTTTTTTATGCTACAGAGTTAATGAAAAAAATCATTTGAAAGCCTAGTTAATAATAGTCTTTCATTTTGGTGGTTAGCATTTTTGACGTAAGTGCCATAATCTCTGAGATATTTAACATTTAAACTAAATACTTCATCTTATAAAGGTTCGGATGCAATCTTTATAGTTCCAGATCTCCGAAACCATTAATTCTACAGAAATTAGGAGAAACAAATTCAATTTAGTAGCTTTCTTATTTATCTCTGTCAGGTTTTCGCTCAATGTGATACTTTTAGAGTTATCTGACGAAAATCGTTTTTAAAAACTATAATTCCAATTTTTAAGTCTCTATAAGTTAAAGGCTATCAATTTATATGAAAGATTGCACAGAACATTTTTTTTTCAAGCTCCAATGTTTTTGTTTTTTTTTCAGGTGCCACTCCCTGAAAAGAGGTGGCATCCACCCCCTATAAATTAGAAAGCCTAATATAGAAACTTTTACTTGATGCATTTACTATGAAATTGCCAATAATGAACGAAATTTAATTCATATGACATTATTCCGAAGTTAAAACCTCCAGTTACTGTTACTGTATTATTAATTTTGTATTCCAAAATTTTTTAGACCTTCGTCTACATATCAACCACGTTTTCAAACTTCCCAAAATATGAAATCCACGAACAAATCTATGAACCGAAGATAACTTCCGAAAAACTGATTACTGCAGTTGAATCTTTGGAAGACGATATATTAAACACAGTAGAACCTCCGTAAGTAATTGCTTGCACTAATTGTGAGGTCATTTCTAGGCAGCATTTACTTTTCAGGTTACTTGGAGATTGGCCCAATACCTACGTCTTTACGAAACAAGTAGCAGAGGATTTGATTAAACGAGAAGGGAAAGAGTTACCTATAAGTATAGTTAGGGCTTCACATAGTAAGTATAATTTATTTGTAAGTAAAAAATAAAAAAATCAGTCTCGGGGTATCTCGGCAGTACTTTCTCATCATCTATCGTTTTTGTGAAAACATATGTTCGACCCAAATATTTTATATTCTTGCCCTGTTACAGGGTGGCCACTTTTCTGGAAAACCGGGAAAAGTCAGGGAATTTTATTTTGGTCAGGGAAAATTGTGTAAAATGCATTTACATTTTAATATATTTATAAACTTGCTTGCAGCTAAAATTTTTTATTCACTGACAATTTTACAGGAGACAATTGGAGTTATTTTCCTCGAAAAATTGCACAATTAAGCAACATTGGCTAATTTTTATGTTCGGTCAAAACATCCATACATGTATAAAATACTGACTGACTGACTGATCTCTCAATGCACAGCTCAAACCGCTGGGACTAGAAACTTCAAATTTTGCATAGAGGTTCCTCGAATGACGTAGGCACCACTAAGAAGGGATTTTTCGAAATTCGACCTCTAAGAGGGTTGAAATTTTAGGCTTTTTCGGAAATGGTTAGATCTAGATGCGTGAAATTTGGCAGAAATATTTTTTTGTTGAAATTTATTAGAACGTGTAAGACGAAATTTCGATTTTCACTTCTTAAAGGGGTGAAAACGGGGGTGGTAGATGGTTCAAAGCGCATCCGTATTTTTGAAATCGCGTAAGTCAAAAACGTGATTATTCGAGCGATGGACTCTTTTGAGGAAATAAGAAGGTACGTATTCGACGGTTTTCAAAAAGAGACTCGAAAGGGTGAATGGGGAGGAGGAGGTTTTTAAACCTAGAAGCGTGAAATTAGGAAGAAATTTTTTGGAATCTATTAGACACGACGAAATTTCGATTTTCACTTTTTGAAGGGTTGAAAACGGGGGTGGTAGATGGTCTAAAGCTGAAATCGCGTAGGTCAGAAACGTCATATTCCAGCGACGGGCTCCCTCAGGAAATTAGGAGATACGTATTCGACGGTTTTCAAAAAGAGACCCCCGAACGGGTGAACAGGGAGAGGGATGTTTTAAAGCATGGAATTTGACATATACCCCCCATATTTCAATTAAAATAATTCTGTTTTCGTTTAACTCGCTCTAACACAAAAATAGAATAATGAATTGTTATCAAATTGCGATGCGCAGTGGGTTTCCCCGAGTACTATGGTGCACAGTGGGTTGGGTTTCCCCGAGTACCATGGATGCGCAGATGTTTTCCTTGAGTGCAATGAATGCGCAGTGGGTTCCCTCGAGTGCAATGGGTGCGCAGGGGGTTTCCTTGAATGCAATAGATGTGCAGAGGGTTTCCTCGAGTACTATGGACGCGCAGTGGGTTCCATCGAGTGTACTTCCTGAATACTATAGGGGTACTCAGTGTGATTGTAGTACTTCCTTATAGGCATAAGTAAGAATGTCAATGTTTTTAATTCCGCACGGACGACGTCTTCCACACGAACGAAGTCGCGGGCATCAGCTAGTTTATTAATAAAATGGAAAAGGCAGTTGAAATTAGCTTTTGGGTTATAAATATTAGTCAAGAAAAACTGAAGTTTATCAGTCGGGGAAGTCGGGAATTTGAAAATCAGTTTTAATTGACCACCCTGTATTACTTGAAATCACCTAATTCTGGTTAAACATTTTTTCAGTAATTCCCGCAGCCGAAGAACCCATAACAGGATACGTCGAGAACGTATATTCTCTGTCCGGATTAGCAGTGGCTAATGCTCTGGGAATTAACAGGGTTAACTATTACAAAAATGGTACTCTAGATGTTGTACCCGTCGACTATGTTGTGAGCCTGTTAATAGCCTCTGGGTGGTACGCTGGCCTGCAGAAGTAAGTATGCTTGCATGAAATTGTACCCTAACGTGTATAACTACATTTGTGGGATTTTTTTTCAGATTGAGGAAGAAGAGAGGAGACATTGCAAGTACTGAGGTGTTGGTATACCACTGCATAAGTTCTCAAGAGAAGCCTTTAACTAGCGGTAAGTAGCATCTTTGGATGACCTCTATATCTCAGTTACCAAGTGTCGAATCGAAAATCGAGTAACACATTGTTAAGGCACTTTTTTTTAGTAGAATCCGTTGCTGATAAGAAGAAAAGTATGCATGCCTCAGTTTTCGAGATATAGACATAACTTGTGTTTTTTTAAATGGAATACCCTGTAAATTATTTCATTATTCGATCACAACTTAAATTAGCTATCCAACGATATGTCATATGTCATATTTATCTCTAGAAAAGTGGTTAATTTTTGAAAAATTTAATATATTTGTGAGGAGGCCCTGGAAAATTATTAACACTTCTTATAATATAAAATAATTTTGCCAAAAATAGGAAAAACCAAATATCAACAAATGTTCGAATTGTTTTCCATTGACTTCTATGCATTTTTGACACCTTCTCCTACAGGTAAAATAGGTGTCGATTGTAGGTGTTAAAAACAAATTAGATACAAAGAGAAACATACCTCAGAAATAAATTGCAATTATGTTTTACAACAAATAATTCTCCCTTTATTTAATGTCTGCAGTACACTCTCGCCGAGGCGTTGCGAGGGCAGACGAGCGCGAGAGTGTACTTGCTGCTCTCGCATCGCCCCGTGCGCCCTCGCCTTGTCTCGTTAATGCACTCGCCTGCCCTCGCAACGCCTCGCAACGCCTCGGCGAGAGTGTACTTGCTTGCATCGCCCCGTGCGCCCTCGCTTCGCCTCGCCTCGCCTCGCCTCGCCTCGTTAACGCTCCGATTTGTGTCGGTTTTTTGGCCACGAGTCAAAGGGAACACAAGCCGCGAGGCCGAGGGCACCTAGTATATTCTCACTTGCTCTCGTCTGGGGGAGCTAAATTTTTGCAAAAAGGGCAATTGTTAATTAAAAATTTGTTGCAACTTACCTAATTGACGAAAAAATTTGAAAATTATCGACCATAAAGATCTTCCAGATGAATTCAGAAAAAAATGTTACGTCGAAACGCGACAAAACTCAAAGGCAAATTTTTACTTTAGTGCTTATCCAGTCGTTCTAATTAATCGTACTAATTAACTAATCGCTCTAATTAAGTTCTATTCAACAAAAATCAAGTATTGTGAGAACGTGAACAAAAATAAAAACTTATTTTATTTTCTCTCGTGAAAAGTGACTTTTATTTCAAACTTAACTCATATACAGGGTGTTCAAAATTCACGGAACAAAAAGTGGGAGATAGTGCAGTGTATTCTGTGCACGAATTAATTACAGACAGACAGAAATTGGTACCAAGATTCTTGTTTCGTTCATGGCCCGAAACAATAAAACTTTCTTTTGGCCCAATAAGGAAGATAGGCAGGAGCTGGAGTGCACTGGAATTTTGAGCAAATTAAAAGATGCACCGGTTCCAGTTTCATCAAAATATTTTAAAGTTTTAAATAACGATGAAATTGACACACTTTTTAACCAAATATTTAATAAGTAGTACGTAGTGGATTTTGTAACTTCTTGTTTTATTTCATTTTTTTAAATATGTATTAAACATTACAATTTTGTTCTATTTTGTTTACATTTGTTTATTTTCATATCAATTCGAAAGTTTATTATACTGTTAGTAATTAGGTCATTCTGATGACGAGAGTCATTTTGTGTCATTCCGATGATGCATTGTTAACTTAATTTTTGTACTACATTACACAAAAAACGTTTGGAAACCATACTTCTTGGAGAAAAATTAAGTAAACTTAACCTGAGAAACCTAAAATCTGGTGCCCTAAAACATCATACATAGTTTAGAAACATTTATAAGACTAATTTGCTTATTAATTTATTAATTTTCTTTAAAAATATGGTCTGGCTGGGTTATTAGGCTACAGATGAGGGGGTTGATTGCCGTTCTGCAAAGATTAGCTCATAACTAACATATTCTGAGAATTGTATCGACTTTGGATTTCTGGAATAATATTGTAACAAATATTTTTTTACAGTCAAGGGAATATTTTGATGTCCATTTCATGTAATTTCCTTTATGGGCATTTTTCACATGCTTAACCGGCTACACCCTTTATTAATTCAGGCATGTTTCATTGTTATACAGTGAGGTAAATAATAATTGTTCTATTGTTCTATTTCGATGAATTGTTTTCATTCACCATCTTGGTTTTCAAGGATTTTCAATTTTATATTTTTTGTATATATGCACATAATTAAAATATGCAAACGCACAATAAGCTGCAGCAGCGGCAATTTCAGCAACGTCCATGTCATTATTAGAAAATATTATTTTCAACATAATTTTTTTCTTTAAAATGCTAGGAATCATGTCATGTAATTCAATACTTCGTCAGTATTAGCTAGAAGAGTAGTTGTTTTTATTGATTCTCCAATAATGAGTGTTTTTAAGTATTTACCTAATTAGTATATTAGCATGCCCAGATTAGGGCAACAATATACAGAAAGTAGGTAATTTCGTAATAAATAAAAAAGTGTGTAAGTTGCGATTTGCTTAATACCTAAATAATACTCTCCAATCATGATAAAAGCAAATAAATAAAATTAATTAATTGTAAAAATATCCATGTCTTTCATTCACAGTACTAAAAACAGAGACATTCGCCGAGCGGTCTCGGCGAGAGTGTACTGCAGGCATAAATAATTTTAATATTAAACTTTCTTCCGTAAGGAATTAAAAAGTTATTTTTAATTTCTTTTAAAAACCGTTTAATGGTTACGGAGCTACAAATTAATCCCTTTCAGCTACAAAAACGTGTGACATCTGAGAGGGCTGATCTAGCGACGCAATATGAAGAAGCGGATACCAATATGGTACAGCAACTTATTCATGCGATTAAAGGAAATCCAGACATTGTCGTAAATGTAATAAGTGATGACACGTTTTTGTCTTACTTATATATTATTATAATTATAATTTACTAGATTTAAAAAACAAGATTTCTATGGTTTCTTTTAAGTCACTGCGAGCCACCACATATGTTGTTTATAGTTTATACAATAAGAATTTAAAAAAGAAAACAAAAAAAATAATAAAAATTAAGTATGAAATAAAACAAAAAAAAGTAGGTAAATCATAAAAAATGTAAAATAAAAAAAGGATGATCAAGCCTTTCTACCCTCTTCTCCGAATCAGCCGCCCTCTTAATAAAGTAAATTAGCAACACTCAAAGATTACGTTGTATACGATTTTTAACCTCAAATACTAATTCACAGATCTTAAAAACATAAAACGACGTGCCACACACCCATGTAATGAAATATTTGTTTTTTCACTCTAAGCCAGTTGCCATCTTGAATATCTCAAAGTGGCATCAATCGGAATCGTAATGTTGACTCTTTGAAGAACCAAAAACAGCCAAAAAATCTTTACTATACCCTACTTCCAGGTTAGGGTAAAAATCCTTATTTGGCACCCAGACTATAATAGAAGTCTAGTAAAACTTAATTATTGCAAAGGGTTTATATTAAATCAACTAACATGCAAAAGTAGCTGTGGTGCAAAAATCTTTTTGTTCCAGATGAATGGATGGGTATTACTCAAACAGCTTGCCGAGAGGTTCCATCTACAAGAATGATTCAATTACCTCTAACTTTCAATACTTCATGCTACTACAACTACAAATTGTTAACGTTTCTTCTGCACACTTGTATGGCCTTTTTGTGCGACACAGGCCTCAAATTCGTTGGAAAAAAGCCATGGTGAGTAAAATCATCAATCAATCATCTTTATTCACCATTTCAGATACAAAAAATGTATATATGGTATGTCAGAGTACAATTACATGTCATTTAAAACATTAAAAATGTATAAAAAAAAGGGGAGAAAAATATATGTCTACATCACAATAAGTAAAACTGTCCTTAATATATAAGGACATCAAGTATTATATATACATACAAGAAAGAGATACAAATCTACATATAAACCGCATAATATAACACAAAATATAACATAGAAAATATAAAAGAGCAAAAAAAACAACAAATTTAAAGCTCGTTATCACTGAAATATTCATCAGTTGAGTAGTAACACTTATTCAGTAATAATTTTTTGATATTTTGTTTAAAGATTCTTTCATTTAAGCTTTTGTATTTATTAGGTAATTTATTGTAAACTTTAACAGCAACATATTCAGGGCTTTTTTCAAGGAGATGTAAATTATGTTGAGGAATTTTTAGCATTAAGTTATTTCGAGTGTTATAATCATGATTTTTATTTAAATGACTCAGCTGGTTAATTTCAGATTTTGCATATATTAATAACTGTAGTAAGTAGATACAAGGTAATGTCAATATTGCCAATTCAGCAAAGATAGGTTTACAATGTGTTCTTTGATTCACCCCCACTATATGTCTTACTGCCCTTTTCTGCATTTTAAAAATCCTCTCACTTTCCTTAGAACTACTCCAAGCAATAATACTATACGAAATCACCGAGTGAAAGTGAACATAATAGTAAATCAGAAGTGTAGATTGATCAATAATTTTTCTCAACTGATTTATACATTAGCAAACGGCTGCAATTCTTTTACATACAGCCTCTATATGTACACTCCAAGAGCACTTATCAGATATATGTATTGCTAAGAATTTTATATTGTTCCTTTGTTCCACAGATCTACCATCGATTTTTATTAACAAACTATTATCTAGTTTATTATTGGATACATTAAATCTCATGAAGCTAGATTTTCTACTGTTTAGTATTAAATCATTATTATTGTACCACTGTTGTATGTTTCGGAGTTGGGTATTTGCATTACTAGTTACCTCCACTATTTTTGGTTCACATATTAACGAAGATGTATCATCAGCATACATTATAGAGTTGTTAAACCTGAAATCATTTACATATATTATGTAAAGTAGTGGCCCAAGGATAGAACCTTGTGGTACACCAATAGTTGATTCAAGATTGTCCAACTTACTATCATTAACATATACGTAGTGTCCTCTATTATCTAAGTAACTCTTGAACCAGTCTAAAGCTTTACCTCTAACACCATAACATTCTAGTTTGTCTATAAGAATTTCATGATTTACTAGATCAAAGGCTTTGCTTAGATCTAAGAAAATCCCCACACATTTTTTATGTCGATCTAAATTCTTGTATAATAGATTTAATACATGAATAATGGCTGTAGTTGTAGATAGACCTTTTCGAAACCCAAACTGATTGCAGTTAAATATATTATATTTACCAAAGAAATTTACAATTCTCTTAGCAACAACTTTTTCAAAGACTTTCGCCAAAGAACTAAGAATAGAAACAGGTCTGTAGTTTTCCAATGTACTTTAACGCCTGATTTGTATATGGGTATAATTTTGGTTAATTTTAGCTTATCTGGAAATATACCTTGACTTAATGAATTATTTATCAAATATGTTAAGGGTTTACTTATCAGGTTCTTACATTTCTTAAATAAGTTGTTACTAATATTATCCCCCTGACGAATTTGAATTTTTTAGCTGCGAGATTACTTCCAAAACTTCTGCTTCTGTAACAGGCTTAAAAAAAAGGAGTTTGGATTTCTTCTCTTAATAGTTAGGGTTTTTATTCTTGCATCTGAACTTTGGAGTAGATTTTTCGGAACATTATTGAAATAATTGTTAAATTGATTTGTTACTTCCCTATTATTATTCAAAGTAATATCTTCAACTGTCAGCTTAATTTCATTGTTATTTGCTTGGTAACTTTTTTTATTGCTATTTAGTATTGCCCATGCTGCTTTTGATTTATTTTCAGCTCTTAATATAACAGAAATATTATACATTCTTTTGCTTTATTAATTACTTATCTGTACACAGATTTATATCTTTTATAATAATTTCTTAATTCCTCGTCTCCCTGTGCTGCTAAAATATGCAAATCTTTTACCTTTTAAGCTGAAACTTGTATGCCCTTTGTCATCCAATTTTTCTTTATGTTTTTTACTGATGTTTTTTTCTTTAGAGGAAAAGCTATTTCAATATAGTAAGTAAGAAGTTCTGAAAATAAATGAAATTTTTCATTTACATCCAAATCCGTAACGAGTGTTTCTTCCCATTTTTCCCAATAATTTACGTTGTTCTTATTATTTATTTGTCTCGTATAGTATATTGTTTTTTCCTTAGTCGGTGCATCTAGTTTCATACTTAATAATTGGGCATGGTGGTCAGCAACTGCACTATTTACAACTATGCTATCAATCAGATCTTCCCCAAAATTTACGCCGATGTTGTCTAAACAATTAGTTAGCCTAGTGGGTTATTTAATAGTTGGAGTCATATAGTATGGATTTAGAATATCTAGTAGTTCAGTCAATATTTTTGAGGCCTTTAAAAATTTGATATTAAAATCACCACAGATCACCAAATGTTTTTGTAAGTTTCTACTTATTATATAATTAAGAACATTATTGATATTATCAAAGAACACATTTACATCCCCATCTGGGCTTCTGTATACACTAAGAACTATAATATAGTTGGATTTTTCTAAGAAAACTTTTACACCTACACATTCAAAATGCTTATCAACTGATAATTCTTTAATAAAGCTCAAAGCTTTATATTTATATTGTTCCTTAATATATACTCCTACTCCACCACGTTTATAAGTTTCTCTACAATAAAAATCACAGTTATACTGTAAAATGCAAATATAATGTAATGGGAAAGAAATATCCTCATTTTTTGTTTTACTGATTTGACGAAGTGAAAGAGATTAAGAATATAAAAATAAAGCACAGAACATGTATTCTGTATATCCTGAAATAATTAATGGTAATGAAACTGAATTTGACACCATGCCGTTTTGCGGGGTTGTAGGAAGGTCTATCCCGAATGGGATATGTAAGTTTCTGACCTCTGTAGAAACGCATCCACCATGAAAAAATGAGTGAGTTTGGTTTTTCAAATATCTCACTCTCTGTCAAAGTTATGAAAATGTACAGAACAGTTTTGTAGAGCTAAAATTTTCTATAATTTTGATCAAAATATAATTTAGTTCCAGATCTCGTTAAGATACATACGTTTCTAATGTTTGTTGGGTATTTTTCCACTGTAAAAATATTTAAAAATGTTGATGAAATAAACCTCTGCGCCAAAAGGATCAGACAGAGCCTCTGTCTGATCCTTTTGGTTTTAATACTTCTATTACAAAACCTAAAAATATATAAACTGGAACAAAAATGTTACATGATAATTACAAAAATTCAATTGAAGGCAGTTAACGTTTCGGAAAATATTTATTTTTCCGTTATCAAAACATTCACTTTTAAGCATGTTAAGCATGACAGTTTGTTGTTTATGTATTTCCATAGTCACGTGAGACATTAAATTATATTTATTTTTTTACTTACCTCGTCTCTACGGATCGGCAATCGGCTGGTACAGAAATCTATAGAATAATTAGAAACACATGTGGTCCAATCAACGAAAGAGTTGTAGAGAACATGGAGGATGGGATAATTTTCCTCTTCAGGAATGTGTTGGGGGTAGTTAGGAGGTAAACATACTAAAAGTCCCCGCCCCTAGCCCCGCCGCTTCAGGGGGAAGGGGCTCTGGAAAGGTTCCTTTTTTCTATTCTTCACTTATAACTCGGAAACGATGCGTGGTACATAAAAAGGTAATCTAATTAAACATAATTAAATTTCCTAAAAGAATGTCTATATTCATTTTCTTCCTATGTGTTATAGTTTACGAGATATTCGCAAACCAAAATAGATAATTAATAAATAAATTAATTTTTTACCTTAAATATTTCTATCAAATACACATTCCTGAAGAGGAAAATTCTCCCCTCCTCCTTGTTCTCTACAATCCCCTTTTGGGCATTTATTGATTGGACTAATGGATGTGGAAGTAAAAGTAGTCAAACAAACATCTATTCGCCCTCTATGCATTGAGGTTTCAGAACCCAGAATTTGAAATTAATGAAATGCTTATTAATTATTTTTAGCATCGTCGACGGATACAAGAGGTTACACAAGGTGCAAGAACTAGGCAGTCCATTTCTACTAAAGCAGTGGTATTTCTCAAACGACAACACTCAGAAACTACTAAAAAGAATGTCGTTTAGAGACAGGGAACTCTTTAATTTCGACATCCTAACGATAAACTGGGAAACATACTTTACCAGCTTTGCTAGGGGATTGAGAGTTTACCTTCTGAAGGATCCGATGTCCACATTACCTGAAGGCAGACAGAAACAGCAGAGAAAATTGTACGTCCAGTTATTCTCAGCGGCTATTTTTGTCGTGCTCTTATATGTTATCAGTAAAGTTTTGTGCAGGGTTCTCTTTAGATGAAGTAGTTGAAATAATCAATTATATTTAGTGCATGTTTTTATTTCTTTTAGTATATTATTCTGTTAAGACTGAAGTATTTTCCACAAACATCCATGCATGCGAATAGGCTTGTTGCACAAAATATAATTTTAGCGTTTTTAGAATCTTTACTTATTACAAAACACAGGGTGAAAAGGATTTTTTCTGCAGACGGTATTCAACAGTAAAGTTTAGAAAATGAAGAATGACTTTTTTTCGAAAAATATTTCGTTACCAGTTTATTGATTATTTAATGTTTAAAACAGGTAATTTTAAATGGGCCGTAATTCAAAAACCAAAAATCAAAATGTTAAATTCTGGATATAGCGGTTCTACAGCATAGCATGCTGATTAATAATATTGCATTAGTTTTTCAACAAAAAAATGCCTAATATAATTTCTCAAAAAATCGACCCTTTTTTTCATAATAAAAATGCACGCCAGTGACTGAAATAAGTTTTGTTTTTCTTAAAAAAGGTATAATAAACGTCTTTGATACCCATCCAAACTTGGTTAAAATTGGGTGACTAATAACTGAGCTACAAAGGTGTTACCGTGAAAAGTGGGACGCACTGTATATAAATTAATTTAAAATATACGTCACATGCAACAAGCCTATTACGCCAGCTTGGCAGCCATCATTTGAGGAAAAACTTTTAAACATCTGATTATGAAAACTTAGTTGTCGAAACGCACGTAGTTTTCGGTTTTCGTGAAAAGTACTTCAGTAAGTGTAACTACCATAAAGTGTTACATCATAGGTTTGAGTCTCCTTGAGGATGTTTATTGTTACTGATATACGTGATTATTTTTGTTCCACAGATATTTGAAAATAAAAAAAATTCTTTGTTCCAACTTCTTTCTATACCTTATCCCTCTTAGACTGATTTTTTCTATTTTTTTTCATCTTAACAAGTAGTTGAACGAATATTGTGAAATCTATAGGGTGTTGTACAATATAAATTCATAATTTGATCGGAAATATCAGTATGATCAAGATGACAAACTACAAACTGGTTTTGTATTCCAATAATAATAAATATTTGGTTTAATAGAACGATACAGACATATATAAAACATAAATAATCTTTGATTATCACTGGTTTAAAACGAGTTTTTTTTTGCGTGCTTGTCAATTTTTCATCTGTATACCATGAGTTTGCATAATTTTTATGATCTCATATTATTTATGTGTTATTTATTTATAATACACTGTCAGTTCAGTATGTACACAACTTGTAAATGATATAAAAATGAAAAACAGACAAATATAATATCTTAACTAACCTGAAAACGAAAACTAAAGTACAAATTGCAAATCTGTAAACACTTTAAGGATTTAATGTAGGTACCTATATTATGTAATGTAATGTAGGTCTTTCTGTAACTAGAACTAACTAAAAAATAGTAAATATATCAATAGAATTATATATGATTAAAAAATGATGCATACCCTGCCAAAAATGTCGGATAGAAACTTATAAAAAAAAGTGATTCGGTTTTATCATTCCTATGGGTCGCGTGCGCGTGACGTCACAGGCCCCAGACCTTAGGAAAAACAAACCGCTGTCATTAGCTGTCAAATGGCGACGGACTGAACCTTAGAATTAAATTTTTCGTAATCCTAGAGTTTTTATCGATATTATATCCTACAAAATGGCTAGTTTTTATTGTATTATTAATTGTGGAAGTGACATTTTATATTGGTTTGTCTCTATTTTTAATAACTATTTCTTATTTAAATTTTAGTTGAGCGAAGCATGAACTGCACGGAGGGAGAGTATATTTAAGAGAATACAAATCATAATTAACAATTGACCTACATAAAATAGTAAAATACATGTTAAACATTTTATATAACACATTATAATAAAAAATTTACAAAAAGTACAACGGTTTGCGTAGTCCAATCTATAGGTATATAAGGTATAGACGAGGTTAACCGCTGGAAGAAATTGTGTACATCTTATTACATACTTCAAATAGTTTACAGTAGGTACGTCAGTCTTTCATTGTTTATTTTATAAAGTGTCTTTTTCACAAAATTTACAGCGGTTAATCTCCAACCATAGCCATGTTCATTGCTAAAAAACTAAAAGGAAAGATTTCCTGTTAAGTGGTGAACATGTTTTGTCTATACTGGCAACACAATCCCAGTGAGCATTAAGGAATCATCTGAATCTGCAATAGTCCAAGGAGTCAATGACTTTTATCTATGATGCTAAGAGTTCATATCCTGAAAAATTAATTTCTGCATTAGTAATTATTTAAAAAACAACATTTAATTAGGCAAACATATATGAAAAAAATGGTTGATAACTAATTCTTACCGTTGTAACAAGCTTCTAGTACTTCTTTCACCTAACCACAAACAGCTTCAAGACTTTTCAATGCCTTGAATTCTGAAAAATACAATTTTTTCAACCAAAACTAATTTTTATTTGTAAAACGGATTCCCAAATCAAAAAAATCTATTCTTCATTTTTTGTTCAGAATAATGCATTGTACTAGACTGAATTGATTTTATAACAAAATAAGAAAAACAAAGTATATAGTGTGACCCACTTAAGATCGCAACACCACCCCTGTATACTTTTTTTTTTCTTATTTTGTTAATAAAATCAATTCAGTATAGTACAATGCATTATTCTGAACAAAAATGAAGAATAGATTTTTTTTGATTTGGGAATCCGTTTTACAAATAAAAATTAGTTTTTTGACAGCCACTATCTCAAACGCCTTTGTACCCACTACGATGCAATCTTGTACAAAGGGGTTTCTAAAGGTGCTGATTAAGTATACCTTAGTATTTTTTTTCTAAAAAAATCCCTAATACTTTTTTTTGAAAATCGGCTATTGAAACCCCCTTAAAATCGCACGCTACTGACATATACCACATATTACCAAGTTCAAAGAATCACCTTATCGTTCTTTTCTTACCACCAATATTTGAAGTTAATCAAGCATTAAATAACGGGTATACAGAGGTGTTGCGATCTTAAGTGGGTCACACTGTATATTCTTGAATCAAATGTTTTTTTTGCATGAAGGAGCAGCGTCACATTTTTATATATTTTCACAACTTGGCCTCTTATCTCCGAATAATTATCGAAATTTTGAACCTCCAAATTGACTTGTGTGTGCTCCAGGTGTTTAATTGATAGAAATATTAGATGCTGGCGCACAGTAGACTAAAAACAAGTGACATTTTAGGAATAATGTATACAGTTAGATGTAAACTATTGCCAATTAATTAATAAATTAAATTTGCAGAAATCTTTCTTAATTTACAACCTTTACAAATATTTGAATTTTATGTAACCTAAATTATAAACCATGTCTTAAGAAGCAGAAATATATTATCTAGGTTTTGTATTACTTCCACATCCAGTGGAAGTATAGTAACGACAAAAATTTTTTTAAAAATTTTTATTGTTAGGCTTAGAATGTCACGAAACGTCGAGATTTTAAGTTTGAATGAAAAAAAAATTTCTGTCTGTCGGTCTGTCTGTCGGTCTGTCTGTAACTTTTTTGTGCGCACGTTTACTCTGGAACCGTTTGAGATATTGACTTGAAATTTGGTACACATATGTATTTTAACGAGATCTAGAACTAGATTATATTTTCATCTTGTTCCGTCGAAGGGTTGGGGGGTAAATTTAGGGAAAATAGGTAAATCAAGCAGGTAAGAGTCCATAAAATTGGTATTTAGTATATACAAGAGAAGCTAACGTCCCAAAAAAAGTTTTGGCATTAGCCACCCCCATTACCACCCCCACCCCATTATTAAAGGGGATGAAAAAAAATTGTGATTTAGTGTGTGTACAAGAACCAGAAACCTCAAAATATTTTTTTACTTCATCCACCCCCACTACCCCCCCATCACCACCCCCACCCCGCTACCGATGTGGGGTATCGTTTTATGGGTTTTTGGGGTAGAGGATTTCAAATATTATATTATTAAAGTTCCATAAACAATTATTTCCACATACAAATTTTTTTCGTTGTAAGTGACTTGGATAAAAAATTTGGATGTGGAAGTAGTGATTCCTTGGGCAGCGGTTTTATTTGTAAATATTTACGAATGTGGCATCTTTGGAATATAAGCCCGTTCTGTTCAAATAGTTCTAGTTATGTTTGTAAAATAAAAAAAAAATGAACAGCTTCCAAAAAAAGGTGTCTAAAACATATGGTTATGAAGTAAGATTTCACTCAGTTTTACAATTGGCTTTAGTGGAATTACAACAAGGAATTGAAACTTTGAAGCTCTCCAGAATATATAGTAGGATTTTCAGGAATAAACATAAATAATTGTAATGATCTAAGATCTATATACAAGGTGTTTCATAATTGAATGCTGATCCTAAAGGGCGATAATCCTTGGATGATTTTAAGAAAAATTCTTTATATGAAACTTTGAAACTCTCCAGAATATATAGTAGGATTTTCAAGAATAAACATAAAAAATCAGTTTTTCCCCAATATCTCTGAAACGGTTTTTTTTTCAATTTTGGTACATGCAAAGTACGCGTAAAAATGAATTTTTTCCAGGATAAATGTTTTTTAATTTTTCATCAGTGGCGTCCGTGTCAACATGCCCTGCAATATTTTTAATAAAAAAAATGATACGTCACTTTTTTTTTCAAATAAATATTATTTTCATATTTTCGGTTTATCTCTCCGATTAAAGAACTTATATCTAGATACACAAAGATTCACAATCTAAGGCACTTCTTCCCATAAGTTCTTGATTGCCTAGTCGATTCGGGCACCATCGGTTCAGTTTGATTATCATAATCTCAGTTTGACACTTTTGACAGTATATCCGCCATTAATGTTAATAAGCGTTTTTCGTGTTTTTCGATCAAAATGTGGTGAAGAAAGTTGTGATTTGCTCAATACCTAAATAATATTCTCTATTCATATTTACACAGTTTAGTGACAATATATTTAGTGCAAATAAATAGTGTAGTGCTGTGCCGTTTGCAGAAAGCAGTTTAGAAAAGAAGAAAATCGATCGTTCCATAGTCGTAACTTGATGAAGTTCAGTTTACAGTTATAAAGTAAATAGCAATTAAATTTTAATATCCTTTCAATACATATTTATCTTACTGTTTTATCTTACTGTAATATCGTATGCCTACATCACGTTATATAAAGAGCCGGTAATGCAGGAATTGCAATAATTCATTTTAATGAAAATATTTACCATTCTACACATTTTCAACAGACACATCGCCACTGTTGCCTATGGGATGTGATGTTCATCTATTCTTTTTAATGGACATATAATGTGACTATGTTAGGAGCAAACAAGGTATATAGTGAAAAGATAGCCTGTTATGTATCTAGATATAAGTTCTTTAATCGGAGGTTTATCTTGTCATAAAAATGGTCCCTTGATTTTTTTCGTCCGGCGGACGATTTAAAAAATAAAATGCATTTATTTGCTTGTCCCTATTACTCCAGTCATTTTAGACAAAAATATGGCTTCTGATCTAACAAAATATATCCTTCATTTTTTTTTTTGAAATCGATTTATCTTGGTGTTTTAAAGAAATTATTAAAAAGTGGAAGAGATAATTTTTGTGCGGAATTTCATTATCTTTCATTTTCATAATAACCTCAAATGGCCTCCGAGCCATAGAAAGCACGATATTCGCATGAAACCGTTTTTTGTGAACTTTGACCTTGAATAATTTTTTATGCCGTAGTGATCTCGTTGTCGATTTTTAATATTTTCTTTAAAACACCAAAATAAATCGATTTCAAAAAAAAAAATGAAGGATATATTTTGTTAGATCAGAAAAGTCTAATTTCACTGGATTATATGCGAATTCAGCCGTTAAAGAGTAGAATAATTATCTTGTAGGCTAGAAACATCTAGTATGCTAAGAACAGATTTCCTTATTTTATGAACGTAAACAATTTTGACACATCTTTTATGGGTTTGCTGACGGGAACGCGTACGAAGCCAGGCGACTGTATCAAGAGCGCTTCCTAAATAGAATTGTTCCTGATGCTCGGACGATTTCAAGCACCCACAGAAGGTTATGCGAAACAGGAAGTTTTGAGTCAAATAATCACTTAAAAGGAGCACCTCGGACTGCCAGAACTCCAGCAATTGTTTTAAATTCAGTTGAGGAAAATCCCGACATAAATACGAGGAAAGTTGACAATAATTTAAATATCGCCCATGTTCTAGTATGGAGGAATCTACATGATTATTTATTATATCCCTGTCACATTCAATGGGTTCAGGCACTACTTCCTCGAGACTTTCCATTACGAGTGAATTTCTGCCAATGGTTTCTCCAAAAAGTTACCCAAAATCCTTTATTTGACACGGAAATTTTATTCACGGACGAAGCTAGTTTTACGAGAAACAGTATCAGAAATTTTCATAACAATCATTTTTGGGCCGGGGAAAATCCGCATGCAATCGTGAACTCTCATCACCAGGCACAATTCTCATTAAATGTGTGGGCTGGAATTATTGGAGATTACCTAATTGGCCCTTTTTTTCTACCAGGCCGATTAAATGGAAATAATTATATCCGGTTTCTTGGTGATAACTTGCCAATTCTGTTGGAAGATGTTCCTATTTTAATTCGAAATCGCATGTGGTTTATGTACGACGGTGTCCCTGCCCGTTTTAGTGCTCTGGCTCGCGAGTATTTAAACCAAAACTTTAATAATCGCTGGATAGGTCGTGATGGAACAGTCATGGCCAGCTAGATCCCCACACCTAAACAGTCTGGATTTTTTGTTTTTTTTTTGTTTTTATTGGTCATTGGAAAATACACCGTAGTATTTTGACACGTCAACATGAATATGTAAAAAAGTAAGTAAAAACAAAAAAATATAAATAAACACTAGAACATAATACTAGTATGGTCAAAGTAAATAACAAACTAACAACAAACAAGCAAACGAACACACAAAATATGATTGTATAAAACACTGGGACCTACTTCTAGAATAGTCAATGTAAATATAAAAATATATGTAAATGACATACTCGTAATATGGTTTGTGTAATATAGTACAGGATACCGATATATTAAAACACTTTACTTTGTTTCTATCACTGATTTATTATAACTTGAACGTTACTGCAGTTTCGATACTTAACGTACCATTATCAAACGTATGATTCAAATGAATGAATTTACCAAGGGATGACAGGCATTTATATACAATACAATCTGAGTTATGTAGATGAAATTAAATGAACGGATTTACAAAGGGAAGTAAGGTATTTACCTAAATTGTCACTGAACATTACCAAGAATTATATGCAAATTAGTTTTCAAATTAAATACATTGAAACAGAATAGATTGATATAGGTCTACCTGGTCATTCAGACAATAATCTTCTGAATGACCAGGTAGACCTATATCAATCTATTCTGTTTCAATGTATTTAATTTGAAAACTAATTTGCATATAATTCTTGGTAATGTTCAGTGACAATTTAGGTAAATACCTTACTTCCCTTTGTAAATCCGTTCATTTAATTTCATCTACATAACTCAGATTGTATTGTATATAAATGCCTGTCATCCCTTGGTAAATTCATTCATTTGAATCATACGTTTGATAATGGTACGTTAAGTATCGAAACTGCAGTAACGTTCAAGTTATAATAAATCAGTGATAGAAACAAAGTAAAGTGTTTTAATATATCGTCATGATTGACTGTCACAAAGTAATGGCTTCCACCACAGAATCTTTTAGTACAGGATAATTTAAAGAAACTAACAAAGAACAAACATTAATCTAATTTATACATATTTAAAATCTGACTTATTGTAGTTAGCACTGGCCAAAAGATGCTTTCTTATCTTTGCTTTAAATTGTCTGTTTGAAAGATTTCAAATGTTGAGGCAAAGAGTTAAATAAGGCAATACCAAAATTGTTTCTTTTTATTGACTCTAGTCTCTGATAAGATGTTTGTATATCATTGCGATTTCGAGTATTATATTCATGATTTTCGCTATTTTTTGCATATTCGCTCAAATTCTCCTTTATGTAAAGTAAATTACAACAAATAATTTCGGAAGGCAAAGTTAATATATTAAGTGTTGTGAACCAAGATTTGCAACTTCCAAGTTGACTTAAACCAGCCAGAGCTCTAATTGCTCTTTTTTGAATGATAAAAATGCTATGTACTACAGTTTATCAAACCATATACCATGGCACTATGGAACAAAGCATGATATGCAACAATTGCTGTGTCTAGATTAACTTTGTTTTTTATTTGTCTGATGGCATATACTTTTTTGGACAATTTAGTTGTTAGGTCATTAATATGTGGATGCCAACTTAATCTATTATTTAATGTTACTCCTAAAAATTTTATAGTCTGTGGGTTATTATTCTTGGTGGAAAAAAGTAATGTATGCGTTTTGTTGGTATTTAAACATAATTTGTTAGCATTAAACCAGTCAGAAGACTTGGTTAAAATGTTGGTTTGCAAATCAACAACATTAGTACCAATATCTCTCAAATGTTCCGCGAAGGTTGTGTCGGGTGTGTAATACAAATTAAAATAGCAGCGGTCCTAGTACACTACCCTGCGGCACACCGTGTTCCACTGCTAGCATGCTGCTAAGTTTATCATTATAACACACACATTGACAAGCGCGGATCTAGAAATTTCAATAATTTTTTTCTCGTCTGTGGCGCATGGGACCCATACGAAATATGGGAAATAACATCTCGAGAAGCACTTCTCTAACGACCCCTAAAAAATTTTGAAAAAGCAGTTTGCGAAAAATTTTTTCAAAATTCGATTACCCCCCCAGGTTTAGGGACTCCTGTTTAAAATTATTTTTTGTGTCATACGCATTTTACTTTACGATGACATCAGTTCATGAACTATACCTTTAACTACTACTTTTCTTGGGGACATCTCAAGACCTTAGTTTACAGTCAGCCAAAACTGAGGAAGAATTGCGAAACCGCATAATAGTTTCCTGTGAAGCTATAAAGAATACTCAAGGAATTCTCCAAAGAGTACGCGAGTCATGTGCATACTTGCAGGAGGCGGACATTGAATAATCAATTTAATTTTGGTATTTTTTGCCTAGATGCTTTGGTTAGCACGAATTATGTAATTGAGACTAAGAGAAAAAATCGCATAGGGACAAACAAATGAATGCATTTTATTTTTTAAATCGAAAACCGTCCGCCGGACGAAAAAAGTCAAGGGACCATTTTTATGACAAGAAAAACCGCAAATATGAAAATAATATTTATTAAAAAAAGAAAGTGGCGTATCATTTTTTTAATTAAAAATATTGCAGGGCATGTTGACAGGGACGCCACTGCTGAAAATTTAAAAAACATTTATCCTGATGGCCACGGTAACAACTCTATGTTTTTATTAAGAAACCATTGCCTGACACGATGGGCCGTATGTATGGAGCAGTTGTCTTGTTGGAAAATAAAATTATTTTCCGGAAACACCTCTATTACTGACGGCAACATAATATTGTCTAATATTTCAATATATTTAATGGAATTGAGATGACCACCACTGTTCCAATACACACCTAACCCATTTAGGCTCATCCAAGCCCAGACATTGACTGAAAACCTTCCTGATATTTGTGGATCGAAAGTATATTTTTCGTCGTATCTGGTGGAAGGACCTATATACGCGAACATGTCCATCGTTACAGGATTTAAAAACCTTTTCGTCAGAAAAGACAACTTGTCCCCAGAAGTTTTCATCATTGATTATATAGTTGGGTGCAAAAATAATCCTACCCTGCTTCTTTTCTTTTGAAAGTTTGTATTTTTTAGCCGCTGAACAACTCTTCAAGTCGCTTTGTAGTTTTATTCTTCTGCAAGCAGTAGACACAGAAGCAGGGAAATTTGTCTCTGAAATTGCATTTACTGCAGTCTGAAGTTTTCGCTTAGGTAATTTATAAGATTTTCATCTTCTTGATTATTGCTTTTTCTGGGCCTACCGGAACCAACTTTACGGGATACCCTTTGGTTGGTTTCCCATTGTTTTTAACACTCATTATCGTGGTTTTACTGACATTGTATTCAGCAGCAAGTCTTCTTATGGACCAACTATCTTCAATTTTAGAAACAATTCGAAATTTTTGAATATCTGTTAGATGTCGAACCATTTTTAATAACGACGCCACTGATTAACGTCAAAGTGACATTTGTAAGATTATTAATATCAATCAAAGAACGACTGATTTACATAGCTAAAAGAAAGTGTACCAGTTTTTTTTTTAAATCAACTGTACTTTGCATGTACCAAAATTGAAAAAAGAAATCGTTTTAGAGATATTGGGGAAAAACTGATTTTTGTGTTAAATTTCAACACACTGTATCTCAGAAATAAAGCGGTTGCGAAAGTATGTTCATATAAAGAATTTTTCTTAAAATCACCCAAGGATTTATCGCCCTTTAGGATCAGCATTCAATTATGAAACACCCTGCATAATATCGTTACTGTGTGCATCTGAAAGAAGAAACTTTGAACATTTATAGTATTGGACACGGGACAGAGTTTAACGGAGCTGGATTTTCGATTCCCCAGGGAGTAGGAATATGGGGGGGGGGGCTAATAAACCAACTACAACTTCCGTAAGGAACCTAACCACCCCTGAACCTTTATTATTATTATTAGAAACGCGAGCAGATTCGAAGTACATACCTGTCAACCGACCTACTATTGTACGGTATAAATATGCCTACTTATATATTAAACATGTAAGTGGTACGCAAACTGGTACGCACTAATAGACATTTTTTTTACTGTTTTCTGCTTTTCATTCTGTATTACTCGTTTAATCTACACTTGTATTCCAGTCCACTTTCCAATCATTAGCGATTGAAATGCCAAAGAGAGCTTGTTTAATTAGATTTTTTTGTGGCAAACGCCGCTTTCGAATCAATCAGATAACCCATAACTGGCCGCGGGTTAGTGAATTATATTAAATTATGATATAATCCTTGCTTGTCCGTTGCGGAATATCAAAGCTAAGTTGCGTATATGAAACGCCGTGTTTTGGATACGACACCGATGAAGAATTTAGAAATGGCAACATGAATGGCAGTGAAATATTCAATAATATTTGACGTTTCGCAATTCACATTTATAAAATTTAGTTAATTTGTGTTTTTTTTATTACAACTAATGTGAAATAGAATTACGAAACACATCGTAAATTAATAAATAAGAGACTGCCTGTCAAAATTATTTGTAACTTATCGGAAGAGAAATTCAATTTCTGTGTATGAAAATAGTTCATCGTATGTAATATCACTAGTGTTTAGAATTTTATAGAATAAATTTTTTTCGAAAGCTTTGTGGCCTGGTAATATAAAGAATGTAAATTGACAAATCCCAAGCTTTTTAGAGCGAGGGATTTAATCTTTGACAATAAACTGCCAATTTACACGAATTATATTACCTTTTGGTAACTTAGCTTGAGTAAAAATTTATAGATAAAATTTAAAAGCACAAGTTGTATTTGGGAAGAATATTTCACAAATGAATAATTCATTAAGTACATCTTTAATATTATGTTTTGGAATTAATTGCCTTCAGACGTTATCTTGTCATTTTTTAGAGTTTACTGACCTTTACTTTCAATTTCATCATTTACGTCACATAAAAATGCATTTCCAAAGCGACTCATCTAGTAAAAAACAAAGTAGGTATACATACTTAACAAACGCAGCTCAGTGGCAGCTCGTCAGGGGAGGTAGGGGAGGCTGAGCCTCCCTTTGGAAGAAGCAGCATATCTTCCAATCTTCCAAATTAATATCTTTTACTTGTAGAAATTTCTCTAATTGTCTCTCAAAATATCAAGCCTCCTCTACAGACAATATCACGAGCCGCCACTGACGCAGCTCCAGAAGCTTAAAGGTCCACTGAATTAGCCATATTTTAAATGTAATGACAATCAAGAAAAATATACTTTAAACCATAGGTATTGTAACGCATAGATTGGTCTTCATTGTAAAGAGTTCTCCGGCACGCTTCGACCAATCATACTACGAGTAAAGACAGAGAGAAATAGAGCACTATTGCATTTTACTAATCCACCGCCTTTACGTTTTAAGGTTGGTGACATCAGATGAACCGATAGTACTGCCATCTATATTAAGGACTGTGATTGAAACATTTTATTTGAAGAAAAGAACGTATTTTTTACAACGTTAAAATAATTGTTGTTTCTAACTTAAAAAATGCAAGGGAATCTTAAATCAACAGGTGAAATAGATGTTAGAAGATCACGTTTCTTAAACGTTTTTCTACGAATCTATAGCAACGCATAAAATTCGGTTGTAAAATTTTATATTTAAATAAAAGCAATAAAATACGTTACTCCTACATACACTTTCAACCAGTAATGGAAGGAATTACTGAAATAAAATGTTTTAATCACAACGTTTATTTTACTGGATATTTTAAGGTATAATACATGTTTATAATATGAGAAGTTGCAACCCACGTTTGTAAAACGAGAAAATTAAACGTTTTTATTTCATTAATGAAATATAGCAATTGAAATAATGTTTTATTTAAAGGAAAAAAATGTTTTTATACAACGGTAAAATAAATGATGCTTTCAACTTATTAAAATCCACTGATATTCTAAATCCACAGATGAAATAAATGGTAGATGATGACGTTTTTTGAACGTTTTTCATTAATGCATAAAATTTACCTGCTTCCAACGTAGTTTGTTGCAGAAATTATTTGTATTTTGTAGTTGTACTGTCTAAACTGAAAACATTGCCTAGTTCTAATTAATTTTAAATAAAAAAATAGGTTTGAATAATTCGACGAAGGGTATATATAACCTTTACATACCGTGCGTGTAATTGCCCATTAGGTATGTACATTCACGTAGCGCGAGAGATATGACAACACAGCGCAGTAAACTCGTCCATCAGCGGAGTATCCCAGCTCTTAGTAATTTCATTTCAGCCAGCTAACACACGCGATGTTGTAATTCTTACTCCCTATGCCTAGCCCGCCACTACACACACAGTATATCTAGTTGTTTATGGATTTAACCAAAATTGCTTTCTCATTCTCTAATTTGTCAGAGTACTACAACCTTCATCTTTCTTCCTTCCCTATCCATTTCTTCTTTTCTTTTTGTACCTTGTGTCTGTTTATCTAAATTATTCTTCCTAATCATAAAATTTTAATTCCTAATAGAGTCAAAAATTTAAATAAACGCCAACAATTTAAACTCAAGTTTAAGCGACCAGCATGTTCCGAAATATAAAAATCTAAAAGGTTCAAATCAGGTGATCGAGGAGGTTAAAAAGTAAAAAAGTTAATATATAGAATATATAGAATAGAAAAAACCGCGTTTCCTACCTTGTGAATATTTAGGGATGAATTCCCATCGAAAAAAGTTACGTAAACTCCATATATTATTTTCTCCTAAAATTTACACTCCCGAGATATTGACCACATATTCTGGGACACACTGTATATTATAATTGTCTCAATCCGTTAAAAGAAAAGTATTTTTTCGGAGCCATTGTTCAACATTTTGGGGCCTAATTTTATTATCTTTGTCAGCAAAATTCTCCTGTGTATTCCTACTTTCTAGATATACCTTGTAGATGTATTTTAAAACAGAATTTAAATAAAATGTTATAAGTTGTTCTCTGTTGTTTTAATAACTTTTAATTATTATAACAAACTATTTGAGCGTTTTTGAAAGCTATGCAGAAAATATTCTAGGATTTTCCTTCACTTTGGTTTCCACGCTCGTCAGTAAAGGGTTCAGGTCCAGTAAGTTTATTACCCTGATAAGCATGGAAATAACCAAATTGGGGGAAATTCTTGCAATTTGCAAAACTGCCCATAGGCTGTGAAAAAAACTTCCATTTGAATTCAACATTGATTATAAATTATATTTTAATGCCGAGGCTCCCACATTTAACACAGACACATTAACATCAAATGTGCATCGATTAGCTAATTATTATAGTTAAATTGATTATCGATTAAGTAAATTATAATTAATAATGATTATTAGCAATCACTGAGTGATTTTGAAACATGCACACCAAATTGACAAAGTAAGATATTACACTGCTTTGTGACATAAATACCTACGTTTGTTTATTTGCATCGTTTTCTGTACAGTTCGAACATTTACTGTAGTTTAGTTTTTCCTATTTTTGGCAAAATTATTTTATATTATAAGAAGTATTAATTGGTGTTAATACGTTAATAATTGATATGTTTCCACGGCCTCTTCACAAATATATTAAATTTTTCGAAAATTAACCACTTTTTCTAGAGATAAATATGACATATAATATACCGTTGGATAGCTAATTTAAGTTGTGACCGAATAATGAAATAATTTAGAGGGTGTTGCATTAAAAAAAACACAAGTTATGTCTACAGTGTGTCCCAGGATAGATGTAATAAGAGGTGTAATGGACCAAAAATTTTGGAATTTTGGAATAGTATTTGGGGATTGAGTCCTGCTTGTTGTAAAACTAAAGTATACCAAAACTGGCTTGATTTGGTGTTCTACAGGGTGTTTTATAAGCAAAGTTGTAAAAATCACCACTAATAGAGTACCTTTATTGTTCAAAATATGAAAAAATTTTACTAAGAAAAGTTATTTAGAATGCAATTTTATACCTCTATACCAAATTTTAGGAATATAAAATTATTTTTTTGAAACTTCCCATTTTTTGCGAATTAAGAGTTGAATTCATATTTAAAGTTGTGTAGGAGCAAATGTTAATCATCTCAAAAAGTAGGCTATTGGTAAATAAAAAATTGAATATACAGATGTAAGAAGGTATAATGTTAATCGAACTAATTGTAAAACAAGAAACAATTACTAACAGAAGATTAATGAGGTTTAACATTATAACAAGTAATAAATGTCAAAAACATAACAGATTCACAAACAAATTAATTATTGACCAATACAAAACAATGTTTACAATTTTGTTATTATTCGACGTAGCTACCACCCACATCTACACAAATTTCGATCCTTCGCCTGAAGTCCTTAAAACTGTTTCGAATATGATCTAACGGTATGGAGTTTACGGCATTTGTAATTCTCTGCTTCAATACTGCTACATCGTTAGGGAGTGGTTCAGCGTAAACCAACTGCTTGAGGCGACCCCATAAAAAGAAATCCAATATTGATAGGTCTGAGGATCTCGCCGGCCACTTGATCGGTCCATTCCTGGCAATCCAATTTTCTCCAAAATTTAAATTCAACCACCGATTAACCATTTCTGTGGAGTGGCCAGGGCAACCATCATGTTGAAAATAAACTAAAGGCATATCTCTTAAAATATTTAAATGTTCTTCAGAAAATCTTTGAAGAAGCTGTAAATAAGTGTGCTGGTTTAACCTTCCCTCAATGAAATAAGGTCCAATAACTCCAACGTGATAAGAAGCGGCACACCAGACATTCACTTTTTTATAATATTGTCTTCTACAATGAATTCTAAAATTTGGATTTTCAGAAGCCCAAAACCGACAATACTGATATGAAACAACACCATTGGTTGTGAATGTGGATTCATCTGAGAAAATTATGAAATGATGAAAAAATCTCTCATCTATGATTTTTTCTCCAATTAGTGGAGCGCCTGGAGCGTTAAAAACATGAAAACCTCGGATTTCAGTTACAGTGAATGAAATTTAAAAATTCAAAATGGAATGTTTAGCTAATAATATATCTAAAAAAGTTTACCTATTAAAAAATTGTGATCTTGATTTGAATAAAAAAAAATTGATAATTGTAACAATTCAAATAGTATAATACATATTAGGCTGTAGAATATTTTTGTATAACGAAATTAAGTTAACGTAGCTATTTATATAGAGACAGTAATCGGGGAAAAGAAGTAAATTAAGGCAAATTAAATAAAAAAGAAAATTATTAATAAAGTATTTGTTTATTTAAACAATTTACATTTTTGTCCATATCAAATATTTTCTTCGACTCGGCTCGGTGGCACAGTGCTTAAGGTGTTAAGCTTAAAGTGTTAAGCTTGCGACCACGGGGTCCCTGGCTAGGGTATGGATGTGTAGTGGCGTTTTTCATGTGTTGCCGAGATGGTAGCAGTGAACTAGATTGCCGTTGTGTGAGAGACAACACAATCTAGTCGCTCTCCTCTCCTGAGTTCGAATCTCAGCTGCGGCAGATGGCAATGTCGCAGGGAATAGGTGTTGTGATATTGTCTATGTGTGTGTGTCCATCCTGGTTGAGTGGTAGAATAGCCTACGGCTAAACTCCGCCAGGACATTAATATAAATAAGGCGATTAAAATTTAAAAAAAATAATAATAATAAAAAAAAATCTATTTGAATGATAGGTGGAGTATTAACACAACTATTTTCGCTGCACTGTAGACATGCTACACTACAATATAAGCCACTCTTCCGACATCCACAAGCAGCTCCACATCCTTTTTGCAATTACAAAATAGCATTTGCAATAGATTATCCGGAGCCGGCAAATGATTCATTGTTATTGGGATGAACATGTTATTGGAATACTTCCATCCACAATTTTCAATATCTACGTCATTTCCTAGCCATATCTGGATTTGCAGGTACACTTTCTTTAGGTGTTCAAATGCTGCATCAGTTGTAGGAGATAATGACGACAAAAGAACACTTGTATTTTTGGCCGTTGCTTTTATGAAAGAATTGAACCTCAACATATTCACATCTTTAATTTTTGCAGGATTGTTTTTGGCCATTTACAACGATGTAATAATATGCCTCCATCAATGCCGTAATGAACATTATCTAAACTTTTTAAATTAATGGAAATTTCCGGGAATAACTCGTAAAAAGTTGATTTTTTTGTCTTTCGCAGTTCGCCATTTTCAAATAGAGCAAGCGGATATGGTGCGAGTTCATAATTCATATAATTTTTAAGCTCTTCATCGTCATGAATTTTAATTTTGTTATTTTTCGCCAATAAAGGATTGATAATTTCAATTCGCGAAAATTTTTTTCCACTGTTTTCTTCATTACATTTAAACCTTTTTCAAAAGCATCGTAACAATTTGTATTTTTATCTCCAGTAATTCCGGTAGCAATGGACATAACAGCATCTGTATCAGGAAAAGGGCTGTGTTGCTTGAAGAAGTCCATCAATCTTTTTATATCGACATCATCCCTTTCTATTCTAACATCTGTCGAATCACTATGTTGATGACTTTTCTTGAACGATATATCACAAAAATGTTCTATGCCTTCAATAATATCTTGGCTATAACGGACAACTAACTTGATTTTTGCAATTAAAAATCTAGAAATACGCCCGTAAAGTTGTACATTGCAGATGTCGCTGTCGTTCTCCCCTCCACGTTTTACTACCTGTTTAACGTCCCTACGACCCTTATTACACTCAGGTATCTTTAAAAGATATTCTTCTAGTATATTTGAAATTTGAAATTCAACGTATACATAAAAAAAATATTATTTAAAATAAAATTATATGCTAAAATATTAATTTTTTATAGTTTTTTGTTCAAATAATGATAAAGTCAAAAGCACAAAAAAATTTTTGGTAAACTTTGAAATTTATAGTATAAAAAACAAAATCCCACCTCGACTATATAAATTCATTCACGGTAACAGAAGTCTGAGGTCAAAACCCCCAGGCGCTCCACTAAATGGTCAAACAAAAATCCAACCTACGGCCGTCATCTCTCTCTTCAAGCGTATGTTTATAATTTGCTTCATAATTTTCTTTGCCTTGTAAATGCTTTGGAGTTCAGACTTGCTAATATTAATAAGAGCTGATCTCTCTCTTAGTGGCATCCTAGGATTTTCTATAACAGAGGCATGAGCTATAATAGCCCCAACATTGTCTTCATCATATGTTTTTATTTTTCTTTTCATGTTAAGAACACTACCAGTAGCCAGAAACTTTTTAATTATTCTCATAGCCTGAGTACGTGACAAAACAGTGTTTGGAAATTTCAAATTAAATTGGCTTACCTCTTCTCTTAGCGAGTTTTCACCGCCAATTCCGTAGCATTGCACAATATAAATTTTTTCACGCACTGTGAGTACCATTTTCACTTAATTTTTTTATGCTTGGTTCGTTAATTTGAAATAGAAATTAAGGATAATATTGACTACGTTTGACAGATATGTCAATAATAAATAATAAATGTGTATCCACTGCTTTTCTCATAGCCTCCTTTTACCTTCTACATAACTTTAACTATTAATTCGCAAAAAATAATTTCTATGCAGTTTTAATTGAATGGTTCAAAATAAAATACTAATTTATTTGAAAAAATGGGAAGTTTCAAAAAAATAATTTTATATTCCTGAAATTTGGTATAGAGGTATAAACTTGCATTCTAAATAACTTTTCTTAGTGGAATTTTTTCATATTTTGAAAAATAAAGGTACTTTATTAGTGGTGATTTTTACAACTTTGCTTATAAAACACCCTGTAGAACACCAAATCAAGTCATTTTTGGTATACTTTAGTTTTACAACAAGCAGGACTCAATCCCCAAATACCATTCTAAAATTCCAAAATTTTTGGTCCATTTTGGTCTTGTTACATCTATCCTGGGACACACTGTATATCTTGAAAACTGAGACATGCAAAATTTTCTTCTTTTCAGTAACAGATTTTACTCAAAAAAGTGCCTTAAGAATGTGTTTTTCGATTTCCGATTCGACACTTGGTAATTGAGATATAGAAGTCAAAAATGACAATTTTCCAAAAACGCTGAGTAGCTCGGTAATCGAAAAAGATAGATGACCGCAGTTTGCGCCATTGTGTGTTTCTTATTGGTTTTTGTCTATCTGCCATAGTTTTAGAGAAAACCTCAAACCTCATCTAATTTGGTCCACCCTGTACATTTAGTGTTGTGATAAAACATTATACCTCCATGTACTGTCGTGCGCAAAAAAAATGGGACAATTCTTATAACGTATTTTTGCTAAAATCTAGTATCTACTTTAATTTTTGTGACATTGTCAGTTATTGTCAGTTATTTGTCAAAATTAATTGCAAGTGTGCAATAGAGACAGATTTACATTAGAAAAAAACAGTTGTCCTATTTTTTTTTGCTCACGTTTTATATTATTTTATATATCCCAGACAATAGACGTCATATTGATTTTTTTACAGACACACAAAATAAATAAAAAAATATGATATACTTTTAGTAAAAAAATGTGCAGTGTGGTTATCCAACAGAAGAAATAATCAATAAATAAATGATACTAAACAGAGGTGGAAGTTTCGTGTACAGATTTTTTTTATGTAAAACTAATTTCTTTCAAAAATCAGTTAAAAAGGCACTGACAAGAATTAGAATGGAAGATCGCCTCGAAATATGAATTCGTTGTGAAGTGGTTATTGGCGGACGTTTGGTTCTATGGAAAAAGTTACGAAATATGCGATCATTCTCAAAGAATCAGAAGTACCGAAATTAAATGATCATGGATTGTGTTTGAATTGTCGATTTTTGTTCATAAATGAAACATTTCAAGAATGCTAATTTACTGCTTTTAAGAAAAAGGTTGCGCATTATCACCTAGTGCTTAAACTAGACAAAACCATTTAAAGATATACTAATTAGATATTAATGAGATGAAAGTGCATTGCTATAGAAAAGTGTTATGATGCACGTTTACGCAGAAGTGGAAATTGAAATTTGTTCAATAATTAATTGTTGTTTTTACCAAATATTGCGTTAGAGAGTGTAAAACATATATAATAACTTTGCTCGAAACGCTTTTAATTGTTTTCTAAGGAAACCGTCCTCAAGGTTACATTGATATAAGAATACATTATTTTACTGGTAATTATTTTAAAGCTTTTTGTAACTGATGGCATCATTACTTCTTTTTAAAATCCAATCCAAAAATTCAATAAAGGTCACAAGGTCACAATCTTCCCCTCGGCCTTCCTTCTCTATTTTGCGTCTTTTTTTTGTTGGATGACCATCCTATATATTTGTCTTAACTAAAAGTAGTTATATTAGGTAAATTCTGATTCTGAGTAATCGATTAGTAAATAATTGGACTAAGCTGAGTATATCTACTCTTAGTACAGTCACTGAAGGTTTTCACCTCCGATTTCGTTTAACCTCCATCGATTTTCATGAAAATTTGTGAGTAGTTAGAGGATACCTCAAGAAACAAAAGTCACATAGTGCCAACTTGCGCTTTTACCCTGGGGGTGGATGCCACCCCTTCTCGGGGGTGGAAATTATTTTATGAAAAATAACCCCAGGAATCGATAGAGGGACCAATTCTAAGCAAAATTTGTTATATAAAGTTATTAAAATAAATCAATACTTTTTGGGTTATTAAAGATCAAAGATTTTGATTTTTCGTGAAAAAAATGCATGTTTTAAAGCGGTTTTTCATAAATAACTCAAAAACTATAAGTTTTTACAAAAAAGTTGTCATTACCAAAATTGAAGCTAATAAAAAAACGAATAAATTCCTTCCTTAAAAAACCTTTTAATATTAATTCAAAGTGAGCTATAGGTAATTGAATGTATTTTTTTTTTCGGCGAGTACTCAAATCTAAGTATTCAAGCTTAAATAACGGGAAAACGATGCATTTTATAAAATATACTTACTGAACACTTTTCAAAGTACTCAGAAATACCTATCAAATGAGCTGTAGAAGAAGTTGATAGCATCAAAATTAAGCAAGTTATGATTAAAATAAGAGGACCCTTTCGAATTTTTTAGGAAAAAGTGAAAAATAAAACCTACGCCATTTCCACAAAAATTAAAATTTATAGTAATCCCTATAAGACTTTCTTTATTTTAGCATAAGTAATGACTTTAAAAATTTTGACCGGTTTAGAAAGCATATTTTTGAAAAAAAATATGATTTAAAAAAATCAGAATTTTTCAAATTTTCGTAAATTTCATTTTCTTTTGATAATAACTCCAAAAATACTCGATATATGTAAAAAATAATAGAGAACGAAATTTGAGTTTTTTTTTTAACAAAGATTTTAGTTTTTTTTTATTTTTGTAGGATAAAAAATAACCGAGATAGAAACGTTTAAAGCCTAAATTTTACTGCGAGAACCATGTAACAGGAGCCCTTTAACCTTTTATCTTTTAAAAAATAAGGATTTTAAAAGATTAAATTCAATACGATCTTATAGCCCTTGAAATTATCTTTCAAATGGTTTTTGGATGAACCTGGTATCATAAAAATTAACGGAGTTATTGTAAAAAAACCAATAACATTTTTTTGGAAAAATTTTTTGAGCAGAGATTTTGTATGCATATATATGAAAAAAGATAGATAGTACCTAGAGTAGACGTGTCGATAGGTACATGTTCACAAAATATACATGTGTGAGTGTGTATGTTTCTTTTGAAAATAGAAAAAGTAAAAGGAATTCTGAACATCTGCTCGAAAACATAGTGGGGCTTTCTCTGATGAAGAGTGAAAAATTAAATTTAATGTACTATTAATATTTGATTAATTTATGAAACATTATTTAAATAAAAAATGAATAAACTTTTCATATATTTTAATATTTATTTTAATACATTTTCCTCTTAATTAATAAATTACATTTTTATAAGTCACATAAGCACTGAAAAAATTATTTCCAACGTTAAATTATGCTTTTTCATCAATTTGTGCACGAAGGGTAGTTTGGGAAATGTGGAAAGAATAATATTAATAAAGTTTGAAATATATTAATAAAGTTTATCATAAGTAATAAAAAAGATTCTAAATAATTAAAGCTATTAAAGCTGATAAAAAAAAAATTCCATTATTTTTATAACAAGTGGTAGTTTTTAAGGGTGGAAAATTTCGGCATAAATAAATAATTACTTTAATACTCAGTAAATGAGATTTCAATTCAGTAATGTATTATTCAAATGATTAAAGTTTCTTAAAACCAATTTTTTCAATGATTCTGCATTAAGGGGGTGGTTTTTAAGGGTTGAAATTTCACAGTCAACCAAAAATTATATCATAAACATTAAACAAACCGTATGTGTAATGTTAATATGCGATTTCATATTTCAGAAATACAAAAAATGATTTTTTCATGATTTTCGATTTAAGAGGTGGTTGCTAAAAGGGTTGAAAAATTAATTAAAATCATAAATCATGCATATAAGTGTTGAAAAATATTTATTTTATCTAATTAAACGAGATTACTTACGCCAGAATGCTTAAATCTGCATTTTTTCCCATTTTTAACACAAGGGGTGGATTTCACCCCTAAAATGCAAAAAGCGCAAGTCGAGCATATGTCACTTTTGAAGTTGAGGGTAAAATATACTCAATCCCAAATTTTCATGCAAATCGATGGAGGTTCACCGATATCGGAGGTAATAGTTGATTTTTACCTTCATTCACTGTACTATCTACAGCAGTTGTATTATTATTGTCCTCCGTCATACTTTTTTGGTTTTCATTAATTACTTTCTTAGGGTGTCCACCCTAAAATTATATCCCATTTCTTCGTTGGCAATAGCGTCAACCACCTACCAAATATTATTTCTTTTCATCAAGTAGTTTTATAGATAATGCCACCAGACAGACAAACACCAAACCGACACACACTGGGGACCAAGACTCAATACCACCTAGAGGCCACAATTTTCAACTAAATCTAAAAATTCTTGATCGAGGATATTTCTGGCGAGATTTCGAAGAGACGTACGAAGCCTGATTTGGGGTTTATCGGTTTATGATCTATGGGTTTATTTTTTCAAGATTGAAAAAAATTTTCTTTATAAGCGGGAGGTCACTCCTGAGCTATAGGTTAGCTAGCCCAATCGATAATCTGCCCCTGGTTACTACTGCATGCAAATTTTCCCGAATTACAATATTTTAGGGTATTTATGATTTGATTATTATGAAGGCATAAAAATTGTGAAATAGATACCATATTTTTAAATGTTTTTGGGTACACAATTTGTATTATTACTTAAATCTTACTGTAAAGTAATTTTTCATTCCACTTTGGGTAATTGAGTCAAATTACCAGTTTACCAGGAATAATTACATCGCGAGTTCCTCAGGGATCAGTTCTCGGACCACTTCTTTTTCTTGATTTACACATTTGATATTTTTGAGTACATAAAATTTACAAAAACTTTAGCTTACGCATATGATACTCAGCTATTACTCTTTTGATTCAAACAATGTAAAAAACGCTTCAATAAATATAAATAGTGATTTATTTTACATCTAATTATGCCTCAAACAATCTAAGAACAATCTAAAAATTAATGGTCAGCGCCTAAACGTTGTAGAAAAAGCTAAAAATTTGTAACTTTTGTTTGATATTAATTTAATTTATATATCGTCTCAAAAAAGAATGTTACGTAGTATTAAGATTTCTTTATGGCAACATAAACCTTATTAATTTTAAATTACGTAAATAACTTTGTAAGTCTTTCATACCATAGTTGTTGTCATACCAATTATAATCTACTGCAATATAGTCTATTTCTCCTGTCTAGATAAAATTAATAAACATCGGTTACAAAAAGTAATAACCAGTTGTCGATTTATTTTTAGATTAAAAAACTTGAACATATTTCCCACAAGATAAACGAACTTGGTTGGTTAGATATCGGTAGCTTATATAATTATCATTTATCCGTCTTTGTCCACAATTTTCTTCTTACACCACCTTACCTACGTAATAAATGAAAATTTCGTTTTAACATACATAACGTTAACCTAAGACATATGGCTTTACTACCTTGAATTACTCCCACATCCAGTGGAAGTATAGTAACGCAAAAAATTTTTGAAAATTTTGTATTGTTCAAATAGGCTTAGAATGTCAAACGTCGAGATTTTAAGTTTGAGCAAAAAAAAAGACTGTCGGTCGGTCTGTCTGTCTGTCTGTCTGTCTGTCGGTCTGTCTGTCTGTCGGTCTGCCTGTAACTTTTTTTTGTGCGCACGTTTACTCTGGAACCGTTTAAGATATTAGTTGGGTATACACGAAAAGATTTATCGACCGATTTGAGCGATTTATGGTTAGATTCGGATGATTGCACAGATAAAACTGCTAATTAAGGCCTACAAGTACTTCAATGTGAATATCAGTCGATATTCCGTTGAAGCAACGTCGAGCGCGGTTAGTACTTGGATGGGCTCCCATCTTGGGAAACACAGCGTTCTCGTCCCACCTTCTAGAGGCTTGTATATCAGTGTATACTCGGAAGTTACGTAATTTCAGACGAGGATTACGTAGTGGATATACCATCCTTCGGAGGGGATGTAAAGCAGGCGGTCCATTGTCTATTAAATGTTAGGCAAGTAAAAGATCTCTACTCTTCTTAAGGGAAGAGGTTCGGCAAAATTTCCACGTTGGGGGTAGCACGTCTCCTGGCGTCGGTGATAGGCCCTGGTAGCGGAAATAGGCCGACGTTAAACAGTTAAAAAAAAAAGGCCTACAAGTAAAATATCCAAATTGGCCGATAAGTCTGACAATAATTTGGAGCGGTAATTTGGTTACTGTTACAGTTTTTTAGAAGCAGCATGTGGCGTTATTATTTTCTCTCTAACCACGTTTTAACCCACTTTGTACGATTTTTATGTCTTCTGAGCCATTTTATAATTATGTAACCTATCATTGCAAGTAATAAAACACTTTTAAGTTCGTTTTTGTTCATGTTTTTATAGAGCACTGAATGAAAATACCTAAATCTACCAAATAAATTGTTCAGATTTTTTAAAATTCCGAAAGATCAACGATCACAGAAAAATCTTACCAAATTCAAAGATATATCGTTATGAACGACACATATGTAACGAATAAACAGTCCGATAAATTTTCTACAATAATTCGTTCAAATAAAACTTCGTGTTAGTATCTTCAATAACATTTGTCTGAACGATTTTTCTTAACGATTTATCTGACGATTAATTGGTAGAAACAATTTATCGCTCCCAATATATCTTTCCGTGTATATGCAGCTATTGACTAGAAATTTGGTAAACGTACGTATTTTAACGAGATCTAGAACTAGATTATATTTTGATCTTATTTCGTGAAGGGTTGTTGGATAAATTGGGGTAAATGGAGGTAACTAGGTAAATCAAGCAATAAGAGTCCGTAAAATTGGTATTTAGTATATATAAAAGAAGTTAAGGTCCCAAAAAATTTTTTGCCATTAGCCACCCCCATTATTACCCCATAAATAGGGTGAAAAAAACTGTAATTTTGCGTGTATACAAAAATATAAGGCCCTTTTTTTACTTCATCCATACTTAGAATACCATGCAACCCATAGATTAAAGAATATTATATATGATATAGATAGGCAACTCTCAGGGATTTTTTAAACAGCAAAACTTACGTCGCGGGTGGCGCTATATTCCTGCCTTTTTGATACAGGCGGGATTGTCATAGGCGGGAATTTTAAATGATTTTCAAACAAATTGCTTAGGCCATCATTAGACTACAAAAGTTCTTTAACAAAGATTTTTTATAAAAGATATTTTATGAGATGAAATATCTATCAAATTACTCATAAAATATCTTTTATAAAAGATCTTTGTCAAAGAACTTTTATAGTCTAACAGTGGCCTTAAAATTAAATAAGTCATTTCAAAACTAGAAATTGCTCATTTATTAATTTAACGGAAAATCATTACAATAAATACAATAATATTTAAAAATACATTTAAAAAGTAACTAACGTAAGTAAAGTTATTACAAAAGTATTAATATGTTGAAACTGCGTTGAAATAAGTAAAATGTTAAAGTAACTAATGTACCAAAATACCTGTAATACAATTAAATAATAGTGGGTTTATACGTGCATGGATTTAGTGGCGCCAGTAGATATTGGCACGCCAGTAAAAAAACATTGCGCGTACAAACAGTTACTGGTGAGCATGCATCAATGCACGCAAGGTAAAAGCTTGCTCGCCAGTAACTGTTATATGTTTAATATTTTTTTACTATCGTGCCAATATCTACTGGCGCCACTAAATCCATGCACGTATAAACCCGCTATAATATACATTTTCAATCTTTTTTGAATTTAGATTTTTCATTATCATATAGGTTACAAAAAACTGACATTTATGTGAAACGTCATAAGTAATGTATTTGAATAATGTTAGTCCAGAAGAAAAATATACGTATTTTTGTTTTTTTTACTTTTTTACACCATTCGATGGGAATGATTTCGATTTATAACAAATGTAAAAACTGACGTTGAAAAATTCACAGATACGATGCGACTGCACATAGCTGCGATTCTATTTATTATGTAAATAATGTAACCTAATATTTTGTACATGTCCGTCATTACAAGACTGAAAAACTTTTTCATCGGTAAACACAACATTGGTCCAAAACTCCAACGGGCGATAGACACAATTTAAACAAAACAATGCGGGCTTGCTTGTTCTTCTGTTAATATGGTCTTCTTGGCACTTGTACAGTTTTTTATTTTCGATTTTCCTATCCTACGGCTAGCTGCTGACCTCGACACTAGAAAATGTGTCATGAACACAGCGTCTCCTGCTGTTTGAAACGGATTTTTCCTCAAATAGCCAAGGAGTGCTTCATCTTGAACGAGATTTGAACTTCTCGATAGGCCTGAACCGTCTTTTCTCTTTACGCTACCTTCCTCTTCCCACTTTTCTGCACACTCATAACAGTACTTTTATTCAATTGATAATGGTTAGCAACTGCTCTGATAGACCATCTCTCTTTAATTTTAGAGAGAATTAAAATTTTTTCATGTTCAGTTAATTTTGGCATTGCGAAAATATGACACGTTCTTTGCAAATCAATAATACCTATGCATGTTGGAATTTTTCGAAGTCGCAACACGACGTGAACACAAACAATACTTATAACAGTTTTTAATATTTAACAGAACAGCGTCGTTTCTAATCAGTTTCATTGGAAACTCACATTATTTACAAATAAGCAAATGGACTCCTGCTCTATGGATTTAATAATTATTAGTTTAATGTCCAAAACACAAAACACAGACATGTAAACAATAATGGCGCGACAACTGACAGTCAGGCAAGATCCAGAGAGGCATATTTTTGCGATCTCGCGTCTTACCCCAATGCTTTAAGCGCCTTGAAGAGCTACGTCATCATATATTTCTCCGCAAAAATGAATGTCTTTTTAACTTTTTTTAAGTTAAAAAGTTCTAACCATCCCTAACGTTCTTATGTCATATCCCCACTATTTTCCGCTTACACATTTTCTAGCGCCCTAGTGAGACCGCGCGATACCACTTTAAGCGTCTTTAAGCGTGACGTCACAGCTTATTCGCTCGGATGGCTCCGCTTATAGCGGTTTGTAGCGTCTTATGCGCAAAAACATGCCTCAGATTTGCGCAGCCGCCGTGTGATTCAAGTACAAGTAGCGACAGATCGACGGAAGTTCAAACTAAACACGCTGTTTTGAAATATAGTGGGAGTGCGCAGAGCCTAATGCAACCTGTTTATAGATCTTCTATTACTTTCCTGATTCTGTAATAAGTGGGTTACCTCGAGTGTATGAATGCGCAGTAGGTTACCTCGAGTATTAAGGATGCGCAGTAGGTTACGTCAAGCAGTCTGGATGCGCAGTGGGTTACCTCAAGTAGTGTGGACGCGCAGTGGCTTTCCTCGAGTACAATGGATGCGTAGTAGGTTTCCCCTAGTATCATGAATGCGCTGTGGCTTTCCTTGAATACCATTGATGCGCAGTAGGTTACCACGAGTAGTGTGGATGCGCAGTAGGTTTCCTCGAGTATTTTAGAAAAAAAATCTGTCTGTCGCGTCGGTCTGTCTGTTGGTCTTGTAACTTTTTATTGCTCACGATTATTCTGGAACCGTTTAAGATACTGACTTAAAATTTGGCACGCGTATGTATTTTAACGGGATCTGGAACTAGATTATATTTTGATCTTATTCCGTTGAAGAGTTAAAATTGAGGTCAATGGGGTAAATAGGTAAATCAAGCAAGTCCATGAAATTGGTATTTAGTAAATATAAGAGGAGCTAAGGTCTCAAAAAAATTTTCGGTATTAGCCATCCCCATGATCACCCCACCCCATTATTAAAGGGGGTGAAAAAATATTGTGGTTTAGTGTGTGTACAAGAACCAAAGAATTCTTTTCACTTCATTCACCCCCATTACCGATGTGGGATTTCATGGATTTTTGGGGTACACGATTTCAAATATTATATTATTAAAGTTCCATAAACAATTATTTCCACATTGTGGAGTGCAAATATAGTATTTTCGTTGTAAGAGATTTGGAAAGAAAGCCCGGATGCGGAAGTAGTGATTCCTTAGGCAGCGGTTTTTTGGTTTACTATGTACTATTTTTATTTTTTGCTGAGGGTACTTAAGTACATGTCACTACTTTTGTATTTCGTATAGGTATCACTTAGTCGATCTGATTTTATAGTTTTAGTTTTCAATTATTAATTTTTAACTGTTAAGGTTGAGTTAGGTAGCTATGTGCTAGACTCTGCCTCTCTAAACGAATTAATTCTATGTTAATGTGCAGTTTCTTCTTTAAATAAAGACATTTTATTATAATTGTTATTATTTATTTCATAAAAATTCGAAAATTTTTAACATATTTTGAAAACACTCTGTATAATAAGACCGGTCACGTGATACGATCTTTTAAAAACAGTTGTTTGCAAATATGCACTTGATAATAAGTTTCATATAAACAAATTCTGTATTTATTTGTACAGCTTTGCAGAACTTTAGCTATGCCGAATGTGAACCTTACAATTATTTTTTCCAGACCCAGAAGTAGTCCTTAAGGGCTAATTTAGCATACATTTAACATAATGAGTTTTTCCAGCGGAGTCACCCAATTAGTTAAGTTGCAGTACTTCATTATAAAACTAGACATTTTCCTTCACCCCACGTGCAAAGTGGGGACTACACGGCAAAGGTAACGCGCGAAGTAATATTGTGCACTTGTAGTCGCTTTGTGAAATTACACTCCTCGACGCTATACTTAATTGCAGAGTCGCGTTTTTTCCCCGAGGTGCGCGAGTTCGTTTCCTGTGTAAATACTCACCTGGCGAAGTAATTCTACCTATACAATTTAAGTAAGTGGCTAATTAATATTTTTATATCAAAAAAACAATGTTGTTTTAACACATTCATCATTATATTTCAAATCATAAATGTAGGTTTAAAAAATGTGCCTAATATTTTGTCCGCATTTAGAAAAATACCAAGTTTTTCGTTTCAGTATTCTGTAAAACAAGCTTTGTTTCATTCACAGCATACAATTTTTTCTTTGTTTTTCGATTTTGCACAATTCTAATGAATGTTAAGTAATGCGATTATTGCTTTGTCATCCTTTATTAGCTATAGAAAATTAATGAATTTCTGATATTCATATTTATATCAAACAATAATAATGCATACTTTATTAACATCATCGTGATATAGAAATTAATTTATAAGGTCCGGTGAATTAAATATCGTTTTTAGGAAATACTATAATAATAATATAATAATATTTATTGGTCCATTTGATCATTACACAATAATATAGGACAAGTCAAAAAATTAAGTATAAAATAAATAAGGAATAAAAAAATATATAATAAATATAATAGGTTAACTTACACTTTAAACATTAAAATATTGTACACTAAAATATAAAAATAATAAGAACATATATAATATAAATATATGTTTACACATCCACTCATCCGTTAATATTTACACACACTCATTTATACATTCATGCATAGTATAATGTATACATCAAATAATGTTCGATATTAGAACATTTACGCACAAGTTAATCGATACGAAAAATATTTATAATGAAAAAATAAAAATAAATAAATAAAAAAAAATACATCAACTGCCTTAAATTACTGTTCTGAAAAAAAAAAAAATAATAAAAATAACATTAATTTAAATACTAAACTACTTAATATATATCACCTCACCAAAAATTCGTTACCCAGTATCAAACTACCATTAAATATCAGTAATGCATTTTATATGTACTTTAATAAAACTATATTAATGTCAAAGTTTGTAAATTTATAAGTTAGGTTAATTAACCCACCACAAGGTTTTCTTTTGTGGGTTATTTCTACCTGTATATTTACCAAGTTCGCTATATGTAAATCATTACTATTAGGTACCCATATTTTACAATTCCAATTTTAGTTAATTTTGAACAAAACTTTTGATATTACTTTTATATTATTTTTTTTCTCTATTTGTAATTACTACTTACCTTATGTACAACCCGATTTTGTTTTCCATTGATGGTAAAAATAAACAAATAAACATTAAGTAAATACAAAAACGCATTGTATATGTAATTGAAATTGAAATGCGTGGGGTTAAAATTATAAAAATAACAGCCATTAAGGAACCCGCTAACCGAGTAATACACTTTACCAATGAGCAGTTCCTTGATACGTTTTTTAAACAGATTAGAACTTAACAATTTAAGTTCAACAGGTAGTTTATAGTAGGCCTTAATGAATACTTTGGACAGTGTTCATAAAGCGTTTTTTTATGTTGAGGTATTTCTAAAATATCGCTATTTCTTGTATCATACCGATGAAATTCGTTGAGAGTTTGAAAGTTTTCATTTTTAGCATATAAGAGAATACTCATAATAAATGTGCAGGACAGCGTAAGAATATTTAAACTTCTAAAATACTCTTTGCAACTATCTATTGATTTACCACACATGTACCTGACTGCTTTTTTCTGTAGTTTAAGAACTCTCAAACTCTCATTTGAAAAACCCCAAGCAGTAATTCCATACGAAAGAATTGAATGAAAATTTGCGAAATAATATATTTTTAAGACATCAAGGTTTACAGTGTCACTTAATTGCTTGATACAATAACAAACAGGTTCCCATTTCTTACAGATCTGGTCAATATGTGTCCCCCACCTATAATCTTCAGAAATGTAGAAACCTAAAAACTTAGTTGAAGTTTGTAAAGTGCCTTTATGTGAGATCTTTACATACAGGATTTTATCGGAGGTCACCAAGGTGTTTTTGAAACTAATAAATACAGATTTGCCTGTATTCAATAAGAGTTTGTTATTGGCTAACCATATGTAAATACTTTCTAATTCTTCATTATTCCTCTGAACTATTCAAGTTTTTATCCGCTACTACAACTGATGTGTCATCAGCAAATAAAAATATGTTGTGGGTATTTAAGCCATTTATATAAATTATGAATAGCAAGGTCCTAGAATAGACCCGTGTGGAACACCAATTGTAGTGTGTAGCGTTTCCGACTGATGGGAATCGATGCTAACTAGATGTGTCCTATTTTCCAAATAGCTATAAAATCAGTTTATAGCTAGTCCTCTAACCCCGTATTTAGTAATTTTATCTAAAAGAACTTTATGGGAGACTAGGGTGTATACCAACTCACAATCTGGAAATTCCCTGGCTTTTTCAGGTTTTCCAAGACTTTATTCAAAATTCCAGAAGATTTTTCTGTTGCTTATCAAAAAATAAACATATTTTGTATTATTAATAAAAAATTGAAAAAACAATTCTTTACCGGATAATACAGTGCGCGTCAAAAATCTCCTCTCCCTCCTTTTAATTTTTAAACAACCAAATTTAGGTAGTTTATTTGATGGTAAAAATACTTTCTTTTTAGGAAAATACGACAATAATAGTGTTAAAAATGATACATCGTCGCCATCTTGTAGGTTTTTTAAATGACACAATGGATTGTTCGAAAGGGCATTTCATCTAAAATAAGGCCTTAAAATTTCAAAATATTATATACAGGGTGGACCAAATTAGATGGGATTTGGCATTTTCTCTAAAACTATGGCAGATAGACAAAACCAAAATAGGTGCCCTGAGCAGTACCTATAACAAATAATAGTAAAAATTACAAATAACATTTCAATATCTGAAAAGTCTGATCTGTCAGTCTGCGTTTGACTTAAATTTAGCCACTTTTGTTAGTTACTTTACTCCTAAATAAAATACAGTTCGTAAAAAAAATGTGGATTTAGTTAAAATGTCCCAAAACATAAAAATATGTATTCGGTCTGCATTTTAAATTAGACGAATATTTTGTAGTTTTGGGGTTATATCCTAGATGAAACAACCTGTTATGCCATTTAAACCTTTAAGACGGCGCACATGCGCCATTTTTAACACTAACATTGTCATACCCTCCCGAAAAGAAAATATTTTTATCCTCAAATAAGCCACCCTTGGTTGCTCAAAAATATCCCGTTCAGAAATTAAAAGGGGGGGGGGGATTGTTGACGCTCAATGTGTAACAAACGGACTTTCCTATACTAAAAGATCTTTCAAAAAGTATATTTTATATACATAAACGGCCAAAACACAAACTCAAGTAGTAGTGGAGGTCGGTAAGCCAATTTTGCGTTTTTGGTTGACTATTTGCTGCAGCGACGAAACCTATTTACCCCCTCCCCACCTCGTTTTCGAGTGTTGAATAAAGAACAATGTGGGAGGAGTTTTTAACCACCCCCACTCCTTTAAACGACCAAGAACCACCCCTTTTCGCCGTTTTCTATGGTGGGATGATTATGCGTATTTGGGAAGGAAATCATTGGGGTTTTTAAGAAGGTTTATTGACAAGGGAAGATCTGAGGTAGGATGAAGGGCGGTAGCAGTCCCTAGGGGTTGTTATAAGCCTTCCAAGGGGCGATAAATTGACTTTTTTTCTCTTTTAGTTTTAATACTTATCCAGTTACAGATCTCGTTATAATAATTTTAATATCATAAATCGCCCCAGCAGAGTTAGTAATCGTGCACACAAACTAGACACAGACAGACATTTTTTTTGCTCAAATTTAAAATTTCGATGAATTTGAACAAATATTTTTCATATTTTCTTTTACGATTACTTCCAACTCCACCACGTGTATGTGGAAGTGAAATATCAACGCCTACTCAATTTAAAACCATCTTGAATGGAATAGAACGTACTATTAATGAAGCGGTATTCGTTTGTATTTTACATATTGTCACACCTAATCACAGGTTAAAAAAAATGAAAACAAAGCAGTGCCAAATTTAAATACAATACGGGACTATGCGCGTAACGCATATTATAGGTGACGTATAATGTATGGTGATTTTAATGTAATGTAATGTATATAATGTGATTTTAGTTAAATTTAAGTCTGGAGTGCTTAGAAAGAAAGCCACGTGGAAATTCAGAAATTTCTTGAGAACACTGAAGAAAAATGAAACTGTACACAATTTCAAATAATTTTAAATATCAAAGAGAAGGAAAGGTGTAAAATTGATCCAGTGGTCTCAAATTAATCTTTGGGAAATTCTCTCCCTTGTTCTTGATATTACTTTATTACATTCTGCATAAATAATAAACATGTTTAAAAAGTCTTCGTGGGTGTAATTTAAACGCGATGGCATTTTTTGACATAAGAGAATAACTGACATTACACTCAAAGAAATAGTATGGGTAAATTCAACAAAAAAATGGTTAAAAAACAATATCGTTAATTTTGTTAAACTAAATTATATTGATGGTATTTTTAAACAAAAGGTGATTGTTATTTTAATTAATAAAAAGTTGTCGTACAACAAAACAAACATTAACTTAAAAAATAGATGAATAAGACTATTATTTTTTTCGTCTGTCTATTATTTTGTTGAATTCTGTCAAATTAAACTACATAATAGTATATTTTATTTTTAACTATTGTCGAATTGTAATTGTAAACCCAGTAGCAGTTTGCTCTACTATTATAGTTGACAGATAAACCAATATTATTGTAGAGTTAACCCGCAGTTCTGTTTTCATAAACATAACATCGTTCTGCCATCCACTTTGATTAATTAAGACGTCGCATCAGCGCTTTTGTTTGCAAATAGTATGGGTTAAATCAATCAAAAAAATAGTATATATATTTATACATTTTGTTAAATTGAAGTATATTTAATAGTATTTTTAAACAAAAGGTGATTGTCACACAACAAAATAAACATTAACTTAAAAAATAGGTGCATAAGACTATAATTTATTCATCTTACTAATAATTTTTTGAATTTTGTCAATTGAAACTAGATAAATAGTAGACTTTATTTTTAAGTATTATCGAATTGTAATTCTAACCCAGTATTAGTTCGCTGTATTATTGTACTTTGTAGACAAACCAATATTATTGTTGTCTTCTAGAAGTTCTAAAAGGGAATTACCATAAAATTTGCTTGCTTACCACGTAGTCTATTACAGAAATTATTCCTAGATGACGCCACATACAAATCACTGACAATAATCAATCATGCATTATCTTATACTCTTATGAATTTATAGAAAATTAATAACATGATTGCAATGTTCAAATTCTCTCAGGAATCATCGATATATTTAGATGGATCTTATAAACGATCTCTAATCTTTGGTTTGGGTGGTCTGATGTTTCAATACTAAGATTTTGGCCAACCAAACTTCATCATACAATAAAGTGTAGATCAACCTAAAAATTAGTTGGTGAACAAAAAACAAAGTCGTTGTACTATTTAATTGTAGACCAAATAGAAAATGGTTAGTGAACATAAAAAAATGTCATTGTACTATTTAATTTGTTGTTCTACAAGAAGATATGATTATTAAACTACTATTTGTTTACGAAAACAAAGTTGTTGTATGACTATTCTTTTCTGATTGATTTAACTATGAAACTAGATTGGCGCGATTTCATATGCTCTTTTTTGTTGAATTCACCTATCATTTTCTTTGAGTGTAGTGATTGTTTCTAATCATGGCTAATTTGATAAAATTTTTAAAATTAAACCCCTACGACATCTACGTGTGAAAAAGAGGAATTTAATTTTACATAATTTAATGCAAAAAATACAGGATGTTCCATCTGACAAAACAAGTTTTCGCGGTTTAAAGTTGGCAAAATGTAACGTAAAAAACTAAACACTTGGTATATTATTATTAAATTTCTTTAAATTGTAAAGCATAGTTCTCCTTATGGTCTTTCTGCATGCCAAAAATCAAATGAGGATCTTCTACGCGAAAAAAGTTATAAATGTTATTGCAAACCGTTACACCTGTCAAATTTTTTATTAAATGTCAAATATCTTTGAAATGCCTGGGTTTAGGTATGATAGAGTATGCTACATGTTTTCTACTCAGAATTCTTGGCTCTTTTCAATAACTTCGAAATATATAGGATATTGTGCCAAAGGCTTGTAATTATTTTCTTTGGATTGGCCATACTGACGTTAGCAATTCCCTAAATTTTACTTTTCGATATATCGATCGATGCAGTTCCCAGTGGGACACCCTGTAGAGGACGGCTCAAACTTTATCACATTGACTGGCCTCTTATTGAAGCATTATTATCAATAGTAAAGATACTAAGGCACTCACTCCATCTCTGACATTTAAAATTTTTGATGGAAAATTTTTCGAAAATCTATCGTGTAAGAATTCACTGAAACACAGTATGCATATGTTTATTCAGTTATAAAAATCGGTACTTAAGGCTAGGATTTTGCAGAGTGAGAGGGAAACATGAGTTTATTTTCGATTTATTGCAAATATTTAAAAACCAAACAGAATAACCTTCAAAACTATTTTAGATACTTGCAATTGTTGTGACGAACATAACTTTATATATTTTTTATTGTAAATTTCTGTTGTACTTGAATATCGTAGTTTATCAATGAAAATAGTTCCTAATTTCACTATTAAAGTTTTAATAGTTATAGTTATAGTTATGATAGTTTCTAATTTAACTGTTTAACAAAATTTATGATAAAAACTGTACGTGGTTGTATTCCTTAGAGCACTGGGAAGTACCTGAAACTATTTTAAAGATTATGCCATTTATGATTTTTTAAATATTTATAATAAACCGAAAATAAACGCGTATTTCCCTCTCACTGCAAAATCCTATCCTTAGTATGACTCGTCAGATATGTGGTCATTGAATTTTAATGAATCAAAATGTAGTATAGTAATTTCCCAAACGGTTCTTTGTGCGTGGACGATCCTAGGCATTCCGCATTGCGTCAAAAACATCTGAAGTGGGTACCCGCTGGCAAGTAAAACAGACCTGACGGCCTTGATGTAAAAGAATTGCGAACATCCTAAAAACAAAATGTTTTCCTTGTACAGCACTTAAAAAACAATTTTAAATTTATCTGAATCAAAACAAATATTCTCGATGACAAGTTTTTTCATCATAAGGTATTATAGTGAATACATTAAACATAGCTAACAACATAAACTAGCGTTACATACTCCAAAAAATACGGAAACATGATACCGCTGAGGACATCGGCGTTTCAGATTCATTGTTCCTCATCAGCGCTGCGTGATTTTCGTTTTCCGTTTCCTTTCAATAGTTGACACATCCACATGTCTTTGCGTCAACAGTTTGACATATATATCAAAATGCAGTTAACAGAAACAGAAATTTTAAAAATAATTCTGGAAGCAAGTTCAAAAAGAATTTGCTTTTGTCTTCACTGTATTCTTGCTGAAAGTAAACAGTTTGAACATTTATTGCAATAAATCTTTTTCGTATCTAATTAAGATAAGGTTTCTAATTAAAGTGCCTTGTAGAGAAAAAAAATGTTTGAAAACAATTGAACCGTCTCCAAAATAGTACAGTAAAATTAGCTCCACACCCGGAAATCCAAAAAACAAAGGTTTGACTGTCACAAATTGTTTATTACCCTTTGCTCTAAATGTGGTAAAAAGTCTCCGCAGCCATACTGTCAGGTTTGGGCTCTGTTTTTCGCAAATATCTCGGAAACCATCCAAACTACGTTAGATTTCCTAAAAAAATGGTCCAATATGTATTTTTGCTAGGCCCGATAGTTTCCAAGATATTGAGGGGGGAGATTTTGGTAATTGCAAATTGTAGAATAGTTGAAATTATCAAAAATTTATAATACTGTTGAATTGTAGAGGGGAGATTAGAACAAATCAATGATATAAATAAAAATTTAATATATTAAATATATCTCGATATATATAAATAAACAAATATGTGAAACAGAAAAATCTACATAGACAGAAAAATCTGAAATGAAATATTTTTGGCATTAGTCACCCACATTACCACCCCTGCCCCATTATTAACGGGGGCGAAAACAAATGTGATTTAGTGTGTGTACAAGAACCAAAAACCTCTAAATATTTTTTTACTTCATCCACCCCCACCCCACTACCGATGTGGGATATCGTTTTATGAGTTTTTGGGGTAGACGATTTCAAATATTATATTATTAAATTTCCATAAACAATTATTTCCACATGCAAAGTTTTTTCGTTTTGAGAGACTTGGACAGAAAATCTGGATGTGGAAGTAGTGATTCCTTGGGCAGCGGTTTTTTATTTGACTGGTTGCCTTCACCAGGAATCATCTTTAAGCTGCAGTTTGGGGAGCAAGAGTAATTAACAAGACCATTAGATCAGTGTCATCACATATTACTCTCACCTGAAAAATTTCGAATACCTAAGTGATTATCAATTTTCGACTTCTCTGTGACACAAATGAACCAAAAAAAATTCAATACGTATTTCTATTCAAGAATGGGTCTTAAAATTAACACAGTCGTAAGTAGAAGGACCTCCAGATTCCAAAAATGTAAAAATATACAGGGTATCCCATTTAAAAATCAAAAGAAGAGGTGAGACCGGAAGTCGTAGAAACTTGACAAATGGATAAAAAATGTCATTTGTATTTCCAAAATGTATTTCACCCCTCCGGAACTATTGAGCGCAGCAAAAAATTGTATGAGACTATTACTTCCACATCCAGTGGAAGTATAGTAACGACAAAAAAATTTTTTAAAATTTTTATTGTTCAAATAGGCTTAGAATGTCATGAAACGTCAAGATTTTAAGTTTGAGCGAAAAAAAAATTTCTGTCTGTCTGTCGGTCTGTAATTTTTTTTTGTGCGCACGTTTACTCTGGAACCGCTTAAGATATTGACTTGAAATTTGGTACACGTATGTATTTTAACGTGATCTGGAACTAGATTATATTTTCATCTTGTTCTATGGAAGGGTTGGGGGTAAATTGGGGTAAATTTGGGGTAAATAGGTAAATTAAGCAGGTGAGAGTCCAGAAAATTGGTATTTAGTATATTAAAGAGAAGCTAAGGTCTCAAAAAAATTGTTGGCATTAGCCACGCCCATTACCACCCCCACCCCATTATTAAAGGGGATGAAAAAAAATGTGATTTAGTGTGTGTACAAGAACCAGAAACCTCAAAATATTTTTTTACTTCATCCACCCCCACTACACCCCCTATCACCACCCCCACCCCACTACCGATGTGGGGTATCGTTTTATAGGTTTTTGAGGTAGAGGATTTCAAATATTATCTTATTAAAGTTCCATAAGCAATTATTTCCACATACAAAATTTTTTCGTTGTGAGTGACTTGTATAGAAAATCTGGATGTGGAAGTAGTGATTCCTTGGGCAGCGTTTTTTTTTGTGGGTAACGTACATTCATTTTGTATAGGGTAATGTGTGTTCTACGTTGCATGGTTTTTCAGATATTTGCGAAAAACTGAGAAAACAGTTCCGGCTCTCCCCCCCCCCCCCCCCCCCCTCTCCCATACCTGTCAGTTTGGCTGCGGAGACTATTTATCACATTTAAAGCAAAGCGTTTTATCTGTATATATAAGATTTCTGCAGCATAGATGAAAAATTTTGTGAGTAATATTAGGTACCAATTTTACTTCCAGGTTTTCTGTTTGTAATCTAATGTACTTGACTTGTCCTACACCATCTCATTGTATTTGCACTTTGTACTGTGGTTTACTGGATAATAAAACTTACCATATTTAATTATCTATAAATAAAACGGACTGTATTTTGAAAATGTGGTTTTCGTACACACTAGTCATGTTATTGGAGATGGCAAAGTCAATATATGCAGTTCACGCTATACAACTTGAACTTCCTGAATAAAACTGAATCACGTGAACGTAAACATATGTATAGTAATTTCATTTTAAACCTGAAGGTGTATGTGTATCAATTGCTTAACGATCGGCCTCCATGGATATCAACTCATGAGATTCCAAAGTAGGTTACTCGGCAACAAGAAAAAATACTCTCCACATTTAAAGTGTAAACTGCAGGAAATAATTATTAAATTCCTGCTTCGTCCACGTATTTTCCAGCATTCATCATTAAACTAACATTACTTAGAAAATAGACAATATATTACGCAATGTTGTTAATTTTACGCTAATTTTTTGTAATCGATTGTTCTATATAAAACGCGTTTAATTTTGGCCTATTCAGAAGCTGGCATGTAATATTTTTATTTACATGCAAACGTATAACTTGCATGTATTGATAATATAAAAATCAAAATGGCTTCCGGTTTCAAGATGACGGCCGATTTAGAAAATTTAAAAGAACGAGTTTTCTATCTAAACTATTGATGTTACAAAAAAAAGTTGTAAAGAAAAATTATTCTGAATAAAAAAAGTTTAATACAGCTTTTTACCTAAAGCTAAAAATAAAAGCAGTATATAGAAAAATATAAAAAAGTTACTTTTTATTTATAATTCTTTAACTTAATAATTACTGTTGCAGAAAAAAATTGTTAAGAAAAATATTCGACATTAAAATTTGAATAAAAAAACTTGATACAATACGTTTACCTAACACTAAGAATAAAGCCGCTACATGGAGAAATACTAGCACATGATTTTGTGGATATTTTACAATCTAAAGCAATAATTATAATGTTCGTGTTAAGTATTCCTTTACGAGAAACTGAAGACACATTATTTTTCAACCTAAAAATAATTTAATAAAAATAGGTAAAGATTTTATAGTTTGACTTACATACCTTTTTTAAGATAGCTGCATTCTCCTTTACAATTTGTGCAAAGTAACGTGCACAAGCCGGCATTTTACAACCACATTCTGTTTCAATGCATCCTTTTTTGCAACTACACTGAATTAATTGTCTAAGGGCTTTAGATACCTCCGGAAGTGTTGACCATTTTGGCACCCAAACATTTTCGAATTTTTCAAGATTAGGTAAAATCAAATTTGATGTCAGAGACTGTCCCCAAATGTGCCCACTTTGGAAGCTAGCCCGTAAAATGTGTTGCTCCAAAGCATCCTTTGAAGGGAAGATGTTACACGTTGTCCTGTTCTTGGAAGTAAACAGTTCCTTTCGTGCCTGATTTACTTCAGTGCAGGTAAAAGTATTGCAGTATATTAAAATAAAAACAATGGGAATAAGTTTAAAATTTAGGAATATTTTCTTAAGGTTTCGAAATGAAAGTGAAAGCTTCTGTTATTTCTGGATATATCGTCCATGTCTTCTAAGCAGTCACTTTTCCTTTTCCAGAAAAAAAAAGGAAACGATATTACATTCCGTTAGGGAGTCGAAACCTCGTAATGCACCACACTTGCTTTCTCCTAGTTTTTGTGCTATCTCATGCACCTTAAATACTCTAAAATATTTATTAACCCCAAACTGCATATTTAAACTACTTAGCCCTTCTTTAGATAAACAGTACAAAAATGAAACCGCCAGTACTACTACGTCAGTGTCGACAGTTTTAATGCAAATGTCCTTCCAACTTTGTTGAACACAATCCTTAATATGCAATATTAATCTTGCATCTGCTTCTTTTTGGTGGCAGGATTTTAGGGCAGTATTGCAATAACGATTTTTCACAATTTCTTCGCCAACAGTTGACACAATTTCGACAGAATTAAAGTTATTAGATATTGTTATATAATTTACCAATAAACAAAATAATTCTATTTTATTTTCAGAGTTTTTCAGAAATGTAGTATATTGTTACTACGGACTTGTCTTCTTATTCCGACTCCTCTAGTTTCTCTCGTATGACTTCTTAAACTGTCCTTTATGTACACATCCCGTACTATGTTACTTTATGGTCAAAGGATAATTATTATGATAAATATAGAACATTACTTTGCGTATTTTTGTAAAATATCAGAAGAAACTGACTTTGTGATATTTTACCTCGTAGAGTTTTAATTTTTAGTTTTAGAAGGAAACTTATAAGAATTTTTTTGTTGAAAATTTAATGCAGAACTATTTTTCATAATAACTTTCTTTCATAAAATCAATAGTCTAGCTAGAAACGTCGATTTTTTTAATTTTCTAAAACAGCCGTCATCTTGAAACCGTCATTTTGATTTGGCGCTGCTCGGAAAAATAGTCGTTTTAATGACACAAATCAGCATACCAAATTTCAAAACTGTTTCACTAATAGCCGTTTTCTAAGGGTTTTTACTGTGTTTACCGCCATACTATGATGCTACTTACCGTGCACCACCATGATTTTAAACTATTTGCATTTCCGAAGCTGCTAAAACTACAGCTAGGACATTTTTTATATAGGTTTTTCATGGTATATTCAACTAAACTATTTTTATTTCTCTGGCATTTCCGGATACACCGGAAGAATCAAACAACTTTGCAAAATTGACAGGTTGCCATTTAAAAAAAAATGAGTTTTGATATATTTTTGAAACGTAAGTTTGGTGATATTTTTTACTACCCGATATTGATGCAAGAGAGTTTTATTCTATCTGCTTTATCTTGGTACATACATTAGTTACAGTGAAACTTTTATTCCATTCTGTTCTATTCGTTTCCTGCTTCTCCTCCTTCATGAATTAATATTGTGTGGATGTATTGAGAAAAGTTTTGCATAAAAATCTTTTAAAATGTTTGAAAACCAACTATTTTGATTTATCTACAATGAAATGGAATAAATATTAAGTAGATATAATTTATAACATACATTTGTAATAATGTTATATTTATATACAGCGTGTTTTTAATGACGTGCTAATATTTCAGGGCGTGATATCTTAGGTTATTTTATGAAGAAAAGTTCATATGAACATATGCCTGCAACGGCTTAATTTTTTTGCTACAGGGTAGTGTTCAATTTTTTTTTATCGTTATTTTTTAATATTTCAGAAAGTACTTTAGATATTATTTTTAAATTTCCTATGTGTTAATAGGGTATAAAACCACATATTTTAGTTAGAAAAGTTATTTTATTGCTCCACCGATGACGTCCCTGCAAACATGTCTTCTGATATTTTTCAGCCAAAATGTGGTACGCCACTGACATTTTTCCATGTGTATATTTTTTCTGATTAGCCCGGTCAATTCTACACGAAAACGGTCTCCTGCGTTTTGCTCGTCAGACGCACAGTTCTTGATTAAAACAATTAAATTCAAATTGCTTCATTTAGCAGTATTGACTAATTATTATTTCTTCGATTTTTAGTGTTTCATTGAATTTATTTTATTTTTTCGCTGTATTCATTCGAATATCTCAGTAAATATAGTGTATATGAATGCAGAAATGGCGAAAATTACGTATATGGTCTCGCAACAAAAACCAGAAGTAGTTATCAGGAAAGATATTCCAATCGTGCCTTGCTAGATAGCTGATTCTTTTCGGCTATGTATCGCCGTCTTTGTGAAACTGGTAGTTTCCGAAAAGGAACTAAGAAGGTAGACCTCGAACTGTCAGAACATCCGAAATTGAGGAAGCGATACTGCCGGAAATCGACGAACATCCTGAGACGAGTACGAGGAAGATTGCTAGATTCAGACTGCTGTTGATTTTTTGTTGTATCCGTACCATATTCTAAGAGCACAGGCATTACTTCCCATGGATTTTCCACAGCATGTGAACTTCCGTCAGTGCAAATATTTCTAGGAATGCTATTCATAATTTCCATAATAATCATGTGTGGCGGATGAAAATCCCAATGCCACAGCCGAAACCCATTTCCAAGAGCAATTTTCGGTTAATGTATTGGTAATAATCTTATATATAGGCCCTATTTTTCTGCCAAGGCGCCTTAATGGACAATCTTACTTGCATTTTCTCCAAGAAGAACTACCTGTGTTGCTTGAAGATGTACTAATTATTTATGTTAATCAAATGTGGTACATGCACGACGGAGCTCATGTTCATTTCAATGTACTTGTAACCATCTACGTGTTTATTCTAATAATTGTTGGATTTTTGTGGGGTCATATTAAAACCCTGGTGTATAAAACTCCCATTAACACTTTAGAAGATTTAAGAGAGCGAATATTTGCTTTGTAAAAAGATTGGAAATCCTAGACCAAGGATTGTAAAATATATCGTTTATAATCCTTGGTCCTAGGCAACATCTAGTTGTAAGATAATTCACAAAAGATCTTTTAGGTTGATATGAAGAAAGGCTGAAAGAGCCGAGCGACCCCTTGAACAATCTACAGCAGGTGTATGAACTCATCTTTATTTGTTGCAACTAAAACTAAGGTATCTGATCTCGTGTTTAAGAAAAGAAGAAAACCTGAATTAGAAATAATCGAACGTCGAATATTTTTAAATTGATTATTGTTTCGAATATCGTAATATGTTCGTTCGGGTCAAAACAGTTTAATAACAATGACTATAAATAAAATAAATTTATATGTTAGCCAAGATTAATTTTAAAACTAATATTTAAAGTGATAACATGTATATGTAATAAATGCGTTCGTGATGAAGCAATAACGATGTTAAACAATAGTTTTTTCATGTAACTGGTGTTTAAATAGGTGTTTTTACTTACCTTTGGCGTGCTAACAGAAAACGTGGATTATACATTTCATTTACACGATACCCTATTACTGTTTATTTAAAATTAACCAGTGAAAAATTTTCAAGCAGATTTTGGCATATACAGGATATTCCATTCATAGACGTCCAAAACGAACACGGTGATAAGAGGACCATAGAAGCAAAGTTTTGAACTAATATAAGCATCTTCAAAGCGTACCGATAATGTTGGCTCCAACAGACCAGCTCATTTTTACAAGTTCGCATGGCAATCTTCAAAGTGACCAACCAACCGAGAAGGTCGGTTGGTTGGTTGGTTAGATCATCTGTAGACCCATTAAGAGATACGTCGCGTCGCCAATATAAAATTAAATACTAAAGCTGATCGCAAAAAATCTGGTTATTTATTTCTGCGTTGTCTATTCCCACATCAATGAATTACGACGATTGTCAGAAAACCCCCAATCAATTGTAAACAGTTTTACCGATTTTCTCTCTAATGCTGCAATGATTTCACTGAGGTTGACCCTAATAATATATCCTTCACAAACAACAATTTGCTTCATATTAAAAATTTAACTACTGAAGATACTAAAGTTTTTAAAAAGATTAAGCATAACATGACCGTGGAACCCAATCTTATATCATCCTTTTTAATTAGGGACTGTGATATCGTTTTCTTACAGCTGCTACACATAATATTTAATTTAATCTTCATACATGTATATTTCCCAATATCTGGAAAGGTTCCAGAATATGTCCTCTTTATAAAAAGTGAAGTGAATATGAGATCACTAATCGCAGACCAACTGCTACCCTGTGTAGTTTCTCAAAAGTCTTTGAAATATTAATTCATACCCTTTATGTCATCTAATTTAAAAAATATTATTATACTGGAACAGCACCGTTATATTGAAAGACGTTCCACTGTCAGCAATTTAGTGTGCAAGACGCAATACATTATCGAAGTTCTTGACCAAGATCAGAAGATGTTATTTACACTGACTTCTCCAAAGCAATTCATAGACTGGATCACACATTACCATTGTGTAAATTAGAGAATACCGGTCTTAGTAGTGGCTTGACTGCCACGTTTAATCCTATTTAACTAATAGGAGTCAGTTTGTACAGTGCCATGGCTACCGGTCTGTCAGTTTCGTCCAAACTTCTGGACTTCCCCAGGACTCGATTCTGGGGCCACTTTGCAATATTTATTAATGACATCATCACTATATTGAAATAGGATATTTTTTCTGTATTTAGATGATCTAAAGATACGCTGCAAGAATCTTTCCACGACTGTATTAGGTTGCAAATAAATTTGGATTTAATAAACGCTTGGTGTAATGATGATCACGTTAACAAATGCAATATAATGTACAGTTGTAAAAAAGACCCTCTCATATATGATTATGTTCTTGATAAATTCCTTAGTGTTACTTTTGATTTCAAATTATATTTTATTTACCATATTGGTACCTCTGTAGCTGCTGCATATAAGAGTCTTGGCTTTGTAATTCGTAAGATAAATACCTTTGCGTTTGCTGTTTGTAACGTGTGTAAGATCTAAACTCGAATATGCATCGCCAATCAAGACGGCATCATCGGGAGATTACAAGTATAGCAATTAAACTTAACCCAGCAAACACTGTTGCAATTTTTACATAGCAACGATATAATACTGAAAGAACATATTAATATAAAGTAGTTATGTCAATTTTATATAATAAATATATAAATGAAACACTTAATTTAAATGTAATATTTTAACATAAAACAACGATATAATATTAGAAGAACATATTGATATAAAGTAGTTACGCCAGTTTTATACAATAAGTATATTAAAAAACGAGCCAATCTGACAATTCTGACTTTGGATTCGGTTTCAGGGGATCCAAATACATAAGGATACACTGGTCTGGTTTGCAGGCCAGACCACTTTTTTTCTGTGAGGCTGTGTAATTTAATAAACATTATAATTTGCGGGCAACCCTTGAGTAAATTGGAATTATGCTAAACAATATTAGATATGTTAATGTAAATAAAATATACACGGATGCTAAAAACGTTGCAGATATTTTACATAAAAAAATGAAGTATTTTATATATATATAAAAGTGTTATATAACTTTTACATAACAAAGGAATATATTGTTTATATACAAATTATGTATACATGTTGCGGATATTTGCGATGTTACATTCATATATGAATTAAACTCACATGCAATGTAAAATGTTACATATAAAATTATGTAATAATATAACAATTACGTAAATATTATGGAACAGCATTTACTGGGAAAACATTAAATCATTTTCAAATGACTGCGAAGAGTATAATTTTTACATATAGTTTTATATGGAGTAAAATAAACTTAAAATCTATAGGGTAAGGAAGGTGCAAACAATAGATTTTTTTTCTCCCTCGAAAATGTTGTATATTGTAGTCGGAATAGAATGATCGCACCTCGTATAAAACAATATTTAAATTATGAGATAATTTAATTTCATATAACTTGTGCAATTTTGACCCATTTTTGTACGCTTACGTCAAAGTTGGCATTATGTAACACGCTTGTGTGTAAGCGTCTTGACCACATATGATATAATGTTTTTAAAGAGAATCCACCAAACTAGTTATTTAAATTTTTAAACGCCTAATCTACAAGTGTGCTTGTACAGGAGAGTTTCACGTGTATTAAATACAGACAATTCGATGCTATATAAAAAAACAGAGAGATCCGAGAGGAATATATTTATTATTTTGGGCTACAATAAGTTCTATATTGCAAGTGAACTATAAAATTACATAAGCAGAACTATAGCATGAGTAGGGTCATGAATTTTAACTCAATAATTTCAGTAATTTGCAAAATGAATATATTTAAAACTGCGAAATACGAAAATTAACATAATTTTTAAATTTAGTAGTCTTATAGCTTTTTCTTAACATATTAAGAAAAAAGTTATAGTCAAAAATAATAAATGTACCCAACAAGGCACACCAGTTTAATAAATTGAAGTTAAATAATCTACATAATCATGGTACGGAAGCCAACGACGTTCCTTTGTAAACCACCAACTTTCGTTTTAAAATTTCATAATTTTTATTATTTTATATTTTTGATTTTCTACCCCCGCTCATCAATTTCAATTTTCGAGGAAAAACATTTTTGTTGTTTTCAGCACGCGGCTGTGTGACCCCTCCCAAGCTCAAGGTCCAGATCCGCCCTTACTCGGGAATAAAGTTAAGTTAAATATTAAAATTGGAATTTAGCATAAGCTAAGGTCTCAAAAAATTTTTTGGCATTAGCCACCCCCATTACCACTCCCACTTTATTATTAACAGGGGTGAAAAAAATAAAATTATGGTTTAGTGTGTGTACAAAAACCAAAGTCATCAACAATTTTTTTTTTACTTAATCCACCCCCACCCACACTACCGATGTGGGATATCGTTTTATGGATTGTTGGGGTCGACGTTTTCAAATATTATTATTACATACATTTTTTTTAAAGTACGTCAAATTTTTCCCAAAGTACGGCGAATTTTTTTCAAAAGTACCTACACCAAATTCTTCTGGGAGGTACGCCAATTTTTTTCGCCAGAATAGGGTATGATAGTAGGTCCTAGGCTTCCTCTCTCCACCATTTTTGTGAAGCCACGGGGAGTGGGGCGGGGGCTGGAGGTAATAAGTGGGGGTGATTAGCAGGTAATAAGTTGGAACAATTAATGGTATTTAAAAGTCATTAAGGGTAATTAAGGGTAATTAGAGAAAGGTAGGACAAGGTACGACAAAGTGGGACAAGGTGGGACAGGGGATGATAAGGTGGGACGAGGTGAGAGATAAAACAAAATTGAAAGATGGATAACTCACTACTTATCAATATTTGATGTCATACTGTGAAAGGGTAGACATGTTTACATATAATTTTAAGTGCGACTTGTGCACTAAAATATTTAATATACAGGAAAACTTAAAAGATTTGTTTTATTGAATTTTTTTTGGTTGTGAGAGACTTGGACAGATCATCTGGATGTGGAAGTAGTGAATCCTTGGGCAGCGGTTTCTTTTTTGTTATATTTAGGCTGTATTTTCACAAAATCTAATCCTGCAAGCACCTGACAGGACATTCTTTGCTTCTGCCAAAGCCATATTTCGTCGAATGCCGGCAGCATAGGTTTTTTAACAATTTCAAATAATAAACTACTGACAAAAAAATGTACCTTTAAACATTTCTGTTAATCGACTATTTTTTAATTCCATATGTATGTTAATGACAGGAGCGCCGGCGCCGGTCAATAAAGGTGACAGTATTTATCACCACTACTCATTAAAAAAAAAATACTTTATATGATTTAGAATTCAATTTTTATTAGTGGTTGATGGTCTGTGCTTTAATGCTGGTAACGGTTGGCGGGTATAGACCAGAAAGGTGTTAGGAAAAGACTTTTTTAAGTAGTCGACGTTTCGTCACAATTTATTGATATCCTCAGGACTACTTAGGCGAGTCTTCCTTTGACACACTGGATTTAAATAAATAATAAAACAAAACACATTGATATTAACAAATACAACAAAACTCAACGTATTAGTAAACAGTCTATACTGATAAGGATCAGTATACTGATAAGGAAAAGTCGAAAATTGAATCGTCAATTCTTTAAGTGCGTCAAGTCGTTCAGCAAAAATATTTTTTTCAGATTGTAGCTTCTTTTTTCTTCTTTTTTAGTTTTATGTGAATCAAACCCAAACCAATTATTTATAGATAAATAATTAATAGACAGACAATTAGCACCAGAAATCAACCTGTTGGATTAATGGACAACAGCTACTCGATACCATGCTATTAATTGTTAGATTGTTTTTTCTTATTGTTGATAAACTGTTCGAAGTAATAAATTATATATTTAATGGAATCCTCATGATTTATTATTATACTCTTCGCAAATACGATAACGAAGAGTATATTGTATTTGATCGGCACATTTCTAAAACCATAAATATCGCTCGTAGACAAAAAAATTTCATATCATTGTGTTAGTTAACGAATTTTGAACAACTTTCAAAATGTCCGGCCGTCCGTCCGTCCGTCCGTCCGTCCGTCACGTTTCTTGTAAGCACGATAACTCAAGAAAGAAAAATCCGATTGTATTGAAATTTGGACAGTAAGTTAGTGTTAGCTAGAGGAAGGACCCAAAATCGATCGGTAAATAAATTTGATTTGTATATCTTTGTAATTGAATAGAAATCTGGTGGAATGATATTTCATTTTAATATCTAAATATTTATGTTTTACAAATATACATTTCATAAATGTAATATACAACCGCGAAAATATGATTTTAGCTCGTGTCTTATAATGTAAAAATTTACATTTTTTTACGTATAAGGTGGTGGCGTATTTCTTACGCTTTTAATTGAAATTGACTCGAAATACAAAAAACTGCGAAGAGTATCCTATAGAATGTAAAGTTCAGTAAACAGGCGAAGAGTACGTTTTTAGCTTGTTTATAATGCGAAGGTAATAGTATACATGGTGGTTCACCAAAAATAATTCAGATCAGTTTATGCCATTTGGATCATATGTAGGCAAAACGGGCGATTTTATGCTCACTTAAATTTAGTTTGATCCATTCAACTGAAAATGATACCAAAGCAGTTAGGTCTGTCCTTCCCCGAGCTACACAGCTCATCCTTACCCTACCGATTATCCGGATGACAGGATGCCAATTGGCATTCTGTGTACCCGCAGTCACCCCTGCCAAAAACCCAAAACACCCAACTGACCGATGACTACCCCCCGGGGGGGACAAGCTGGCGAAGAAAAGAAGATCAAGACAGAAGAACGCCAGAAGAGGCCTTAGCCAGCAAGGTCCAACGAGCCAGGACCCAAGGAGGTGGGCCGAAATCGTCTGCACCGCTCACAGGCTGGTCCCCGGTCTACAGCGATGTATTGGTAAAGGGCAATAGTCCTGCCCGGCCCACAGTGGCGAGAAATGTCAGTGTTCCACCCAAATTACTCTAGAGGTCGTAAATTTTAAGTTATTGAGACATTCTTTTTTTTTAAATGTTCATCTTGAAATCACCTATCGATCCCTCTAGCCGGATTTTGAAATTTAATTTTTCATTTTTTTTAATTTTTAATAGAAAATCATATTTTTACAGAAAAGTACTGTTTTTTCTATTAAATTTATTCTAACGGGCCGTAAATTTGAGTTTTCGTAACAAATTTTTTTTTCAAATCTTCGTCTTTTAATCAGCTATTGATCTGTCTACATGAATTTTTTATTTAGTTGTTGACAACTGTCAAAATGACTGTCAAACATAAAAAAATACGATTTTTAGATAAATAATTCATACAATAGCAGGTTGGTGTTCAGAAAAATATATATAGTGTTTTCAGTGTATCTGGTTCCAAAGTTGACAGGAAGATATGTATTTCTAAATTTGGCAGCTGCCATAATTGTTGTCAAATTTCCAAAAATAGATGGAAGAGCTTATTAATTTTGAAAATACCCTGTAAATGTATAGAAAAATAGATATATATTGTTTTTGATCCGTTTAATTTAGTAATTGACAGGAAAATATGAGTTCTAAATTTGGTAGCTGTCATAATTGCTGTCAATTTTCAAAATATGGAGGTAACACCTTATTAATTTTAAAAATGCCCTATAAATGTATAGAAAAATAGATATGTATATTGTTTTTAAACTGCCAGATTTAGTAGTTGACAGGGAAATATGGTTTTTAAATTTGGCAGCTGCCATAATTGCTGTCAAATTTCAAAAAATAGAAGTTAGAACTTATTAACTTTAAAAATACCCTGTGACTATGTAGCAAGACGGATACAAATTGTTTCTAATGTACCTGGTTCCGAAGTTGACAGGAAAATATGATTTCTAAATTTGGCAGCTGTCATAATTGCTGTCTCATATCAAAATATAGTAAGAGCTTATAAATTTTAAAAACACCCTATAAATGTGTAGAAAAATAGATATATATTATTTTTGATCTGTCTGATTTCGTAACTGATGGAAAATATCATTTTTAAATTTGGCAGCTGACATAATTGCTGTCAAATTTCAAAACATGGAGGTAAGAGCTTATTAATTTTACAAATACCTTATAAATGTATAGAAAAATTGATGTATATTATTTTCGATCTATCTGGTTTCGTAAGTAATAGGAAGATATAATTTTTAAATTTGGCAGCTGCCATAATTGCTGTCAAGTTTTAAGGTGTGCAGATTAGAAGTTATTAATTTCAAAAATACCCTTTGAATGTATAGACAAATAGATATATATTATTTTTTATCTTCCTGATTTATGAACGGACAAGAAAATATTATTTTTAAATTTGGCAGCTGCCAAATTTAGATATCACATTTTCCTGTCAACTTTGGAACCAGGTACATTAAAAACAATTTGCATCCGTCTTGCTATATATTCACAGGGTATTTTTAAAGTTAATAAGTTCTAACTTCCATTTTTTGAAATTTGACAGCAATTATGGCAGCTACCAAATTTAAAAACCATATTTCCCTGTCAGCTACTAAATCTGGCAGTTTAAAAACAATATATATATATCTATTTTTCTATACATTTATAGTGCATTTTTAAAATTAATAAGTACTATATTTTGAAAATTGACAGCAATTATGACAGCTGCCAAATTTAAAACTCATATTTTCCTGTCAATTACTAAATCAAACAGATCAAAAACAATATATATCTATTTTTCTATACATTTACAGGGTATTTTTAAAATTAATAAGCTCTTCCATCTATCTTTGGAAATTTGACAATTATGGCAGCTGCCAAATTCAGAAATACATATTTTCCTGTCAACTTCGGAACCAGGTTCATTGAAAACACTATATATATTTTTCTGAACACCAACCTGTTATTGTATGAATTATTTATCTAAAAATCGTATTTTTTTATATTTGACAGTCATTTTGACAGATGTCCACAACTAAATCAAAAATTCATCTAGACAGTTCAATAGCTGATTAAAGGACGAAGATTTGAAAAAAAAAATTGTTACGAAAACTCAAGTTTACGGCCCGTTAGAATAAATTTAATAGAAAAAACAGTATTTTTCTGTAAAAATATGATTTTCTATTAAAAATTAAAAAAAAACGAAAAATGAAATTTCAAAATCCGGCTAGAGGGATCGATAGGTAAATTCAAGACGAACATTTAAAAAAAAAGAATGTCTCAATACCTTAAAATTTACGACCTCTAGAGTAATTTGGGTGGAACACTGGCATTTCTCGCCACTGTGCGGCCCCAGTCATCCGAGACCGACATCTTTAGCCAAGAATATTGGCCTTTAACTGCGCTGCCTTTTTAACGCATTGTTTTGTGTTTAAATAAACAATTTGCCATTTATGAGCACACTTGTATTTATTTACACAAAGCTTTACTTGCAATTAAATGAAGTCACAAAAAGACCGGCAATAAGTTTATTTTTAGATGAGATGAGATTTTTTACATAAATTTAAGATGTATGATGATCCTTGTCTTAATTTTTTTCTTTATAATTTTCGTATGAGGAAGTGTATTCTATAATTATATGATGGTTCAAGGTATGGCAAAATTAAACAATAACAATAATTTGCAAAACGTACAGCTACGTCAATCAAGCTAAATTTAATTTCTCTCAATTTCATGTATTTGACCGTGCTGGAAATACCGAAAGTTTATATATTTTTTTAATTTGGAAGATTTTTTTATAATTATTATAGTTTCACGAAATATTATATTCCTTATTTGTATTAATTGTTTAAGATAAATAGTCCAGTGCTGGCCAAGAAATCACGACTTCCACATCCAGATTTTCAATCCAAGTCTCTCATAACGAAAAAATTTTGTATGTGGAAATAATTGTTTATAGAAATTTAATAATATAATATTTGATATACAAAAACCCATAAAACGACACCTCGCACGGCAGTGGGGTGGGGGTGATGATAGGGTAGTGGAGGTGGATGATTGGTTCTTGTATACACACTAAATCCCAATATTTTTTTCATCCCCTTTAATAAAGGAGTAGGGGTGGTAATGGGGATGGCTAATGTCAACCTTAGCTTCTCTTGTATACACTAAATACCAATTTTATGGACTCTTATCTGCTTGATTTACTCCCCATTTACCCCATTTTACCCCCGAACCCTTCGACGGAATAAGATGAAAATATAATTAGTTCCAGATCCCGTTAAAGTACATACGTGTACCAAATTTTAAGTCAATATCTTAAACGGCTCCAGAGTAAACGTGCGCACAAAAAAAGTTACAGACCGTCAAACAGAATTTTTTTTTCGCTCAAATTAAAATTTTGACGTTTCATGACATTCTAAGCCTATTTGAACAACAAAAATTTTCAAAAATTTTTTTGTCGTTGCTATAATATACTTTCACTGGATGTTGAAGTAAAATGATGGAACCCAGCTATAATGAATGGATTTGAATGATTTTTTTGTTAGATTTCTAATGCCATGAACTAAAAAGTTTACCTATTGAAAATTACTGCAAATTAAAAAAAAAGTTTTAGAAATCTCAACGAAAAATACAATTATCGGAATTTTCAAAAATTTATATTAAGAAAATAGTGATTGTTATAGTTTTCGAGGTTGTTTATAAAGGGTTTGTAAAAAATGAAACTTTTTAAAATTAACTCGAAGATGGCAGAAGCTTCAAAAGCGAACTAAATGAAAGAAACATTAAATAATACAAACACATCAATTTTTTATAGAAAATAATGTATTAACAACTTATGCTAAATAATAATTGTAAGTTTCAATGACATAAATCATTAAATTTTTATTACAAGGATAATCATGTAAACTAACTGTCTCCGACGTTTTCGTTTTCAATGACATTCATTAATTAGAGAATATTATTTAGGTATTATGCAAATCACAACTTACACACTTTTTTATTTATTATGAAAATACCTACTTTCTGTATATTGTTGCCCTAATCTGGGCACGCTAATATACTAGTTAGGTAAATACTTTAAAACACTCATTTTTGGAGAACCAATCAAAACAACTACTCTTCTAGCTAATACTAACGAAGTATTGAATTACATGATGGGATTCTTAGCATTTTAAAGAAAAAAATATTGAAAATACTTAGATCATTTATTTACACTTAGTCATTCACACTTTTTTATTTAATATGGAATTATCTATTTTCTGTATATTAGTACCTTAATCGGGTCACGCTAATATACTACTTAGGAAAACACTTTAAACACTCATTATTGGAAAACCAATCAAAACAACAACTCTTCCAGCTAATACTGACGAAGTATTGAATTACGTGATAAGATTCCTGACATTCATTAATATCACTGGTGGAGCATTTAAGCAGCTAACTCCTTCACATAGTAAACATGCTATAGAACAATTTAAGTCACTTTTTCTACACCCACAAGCAGAGCCACACCCAGTTTTACATGAACAAAAAACCATTTTTAATAAATTTTCAGAAGCTGGTGGTTGGTTCATTGTAACTGGTACTATGAATTATCTTTTTTCCATCCCCATTCTTTTGGCGACTTATCATGTCCCATCCACAACTGTACTTGTAAATACACTCTTTTTATATGTTCAGAACTAGCATCCAGTGTAGGTATCAATGACACATGTATTTTTACTTGTAGCTTTAAGAAGCGATTGGTATCGAAAATTATTTATATTTTCTTAATTTTTAAGAGCACCATATAATGCTAAGATGCAAAAAATACCCGATTGCAAAATATTGATGTCAACATTTTCATTATTAAAGATAATAGCAGCATCTTATAAATCTGTACGATTTTCGAATAATTTAGCAAATTTATTTATACCCTTTTTGTAAAACGCTGAATTTGTTTCGCTTCTTTCATTTACTTAGCTTTTTGGAGCTTCTGCAATTAATTTTAAAGTTTCTTTTTTTTAGAGATTTTTTATAAACAACCTCGAAAACAATAACAATCATAATTTTCTTTAAAAAAATATTTAAAAATTACGATAATTGTATTTTTCGTTGAGATTTCTGAAAATTTTATTAAATTTTTTTTAAATGTACGGATTTTCGAAATTGTGGTAATTTTCAATGGGTAATTTTTTTAGTTTATGCCATTAGAAATACAAAAAAAAAATCATTCAAATCCATTCATTATAGGTGGGTTCCTAGCTATGAACCTAATTGCACTGGAATAAAATAATCCATTAGCATTAAAAAAAAAACCTGTAAAAGCTTCCTTATCTATTTAGCACCCTTATTTTATACATTACCTTTCTATAGATGACTATCTTATATAATTTTTACAAGCATTTATTTAACTTGCTTTGTATGTATGTTAGTTTGTTTTTTACCATTAATTATTTTTATTTATTTGCTTTTATCATGATTAGAGAATATTATTTAGGTATTATGCAAATCAAAACTTACACACTTTTTTATTTATTATGAAAATACCTATTTTCTGTATATTGTTGCCCTAATCTGGGCACGCTAATATATTAGTTAGGTAAATACTTTAAAACACTCATTATTGGAGAACCAATCAAAACAACTACTCTTCTAGCTAATACTGACGAAGTATTGAATTACATGATAGGATTCTTAGCATTTTAAAGAAAAAAAATATATTGAAAATACTTAAATCATTCAAATGCTAAGAATCCTACCATCCACCTGACTAGTATATTAGCGTGCCCAGATTAGGGCAACAATATACAGAAAGTAGGTATTTTCATAATAAATAAAAAGTGTGTTTTCTTTAAAATGCTAAGAATTCTATCATGTAATTCAATACTTCGTCAGTATTAGCTAGAAGAGTAGTTGTTTTGATTGGTTCTCCAATAATGAGTGTTTTAAAGTATTTACCTAACTAGTATATTAGCGTGCCCAGATTAGGGCAACAATATACAGAAAATAGGTATTTTCATAATAAATAAAAAAGTGTGTAAGTTTTGATTTGCATAATACCTAAATAATATTCTCTAATCATGATAAAAGCAAATAAATAAAAATAATTAATGGTAAAAAATAAGTCAAGAATAGGCTTGTAAATAATGAATGAATGTTTCTATACTCTACTGATGAGAACTAACGAGTTCGAAAAAACTTGTACAACTTTTTTAGAGTTGAAATAGAAAGTAAGGTTCAATAATTCTTGTGAATGACTGAATTTCAATAAATAATTTAAGTATCTTCAATATATTTTTTTTGTCTTAAAATGCCAGGAATCCTATCATGTAATTCAATACTTCGTCAGTATTAGCTAGAAGAGTAGTTGTTTTGATTGGTTTTCCAATAATGAGTGTTTTAAAGTGTTTTCCTAAGTAGTATATTAGCGTGACCCGAATAAGGTACCAATATACAGAAAGAAGATAATTTCATATTAAATAAAAAAAGGTGTGAATGACTAAATGTAAATGAATGATTTAAGTATTTTCAATATTTTTTTTTCTTTAAAATGCTAAGAATCCTATCATGTAATTCAATACTTCGTATTAGCTAGAGGAGTAGTTGTTTTGATTGGTTCTCCAATAATGAGTGTTTTAAAGTATTTACCTAACTAGTATATTAGCGTGCCCAGATTAGGGCAACAATATACAGAAAATAGGTATTTTCATAATAAATAAAAAAGTGTGTAAGTTTTGATTTGCATAATACCTAAATAATATTCTTTAGTTTGTTTGTTTAGTTCAAATATTGCAAGTCAATTTTGAAACAGTTATCCCCAACCGATTGAGCTGAAATTTTGCATACACGTTTAGTTTGGATGGCAATGCATGGTTAGCTAAGTGACGCCATTCTAAATGCAATATGGCGGACTCTCAAAGATGACGGACCAGTTATTTTTTATGCACCTCCACGATATGGGGGTGCATAAATACCCACGATACCCTTGATAACCATGACATAGGTATCAAATGAAAGGGTTTGCTGAGAAGAATACGAAAATAAAATGACGTCACACTAAATTCAATATGGCGGACAAAATTTTTTAGTTTTAACACTATAATTTGATCGTATAGTGTATTTGCTCATACGTTGAATTCTAAGAAATGGTGAAGGATCTGGTTTAAACTATAATTTTTATATCGGATAGGAACGACGCAATGAATATATAAAAGTAATTAAGGCGTAGCTAAAAATTTGAAAATAAAATTAAATGTAAAAAAAACTTTTTTAAAAACAAGCTTTTATTATTTACGAAAAAAAAAAAAAAAAATTAATTGTCTTAAAATTAATGCCTGTATGAACTTCTCGCGCGAGACAAACTTTTAAGCAATTATTTTTTTTTATTTTTTTTTTCGTTTTAGTATACCTAAATGATAAAAGCTTGTTTTTAAAAAAGTTTTTTTTACGTTTAATTTTAATTTTATTTAACTAAAAGTACGTCAGGTTTCCTTCCCGACAATATAGTGACAACTACATTCCGTATTATTTTCCACCATCGTTTCTAAATGACTGATGACCACCCTGTACATTTTTTTAAACTAAAATTAAATAAATTTATTTTTCTGACAATAGTGACAACTACATTCCAAATTTTATTTTCCTCCGTCTTTCTCAATTATTTAATTTAACCTATCTAATTCAACTTACTATGTCGTCCGTTAAGTATCAAAATTTGGTTTTCGCCAATATTTTGACACTAGGCTTGGGGTTAAGTTCTCAGTGCATGTTTCTAAATGACTTTTGAAATAACTGAGACAATAAGGGTACTTTGTAGGTACAATATTTCAGAAAAGTGTAAATATTTAACACATTGTCTAGTCTATAATGATACTGATCCCGGTTTTGGTAGTTTAGAGACAAGCAAAAAATTATTAAAAACAGTAATACAGTGGGACACACTGTATAATAATAATATAAAATGTGCAAATGGAAAACTATTACTAAATCATTAACATTTGTTTACGCTTTATTGACGAACAATATAACTTCAAAAGTGATCTTGCAGGGTCAACTAATTGCAGAGGTGTCATAAATTTATTAATAATTATCTAATCAATTCATGCCGTACGTACGTATTCAATTTTTTACTAAAGGTTCACTACAAATGAATTATTTAAGTGTATATACAGGGTGTTCCAGAATGACGTGCTAATATTTTAGGGTCATTTTATGAAGAACAGTTCATATGAACATATGTCCACAACGGCTTAAAGGTTTTACTACAGGGTGTTTGAGTGTTTTTTCTTAAAATCGTTATTTTTTAATATCTCGGAAAGTACTTAGATATTATTTATAATTTTGGTGTGTGTTAATAAGATATAAAAGCACATTAGTTAGAAAAGTTATTTTATCGCTCCACCAGTGGCGTCCCTGCTAACATGTCTCTGATATTTTTTACCAAGAAACGTGGTACGCCACTGAAATTTCTTCATGTGGATATTTTTTATGATTAGCCTGGTCAATTCTACATGAAAACGGCTCTCTTGCGTTTTTCTCGTCAGACGCACAGTTCTTGATTAAAACAATTAAATTCAAATTACTTCATTTGCAGTATTGACCAATAAAATTTTTGAACGCATACATATAGTTATCCTGGATAGAAAATCTGGATATGGAAGTAGTTATTTCTTGGGCAGTGGTTTTTAATAAAATATAAGAGCTTATTATCATTGCTGTCGTGGTATTTCGTTATTGGGGGGGTAGTTTCAACCCCCGATGGTGGAGGGGAGGTTTTTTAGGTTTAGAGGTAGTGGGTGCAGGGTAGGTCGGGAAATATTGTCACCATCGTATTCCCCGCTCTCGAAAACAAAGATATGTCGCTTTCCAGCTGATTCGTTGTTTTCGTGGAATTTCGTTGGTGGGTTAGGTTGCCTGTGGTCAATATTTACTTATAGACCACAAGCCCATGCTAAATTTTTATGATACAAAAGGTATAATTTTTGTAGTCCTATAGAAACAAATCACTTTGAGCCCTATGCCGAACATTTTAGGTGGGACATGGGAAAGCCGCGGAAAAGTGAGAATCGTAACCCACGGGGGTTGCATTTTTTCAAACGATCCTGTACGGCTTACGTTTATTTGGACTGTATTTATATCTGTGACTCTTAAAAAGAGAATGCCGTACAAAAATATTGGGACAGAAGTACAGGAATAATTTCGTTTTCCGAAAAGTGACCTTTATGTACTAAGGTGATACGATACCGTACGGCTTTTATGAAATTCGATTTTTATATTAACAAGGGTGAACTTTTTTGCTATGCCGTACAAATCAGATGGACCATGGGGTGGCAAATGCGAGATCAGCCCCATTCCTAGACCTCTATTAAGGGTGGTGATTTGATCCTGTACGGCATCAATTCCAAAATATTATACGACATTTAAAATCTTAAAAAAGCATGGGTATTATCAATGTAAATAAAAAAATCACCCACGGGAAAGGGAAAAACTCACGTTTTCTGGGGTAAGTTTATTTGATACTGTACGGCTATTTATTTTTTGGATTAATATAGGTTAGAATTTTTATTTTATTTAGTAGCCGTACAAAAAATAATGGACAATAATAAAATTAGAAAATTGCAAAACAAGTGAAATTTTTTAAAAATTATGCAAATTAAAAAACTTCTATTTTTTTAATACAATGGATAGATTTTCAACTTTACATCGTTTTTCCTTTCCTTAACTATAAAAGAATACAAATGTGTCCATGCCGTACATTTTCATTGTTGGGATTTTAGACGCATGATTACGTTATTCATGCGATTTACACGACCCTTAATGGTCATTAGATACCGTACGGCGTTTGCAACATATCATTGAAAATAGCAAAAGTTGAAACAATCACAATGCCGTACATTTTAGATGGGCCACCATGGAATACCAGAACCAAATATATATTTCAGAGACGATTTTTTCTTGAAGTAAAGTAGGAAATTGGTATATATCACTTTTAAACTTTAAAATACAATGTAACGTAATTAATTATAAAAAAATGTGTACAAACTACCCAAAATTTTCGTTTTGGGTTAACTTATTTGGAAACTTTATGAAATAATATTTTTCAGCTTTTCTATTTCATCTTTTGATAAATACTAATTTTTATAAAGTATAATTTATTTACGCACTGTTTCGACATAATACAGCGGAACATTTTCGGAAAATCCTTTTGCGTCTCAGATCCATTAATTTTGAATTATTGGTTTCGAATAATTACAATATCAAGTATTGTACGAATGTAGTAAAGTCTTACAATAATTTTTTATTCAGAAAAGCTCACTCTGGGACGGAAAACTTAATTTTCCAGACACATGTACCAACTAAAATAGTAATAAAAATTATTATATAAAATAGTATTAAAATAATCAAGCTTTATGTGGTATCAAATCACCACCCTTAATAGAGGTCTAGGAAGGGGGTTGATCTCGCGTTTGCCACCCCATGGTCCAACTGATTTATACGGCATACCAAAAAAGTTCATCCTTGTTAATATAAAAATCGAATTTCAAAAAAATAGAGGTGGTCGCTAACGTGTAAGTACGTATATAAGTTTTCAAAAAATTCAAAAGTATCAATTTTTGTTTTCTTCATGAAAAGATTTCATGAAAATATCAGTAATAAATTGTCTTGAGTATATTTACAAGATATGTGAAATACAAACAAATTGGTCCACTTGATTAAGAAAAAAAAATGTTTTTCGGATTTTCGAAAAAAAAAAATGTTCCCAGAAATTATGAAGTTTTTGACGTCAAAACTTTTTGTGGTAGTATCTTATCCATCACTGGAAGGAACCATACGCAAAAAGGTTGCAAAGGCACGGACACTTATCTTAACCTTGGGATACAACTGAAGCATATACCATTATTTATGAAACACATTGTATATGAACACGACTAAATTTATTGATTCGTTTTTCGTCTAGAAAATATTGAACTCATTTTCTTTAACAACCATTAGTAATTACAATTATTATTCTCGTGTGAATGGGCACCGGAATCACCAGCAAATTTCTTAACTGTGACGCGGCGAGCAATCTGCATTTTTGTGCATCGAAACTGGATTGCAAGAAGAAAATAAAGTAGAAAGCACGTACCATGCTTAAACGAGGCCAGTGTGGTTGATTGAATTTATCTTAGTTCCGTATTACATATAAATCTCCAATTTACGCGTGAGCGCAAAATTTCCAATAGTTCGGTCAAAAAAATGCACGAGTTTGATAAACGAGTAGATAAAATCATAAATACTGATAATGTACTCAAGTAAATCCATCCCAAATTATGTGCTTGCATTAGGTGAGTCAATTTTGAAAAATATCCCTACTATGAACCTGACGAAATAAAAATTTCGATGTCTAAGAAGATATGCAACACTAATGCAGGTTGTGGCCTCAGGTGTGCAAATGAATTAATAAGGCGGAGAACTGTCAATCAGTTGACTGTCATGTTCTCCGATAGCCAAGTAGTGGTGAAGCAATAGGCTGTGTGCAGGTTAATTCCAGGCTAGTATGGGATCGTTTAAATGCTCTTTTATACCTTGAAAGTAAGAATAAGTGCACTTGGATACACAAGGGAGGCAAAGAAAATGAAAAGACAAATGCTTGATCAAGGAAGACGCGTCTAAGGTCCCAGTAAAGCTCGAACCTTTTTTTGTTGAGAAAGTGACTTTCAATGAATGATGGGAATGTGTTTCGTAGGTAGGGTATTGATCCCCAACCTCAAAAAAATGATCAAAATTACTCGGAACAAACAAATCAATGTAATTTCTTTTCATACATATTGAGTAAGTTTTTATTCTAAAAAAATTAAAATGTTTTTTTAATTTAACCACTTCTGAAAATTTCCTGTATAAGCGATGACTCCTAAAATCACGTTTTCAATTGATCTGCTTTCCCGGATAAGTCAAGAGAATAGTTACAAAGTCTAATGTATCTGACATAGAATCTCGAATATTTATTTTATTTTTAGCTATAGAGGAGAATATTCTCTCTTTCTTTTTATGGTGTCGCCGTCTTTTACATTCAAAAGATCGGCGCAGAGTGAGTCTTTTGCGTTTTATTTCTCTTAAAACCACTTTTCTTTTTAACTTCCAACAGAAATCAATCATCATATTTATATATCACCTTCCTTGATATCTACGTTCCATTTCCTTGATATCCTAGTCTTCGCTATAGCACCCAAGATTTTTCGGAAAGTAATATACATGTGAATTTAAAAAATCCAACCTTAAATTCATTAAACACTTCTACTCTGCTTAATTTTCAACCATTTCTGCTACTGTTTCTTTGTAATTTTCACTCTTATTGTTTCCTAGAAAATTAAACATCTTTCTGATTTTTGGTCCATAAAAAATTGCATCCTTCAATTTCGCATCTGAAATGTTTGGAAGTATTAGTTATGTATGATGAAAACAATCATCCTTATGCAAAGCTTTAAAGTAAATACTTTACAAGGCCCAAAATATGAGAGAATGTCTCTTAAAGGGTCGACCAAAAGTTTATTTAATTCTTTAAAAGTTTTTCTCCCACCTCTTCATATAACGTTGGGCCTCGTAAAGCAATACGTTAAAGCTTTAAATAAAGATGGTAATTGCTTCAACAAAATTCAACAAATGTTGAATATTTCAGATGCGAAATTGAAGGAAGGAATTTTTAATGGACCAGAAATCAGAAAGATGTTAAGAGACGAAATTTTTGCCACAAAACTGAACAAAACTGAAAAAACCGCGCGGCTCAATTCCAAAAATGTAGTGGAGAATTTTCTAGGAAATAATAGAAGTCCAAATTACAAAAAAATAATAGCGGAAATGATTAAAAATTTTGAACAGCTGGGCTGCCTAATGAATTTAATGCTGCATTTCTTAGATTCACATTTAGACTACATTCCAGAAAATCTTGGGGATTATAGCGAAGAACAGGAGAACGATGTCAAGGAAGATGAGATATAAATATGATGGCTGATTTCTGCCGGACGTTGAAAAGGGAAGTACCTTTGAGAGAAGTAAAACGCAAAAGACTGCCTCTCTGCCCCGATCTTTTGAATGTAAAAAACAGTACCATAAAAAGAAAGAGTAAATATTTTCCTCTATAGCTAAATTTTTAAATAAATGTTCGAGATTCCATCAACCAGATTTATTAGAATTTTTCTGTTCTCTCGGCCTATCCGGGAGAGCGCCAACTCTCTTCTACTAAACTATAATAAAAAAATGTTTTTGAAGGTATGAAAACTTGCCCCCCCTCCCCCATCTATCTATCCCTAAAGTAAAGCCTCAGAAAATGCGCAGCTTTTTTACCGGCTGCACAAAAGAGTGCTTGCTGTTTTTTACAATTTGAGACAAGAAAAAAAAAACGCTAACTTAGCTCCTTCCACCCACTTTCAAAAGTTAATAACTCTAAAGTGAGTAGAGCGCTAGCAAATTAATTTGGGGCACAAAGGAGCACACAACGGGCGTAATTTTTTTTAATAAAAAAGTTTAAAAACAAGTGGGGGGCAACTTGTCTCCTACAGATAGAGTGATATAAAATAGGAACTTAAACTTTCTTTTGTAACTCATAGAATTTATTTCAATATTAATTTCAAGTCTTGTCGCAATTATGTATTATGTAATTATTGTTGCAGGACCTGCCAATTAACTGCCTACAAAGATGGACCAATACGAAAGAGAAGGTGGCGACATAACCGCGTCCGACATGATCCTACCAGAGCAAGACAGCGAAATTCTGGAATTTTACAAGAATTCCACTATTTTCATTACCGGCGCCACGGGATTTCTTGGAAAACTATGTTTAGAAAAATTACTTCGTACCTGCTCTAACTTAAATAAAATATATATACTCGTCAGGCCGAAGAAGGGGAAAGATCCGCAGAAGAGATTCGACGAATTATTTGAGGAACCGGTAAGCTTAACAAAATGTATGCCAAACAATTTAGCAACATTAAGATATTATATTTACCACTTTATAACGTTCTTGGTTAATACATTTTAAATTAATTTTCCTTGAAAATTTTCCGGTATAATGATACAAAATATTTATGTGTAACGACAGGAAATATTTTGGGATGAAAAAAATATGTCGCTATTTCAAATAAAATTCAGTTTTTTTATCCATTATTGACAGGACCGGATATAGAGGGAGGTATGGGGTGACCCCCCCCCCCCCAACTTTGAAGCCTATTTGGCAAATCGGTCACCATTCGGCACTTTCGGCATTTGGCAATTATGTACATAAAATCATAAAAAAACTCAAAACAACGAAAACTCAATACCACAAATAATTATTACTTTTCGAGCAACCCTGTCTTGTATTTGACTTAAACCTCCTGGCTGGCAACAGCATGGCCAAATCTGCTTGTTCTAGCCTCTAGCACCGAGCGCTGTATGTATATATGAGTACCTATATGTATGCCGCCATAATTTCTGGAAACGTTAACACAACACTTCGATTCTTCAAAAGTCTTCAGATTTACATTTTTTTGTATCCCAAAAATTAAATGACCATCTAGATGCGTCAATATTGAAAAGTTAAAAATTGAGATGTTTTCTGGCAAAGGACCAACCCAATTGGGGTGAAGGAGAGTTACTCATATATTTAGGTGCAAAACGGCATTCTAAACACTTTTTTAGTATTGTAATTTTTCTCAAAAAAGTAAACTTAAGCCAGAAAATTTCATTTTTATACTTCATAGCCGCCATTTTGGGAGCCATCTTGAATTTTCCAATTTTCAAAATTGTAATCAGCGACCTCAAAATCCCCCGAGTATACATTTTCAGTCGGTTTTCTCAAATACTTTCCGAGATACCAAATTAACAAATTTAATTAATTTGTTTAGTGCTCAAAATTGTTTGTTTATTAATAACAAAATGAAAAAAGATCCAGCGGCATGTTTTTTCTTTTTACCAATGTTCCTTAGACTTCAATAAATAATTTGCAAAAAAAATTAGGCCGATTATTCCCTTGCCAGAAAACCTCTTAGAAAATATCTATCTTGACGCGACTAAGAAAATAAAGGAGCAAAGGAGAAGAAATCATTCGGCCTTATAACAATTTCGCACCCCCCAATAAGAACTGCTTAAAACCGGCCCCGATTATTGGCAATATTTGTTTTCTTTTTAGAGTTTCGACCCTCTCAAAAGAAAGTTTCCCGATTTCACTCAGAAAATAAGGATTATTAATGGAGACATCAGCTTGCCAGGTCTAGGCCTTAAGGAGGAAGACAAAGAAAAGCTCATCGCTGAAGTAGACTGTGTGATGCATTTCGCTGCCACAGTTAGGTTTGACGAAAAATTACGGACGGCGACGAACATCAACGTCAGGGCGGTTAGGGATATTTTAAAAATGTGTCGACAAATGAAAAAACTAAGGGTGAGTACTTTCCGTTCTGCTTTTATACCGGTTTTACGTTTATACGTATTTTAGAAAATTTGAACAACCACAACTTGAATGCGAAATACGTAGTAAAATACAAAATAAGAATTATCAGTATATCTTTCTAAACAACTACTTGGGTTATCTACTACATTCAGTATTAGATTATGGGAAAGACAATATGCACATTAACTACAGCAAGACTGACAAAAAACACAATGTTATTTTTAATTTAAACTATCTTATTCAATGAAACCAAAAAAAAGTGAACAAAAGCATTTACCAAAATATCAGTTATACCAAACTATAAAAATATTCAGATACGTGTTTCGATATCTGTGTCGTACTGTATGTAATGTGCATATTGTCTTTCTTATAATCCAATATTGATGGTGACAGAGAGCCGGCAAAGTAGTTGTCTAGAACGATATATGTTTATACATATCGGTGATAGGTATTTTTTTTGTAAGAGTTAAAATAATTGTTACTACGGAACTTAGTACACGCAAATTGGATTAAAATACAGTGAATAGAAGAAATAATTTATAAAGTAATAATATTTGAGATTCATACTCTAGATGGAGTGGAGTGGAACGCCCCCTTTTTTGCAAAAAAAAAACGGGGGACTTAAAACTGGTTTTTCAATTCTGCATAAAAAATGTTCTATTAACCTTGTAGCTTATCCTCACCTATTTCGTGCTAACAGCGTCCGAACAGAGGAAGCGCACAGGTAAAAATCGATCCTTTTCGAAGTTTCACAGCGGATATCTTAAAATCGATTACTTTAATGAGAAAAATGCTCAGGAATGAATTTATAGAACGGAATTTACTCTAAGAGATGCATGTATAGCGAGTTTTGACGCAAGTGATTTTTATTTATTTTCCCTTTTTTTCACACAGATGAGTTTATGATTATACGTAAAATATGTATCGTTCCGACGTAGATATAAGGACGGCCTCAGGCTATACCCGGAAGGATTACGGCAATAAAAAATTTCAGACATGAATAATTACCTTACACGTATATATAGTAGGTATACTTAAAATTATGTTGTATTTTCTGTATCATTTTATTTACTTCTCTCTCAGATCCTGATACTCTGAAAATTAAATATAAGTAAATAAACAGTCAGGTGTTTATAATTTTTGGAGTCATGTTTCAACTTTGAGCTTGCATCTATCCCTCTTCTGCTCTTCGATGAGAAATGGTTAATGAGGAAAACCAAGAATTCGTCTAGTGCTGGAGAGCAATTCGCGCTCACGTTATACAAAGCCCCCCAAAAAAAGAGACATCTTTGAATCACCAAAGGTTCATTATTTTCGATAAGTTGGTCGATGACGGGACTCTATACCACGACTGCCACTAACATCTAATGCATTACGTCAACATTCTTACAAAGTATTTCTCCAAATTCAATCTTGGCGAGGAGAAAACTTGGAACCAACGTATTGGGGTTGGAAGAAAGTAGGCAACATCTTAGCACCCATTTATGCCACCGAGTTACCAGCACCAATTTCTATCCTACAGCTGATATCCTGCAGCTGCAAAAAGGGTTGTGGAAAACGATGCAGCTGTATTAAGATTGGATTGCGCTGCAATCTGCTCTAATTCCCACGGGCAAGGATGCTTAAATTTCGAATTTGAAGAAGAGTTCGTCGATGAAGAACTCCTTAATGAGTAAAATTAGACAAAATTTTAGCGGAATAGGCCTACAGGGAAAACCACTTAAAAAAAAACACACCAAGAGCTCTAGCTTGGTGGTGGTGTGGAAACGAGCCCAAATTAAAAAATACAGCTTTGTGGAAAAAAAGAGAAAATAAATAAAAATCACTTGCGTCAAAACCCGTTATACATGCATCTTATAGAGAGAATTCCGCTCTATGAATTCATTCCTGAGCATTTTTCTCCTCAAAGTAATCGGTTTTAAGATATTCGCTGTGAAACTTCGAATAGGATCGATTTTTATCTGTGCGCTCTAACTACCCCTCTATTCCGAGGCTGTTAGCGTGAAATAGGTGACGATAAGCTGCAAGGTTCATAGGACATTTTTTATGCATAATTTAACGAAAAATTTTTTATTTACTATACTTTTTTCTCTTCCGACGAACGGTTTACAAGATAAAGGTAAAAACCCAGCTTTAAGTCGCCGTTAGAGGTGTTTTTTTGCAAAAAAAAGGGACGTTCCACCCCTAAATGGAGGGGGAACTTTTCGGGTATCTATTTCTAACTCTATCTAGAGTACGCATCTCAAATATTATTACTTTATAAATTATTACTTCTAAAATGTCTAATTTGCGTGGACTATTAATGTTTAATTATATTCTAATCCAAATCCAATTTTTATTGATCTGTTCCTATAAACTATAGAAAATTTTTGCAGGGGTATTTGCTAATATATTTTCTAGCTTATTTTAAGCTTTCATTGAAGCCACACTGACTAGACATGAATGTCGAAACACGTTCTGTTGTGGATTACCTTGTACTTGTTATAGGTTTTTTCTTCATTTGTAAAAAAAAACTATGTAAAAATTCCGCTTAAAATATCATTTGAGCCTGACATAAAAACGTTACTTTGAGACATCCTGTGTGTGTATGTGTGTGTGTATTTATTTTCGAGAATGGATCACTGGAATCAAAGAACCAATTTTTATTCCATGCAAGATTCGCAATTTTATTTAGTCTAGTGGTAAACATAATATTGCAATCCAAAAAATGCAATCTAGTTCAAGTACGTTTGTCATGTGAAATATGCTTTTGACCTTAGACATAACCAGTTGAAATTGACCTGTCTACCTTCCTAGTATGTGAGTTTATTTATTATATGTTTTAAAGAAAAAAATATATATCTCAAGTTATTATAACAGAGTAGAATATACGATATACCCTGTTTACGGTTTGAACAGAGATACCCAAAATAACCAGCCCATGGATTTTATACAGGTCTATAACGAGCACGGTAGCTCAGTTGACTAAAGTGTATTGTGTGGTGAATACGCTGGTCATGTCAAAGGACCTTTTTAAAGTTGTTAATTTCTGAATAATTTAATAATTAAAATTCATTAAAAATTTTTTTTTATTGGTACCCTATTTTGCTTATTTAAAGTACGCCTCAGAGTGTTTAAATCCAAGTTTTAAAAACGCGCGTTTTAAAGTTACCATGGCAACATCAAAGGTAAGCAAGTACAACTCGTTCATCTGTATCTGCTGCACTCAATTTATAAACTCGACGTTACCGTTACCGTTCGACGTTGAAACAAAAAACAATTGAAGACGTGCACGTGACGTCACACCTAACCTGAAAAATATATGTTTCTTAAAATTTACAAATATTTCGCAGCTATTGTTAAAATTTCTGCCTGATTCCCGTACTTTAAAATAAAATCTAGTTCAAAGTAATATTTATAAAGTTTGTTTCAATAAAACAAGACACTTTTTGTAGGTTGGAACTCTAACCTATAATTAGCTGTCTCTTTTTATTAATCAACAGTTTTGAAAAAAATTTTGCGTGCATTTTTAAATAATCGTTTAGAGCCAATATGGCACCAAGCCAAAATTGCGGATACAAATATTAAAGATGAGAATAAACTTAAAAAACTTGAAATTTGAGGTTAGGTTAGTTACGTAATGCAATTGATCATTGAAAGTCATTAATATTGACGTTGACATCGTTTCCCACTGGATCAAAAGTTGCCGTCCGCTTGAGATGCCCAACATTTTCCGTTCCCGTTGGGCGTTTCCGTCGCCATTCAAAGATGAAACATACAAAACACTGATTGTTATTTATATCCTAAGTTAGCGTTGATGTTTCCCACAGGATCAAAAGTTGCCGTCCGTTCGAGATGAACAAATTTTATGTTTTTAACGTTACCGTTGCGGGATCTCCAATGAAAGTGAAGCGTTTTGTCACGTGAATGACTTTAAAAGTTTAATTCAATTCCATGTCAACTATATTGTCCTAAATGCTTTAGAGCAAATCCGAATATATCTACATAATATATCAATATATTATAAACGAAAAAGTGTATCATTGTTTGTTTTAATCTATATTTGTTTGCCGGGTGAATTGTTTACCATGAGACAAGAATTTGAAATTTGGCATAAAGTTAAGAGAGTACCTTTCCGATCTACAATAATTCTAAATTTTGTTAAAGTCGAAATTGCGGCTCCAATATGGCGGCGAATCTATATATATTGAAGCCGATACCAAAATGGTAAGAGATATCAGAACATTGTAGAGAAGAAAGTTATTGTAGAGAATTAAATTTTCTACAAAAAATTCAGCTTTCAACTTTTATGGAATATGCACAGGAAGTGTACAAAGTGCGGCGTCGCGTCGTGCTGATTTATCGCGTTTAAACGCATATATTGCCAAAACAATAAAATATGTCTCTACTCACTTTTTTATGTGAAATTTTATTATCCACAACTTTGTTCCTATAGTTTTTTTTACAGCTCTTACCATTATCAGCTCTTCATTTTAATGTGGGTGTTACCTTCTATATAAACATTGGCCGGCATATTAAAGTTGCCATTTCGAGTTTTGCAAATTTTGTAATTTTCGGCTTATCGAGAATGTAGTCACTCTACCTCAACGCCAAAGTTCCCAATTCATCGGCAAGTACCCAAAAAATTTACCGGACGGATAAATACAAATATGTTTAGCCGCATGATTTGTTTGGGCGCTTTCAGACTTGCTTAGAACTTGAAAGTTTGCAAGTAGAGGAACTATAATCTGAAATCCCCAAGAAAATTAAAATTAATAAAATTGGGAAATTCAAAGTGCCGTCCCATTATGGCGACCTAACGTTGAGTCAACTTTTTCGGAACTCCCAAATTTGTATAATTCATAGATGGTCATTATTTGAATATTTGAATAGGTTTTTTTTTAATGAAAATAGGAAGGGAGGTGTTATTCATTATTCATTCATTATTTTTAGTTACCTTAGTGAACTCGTGTTCCACATGGGCATTTTGATAGTATACGTCCATAAATATTAAGAAATGGACGAAGCAACTGGTGAGTCGTCTAAAAACACCACGTGTTCACCAAACGAATAAATTAGAAATATTCCAGAGATCGCAGAAATAATTCATGCAACCTACCAGCTGCCCCGTAATTTTGTATAGAAGACTCTTTAGAGGGGGATTAGTCTGTGGAAAAAACTGAGAGACAGATTTGTGAGGGAGAGAGCAAAAATAGAAGCCTTTAGGTAGAAGCCCCTGAAACTCAGTGGGAATATTTTAATAAAATGCCGTTTTATGCAAACTATTCCAAGCCAAGAAAGCAATATGGAGCAATTAGATATTCTTCAATTGTTCTAATTTTATTCTTTTCATAGAAGAGCCACAGCGATTCCAAAATCGGGGCGTTCTACTCTTTAGATATGCTTTTGTTTGTTTTAAATCACATCTTTGTAAGGATTTTTTTACAAATTATCATTATTAAATTCATAATCATAAAACATGAGATACTTATGTCAGCATAATATTCAGTTTAAATTAAACACACAGAGATTCAAAAATAAAGCAAATTTATGCGAAAAATGTATCAAATACAATCTTTCAGTTTGACATTTTATGTAAAAAATGCAAACGTGCGAACGACGAACGTCAAAGTTTATAAATGAACCATTTTTGTGAACGTCGAACGTCGAACGGGAATGGGAACGTCGAACGGCAACATCAAAGTTTATAAATTGAGTGTTACCTTTTGCTCTTCCATCCATTTGAGGAAGTTGTCGTATTCTGTCTTCCGATTTTTGCGGTATTATCCGCGATTCTGCTTTTCTATTTAAGTAATCAATGTTAGAACTCATTTTAAAGCAATATACAATCAGTGACAACTCTAGTGACAATAATTAATCCTATGTGACAGATTGCAAATTAATTTTTGTTTTCTCATTTTCATGACACTGACAGGTATCCCGATGTCACATCACGAATTCAACCATTTTACATTCTTAATTCTTACTTCCATTTTTTGCAGTAATAATACCAGTATTTATGATTTCAAAGTGTACCAATAAAAAAAAATAGCGTAAAGTATTCGTGGATAACTGGTCTTTAAAACACTTGCTCTATTTCGAGCACTCCGGCTGCGCCGTCGTGCTCGAAAAATCGCGCGTGTTTTAAAGACCTTAATATCCACTTATACTTTAATATACTAATTTTTAATTTTAAAATAAATCGGAATTACTCCCGGTCTCCTCCCATGCTTCCGTTCGAATCATGTCACGCCGATATTTTTTCTGTTCTATTCGAGTGCATATCGCGAAAAGTCCAGCAAAAACGGACACAGTTCACTTCGAATTATCAAATCTAAACAAACAAACACTGGGCGACAAAAAGGCAAATTTACGTAGATGGGCGTTTAATTAACAAGGATAATTAACAACTGTAATTAATAAAATATTTAAAGTTTTCTTATGTTCGAAAGTAAACGAAAATAAAGTTATTTTCCTCCGAATTTAATGTATTCAACGAAACGCGAATTATTCCAAAACCTAGAAAAATAATATACAGGGTGTTCAAAAATTGAGTGACCCTCCTGTCAAAAAGTCGGAAACGTTGTGCAATGCTTTTCAAGTGCACGATTGCCCTATCAGCGAAAAAGGCATCGTGTTCAGTCACACTGTCTATCGTGTATTGGGTTCGAGCCCCAACTCCGGAACTGACAATGTCGGTGGGTATGGATGTATGTCTGCGTTTTTCTAGCTAGCTTAAGAAACCTGTCTGTTTCTGTATAACAGTGACGATATTTCTTTTCTCTCTGCGTGGCTACATGCCATCCTAGGATGGTTGACTAGTACAGGAAATATTTTTATTAAACAAACCCAGCTTATTTCTTTGTGTACCACCTACTCTCTAGAAATGGTGATACGTTTTTTAAAATACCCTGGATAATTGGAACAACTTAGCTCAGAAAATACGTTTTCTCATGAATGTTGTAAAATATTGATTCAGATTTGAACATCTATAAAATAAAATGTAATTAAAATATAAAGCAGACAATCACTGAATTGCTGGGATGTCGAATCCGGTGATCGATTTTGAAACTAATAATCCACGGAAAAAAACCGCTGCCCAAGGAATCACTACTTCCACATCCAGATTCTCTATTCAAGTCACTCACAACGAAAAAACTTTGTATGTGAAAATAATTGTTTATGGAACTTTAATAATATAATATTTGAAATCCTCTACCCCAAAAACCCATAAAACGATACCCCACATCGGTAGTGGGGTGAGGGTGGTGATAGGGGGGTGGTAGTGGGGGGTGGATGAAGTAAAAAAATATTTTGAGGTTTCTGGTTCCTGTACATACACTAAATCACAATTTTTTTTCATCCCCTTTAATAAGGAGGTGGGGGTGGTAATGGGGGTGGCTAATGCCAAAAATTTTTTTGAGACCTTAGCTCCGATTAAAGAACTTATATCTAGATACATAATGGCATGAATTTTATGATCCCGAAAGACTCCCATTCTAAGGCACTTCTTCCCATAAGTTGCTGATTGGCCCATCGGCGTATTCGCGGCCGCTCGTACACGATCGGCTTCAGTTCGATTATCATAATCTCAATTGACAGTTCGGCCATTAATGTCAATAAATGTTTTTCGTGTTCTCCGACCAAAAACTGGTGAAAAAGTAATTTTATTTTAAGTTGTGATTTGCTTAATACCTAAATAATATTCTCTATTCATATTTACACAGTTTAGTGACAATATATTTTGTGCAAATAAATAGTGAATTGCTGTGCCGTTTGCAGAAAGCAGTTTAGAAAAGAAGAAAATCGATCGTTCCATAGTCGTAACATGATGAAGTTCAGTTTACAGTTATAAGGTAAATAGCAATTAAATTTTAACATCCTTTCAATACATATTTATCTTACTGTTTTATCTTACTGTAATATCGTATGCCTACATCACGTTATATAAAGAGCCGGTAATGCAGGAATTGCAATAATTCATTTTAATGAAAATATTTACCATTCTACACATTTTCTACACACACAACGCCACTGTTGCCTATGGGATGTGATGTTCATCTATCCATTTTAATGGACATATAATGTGACTATGTTAGGAGCAAACAAGGTATATAGTGAAAAGATAGCCTGTTATGTATCTAGATATAAGTTCTTTAATCGGAGGACCTTAGCTTCTCTTGTATATACTAAATACCAATTTCATGGACTCTTACCTGCTTGATTTACCCATTTACCCCAAATTTACCCCAATTTACCCCCCAACTTCGACGGAACAAGATAAAAATAATCTAGTTCTAGATCTCGTTAAAGTACATATGTGTACCAAATTTCAAGTCAATATCTTAAACGGTTCCAGAGTAAACGTGCGCACAAAAAAAAGTTACAGACAGACAGACAGACCGACAGACAGACAGAAATTTTTTTTTCGCTCAAACATAAAATCTCGACGTTTCATGACATTTTAAGCCTATTTGGACAATAAAAATTTTTTAATTTTTTTTTGTCGTTACTATACTTCCACTGGACGTGGAAGTAATTATGAATTAAGTTAATTTACGTAATTTTATGGATGCCTCCGACTGGACGTACCCGGAAATAGCTACAAGAATGCAAACTAACCTTCCTCCTTACGTCCTCTCTCTCTCTCTCTCTGGGTCGCGGTCGGTCCGAAACTACCGAATAAAAAGCCCAATTAAAAATAATTCCATACTATAAATTCATTATTCACGAACGAATTGAAATTATAAAAGCCAAACAAAACAAACTTACGTAATGTTGCGTACACGATTCGACGATCCCGTCAGCAATTTCGTTTAATTTTCTACGAACGTAGCAAAGATGCATCGTGCTGTAGTAACTGATTCTTTTGCAATTTGCTTTCTAACCATTTATAGACGCAGTCAAAAATAACACAATTTACAATTTACGTAGACTGTAATCGCTGAAAACGGGTCTGTTATGCAACGAATAGTACATAGAGATTCCAGTCAATTTAAAATTTAGTTAATTTGACTTACCTTGGCCCCTGTTTACATACAGAATGATTATTTTATGAAGAGGTCAGCAGGATTACCCAAGTATTTTTAGAATATTTATTCCAGGTATCAAAGTGGGGGATGCCACTCAATATGGGTTTTTGAACTATAATCCAAATAATACAATTACGCACAAAATATGATCAGAGTACCATTCTAAAAGTATATACTCATTCAGAGTGTATGCGAGTTCATATATTTACTCCAAAGAATGATCTACTTTTTACACGCGATTCAGTAGCAAATGTTTCCTATTCTTTCGTACTTGGAATGATCTTTTTATATAGGGTGTCTCACCGGGAACTGAATCGATCGATATAGAGAAAAGTACGCATCAGAAATTTTTTGAATATTTTGGGAGTTACTAAAGTCAGTGTGGCCAATCCAACTAAAATAATTACAAGCAGCTGGCACTTCCGCTTATACCGGAAGTCGATACCAACTTGCTTATTTTAAATGGAACACCCTATATATTTCAGGGTTTTCGAAAATAGCGTAAAACTCTGAGTCAAAAACATGTAGGATACCCTATGCCTAAATCCATCCATTTCAGAGATATTTGACATTTTATAGAAAATTTGACAGGTGCAACGGTTTGCAAGAACCGTTATAACTTTCTTCGTGTACAAGATCCTCATTTGCTTCTTGGCACATAAAAAGAACACAAGGATAACTACGTTCTACAACTGAAATAAATTCAATAATATCATACCAAGTGTTCCGTTTTTCGCGTTACATTTTGTCAACTTCAAACCGCGAAAATTTGTTTAGGTCAAATGGAACACCCTGTATTTTTTTTACGTCAAGTTGTGTAAAATCGAATTCCTTTTTTTCTGATATTAGCATAGTGGGGTTAAAGTTTTCAACTTTTTGAAATATTTGCGATTTTATTAAAAATTCATGAATTGTTGTAATCATTTCATCAAAATAGCCATGATTAGAAACAATCAGTCATTATCCTATGTCAAAAAATGCCAGCACGTTTAAATTACACCCACGAAGACTTTTTAAATTTGTTTATTATTTATGGAGAATGTGATAAGGTAATATCAAGAACTTGCCGCACATTTGCTAATCGATATCCAGAAAAACGAAAACCGTCACCAAACACTGTAAAACGCATACTGGAAAATTTTAAAAAGTATGGCTCTGTCAAGGCAAAAATGCAAAGAAGAAAGCCTATTGTTGATGACGAAAACATTGAAATAGTCATTCTGGGATATTTTCATGCATTTCCAAGGATGTCATTAAGACAATCTGTTCTGGAATCGGGACTATACAAGGATTCAATTCACAAAATCTTATTAAAACATAAGTTTCACCCGTTTTCATTCCATATGGTTCAAGGATTAAAAGAAACAGATTTCCTAAGAAGACAGAATTTTTGTGAGTTTATTCTAATAAGGTCTGAGGGTGACGATTCTTATTTGGGAAATATTATATGGACAGATGAAGCAAAATTTACTAAAAATGGACTTTTTAATAGACACAATTCGCATTATTGGAGTGACTCAAATCCTCATATGTTCAGAGAGTGAAACTTTCAGGAAAGTTGGCAGTTCAATGTGCCATAAGAAACGATAGAGTGGTGGCATTACAATTTTATCAGGAAAATTTAAACGGTAAATTAAATTTACTCTTCTACTAATATGTATAGGTAAATTTTTGTTTTTTTTTTTTAGGTGAAAGATATCTGAATATCTTACAAAATTTGAATAATGACTATTTAGAAAATTTACCTCTCGCCGAACATAGAAACATTTTTTATCAGCACGACGGTGCCCCCCCACATAACGCATATTTAATTAATAATTATTTACAAGACACTTTTTATGATCAATGGATTGCCAATAATGGACCTTTCTTATGGCCTCCTCGCACGCCCGACTTATCAGTTCTGGATTATTTTATTTGGGGAACTATTAAAAATAAAGTTTATGAGAGCCCATTAACAACCATTGAAGATTGTATGCAGAGAGTAAGAAATGCATTTCAAAACATATCACAGGATTCAATTAGAAGAGCTACCCATGAGGAACTAATCCGAAGATGCGAAAAATGTGTCGAGGTTCGAGGGCGGAATTTTGAGCAATTATTAAATTAAAAAGGAATCATGTTTTAAATTGATCTTATCTCTGCTATTTTAGTTCATGCTGTATCTTCAATTCGATTAATACGCATGTTACAGTGTTAGTGTTATTTTCCGTTTTTCTGGATATCGATTAGCAAATGTGCTGCAAGTTCTTGATATTACCTTATCACATTCTCCATAAATAATAAACAAATTTAAAAAGTCTTCGTGGGTGTAATTTAAACGTACTGGCATTTTTTGACATAAGATAATAACTGATTGTTTCTAATCATGGCTATTTTGATGAAATGATTACAACAATTCATGAATGTCTAATAAAATCGCAAATATTTCAAAAAGTTGAAAACTTTAACCCCACAATGCTAATATCAGAAAAAAGGGAATTCAATTTTACACAACTTGAAGTTAAAAAATACAGGGTGTTTCATTTGACCTAAACAAGTTTTCGCGATTTGAAGTTGACAAAATGTAACGCGAAAAACGGAGCACTTGGTATGATATTATTGAATTTATTTCAGTTGTAGAACGTAGTTCTCCTTGTGTTATGTGCCAAGAAGCAAATGAGGATCCTTTACACGAAGAAAGTTATAACGGTTCTTGCAAACCGTTGCACCTGTCAAATTTTCTATAAAATGTCAAATACTTCTGAAACGGATGGATTGAGGCACACTGACTTTAGTAACTCCCAAAATTTTCAAAAATTTCTGATGCGTACTTTTCTCTATATCGATCGATTCAGTTCCCGGTGAGACACCCTGTATACATAGCGCATGTTAATGTATAAAATGTGCATAAGAATATTATTACCTTAATAGATATCTTGTAATCGTTTTTTATTTATGTAATACTACTAAATACACAGTTGGAAAATCATTTCAATATGCTGCACAGTGGGAAAATGTGCCCTTTTTTCGGATAAAAATCTGCCGACAGTAGAGATACCAATGAATTTAAATTTAAAAAATGGAAAATACCCTTAAAACATTGTACTTTAGAGTAGTGCTGCGACAAAGTGGCTTTGGGTTAACCTAACCTAAAAATCGCAGATATTACTTCCACATCTAGTGGAAGTATAGTAACGAAAAAAAAAAAATTATTTTTATTGTTCAGATAGACTTAGAATGTCATAAAACATCAAGATTGCAAGTTTGAGCAAAAAAAATTGGTAGTGGTAGTAGGGATGGAAGAAGTAAAAAAAAAATTGAGGCCTTTGGTTCTTGTACACATACTAAATCACAATTTTTTTTCAGCCCCTTTAATAATGAGGTGGGGGTAGTAAGGAGGGTGGCTAATGTCGAAATTTTTGTTGAGACATTAGCTTCTCTTGTAAATTATACCAATACCAAATACCAATTTTATGGACTTACCTGCTTGATTTACCTATTTACCCCATTTTTTCAAGTCAATATCTTAAACGGTTCCAGAGTAATCGTGCGCACAAAAAAAGTTACAGACAGATCGACAGAGAGGCAGAATTTTTTTTGCTCAAACTTAAAATCTCGACGTTTCATGACATTCTAAGCCTATTTGAATAATAAAAACTGACAAAAAATTTGTTGTCGTTACTATGCTTCCACTGATGTGGGCTACTGTAAAGTACAATGTCTTGAGGGTATTTTCTATTTTTTTATTTAAATTGATCGATGTCTCTACTGTCGGCAGATTTTTGTCCAGAAAAGGGCACATTTTTCCCACTATGTGAAAAATGTATGAAAAATTTAGAAAATTTGAACACAACAAAATATGACACCGGAATTTATTTGAAAAATCGAAGAACTCTATTTAATACTTTTAAGAACTGGGATCGAAATTAGGCGTTAATGTACAGTGTGTCCCAGTTAATGCATTACGAACGTTTTCCCGGTAGTTTTTGAGATAAATTTAAGGTTAAAATGTCATTCTGACGTCGTTTTTTCAAAGAATTCGATGCCATTGATCAATGAAAAAAGTTATGAGTGAAAAACAATTTTCTTGAAAAATTCGGAAATTCCGTATTATTTGCCCAAAAATTAAGTTTTTCACATTTATTCATAAACAATATTTTCGAATTTGCACATGCTTTAATTATTCCCTATTGATTTCAGGCTATATTACACGTATCAACAGCATTTTCAAACTGTGTTAGAAAAGAAATAGGCGAGACTTTTTACGATCCCCCCATAACAGGAGAAAAGCTAATCACTCTAGTCGACTGCCTAGATGACGACAAATTAGATGCCATCACGCCAACGTAAGCAGACTTATCTATATTTTTTTCAGAGTTGAATAAAAACCAAGTTTTCATGTTATGTGGGTTTTTTCGTAATATTTTTTTTGAATTGAAAATAATTTATCACAAAAAAATCTTCATTTTCATACCAAATATGTTACCGTATTCAACTGTGATCTATAATACCGGGTGCCCCATTATATTTTGACCTTGTTTAAACCTATAGAACTTTTGAACTAGTTGAGATAATGAGTTTTCGCCAGACAGTCTTCTTCCAATTTCCTGAGTATCCATCTTTTTTTGCCCACATGACAGCGTATTTTCGGGGATAGGGCAGCTTTGTTATTTCAAACAGAACACCCAGTTGGAAAGACTGCTATTTCCCCTTTCCAAACAGTCTATATTTGTCATGGAAATTATACAGAGTCATAGTTTTATAAGCTTTTAAAGTGAATACTGGTTTTATCGAAATGCTACGAAAAAAATAATGATTCACAAAGTAGACCATGAAAATAAAAGACAACATCGCCTGTAAACGTCAAATTAGTTCATTGACACCTGGGGTACTTGAGTTACTTTAAGAAAAATGTTTACTTCAAGTAAAAAAGCTAATAAGTGGTTCTGTGTTTTTACTGAAACTAAATCTTACAAAACAACACAAAGAAGATTTAGAATTATGTTTAACAAGGAACCTCCAACAAAAAATTCAATTAGAAAATGGTATAGAAACTTACAAGTGATTTTGGCTTTTATTTCCATACTTTACTTTATGAATCATTATTTTTTTCATAGCATTTCGATAAAACGCAGTTTTCAATTTAAAAGCTTACAAAACCATCACTCTGCATAATATCCATGACAAATATGGACTTTTTGGAAAGGGAAACAATGGGCTTTCCAACTGCGGAAAAATATAAGGGTGTTCCATTTGAAATAACAAAGTTGCCCCGAAAACACGCTGTCATTTCCGGTTAAACCGGAAGTGAGCAAAAAAAGACGAATACTCAGGAAATAACTTATCAAAATTAGAAGATGACTGGTTGGCGAAAACTGCATTTCATTATCTCAATAGTTCAAAAGTTATATAGGTTTGAAAAGGGTCAAAATATAATGGGGCACCCTAAAGAAAGGCTAAATTTTTCTTGATTTAGTTAGTAACATTTATAGTAGAGTTGAAATCAAGATCTTTGTTGACTTCCGTGGAACATGAAAGGTAAAAATGTGCTGATTACTCCATTATATAATACTTGACGTGTATATACACCCCCTAAATTCGTCTGGCGATATCGGTGTCCAAACAACCCTCAGGGGTGAAAAACCGAAAAAAGCAGAAAATTAGATATTTGCTTCGTCTTTCTAGCAGTTTTTTAATTTTTGATGAATTATCCATAATAACAAAGTTATGGCTATTTATATGCAAAAGAACTGTATTGTTTAAAGCGTAAAATATTTCCTAAAACCTTGCGTGGCTCTCTTATTATGCGAATATTTATTTTGTTATTTTGGCAAATTCGTTCCACTTGTGATTGTGGACAGACCAACTAAAATTTTAAAAATTTAATAAGAATAAAAGTTGTAGCGTATACTACCAAGATTCGATTACTTTTTTCAGTTTTAAATTGCGATCATAAATAAGCGAGTTATGAATTAAATAGTTAGTTGTTGTCAAAATTTTGCCACAACCCCAGTCGCATCTATCTCTACTTCAACCGTTTCCCGTCGCATTCTAAGATGCCTGCCCACCCGTCACGCGGCCCGCGGAGCTCTATATACTCACGCGCGAATGCATATTTATAATAGGTACTGTCATGTAGAAAATTATATCTTTTTAGTGTTTTTTTGATTAAGTACTCTTATATATTTATACAATTATTGTAAAGTATGGAGTCTTCATCTAACAATACGGATTAAATGACAAATGTTTGTAAATCAAATTGTATAATTTAATAATTTGTAACTAAACTGGTAAATTAAACTAGTAAATTATGTGAAAGTACTACTGACTAAAACTGTTTAAAAATAATAATTTTAGTAAACAATGTGGACTGTGCAAAATATTTGCCATTGAAAACTCAAAGGTAATGTGGCATAAAACTCTCACAAGCAAAAAATATTTCTCTTTGAAATAATAGGAAGGTGGATATTATTATATTATATTAGAGAGACTGAAATCAGAACCAGCGGGAATAAATTACGGAATTATTATAAACCAGACAAGAATACCGTAATTCGAGTATATTTTTTAAATAAATGTCATTTCAGCAAAGATTAGTGAATTTTCTCTAATATTTGATTTCAGGATGTGCAATAGGGTGCGGACAATTCAAATTTGTAGTGAAAAGAAAGAAATTAGAGCAAAATCGGCTGAACACGTGCCTCCAAGATCATCTATTTTATTTCCATGAATGAACGAACCTCCATAAGATCCTTTTATAGGGTTCTAGAAATGACCGTAAGGGCAAACATAGAGTATCGTGTACTTTTAATGTTTATTTTTGTTTATTTGTGATTTTTTTGTACAACCTATTATATTTAGTGTTTGAGTTTTTCTTAACATTTTTAAGCATTTGAAATTGTTTAAACAATTATATTTTGATATACATTAAATTTATAGCAAAATAAAATTGTTAAATAAATTATTATTGTTTGAATATCATAAACATTAAAACATAGTGTATAGTGTACGTCAAAAATAATTTTATTTATATTAAATCCTGGCGGAGTTTAACATAGCTACTCCACCAGTCAACCAGGGAATTCGCGATACTCTATTTGTGGACTTACGGGGTCACCTTTGGGACCCTATAAAAGAGTCTTATGGGGGTTAAATTTGAAGAGGAACGGTTAATTTTCGAATATATCTGGCGGTAAGACAGAAAAAATCGAACCTATTTTTTCTCTGGTATAAATTTGAACTGCCCTATTGCGCATCTTGAAATGATATTTATTTAAAAAAATTTAGTTGTATCGATTTACGGCAGTATTATCTGCTTTACAACAATTCCTTAATTTTTTCCACTGTTTCTGATTACTGCAACGCGTCGCTTTACAGAGCACCTTCCAATTATTTAAAAGATAAATATTTTTTTGCTTGTGAAAACAGAGTAAAAGGTTTTATGCACTTTGAGTTTTTAATATCCATAATAATGTTACACACCTCATTGTTAACTAAAATTGTTATTTTTAAACAGTTTTAGTCAGTAGTACTTTCACATAATTTACCAGTTCAGTTACAAATTATTAAATTATACAATTTGATTTACAAACATTTGTCGTTTAATCCCAATTGCTAAATGAAGACTCCATATTTTACAATAATTGTATAAATATATAAGAGTACTTAATCAAAAAAACACAAAAAGATGTAATTAACAATTTTCTACATGCCATATGCATTCGCGCGTGAGTATATAGAGCTCCGCGGGCCGCGTGACGGGCGGGCAGGCATCTTAGAATGCGACGGGAAACGGTTGAAGTAGATAGATGCGACTGAGGTTGTGGCATAATTTTGACAACTAACTATTCAATTCATAACTCGCTTATTTATGATCGAAATTCAAAACTGAAAAAAGTAGTCGAATCTTGATAGTATACGCCACAACTTATATTCTTATTGAATTTTTAAAATTTTAGTTGGTCTGTCCACAATCACGAGTGGAACGAATTTACCAAAATAACAAAATAAATATTCGCATAATAAGAGAGCCACGCGAGGTTTTGGGAAATATTTTACGCTTTAAACAATACAGTTCCTTTGCATATAAATAGCCATAACTTTGTATTGTGGATAATTCATCAAAAATTAAAAAACTACTAGAAAGATGAAGTAAATATCTAATTTTCCGTTTTTTTTCGGTTTTTCACCCCTGGGGGTTGTTTGGACACCGATATCGCCAGACGAATTTAGGGTACTACATAATAGCGCAATCAGTACATTTTTACCTTTCAATGTTCCACGATTTTTTCGAATTCTGAACCTCTACTATTACTAAAACAGAAAATGTATTAATTTTTTGAATCATGTTTTAGTTATTCAACAAAGATAGAATGAAATTAACTGTAGGCAATAATATTTAAAAATAAAAAAATGTAATTGAATGCATAGTCATGGGTTATTTAAAAATTTATTTTTATGTACGTAGACAATAAAAAAAATGAAAAAACCCATGTATGTATTATATATTTGTCATAATTAATAAGCATTCCTAAACAACGTTTTTCTTAGCATATTTTAAAATAATATTTTTTTGTTTTTTTTTTATTCACAATCATACATAAATAATCAACAGTTGGAAAGTATAACATTTCTACTTCATTCGACAATTGAACTAAAGTGAGCATTTGCCAACCCGAAAAAAAAAAATAAAATGCTATTTAAAAATTTAGTAAACGAATTTTTTGGCTTTTTGTTCTTTAAGGGAGATGATTGTGAATAAAATAGTACACAAACCTTGGTGGAAAGTTTCATTGCTGTGTCGAGAATTAGTTGACCGCGCCGCTTCGCGCCTCGGTCAATTATCTCATCTCTCGACAACAATGAAACACTTTCCACCTCGGTATGTAATATTCTATTATTACGTTAGACAGAAAAATTGTACACCTGTGCCAAATGACAAAATAACGAATTTTTCTGGGATTAAAATCTGGCTTGGTGATTTTTTTATTGGTGATAGCTGAAGTGGGTACTCACCTAACCAAACACCATTCATTCAATTACCATGACAACAATCAAAAAAACATTTTTTTTCCAAATTTTGTGCAATATTCGAATTTTTCGTCATCCTTCACCAGTAATTAAAAAAAATGTACTACAGAAAAAATACTTGGTCTTTCAAAAACTGCCTTATATGCCTACTTAAAATTAATAACCGCAAAGGACCTGCGAATGCTACATCGGACATAATATAACGTTAATGTGAAAAAGGTAATAAATTTTGAGTTTTTCATCTGATTAGGAAAGAAAAAGATTTTACGAGTTGTTTGCAAAAATGAAAAAAATTATCATTTACAGCAAAATGTCTGCCTTCAGTTTCAATGCAAATTCTGCATTTGCTTAAAAAATTCCCTTCGAAAAATCGAAAAGCTCTTTTATTCCGACAAACTGTAATTTCGCCTTCCTGTATTTTCTGACGTAATTTTATTTCGCTTTGACATTTGTTCGCATACACTGTCTTTTTCTAGTAGCCCCCCCCACACACAAAAGTCAATCGGATTCAAATCGGGCGAACGTGGCGGCCACCTTATTGATCCACCGCGGCCAATTCATCGGTTGGGATATGTTCTTATGTTCTGTTTAAACGCCGCCTTATTAATATAGCTCCCTTGTTTTGTAGCCACCGCCGAATGCACGTCCTCTAGCACCAGTGGAAAATTGTTTTCCAAAAATGTGTTATAAACTTCTCACTCAGTCTTCGTGGTAACTCCGTGGTCCAATTAATTGGCGGTTTATGATTTTCGTCCATAAGTTTACCCAGAACGGGTGATGGACATTCGAGGTTTGTGGGTTCTCTATTTACCATGTAAGGTAGTTGTGTATGTTATACAAATTATCAAGAAAGTTTAGGACTTCCTTTGGTCGCCTGATCAGATATCAAGTCCAAGGTTTCACGCATGGTCATCTTGCCAGTAGTTATCAACAATCGAAACCGTAGTGCAATTCAAAAGTCCAGTGCACAAGAAATGGAAAACACAAAATAGCAGTGAGATTGAACAACACACTCTACTGAACTGTCAGGCGGAGCGAGGACACATTGGCCAATAATAACTAATTTTAACTGCACTACGACCAATCACAACACAATGTGATATCACAATAAATTGCTTCTCTATCTCTTTCTCTCAAGAATATGATAAGCGAACCCTTTGCAGGTACATAGCAATGCTTTTATGTCCGATAATATTCATTTTAATTGATATCGATATAAAGGGAACAATTCATAATTTGTTACCTTTTTCACATGAATGTTACATTTTGTTATAGTATTCATAGGTTCTTTACGTTTAGCAATTTTAATTTGGCAGCATTTAAATAGAATATAACAATCAATGGATTGGCCTCGTCGGACCAATAAGGTGACCCGATTTGAATTCTATTGACTTTTTGTGCGGGGCTACTATAAAGAGAAAATGTATGCCAAATGTCAAAACGAGACAGAACGTCAGATAATACCATACAAAAATAAATTCTTCATGTAAAACAAATACTTTTTGTCGTAAGTAAATGTATTTCTCACAAACTTATTATTTTTTTAAACAAAACTGTTTGTTCTATATGAAGACTTTATTTCTTTGTGTATGTATGAGAAAACAGACTCTTGAATCAAAACTTTTTTTTTCTGTGTGGTGCACAGCATTTCTCATTTATTCGCCTTCTTTCTGCACGTCACAAATTGTCATTATTTTCACTGCATTCTCATTGACGTAATCGCTGCATTCAATTTTATTCAGATGTAAACAATATAAGGAATATTTAGTAGTGTCAAAGTTTACCATTTATATTAATATCACTGGAAATTTTTGTTGTTCGGTCTATAAAACACGATTAGCTAATATTATGCAAATCTCTTGGATATTCTTCCCCGGATATAATTATCATACATCTATCTACCGCATAGCTAAGATGACACAATACATCCTTGCTTTACACCTTGATCAAGAGTAGACGAAGTCCTTCGCAGAGACATCATTTATATTTACACACAGTACGGGAGCTACGTCATTTTTAGTTGCTATTCGATTAAATTTGGTTTATTTTGTTTCTATCCTATTATTAGTAACTTATTCACAAAACAAATCCATACCTTTTCGTTAGTGGACCAACGCTTGGCAGCAGCATTTCAATTGTGTTAAAAAAAAATTTCAATGCTATACGCGTTTAAAGCTGAGATGTTTTATGTTCTTTATTGACATTACAGTATGATGGAAAATTATTTCGTGCCGTACTCTGCTCATACCAGATGTCCTATGTTGGGGTACTTGCCCCTGCTTGCTATTTTGTCATTTGATAAAGTAAAAAGCAAAAACAAAGAGGCGGCTAACACTTGAAATTAAGGTGCCCGCCAGCGTATTCACACATGGATGCTGCTGTAAATACAAATTTTAATATTTTCTTGTGTAATAAAAAGCATTATGTTACATGAAGGAGTTTAATAAACCAAAAAACAAGTATTCTTATATAAATTCATGTAAAACAACAGAAAGAAAAAAAATATTTGTGGAATTCTGTGAAATGCATTGTTGTTGCCATACCAGACCTAATATGAATTTCAACTCATCATACCATCCTTCCATAAAGTTATTAGCATTAAAACTCGCCGCATCCGTATGTGGATATCATGGTACCCTGATGCTCACCTTCAAATATCCACATGTGGAGACCTGGAGTGGAAGGGGTTAAAGCTGCAAAATACTGACCAGAGAAACAATTCGCTGGTCAGTATTTTGCGGCTTTAACCCCTTCCAAAAGTAAATTTAATTATCTTTTACTACTTGGATGCATTGAGTAAATTATGATAACGCAAAAGTGATAATATAAATGCCTGTTTATTATCAGACTCGAAGTTGACTAATTGTTATCTCTGCAGAAAGATAAATGCATTGTCTTTCGACCGACCGTGCTAAAGTAAATTCTTATACCTACCATTTACAGCGGTGTGGCCATATTTTATACATATGAAAATAACCAAATACATATATCTGAATTATAATAATAATATAATAACAATATAGTTTATTTGCATAGAATACAATAAAATAATAAATAAAATGCAGTACAATACAATAATACAATATTAAAAATATAATATGTGCACAAACAATATAACGCTACAAATAAAGTAACACACAAAAATAAAATTTACTCTTGGGTTTACAAAGTTTAAACAAATACATGTAATTATAATTAAAACGTACGACATACCAAAAATTCATGAGAGAGACAGATAAAATTAATAAAATAATTGATAGATTACTTAATCTATGCAACCCTATATACCTTCTGAATGTATATAAAATAGATAGATAACCTCATTTCATAAGATAATGTTGTTATGACTAACATATTTAATTATTATTTGAAGTTTCCTTGTGCGTTGTGAGAAATAACTTGGCAAGAACTGTAACAAAATTAAATACATGGTTTATAGATAGGCATATAAAAGAGGTAACTTAAATCTAAAGAATATCTGTAATTAACCAATTGATAGTCTGGATAAAATCTATAATAGATGGTAGATATACGTTACAGGGTTCACCAAATAGAGTGTTATTTACTAGGTTTTAAGAAAAATACATAAAAATCATGGCAATGATTATACGATTCGATAGTTTTTTTATTAAAATAAAATTGGTCTAGGGCGATAATTTTTAAAAATAAATGAATAGCACTTTCTTTCAAAATGGGTCAAGATTTTTAGATTATTGGATTTCGATGTCTCGATCTAGAATGTGACGTCATTTGTGCTTAGAAACATACCATTGATTCTTCCATGGTATAGAATGTATAGACGATTGAAAAATACGCTAAAACGAACACAGCCACGTGTACAAAAAGAAGGAGGGAAGGAATAGTGTGTTCCCAAAAAGTAGGTAGTTATATCTGAAAACGGACTAGGATTCTCAATTGAAATGGGGATGCAGATTTTTACCTATAGTGTATAGCTCTGAAAGTGAGGTCTTTAGCGATTTTGTTAGAGATCCGAAAATCATCAAATATTATATTTATGTTTTTACAAATCGGACATTAGTCGCTAGATAGCCCAATGGGCAAGGTAGGACACATATTGTAAAGATTAATTTAAAATAAATCTCTTTTCACTTCACTTCACTTCACTAGCACCTTTTATTCAGGATTCAAATCCTGCTCGCGAAATATATTTTTTTATTGTATCAGTAACATTAAAGGTTTTACAAATCTCTATACATGAACATAAGTTCAAGTTAGGTTGGTTTATCATTTTCGTGATAAAAATTAAAAAAGTTATAAAAAAATTGAAAATGTGCATTATGTTCTCAAAGCCACTTTATTCGATGTTATTTCAACAATTGTAGCTTTGGATTATCTTCAAATAGCAGAAACAAAATAATAAGCATTGGAGAATAACCAGCCCAAATTTCAAGAAGAAATATAGATTTGTTTATTTATAAGTGACCTAAACGTAAAAACTAACGTATCTCAGCTCCAAATGCAAGTAGAGCATTAATTTTTTTTTCAAAAGTTGGATTTTTTAATCTGCTCTCATTACTTTTTTGCCGTTTTCGATTTCATAAAAAAAATCAGAGAGTTACTTGAATTTGTTTATTACTAAAATTTCGAAAACTATAAACAACTGCAATAAAACGGGTTTAAATTTTGGATTGATTTAAAGTACTTATAGAATGCTACAATTTGAGCCATCGTACACATTTCTTGGTCTTGATGGCGAGATTTTACAAGGATGCAAAGTTTTAGCAATAATTGTATATTTCAGCCGTTTGAGTAATCATTTTGATTTGAAATTTTAAGTGGCGATTGTACTATATTCTGCCAAAATTTCATTGAATATTATCCATTATCCAAGAACAGTGATTTGTTTAAAAACGCATAATTTTGCAATGTTCAATTTTTTTTAAATAATAATAACAATTGGAATGAATTATAGTTTATATACTTTCATTGTACAGCTCAAAACGAACATTTTCCTTCTTTTTATTGTATATACGCCGACCTTGCAAGAAACTGCAAAACTGAGCTGTGAACTTAAGTTGACCCTCTGAACACGTTAAAATAGAAAAACTGCCCTGATCGGACAATTCACATTAAAATTCTAATTTGACTCCACTACTAGTGCATTGAGAATCCTTAAAAAAAAAAAATAATAAATCGAAGATTTTACTTGCGACAAAAAAAACAATAAATAAAATTTTCTATGAGCGTAACATCTTCAACAATATATACTTGATTGATAAAACATATATTCGCTGCGCAACAACTTTGCTTGCTTCTGGCAAAGCCATGTTCCGTCGAATGGCCGGCAGCATAATTTTTTTAAGAATTTAAAGTAATAAATTACTGACAAAACTAGTTTTAGCTTTAAACATTTCTGTCAGTTTAAACACGTATAGCATTGACACTTTTTTTAACATACTTGAAATGTTCCTGTCAAGCATTGTCTTGCTGCTGCACCTCAGGAGTAGATTGTGTGAAAACACTTAAATACCACACAAAAAATAAGAAATTAATTTTAAGCATATTTCTCAAACAAGAGCGACGCTGGCTCGCGTATTAATAACACGCCTTGCTTCTTTATTATTATAATAACATACTTTATTTTCTAACCAATATTTCTTCAAAACTTTCCGAGCCGTCCTGTTTGCCTCGCCATACGAATGAATATAAATAATATGTTTACTGTAAGTTCACTATATGTTAATAATACAATATTAAGTGAAGTTTTCTAAAAATATGTACAGGATGTTTACAAAATAAACCGACTACCTACGTCGGGTGATACCTGACCGATATTAAGAAAATAAATGTGTTTTAGGCTGCTTGGTGATTTTCCAAATACTTACGCTTTTACCAAGTGTGTGGCAGAGGACATCGTAAGAAGCGAAGGAAAAAATTTACCTATTGCAGTGTACCGCCCATCTATAGGTAAATATTTAATTTCTAATTTTAGTGCACTTGGACGAAAAAAGTAAGTTATTAAGAAACAGATTGGATCTGAGAGGCATGAAAGAGCTATTTGTGTATTAAGAGCGCAAAGTGCCTCATTGCTGCTCGAGAGAGGAAGTTGACTCAAGTCAAACTCTCTAGAGCGACAATGACATTTTGTGCTCGAATTACACACATGATTTTATCTACAATTATTTGAAAATATCAAAATAAAATGGATAGTTAAGTTGAATTTTGGCTGGAGATTAGGATTTATCATCATTTTATGATGAGTTTAAAAGTTCATATATTTTTTTTATAAATAGATTAGGTAATTAATTATTACTCTTACATCAACTTTCATTATATTAACAACAGTTTTGGAGCATTATTATTTCATAAAGATACATTGGCAAATATCTGACCAAACTTTTGTAAGGACAGATGCACGCGAGAAAGCGTTATAGTATATTAAGTATCAAGAACGGTAAGGGACGTTTATCGGTCGACGGCATGTCGGTTGAAACATTGCGTACAAAGCTCATTTGTAGGCGGTGAATATATTATGGAAAGCACACATGGCTCCTACCATGATGTACTATGATCGGTGGAAAATAAGGATCAACGAGGACGAGTCAGGGGTCAAGCTTAAAACAAAAGAAACCTGTGAAGTATCTGGGAGTTCATCGATTGACCTACGACAAGCACATAAACAAGGCGATATGTAAAGTTTACTCCCTATTTAGGAGTCTGTGCCCTATGATGGCAGGAAACAGCAGACTAAACAGAAACATCACAAAGTGGTGCAGCGCGTCGGTCACGACAATAAAGAAACTCTTAGTAATAGAACGCAAATTCCTTCACCTAAGTTCCAACTCGAGCAGATACATACTAGCGGACTACAATAAAATCATCTGTCAAGGACCAACTCAAATGGTGATAGTCCACTAATCACACAAATAATAGTACAGTAACAGAGGTTTTAAGTTCGGAATAATGTCATATGAAATAGACTTCGTACATTTTGACAATTTAATAGTTAATACATCAAAGAAAAGTTTCTATATTATTCGGGGGCACATGAAGCCACCTCAACCATTGCCAAAATATCAACTATTTACTCTACCTTCTCCCATCTTTTCTGTCCACCTTTTTTCCGTTCCATTTTACCATTTTTTGTTCGTCATCTTTTTGTTTTTAATTTAATGTCTCAAAACTATTTAAAATAACCACAACATTTAGAACCCAAATTGGAAATTTTATGATAAATTCAGTCGCTTGGCATAGCTGCTCTCTTTTTCAGTAAGTTTTTCAGGACTCAGCAGCCACTAAACTATTATTAATTTTTTAATGTATCTTAATTTTGAAGTTTTGTTTAGTCCCCTGCACTATTTACTACATAACGCTCTAATAATCCTCCTGCGATGATGGGAGTAGGGGTCCATTTAAATTATTGTAAACTCTGCCTTGGCCTCGTTGCTCTCCAGCCCTTCAATTGCCACGGCGCCCCGGTGCCGTGGACGTACGGCTGGATAAGGTTGCAAGTGCCTGAGTAGATCTTAATGTACATAAACAGCAAGTATATTTGATTTGATTTCAGACTAATATGTTTGTGTTTCCGTAATAGTAATCGCCACAGCAAGAGACCCAGTAGCTGGATGGATAGACAACTTGTACAGTGCCACGGGCGTGCTTCTAGGGGTGGCAGTTGGTTTGCTCAGAACTCTACACGGCAGGAAAGAAAATCGCGCTGACATGGTACCCGCAGACTATGTTATTAATAGCTGTTTAGCAGCTACGTGGGATGTTGCTACGATAAAGTAAGTATGCCACGACTTTGTGAATATTGTACTATATTTATTTATTCGTTTTAATAGAGCTGTAGAGCAAAAATAAAATTATAATTGCTGCAAGATTTTTTTATAATGTAGGGGGGTTGCCACAATCAGAAAAACATCGTGGCCGTTACGGCCGCCATATTGGGAAAATGACGATTAAAATACGTTTTTCTCGATTATTCCCTTCCTATTAGTTTCGCTCTAAAATTAATTATTATCAATATTGTAAGAAACAAAAAAAGTCGCAACTTTGATTTAAACAATTTTTCTCTATTGTTAATACTTTAGATATTAGATTAAATTTTATTCCTAGTCACTGCTTTAATAAAATATTCAGCAGCAAGTTTCAATAAATGGTCACCTCTTTGATATAATGAATATGTCTCGTGGAGTACCCCAAGGATCAGTCCTGGGACCACTCTTATTTGTGCTGTTTGTAAATGACCTGGCAGAAATTGTCAGCGGTAATAATCTAACTTTATTCGTCGATGATAATTCTTACTTACATATGATATTATAAATCTAAGGGAGACGGCACAAAAAATGTAAAACAAACTTACAGCGTGAGTTCACAACAATAAATTATTAGTAAACAAAAATAAATATGTGAAATTTGATTTTAGGACTCTAAACCACAATAAGGAAACGCAGGACAAGCAAAGCCGAGAAGAAAAATTCGATAAAGAAATACCAGTTTACAATTTTGTCAGTTCACCTGAAAGTCCATTTACGTGGGGTAAGTACAAACACCGATTTTAATTTCTCTCTCAAGTTGTCCTTGTCCAACGTAAAAACAAAATCAACTAGTTCTTCTATAGGATACACGTTGATGTAAGATTGGACAATAGATAAAGAAATTTTGTCACTATCTTTGGTCTAAAGTTAACTTATTTTTTTCAGATGAATTTCAAATACTGTCCACGAAACACTGCAAACAGATACCTTCGGAAAAATGTGTTTGGCATAGTTATTTTCGGATAATATCAAATCCGTACCTCCATTTAATTGCGAAATTTCTATTGCACACCGTCCCCGCTTACTGTGTCGATCTCATCGCTATCTGTATAGGAAAGAAACCGCTGTAAGTAAAATACATTTCTATCCCAATTTTTTATTTACTGGTAAGGCACTGCCTAACCTGTCGCATAGGACAAGCCGCCACTGTACACGAATTTTATTCAATCACTAGTTTGTTAATTTCATTCATTTTTGCAGATTGGTGAAAGGCTACCAAAAAATAGATAAATTTGCTGGCGTCATCTCATACTTCTGCCTACGGCAGTGGGACTTCAAAAACGACAACACGAAGGATCTGTGGAACAGGATGAAAAAGCACGACAAGGAACTCTTCGAGTTCAGCATGAGGAACTTCAACTGGGATCTGTACTTTTACACCTACACTAGAGGTGCCAGGGCGTACGTCCTAAAAGACCCCTTAGATACCATCTCCAAGGGGGCTGTGAAATACTACAAGCTCATGGCAGCCCATTACACGCTTTTAGCCATTTTAGCTTACTTTGCCTTAAAGTTTTTCATGTTTATTTTAAGTTTTATGTTTAAAATATAACGATCGACATCTTTAAGGAGGTTTGTCAACATTGTGAAAGTATTATATGTAAACATTCTGTTTTGTGATATGACGATTATGTGATCGTATGAAGTACGGCGTAAATTGAATGAAAATGTTATAAGACGGTAAGTGCAGTAATGCTGAAACCCCATTAGAAGAACTGTAATAAGTGAACTGGTGTAAAAATGAAAAGAAACGTGATATTGTCACTTTTGTATTACACACGTCAAAAGAATCTAGACATAATGATATATAATTCTGCCTTTAGCTTTGGTAAAAAGTAGGTTTAAATGAAAGGAGTCAGATTTTCGAAGAATTTGTTCAATGTAGACGACAAAAATCAATTTCCATAGGTATCAAAATAGAAAAAAAAAAGGAAAATGTAAATTGTCAATTTCTCAACACTTGGTATAAAAAGTTGCAAAACTTCCTTTAGTCGTTCCAAAGCAATAAAACAGTTGATGTCTAGTTTGGTACACTCTTGAATAGCCTTGTTTCCATCATAGTTCACACATGTTCGGTAAAATTAAGATCCGGAGACGTGCAGACGTCCGAGATGTGCAGTAAGCAGTAGTCTTGCAAACCACCCTCGCTATATGTGAGCGGGCATTATCATACATTAGTTCGAATTATGGATCTACTTCTCAGCATATGGAATCCCGACAGGATACAAAATGGTGTTGAAAAGCCAACCGACTATCCAAAAGAACAAGATTCGTTCTTCAAAAATGACACTACCCCAAACTACCATTCTGTCACTGCTGCATGAAATTCAAATAAAACCAAATCTGGATAAGTTCGTGGACTGTATTTTTGCTGCTGTCAGTTCTGGTCTTCTTTTAGTCATTTTGATCTGGTGGCGTGCTTGGATCTTGTTGGAGGGACGGGAGGAAAAATCTACGAGTCTGCTAACCTTATTCGATCTCTTTCTGACTGTTTCAGTACTTACAACATATACTTAAGTTGCACTTCAAAGTGTCTGCGACCCGAAAAAATGATAATTGAGCATAAGCTCGTTCTCTAACATCTTCTCTCGTGATGTCTTCTGCATAATCGATTGATCTAATGTGTTAAGAACTTCGGTCCCTTTCTTGCTAACTCATCAGCACTGAAGGGTTACCTTACTGTGGTCCGCTATGACTATTAGTTCTTCTTGGCATTCCCACACCAGCTTGGACGTCACTTAGGATTTGACAGTGTCCCTAGAGCCGGTTGTCTGTTAGAATACTGATCTGCCTATTTTATCGACTCTCCTATTGTTTCCTGCTGCGCAATTCAGTATTGCGTATATTTCTGCCTGATGTGCAGATGTGCGATGTGCTGAGTTCCTCATATCACTATATATGTCGGCGCCAGTACCTTTCTCGGTCCTTTTTCCATCTGTATACCAGACAAGGACCCGTGGTCTGTTGCTGTTGTCGGTTACTGACCATTTTATTTCGAAGTTTCTGTTAAAGGTGTATTTAGGGATCATGTGATCTGTTCTCATCAGAGATGTTGTCACTCCCACTAGGTTCCTAATTCGATTTTGCCCAAGTGCTGCGTATTTGTTACTGGGTGTTCCTTGCAGCATGAAGTGTCCCATCGCCCCCTAGCCCATTACCACCAGCAACTGCTCTCTGAGTCTAGTCCATTCCAATTGCCCCTAACTGCTTGTCACAGTTTAAATAGTGTCTTTCAGTATCTCAAGATCAAGAACTATTATTCCATTAAATAATTAACTTTTTGTGGTCCTAGGAAACCGTCTTTTTGCTTCACTTTTGAGAAACAAAACCAAATATCCAAGTAACAGCACAGTGTGTGCCATTAAGTTTTTACAGTTAAATTTTGCTTGCGAAAACATTGGAATAACCGACGTTTAGCAGTCCAGTCAACGAAAGAGTTGAAGAGAACATGGAGGAGGGGAGAATTTTCCTCTTCAGGAGTGTGTTGGAGGTAGTTAGGAGGTAAACATACTAAAAGTCCCCACCCCTAGCCTCGCGGCTTCAGAGGAGGATGGGGGGTGGAAAAGTTTCTTTTTTTTATTCTTCGCTTATAACTCAGAAACGATGCGTCGTACGGAAAAAGGTATAATCTATGCAAAATTAAACATAATTAAATTTCCTACAAGAATGTCTACATTTACTTTCTTCCTATGTGATATAGTTTACGAGATATTTGACAGCCAAAATAGATAATTAATAAACAAATAAATTAATTAATTTCCTTAAATATACAGTGTGATTCACTTAAATGAATTTTAACTTTTTTATTTTGTTTCGATTTGATTCAAATTTTACTTAAGTATAGATCAAATCAGGATCTACTTAAGACCAGAAAAACATTCGGCTGCTATAAAGGCAAAGCCACCTGCGGTACCAAAATATGCGGAAAAAAAATAAAAACAATTTGAATGTTAAAAATTCTAAAAAATGCATCGGATTGGCGCCACAAACGTACATACACCAAAATTTGATTTGGTTATTGATGGGGGATTTCTCATACATAAGCTCATCTGGCAAAGGGGATCCTCAGTCTCCGCAACTTGTGGTGGATACGTGAAATTCATCAAGACCCACTTATTATTATTAGAAAACGCGAGCAGATCCGAAGATCCGCAGTACTCAGGCCTATCGGCCCATTGTACATTCGCGACATTTAGGATCCCCTAGAAAAGACCAGTGCTCTCCACGAAGGAGAGCATAGATATTCTTGTAGGAAATTTAATTACGTTTAATTTTGCATTGATTACCTTTTTCCGTACGACGCATCGTTTCCGAGTTATAAGCAAAGAATCGAAAAAAGGAATCTTTCCACACTCCTCCTCCCTGAAGCGGCGGGGCTTAGGGGAGGGGACTTTTAGTATGTTTACCTCCTAACTACCCCCTACATATTCCTGAAAAGGAAAATTCTCCCCTCCTCCATGTTGGGAATTCATTGATTGGACTATAGCTGTAAGGTTTTGGAATCTCCCTTCCAAATAGTTTTGCTGCCATAACGTTGCCGTAACATAAAACATTCAAACGGCTGCAACTGCTATTTAGATATCTAGCCAGTTGCAATATGCCGTCTATAGGGCTCTTACAATAGTTCAATATCAGCTGGAACAAATAATAGTGACTCTTGGTTATACCATATATTTTAAGGCTAAAAAAAATGCGGTTTGGCAGCTAAACTATGTATTCCACATTCGTGGCTACGGATTGGCTTTTACAGCTGCAGGTTAACAGCCAATTATTTACTTCACGTTTATTACCATTTACTTTAAAGTGACAACCGCATGCAGTTTTATGCACGATTCCTCGTCAAAGTCACCCTGATATTTTTATGTAGTAGTTACATGTACAATAAGGTATATGCATCCATTTTCATATTAGTATCCTTGTCTATTAACGGTAATTATACAGCCAGAAATATACAGCTCAATAGTTGTAATCAGCCAAATGGCTGCCGCCAAAAGGTTTTAGCAACATTTTCAAAGAAAAAATATCCACTATGACTATTACAGTGCTGTCGCAAACTTATTGTAAAGTCGCCACGGTAGTTGCTTAGCTAAAAAACTGCCAATTTTTAAAGTAAAAATCCGCTTTACTCCAGAGGACATAAAACATCAGTACCTTTTAAAAGGATACGTCTTAGAATCTTTTGATGTGTGTACTACATTGTTGGGTGTTACAAAACTTATAAAACTCACAAATAGATGATTATAAATGAACTCAATCTTTTTTTTAATAAATAAACTGATAAATACATAATCCAATCAATGAATGCCCAAAAGAGGACATGGAGGGGGGAGAATTTTTCTCTTCAGGAATGTGTTAGGGGCAGTTAGGAGGTGAACATCTTAAAAGTCCCCGCCCCTAGCCCTGCCGCTTTACGGGGGGGGGGGAGTTCCATTTTTTCGATTCTTGGCTTATTCCGCATATTTTGGTACCGCAGGTGGCTTTGCCTTTGTAGCAGGGAAATGTTTTTTGGTCATAAGTAGATCCTAATTTGTTCTATACTTGAGTAAAATCTGATTCAAATCGGAACCAAAATAAAAAAGTTATAAGGGTATCTTCATTTTAAGTAAGTCACAATGTATATTTAAGGAAATGTATAGATTTCAACAAAATATTACGTTAGTAAATACATCGAGTGTTGTAAAATAAAGATTATTTTGTGGCTGTGATTTATTAGCAAACCACGGTAAACCGATTTGATAGAGATATGTCAGATACCTAATTGATTTATTCAGTAATTATCGATTTTCACAGGCGAATATCTCGGAAACTATAACACATAGGAAGAAAATCAATATAGGCATTCTTGTAGGAAAAATTATGTTTAATTTTGCATAGAATGCTTTTTTCCGTACGAACTATCGTTTTCGAGTTATAAGCCAATCGAAGCGGCAGGGCTAGAGGCGGGGACTTTTAGTATGTTTACCTACTACAACCCCAAACACATTCCTGAAGAGGTAAATCCCCCCCCCCCCTTTCATGTCCTCTACCACTCCTTCGTTGACTGGACTAACAATAAAAACTAAACGTATTTGAGTGAATTTGGTCGACTGTACTGACTTATACATTTACACTTTCCAATATATATTACTATGCCAGCAGCACTATTCAACTTTGTCAGTGTTAAGCTATCTCACAAGATAGGTTCATTTAGTGGGGTATCAGCATTAGGCTTAGTAACTCTTGCCATAGTTTACAGATAGATAGCGTGACATTAAAGTAAGTGACTACAGCTTTAGTATTGATATACTATAATAATATCAATATAATTGTCTACAAGCCTTGCATAAATTCGAATTGTCATCGGAGAATGCCATTGAGAGAAGCAGACATATGACCGAAGATATTAACTTTTGAACTTAAACACTCGACTAAGAATAACAAAACAGTATCCGTCCAAAAACAGAGTGTACCGCAATGTATCACAACTCGTCTGGGCTCACTTACTCTTGTTCAAATTGTGATATCACTAATTGGGCCGTTTTATAATATTTTTAGTTCAGTATTACAAGGCTTAAAGAACTTTAAACATATCGAAATACATTTGGAGTCAGGGAGTTTAAGTAATTTTATTAAAGTGCCTATATAATTATTGTATCTATTTAATTTCAAAATAATCAACGTGGTCTATATCCAATGTTATTAGATTTATTTTACAACTATATGTAAATATAATGTTATATGTTAAGTGTTTGTGTTTTTTATATAATTTAATTTATATTATTATTAATGAACTTGTTTCAAGATGTACAATAAATAAAGATTTAATTTCTTTGTATCAGTTTATATTTTATACCTTAATTGGGGACCCATTCATATGGACACAATGAGTTGGTAACTCTTATATTTAGTCCACAGAACAGCGCCCTTTTTTTTAATGATTAGTAACTGGCTGAATTTTTGCGATTAGCTTCGTTTTGACGAGACGCCCAATTTTTCTCTCTGCGAAAATTCTCGGTAGTGGTAGCTAATAACTGCGCTTGGGTGTATATATGTCGATTGGGTGATTGTTCAAATTTTATTAGTAACAGTTAGTTTCTTAGTAAATCTTGAGATAACTTGATAAAAAACACGAAGAAACATTTGTCCTTGTAACGGTTTGTTGTCGGGTAGCTGGTTTGGAGATTAATCAGAGTTCAGATTAGTTAATAAGACAGCCCAATAAAAATATAAACAATTTATTTACTTCTTCAAACAGGTAATGTGTGTCAGTGTTACATAACATAGAGGTACAGGTTACACAGGTCCGTATCTTTTACGGTTCTTAGGATAACATTTTCTATTATCAGAGAGAGAGAGAGAGAGAGAGCGTAACGATGCGATGCGAAGTTAGTTGCTGCTACTAGAGTGGCATCGGGCGTCGGGCGAATATCGTCGACTCAAGAAGTTACCCAGCTCAACACGCTGTAGGAGGTCTCCAGGTCAGGCTCATCCGCTCTGGTTCTGGCGGCGAAACGGCGTCGGGAAATGACTAACGACTCGACAGCTCAGCACGCTGCAGGATTCCCAGGGTCAGATTGCATTCGTTCCGTCGTGTTTGCGTCGAGAGATGCAGAAAACTGTAATAAGTCCAGCTCAGCACGCTGTAGACAGATTGACAGAATTGCCCGCTCTCTGAATTAGTTGATTTGTGGCCGGGCTTTTATATCTGAGACTCCTCGCTTGCTGGTGACGTAGAACTGCGTATAGTTTAGTGTCGTGTGCAAATCCGTGCCTCTAGACGGGAGATGGATAGATTTGCGGGCCGTGTGCACATTGGTGTCGTGTGTAAATCCTTAAACTTTAGTAATGGAACATGAATTTATGAATGCTTCATTACATCCTACAAAATCGATGGTTTGACCGAAGAGTCCCCCACCTCCAACATGTCCAAATGACGAGGTCACAAAAATGATAGTAACCAGCTGATTTTTTTTACTATTGCTTAATAAATGTTTTTAAAATTAAATGGCCACATTGTCCTACAAATTGAATGGTATGTTTTTCCAGTCCTGCGCTCGGAAATTGTCAGTTCTACGGTAACACTTTTCTCATTAGTAACAACCTAATTTTCCTTTTTTTCTCTTGGTAATGAAGAGTGGAACACGATTTTACTAATGTCCTACAAAAAAGTGGTATATATTGATAAAAAATTAAAAACACTTATTTTGAAATTTCATTTCATAGGTAAAGTTTCATATCATTTTTTATATATTTTAATTGGGTTGATGAAAATAAGTTGTACAAAATTAGTAATAGAGGTGCTCCGAAATGGAATATTTTAATAATTTAATATATTTTAATAATTTATAGTCTGTTAAAAAATATGAAATTACACCTAGTAGTGCGTAAATCCTAAAATGCTTGTTAATGGCCAGTCCATGTCATTTTTAAGTTATAATTTTTTTTAAACACGTAAAAAAAACATACAAAGAGCAGATCATTACAAATTTTCTCCAATAATTTTAAAACGGTTGAATATACAGTGTGACTTACTTAAGATGAGACACCCTCATAGTTTTTTATTTTTTTTCCGATTTAAATCAAAATTTAATCAAATATAGAACAAATTACGATCTAATTATAATCAGAAAAACATTCGCCTCTTACAAATGCAAAGCCACCTGCAGTACCAAAATATGTGGAAATAATAAAAAAATTATATTAGGCATTCCTTCATCGATCAATTTTGTTAATGAAACTTGTTCAGAATTGTCCAAAAACCGTAAGTCCAAAATTGAATCGAAATAAAACGATATTGAAATTTTGATTAAAATAAAGTCGAAAAATGTCATTTTAATGGGTTTTTGTTTAGAAAACTGTACTGTGACAATTTTGTTTTGAAATTTAACCCAAGCTGTCAGGTAGTTGTCAAGCAATTTGCAGTTTTTTTTTAAATAATTATTTTTAAAATTAAAATTCTAATTTTTCATTTTTTTTATTTTGATTAAATTTTGGACATAAGGTTTTTGGATAATTCTGAAGAAGTTTCATTAACGAAATTTTCCGATAAAAAAATGCCTAATATGATTTTTTGATTTTTTCCGCATATTTTGGTACCGCAGATAGGTGGCGTTGCATTTATAGGAGGCGAATGTTTTTCTGGTTTTCGGTTATTCAAAAAAAAAGATTTTTTTATATATAATTTTTTTTTAGTAATTTCCCCAATTTTTTTCATATAAATAAATTATGTTATTTTCGAATTAAACAAACATTAAAAATAATATTACATTAAAATTATAAAGAAAATTTCTCGGTCTTGTTTGTAGTGGAACATTTAATAAAACATAAAAGTGGATGAAAAATTCAAATATTCGCAACGAATATAAATATGCAAATTAGGGTTTAAAATCAAGGGAAATGTTGTTTTTTGATAATCTGAATGCATGTAGATATCAGAATTCCGCTTAAGTAACAAAAGTATACTAATTTACCAAAACCGCAATTATAAAATAATTCGTTATTTAAAATAATTTTTGTCGGACTAGCGATACATACCAATTACTTCCACATCCAGTGGAAGTATAGTAACGACAAAAAAATTTAAACAAATTTTTTTTGTTCAAATAGGCTTAGAATGTCATGAAACGTCGAAATTTTAAGATTGAGCGAAAAAAAAATTCTGTCTGTCGGTCTGTCTGTAACTTTTTTTGTGCGCACGTTTACTCTGGAACCGTTTGAGATATTGACTTGAAATTTGGTATACATATGTATTTTAACGAGATCTAGAACTAGATTATATTTTCATCTTCTTCCGTCGAAGGGTTGGGGTGTAAATTGGGGTAAATTTGCTGTAAATAGGTAAATCAAGCAGGTAAGAGTCCATAAAATTAGTATTTAGTATATACAAGAGAAGGCGATTAGCCGACAATATTCCAAATCCTTGGAATAATTATGGATGGCAAGAAAATGGAGAAACTCTTTGGCGTTCAGCAGATAAAATACTGCCTCAATCGCCTGCTGAAATTCTTCAGGAGATGATTCCAAATCAAATCGAAAGTGAGGATGTAGTCTGGGGTCCAACAGTACGAAATCGCTCTAAATTCCAAGTAACCTGTTCCGACATGACGTACATTTTCCAACTTCAGATTTGCAAAAAGGGTTATATAGGATTAGTCCAGTCAATGAAAGAGTTGTAGAGAACATTTTGGAGGGGAGAATTTTTCTCTTCAGGGATGTGTTGGGGGTAGTTAGGAGGTAAACATACTAAAAGTCCCCGCCCCTAGCCCCGCCGCTTCAGTAGGAGAGGGGGGTGGAAAGGTTCCTTTTTTCGATTCTTCGCTTATAACTCGGAAACGATGCGTCGTACGAAAAAAGGTAATCTATGCAAAATTAAACGTAATTAAATTTCCCACAAGAACGTTTATATTCATTTTCTTCCTATGTATTATATTTTACGAGATATTCGCCAGCGAAAATCGATAATTAATAAAAAAAAATAAATTATGTACCTTGTATATTTCTAACAAAGCGGTTTACCGTGGTCTGCTAATAAATCAGAGTCCCAAAATAATCTCTATTTTACAACACTGGACGTATTTACTAACGTAATATTTTGTCGAAACTAGACATTTCCTTAAATATACAGTGTGACTCACTTAAAATGAAGATACCCTTATAACTTTTCCATTTTGTTTCCGATTTGAATCAAATTTTATTCAAGTATAGAATAAATTAGGATCTACTTATGACCAGAAAATCATTCACCTGCTATAAAGGCAAAGCTACCTGCGGTACCAAAATATGAGGAAAAAGATTAAAAATCATATTGATTTTTAATCTTATGAACGATGAATTTTACGTAGCCACCACAAATTGCGGAAACTGTGGACCCCCTTTGCCAGATGAGATTATGTATGAGATATCCCCCATCAATAATTAAATCAAATTTTGGTGTATGTACGTTTGTGGCGCCGATCGGATGCATTTTTTAGAATTTCTAGCATTTAAAATGTTTTATTTTTTTCAGCATATTTTTGTACCGCAGGTGGCTTTGCCTTTATAGCAGGTGAATGATTTTCTGGTCACAAGTAGATCCTAATTTGTTTTATACTTGAGTAAAATTTGATTCAAATCGGAAACAAAATGAAAAAGTTATAAGAGTATCTTCATTTCAAGTGAGTGACACTGTATATTTAAGGAAATGTATACATTTCGATAAAATATTACGTTAGTAAATACGTCCAGTGCTGTAAAATAAAGATTGTTTTGTGACTGTGATTTATTAGCAGACCACGGTAAACCGCTTTGATAGAAATATACACGGAACATAATATAGTTTTTTTTTTAATTATCGATTTTCGCTGACGAACATCTCGTAAACTATAACACATAGGAAGAAAATGAATATAAACATTCTTGTAGAAAGAAAAATTCTCACCTCCAAAATGTTCTCTACAATCCCCTTTTGGACATTCGTTGATTGGACTAGATACCAGAAATGACTTGTCGGATTCTTATCAGCTCTTGCATAACTTCTTAAATGATAAGAAAAGAGACGAAATGATGATTCCTAAAAAAATGTTTTTTAATACATAACACGTCTTGTAAAAGAAACTATGAGTGCTATCCATGTAATTTTTTTATAGTATACACTAAAGACATAAGCGCTTAGATGAAGCTCGATGGCACTGTTTAAATATGTTTAGTTTTTTGGGAAAAAAATATGAAATCTGTAAGTATAAAATATTGTAGTAAGAATTTCAACATACGAGCAAGTACTTCAATTTTAAATTTTGTGTGTATAAACTATGCTAACAAACATACCCAATATATTGAAAATGTTTTTAAGACAAGAACTAAGTTGATATTGCATATAGTATTCGAGTTGTGAATTTTTAAAATGGGTGCATGATGCGGCGCATGTAATAAAAACGACAGCTCTCCTAAAATTCATAAAGCGCATGAAAACAGTTTACAGTGGAATTAGCTGGTATGTTTAGGTTTACTAGGCGTATGTACTTATGTATATAGTGTGAAGTTATTTGTCTTAACATTTTAACATTATAAAAACTATTTGTGTTTGATTGTTTAAATCGATTGATTATTGTTTGCGGTTCATATTTATTATTTACTAGCGGTTACGTTCGCGTGGAATTTTGAAATTGACTAAAAAGCTTCTTTATAAACGACGTTCGAGGTAGAATCACCATTCTGGAATATTTCAGAAAACTCACAAATTTTCTGGAATATTCCAGAGTACTCTCGAATTTTCTGGAATATTAGAGAAGTTTAATCTTAAAAGTTTATGCCGTGCAAATACGCTTATTGTAGAGATCAAGCTGTATCTCCTGCTCTACTAGACCGATTTTCATAAAACTTGGCTTAGTCTAGGCCGATTTCGATGAAATAAGAACTAAATGTTACTCCAAGCTTAGATGAACCTCATTGGTTCAGTAGTTTCTGCGTGATGCGCGTTCAAACAGACAAGCAGACAAAGAGAAAAATTTCAAAATCTGTCTTAATGTATTCTATTACCACATCAGTTTTTTGCAAATATTTTTAATGTACATACACGTCAACTTTACAAATGTATTATATGTATACGTTTGAAAATTATTAAAAGGTAAAATAATTTAATAAAAGTGATTTACGCTCCCTCCCACCGACGGAAGACGCTTTTCAACAACATGTTGCAAATATTACTTTTTTTTAAACAGTGTTGTGAACCGTCATTCAAATCACCTCTTGCACAAAATTTTGGATGCAGAATTGGAAATCAGAAGCTGGTACCGATAATGTCGACAAAAAAAAGTTTATCTGAACTTAAATTAAAAAGTGCAACTGTAAAATAAAATGCGACCCAAAATGTTCTTGTGAGTGGTATTCAGTTGCGTGCTCGTGTGCTGCTTTTCCTGAAAATTGTTTTAAGGGAAAAAGCAATATGCATCATTTTATAATGATAGTGATTCTGACTAAAATGTTAGAATAGTTATACACAGAAATTACATAATATACAACATTAATGTTTTATTTAAAATATCTCCCTTTTCTGCTTTCTATTAAATATGCTAAATACCTAAAATAATATTTCTCACTAATGTTTTATTTATTAAACAATATAAAAACGAGTAGAAGTTGTACTCGGGCATGGCCAATTGCGAATACCTATTTGATTAACATTTTGCTCGAACACACAATTCACTTTGTATTGATTATTATTTTTTTAAATGAGTGGCCGCAATCGGCAACGCCCGACTACTACTTTCATTCGCTTTGTTGTATTATTAACATAAATTAATTCAAATTTGCAATTATATTGAACAATATAGTGCTTTTTACTGTTACACTGTACAAATTATCGTGTAGACTATTTTTATTTTAATGCTGCATAATTACGCGCCTCATAAAAAAAATCATGAACAAAAAACTGTATACGTTATCGACAGGATCTTTTTTAAAAAAACTTTTTCAATATATGGACTATATTTGGTAATCAATTGTATATATGAATTTTATAAATTTAACATAGTTGTCCGCATATCGAAATTTTTAGAACGTAAATATCAACCTTTTGATTTTAATTATTTTTTTCCAAAAAAAATATTCTTTTCAAAAATACCAATAGCTTAGTTAGAATCACGTATATCTTTTGAGTATACATATCAAAAATCAGATCGGTAGGTTACATAGTTTTTGTTTTAACGGAGAATAACCGTTGTAAAACATAATTTTGTAATTATCAATCCGCCATCTTTTTTGCGATTTCTGAAGTTGCGCAAGAGCAAAAATTAATCCGACAAGTGTTTTCTAGTGCCCCAGGTAATGCTCTCTTCATTACTTATATCAACATTTGTACGTCATGTCGGAACAGGTCATCTTGATTTTGGAGTGCTTGGACCCCGGACTAATGATAACGATATCATAAATGAAGCAGTAGAGGAAGAAGACTTGGAAGAAATATTCGATGTATCGGGAGACAGCGATAGTGAATCTGAAATCGAATGAATTTATATTGAATTTTATAATTTATTTTAAGAGTTGAATCATTTATCTGGAAAATGGTAACTCCTATCCTAATATTGTATAGGAACAAAATTGTAGAACATTTTATGCACTTTGTTTTTTGTGCAGAAAGTTTTTCTCTATCATTTTTAGTTTTTGTATTAAATGACAAAAACGACATTTACACCAGTTTTTTTTTAACATAAGGCCGCCATTTTGACAGTACAACTAGGCTTTAATCTTTATGAAAAATATTGTCCTAAAGGATCGGGAGCGGGGGTAGGTGCACGTATAGTTAGGGTGGGCTCCCGTAGTACTACCTAATTTCATCAAAATTAAGCAAGTTGATTCATCTTATTTTGAAATGTTACATGCTTTTCTGATTTAAAATTAAAGCCAGCAAAAATTTCACAGATGGTCCAGAAATAGTTTTTGAAGCCATCAGAGCATCACGGTACCTAACTCAAAATTTACTGTCATCAACCCAGTCATTGAGCGAAACGTTTTCTTTGCTCACCCCGAAAATTTCACCCTTGCAATAGTTGTGGATGAAAGAAGACTTATCGGACTGCGGCAGTGCCGAGTGTTGAAAGCTCGATCACTTTCCAAGAGAAATTTACATAGACTGAAATATAAAAATCCGGACAAATCTCAAAGCGTGACTTTTTCATGATTACAATACTTCCTTTTGGTAAGCAAGGGAAGTAAAAATATTGTTGTGGTAAAATGAAAAATGTTATCGAAGAATATAATAAACATATAAATTGACACTAGTTCCTGTTCTGCGTGACTCACTTTGCCACAACTTTTCTTGCGCCTGCCAAAGCCTTGTAACAATTGTAATTGTAACCATTTTAAGTTATAAACTACTGGCAAAAAAATTTTAGCTGTAAATATTTCTGTCAATTGCACGCAGTCTACAAAGAAGGTGGGAGGAAATCTCAGCTTTAAACATCTATGTGATGCCAAGCGTTGGTAAGTTAACGAAGTAGCAGGAGTTTGTTTTGTGAATAAGCCACATTAAAATGATAAAACAAGTTTAAACAAATATAGTGTCGCTGGCTCCGTGATATTAATTCTATTGAGTTAGTTGTCTTGGAAGTTCTTTGTGGATGATATACTTCTAATAAATCGAATAAACGTGTGTTGTGTTGCCTATACATTGAGTTAATTTAAATCAGTTTCATCAAACCGTAAAATTAGAATTTATCAATATACCAGTCATGTTCAATAATATAGATTGAGAAAAATTAAATGCTAATAAAAAAATTATCATTCGCCAAAAACTCACCATTTTATCATTTAGCAGTAGCTTCTTTTAGTGCTAACTAGCCTTCATATATATACCGCATTGCTGCGGTAAAATCTAATTATTTATATTTGAAGAATTGGGTGATACTCTATTTTATGGTGAATGCGCCAGGAGTAGGATTTACTTCCCCATCCCAACTGATACAAGATTAGTTGATTTTGCGAAGAAAAGTTCGTAACGACATATACTATGATAAAGTTCAATTAACCGGATGGCTGGGTGAAATTTAATTTGTTATAATTTATTTTTATTTTTTTTTTAAGGCGGTTATCCATCCTTTATAGAAAAACAATTTCACCCTTTTTAGTGGACTCCTACTTAGCTTCTTACATAGCGAAAGAAAATATTGTTAGACAGCAATATGCAACAAGTTTCATCACAATTGCATACCTATATATGTCAACGAATCACCATTTCCGGTCACCATTTCCTTATTTTTTAGCTGATCGAGATGAAACCAGGTACAGTTGATTTAAAAAAAAACTGGTACAACTCTTGTAATCGTTTAGTTGTGTGCATATGTCTGTAAATGGGGCTCGCCAGGCATGTCGAGAGGGGGGTGGAGAAGAGGTGATTTACCCCGGACCTGGTTTTTTTGGAGGAGACCGGTTTTCTTAGTCTTTTTAACCTTATTAAACCTTTCTTTTTTTATTTTATTCAAATGGAATTTTAAAAAATAATTAGAAAATAACTTTTTCAAAACATTTTCAAGCCTGCCATATTATTGTTTAAAAAATAATATTTGTTACGGATAATTCTACTAATGGTTGTAATTAAAATACTAACTGAATAATGATAATTCAATTTATTAACTAATATTTTGTCATTGCTCCATTAGCGTCTAAAACTGCCTGAAGTCTTGCAGGCATGGACAAAATCAAATTTCTTGCAAGGTCAACTTCTTACGACAAGTTCTCCCAAGTGTCTTCAATTATCCCTTCCAATTCTTGGTCATTATTTGGATGGTTATTTAATTTTCTTATATGTTTCACCATTGGTCCCCAAACATTTTCAATTGGATTTAAATCCGGACTTTTAAATGGCCACGGTAACAACTCTATGTTTTTATTAAGAAACCATTGCCTGACACGATGGGCCGTATGTATGGAGCAGTTGTCTTGTTGGAAAATAAAATTATTTTCCGGAAACACCTCTATTACTGACGGCAACATAATATTGTCTAATATTTCAATATATTTAATGGAATTGAGATGACCACCACTGTTCCAACACACACCTAACCCATTTAGGCTCATCCAAGCCCAGACATTGACTGAAAACCTTCCTGATATTTGTGGATCGAAAGTATATTTTTCGTCGTATCTGGTGAAGGAGGTCTATATATGCGAACATGTCCATCGTTACAGGATTTAAAAACCTTTTCATCAGAAAAGACAACTTGTTCCCAGAAGTTTTCATCATTGATTATATATATAGTTGAGTGCAAAAATAATCCTACCCTGCTTCTTTTCTTCTGAAAGTTTGTATTTTTTAGCCGCTGAACAACTCTTCAAGTCGCTTTGTAGTTTTATTCTTCTGCAAGTAGACACAGAAGTAGGAAAATTTGTCTCTGAAATTGCATTTACTGCAGTCTGAAAAGGGTTATCTCTTAGGTAATTTATAAGATTTTCATCTTCTTGATTATTGCTCTTTCTGGGCCTACCGGAACCAACTTTACGATACCGTTTGGTTGGTTTCCCATTGTTTTTTAACACTCATTATCATGGTTTTACTCACATTGTATTCAGCAGCAAGTCTTCTTATGGACCAACTATCTTCAATTTTAGAAACAATTCGAAATTTTTTAATATCTCTTAGATGTCGAACCATTTTTAATAATGACGCCACTGATTAACGTCAAAGTGACATTTTTAGATTTTTAATATCAATCAAAGAACGAATGATTTACATAGCTAAAAGAAAGTGTACCAGTTTTTTTTTTAAATCAACTGTACGTGTCATACGTTAGCAAAACGACATTGTTTTATTTATCTGTCAAATTTCTACGATTTCCGGTTGCACCGAAAGTGACCCTTATATTTGATTTTCAAATGGGACACCCTATGCATTTTTGCAACTAGAGGTCACTCTGCACATGACTGTGCTAATTTCATGACTCTTTCCGCCATTTTGAATGTTTTGCAGCCATTTAATTTTCATTCTAGTGTGCCGTGACTCACCAGAAATTGTTCTAGCATTCATAAATAATTGAAGAAAAATACGTCTTGAATTTTTTTGTTGTTAATTTGTGTCACACAGAGGTCGAAAAATGATAAAATCACTTTTTAGAAATTAATCAAAATGTTCACTTTCATACTACAGCTAACTGTAATTTTTCAATACCAATTTAACGATGTATCACTACAAATTCTGGAGGGTCAATTCTGGTTAGTCAACGGGCATTAGATTGAAAAGTAAAATTGGCTGAAATATTTCAAAATGGCGGGAAAGGTCACGAAATTAGCACAGCCACATGCTAGATTTCAAAAATACAAAAATATAAGGGTGTTTCATTTAAAAATCAAAGGTAGGGGTCGGTCACTTCCGGTGAAACTTGACAGATGGCAAAAAATTGTCATTTTGGTAACATGAGACACATGCCTAGTTTCATCTCGTTCGCTTAGAAAATAGATAAATGGTAGCTGGAAAGTGATCTCGTTGACAACTATACTTCCAACCATACCAAGGAAACTTTAAGAATCTGTGAATGAAGTAAAAAAATATTTTGAGGTTTCTGGTTCTTGTACACACACTAAATCACAATTTTTTTCATCCCCTTTAATAATGAGGTTGAGGTGGTAATGGGGGTGGCTAATGCCAAAAATTTTTTTGAGACCTTAGCTTCTCTTGTATATACTAAATACCAATTTTATGGACTCTTACCTGCTTGATTTACCTATTTACCCAAAATTTATCCCAATTTACCCTCCAACCCTTCGACGGAACAAGATGAAAATATAGTCTAGTTCCAGATCTCTTTAAAGTACATATGTGTACCAAATTTCAAGTCAATATCTTAACCCAATAGTGCCCGAGTAATTTTTTTTGGAAAACTTTTGAAAAATATGTTGATTGACCTTCATTTAGGGCTTGTCAGTATCTCCCAAACCACATTTTATTTATTCCTGTGCATTTTCACCAATTTTTTTGACGTGTGATATATCATACCATAGGAACATGCATGTAGAATATTATTTAAAAAATGTATTTATTATAATACAAAATATTCAATAAAATTAAGAGAAAGTAGCAGAATATATCACATAGAAGGGGTATGATATCTTCGAAAGCATATGTCTGGATGTAATCCTATGTTACATTTGACACAAGAAAATTTTGTACATTTGGCACAATACCCACACCGTCTTTGTGTAGCAATTTTGTCAGTCAGGTGATCAGTTTTGTCATACCTGACCTCTTTCAATATATTCCAACTACATTTTGGTTTGGGGCCAGCTAAATGTTCAGGGGCAGTTAAAGTTGTGAGAAAAATTTTCCTCAAAAACTGCAGAAGGGACACTTTTGGATAGACAAAACGATAAAGAAGCCACATGTTGACTACCGATCCATTCAAGCAAAAGCGATTCATTGTCCAATACCATTTGCAAGATCTGATTCGTATACGATAGAGTCCTGTCACTTTATAGAACATATCCACACCTCCCATTCCTTGGTTATAGAGACTTATAAGTGGCGGTTGATCCACATCAACTTGCTTCCTTCGTTGTTTAGACCATCTTTTGCACGTGCCCTTTGTCAAACAAATGTCTTTATTTTTGATGTTGGTTGCGATATTCACTTGACTATTGTCATGCCATCTAGTGAGTTGAATACCACTATTAGAGTCAATGAGAAGTCCCTCGTTTTTCTTTTTGGAGCTCTTTTAAAGGAGCTTTATCTAACCGGAGCGGATGGTACCAATACATTGAATTTCATTATTTTGCAAAAATTCAAGTAATGGTAAAGAGTTGAAAAAATTATCCAAATATATGGTCGAATGCGGGGGAATATATCTCATACAAAGTTTCTCGGTGACACTGGATCCTAAAGTTTTACCCTTGATTTTCAATAAGTACCCCTGGGGGGTTGTGAGGCATCAAAACTTGAAGCCATAGTGAATTGGCTTTCCCTTTATAAATTACTCCATATTGTTACGGCCAAAATAAAGCTCCATAGCCTAATCCAATGAAAAAGAAGTTCTGAAATAAAACTAACATTCATACCGCCATCTGCCTACCGTATGATATATCATACGGAAAGTTTTTTCTGCTGCTGCAATTACAGAAAGAATTAATATGACTATGAAATGGTATAAGTACATCCTATAATATGTATAAAGAATTATTATATGAATAAAAGTCAAATAAATTACATCCAAATGAAAATTGTGAAAGATAACCTTACCGTGAGCTCATTTTCTGCTGCGTAGAAATTTACTGGTTATAGAACGCTGGGTTATAATTTATTTAAGTATAAAACAATCGAATTTTTGTCCTAAGCTTATTGCCCATATATGCAAATAACACTTAAGATCAGTAAAATCACTGAATTTATCACACTCGATTTGTGTACACTTCATTAGAGACAACCTAACTTCTGTATGATAAATCATACAATAGGCACTATTGGGTTAAACGGTTCCAGAGTAAACGTGCGCACAAAAAAAGACAGACAGACCGACAGACAGAAAATGTTTTTTCGCTCAAACTTAAAATTTTGACGTTTCATGACAATCTAAGCCTATTTGAACAATAAAATTTTTTTTAAATTTTTCCACTGGATGTGGAAGTAATTAGCTATCCAACGATATATCGTATGTTATATTTATCTCTAGAAAAAGTGGTTAATTTTCGAAAAATTTAATATATTTGTGAGAAGACTATGAAAACTATTAACAACAATACTTTTTATAATATAAAAAAATTTTGCCAAAAATAGGAAGAACTAAACTACAATAAATGTTCGAATTGTCTTCCATTGACATCTATGCATATTTATCGCATTTCTAATATTTATTAAGAAAGCTATGGTAAAAAAAAGAAGAATAGCTTTAGAGAAAATCTCAAATTCCATTTAATTTGGTTCACCCTGTATAACGGCATTAAGGTAATAGGTTGCTCATCCGAAAATAAAATTTGCAGACAAAAACTTAATATACAACAACACGATAGCTGATAATTTTTTGACAATTGCTTGTAGTTTCTCTGGAAACATCTTACTTATCATCCGAAAATTGCAGTCGAAGACGAGTTCGCATTGAAAAAATAATCCAAACCTCTGAATATAATTTAAAACTAACAGTCTTTGGTAACTGTGCACGTAACGGCAATTTGTAAGGAAACCAACCATACACTTTTCAATTAATGGTAGAAAAAATCAGAAAACGCGAGGGATCACACACACTCATACACATAAAATTTTAACTACTTTGCGTGTACATAAACTACCATATAAACTACTAGTTGATATATACGTATGTATGTATATAAATGTATTTATTAGTAGTAAAAAAATATTGAAACTGCGTATCTCTCACGGTATACATAATCAGAAGATTTCCTGTATGATGAATTACAAAAAAAAATTAATGCAGTATCGCATTTTGATATTTAATGACTTTGATGTACAGGATGATCATTTTAAATGGTTGATCTGTTACCTATTGCAGGTGTTTCATGATGTACAGGGTGGACCAAAGTATATGGGAATTGGGGTTGTCTCTAAAACTATGGCAGATAGACAAAAACCAATATAGGTGTCCTGAGCTAGATTTTCGAGAAACAAACAATGGCATAAACCGCGATCGTCTATATTTTTCGAGTACCGAGCTACAGAGCATTTTTGGAAAATTGGCATTTATCTCAATTCGAATCGAAAATCGAATAACACATTCTTAAGGCTGTCACGACGCAAAAATGAGAATTCTGTAACTCAATACATTTCAAATAGTTCGTGTATTTCACCAGGCCGTCTGGTTATGCTATTCACCAATAGATGGCGAAGACTACAACAAATTCCAATTATTTAATTCTTGCTTAATTTCATTTTACAATATGACAAGTATAATTATTTTGGGGAACGATATTTATGCGTAATGATTGTTAATAATTATTATATATATAGTGAAATATGATCAAAAGTCCATAATATAGATTTGGTTTTTAAAATCTAGAGGTTGGCAACGGTGAAGTTTCAAGGTGAACTGTCAAGAAAAGGGAAATGATGGTCGTTCTTCCATAATTATTTTTTTGTGAAAGGCAAATTCTATAAATGCCAGGCAATCAAGAATTGAGATTAAAACCTTGCTAAGTGTTAATTAGTCAAACGGTACACGTGGCTAATCGTTATAGATTAACGGATCTAGACTAATTTTCAACACATTTTTCAATTAAATTTTGGTGTATTTAATTGGATTTCGATATTTAAATCGGATTTTGTTTGGCAAGTTACGTCCAGAATTTTCTGGGTAAGTTTTAAATTTCCTTGATCTACGAGCAAAACACGTGCTCGAAATTAGGTTAGAATTTGAGAATAATTTTTGGTAATTTATTGTAGACGTTTTTTGGGATACGGAGAAGAACAACCATCAGCCGTTATCATATACCTCTTTGGGTCATTTTGTGTAATTTTGGAAATATTTTGGGACTTGGATCATATGAGGGACTATTGGTTATGAGTTTAAAATTATGAAATAATACCTTGCGACACAACATAACTGTAACGGAGAGTTACCTACGACCAGGACCTGTAATTTTGGTAATTTTGGTGTTCTGTAAAGGAGAGCTAGAGATTATTTGGAAGTTTTATATTGCATTCAACGCAGGAGATTCCAGGCAATGGTCTTAACCTACCAGTAATCGGAGCCCCCGTGTGATCAACTGCTGCTGGATTTCGGGTGTTTTAAAAGTTAAGTTGTACTATATTTTGTATGTATTCATAAACATTTTTGTTCTCTGATATAATTAAAAGTTAAACTATTTTCCCCCTAGCTTCAGAGTAACGATTGTTAGATACTATTGTAAGGCTGTTATATCAATATTTTACTAAATTGTATGATAAATTATTCTTGTATGTTGCTAAAATTGTACAAGGAATAAACTGAAATTCTTTTATTGGTTCTTTTATTGCTCTCTCTATCTCTCACTAAAAGGATTTGTAATACCTGGGACCATTTTATTTATATGGGGTGATGAGATCGTAATAAGGCACTTTTTTTTAATAGAATCCGCTGCTGATAAGAAGAAAATTATGCATGCCTCTCAGTTTTCTTAAATAGAACACTTGTACATTATTTCATTTATCGATCGCAACTTAAATTAGCTATCTAACGATATATGATATATGATATATGTCATATTAGTCTCTAGAAAAAGTGGTTAATTTACAAAAAATTTAATACATTTGTGAGGAAGACATGGAAAACTATTAACAACAACAACACTTCTTATAAAATAATTTTGACAAAAATAGGAAAAACTAAACTACAATTAAATAATTTCGTGTTTCATTTGACGTACGACCTGGGGAATGTGAGAAAGGGGGGCAGGTATGAATTGTCCATTCTCGACGCTCGAATATTTAGTTGTGAAATACCGTTGTTAGACTCGGTGCATATTTCGTGTTAGTTCGGATGTCTTGAGAAACTGTAAGGAAACTGTGCTGTTTGCACGTGCATTTAGTAGTTGCGACACTACTTCTGCTTTGTTCGGTAAAGGCAAAGCACAAACTGTAACTATACTTAATAACAGAAGAGATTTGGATGACATCAATCAACAAAAGAAGAAGTCGCAAGTGCTGGAGAGCGACGGCGTTATATAAAGCTCCAAAGAAATAGAAATCTTTAAATAGACATAGATTTCTTACATTCAATAAATTGGTTGGGAAATCAAGTAACGCTGTAGTATTATCGAGACTACCGCCAACGTCTACCGCTTCACATCAGCATGCTTATAGGGTTTTTCATCAAATTCAGTTATGGAGAGGAATAAACCTTGATCCGACACAATGGGGTTGGAAGAAAACTGACACCGTTCTTTCACCCATTTTTACACCTAAGGCACCAGCTCCGTCTTCCGTTCTACAACTTATATCTTGCAACTGCAGGATGGGCTGCGGGAAATGATGCGGGTGTGTAAAAATAGTATTGCGCTGCTCAACCATGTGCTCCAACTGTCACGGACAAGGCTGCTTAAATTCACCTACCGAAGATGAGTTGATTGAAGAAAACCCTATCGACGACTGAAACCGACAATGACGACAGTGGAATAGGCCCACAGGGGAAATCACTTACAAAAAAAACGCACCGAGATCTCTACCTCATGAGTGGTGTAGAAACGAGGTCATATTACAAAGTGCGTATCCTCGAAAAAAAAGAGAAAATTCAACAAAAATAATAATAAAAGTACAACATGAATCTTGTAGAGGAGAATCCGCTCTACAAGTTTCATTATAATCATTTTTGACGTCAAAGTAGCCGTTTCGAATTTAATGAAGAATATTTTTGTTCCTTTTGTTCCTTTTGTTTTTCGTGGGAATGACGGATCCGAAGAAAAATGAGAATAACCGTAATTAAGTCCCGTCTGGGGGTGGTTTTTCGCCTCAAAAAGGTGTTTCCATCAACGGATAAGGTGGGAACTCTTCGGATCCTTGATTCTACTCCTATGAACTATACATAGCCCAAATATAATTTGTATATGAATTTTTTCTCCTAAAAAGTCTAATTTGCGTGGACTATTATAAGGGCCTCGTCTGTCCATATAATTGTTCCTTCAAATCCTGGCACTTCATTGCACTGACGCAAAAACCACTGGCAAAAATCGAGACGAATTTGAAAGTCGTTTGGGTATAGATGGTGACTAATCCCAATTTTGTAGGTATTGAATTTATTTTTTTTTAAGCAACGCAACGCAGTTTTTTTTGGGATTCCTAAATTTTCCTGTATTTCACGAGATGATATATTAGGATTTTTTCCTATAGTTTTACAAATGATCCAAACTCTTTTAAATTTTGTTGTAGCCTTTTGAATATTTCCATGCCTGTCTTTTCTTGACATCTAAAAATATTGTTTAGGCGGCACTTTTGGCACGAAGTTTTACTGTCTATAACTTACCTATTAAAATAAAGCTCGGAAGCTAAATTTGAATCTTCTCTGCTAAAACACTTAATTCTGTTTCGCCCAGTTTGCAAATCCTGGGCTCAACACAAAAAAGAGTGCGTTCTACTCCTAGTAATATAATATACTATTCTTCCAAATCCACTAAAATTATTGACCTATAACAATTTTAAGTGCATATTGAAAAAATTATTTTTAATCCACGGTTTTTATTCTACTGACGAGTTCGTGGCGTTTTTGACAAACCCCGAAAACATTGCTGGTTGGCATCCATTTGACGTGGTACGCACCACTTCCTTGCTCCTTCAGTTTCTTGCTCTTGTTTGAACATACAACAATAATGTTGCACGGCCACTTATTTTTATATTGTATTTCGTTACGTATTTCTCTGTTCTCTTTTAATATTTTGTTTTGTATTGTATAGGATACAAAAACATAACATAATGTGTTGATGTTTTTTTTTACTTTTGTTAATGTTGTTCTAAGTGAACAAGGTTTATGCCTATATTTTATATATTTTTTAATTGACGTGTCATATATATATATATATGTTTTGTATTTTAATTGGTGAAATAAATGATATGATATGATATGATCCGATATGATATGATATGATATGATATTGTAGCTTAATTTTTCCTATTTTTGGCAAAATAATTTTATGTTATAAGAAGTGTTGTTGTTAATAGTTGGCCATGGCCCTTTTCGTTTTCATTTTAATATTATTTTCAGGTAATATACTACTAATCTTTTCTTTCAGCAGAAAATCTGCCTTTTTGATATGTTGTAACTGTTTCGTCCACAAATAAAGCTTTCAAACGATTGTTGTATTCATTAACGATGTGAAATAATTATTTACGCTTCTAATACCTGCAGTGTTAACACGTTTGTATTTTTAATATGCGTATGTGTAGTATAAAAGAAACCATTTGTTTCCTTTTTCCGATATTGGCTGGTAAAAATAATCGCTGTTTCGAAGGTATCCTTGAACTGTCTAGAGTAAAGATATATGTATATATTTTTTTATTATACTCTAGCATTAAAAAAATGAACGCCCGTGTATAATTATTGTACCGTATTTTGCTTTCGTCGATAATAGATATAAGGTGTTAACATATGCAGAGGTCATCCGGTCCACTATCATTAATACATACATATCATAGTACTGTTGGCAGCAGGCAAGTAACAAATACTCTGGTGTATTTTTTAAGGATTAATCCCGTTTAAGAATCAATCACAAGCTAGTTAACACACCAGTTAAAATAATTTATCCTTTAAAGTTTTTTATGGCACGACTACGAAACCATATATTCCCAAATTAGCCCAGGAGTTTTAGTCAATATATCGCTTCTACCTGGAATTAATTATTGTAAAGCTGAACATTTGCAGGATTTTAGTATTGGTCCAGGACAACACGTACCAAAAATTTCCCTACTCTCCCCCGTCGACTTCCCTGTTTTTACGGAGCAAAAATTGCAGAGTTGGTTATAAAGTGCAGTAGAAAGGTTTTTACTGCCCAAACAGTCAGTCAGTGGACATGGATGATAATCTGATGACCCTAATTCCCAGCAGATCAATAATATCAATTGTCTTGCCGAATAGTCATTTTCTGAGTCCGACAAGTTAAATTGCATTTAATATAAATTTTATAAAACACTAATAATATACAGTGTGTCCCAGGATAGATGTAACAAGACATAACATGTAAAAAACAAGGATAATATAATAAATAAAAAACTGCCTTAAAACATACCACGTCAGTTACACAGTATATTACATAACAGTCATGGGGATACCCATAAAATCTTCAATTGTATAGAAACAAAATTTCAAAATAATGATAATTTCTAATGATAATTTTAAATTTCTGAAAATTTTGTTGGGTTATATTTTCAGGTAATTTATTATAAGTTCAAGTTTAATGAGTTTTTAATTGATTTTGTTAAATGATATTTAGGAGGTTTTAACAAATTGGCAGACTTCGTGTTGTAGTTATGTAGCTCAGATAGAGTTAGATACACATTCTTATTTTCATGGATCTCTAAAAGAGAGTAGTAAATATATAAGCAAGGAATAGCGCTGCTCGAGTTCACCCAGAGTATAACCCCGTAGCTTATTTGGGAGTGGATTAATGAATAGTACACTGACAGCAAAGTGTGTAGTTGTAGAACAGTTCTTAATCTTCGTAAAAGAAATAATAATAGCTTATTGATAGCTTATTGCTGAGTTGCTCAATATGATTGCTGCAACTTAAAGTATCATCAAGAACTATACCGAGTAAATTAACACTTTCTCCCTTCGTTACGTCATATCTGGTAGAGAAAAATAGTTTTTGTGTTTTGTCACGATTTAGTTTGAGTGCATTAGCATTATACCAAAGTTCCGCTCGACTTTCAGATTCATCAATGATATTTTGTAAGCTATTAATATTCTTGGCACTAGCTGTGAGAGTTGCATCATCAGCAAACATAACAATACTACTAGGGAATAAGTAATAACAAATTATTTACATAAATTATAAACAGTAGAGGTCCTAGCATGGATCCCCGAGGCACTCCATGTATTACTGATCTAAAATAAGATGTCATAATGTTTTGTGAGACGTTTTGTTGTCTATTCTCCAGGTATGACTTTAACAGAGACAACGGTATACCCCTGACTCTGTAAAAATTAATTTTTTCGATGATGAGGGTATGGAGAGACACAGTTAAAGACCTTGCTGAGATCACATAGCGTAATTGCAGTATGTTTACCTTCTTCAAGGCCTTCAATTATGTCTCCCACAATCTTACAGATGCATCTATTGTGGAACATTTTGCCTAAAACCATATCGGCAAGTATGCAATAAGGAATATTTTTCAAAATATTTCGACAAACCATTTTTTTAAATAATTTCAATTATCTTGCCAAACACAGGGATAATTGAAATTGGTCGATAGTTATCCGTGCTATTTGAGTCACTTTTCTTAAACATAGGCACAGTTCGAGCTACTTTAAAGATATCAGGAAAGTAACCCTGGCTAAAACATTCATTTATTATTCCCTTGGCAAAAGCCAGGGGCAACTGTCCGAATTGCCCGTGCATAGTTACGCATCTGTAAATATATGGTTTTTTAAAGCAATTTCAATAATAACATACCGATTTAGATAAAATTTTTGAAAAATGTTATCTTTACGGATATTAAAAACCACAGAAAATTTCATGTCAAATTGTCTGTTTAAACGAACAAAAAACAATAAATTGTTGTCTGTTGTTGTTGTCTGTTGTCTCCTAAAAGTGCCATCAAGTCTTAGAGAATATTTTTAACCCTAGGTTTTTAAAGGCACTTTTGATTGGTTTTAACGAAATGTATTGTTCTCTATTTTAATCAGTTTTTGCATTTAAAATTTCTTTTTCAAACGCAAAAAGTACGATATCTCTGCTTATAATTAATATAAGAGGACATTTTTTTTAATTGCTGCTTTTGTACGTACTTTTTAATCATGTTTAAACATGTTGTTGTTTAAAAAATCGCTAGTATACTGAGATGCATTTAAACAAATAAAGAAAATTTAAATCCAAAATAAATGGTTAAATAAACAATAAAAAATATTTCGTTATAGTGAGGTGGCTTATTGAAATTACCGTTACCTGGCGGATAAACGCACCAAATTTGGTAGAGTATACTAATAAATGTTAGCCTAGGAGCCCTATGGAATTTCTAAAAATTTTCATATACAGCACCAAAATCCAAAATGGCCGAAAAATACGACAAAATATCACATGTGAGTTTTACTTTTCGAGGCACCACTACTGCAAAAACCATAAAAAGTACGATTCTCTTGCACTCTTCAAGAGACCAAAGCATAAAGCAACATCTCAACAAGGGAAGAAGCTGAAAGTACTTCAGAACAATGTGGAACTGTTTAGCCAATTATATATATATACATGTAGAGCCGGGAACCTGATTTGGATGAGTTTTTTGCGCATGAGATAGTCATTCCCTCTTTCAATTTCAGATTTTGGTAAGCGTCATTTGCCAACCACCAAGGCTGGAATACTGCAATGTCTTGAGCAGTCAGGTCAATTAAAGCCCCCTTCAACCCATGGCTCCAAATTTCTGGACGGTGTTGTCATCGTCCACTGCCTGCCCACTACTACTGTCGACACCTTCAATCAGTATGCTGATAAGATATTTCTACTTTATCTTCATAAGCAGTTGGAGAATTCCCAAATATTAGATGTTGTTTGGGGCACCTACATTCCAGACAGTTTAAAAGAGTTTACCTGGGAAAAGGGGGTGAGGGGATTCGAAGGAAAGTATCTGGCAACACCAAACTTAAACTTTCTCCGTGATTCAATGAACAAGAAGGAATTTTTCAACTTCTTGACTTCCAAGGTTGTAGAGTTCAACTGGCCACCAGGCAAAGATGTATGTATCACAACAGGGAAAGCAGTTGCACAAATCGGTTCCAACATGGAAAACTGCAATCATGAAAAGGCAGACACAAGGCTTGTGGTTCATGTACTCCATTCACTACAGCAAGGGGCAAAGAGTATCCCTACGCGTACTGTAGACACAGATGTGATTGTCATCCTTGCTAGCACATTCTATGATCTAATACCTTTGGCCGATATTTGAGTGGCCTTTGGCATGGCCACGCATTACAGATTTTATCACATTAACGCATCTGTGCGTGCAAGCCTGTGGGAGCCAAAATCACGAGCACTACCTGTGTTTCATGCATTCTCTGGTTGCGACACAACCTCTGCCTTCAAAGTTAAGAGTAAGAAGTCCATTTGGGAAGCATGGCAAGCATTTCAAGACACCGATACATTTGTGTATTTGGCCACTCATCCATTCCAATTGCTGAAAGCCGACTCTGAACACTTCAAGAAGCTGGAACGACTGACTGTTGTTCTATATGATAAAACCACTCTTTTCAGCAGTGTCAACCATATAAGAAAGGGGCTTAGCTGTCAGAAAAATCGAGCAAGGAACCGACTGCGCTTCTTCAGTAGGATGAGCCGCAAAAACTGTAAATGTGGGAAAGCCAATCTGGACTGCTCACCACTTTGCAAGTACAACCCAAGCAGCAATTTTAGTAGTTTCTACGTAATAGTTGCCATTAGGGGAACTTTAAAGGTTTCCGCAACTATGGACTGTTACGTAATGGGAACCATCCTTCTACCAAGTATTCACCAAAATGGGGAATAATAATTACCTAGCAAATTACTATTCCGGTACTTCTACCATTACCGTGTTGAAGACTAGGTTATTACGTAAACGGGACGTAACCAAGTAGTAGAAATGACTAACTTTTGGAACAGCTCAGCTGACCGAAATGAGAGCGCAAACTATATATTTGGCTCTCTGTTATTCTAATAGCAAATTAATGACTTACTGAGTTTAAGCACATGATATGTTCAAGGTCCAAGTTAAGGTGATTATATACAACATGCATAAGCATATATTATAAATCATGATGTTTTGCATTTACCCTGGGTGTGGATATTAAAACCACCACTTGTTTTCTGTAAAATGTTATCATGATGCTTCGATAAAAAAGACGCCCCCTCGAGAAAATGGTTTTTTCGGAAAAAAAATTTTTTGCAAAAATTATGTGTACAAGCAAAACTGCAAAATTTTTTATGGAAAACGTTTTTTTTTTTTTAATTTTATATATTATAAAGTAATAATCTATTTAGAAAACATATTTGTAAATGACTATAATAAAAAGAAATTTTTTATTGAATTATATTTTTATCCGTGTCAATATGGCGTCTTCATTCAACAACAGAAAAATGACGATTTTAACTGCAGTAACTTAGTGGTTGAAAAAACCAAAATTATTTCCCTACAAGTTACATTTACTATAAAGTAGCAGATGCCACCAACGTTATAGTTGTTGTTACTTTAAAAGTGGTGACGGCAACTGCAACAATTTCACTGTGTAGTTATATTTACCTAAATGTAGCAAATGGGACCAATGACGCTATAAGATCTTAGTAACTGTTGCTACCAACTTATTTTCATGTTGGTAGAATTGGCAGAATCGATATAAGTAATTTTTTTTTTTTTAATTGGCAACGCGGTAATAACTGTTAAAGTGTCACTGTCACTGTGTGCGATGGGAATATGTGGATTATTAAAAATAACAATTATTATACTTTTTAAGTACTTTTTATTATCTGATATTATTTGGAAAGAGCACATATCGAACAATATTTGATGGATGCCCCTGACGGTGAGCATCTTATGTCAGAGGTAGGTGTTTTTTATGATCTTGCTTTTATATACCTATTTAAATGTTTGGGTTTTTTAGGTTGCATTGATATTGGGAGTTTGCGGTGCCTGCCGTTGCGGTGAACTGACCTTCTTAAGCGTTGAAGATATGAGATAAAGAATAATATCTATATATATCCATACCAGATACCAAGACGAATAAATCAAGAAGTTTCACAGTTTTAAATGAAGGATTTTCGGTGAACCCACTTGATTCGATTAGGAAATATGTCTTTAAGACCGCAAAATGTGTCTCACAAAAGATTTTTCGTAAATTTTCAAAAGGGAAAGTGCACTGTCCAATGCGTTGGATTAAATAAGCTCTCAAAAATTCCAAGAATTGTAGCTGATTATTTGCAATTGCCTGATGCAGATTTGTATACTGGCCATAGCATGCGCCGTTCCTCATCAACTCTTAGCCAATGCTGGGGGTGACATTACCACCCTTAAACGTCACGGTGTGTGGAAATCATCCACCGTGGCGGAGGGTTATTTGGAAGATTGTTATTGCTAAAAAAATTCAGGGAGAGCAGCACAACGAGTCAGGGGATACAGACGTCGTTACTAGTATAGAGAAAAATTGTGTACAGAAGAGCAGTTTTCTTTGTGAAAAATCGAATATGATGACAATAAATGTTAACATAAATATAAATAAGTGTTAGTGCATGGATTCTTTGTTTTGTTAATTTTCCATATAATGGAGACAATAAATAAATTCCTTGGACTTTATTTTATATTAAAATTACTCTTTAGTGACTAAATCACTTTACCTCACTAGTGACTTATGGGTCACTTTATACCTTCAAAGTCTTATGAATAAAGATCACTTTATATGAAAGTGTTGGATAAATATATTTATTAACGTAAGGTGAGTAATAATGGAAAAAATACATAACAGTTTTCATATTTATTTAGTGATCAGTTTACATTTAATTTCATTCAATTCCATTTATTGTACATAAATAATGTCTTATGCCGTTATACCGACATTGTCCGTTCCCCATCGACACAATATTTATTAAATTTGGAGTTTTTAATCGGCAAATTCATTTAATATGCTCAGTGGATCACTAACTGAACTATGGGTCAATTTGTGTGTTAAAGACAAGTTGTAATTTTCGAGCAGTACACAGTATCATTAATCACTACAACTGTTATAGTTTTCGATTACTCTTCTTGTGTTGATGGGAGCACTTTTGCACTTGTTGCCAAAGATGATGGTTTTGCTGTGGCGAAATAATCTTTCATGTTTGCATCATATTCTGAAGAATCACTATTTCTCTACTACTGTTTAACTGTTTCTTCAGTTTTCTATAAAACGTGGATGAGTGCTGATAAACTTTATTTCGCTTTCACTGAGCATTTCAGATGCCGCCATTTTATTCAATGCCAATAATTATATAAATTGTCTTAAAAGTTAATATTACTCTATAGTAGATTTTCAAGGTATATGTAACTTTTAAGTCATTTTCAATTAGTGGGGAGTAATAAAGATAACTTCATAGCCCCTATGTTCGTAGAAATAACCTCATTTTTACTCGAGATGTCACTAATAAGTTAGACTACTTTCAAGTGGTCCTTTGGTAAAGCTGTGCAGTCGGCATTACTACCAATTTTCACTTTGCAGTTGAGGATGCTTCAAAGTAATGCAGAGTAGTATCCGCGACGTTGCAGATTCTCCAGCAGTTACTTGAAAGTGTTATAACTATACAGTGCCTAAATTCAGTAGAATCTACTTAATTGTCACTACAAATGCATGCTACAAAGTGAATATTACCCTGAAGTCGCAAAATTAGTAACAGTTATGTTATTCCTACTATATTAAAGTTCCGATGCCTCAGATGCCAGTTCCCATCACTTTGAATGCTGCTTGGAAAGTGTAATTTGCAAGTGTAATTTATTTATAACAGTTGCATACTGAATTCCGTCGAATGAATAACTATAAATATTTTTTTGTTATTGGGAACTTTTATTAGCGTTATATTTGGACATACATATTACTGTAATAAATGATTGGGATATATTTTATTGTATTTTATTTAATATGTAGACTACCCCCAAGTTAGGTCCTGTCGTGTACTTAGTTGTCTTAAAGCTGTAATTAAAAATTAACAGTATAATAGATTGTGTTAAGGTATATTTTGTCGTATTTGTCGGCCATTTTGGATTTTAGTGCTGTACATGATAATTTTTAGAAATTCCAGAGGGCTCCTAGGCTAACATTTATTAGTATACCTAAGGTACCTTCATACCAAATTTGCTGCTTTTATCCGCCAGGTAACGGTAATTTTGAAATAGTGCTTTAAGCCACCTCACTATTAATAGCAATCAGAAGTATCTTAAAAAAGAGTTGAAAATGTTTTTTCTACGACTTGCATTAAATAAGACAAATTAATTTATCTAACAAATTACACTTGAACGTATTATTTTATACTTTAATTTCGGTTTGGGTTTCAGAAATTCGGAGAGAAATTCTCATTTCGGTTTTTAGTTTCAGTAAAAAAAAATTAGTAATTACAGTTCGGTTACGGTCCCTTGTGCACATCCTGTGATCGGATTTGGCACTCCTGACTATTTCGGATTCCCGTTCGGCTTAGTGTTCCCAAATATACTGAGCGCTCCCCATAAACCGTGTCCCCTATGTTTTTGCTAAACCAAACCCGTCCTATGCGGTGCTATTAGAATGTCCGTACATAGCCTTTTACTATGGGTGGGGACCGCAGATAGTGGGGCCCCGGTACACACCGTGCGCTATGCCATAGTCAATCTAAACAAATCAGTTGTTATTTTCTAACCGCGACGGCGTCAGACGTCAGCTGCGATCATGCGGGATGAAAACGTGGTCAAACTACGGCTTAAACTCGACTAGCTAATCTTAAATGTTGATTATCCATGTTTGTTTGGACTATGTACTGAAATTCACAGTCGACAGTTTGATGTAACTATTTCCGAAGATTTTTTCTCTATTTAATGCCAGTTTTTAAAGCCAGTTCTAGTATTAGTAATAGGTGCCAGTTTTATTCCTATTTTTAAGGTTTATCCCTTGCACTTTCCTATCTGGGATATCTGCTTAGTACATAAAGGTTCGTATTATAAAAAGTATATACATAAACATGTGCTATGCATCACTTTAATACACGCATACTAGCATAAATAGAAAAAGTAATTTATAAACAGTCATATTCAAATTGAGATCGGAAGATCTCCCGCCCATCCAGTGGATGAAGCACACCCTTTTTCGGCAAGCACCCTGATTTTTCTCTCGAATTGTTAGCCGCGAGAAAAAGTAATACTAAGGAAATCATATTCATTATTAACTTTAAAATCACAAACGTTTTATGCTTCCAATTGTCCACAGGGTGGAACATCCCCTTTTTTCGCGAAACACCATTTACAGCAGATGCCCTGGTCGGGTTCGTAATAACATTTACCTCTCAAACTTTTATTCAGAAGACATGAGAGACATGCAAAAATATTTGTTGTTAAATTTAGAATAAAAAATGTCATATGGATGATTATCGTATTCATAATCAGTTTCTTGCAATTTAAGCTCAAACAAGGGTCTTGCATTGTGGTTGAAACTTATCTTGAAAATAGCGTTAGCGAACTCGGACTCTAACATTACCTTTACGAAAAAAATGACGTTCCAATTACTTATCTTTAAGATGAGATGACAAAGAGGTGGTTGAAATTTTGCTAGTGAAAGATAACATGAAATATACTTCAATTATGCATACTGGGACAATTTTATTCCTTGCTTTTATATGAAAAATGAACATAAGTATAAAAATCGGTCTAATATAAGAATTTGGAATTGCTTGTATGCGATACTTGTCTACTGTGTCAAAATCAAGACTACAAACAATGTCACCGTAGTTCAATGTGGATAATATAAACGAGTCACATTTTAATTAATTTAAAATTTGGAAATTTTCTGCTAGAATAATGTGTTTTAAAGCGGTTCTACGACTTTCGTATAAGTTTTCCAACTTGACTAAAGAAAATAAATGTACCCTCTGTTAGTCGACATTTTTTGCCACAGGGTATATCCGAATGGTGTTTAATTGTCCTATTTCACGTTAGAGACTTTGGTACAAAGTGTCACGGTTAAAACTAGATTGGTATCACTAAAAGTCACTGAACATGTCCAACTCGTCCAATTTCCAAACTTTGTAAAACTGAAATTCCTAGAATATAATAATCATATCATTGTTTTCAATGTTAAGCTTAAAGCCTGTTCGCTGATAGAATCCCGGTCGTATAGTCTAAGGAATATCATCCAGAGCTCTATCCTTCCTTGTCTTTATTGAAATATTGTTTGTAACCCAATCTGTAACGTAAGTTTTAATCTTTGTGGTCAAATTATGACCGACGTGCGCCATTTCTATTGTTCGACACCCTAAGAGGGCAATTTTAGTCTTGTTTTATTGTTGAAATAGTAAACATGCATCCTGGTGAATTTTTAAATCCGCAATCACAGCAGTTAGTTTTGAATTTGTTGGAATATTTTCAAAAGGAAATTGAAAATGGTGGACCTTTATTGTCAATAAAAGCTGTTCAAAGGCGAGTGGGTGAGGCTTTAAAAATCGATGAAAAGACTGTAAGAAAAATAGCTAAAAACGACAAAGAAAATGTGGAACCTCAAGCTTCGGTTAAACGGAATCGTAAAAAGTCCAAAACAAGGTTACACGATGCTGTAAAATATGAAATAAAAAATTTTATTTACGATATGGTGTCTGATAATAAAATATTTCCTTGGCTATTCCTTTAGAAGAGCTAAAATTTAGAGCAATATGATATTGGCCGTAAAAGTTTATATAGTGATTAAAAAAATTAGGTTTTTCCTTTAAAAAAAAAAAAAGGTGACAACAGAAAAGTACTGTGTGAAAGACCACAAACGGTTAGAATTTTTACGCAAATACGTAAAAAATTTGAAAAGTAATGACCCCAAAGATGTAGTGTTCTTAGACGAAACTTGGATCTTTAGCAGAGGAGAATTAAAACATTCTTGGCAAGATGATTCCAGTGAATCAAAAAGGCCCCGTACAGTTACAGAAGGTAAAAGATTTATAGTTGTACATGCAGGATCTATTCATGGCTTTGCTGAAGATGCGAGTTTAGTTTCCTCCACCAAGAATAAGTCAGCAGATTACATGACAACATAAATTCTGAAAATTTTGAAAACTTGCTGACAGAGACTTTTATCGGAGTTACAAAATCCAAGAATTATTGTTTTAGATAACACTCTTGGGTTGAAGAAAAACAACCAACCCGATTTTGGACGAAAAAAAAAAATACAACAGGTTAAAGACCAAAAACATAGATTTCAGTGATACCGCATTTAAAGCCGAATTGCTGCAAATCGCTGGAGCTAACAGAACAGAGCAACACTATGTTGTCGACAATTTAATTAGAGAGCATGGACATGAAGTCCTACGGCTTCCACCATATAACTGTCAGTTAAACCCAATATAACTTGTTTGGAGAATTTGTAAGGAGTATTACGACAAAGACATCGGGGAAGATGGTTTTAGTGACGAAGCTGATCTTGCTATGTGGAATGAGACTCAAGACTTTATGTCAATTTGGTTCAAGTGTGTAAATCACACAAATAAATTTATTTTAGAGACATATGATCGAGAGGTTCATACTGAAGAAGTTATGCGACTCATTATAAGTGTTAATAATGAAAGCGACGATGCGGACTCGGAAGAATTAGATATTGACGAAAAAAAACTAAATTTATTTATTTATCTTATACTAGGTATTTGTATTTTACTGCCATATTTGTTTTATATAGGGTTCGACATAATTAGTATTAAGTAATAATAATAATAATAATAATAATATTTATTTACATTAATTTATATAGTACATACGCATATATTAATTAGATAACAGTGTAAATAAATATTGAAAATAGTGGCAGACTATAATAGTTACTAAAAGTAGGTGTCCGAGACTTCCTTAAGTTTTCGAAAAAACTTGACTGTAGGTCTCGAATTCCTGGGGAGTAATTATATTCTTTCAACGCTATTGCTATATTAAATGTAATAAAATACTAAAATAACAATCAAATAATAATAAGTGACTAAAGTGATACTTAACTATTATGCAATACGTAAACATGTATATACATTATACGTACACATATCTTATGAAAAGGGAAAAGACAAAATATATAAACATAAGGAATGCGAATATATATAAAGAAATAACAACGATTCTGTCAAATGTATATTTACACCATAGAAGAAAAAGGTAAAAAGAAGAAAAGCGGATATAATAATGAGCTTTCATAAAAGCGTAGGTTTATTTTCAATTAACCACTGGCGAAGTTTTATTTTTGAGACTTTTTATATATTATTTGCTTTAATTCGGGTGGTAGAAGATTGTACACTTTTATGCCAATGTAGTGGTACACTCTCTGTCCAATGGTCTTACTTTTTTTGGGTAATAATAGATTTGTTTGTGTTTTGTGTCTTGTATTATGTATATGTGAGATATAATCCGTTATTAATTTGTGTTTTGACATATTTGTTAACGCAGTTAAATAAAAAAGGTTTCTTACGTCACATATTTTGGTATGTTACAAAGCTCCTCAGTTGAAAACCTTGCCGGAAAATTAAAAATGATTTTGAGTATTCGTTTTTGTATGACTACCAGAGGTTTTATTACATTTGAGTATGCTCCACCCCAACCAATAATACCGTAAGTAAGCAGTGATTGTACTAACGCATAGTAAACGGATTTAAGTTCGTGGATACTCAAAATGTCCTTTAATTTTTGAAACATGTAGGATAGCGATCTCAGCTTCCTGACTAAGTTTTCAATGTGGTGGTTCCATCTCAAATGATTATCTACAATTATTCCAAGATATTTAACATATTCTGAGTTTTTCCAAATTCCATACAGTATTCCTATGTTTGAGTTCAACATCGATAGTTGTATAGGATGGTAAACCCCTTTTGTAACTCGAAAATGGTATATACATTGTTTTATTTAATTTAATAGTTAGCAGGTTGTTATCAAACCATTTTGTTATTTTGTTTAAATGTTCCTTTATTTTTTTATTTATTTCAGCCCAAGTCTCTCCTTCTACAAATAGTACAGTGTCATCAGCATATGACACTATGTCTCCGTAACAGTCTAGATTAAGAAGATCATTTAGGTATATTATGAATAAAATAGGTCCCAAAACAGTTCCTTGTGGGATACCAAATGTTATTTTTTGTTTATCACTGATGTTGGTGCCTATTTTTACCGATTGATATCTGTTTTCCAAGTAGTTGCTAAGTAACTTGAAAGTCTGTTCCCGTATTCCCATATTTTGGATTTTGCGTAGAAGTAATTTATGGCTTACCGCGTCGAAAGCTTTTGCCAAGTCAATGAAATCTCCTGCACATGGTTTGGCTGAGTCTAAACAATTATAAATTTTTTTCGTTAAATTGGCTATTGCATCATTGGTTGACATGTTCTTACGGAAACCATATTGCTTCTTAGACACTAAGTTGTAACGTTCCATGAAACTAACTAGTTTTTAATGCTTTTTCAAATATTTTAGCAACATTGGATAACAAACTAATGGGCCTATAATTATCAACTATTTGATTGTCACCTGATTTATAAATTGGTGTTATCAGAGCTTCTTTAAATTGGGATGGACAATCCCCTGTCTCAAAAATAAGGTTTATCAGGTATGATTTGAGATAACTCTTTCAGAATTTTAGTTGTTATACCATCAGCACCGGGCGCTGAGTCATTCTTAAGTGACATTATTATCTCAATCAGTTCATTTTCATTAACCGGGTTTAAAAATATTGTGTAAGGGTTATTAGGTTGTGTTTGTTCATTTTGATCGGATTGCCAATCTTTTTTTATTTTCTGTGCCATTTTTTCACCAACAGTAGCATAGTGATTATTAAATATTTGCGCAATTTCTTTTCCATCCGTAACATTTATGTTATATTTATTTTTTATTTCAATTATGTCGTTATTGTTTGTTTGTGGACTGTTTGTATATTTTCTCATTAGGTGCCAAATTTTCTTGCTATTGTTTTTATTTTGGATAATGACATCTTTGTAATAATTTTGTTTCGATTTTGTAATTAATTTATTTAGTTTGTTTCTATAATCTTTGTATTCTTTAAGCGAATCTACATTTGGGTTTTTTCTGAACACATTATACAATTTATCTCTGACATGTATCGACTTTATTAAACCCTCTGTGATCCAAGGTTTTTTTTATCGTTGGTTTTATTGTAATTGTTCGTGTGGACATTTCTATAGCCTCTTTGATTGTATTTATGAATATTTGGGTGGCTCCCTCCACTGTATTTTGCATGTAAATATTTTCAAATGTGTTCTGGTTTATTATTCTACATATTTTTTTATAATCTAGGAATGTTTTTGTATATATTTTTATTTTAAGATTTCATATACTTATTTGACAAAATTCTATTAGTGAATAAAAAAGATTTAGCTACAACTATTTAAGTGTATTTATTTTGTATATTTGCTTTATCATATTTTTTACTTGAAACTAAAACAATTCAATATCATAATTTATTTATTTAACTTAAATTACTATAAATTTACAGTAGATGTATTATATATGCTTATAATGCAATTTCCTTTAAATAAATCTAATTAAATACACCAAGTAAAATATAAAACAAAGCGACACCACTGTGCATTACTGCATATTCGTGATGTTACACCGGGACTCTATCAGCGAACAGACTTTACCTCGTCCAATCACTTAATCCTTGAAACGATTTTCACCCTTGTTATGAGCTCTTAGAAGAACATAAGACATTTTGTTTACGAATCAAGAAATGTTTAAACACTTTTCATAAAAAATTTAATTTTTTGGTTGTCAAATACTTAACTAGTAATGGAGACTATTCCATGAATGTTTTAAAGTGAATTATTTTTTAAAATGAATATTTTTTATAGGATTTCGCAAACAGCAGAAAAGTTCATCTCTGAAAAATCAAAAAAGACTGTCTATGAAAACACCTACACTCAAAGAAAATAATAGGTAAATTCAACCAAAAAGAGCATGTGAAATCGCGCCTATCTAGTTTCATAGTTAAATCAATCAGAAAAGAATAGTCATACAACTTTATTTGTTTTCGTAAACAAATAGTAGTTTAATAATCATATCTTCTTGTAACAAATTAAATAGTACAATGACATTTTTTTATGTTCACTAACCATTTTCAATTTGGTCTACAATTAAATAGTACAACGACTTTGTTTTTTGTTCACCAACTAATTTTTAGGTTGATCTACACTTTATTGTATGATGAAGTTTTTTTTGGTTAGCCAAAATCTCAGTATTGAGACATCAGACCACCCAAACCAAATTAGAGATCGTTTATAAGATCCATCCAAATATATCGATGATCCCTGAGAGAATTTGAACATTGCAATCATGTTATTAATTTTCTATTAATTCATAAGAGTATAAGATAATGCATGATTGATTATTGTCAGTGATTTGTATGTGGCGTCATCTGGGAATAATTTCTGTAATAGACTACGTGGTAAGCAAGCAAATTTTATGGTAATTCTTTTAGAACTTCTAGAAGACGACAATAATATTGGTTTGTCTACCAAGTACAATAGTACAGCGAACTAATACTGGGTTAGAATTACAATTCGATAATAGTTAAAAATAAAATATACTATTATCTACTTTAATTTGACAGAATTCAACAAAATAATAGTCAGACGAACAAAATAATAGTCTTATTCATCTATTTTTTAAGTTAATGTTTATTTTGTTGTACGACAACTTTTTATTAATTAAAATAACAATCACCTCTTGTTATACTCTTCGCAAAAACGAAGAGTATATTGTATTTGATCGGCACATTTCTAAATCAGTAAATATCGCTCGTAGAGAAAAAAATTTTATACCGTTATGTTAGTGAACGAATTCTGAACAACTTTCAAAATGTCCGTCTGTCCGTCCGTCTGTTCGTCCGTCACGTTTCTTGTAAGCACGATAACTCAAGAACGAAAAATCCGATTGTATTGAAATTTGGAGAGTAACTTAGTGTTAGCTAGAGGAAGAACCCTATTGTTTTTTAACAAAATAGATTGGTAAATAAAAAAGTTATTAGTAATTTAAAATTTAAAAAAATATTTTTTACATTTTTTTATGGTTTGTAATAAATAGAAACCTTGCGAAATGTTATTTCCTATCACTATTTTTTTTTTAATACATTTTACTAATGTGTGTTTCCTAATAATCACAATAAATTATCTAATGGTATATATTACACTCATTAACAGTTTTAGTAATAAGAAATGGTGGTGTAGCAATCCAAGGGTCCCGGGTTCGATCCCTCACATCGTGATTTTTTTTTCACAACAAAGTTGGTATCACAAAATTTAGAATGTCCAAAAATTAACATTATTTACAAGATAACTGCGAAGAGTATCCTATAGAATGTGTAACAATTATATAAAAAGCTCAGTAAATCGGCGAAGAGTATAATGCTTCCACTAGTTTAAAAATACCATCAATATAGTTTGGTTTAACAAAATTAACGATATTGTTAGTTAACCATTTTTTTTTTGTTGAATTTACCCATACTATTTCTTTGAGTGTAATGTTAAAATCGAATGTTTATGATTTATAGCACCCAAAACCTCAGTGTAACTTAGTAAAATTAAAGCCACAACCTTCTCTTTATCACAAGCAGTCGTTATACTATCACATACATCTAATAGGGGCAATAGGGCAAACAGCGCACTTTGCGAAACATTTACAACGATGCACTTCGAGCTCAAAGAGCGTGTGCTTATCAATGCGTGTATTTTGTTGACAGTGTATATCACGCGTTAAACAATTCAAACATAATTATTCAACTGCGACGATACCTTATCACAAGGATGTCCTAGGTTACTGCGCTACCAAGTAGGTTTGTCACGAAATTTGCAAGACATTAATTTAATAGTTAATGTGCACTTAACTTATTTCGAATGAGGACTACGTTCATAAACTACACCTATTGCAAATAATTACTTTTATCGGAGTATAATGTACGCAATCACATAATAAGTGGCAACTACATATAAATATAGACTCGTGTTGAGTTTGAGAAATATACAGAGTGCCAACGTCCCAAGTAACAATTTAAAAACCTTTTAAATTTATTTAGGTTTTATCATTGTTTTATAATGGCTACCTCATAAACCATCCAAGTAACCATTTAAATACCTTTTAGATTTATTTAGGTTGTATCAATGTTTTATATATTACAAAACAATGATAAAACCCAAATAATTTAGTTTTGATGTAAATTTTTGAATACTTTAAAACTTTCTTTAAAACAAGACTATATGTAAGTGCATTTGACATTTAATAAATCTGACATAAATCACTGCCTAAATAACAATTTAAATACCTTTTAGATTTATTTGGGTTTTATAATATATAAAATACTGATAAAATCTAAATAAATCTAAAAGGTACTGTTAGTTGAGTAGTGATTTATGCCAGGTTTATTAAATGTCAAATACACTTAAAGATAGTTTTGTTTTAAAGAAAGTTTTAAAAAGCTATTCAAGAATTTACTTTAAAACTAAATTATCTTCAATTTTTCTTTTTATTTTAAATAATTTATCTTCACGGTTTCCTTATCAAGGTATTTGCCAAGCCTTCAATAAAACTTTACAGCTGTTAAGTCCAAGAAGGACAGAGTTATATTGGAGAATTTATAAAATGTTGTGGTTTTATAATAGCTCTATGAATTATCTTGGAGTGGCTGTTAACTCAATAAACAATTTTGTTTTCTTAAATATCTACAAGGGTGCTATAAAAATATTTATAAAAGCCTTGAAAAATCCATTTGACTGTAACAACATCCTTAACACCATCATAAAGCAGCTTCTAGACTAATAGGGCCCTCTCTTATGAAGATTGTTAAGACCTTTTTAAATTCTCTTATAAAACTCCTTAGAGTGACATTGTCTGGGCCTTTTTAAAACCTTTATCAAAATCTATTTTAAATCCAGATGAACTTTTTTATGATCTTCCTGCATTTCTAGAAAACACATAGAAGGCTACCTTAAAACTGTTTTTTGAAACACTTATAAGTCAAAATTATAAAAGTAGAATGGTACACAGTATATACCTTATTTCTCTATATAAGACCGAATTACAAAAATCAAAGAAACATCAGTTATGACAACACATTTCAAACCAATGGCAGTTTATCATTAAAACTACAAAAATAGGCCCAAAAAACAATCGCGCCCCCGACAATGATGATTACTTAATATTCATACAAAATTTGACAAAATTTACATAGAAGCGGTAATCAGCAAATAAAAAAAAAATAAGCCACTTGACGGTTCCTAGGGTAATTTTCAGTCGGTTTTTGTATCTTAATTTGTCAAAGAGGAATTGAAAATTGTTCATAATTACGATGGTAAAATTGACCTTGAATACTTCTATAACAAGAAAATATGACCGGCCAATAATTGTCATTTGCAGTCCTCTCATTAAACTATATATTCTAGTAATGGTAATTGCCTAGAACAGGGATTCCCAACAGGTGGTCCGCGGACCTCTAGGGGTCCGCGGACGATGTCTTAGGAGTCCGCGAAATGTTACTGAGATATTCAATTGTTTTGTATTTTACTTGACTTGCAATGGTAGATTCTACATAATCTTCATTTTAAGAATTTAAGCTTTTAAGGGGTCCTTGTCAGTATAGCGACCGATGAGGGGGTCCTTGAAAAAATCTTGTTGGGAATCACTGGCCTAGAACATTGTACTCTAGATGAAGTCCATTTAGTCTTCTTGTAGATTTTCACAAATAATTCCTTCGTTACACAAGTGCAAGTACACTTAGTGAAGATCACATGGGCTTTACAAGACTATACTAAAATAATAAAACCGTTTGAGAACTTTAAACTTAACCTATAAATTTTCGCCTCGTACTAATAATTTTCACAGCTCCAGTGCTGCAGCGACGTATATTAATTTCGAACTTTTAGTTAAAAGGTCTGTAGAACCCAAATATTCTACAAACCTTATGCCCAAAAGGTGTCAAATTTAAAATTAAATTTGGAGAATTTTATAGCGGGTAATTTGAACTTCTGAAAAATTGTGTAGGTTATGAGAAATGAAATATTGAAATAAAATTAGTCAACTAAAATAACATTTACATTTTATTAAATAATGGCAAAACAATAAAACAAAAAAAACTAGTACATTTTTATAATATATCATTTTCTTGTTTTTATTTAGTGCTTTAAGAACCTAGTAGTGTTTAATTGTAAAGTAATATCACACAGTTATATTTATAAAAACATTTTAACTTTTCAATGTCACTTAAAAAAGATATTTTGAAACTCAACAGGTTGTTTTATTCTCATCTCATACAGAAATATACATCAGTGAAACTCAAGATTTTATTTTTTTTAAATAAACAAATGCATCAAAACGGCAGCATCACACAGCTCTCTGCTTTTTAGCAGTTCTTTTAACGGATGGCTACTCTTTTATATTTTCATCCACGTTTCCAGAAAGGACATTATTACAAGTAGTGGTGAAATGCTCCTAATACATTTGTTGTCATGAATTAAGTTTTTAGAAAGTGTTTTATGGAACTAAGATTTGCCTTTTAGATTTATAGATGCATTTTTTCTTTATAACGGTTTCATCAAAACATCTGTCAAGGATGTTTTAAGAGACTAATTTTGTAACGGCCTTTAATAAGTACTAACACATACACACGGCATCCACAAATACATGAAATGCCAAAGAATATTTCTTAATATAGCTTTAAAACTACCTATTTTAAAACACTATAGTCTGGACAAAGAGAAACCAAATCCTTTAATGGTTAAGCCTAAGCATTATAGGTTTCTGCACATTTCATTAAAACTCTAAAAAGTTGTATTATGAAGGTTCGACTCGAAACTTAGTGATCTCAAAGCATATTAGATTTATAGACTAGCATTAATAACTACCCCAAGATAATTTTATAAAGCGATTATAAAACCTCAACATTTCCTAAATTCTTCAATAAAACTCGATCCTCCTAAGTTATACTTAACAACTAGAGAAGGCTTGACAAATACCTTGATAAGTTAGTCATAAACCAATAAAGACTACAAGATAATTTAGTTTTAATGTAAATTCTTGAAAGCCTTTTTAAAATTTTCTATAAGACAAGACTTTTACTATTATATCTGGCATAAATCACTGGTTTATGAGGTGGTCATTATAAAGCACTGATAAAACCTAAATAAACCTAAAAGGAATTTAAATAGTTTATAACCATTTTATAACTATGCATGGGGACCATATTACTTTTTAGCGAACATTTTTAAGGCATCTCAATTTCTTTTTTCAATATTTTTTAAAGGCTAGATTTTGACCATTAGTCGTTAAAAAGACCGAAAAACGATTTGTCAGATGATTACTTTACCGACTAATTTTATGATCGGTGCGGTACTGTGTCACGGTCCGCCTAATAATAAAACACAGTTCCTTGATTGCATTATATAATAATTTCAATTTAGTTGCTTTAGAAGTTTTTATGAATGATATCTCGAATAATATTTACATAATTTGCCTTATTTTATATCAACTTTCCAACAGATTGACTTTATTTTTGTTTTAAGAAACGAGTGCATATAATTTAACAAAGAAAATGATATGCCTGTCATTAAACGCTTGTTAACTCTGACATAACTTTTATCAATAATTCACGTTATTAAATTATCAATGTGAAAGATCATAATTTCTTATGCAAGTAAAGTATAAACGTGTAGTGCAGGAAAAATAGTGCGTTTTTGCAAGGTCTTTAGTAAATATTTCTTTAAGGTACTTGTATACTGATAAGAGCGAATCCAGCGGTGGATTTAATAAATTTGGTAACACTGTATTCAATACGACTGTCATAATGTACTAATCTGCTTGTCACTGCTTGTCAATTTTTGCAAAATGTGTTTTCAGTTTAGATTAAGTTAGAAATAATTAATAACTTTAAATAATAATACAACATATTTAGAAATGTCAGAACAACTAAAATATAAAGGCAGGTTTATTTAAAAAAGTGCTCTAAAAAACAATTAATACTTAAAAAAGTTATTAGAAATAATAAACCCGATTCTAGCCTACACGGAAATATGATATTCCGATCTCTGGAAGAAACTTTTTTAAGCTTGTGTGCCCGTGTAATTATAAAACACTGTATATCTATGAGGCTGATATATAATTTTTCATGAAGAATTTAGATTTTATCTGTCGACACAAGCGTTATTAGTCACTAATAATCAAGATAAGTACTTTTATTAATCAAATTTATTAACAATGATTAGATAGTATTTAGCATCCCAATATAAGATATCTTCTAGTGTCTAGGATACAGTAGATGGACTGAATGATGACTGATAGACTGGCGGTACATGACCAGTCAGGTGCAACGTTTTTAAAATGCATGCCAATCATATATATATGAATGAAATTACCGTGAATATGCCAGAAACGCAAATTTTAGGCAGTCGTCGCGTGCAGAAGGCTGTGCAAATCGATTTTTTTGTTTATTTTTTTTGTGTGTTTTTTTTAATTTAAAGTGGATGCCAATAGTGCCAAACGAAAAGCCGTGAAAAAGAATCCAGCAAAAATTCATTGGCATGCAGTTTACGCGCGCAAAACACATGTTGATGTGCACATTAAATCGTAAAATTTTTTAGTGTTCTTGATTTTGGATGATTCTGATTTTGGATTTTTTTTTTAAGGAAGTATCTGAAACTATTTTAAAGATTATACCATTTATGGTTTTTTAAATATTTATAATAAACCAAAAATAAATACATTTTTCTCTACCACTCTGCAAAATCCTATTCTTAAGACCAGGACCGGATTATCCAGTAGGCTAACTAGGCTATAGCTTAGGGGCGCGAAGGGGCACTTGAGTAGTTCAAAACTAACTACCACCCGCTCATCAATTTTCATTTTCGAGGAAAAAATATGTTCGCCTGCTACTCGTCAAAAAATCTTTTTAGCCCCCCCCTATGTATCATTAGCCTAGGGGCGCGTCAATCCTCAGTCCGGCCCTGCTTAAAACAAATTAATTTTAACAAAGTATAAATAAGACAAATAAAGAGAGCGAGAGTAAATATTTTTTAAAAACATAATGTAAAGTGGGAAGGGTTATCGAGGAAAGCATTTTTGCAACATATTAAATAATTTTTGTACGACGAATTCAAAAATTCAACACAAAAAAATATACAATTTTTGTATAAATGTGCAAATCGTAGATAAAACCAAAAGTGAACACCCTGCAAGTTGTTTTATTCAATACGTGCTACGCGTATAACATTAGTCCGTTAATCCGTCACATTATTATTATTGTTTTTTAAACTCGTGATTAACTGTTTCTTATAAAAAACTTATTAACAATAAAGAGGGGCGAGCGTAGAAGCGCCTTGACTATGCACATATTTCGATACATTTAGTTAATCAACTTTCAAAGTGGTTAGTATCAGCGTATATGCTGAAGCTATGTAATTTAAGGCGAGGATTACCTACACCATCCTTCGAAGGGAACGTAAACCAATCTACTAAAAGTTAAGCGAGTAAAAAATCCCCACTCTTCTAAAAGAGAAGGGGCACGGCAAACTTTCCACGTTGGGATTAGCTCATCTCCTGGCGTCAGTGATAGGCCTTGGTAGCGGAAAACAGTGTAGAAGTGTTTGGAGACTGAAGGCGAGGTAAAACGGTGGAGGGATATATGCGAAACTTGTTTAATGACAAAGAACGTGGAAATCTAGGGAAATCTAGTAGTAACTAATTGCAGTACCACCAAAGACTAAGTCATAAACTCACATGCGATGTTTTCGAAAAACGCGAATACTAGAAAAAAAGGTTTGAACAAAAAAGTTGCCTCAATCCTTTATCTTTATTTCTTCCCAATATATTTGATATCTATTTCGAAAGATAAAAAGTTTCATGCGTGCTATACTTACCTCTACAAATCCTCATAGTGTAACGGTATTGCATTAGAAAAAAAAAATCATATTTGTTACGTATAAACACGTTTTATTAAGTATGTAGTGGCAACAGCGCAAACATTTGAGAACAATTCATTGTTCTGTTTTTGAGTCATAGCTCAATAATTGTTGTGAATAACTGAATTTCAATAAATGATTTAAGTATTTTCAATATATTTTTTTGCTTTAAAATGCTAGGAATCCTAGGATATAATTCAATACTTCATGAGTATTAGCTAGAAGAGTAGTTTGATCTCCAATGATGGGTATTTTAAAGTGTTTTCCTAAGTAGTATATTAGCGCGACCAGATTAAGGTACCAATATACAGAAGGTAGAGAATTTCGTATTAAATAAAGAAGTGTGAATGACTGAATTAAAATAAATGATTTAAATATTTTCAATACATTTTTTTAGTTTAAAATGCTATGAATCCTATCATGTAATTCAATACTTCGTCAGTTAGCTAGAAGAGTAGTTGTTTTGACTGGTTCTCCAATAATAAGTATTTTAAAGTATTTACCTAACCAGTATATTAGCGTGCCCAGACTAGGGCAACAAAATACAGAAAGTAGGTGATTTCATAATAAACAAAAAAGTGTGTAAGTTGTGATTTGCTTAATATGTACCTAAATAATATTTTCCAATCATAATGAAAGCAAATAAATAGAAAATAATTAATTGTAAAAATAATTCTGCTTGTTATGGAAAATGCTTCAATGACATTTTTCCGAATTGTTTTTAAAAGTGTTTAAATGTTACTGTTTCAATTAGAACACCCTGTACATGGCAAGGCTGATTATCCTCACTTTTCCAACTATGTCGTTATCTTACCGAGACCAATAAATAAATCTTTTAATAGATAACAGAATGATAATACCTCTCGTCTGTCGCTATCGCAGTAAGTTAATACAATATTAGATAATTAAAAATAAAATATTTATTTTTATTAGTAGGCACCCAGCCCATACTCCAAAAACGATAACGATAAGACCTGAATGTTTGTCTTTTAAATCTCTCTAGACAGTTAATTCTGAATCCGTCATTTGATGTGATTGTAAATAACCAAAATAAATGGTACGGTAACCCCGAACTTACTTTCTTGCATTGTTCATTAGTTAAATTACTTTTATGTGAATTTTTCGGGAAAAATCAGTACTGGTGTATTGTTAGGTTCGTAATATACTATTAAATTACAAAATTTGAACAATATCGTAAAATTTGTCTTCGAGAAAATTAAGTTTCGAATTTTTTGCATCAGTAAACTACTCTTATGTGAATTTTTTGGGAAAACCACTAATCGCATTTTGTTAAGTTTGTAAAGTACTACTAACGTACCAAATTGGAACATAATCCTTGCAGCTGTTTTTGAGAAAAGCGAGACATGTTCGGTTTTCTTGCGTCATTAAATTACTTTATCTGAATTTTTCCTGGAAAATCACTAATGGTATATTATTAGGTTTGGTATGTAGTATTTACATACAAGATTTGAGCAAAATCGTTGCAGTTATTTTTGAGAAAATTGAGATTTTTGACTTGTTTGCATCAGTAAACTACCCTTAATTTTAGGGATGTAGATTGTAGATTGTTTAAATGGTCGCTTGACCCTAAATTGGCCTTTCTCACCTCGATCTAAAAGATCTTTTGTGAATTACCTTACAACTAGTTGTTGTCCAGGATTCCTAGACTTTTTACAAAGCTGGTGATTTTCCTTGGAGCTAATTTCCCTTTGTCTTCAGGCGTTAATACCGCCTGTTTCAGATACTTTGCTTAATACGGATTAATACCTTGCATTCACAAAGTATATGTTCTGCAGTCGCAGTTGTAGCTTCACAGTATCTGCATTTGTCATCTTCTGCTATGCCCATGTTCTTGAGATGATACCTCAAGGGGCAATGATCAGTTGGAAGGTCTGCGATCAATCTTATGTCGAACTTATCGAGTTCGAGAAGCCTTGTGACATTCTTTGTCGAATAGGTTATAATCTTTTTCGCTTGTCTTTGGCCTGGACTATTCCTCCAGTAGGAGGTTTTCTGTTCCTTTTCCCATTTTTGGATCTCCTTGGTTATGTGTGCCTCAGATAAACCACGAAACATTTTGGGTCCGAAAAATGGGATTTCAGCTCCCTTTCTTGCAAGGCTGTCAGATAATTCATTACCTTCCATTCCTTCATGCTCTGGCACCCACAACAAGGCAAACTTGTTGTTTGCGAGTTGCTTCAGGAATTGTCTGTATTCCCAGGCAGTTTTAGACTCGAAGGTATAGGACCTGAGAGCCTTTAGTGCTGCTTGGATATCTGAAAAGTATCTAGATCTTTGCCACACAGATCTATAGCATAGATTTCTGTCTGGAAGATGGTTGGGGTGTTGCCAAGGGCTTTACATAGCCTGCGTTTAGACCCCGCTACGTCCATCTCAGATCCATCTGTGTACAAAATGAGTGACTCTTTCTCCAACCGCAGTGTTTCGACCCTGCTCGCTCGACGGCTCAATCAGCACATCAAACGGGCAGTCAAAGTCCTGGTTGATTGGCATTGAGTCAGTAACTTTGGTCATGGATTCAAATTGCATTAGCTCCAAAATTCTTCAATGACGAATCGCCTGGTCTAAATTTTAGTGCCTGATGCAGCCTTATGGCAGTAAGTGCTGCCTCCATCTTCACATGCAAATGCAGAGGAAGTAGGCTCAGAATTGCCTCGATAACTGCTGTAGGGCAGGAGCACATTGCCTCTATAGTCCCTAGTTAGGCAAGGCGTTGCAGTTTCCGCAACTTTCCTTCTGCTACATGCGTAGGTCACCATAGGTCTGACAACCGAAAGGTAGGACCAATGCATTATTTCTGGCTTCAGACCCCAAGTCTTACCAAACAGCCTACAGCCCGTCCAAATAGCAATGATTGCTTTTCTAAGTGTCCTTTCCAAATGCGAATTCCAGGTAAGTTTTTGAATCAGGATTACCAAGTTTTTGAATCAGGATTACTCCTAGATACTTGACTTCACTGGAAAGATTCAATACTGTTCTATTTAACATAGGAGCTCTCAAATTTAGCTTTCCCCCTTTGGTGAATGGAACAATAATTGTTTTGCTCGGATTGGCACTAAGACCCTTTGACAGAATTAATTTAATTTAATTTTAGGCGAAAAATTTAAAAAACTGCTGGAGGTATTTGTAAGTGGACTCAAATCGATCTGTTGGTTTCGGCGCTAGGCTAAGCGATGGTCAAGTGGTCAAATGGTCATACCCACACACACACAGACTTTTTTCTAAATCACTTTTTTAGTAACTGAGAGTGATATAGAACCAAAAATTGTCAAAGACATGGAATCGAATTTTTGGACGATTACAATACTTTCTTCACTCCTAGTCACTGGAAAGGAAAAAGTATTTATAGACAAATTACGATCATATTTCTCTTTACGTTACGTTCCAAGTGCATTAAAAAAAATGAATTCAAGAGAAAAATAAATAGTTACATTGTTAGTTATACCACAGATTTCAAGTATTAAATACTAATTTCTCTGATAAAACTGGTTTTGATTCAGTTAATGTGTCAGCACTATTGTTTCAACAATATGTTTATACAGCGTGTTCGATTTACGACTCACACCATCTTATTTTGTAACGTATTGACTGATATGTTTAAGTGGGATATAGTACTCAACAAGCTATATTTGACCATGTAGAAATATTTGCTATTTTCATCTCTTCAATACCCATTAAGATCTGCTAAATGGATCGTTTGGAGATCCACTAATATTAGCCATTTTTTATTCAAAAAGTGGATAGCCTATTCAATTCGGACATGCCTGTAATACCTTTATACGAAGGCTACAGAAGGGTACAATCCATTTCAGAAAAAATTAATGCAATTTTAAGTGAAATAAAATAAATTCGTAAAAAAATTTTCTGTGCATAAAAATTGGTTTAACTCGTTCTGGGGACCACTGACGACCCTTGGTACATAAATAACTAAAGAAAAACTTAGAACTTTATTTTTTTGTTACAACTTTTACCTTTCCGGCTTTCCCTACTTTCCTTACCTTCCTGACCTCACATGTTCTGGCGATATTTTTAGTTACACATAATTTCTTTGTCTTTTATATCTTGAAAAACCGCTGCCCAAGGAATCACTACTTCCACATCCAGATTCTCTATCCAAGTCATTCACAACGAAAAAACTTTGTATGTGGAAATAATTGTTTATGGAACTTTAATAATATAATATTTGAAATCCTCTACCCCAAAAACCCATTAAACGATACCCCACATCGGTATGGGGTGGGAGGTGGTGACAGGGGGGTGGGGGTGGATGAAGTAAAAAAATATTTTGAGGTTTCTGGTTCTTGTACATACACTAAATCACAAATTTTTTTTCATCCCCTTTAATAAGGGGGTGGGGGTGGTAATGGAGGTGGCCTAGCTTCTCTTGTATATACTAAATACCAATTTTATCGACTCTTACCTACTTGATTTACCCATTTACCCCAAATTTACCCCAATTTACCCCCCAACCCTTCGTCGGAACAACATGAAAATATAATCTAGTTCCAGATCTCGTTAAAGTACATACGTGTACCAAATTTCAAGTCAATATCTTAAACGGTTCCAGAGTAAACTTGCGCACAAAAAAAGGTTACAGACAGACCGACAGACAGAAATTTTTTAAAATCTCGACGTTTCATGACATTTTAAGCCTATTTGAACAATAAAAATTTTAAAAAAATTTTTTGTCGTTACTATACTTCCACTGGATGTGGAAGTAATATGGTGAAATTGATGGGCTGGTATCTGCCACAAGTTTATTTTATTATGATTTATGTTCGATAGAATTAATCAACTCACAGAAAATACCTACTGGATGAGTTTCTAAAAGAGCCACTTATCTGCGAGACTATAACTTCAGTTTCATCCACTTCCTTTCATGAAACATTTTAAGCATATTTTGCGCTACAAACCCTGATGCAGGTTTAGGCAAGTAAACCGAAACGTTGGAGACAATTATTGAGGTTTTACTTTATTTTGCGCCGATGATGTGCCCTCCCTTCAAAAAATTAAGAACCCAATCATCAAACACTGCAGTCCCAGTTGTTGTTGTAGGTACATATCTAATTTATTAATCCAGTCAACGGAGCGCTAAAATGACCATAATCTCTAATTTGAGTGCTAATGAATGGATTTTGATGAAACCTTGTGCAATGTGTTTGTAATGACTTTTTTCTGAAATCGATCGGCAATGTCTACATTTTCGGCGTGATTTCAGATCGAAAAATGCACAATTCCAGTATTTTAGTCCGTTGCTAAGAAACTATCAAAAAACAGACGGGAAAAGATCCGTTGCCAAGCAACGATCAACAAAACCGCACGAGAATGTTACTTTCCCGGCCTAGGCCGGGAAAGTAACATTCCCGTACGGTTTTTTATGTATATTTTAGACAATAAAAAAATACACGCAGACAAACCAATTCACATTAAAATTGCATTTATTAGTAAGCAATCAGATTGTAATGAAGAAATGTTATGCATTAATACAAATTCTTTAATTTATAATAATATTGATTGTGATTTCAGAAAAAATTGTATGTGTACTTCGGTGTGAAAGCACATTCCTGGACTTCGATGCATCGTCGTCAATTTGCATCGTCGTCCGGGAATGTGTTGCTTTCACACCTAAATACACAATATACTATAATAAGAAAGTTGAAAAAAAGATTAGAGTAGGAAATGATCGGAATGGGTAGAAAACACCCCTTTCATCACGGGTTCCGTAACTTGTAGAATTAGGTCAAAAATGAAAAAAAAAAAAACAATACATTTACATTTTTTTGCCTAAAGTAAGATGTAAAGTGTGTTTTCACCGAGTTTTTCCGGAAAAACATGAAAAACTACCACTTTCTTTGAAATTGTAGCTCTTTAAAAATTTGGGAAATTTCAGACGTATGCATTGAGGCCTTCTAAACATTTTTTGTCTATTGGAATTTTTTTGTAACTTGCTAATCTTCTGAGTTACAGGCAGTTTTTCACGATAAATAATATACTACATTTTTTGCACATTAATACATGAAAATTCGAAAAATGAGCATGATTTATATATATTATTATAAAAAAAATATGAGACCTATACAGGGTGATTCTTTTAAGGCGGCCATTAGAATATTTCCCACTTGCAGATGAGATAGACATTTGAGATTTGGTACCCTACCATAATCGACCATTGTGAGTCCGAAAATAATAATTTCAAAATTGCGGCACTTCCGGAAATACCGGAAGTCGATACCAACTTGCTTATTTTAAATGGAACACCCTATATATTTTCGACTTTTCGAAATGATCATAAAATTCTGAGTCAAAACATGTAGTACACACTATACCTAAACCGAGTAGTTTCGGAGATTTTTGACATTTTATAAAAAATTTGACAAGTGCAGCGGTTTGCAAAAACCGTTATAACTTTCTTCGTGTAGGAGATCCTTATTTGCTCTTTGGTACGCAGAAAGAACACAAGATGAGCTACTCTCTACAAAAAAATAGATTCCAAAATAGTATAGCAAGTGTTTTATTTTTCACGTTACATTTTGTCAAATTCAAACCTCAAAAACTTTTTTATTTCAAATGGAATACCCTGTATTTTTTTACATCAAATTATGTTAAATTAAATTCCCTTTTTTCTAGTATAAGCATTGTAGGGATTGAAGTCACAACTTTTCGAAATATTGGCGATTTTCTTAAATGTTCAAAAATTTTTAATAAAAACCGCCATTAACTTACCTATGATTAGAAACAATCATTAATGTCAGTCATTCTCTTATGTAGAAAAACGCCAGCACGTTTAAATTACACCCACGCAGACTTTTAGGTTTGTTTATTATTTATGAAGAATGTGATAAAGTAATTAATACCAAGAACATGTAACACATTTGCTACTCGATACCCACAAGAACAGAAACCATCCACCATACATTGTAAAACGCATATTGGATAATTTTAGAATATTTGACTCTGTCAAATGGCACGTGCCAAATTTTATTATGGCAATCGATGTAGAATTAAATTTGAGGTGGACTTATATCAGCATGTCCTATATCTAACACATGTACTTTTTGAATTATCTGCAAGTTTTTGTTGAAAATTATAATTTATCCAAAAAAAGTAGAAGCCTATGAAACAATTGAAACAATAAAGTGGGTGTCGATTAGCAAATGTTCTTGGTATTATTACTTCATCACATTCTCCATAAATAATAAACAGATCTAAAAGTCTTCGTGGATGTAATTTAAACGTGCTGACTTTTTTTTAACAAAAAAGAATGACTGACATTAATGATTCTTTCTAAACGATGGAAATTTTTACTAAAAATTCTTGGACATTTAAGAAAATCGCCAATAATTCGAAAAGTTGTGACTTTAACACCTACAATGCTTATACTAGAAAAAAGGGAATTTAATTTAACATAATTTGATGTAAAAAAATACTGGGTGTTCCATTTGAAATAAAAAAGTTTTTGAGGTTTGAATTTGACAAAATGTAACGTGAAAAATAAAACACTTGGTATACTATTTTGGAATCTATTTTTTTTGTAGAGAGTAGCTCATCTTATGTTCTTTCTACGTACCAAAGAGCAAATAAGGATATCCTACACGAAGAAAGTTATAACGGTTCTTGCAAACCGCTGCACCTGTCAATTTTTTTATAAAATGTCAAATATCTCCGAAACTGCTCGGTTTAGATATAGGGTGTGCTACATGTGTTGACTCAGAATTTTATGGTCATTTCGAAAAGTCAAAAATATGTAGGGTGTTCCATTTAAAATAAGCAAGTTGGTATCGACTTCCGGTATTTCCGGAAGTGCCGCAATTTTGAAATTATTATTTTCGGACCCACAATGATCGATTATGGTAGGGTACCAAATCTCAAATGTCTATCTCATCTGCAAGTGGGAAATATTCTAATATCCGCCTTAAAAGAATCACCCTGTATAGTTATACCATTTTCAAAGGTTCAATAAAATTTTTAAATTAAAATTGAGAAAAAAATGTAGTACATTATTTATCGTGAAAAACTGCCTGTAACTCGGAAAATTAGCAAGTTACAAAAAAATTCCAAGAGGCAAAAAATGTTTAGAAGGCCTCAATGCATACGTCTGAATGTTCTCAAATTTTTAAATTATGTGTTTAAAGCGCTACAATTTCAAAGAAAGTTTTTCATGTGTTTTTCCGGAAAAACTCAGTGAAAATGCACTTTACAGAAAAGCTACAAACAAAAAAGTCTTGTATTTCGATGATACATTCACCTGAATTTTTGCAGATTTTTTTTCAAATTTTACATTTCCCTTCTACCACTTTTAGGAATTTTCGAGTGGTCATATCTCGAAAAATATGCATTTTTCGAAAAAATTCACAAGATTAAAAACGTCTTATTTTGGGCCAAAAAATGTAAATATATTGGTATTCATTTTTGACCTAATTCTACAAGTTACGGAACCCATGATAAAAGAGGTGTTTTCTACCGCTTCCGATCATTTCCTACTCTAATCTTTTTTCAACCTTTTTATTAACGTCATTACAAACACATTGCACAAGGTTTCATCAAAATCCATTCATTAGCACTCAAATTAAAGGTGAAACCCCCGTTGAGTGGACTATATATATTGCTTACAAAACGCACCCCCGACGAGCGAGTCCGACTCACACTTGACCGGTTTGTTTTTTGCTTTGACCCCTGTCGTTTGTCTGGAAACGCTACTGTCAACGCCTGGTGTGTACATTGATAACAACAGATAACGCTATCTAATTATGTCAATTTACTTCTAACACGTGTTGCAAAGCCAACACCCCAAGATTGATTCAACTGTTATTTTTGAAAAGTTTCTAAAATCGTTCTTTTTTTGTTTCAGATAAAAAGTCGCCAGTTCCCCGCACCGCTCGATCATTTTTGCTTTTACTTTGACAGTGAAACGGAAATCAAGGGACTTTTGATTGAAATTACCGATAATTTTTGCGTCCGGTTGTTGATAATAATAGCAATAAATAAACAAATAAGCTAAGTCAGCGAATTAAAAAATAGATAATAATAATTTGTGTTATGCTCGCGGATTAATTTGTTTAATCAAAGTTAGAAAGATTAACTCCAAGGACTTGTTTTGTCTCCGATAAGAAGAAATAGAAAAATTTTCATGGTTTTCATGGTAAGTCACATATTGCTAGTATTATTTATCATCTATATATTATTTAAAACTCAAGGCGTTCTTTTTATATAATCCGCGAGTGTTTCCCACTGGAGCGATTATCATGTTCTTTTTTTAAAATTTATTTCAACTTTTATTTAAAAAATTAAAATAAATAAATTTGTCATCGGTAATTTTTTTTATTATTATTATTTCCATAGTAAAAAAGAAAACAAAAACTAAGTGCATAGCTTGCCTATTTCAAATCGATCTGTTAGGAAAGAAATTGGAACAATACCATTAAGACTCAGAAGCTGTGTACACACAGCTTGAAGATTCATAGCAGTAGGTATTTTTTAACAAAAATAATCCCCAGATTTTATAAACGTATTTGCTACTACTATGAGGACAATAAGTTTTCTATTTATCACAACAAGCACCTATCCACATAGGTACTTGTTGTGATAATTCCCATGAATTGGTTTCATAAGTCGATAACTGCAACTAATTTGTTGAATTGAATCATACATGATTAACAGAAAGATCAGGGTGAAACTGGAAAGTCACCTTACACAGCTAAAAGACGTAACACTTGGTGTTCCTCGGGGGTCAGTGTTAGGTCCACTCTTATTTATGCTTTATGTTAACGATTTGCCGGACTTCATCAGTAGAGGTAGTGTTGCTATGTTTGCTGATGATACTACCATTAAGGTCTTTGGTGGTAGTTCTGATATACTCTTAGAAAGTATCAGAGTTGTTTAATCAGGACGGTCTATTAAATGTCTATTATTCATTGGCATTTAGCCATATTGCAAATAATATAGTGTTGGGGAGTTGCTACTGATCTGGGTAGTGTTTGTTTGACAAAAAAGAATAATACGCTTAATATTTAATCTTGAACCCCGGGCACTATGCAGGTATATTTTAAAATCAAAAATTTGTTAACTGTGCCTAGTACTTTTTATTTTCAACTGCGTTACTTATTTAAAAAATGTATCCAGTTTTTTGAGGTTTAACGAAAATTATGAGTATTTAACACGACATGGAGATGTGTTAAAAATTCCGAGTCATAAAAATAAATTTTTTAAGGATTCACCACACTACAACTTCATAGTCATGTACAATAAATTGCCTAGTTTCAACGCAGTAAAAATTTTTAAAATAGAAGTAAGAAATTTTCTAGTCCAATCTACTTTTTACAGTGTAAGTGATTTTTTAAAATAAATAATACCGCATATATGTTTCTTTTACCATGTATTTGACGACAAAATATTATATTTTTTATGCTCTTATTAATGATTATAATCTATCTTTGGTTGATAATTCAATGTATCTCTGAATGGTTAATAAAGATCTATCTATCTATATATCTCTATTATACAAATTCATTATATATAACCATTACTATAAGAAATATAAGTTGGTGATGGAAACGTTTCCATTACCACTTTATAAAATCTAAAGCTCCTCAGCCTTTTAGTAATTTTACATACCCACCATAAAACTTCGCAACCAATTAGCAACCTTATAAACCTTCAATATAAACTCGCAACCTTAACCTTATAAACTAGCAGTTACTTATGGTGACGAAAATTGTTCATTGGGAGTATAATCCTTTAGGGGCATTCATATATGATGAGAGCTTTACTAAATAAAAAATGATACGAAAATAAAATATTATCTAATACTTAACGTACTTGGAATTACGCAAATTATAGGCATGTCCATAGATTGGATTGCAGTGTAAAATTACTAATTGCATCCAGAGGATATTATTTTTGCATATCGAGGAAGCAGCCGCCTTTTAACTCTCGTTGAAAATATTCTCAAGCGCATTTTGAAAAAAAAAATAAATAAGAAATTGCACCAAAGCGTAGTTAAAAATAAATTTAATTATATATCAAGTCTTCTACGCATTAGATAAAAATAAATAATGAAGATAAATCGTGAACTCTACTATCTTTCTATTACAACCTCATCTTGGCTAGAGAAGTTGTAACTAATACTATATTTATAATAACGTACATAGAAAATTGTTTTTAGATAAGGCATTTTAGGCGAGATAGAACGTGTTATTTAAATAGTTCGCAGTAATATTACGTCTATTGATAAATAGGACAAAAAAAGATATTTATTTAGAAAATATTCGGAGCGTATTCGAATGGTCTTTGCATTGGACAATAAAATAAAATTAGTCAAATATACTGATTTGGAAAATATTGAATCAAACGAAAGGTCCAGAGCTTAAAAAATCAGTTTTATTGTAAGGATTGTTATTTGAAGTATGTTAGATAAACGAATCCTCCAATTATAATAAGATTTAGGAAGCATATGGCCTATCTGAAATATGGAAGAGCTGAACTGAAGTCTAGGCGTTGCCCAAAATGCTTTGATAACGAATATAGAATAGACATCAATCAGTTAAAGTAAAAAAATATTTTGAGGTTTCTGGTTCTTGTACACACACTAAATCACATTTTTTTTCATCCTCTTTATTAATGGGGTGGGGGTGGCTAATGCCAAATTTTTTTTTTAAGACCATAGCTTCTCTTGTCTATAGTCAATATCAATTTTATGAACTATTACCTGCTTGATTTACCTATTTACTCCAAATTTACCCCAATTTACCCCCCAACCCTTCGACGGAACAAAATGAAAATATAATCTAGTTCTAGATCTCGTTAAAGTACATATGTGTACCAAATTTCAAGTCAATCTCAAACGGTTCCAGAGTAAACGTGCGCACAAAAAAAGTTACAGACCGACAGACAGACAGAAATTTTTTTTCGCTCAAACTTGAAATCTCGAAGTTTCATGACATTCTAAGCCTATTTGAACAATAAAAATTTAAAAAAAATTTTTTGTCGTTACTATACTTCCACTGGATGTGGAAGTAAAAATAGGAAACAAGGTGACTAAAATGAATCAAAATCTACTCCAGTTTAAGGATGACAGGCACTTTAGATAATGTAATATTAGAAAAAAAAGAAGAAAAGATTTTCATTTTATGAAATATATAGAATCATAATAATAGTATATTACGTAATGAGTGATGTAAGAAGCATATTACGCACGAATGGAAAAATTACGCACGATGCCGCGTAGCGGAGTGCGTAATTGCCTTACAACTCGAATTATGTACTATACTTTACCTACGATCATATTTATTTAGTTATTCAGTAAAATCTGGATTTAGTTTACTAGTCAACAATATTATTCAACAAATATTATGTCAGTTTTGACAGCGTTTGAAAATTAAGTAGGCGCATTTGTTTTTTTAAACCCCGCGTCAGCGATATAAGCCACCTATAATTGCGTGTCCCATGCGTTTTGTTTACCGTGCGATTTGTTTACAGTGCGTTTTGTTTACAATATGTAAAATTTAACTTACATAGATGGCAGGTAGTGTGTTTTCTACTATTTACAGTAGTGATCGTAGGTAATAGTATATTACGTAATGAGTGATGTAAGAAGCATATTACGCACGAATGGAAAAGTTACGCACGATGCCGCGTAGCGGCGAGTGCGTATTTCCATGAGTGCGTAATTGCTTTACAATTCGAATTATGTACTATACTTTACCTACGATCATATTTATTCATTTATTTAGTAAAATCTGGATTTAGTTTACTAGTCAACAATATTATTCAACAAATATTATGTCAGTTTTGACAGCGTTTGAAAATTACGTAGGCGCATTTGTTTCTTTAAACCCCGCGTCAGCGATACCTATAAGCCACCTATAATTGCGTGTCCCGTGCGTTTTGTTTACCGTGCGATTTGTTTATAGTGCGTTTTGTTTACAATATGTAAAGTTCATATTAAAATAAAATGAAAGGTTTCTATTGGTTTTTATGTCTGCATTTAATAGATAGATATTAAAGATGGTTAATCACTGTAAGGGGTTGAAAATGTTTATTCTCTGTTATATTATTCCATGTAAAGGTACTTCTGGGTAAACTATAGAACTTCATTTGTTGGAGAAAAGGGTACAGTAAATATGCAAATGGATACTTGCAAACCAGGATCATTTGGCCACTTATTGTGTTTTCCAGAATGCACCACGAGGAGGCGATCCTCTTTACTTTCCGAGTTTTCTTAATCACCTTGGTACCTATCTTTTTAATATTAGTTGCTATGTAAGGCGTTCAACCTTCAATTATTGTTCCTATCTGTCCTTTCCAGATCCTTTTTGCTGCTACGGTACGCTGATGAGGAACAATAATTCCGAAACACGTGCCCGTAGCTGCTTCGTGTTTCCTCTTTCGGATGTAAGGCACAAAATAATGAAAAAAAGTACAGTTTCTTTAACAGTCGTATAAAAAATATTGTATGAAACTCTTGGATATAGTGTCTTATTTTTCATTCATTACATTGCCACACTCATGGCTCGTACGTCAAACTTCCCACGCGTAAAAAAAGCACCACTTTATGCACCTGTTGTATAATAGTTGTTTATGCATCAAGTGCGTTATATAGATTATATAACGCCGGGAGGGTAACATGATGCAGCCCGAGGGATGCATGTTGCCCGAAGGGAGTTATAATCTAATAACGCTTGTGGTGCCTACAACATTTTATTTTTCACGAAAAATAAATTTTTTTTAATGAAAAATTGATTTCTCATCTTTTAAAAACATTTTTTTAGTAGTCTATGACATTTGCTGATACTTTGACGTTTATTAATTGTATCTGTCAGTATGTCGTGTTCTTTCAAATTTAGTAACCTAGTTCAATGCTGCTAACTTTTTCTGTTTACCTTTTTTCAAGTAGTCTACGACAGTTGTTGATATTTTGACGTTTGCTGATTATTTCCTTGCTTTGCTTTGTACGTAGATAATACTTTTAATGAAATAAAAGGAAAAATAATATGAATATACCACAAAATATCCGAAACAATGCGGCAAAAGCCACAGAAAATCTATTGCCGGTCAAATCCAAACCATTATACGATAAGGAATATGAAACATTTACTCAATGGAAATTAAGAAATGAAATAGGTAACTAGAATAAATGAGATCGTATTATTGGCTTACTTTCAGGAATTGGTATGTTATTTGGTTTTTTATTTTAGTTCAAGATTTTGATAGAATTTTTCATTGGAAAATTTCGGATCACATAATTTTTCAGGAAAGTTTAAAACGTGTAGTTTTAATTTTCTTAAAGATTGTTAAAGAATATTTAGTGGTATAACATTTACTTCTTTAAAAATTGTTACAAATAAATGATTCCATTCTATAACATTTGCTTCGTTTTCTCTCATTTGTTTCTTTGTTTCTCATATAACAGAGCAGCGTTATGGCCATAACGTCCGCTCATTATGCCCGTGGTGATTATGAGCGTCTTTATGGTAACCGAATCCAAGGTATAATAAACAAATAATATGCAGGTGAAAAATAACTTACTATTATCACTATTATTCAGTTTCGTATCGATGTTTTGCAGGCATTATAAACAATAAGTTAAAGCCGTCTCAAATTTTATAAATAAAACTAAGCATGGAAATCTCCTAATTTTTTAAGATTGGCCCAAGGTCGCACGAGGCATTCTCGTTGATAATGTCTGGTTATTTGTAGATTTATTCATTATCTGATCGTCCTAAAAGCGCGACGTGTTAATTTCGTGCGACATATTGAAATGTATCGAATTGTTATCATTTATTGAATCTGGACGCATGTCTGAAAAGATTTGCGTTTAGTTCATTTTCAAGCAACTTTTGAAAGTACAGTAGGCGACAAAAATATTACGGAAGAAATTGAAACCTCCAGGGCGTTCCAAAGTATACGCCCCCGGAGTATTGACCAATACTCCTCGTGGAGTCAAAATACATTTTGAGTGGAATTGTTTGGATGCAGCAATTTTATTGTTTTAATTAGTTTTATGTACAGGGTGATTCATAAGGAACGGGTAATATTTTCCGCTATAGAATGTGCAGGTAAAATACCTGCACATTCTATAGCAGAAAATATTAATTTTTTGCTTAATAATAGGGGGTCAAATATTAATACTTATTAATACTTACTGAGATACAGGGTGTTAAAGTTATAAAAATAATTCTGTAATGTTGTTGTATTTCAGTTATTTTTTCACACATAAACATAAAAGTCGGTACAATTAGGTTTTTTGACGTGAGAAAATCGAATAAGCTAGCGTTTTTGGTGTATCATATAGAGGGCGTTATGTAAGCTATCTTGGTTTAACAGAATCGGTCATAACTTTTTTGTACTTCGTTCATTCATAATCACATTGCAAATTTCTTATTTAACCATTATTTTTAAACAAGAAAGGAATACTTGCTTTATCTTCAGAAAATGCATCCTTATCGAGATATTTACATTTTAGAAAATCCTGCGTACCCATATCTTTTTTTAACTTTTGTAGACCTCCTAAAAATGCATATTATGTAATATTCTATTAATTTTAACAAAAATAACTTTTAATACTAAATATCTGAAGAAGTTAAATGGTTAAATAAAAAATTTGCAATGAGATTATAAATGAACGAGGTGCAAAACGGAGTCTGTTAAACTAAGATAGCTTACCCAAGCAGCATTCAAAGTGAAGGGAGCTGGCATCTGAGGCACCGGAACTTTAATATAGTAGAATGACATAACTGTTACTAAATTTGCGACTTTAGGGTAATATTCACTTTGTGGTATGTATTTGTAGTGACAATTATGTAGATTCTACTGAATTCAGGCATTGTATAGTTATAAGACTTTCAAGTAACTGCTGCAGAATCTGCAACGTCGCGGATACTACTCTGCATTACTTTGAAGCATCCTCAACTGCAAACTGAAAATTGGTAGTAATGCACAGCGTTACCAAAGGACCACTTCAAAGTAGTGATAACTTCAAGTGTGCAATTTTAAGTTCCTGGTACGTTGTTGGGAAATTTTCTGGAAATTCAAAATTGTCTAACTTATTAGTGACATCTCGAGTAAAAATGAGGTTATTTCTACGAGCATAGGGGGGCTTTGAAGTTATTTTTACTACTCCTCACTAATTGAAAATGACTACAGAGTTACATATACCTTGAAAACCTACTATAAAGTAATATTAACTTTTAAAACAATTTATATAATTATTGGCATTTAATAAAATGGCGGCATCTGAAATGCTCAGTAAAACCGAAATAAAGTTTATCGGCATGCATTCACGTTTTATAGAAAACTGAAGAAACAGTTAAACAGTAGTAGAAATGGTGATTCTTCAGAATATGATGCACACATGATTAGATTATTTCGCCACAGCAAAACCATCATCTTTGGCAACAAGTGCAAAAGTGTTCCCATCAACACAAGGAAAAAAGTAATCGAAAAATATAACTGTTTGTAGTGATATTAATGATACTGTGTACTGCACGAACGTTACAACTTGTCTTTAAAACACAGATTGACCAATAGTTCAGTTAGTGATTCACTGAGCATGTTAAATGAATTTGCCGATTAAAAACTCCAAATTTAATAAATATTGTGTCGATGGGGAACGGACAATATAGGTACAACGGCATAAGACAATGTTTGTGTACACTGCGCGGCTTATAAATATATGGTATAGCACTTGTGAACTGAAAACTATTAAGGGTGCCGGTGCCGTGCTTAAGAAAATTATTTCATAGTTCGAGAATTTCTCTTACATACCTGAACCGATTCCAAAAATTTTTTGATAGGCCTTTAGAGACAACATTATAGAATGGTACCAGACTATTGAAAAGTCAAAGAAAATTTTTTTTTGATTTTCAATCGGTTCAGGGATGCAAGAGAAATTCTCGAATTACGTTCACGAAACCGCCCACCTTAACTAAATTTATTAGTAGATTGTGAGGTTCTTTCAAGCTTCTAAATATTACTTAACTGTCTAGACATCGTTATTGTTTGAAAACTGATTTGTGATAGACTTTATTATTGTCAAATGTGACCAGTCTAGTTCCTTATTCTGTGGTCTACTCTTCTTTGCATTGATAAAATCGAAGTGTACTATGACGCGCAGTGTACAATAAATTGAACTGAATGAAATTAAATATAAACTGACCACTAAAATATGAAAACTCTTATGTATTCTTTCCATTATTATTATTACACACCTTACGTTAATAAATACATTTGCAAGACATACATTGTACAACATCGTTTTCAGTAAAAAAAACAAATATTTTATTTGCACAAGTTTATTAACAACTTAATAATACCAGATAATAAAAAGTACTTTGTAAAAGTATAATAATTATTTTTAATCCACATCACACACAGTGACACTTTAACAGTTATTACCGTGTTGCCAATTCAAAAAAAAAAATTACCTATCTCGTATCTGCAAACTGTACCAACATAAAAATAAGTTGGTAGCAATAGTTACCAAGATCTTATAGCGTCATTGGTCCCATTTCCTACATCTAGGTAAATATAACTACACAGTGAAATTGTTGTAGTTCCCGTCACCACCTTTAAAGTAGCAACAACTATAACGTTGGTGGCATCTGCTACTTTATGGGAAATGTAACTTGTAGGGAAATAATTTTGGTTTTTGCCACCTCTAATATGTGACAAATACTTTGCTGACATATATACCACTACAAAGTGACTGCAATTAAAATCCCCATTTTTCTGTTGTTGAATGAAAACGCCATATTGACACAGATAAAAATATAATTCATTTTTTTTTTATTATGGTCATTTGCAAATATGTTTTATAAACAGATTATTACTTTATAATATATAAAATTTAAAAAAAAACGTTTACCATAAAAAATTTTGCAGTTTTGCTTGTACACATAATTTTTGCAAACATTTTTTTGGTCGAAAAACCCATTTTCTCGAGGGGGCGTCTTTTTTATCGAAGCATTATGATGACATTTTACAGAAAACAGGTGGTGGTTTTAATATCCACACCCAGGGTAAATGCAAAACATCATGGTTTATAATGCTTATGCATGTTGTATATAATCATAATCACCTTAACTTGGACCTTGGACATATTATGTGCTCAAAATCAATAAGTCATTAATTTGCTATTCGAATAACAGAGAGTCAAATATACAGTTTGCGCTCTCATTCCGTTCAGCTGAGCTGTTCCAAAAGTTAGTCATTTCTACTACTTGGTTACATCCCGTTTACGTAATAACCTAGTCCTCAACACGGTAACGGTAGAAGTATCAGAATAGTAACTTGCTACGTAATTATTATTTCCCATTTTGATGAATGCTTAGTAGAAGGATAGTTCCCATTACGTTAGTTGCGGGAACCCTTAAAGTTCCACTAATGGTAACTACTACGTAGAAACTACTAAAATTGCTGCTTGGGAATATTCAGAAAGCAAATTACTCTCCTAGAGAAACTATCTATCTATCTGACTATATAAAAAAACTCTATAAAAATGCAAATAGAATAAATTAAATTTTAACACATGTAGTGACATCTATTTTTAAGCTACCCAAATATCATTTGAATAGAAATTAACTACTTATATATAATTTGAAATTAATTATACATGGCCCAAACATCGTCCAATTCATTCGTTTGAAAAATATTCATTAAAGCACCTACATACAGCAACCGAATTATGTATAAAAGCACTATTTATTTAAAGAATAACTTTTCTTTTTCTTCCTCATTTAGTGATCTGATGTTCCTTAAGTCGAATGACTACTTTACCTTTTTGGTAAACCTAACCGACTTTTAGACAGGGCCAGTCGAAAAGTGAGAAATTTTAAATTTGGCTATTGAATAACGAACACCCTATATGAGGTATCGAGCTAAACTTTTGTATAGAGGTATTTGAAACAACTGCGAATCGAATCGCTAATCGATAAAAGATTGCCTAATAGTCGATCTCGAAATTCCGACCCATTTTGAAGAACTTAGTAGGCCTTGAAAATATGAAAATTACCAATTTTTCAAAATAGTCAAATAGAGCACATCGAGCACTATATCTAAAAAAAAAAAATTAATCGGTCCAAAATAACAGGGTGTTGCGGTATTAAATAGCACACCCTGTAAATTTTATGGGCTGTTAACAAAGACCTTCAATTTCAAGTAATCCCTCCCATAAAAATAATCAAGTGGTGTAAAATCTGGGAACTTTGGTGGCCCTCTCCTTTCTCCGTAAAAGAAAAAATGTCCTAATATTTTACTGTGCTTTATTCCTGCCCAGATGATTTTTAGTTATGGCAACCATGTGCAATATTTCATCAAATACATTTGTTATAATTGAGATAAGGATCGTTTTTTTTTAATTTAGAGACTAGCCTAGATAAGTCACAGAAACGTGGCCACGTTAAGCACTTAAAATTTTGTTTAATGTGTTTTTTGTCAGATCCGTACGGTTCTTTAAAAGTATTTTTGTCCATTGGAACCTTGGCAAACACTAATTATATTATTACGAGACCAGCAAAAAGCTAAATTAATATGTCTAATTTTTTCAGTAATATAATTAACATAATCGAAATTGAATTATTCGAAAGTAATTACCCAGCGGACTCGTATATAATTATTTAAATCAAAAATTACTTTCCCCTGTAATTATTGGCGGGAATACCTTGAAAAAAGTTATTAGATTTAGAATGTTTACTATTAATTTAGCCATTTTAAGTGAAAGGTACCCATATTATGGATAAATACACACATGGGAACAAAATGAGTGCGTTGAATAGTTTAATATACACCCACATTGAGGTAATTGCGAATTTATATCAAATTAAATTCATTTCTTTGGAACGTGAATAAAATACAATGATTGCTTTGGGAGATTTATGAAATGTAAAATTAAAATTAATAGTTTAAAAAACTTTTATACATACCGCATTAAAAAGCAAAAAATAATCATCGAGCCTGTTCTGTCTGTCTCCCCCGTAAGGGCCTTAGTGTAAGCCGTGTTTGTAATTAAGTATATTATTTGAGTATAAAAGCCTGGGGCGTTTTTTGAACGCTATTTCGAACAGGTTCAATAATTAAAACGCTGAAGACATCATTAGATTGAATGAAAAGCTCTAAATCTCGTACAATTTTTATATTGGTCATTTTTTTCTAATTTCAGACAGTTGAGGAGCTATTGACTGTCCATTTAATTTTCCATGGAAACAATAATAAAAATTTTCCCACCAGAAAAACACTATATATTATATTTTAAGTATGTTATTATTATTTTTGTGGTGTGTTAATTAGGGATGCCACGGATAGTGTTTTGGCCGGATACCGGATATCCGGCGTACTTCTTGTACCGGATACCGGATATCCGGCCAAATATCCGGCTTACATTGAAAGTGGGATTGAAAACACGTTTTGGCAACCTCAACGACAAAAAATACTTACTGTCAACTCTTCTAGACCCCAGATTTAAAACAAGTTTTTTCGATAAAAGTCAGGCTGAAAAATTCCGTCAAATTATTCTCCTGGATGCTTAAAAAAATAGTTGTGATAATTCATATTCAAGCACGATAGTGAAAGTGGTTCTTCTCCTTCCAATAAACATAGTTTATTTAAACAAATTTAAACACTAAATGTAAGGCGGAAAGCAAAAAGGGACCTCTTGTCGGCGATGTCAATTTTTCAGTATAGTTGAAATTAGTGGTTTGGGTCAAAATGATTGATTTTCGGATTTTGTCCTTTACAAGTTGTAATCGATTACAAAACCGATATAATTGGATGAAACACTTAAAATAATCGATAAAGCAGTCAATGTTCAGCCCTGCAAAAGATACCTCCTGACGCTTATGGAGAAATAACGGGGGACCGACAAGAGGTCACTTTTCATAAACGCACTAGTAACTTAAACAAAAAAAATCATAGAGATATGATTTTTGTACCAAATTGTTCAGAATTAGAGCTTAATTCATTTAATATCAATAACTAAAAATCGGAAATTGCCGACAAGAGGTCCCTTTTTGCTTTCCGCCTCACAAATAATGTTACTGCTGATATTCACAACACTTTTTGGGACTGTTGAGGAAGTGGTGAAAAAATAGTAGCGTTAATGAAAACGTTTCGGAGAAAAGTTCAATGGCCGAGGAGATCGATTATTATTTGAAAGGAGCACGGATTCAAAGAAATAGAGTGACCCTTAGGCATGGTGGTATACTAACTCCAATCAGTATACACTTTTGTCAAAGTTTGTAAACATATATCTTTCAGCCCTTGCCGTAGTGTATACAGTGAGAGGCTCGTTTCAGAAGCTGGCAACGTATACGAAAAGAAACGCAATCGTCTACTACCTCTAAACGCTGAAAAATTCATCTTTATTCACCATAATTTACCATTGGTAAACTTTGAGTATTAATTTAGTAACTAATCTATAGATATTGCCAGTTTGTAGTAATAATTGTAATGCAGGATAAGTGACAAATAATAAAACTGTTTCATTTTTATACCACTTTTTATTTTTTAACTATCCGGTTTTGGCCGGATATTAGATCATTATCCGGTGCCCAGCCGAATAGTAATAAAGTGGCCGGATAGGCCGTATACCGGATAGTAACCGGATATCCGTTGCATCTCTAGGTTTATTATATTTACTAAAATGATTGTAAAAGTTATTCATGAAATAAAGTTTAATTTATTTATTTAATTTAATTATTTAGTTGTTGTTCTAGGTGCAAACATTGTGTGCTGTCAAATTTGAGAATAAAAAGTACTTTGGGCTAACATAAATTTCAACCCTCTATATTAACTTCTCTATTTCATTTTTGGTAAGGTAATCTGAATAATAATAGAAAATGTAATATATCTGTGGGCGGGACAAAATTTCTACCCTGCATATTTTCGACCCTGTAGGAGCGTTAGTTTGGGAAGTGGTTGTGCTAGGGTGGCTAGGTATAAGCATTGCGTGTTAGAAAATTCAAGAGAAAAAAATAACTGGGGGGGGGGGGGGGGGCTGAGGAAAAAATTTACACCCTGTATATTACGGTCCCTGTAGGTGTGCTAACTTTGAAAGTAGTTGTGCTAGGATGTACTAGGTCTAAACATTATGTGGTAGTAAATTCAAGACAAAAAAATTACTGGGGGGGGGGGGGGGCTGAGGAAAAAATTTACACCCTGTATATTACCGCCCCTGTAGGTGTGCTAGCTTTCAACGTAGTTGTGCTGGGGTGTGCTAGGTCTAGACATTATGTGCTAGCAAATTCGAAAGGAAAAAATAACTGGGGGGGGGCTAGCGTCAACTTCCCCCCCCGAAAACAACCCCTATTTATTATTTGCGCGGGGGAGTGCTAGCTTTAAAAATGGTTGTGCTAGAGTGTGCCAGGTCTAAACATTGTGTGCTAGCAAATTGGAGAAGAAAAACTAACTGGGGGGAGGGGGGGGGGGCAAGTTGACTGACCCGTTTCTTGGTATAATCACTTGTAATATCTCCAGATCTTGATTCAAAAACGTGGAAGATTCGTTGAGGAAATTTCACACCAGAGTAAGAGAAAAAGGAACTACATACGTCAGTTTGAAATTTTCGTTTTAACCAGGTATTGATGTATATTATTAAATGCAAGAGTGATTTTAGTATCACAAAGATAAGATTAGTAACGAATTTAAAAGGCTTTACTTTATCGTTTATTTTTAAATTCGATTAACCAAAACTACTAAAAGCGGTGGAGTATTATTTCTTTTATATAATTTGGAATTTAGGAATTGGAACGTAGGATGAAGAGTTCAAACTATTGTAGATAAAATCATGTGTGTAGTTTGAGCCAAAAGTGTCATTGTCGCTCTCGAATATCGCTTCCTCTTCGCGTCGCGCGTCAACTTACACTATCGTGCGACAAAGTGGCACTTTGCGCTCTTAATACACAAATAGCTATTTTCGCCTAGCATATGTAAAAATGAATCATATTAACCCTAAAAATATGACCGAAAATAATGTTTATCATTCCTTGGGTCGCTAATTTCAACAACACGATTTTGTGGTTTGTCACAATCTAGACACCTTTGACTGCCATTTGCATATTTTGAAGTTTCACATAGTTTTTCGTTAAACGTCAGTATAAGCCAAAGTTTAGAATCAAAATAGACAACAAAATTGTAAAATAACGATAAGTTCTGAATAATTGTGATTCGGTAAATAAGTGAAAATTAATAGTGACCCAGACAGTGATATTTGTTATGTTTCCTTTTGTCCATGTTTGTTTAATGCTAGGCGCAAAACAGTTGTGTGTCATATATGCAGAAAACGCATTTGCAGCCCTTAACTATCAGCTAATATCCGAGGGCTACTAACGCTCATTTTCTGCCCTTGTGACACAATATACTATTTCGTCTTCCCTCTCTCGTAAGTATACTCTGATTTCATTGTTTTGTCGATCGTAAGTGACTCTTTATGTACCAAATACTTATGGCCATTGGCATTGGCAACGGGTCGTTATTACTTCCACATCCAGTGGAAGTATAGTAACTGCAAAAAATTTTTTAAAATTTTTATTGTTCAGATAGGCTTAGAATGTCATGAAACGTCGAGATTTTAAGTTTGAGCGAAAAAAAAATTTCTGTCTGTCTGTCTGTCGGTCTGTAACTTTTTTTGTGCGCAGGTTTATTCTGGAACTGTTTGAGATATTGACTTGAAATTTGGTACATATATGTACTTTAACGAGATCTAGAACTAGATTATATTTTCATCTTGTTCCGTCGAAGGGTTGGGGGGTAAATTGGGGTAAATTTGGGGTAAATAGGTAAATCAAGCAGGTAAGAGTTCATAAAATTGATATTTAGTATATACAAGAAGAGCTAAGGTCTTAAAAAAAAATTTGGCATTAGCCACCCCCACCCCATTATTAAAGGGGATGAAAAAAAAATGTGATTTAGTGTGTGTACAAGAACCAGAAACCTCAAAATATTTTTTATTTTATTCACCCCCACTACCACCCACTACCGATGTGGGGTATCGTTTTATGGGTTTTTGAGGTAGAGGATTTCAAATATTATATTATTAAAGTTCCGTAAACAATTATTTCCACATACAAAATTTTTCTTTGTGAGTGACTTGGATAGAAAAATCTGGATGTGGAAGTAGTGATTCCTTGGGCAGCTGTTTTTTCATAACGTACCCAGTAAAATAAAGTAAATTTGGGAGAATTTTCTCTTTTATATAACAAATATTAGGAAATAAATCCAGACAAGCCTTTGTTTCCGATTCCGGTACCGCAAGTGGCTTGAAATTTTTGCTACGAAAAAAATGAACCATTGAAATCAGCGTTACCACATTTGGTAGATTTTTATTTCTTTTTAGTAGAATTTTAAGGATTTTTTTAAAGTTTGGTAGGTAAAATTTGCTGGTAGATTTCTGATAATAATTATCAGAAATCTGCCAGCAAATTTTACCTACCAAACTTTACAAAAATCCTTAAAATTCTACTAAAAAGAAATAAAAATCTACCAAATGTGGTAACGCTGATTGAAATACTCGTAACTTTTTGAACTTAAATTTTTTGAGCTCGTTTGAACAGCACTGAATTCTTATTTGCATTTTTGTACTGTGATTTATCGCAGCTTGGCTCGATAGAATTGGGGTCTGATGATAATATATACGTTATTCCTTGTTTCTTCCTTGTTTGTTCGGTGGGGTAATGCTTCAATACTTTTTCCCAATATCGCGAGCTATAGGCGCAATTATCGGAAGAATAATATAATGTATGTATACAGTATGTCCCTGAGTTTGGGAGAGGGAATATCTTTTATTTTTTATTTTACAAAAAAATGTCAAAGGAATAAAAATTTTTGCTTGATTTAAAACGGAAAAATCTTTAATTAAAACTTCAATGTTAAAATCGAAAAGTAGAGCCTCTTTTTATTTTTAATTTTACAAAAAAATGCCAAGGGAATAAAAATTTTTGCTTGAAAAAAAAATGGGTTTACAAGTATTTTATGTTCCTTTAAAAGTCTTTAATTAAATTAAATTTAATTAATTCTTAGATTAAAAATGTAAACTCAACTCAGAGGAGGATTACGTAGTGGATATACCATCCTTCGGAGGGGATGTAAAGCAGGCGGTCTCTTGTCTTTTAAATGTTAGGCAAGTAAAAGATCCCTACTCTTCTTAGGCAAAATTTCCAGGTTGGGGGTAGCTCGTCTCCTGGCGTCGGTGATAGGCCCTGGTAGCGGAAATAGGCCGACGTTAAATAGTTAAAAAAAAAAAAAACTCAGGGACATACTGTAGGTATCATTTCATAGTCTACTCGTAAATATGATTGTTTTAATAAAGTTAACAACCTTGACTTAATTTTTTTTTAAACCAGCTTAGCTGATACCCCACTTCCACCTAAATGGCCGTTAATATCTAAAGATATTCCGATCCGTCGATTTTACGGTGTAACCCACTAAATAACTTCATGACTTCATTATCGTAATTTACTTATAATTACCTAAGCGGGCATATACTAATTGGATTTTTTTCATAGACGTGATTTCAAGAGATCGGGCAGTCAATATTAGATGAAAGAATCACGTACCATCTTCTCCACTATCTTTATAAAACTTTAGGTAGAGTGAAGATGACCATATTTATCTAATATTAAAATTCAGTTCCCATTTTCTATAATTATGGTTAATTGTATTTATTAAAAGCCAATTTTGGCTAGTGATAGTGTATTAAAGGAACATAAAAAGAAATTATAGGCTTCGACATACCACAAAATATAAATAGAATATCTAATGAAATATAATTTTATGCTTTTTCCGTTTTTTATAAAGTATCTACCCAATCTACGTCTATGTTCTGACAAAGAAATATTTTCGTATTGAAATCCGTTTCCGCTACCGTTTTGAGTTTATAAGTGCACGTCTAGCACGTTCTGGCCGATCAGTGGCTTGCACCATAGTGTACTGTGATTGCAAAAAATTAACAATATGTTCTTATTTGCTTATTACCTTTTTTATTTATTTATTTAAAGATACAGCTGCAAAGACAGATAAGCATCCAATTAAAGGGCAGGAAACATACAAATAAATGTATATTGTGTGGTACATGTACGGTGGAGTTCCTGTTCATTTCAGTGTAATTGTTCGCGACCATTTACATGTGGTTTGTCCTAATCGTTGGATAGCTTGCGGAGGACCTCAGCAATGGCCAGCAAGATCCCCTGATCTCAATAGTTTGGATTTTTTTTCGTGGAGTCATCTTGAAACCCTGGTATATAAAATTCCCATTAACACTTTAGAAGATTTAAGAGAGCGAATAGTTGCCTCGTGTGAAACAATACGGAATATGCCTGGAATATTTGAACGAGTGTGCAGTTCGATGCGAAGACGGGCGGAAGCATGCCTATTAAGTGAAGGTGGCCATTTACAACAATTTTTATAAAACAAAATTTATCATTATTGATGTTAATAACATAGGCACAAAAAAAGAAAAAAAAGTCGAATCCCAGAGGGTAGAACTCCCTACTTCCATGTATTTTGGGACGCTGAAACCGAATATGACAATAAAAAAGGTTTTAATTATCCAATTTTCCCCTAGCACCACCCCCCTTACAACCCTCCTCCTGGAGGATTGAAATTCCACATAAAAATTTGAAAAGTACGTATATTTTAGGTTTAAAGCTGATTTGAACCACCCAGTCACTTGTTCTAAACATTTAAATAGTATGTTTATTTTCAGGTTTTTTGGTGCGCTGAAACCGAATGTAATGATAAAAAATAATTTTAACCACCCAGTCACCCCCTAGCATCCCCTTACAACTCCCAGGAGGGGTTGAAATTCCACTTGTTCTAAACACATGAAAAGTATGTAGACTTTTAGGTTCTTTGGAGCGCTGAAATCGAATATGACGATTAAAAATGATTCTAACCACCCAGTCATCCCCTTACAAGTCGCACAATCTTATGGATTATATCTGGCGATAAATTTAAATTTATTTCTTTCTATGATACCGAACTCTCTTGCCTTTGAACAACTAAGTCTAAGACGGGGTTTCAATTTTCATAAGAATTGAAATTTGAACCCCCCTGAGGGGTGACTGCGTGGTTAAAATCATTTGCTATCGTCATATTCGGTTTCACCGCACCAAAATACTTAAAAATATACAGGGTGTTTCAGCTAAAAGTCCCCGGGTCATTATCTCGTAAAATAATAAAGATAATTAAAATTTGTAAATCGCGGATAATTGACATCAAAAAAGGTCTTAAATAACTGCAGTTAAAATTATTCCTTCGCAGTGCACAGAGATGGCGCTGCGGTGAGAAATTATTTTCCGATGTCTAGAACATGGAACAAAATAAATTTTTGAGATTTTTTTCATTCACCGGATCTTTTTATACATTACTTTAAGAGTAAAATGTGAAAGACCCAAGTTTTTATCTTTAAATTTTAAAAAATGGTAGAGTTTTTACCTATTTCATCGCAAATCTCTTCATATATGTACTATTCTTACATACATTCATCTTTATATTTGAAAATATAATAATCCAATAGCTACATGCTTCTCCTCTCATTTAAGCTTTTGTGAGGTCAATTTCATGAATTAGTTCAAAAGTTACAACAAATTTAGTGTAGCGCGCCCCAGGCCGTTCCATTTTCGTGCGTTAAACAAATAAATCTGGAGACTACATTTTTGATCGCACAAAAAAACTTCACATATATTTTTTATGTAAAATTTCCCTTATTTTCGAATGGTGCAATTATTTTTTGAAAGAAAAAAATATTTTAAGATATATTTGACAAAGACTGGTATTTTGGAACTAATTTGTTTCATAACAAATTACGCTCTCTGAACATGTCAGGAACAACATACCAAAAGTTACCAACAATAGTCGTTGGTAACTTTTGGTATGTTGTTCCTGACATGTTCAGCGATACATTCTGATAAGTTACCGCCTCCCGGAATTTTTCCGAAGTGAAAATCTCTATTGACTCCACTAAAAACCGTAAATTAAAAATGTTGGTAAATTCTGGATATAGATATTTTAAAGCATTGTGATCAAGAATATTTATTAGTTTTTCAATAAAAAAATTCCTAATATGATTTCTAGAAAAAATGCACGCTAATGATTGAAATAAATTTTGTTTTACTTGAGAAGGATATGAAAGGTCTCTTTGATACCGATCCAAATTTGGTTGAAAGTGGGACATGCTGTATATTATATAATTAGAGATATTTAGAAAAACGACAAAAAAACAATATTGAAAATTGATTATAAATTATAAATGCTTCCCAGGACCTGGATTTGCTTCAAAACTTTTTACTACATTTTTTGAAAAGTTTACGAGTACTAGCAAATATTGACTAGATTGGATTTATTTAAAATCGTTTTAGATTTCGTTTTAAAATGAACTATTTAATAGGGTGTCGTTCTTCTCCCACCACCTCTGCAAAATGTTATAGTTTGAACTTAAGAAAATTACATTACGAATTCAAATAAATGCGTTGGTATAAAAAGTCGCCTTCTAAATTACAAACATGCAGATGTATTTATGTGTAATTATATAAATTGTTTTCGTTAGTAATTACAACACAAGGACTTCTTTGTCCAAATAGAACTGCGTTTGTTTTACCAAATTAAATAATGCATTTACGAAGATGATAATCACTATTAAATGTAAAAGTTTACATGTATTAAATTACTTAATAATGATATTAACATAAATGTATGCTAACAGTTTTTTAGAAAACACGATCTCTCACGGAAATTGGTGTATCATGTTTTGTGGTAGCGGAAAAAAATAATTTACCGTTTTAAAAGTCTAGGTATATAGTAAGGAATATTGTACATTTAATCAAACTGAGACAGAGTTAAAAAAATCTACATACTACTTTCTTTCGCAAAGTTGTACAAAAACAAATCATCGAATTCTGTCAGGAGGCGTATCATGCGAAGACATCATGGCATTTATACAGGGCGTTTCATTAAGAATTGGACATACGCTAACTGGAGAATCCTTAGTCCAAAATATGAAGATTTAACCTAAAACACTTCGATAAAATGTCCCTTCTTACTGAGATACAAGGTGTCAAATAATTATTTTTTATTTATTTGCTTTTATCAGGATTAGAAAATATTATTTAGGTATTATGTAAATCACAACTTACACACTTTTTTATTTATTATGAAAATACCTACTTTCTGTATTTTGTTGCCCTAATCTGGGCACGCTAATATACTAGTTAGGTATATACTTTAAAACACTTATTACTGGATAACCAATCAAAACAACTACTCTCCTAGCTAATACTGACGAAGTATTGAATTGCATGATAGGATTCTTAGCATTTTAAAGAAAAAAAATATTGAAAATACTTAAATCATTTATTTACATTTAGTCATTCACACTTTTTTTATTTAATATGAAATTATCTACTCATGAGTGTTTTAAAGTGTGAGATAAAGTAGTGAGTTAAACTATACTTGTGAGGTAAACTGATTTAGTCACTAAAGAGTAATTTTAATATAAACAAAAGTCCAAGCAATTGTATTTATTACACGGAAAATTAACAAAACAAGGAATACACGCACTAAGACTTATTTCTTTATATTTATGTTAACATTTATTGTCATTATATTCGATTTTTCACAAAGAAAACTGCTCTTCTGTACACAATTTTTCTCTATACTAGTAACGACGTCTGTATCGCCTGACTCGTTGCGTTGCTCTCCCTGTATTTTTTTAGCAATAACAATCTTGTTTGAGACTGAATCTTCCAAATAACCCTCAGCCACGGTGGATGATTTCCACCCACCGTGACGTTTAAGGGTGGTAATGTCACCCCCAGCATTGGCCAAAGGAGTTGCCGAGGAACGGCGCATGCTATGACCCGTACACAAATCTGCATCTGGAAATTGCAAATAATCAGCTACAATTCTTGGAATTTTTGAGAGCTTATTTAATCAAACGCATTGGATAATGCACTTCCCCCTTGAAAATTTACGAAAAATCTTTTGTGAGACACATTTTGCGGTCTTAAAGACACATATTTCCTAATCAAATCAAGTGGGTTTACCGAAAATCCTTCATTTAAAACTGTGAAACTTCTTGTTTTATTCGTCTTGGTATCTGGTATGGATATATATAAATATTGTTCTTTATCTTTTTTATCTTCGACGCTTAAGTAGATCAGTTCACCGCAACGGCAGGCACCGCAAACTTCCAATATCAATGCAACCTAAAAAACCCAAACAATTAAATACATAAAAGCAAGAACATCATAATAAACACCTACCTTTGACATAAGATGCTCATCGTCAGGGGCATCCATCAAATATTGTTCGATATGTGCTCTTTCCAAAATGTTGGCCTTTTTGGGTTTGAAATTTCTTGATCGGCTTTTTAAGTATGCCACAAGTTTTCCATCTTGTTATATCAAAGTTCCTGAATACTTTTAATGTCGCCTTTATCATAGAATATTTAATCCACATCGAAGAAGGTGCAATTTTTTACTCAAATGTAGAAAGTAAGCGAGAAGCACTTCGTTTACAGCACTAACTCCTTTTTTTCATCCAATTTTCAAATTGTAGATATTATTTAAAATAGGTTACTTTGGACTTTTCTGGAATTAAATTGGCTGTAGCTTCTGCACAATATAGTAATAATAATAATAATAATAAATAATAATATTAAAGAATAATAATAATAAATGGCTTTTATTTTACTTGGCGGGGTTTAGCAAAGCTATCGGTGGGAATTTCCATATTATATCTTTCACAATTTTCCATTTTGATGCTAATTACACAATGTTTGTTAAACAAGCCCCTGGTAACAAACAGCTTTCTCGGCACATCCATTCAGAATCTACTTAGCAATAAGCTACTAGTATTTTATATTTTTAGAGAAACCTTGTTGACTTTGACATTGACAACTGACAAAAAATCGTTGACATGACATTTTAATAATTTTATTGTTTGTCACTGAAAAAGCATTTATATGAAAGTGTTGGATAAAATGTTGTATTAGGCACGTGAGTTATTTACATGTAAGTCACTTAAGAAAATTAGCCCACTCGCCCTTCGGGCTCGCGGGCTAAACTTTTCTTGCGTGACTTATACGTAACATAACTCACTAACCAATACATAACTATTATTTTGGTGGTGGGAGCAATAACACAGACACACGAAATAAAAAGAGTGGTATTTTTCTGGTACTCCATTGGGTAACCCATGTGTATGTGTTTAGCTCCATTGGCCACTATTTTTTTGTAAATCGCGAAAACAACTCAAAAACAACTCATAATTTAGGTTACTTTCGCGATTTACTAAACGGATACCTCATTCGTATTCAGCATGTCGAAATACATGGGGGTTTCCCAACGGAGTCCCAGAAACAGATCCCTTTTCACTTTTTTTGTGTCTGCGTAATACGTTTGCATATGCGATTTTCTACACAGACACGCACAAAAAAAGGAATTTAATAATTAGTTTTCATTGACTAGACACAACTGCAATTTTATATCTTGAAAAATAAAATCAACTTTGTTTTGTACCAAGATTATGACGTACCCGGTATCAAGCTAGCATCAATATTCTAACAATCAATGCACGTACTTACTTATTTCCTAAGTTAGTGAATTTTAATAAAGCAACTTATATATATGATGTATTAAATTGAAGTAAACGGGTGTTGTGCATTCGAAAGACGTGATTTGACGTCACTTCCGGCAAAACCGAAAGTTCAGGCACATCAATCTAAGACCAAATAATGGTAAATAGTCTGGTTATTCATTTCCATCAGTTTTTATTTCAATACCTGCAGTATGTTTTGAGAAGTCGTTGCTACAGTATCGAGTATGTCCAGTCTTTGGAGCCATCTATCGGAGAAACTGTCCATAATTTGAAGTTTTGCCAGAGGAACTTATTGTTAACTCGGTTAAACTACAACATATCAAAAATTCATCAAATTTGACAGACCACCAATTTTCCTATAAAACGTGCGGCGTCGTTTCATAAAGTTTTAAACAAACAAAATAGTTTAAAGACAAAGCCCACGCGAAATACTAACATGTTATTATTAAATTAAGTGAAATTCACCTCCTAGAAATTTGAATTTTGGATTTAAAATTCTGGTTCAGTTACCTCGAAAGCATATAACTATAATAAATAAAACAACCCAGTGTATCCTTGCTTAGGTGCAATACATATCATGCGTTGGGTATTCTTTCAACCTTCGAATACAAAAATACGCAACCGCGAAAAGCTTCCTACCATCTCCGGTGAACCAGTGACATTTTCATATTTTTAATAATCTTGATAACCTCATGTAAGACACGATCTAATTTTTACCGGCCGCAATAATAAAACGGTACGGTATTTTTTGCGTCGTGAAGTCACATCTTCGCATGCACAATGGAGATTATTATTTTTTCATTACAGTTTTTAAATAGCAAGAATAAAGGGCTCGGCTGTTTGTTGTAACCATTGCCTTGTTATTGTCTCGGCAAGTAATAACTTGTGAATGTACAGGGCGGCACAATCTACAAGAGTTGTACCATTTTTCTATCTCATCAGCGAGGAATAAAATAGTTAACTTGAAAAAAATAGAAAAGCATTTTTATTATAACATTCATTTCTACACTCAAAGAAATAGTATGGGTAAATTCAACAAAAAAAAAATGGTTAACTAACAATATCGTTAATTTTATTAAACTAAATTATATTGATGGTATTTTTAAACAAAAGGTGATTGTTATTTTAATTAATAAAAAGTTGTCGTACAACAAAACAAACATTAACTTAAAAAATAGATGAATAATACTATTATTCTTTTCGTCTGACTATTATTTTGTTGAATTCTGTCAAATTAAACTAGATAATAGTATATTTTATTTTTAACTATTGTCGAATTGTAATTGTAAACCCAGTAGCAGTTTGCTCTACTATTACAGTTGACAGATAAACCAATATTATTGTAGAGTTAACCTGCAATTCTGTTTACATAAACATACCATCGTTCTGCCATCCACTTTGATGAATTAAGACGTCGGATCAGCGCTTTTGTTTGCAAATAGTATGGGTTAAATCAATCAAAAAAATAGTATATATATTGTTCATTTTGTTAAATTGAAGTATATTTAATAGTATTATTAAACAAAAGGTGATTGTCACACAACAAAATAAACATTAACTTAAAAAATAGGTGCAAAAGACTATAATTTATTCATCTTACTAATAATTTGTTGAATTTTGTCAAATGAAATTAGATAAATAGTAGACTTTATTAAGTATTATCGAATTGTAATTCTAACCCAGTATTAGTTCGCTGTATTATTGTACTTTGTAGACAAAACAATATTATTGTTGTCTTCTAGAAGTTCTAAAAGGGAATTACCATAAAATTTGCTTGCTTACCACGTAGTCTATTACAGAAATTATTCCTAGATGACGCCACATACAAATCATTGACAATAATCAATCATGCATTATCTTATACTCTTATAAATTTATAGAAAATTAATAACATGATTGCAATGTTCAAATTCTCTCAGGGATCATCGATATATTTGGATGGATCTTATAAAAGATCTCTAATCTTTGGTTTGGGTCGTCTGATGTCTCAATACTGAGATTTTGGCCAACCAAAAAAAACTTCATCATACAATAAAGTGTAGATCAACCTAAAAATTAGTTGTTGAACAAAAAACAAAGTCGTTGTACTATTTAATTGTAGACCAAATTGAAAATGGTTAGTGAACATAAAAAAATGTCATTGTACTATTTAATTTGTTGTTCTACAAGAAGATATGAACTACTATTTGTTTACGAAAACAAAGTTGTATGACTATTCTTTTCTGATTGATTTAACTATGAAACTAGATAGGCGCGATTTCATATGCTCTTTTTGGTTGAATTCACCTATCATTTTCTTTGAGTGTAGTCTTAGTCTTCTAATTTTCCATCACCATGTATACCAAGCTAAGCCAGGTACCGAAGGCAACCCATGCAAGATATTTTAATACAACCGCTACTTAAGGAATCACTTCCACATCCAGTTTTTCTATCCAAGCCTCAACGAAAAAGAAATTGATACTATAATTGCGCTCCACTATGTCGAAATAATTGTTTATGGAACTTTAATAAAATAATATTTGAAGTCGTCTGCCCCAAAACCCCATAAAATGATATGCCACATCGGTAGTGGGGAGTGGCTGTGGTGGTAGGGGGTGGTAGTAGGGGTGGATGATGTAAAAAAAAATTGAGGCCTTTGATCCTTATGCACAATCACAATTTTAATTTTTTCACCCCCTTTAATATCAAGATGGGGGTGGTAACAGGAGGTGGCTAATGACAAAAAATTCTTTGAGATCTTTGCTTCTATACTAAATACCAATTTTATGGACTCTTCCTTGACTTACCTATATACCCCCATTTACTCCCTAAACCTTTATACAAAATTATATAAAAATATAATCTAGTTCCAGATCTCATTAAAATATACACGTCTACCAAATTTCAAGTCAATATCTCAAACGGTTTCAGAGTAATCGTGCGCACAAAAAAGTTACAGACAGAATTTTTTTTTGCTCAAACTTAAAATCTTTACGTTTTATATCGTTATAAGCCTATTTAGTATAGGTAAGAAATTGATAGTAAATTGAGCAGTTCCTTCGGTCGACCAATTGTGACAAATGTGTGAAGGTATCGTTTTGATATCTTATAGTATCTTGGACTACTGGGTAATGAAATTAATAGCTAATAGCCAGACTGTCGGCGTTATGCAGAGGCGTCCCTCTGGATAATTTCGCATATTATGTATACGACCTTTCATTGCTTATATACAAAAACGCACAGGACTCACATACATGCATTTATAAATAATAATAATAATAATAATAATTTTATATATGAAATATGAATATTAATTCATATTTCGTAATAGTTATTTTTGTATCTAGGGTGCAAAATACTACTTTGGTGATCGACAACGAAAGTTCGAGATGACCAAAGAATTTTGCACTCGAGATGCAAACAATATATTTTCTACAACTCTCATTTGATTAAACTAAAACCATTAGTTAAAAAAATCATAGTGTTTTTAAAATAAAATAATTTAAAAAATTCTACTTTCAGTTGATTTATTTGATAGAACAATAAATAATTTTGAACTAGATGTTTGTTTAATTCTCGTGTATACATTAGAAATTATAAAAAATAGGCAACGATAAGGATGTGATGTGCAAAATATTTTGCACCCTAATGCGCAAAATATTTTGCGCACGGTGTCATGGTAACGCAAAAAAATAATGTCAACGAAAAAATGTCTCATTTTAGACACTGACATTAATGCGCAAACATACCCTTTTTTTGACAGTTGTAGAAAAAATAAATTTAATCAAAACCATGTTTTACGCTCACCCCAGCCAAGACATTTTTTAATGATATGGGCATAATTTCTTTCGAAATCTGACATAAAAATTTATGATATGTTTAGTAGTGGGGGTTTAAGAAGTAGAAAAAAAGAAGAGAATTAAAAAATTTGTTGAGGCCTTTGGCTCTTGTACACACACTAACTCGCAATTTGATTTTTTTCACCCCTTTTAATAATAAGGTGGGGGTGGCTAATGTCAAAAGTTTTTTTGAGACCTTAGCTTCTCTTATACATACTAAATATCAATTTTATTGACTCTTACTTGCTTGATTTACCTATGTACCTACCTTTACACCCCAACCCTTCAACGGAATAAAATCAAAATATAATCTAGTTCTAGATCCCGTTAAAATACATACGTGTACCAAATTTCAAGTCAATATCTTAAACGGTTCCAGAGTAATCATGCGCACAAAACAGACAGACAGACTGATAGAGAGACACATTTTTTTTGCTGAAATTTAAAATCTCGACGTTTCATGACATTCTATGCCTAGTTAAACAATACAAATTTGCGTTACTATACTTCCACTGGATGCGGACATAATAATAGCGCATTCCAAGTAAAATAAATAAAATAAAAACATTTCATAAAATGTTAAAAATAAAACATGTTTCAAACTTAACCACAAATAATATTTTTCCAAATTAAATAATCAACTTTATTACAATAACACTATCACTGTCACTATATCGCTGCTGGCTCCTACATTTATAATTTTGGGCTGAATTAGGTACTGCGTCAATCCGAATATCCATATCACACATTCTAGCTTCAACTTTTTTAACATGCTCTATGCATTTTCGGTTTCACCAAAAAGCTATAATTTTTTTAATGAATTGGACAAAAGGCCTTTTACGTCTTCTAATTTAATTTGTATGGTTTTCCCATAAATCCGCACGTCCATGGATATGGTCAGGACTTTACGTCCTTAGTGCAGCCTATGTGTACCATTGATAAGAGACTAGAATTGAAATAGAACGCAGATTTTTTATATATTACGATTTTGTATATTGATGCACGTTAATATAAGGCGCGACTGTTTCATTAAATCATTCTCACATAATCAGAAGTGGGATTCACAGGGTGTAGAGCACGACCCTATGTCAAGATGGTTGACGCTTTCCAACTGGCATATTATTTCTTTAAGTTGCAAAATAGACTACCTCGTGTCAACCATGCTACTAGAAGATGTCATGAGATACAGTCTTTTATGCTGAAACCTATTGCTCGACGGCCTTGATTGACCTTGACAATATCAGAAGTGGGATCTAACTAAAGACAGCTCGAAAACAAACCTACTAGGATGAATGACTGGGGGAAGTTGGTGAGGCTATTACTCTAGGTTGCAAAGTAGCCATCTTATGCTAAGAATACCAGATATCGTACATCAGAGTCTCTCTTAATCCTTAGAAAGTTGATATTTGATGTGCCATTAGTAACAGATGGTCAATTTTTTTCTTATAGATTTTGAAATGGACAGATATGTAGTATTCGAGTGTTTTTGTGTTTATGGAAACTGCTTTAGATGCAGCGTCACACCGAAGGTCCAGTGCCTCCAGAATTGTGAAGAGATTTCACCCCCTTCATTAATCATCTGATGCCAATTAAATGATGTTTGGTTACTTCAACAAGATGGAGCTCGAAAATAAAAAGTTGATACAATCAACATACACTCAAAGAAATAATATGGGTAAATTCAACAAAAAAAATGGTTAACTAACAATATCGTTAATTTTGTTCAACTAAATTATATTGATGGTATTTTTAAACAAGAGGTGATTGTTATTTTAATTAATAAAAAGTTGTCGTACAACAAAACAAACATTGACTTAAAAAATAGATGAATAAGAATATTATTTTTTTCGTCTGACTATTATTTTGTTGAATTCTGTCAAATTAAACTAGATAATAGTATATTTTATTTTTAACTATTATCGAATTGTAATTTTAACCCAGTATTAGTTCGCTGTATTATTGTACTTGGTAGACAAACCAATATTATTGTCGTCTTCTAGAAGTTCTAAAAGAATTACCATAAAATTTGCTTGCTTACCACGTAGTCTGTTACAGAAATTATTCCCAGATGACGCCACATACAAATCACTGACAATAATCATTATCTTATACTCTTATGAATTTATAGAAAATTAATGACATGATTGCAATGTTCAAATTCTCTCAGGGATCATCGATATATTTGGATGGATCTTATAAACGATCTCTAATCTTTGGTTTGGGTTGTCTGATGTCTCAATACTGAGATTTTGGCTAACCAAAAAAAACTTCATCATACAATAAAGTGTAGATCAACCTAAAAATTAGCTGGTGAACAAAAAACAAAGTCGTACTATTTAATTGTAGACCAAATTGAAAATGGTTAGTGAACATAAAAAAATGTCATTGTACTATTTAATTTGTTACAAGAAGATATGATTATTAAACTACTATTTGTTTACGAAAACAAATAAAGTTGTATGACTATTCTTTTCTGATTGATTTAACTATGAAACTAGATAGGCGCGATTTCATATGCTCTTTTTGGTTGAATTACCTATCATTTTCTTTGAGTGTATATTATCAACATATTATAGGTCTGATCTGCCACATGTGAACCAATCTTTGCTCCGGCAAGTCAATATATTCGTCTAGAAGACGGTTTAAGCTTTAAAATTTAAAAAAAATAACAATGATGTTCGATGCGCATCATAATTAACTTAGCTAAGGACAGAATTTTGCAAAGTGAGAAGGAAATATGCGTTTATTTTAGATTTATTCTTATTATTTCACGATGTCGATTTCAAATTTTTTATACCAACCTCTTCCCTGATGTTTAAGGAGCATTTTCTACAGTATTTTAAAATAGTGGAACAAAAAGTCTCATTTATACGTTGAAAGTTCACTCGTCACGGAAGGTGCTGTTATGACTAGATTTAGCAGTTAAAAATGGACCGATACATATTTAAAAACTGGATGAATATTTATGATATTACATATGCTATTTTTTTGGGCGGTGACATTTTAAAAACCACAAAGAACGAGCAAACTTATGAAATTCGCTAATCACATTTTTATGGGAATTTGGCATGATAAATTAAAGCGAAATATGAATTAATTTAAAAACAATGCCATTATCATAAACTTCGTATTTAACTGCTCACGCAAAGATATGCAAAGGTCTAGGCGTGATTAATCCAAGCTTCCCACCCTGTATATGCATCTAAGTTGTGAAAGTTACAATTTGTATCATCCTGGAGTGTAGATGTAGGTTTGGCCACTTTTTAAGGTCATTTTAGCTCATCCTTACATTATTGTAATCTACATTCAAAAAGACATTCCCAGGCCTCAAATGTCAACGGTGCAACTTACCTCTAAAAATATTCATAAAGGTAACACACAGTGGCGTAGGTGGGTTCTCTGTTGTTGTACATCAAAAGAAAGCAACGGCGTGGGTACAGTTTATTGTCGCCCAGTCTAATATAGCTAGGTATATGTTACATAATTTAACTTAAGAAGATATTTCATCGGAATTTTCCACCCGCCTTATAAAATTTCGTAATTATTCATTGGATTGTGAAAAATATACTCACAAAAAAACCGAAAATATAATGGAATTAAGTGCTTAAGTTAGTTGGTAAAGATGGTGTGACAATTTTTCACAAATAATTATTTTTTCTACGATTGTGTTGAAAGTGAAATTTTCAAAATTACTGCGGAAAATGTCACTTTGTCGTGCGGCAAAGAATTTGTTAAACGCCTCGGTTACATCTTCACACACCGGAATAAAAGAGTGTGTTTACCTTAAAGAATTATACCGGGTGATTCAGTTTGGTATTCGCCCCCCTGTATCTTTTTTATTTTAACAGAAAACTACAATAAACCATATGTATTTGCAAATCGTTTGTTAAGCTCTATCAAATGACGTCCTTAAATCATATTTTTGATCACATGTGCCAAAATAACGATAGTCAACTTTTTTTTTCAAATAGTATGCTATACATTTTTTTGCCGATTGTTGTAGAGCTTCTCTTTCTGCATTTAACCATGTTAAAAAAGTATACACTTCCATAAGGAAAATTTCGAGAAAATTAATAAAATACGAAAAAACTTCATTTAAAGGTTTTGTTTCTGATTCAACATAGTTAGCCATGGAAACAATTGAATTTTGTTATTGTTAGTAATGTCAAATTGAAAATACTGTTATATGTGACTGTGTTATTCGTTTTTGTTTCATGTTATACTTCTAAATAGATTTACACAATGGTATCTTACAATAATGAAAAAAAAATGGACATGATATTAATTTATGGAGAGAGCGGAAAAAACATAAAGTAGCCAAACGTTTATATCAAGATCGCTTTCGAAATAGGCCGATACCATCAGTCAAAATGTTTGTAAAATTGGCAAGAAATATGAGTGAAAGTGGAAGTTTTGAGAAAAAAAGAAACGTTTTTAAACACCGTTAGATTTCTTCCTTTTGTTCTATCTAAAAGAAAAAGTTTACTTTATACCTCTAAATGACGTCGAAGATCTTAAAACTAGAATACGAATTGAATGCTGAAGATTAAATGTTAAAATTCATTCTTCAACATAAGGAAAATTTCGAAAAAATTAATAAAATATGATAAAACGTCATTCAAAGGTTCTTTCTGAATCAGCATAGTTAGCCAAGGAAGCAATTGAATTTTGACATTGTAAGTAATGTAACTAGTACCAACTAGGCAAATCAGATTCGAAAGAGAGGGATTTGTACGAGGATTGTGTACGGTACTGATGAGGCGTAAAAATTTCGAAACAAAGTTTAATGTTTTGGCCAAACAAAGTTCTGTTTTTAAATAATTATGTAATTCATTTTTATATAAACAAATATTTAATGTCGTATCTTTAGTTAATTAACTCAACAATAATATTAAAATAACAACTAATAATAAATAACAATTACCAATAAAAAAACTACCAATACTTGAAAACTAACTAACAATTAAGAAAATAAAAACATTATTTATTGCTTCATATGTTCGAAGAGTCCTCCGTTCGCTTCTAAACATAATCGTCCTCTGTTTGTCACGCCTTGGGTACATACATGTTGAAGAATTACAACATTTAATCTGCGGCATTCAGTTTGTATTCTATTTTTAAGATCTTTGACATCATTTAGAGGTGTAAAGTACACTCTTTCTTTTAGATATGGCCAAAGGAAAAATCTAACGGTGTGAGATCCGGTGATCTGGCAGGCCACTTGACTCCCTCACTACGATTTCCGATCCTTCTACCTGGATAAGCTGCATTTAAGTAATTCGTTACAATTATAGCATTATGTGGCGGTTCCCCATCTTGTTGTAATATCATGTTATGCCTAATATGTAATGGAACGTCTTATATGAAATTTAACAACTCTTCTCTTAAAAACTGTCTATTGACAATTCCATTATTATGGAAACGGGATTCATCTGACCACATGATGCGATCTAATATAGTCATTTCTTGTGCAACTGCCAACCACGCTAAAAAATTTAGACGTCTCTCGTAATCTCCTGGAAGCAAGCCCTGATGTAAATGTATTTTATATGGTCGCAGTTTATTGTCTCTCAGAATTCTTTGAATTGAAGAATATGAAATATCAGTTTCTGTCGCTAACTGACGAATAGAAATATGCGGGTCTACGAAAACACGGGCTAAAACTGCAACTGTATGTTCCTCATCTCGTGCGGTTCTGGGCTTAAAAACGTATCTTTTTTCTCAAAACTTCCACTTTCGCTCATATTTCTTGCCAATTTTGCAAACATTTTGTCTGATGGTACCGGCCTATTTCGAAAGCGATCTTGATATAAACGTTTGGCTGCTTTACTGTTTTTTCCGCACTCTCCATAATAATATCATGTCCAATTTTTCTTCATTAGTGTAAGATACCATTGTGTAAATCTATTTAGAAGTATAACATAAAACAGAAACGAATAACACAGTCATAAATAACAGTATTTTCAATTTGACATTACTAACAATGACAAAATTCAATTGTTTCCATGGCTAACTATGTTGAATCAGAAACAAAACCTTTAAATGAAGTTTTTTCGTATTTTATTAATTTTCTCGGAATTTTCCTTATGGAAGTGTATACTTTTTTCACATGGTTGAATGCAGAAAGAGAAGCTCTACAACAATCGGCAAAAAAATGTATAGCATACCATTTGAAAAAAAAGTTGACTATCGTTATTTTGGCATATGTGATCAAAGAGATGATTTAAGGACGTCATTCGATAGAGCTTGGCAAACGATTTACAAATATATATTAGTCTGGGGTCCAACAGTACGAAATCGCTCTAAATTCCAAGTAACCTGTTCCGACATGACGTACATTTTTCAACTTCAGATTTGCAAAAAGGGTTATATAGGACACCAGAAATGACTTGTCGGATTCTTATCAGCTCTTGCATAACTTCTTAAATGATAAGAAAAGAGACGAAATGATAATTCCTAAAAAAATGTTTTTTAATACATAACACGTCCTGTAAAAGAAACTATGAGTGCTATCCATCTAATTTTTTTATAGTATATACTAAAGACATAAGCGCTTGGATGAGGCTCGATGGCATTGTTTAAATATGTTTAGTTTTTTGGGAAAAAAATATGAAATCTGTAACTATAAAATATTGTAGTAAGAATTTCGACATACGAGCAAGTACTTCAATTTTAAATTTTTTGTGTACAAACAATGCTAAAAAACATACCCAATATATTAAAAATGTTTTTAAGACAAGAACTAAGTTGATATTGCACATAGTATTCGAGTTGTGAATTTTTAAAATGGGAGCATGATGTGGCGCATGTAATAAAGGCGACAGCTCTCCCAAAATTCATAAAGCGCATGAAAACAGTTTACAGTGGAATTAGCTGGTAGGTATGTTTATGTTTACTAGGCGTATGTACTTATGTATATAGTGTGAAGTTATTTGTCTTAACGTTTTAACATTATAAAAACTATTTGTGTTTGATTGTTTAAATCAATTGATTATTGTTTGCGGTTCATATTTATTATTTACTAGTTATGCCCGCGGTTACGTTCGCGTGGAATTTTGAAATTGACTAAAAAGCTTCTTTATAAACGACGTTTGAGGTAGAATCATCATTCTGGAATATTTCAGAAAACTCGCAAATTTTCTGGAATATTCCAGAGTACTCCCGAATTTTCTGGAATATTACAGAAGCTTGATCTTAAAAGTTTATGCCGTGCAAATACGCTTATTGTAGAGATCAAGCTGTATCTCCTGTTCTACTAGACCGATTTTCATAAAACTCGGCTTATTCTAGGCCGATTTCGATGAAATAAGAACTAAATGTTACTCCAAGCTTAGATGAACCTCGTAGGTTAAGTAGTTTCTGCGTGATGCGCGTTCAAACAGACAAGCAGACAAACAGAGAAAAATTCCAAAATCTGTCTTAATGTATTCCATTACTCATCTTACACTCCCCCCCACATCAGTTTTTTGCAAATATTTTCAATGGACATACACGTCAACTTTACAAATGTATTATATGTATACGTTTGAAAATTATTAAAAGGTAAAATAATTTAATAAAAGTTATTTACGCTCCCTACAGTGTTGTGAACCGTCATTCAAATTACCTCTTGCACAAAATTTTGGATGTAGAATTGGAAATCAGGAGCTGGTACCGATAATGTCGACGAAAAAAGTTTATCTGAACTTAAATTAAAAAGTGCAACTGTAAAATAAAATGCGACACAAAATGTTCTTGTGAGTGGTATTCAATTGCGTGCTCCTGTGCTGCTTTTCCTGAAAATTGTTTTAAGGGAAAAAGCAATATGCATCATTTTATAATGATAGTGATTCTGACTAACATGTAAGAATAGTTATATACAAAAATTACGTAATATAGAACATTAATGTTTTATTTAAAATATTTCCCTTTTCTGCTTTCTATTAAATATGCTAAATACCTAAAATTATATTTCTCACTAATGTTTTATTTCTTAAACAATATAAAAACGAGTAGAAGTCGTACTTGGGCATGGCCAATTGCGAATACTTATTTGATTAATTAATTAACATTTTGCTCGAACACACAATTCACTTTGTATCGATTATTATTTTTTTAAATGAGTGGCCGCAATCGGCAACGCCTGACTACTACTTTCATTCGTTTTGTTGTATTATTAACATAAAGTAATTCAAATTTGCAATTATATTGAACAATATAGTGCTTTTTACTGTTACACTGTACCAATTATCGTGTAGACTATTTTTATTTTAATGCTGCATAATTACGCGCCTCATAAAAAAAATCATAAACAAAAAACTGTATACGTTATCGACAGGATCTTTTTTAAAAAAACTTTTTCAATATATGTACTATATTTGGTAAGCAATTGTATATAAGAATTTCATAAATTTAACATAGTTGTCCGCATATCGAAATTTTTAGAACGTAAATAGCAACCTTTTGATTTTAATAATTTTTTTCCAAAAAAAATATTCTTTTCAAAAATACCAATAGCTTAGTTAGCATCACGCATATCTTTTGAGTATACATACCAAAAATCAGATCGGTAGGTTACATAGTTTTTTTTTTGACGGAGAATAACCATTGTAAAACATAATTTTGTAATTATCAATCCGCCATCTTTTTTGCGATTTCTGAAGTTACGCAAGAGCAAAAATTAATCCGACAAGTGTTTTCTAGTGCCCCACATTTGTACGTCATGTCGGAACAGGTCATCTTGAGTTTGGAGTGCTTGGACCCCGGACTATATGGTTTATTGTAGGTTTCTGTTAAAATAAAGAAGATACGGGGGGGCGAATACCAAACTGAATAACCCGGTATATTATTAAATTAAATTAAATTCTATGAATGTACATTAATTACACATGAATTGCAATTACAAAATCAAATTGTCTTCAAAATGACTGCGGAAAATTTCACTTTAAATAAAATCTGACAGGCAGCAAATTTAAAAGTTTGGAAAGACTTTAAGGGAAATAACTTGACAACCGTAGAAAAAATAGTATGTAACACACATGTGGCAAGCTTAAGTGCAAAACTCGTATGATAGGAACACTCGCTGCGCTCGTGTTTCATACATCGTTTTGCAATGAAGCCCATGCCACACTTGTATTACAATATACTATTTTATTTATTTGCTTTCATCATGATTAGATAATATTATTTAGGTGTTAGGCAATCACAACTTACACACTTTTTTATTTATCATGAAATTACCTACTTTCTGTATATTGTTGCCCTAATCTGGGCACGCTAATATATTAGTTAGGTAAATACTTTAAAACACTCATGATTGGAGAACCAATCAAAACAACTACTCTTTTAGCTAATACTGACGAAGTATTGAATTACATGATAGGATTCCTGGCATTTTAAATAAAAAAAAATTCACAAAGATGCAACCAGGGACATTGAAAATTATGAAATTAGATTTTTAACCGTTACCAGGCAACCTATAGCTTTAGTCACCTTGTCTACGTCATGCTGCAAATGCAACATGCACTTTTCACGGATTCAAGCCCCCATACAGGAAACTAAACAAAATTTCAATGTTAAAATATATTGAAAATACTTATAGACCGAGCAACGAATGATTATAGGGGGAAATTTTAGGGACAGAAAATTTGACTTCGGAACTTTGTTTGGATTAGTCTGGAGATGAACATATCAAAAGTCCCCACTCCTAGGTGGTGAGCTGGGGGGAGGGGGGCACTTTAAAGGTCCCATTTTTTGGTTTTTCGCTTTTATCTCGGAAACTATGCGTCGTATGGAACAAGGTAATCTATGCAAAATTAAACATAGTTAAATTTCCTACAAGAATGTCTATATTCATTTTCTTCCTGTGTGTTATAGTTTACGAGATATTCGCGAGCCAAAATAGATAATTAAAAAAAGTATTAGGTACCTTGAATATTTCTATCAAAGCGGTTTACCGTGGTCTGCAAAACAATCTCTATTTTACAACACTCGACGTATTTACTAACGTAATATTTTGTCGAAATCTATACGTTTCATTAAATATACAGTGTGACTCACTTAAAATGAAGACGCCCTTATAACTTTTTTATTATGTTTCCGATTTGAATCAAATTTTACTCAAGTATAGAACAAATTAGGATCTACTTATGACCAGAAAAACATTCACCTGCTACAAAGGCAAAGCCACCTGTGGTACCAAAATATGCTGAAAAAAATGAAAACATTTTGAATGTTCAAAATTCTAAAAAATGCATTGGTTCGGCGCCACAACCGTAAATACACCAAAATTTGATTTTTTTTATAACATAAATAACCATTTCGAGCTCGTTAGTTCTTATCAGTAGAATATAGAAACATTAATTCATTATTTATTCTTGATTTATTTTTACAATTAATAATTATTACTTCCACATCCAGTGGAAGTGTACTAACGTAAAAAAAAATTGAAAATTTTGATTGTTCAAATAGGCTTAGAATGTCATCATGAAACGTCCGGATTTTAAGTTTGCAGAAAAAAATCTGTCTGTCGGTCTGTTTGTCTGTAACTTTTTTGTGAGTACGATTACTCTGGAACCGTTTAAGATATTGACTTGAAATTGTACACGTTTGTATTTTAATGAGATCTGGAACTAGATTATATTTTGACTTATTCCGTTGAAGGGTTGGGAGGTAAATTGGGGTAAATCGAGTCCAAATTGGTATTTAGTATATATAAGAGAAGCTAAGGTCTCAAAAAATTTTTGTTGGCATTAGCCACCCCCATTACCACCCCCACCCATTATTGAAGGGGATAAAAAAATAAAATTGTGATTTAGTGTGTGTACAAGAACCAAAGGCCTCAACAATGTTTCTACATCAGCCACCCTCACTAACTAATACCGGGTGAATAAAAAATCCCGCGAGAAATATACATCGGATCAAAAAACAAAAAAATACATGTTGAATATTTTTAAAAAAGCTATCTAATGATACCAAACTCGACCCCCTACCCCTACTCCCCGGGGGGACAGCTTTGACATCTTAAACAGAAACCCCCATTTTTTATTACAGATTCGGATTCTACGTAGGTTTTGTCTGAAACTTTTTTTTGATTCGTGATAGATGGTGTTGTAATCGCAAAAAAATATAAGATTTTTCGCAATTCTCGACTTTGGATTCAGTATGATATTCCATTTCGTTAGTTTCATTTTCCAATGTTCATTTTATTTCCAGCTTCCGGGGAGACTAGAGCTCAACTTCCACTTAATTTTAAGATCCACCTGCCGAGTTTACCCATCACTATTTTGTGATGTAATAAAATATGTACAAGTATTAATTTTTTTAAATTTCTTTCTACTATTGTTGCCATGGATTACTCTCGGTACCGGACGTCTTATAAATTCGATAAAAATGCGATAACAAATTAAACTTTAACCAATTTTATGTATTAATCTTGCGCTGCAAAGCTTAATAAAATATGATCCGGATTCTCATTATGCATACTTAAATAATGTTAAAAATGCCTGGAAGAAAGGTTCACACGTTTATCACAGCGACACGCCTAGCTACACGATCTAAACTTAATGTTACACGGCCCAAGGCGATCTTAATGGCAAAATAATAATTGCAGCCGGTTAAAAGACTTAAAGTGTGGAATAGGGGCGACCGGAGGACAGTTATCGTAAATGCTCGATTTTAAAATAAGATTATTTAAATTGCACAGTTGAAAGGTAACTATAAAATGTGCCAATTAAGTGGGATATTATTTAAGGGTAGTTTATTTACAATAAACCTAAATTTATTTATGTACATCATTCTACAGGACGATAGACCGAATAACAGAATAGGAAAAATACAACAAAAAAGGGTACAATCAACAAAATATAATACAAGGTAATTATTAAATATAAATGTAGAACTCCAACCAATAAAAGAGAAGCGAAGGAATATATCAGTTATAAAGAACAATGTTAAAAAAGGTCTTTTTTGGGGTAAAGTGTGGAAACCACCTTTTTTTGACTAATTTTGAGGTGCTGAAAACGAATCCGTCACCCGTTTTGGCAAAAAATCTCGGGGGCACATTAAAAAACAACCCTTATTCGGGGGTGACATTGGAATTGATATTAGTCTAAATACTAAGTTTCCTAAGTAGAAAAAGAAGTAAAGAAAAAACAAATTCACCCCTTCAACCCTCCTCGTCATTCCCTCGCCATCCCTATGAACATTACATTGAACAAGATTTTAGTTGAAAATACGAGAACCAAGCGGAAATTTTCATAACAGTGACATATTACTCGGAAATTTTTAAAAGATATGTATTTTTGAGGTTAGGTGTTTATGACCGATGACGACAACAATAAAGCTTAGTGTTTTTGACGGTAAAATTTTAATTCAAATTTAAAAATACTTTTTCTTGGATATTACTCAACTGGTTGTAGAAATTCAAATGTTTTTAGTTATAATTAAGTATTACGTTCACAATCAACAAGATTTTAAAATTTGTGAAAACACCGAATTAATACCTACTGTTTTTAAATTTCAATAAATACAATATAATGTCCAACATAATTAATATTACCTGAATCCTGGATTATTAGAGTTCTGTGACATACTTATATTTTGAGTTAGTTTCATAGAAAACAAGGCAATAAACAGTAAACAGCGAATTTGACGAGAGAAAGCCATATTTGGAATATTTCAAATAGTGTGAAATATTTCATGTTCCCCTCTAACGCAGTAAATAATGGTATAGTGCAGTGAAATGGTGCCAGGCGGCAAAGAGGAGAAAGAAATCAGTAATAAAGGAAGAGAGGACTGTCTATATGGAGCACTAAGCCATCAATTAGAAAAAGAAAACCGGCACACACTAACGCTATGAAAAATGAAGAAAAATGTCCATTATACTATTAGGAGACTTCATGCACATATACTCCACACATGGCCTAACGAAAATGGAAACGCGCTGAAAAACCTAGCACACATGTTTGACTTAATAATAAGAAATACATGGAGCAAAAGTCAAACCTGCATTGACACCTGGAGTAATGGAAGCTCAATCACACAAATAGACCATACCCTGGTAAGCAGAGAGATAAGGGCAATGATCAAGAAGGTTAAAGCAAAAAAAATAGCAGAAGAAAGCGCTAACACTGAACAGCAGCAAACTAAAAATAGGGAGACCATGTTACACGTGGAAAACAACAATCGAGGGGATAAAAAAAAACTAGGAAAGAAAAGCGAGGAAAGAACATGCGTCATGTGGCTCTCGCTGCTGACAGCAAGCATGACCCAAATCCAACCCAGCATCGGAAACCGAGGAATCAGAAGACTCAGCAAAAGAAGATTTGAAGAAGCAGAAACACAAAAAGAGGAGCATAAACACTCCATATCAAGACATAGCACATATTTCACACGAAGATTCAGAAGAGGCAGATGCCCAGAACCAAAAACACAAAAAAGGGAGCTTAAACGCTCCCTCACGACACAATGCGGTAACGCATCTCATAAATACCTACACCTCCTATCCCATGTTCCTTTACCATGCACCATGTAGCTCTCGGTACTGGCAACAAGCATGACCTTAGTCCAACCCAGCCTGGACGTAGCAGGCCCAGCTGTATAACCCTGGGAGTGGCAGCAATGCCTACCGCACGCTGGTAAATCAATCAATCAAATATTTCATTGAAATATTTCAAAAAAATATATTTCGTGAAATTTTACATTCCTAATCCCAGACAGTTTGGATGTGTTTTTTTTTCAATTTTTTTTTCCTATATTCTTTTTCACAACAAAGTTGGTACCTCAAAATTTAGGATGTCCAAAATACTAACATTATTTACAAGAAAACTGCGAAGAGTATCCTATAGAATGTGTAACAATTATATAAAAAGCTCAGTAAATTGGCGAAGAGTATCTAAGTTTTTAGCTTGTTTGTAATTAAAACCGATCAATATCCCCAAGAAGGTGAGACCCACCCCTTTTGTGTATGAGTGTACTCAGAAGTAATCAGATTATTTTATTCTGATAGCAAACACTCAATGAGGTGTTCTGTTGTTTTTTTTTAATGTAATGTATAGTTGTTATAGTAGCTTACAAATTTCTTAGGGGTGGTGAGGGAATGGCGAGGAGGGTTGAAGGAGTGATTTTGTTTTTTTTTACTTCTTTTTCTACTTAGTTATCGAAACTTAGTTTAGATTAATATCAATTCCAATGTTACCCCCAAATAAGGGTTGTTTTTTAATGTGTCCTCGAGATTTTTCGCCAGAACGGGTTACGGATTCGTTTTCAGCACCCCAAAATTAGTAAAAATAGATGGCTTAAGGCTTCTACACTTTACCACGGACGGGCCAAAAAAAAACACCTTTTTAACATTGTTCTTTAACTTGGTGCTTTTTGGTTCTATCTGGAGCTATACTTGGTACTCCGACGAAAAATTTGAAAAATACGTCTTCTATATAATTGAATATCTTAATTAGTTTTTTTAGATACGACGAAATGGAGAAATTTTGGTTGGTGGTAAGTTGATCATTTTAAGATTTTAAGAGAAAATTTCTTAAACTGCTATATTTACTACATTTGATATTTTAGGTTTCCTGTAAAAAAACAAGGCCACATTACTAGAGGCATCGAACAAGATGGCTATTGTGTAATATAATTTGGTCGTTTTTCATTTTGCTGAGGTCGCTTTGATGCTATGATGAGAAATTTATAAGACATATTCCATACAATTTTTCATTTCAAACAATTTTTATTTGAAGCATCTTTGGATTCGATGATAAATTATTTTTTGGTTCTATCTGGAGTCATCCTTGGTACTCCGACGAGAAATTTAAAAAAAAACAGTTTCTATATAATTTGACATCTTAATTTCTTTTACTCCCACGTCGTGGAAGTATAGTAACGACAAAAATTTTTTAAAAATTTTTATTGTTCAAATAGGCTTAGAATGTCATGAAACGTCGAGATTTTAAGTTTGAGTGAAAAAAAATTTCTGTCTGTCTGTCGGTCGGTCTGTCTGTCTGTAAATTTTTTTTATGCGCACGTTTACTCTGGAACCGTTTAAGATATTGACTTGAAATTTTGTACAAGTATGTATTTTAACGAGATCTGGAACTAGATTATATTTTCATCTTGTTCCATCGAAGGATTGGGGGGTAAATTGGGGTAAATGGGGGTAAATAGGTAAATGAAGCAGGTAAGAGTCCATAAAATTGGTATTTAGTATATACAAGAGAAGCTAAGGTCTCAAAAAATGTTTTGGCATTAGCCACCCCCATTACCACCTCCACCCCATTATTAAAGGGGATGAGAAAAGATTATGATTTAGTGTGTGTACTGTGTACAAGAACCAAAAACCTCAAAATATTTTTTTACTTCATCCATCCCCCACTACCCCCTATCACAACCCCCATCCCACTACCGATGTGGGGTATCGTTTGATGGGTTTTTGGTAGAGGATTTTAAATATTATATTATTAAAGTTCCATAAACAATTATTTCCACATACAAATTTTTTTTGTTGTGAGAGACTTGGATGGAAAATCTGGATGTGGAAGTAGTGATTCCTTGGGCAGCGGTTTTTTAGATACGACGAAATGGCGAGATTGTCGCTGGCTGTTTTAAAATGGGGCGTGAGAAAATTTCTTAAACTGCTATATTTACTATATAATTGACATTTTATGTTTCCGTAAAAAAACAAGGCCACATTACTAGAGGCATCGAATAAAATGGCTATTCTGTAATATAATTTGGCTGATTTTCATTTTTTTCGAGGTCCTCCACCCATTCAACTTTTTTGCGTGCATCTCCTTACGAATCTCGAGGGGGCTTGAACCAGTGAGAGCTAATATTTGCAATAAGGATGAGACAATCACAATAGCCATCACTCACTCACGAGAAAGTGAACGTGTCACCTTCGAAGCGCAATCTAGCTTTTTTATCATTTTTACGACTCGTATCGGCTATGTTTTATCCACGCTGCATTTGTTAAGAGAAGATATGAATGCTGAAATTGTCTGCTACTGTTTGCTTTATGGCATAAATTTCATTCCAGTCTGTCTAGGCATGATTATTTTAATATTTAATATCTAATATCTATAAATAAATATAGATGTATTGTAACAAAAATACATCAAATTGTAACAAAAGTTCCACAGTACTACTGGATGAAACAATACCCTTTAACGCAATTGTTCCTTACTAAATCACATAGTCAATAGCCTAAAATTAGAAGAAGATTTGTTTTTAAATATGAAGAGATTATATGACATGTTCCAGTTACATGAGCCAATCCTTTAAGGACAGATCGTACCGTAAAACAAAATTCGTCAGAACAATCTGTAATGGATGACAATGTATACAACTAACATGTTTAATAAATAAATACCTATTATTTCTGCTTACATCATTGTTAAAAAATATTATTTTGGGTATTCAGCAGATAACTTTCAAAGAAAACATTCGTTTCTTTCATATACCATTGGTGCAAGTCTGACCAAAAAAGGAAGATCAACAAGACTCCCCCTACGGTGACTTGTCGACTTCTTTCATACACCTACCATAACTAAGATTCAGCATGAAAAGCAATAAAACAACCACTCTTTCTATATATTGATGATTCAAGTCTGATCATGCTAATATATATAATATAATATTAAGTATCTCTAGCCCTACTAGAGGATACTACATGACAATCAAATGTTTATTACATTTCAAAGTCAAGAAAATACTAAAAAGCACAAAGAAAATAGAGGGCTAGAAATACTTAATATTATATATATTAGCATGATCAGACTTGAATCATCAATATATAGAAAGAGTAGTTGTTTTATTGCTTTTCATGCTGAATCTTAGATATGGTAGGTGTATGAAAGAAGTCGACAAGTCACCGTAGGGGGAGTCTTGTTGATCTTCCTTTTTTGGTCAGACTTGCACCAATGGTATATGAAAGAAACGAATGTTTTCTTTGAAAGTTATCTGCTGAATACCCAAAATAATATTTTTTAACAATGATGTAAGCAGAAATAATAGGTATTTATTTATTAAACTAGACGAGTTTTGGGGCTCTAAAGGAATGTTTGTTTTTTGTTATTTTTAATATATTTGTCAAGTAAATAGATGTCTTCCTGTCAGTTTTTTGACATGAAAATATTTCATTTTTATTTTCTAATTGTAATTTTTATTTCGAATTGGATTTATATCCTTCTGACAAGTTCTAAAGAGAACGAACAAGATTGTACAATGTTTAAAGGAATTAATCCATCGAAAATATATGAATATATGAATTATTGGACATGCATGCGGTGAGCGAAATTTTATAACTATTTTCTTTGTGCTTTTTAGTATTTTCTTGACTTTGAAATGTAATAAATGTTTGATTGTGATGTAGTATCCTCTAGGTAGGGCTAGAGATACTTAATATTATATATATTAGCATGATCAGACTTGAATCATCAATATATAGAAAGAGTGGTCGTTTTATTGCTTTTCATGCTGAATCTTAGATATGGTAGGTGTATGAAACAAGTCGACAAATCACCGTAGGGGGAGTCTTGTTGATCTTCCTTTTTTGGTCAGACTTGCACCAATGGTATATGAAAGAAACGAATGTTTTCTTTGAAAGTTATCTGCTGAATACCCAAAATAATATTTTTTAACTAACATGTTATTAAAGATGACAACCAAATCCAAGTGATCAACTTCCAGATCATCGGTTTGTGTGGATTCACGGAAATGTAAAGATAATCAAAGAATTAATTTTATCAGACTGGCGATCGATATTCTCAGATAATTCAAATTAAATTATTAACACAGAAGATGATTTAAACATAATTCATAACTATTTAAGCGTGTCATCTCTGGAAATGTGCTAGAAAAATAGAGTTTAAACGGTTATTCTATTCATCAAGTATGCTAATGAGATTTTTAAATGAAAGCCTAACCCCTGCGGCAAATACTAATTACTTTTTCATATGGTCTTCTCTGGCGAAATAAATACTTACTTTTTAAGTTTTATATGGGCAACACATATTAACAAAATATACGTTACAAGATCTAGAACTAGTTAAAAGCATACCTAACAGCAATTTGCCAACCCCGTTACTTTGCCCAAAATCAGTAAAGCTAATGCAAATTTCAATAGTTCAAAAAGTAGAAATCATGTTGTAGATATGGAGTCCTACAGGGGTCAAATTTGGGACTCTTCCCTTTGATCAATATCATTCATTAACGATTATGATTATTGCCTTATTCAATCCGAGTAAGAGTGTTTAAGGCGTTCTACTTCTTCTTCGATCTCACTCATTTTTCCTTTGACTTTACTGACTTCTGCCTTGAATTCATTTACTTTATCTTCGACATTATCTACCTTTTCTTGTACCTTACTGACTTTAGCCTTTACAACTCCCATATCCTCCTTTTGATTGTGATTGAATTCATAGCGTCCTGTTGTATTTTCATTTGATCGCTGAATTTTCCTTAATTCTTCCTGTCGTCTTTCTTGTTCCTGCTTCTCTTCTTGACGTTGCCTTTCTTGCTCTTCTTTTTCTTCGCGATGTCTTCTTTCCTGTACCTCTCTTTCTTCTTGGTGTCTTATTTCCAGATCATCCATTATTTTCTTCAATTCGTCTCTTTCTTCTGACGTCTTTTTTCTTGCTCTTCTTTTTCTTCCTCTCAACGTCTTCCTTCTTGGTCTTCTTTTTCCTCTTAACATCTTTTCTCCTGCTCTTCTTTGTCTTCCCAGCATTGTTGCGCCATCATCCTCGTAAACTCCGCTGCCATGCTTCTTGTTGTTATGAGCATATAATCACTCTAAATAGTTTACACACAATAGCGTTAAGAAAATCCAGATATCTCGTCGATATTTGAGATGGAATTTTCTAGAAAAATCTTGAAATAGCACAAAAGAGACTTATTTAGAGTCTATGTCACTATCCAGTTATTAGAATTCCACTATCTCCAGTAATTTTCATATAGGATGTTCTAGAAACTTCCTTAAACTAACACAAATAAGTCTTGTTTAGTGCCTCTATCACTTTCCAGTTGAAAGAATTCGATTATCTCCACTAGTTTCCCAATAGAATGTTAAGGAAATTTTTCAGAAAATGCACTTTTCACAATTTTTTCAAAATTAGTCCTTAAACAACGTCCCGTAAGTCAATTCTCCGTGCCATCACTATTTCTCGAGAAGAACACTGTACAAACCTTCTCGAACAATCCAGAAATCTTCTGTTATAATTCCGCTTCTGTTATAATTCCTTTTGTAAACACCCTGCATCGTGGATTCGAAAATTATAACACTAATTTATTAATTTACGTACTAATTACAATAATTAATTACTTGACCAATATACTATGCTTCAATTATTCAGTCACTTGATCACTTGGTCTACTGAACTAACTACTCTACTCACTGAACTGTACTAACTGTCCACTCTGGGCTTCTCCATACCTTTATATACCCAAAGATGACAACTCCAGAATGTTCTCGATTTATCTGTCACTTTCTAGTAGGCTCTCTACAACTTCCAGGCTCTTACATTGCGCGCCATCTCTGGGCCGATTGTCAAACTAACTAACCAACTAATTTAGTTTCCTGTTACGTACATGAGAACTTAGAGGAAACTCACATGGGTGTCTCTGGAGGTAGAACATGTCACAATAGGTTGTATATTTTACAGAGGGTAAAGGAAACTAAACCAGTATTTGAATATTTGAAAGTTTTCAAAATTCCAGGAAAGTTTCCTTTGGGAACTTTCGGAATATTCAAGTATTTTACTGAAAATTTTTATCAAAATTTCGTTCTGGAAACTTTCATATGAAAAGTTTCCTCCATCTCTGATATTTTAATAATAATTAATATATTTTCTGGATCATTTAAGGAATCATTTCGCCAAGCAATCAGAAAATGAAACTTTCCACTGCAAATATTACGATTCTTAAAGTAAATAATCATGAATAATAATTTCCTCTATCATAATACAAAGTAAGCATTACCACGCAGTCACCTTAACAACGACAAGCCCCTGAAATGACACTTGAAACGAGCTAAGCTTCAAGAGAGACACTCTCTATGTGCAACTGAAGAGTCTTTTTATCGCATAATTATAATTAATAATACTGGTTTTCATCCAGCCTCGCCTGGCCTATTACTCTAATCGAAACACGAGCAAATGACCAAGTCCGTCGTAAGACCCAACGAGCCAGACAGAGACGGGAAATCCCATTTACAGAGTCACCCAGCGGAAATGTGGGTGGCAATTGAAGCAGCGCAGGTTCATTGTTATTTAACACTTCCGGTTTACGCCCTCGAAGTGGTCTCGTTCCGAGATCTACTCATATGATGATTATCTAGCACGCAAACACAGACACATCGCGTACAGGGTGAACATGTTTAGCGGTAGCACAAACAATATAATAAACATAAATAATATAAATACAAATTTTCTGCGAAAAAATTGAAGTAATATATAAACCTAAATCTAATGCCATGGGATTTAATGGTTTTAATGTTAAAATCATTCTATATGTCGTAGTCTTTTGATGAAATACGTCATTTCGTGAAAAGCCTAGCCAGTACATGAACAGCCGGCATATCATGTAAATTCTTAAAAATCTGCCTAGCCATTTCGTGAAACGCCGTGGTCGTCTCGGCAGATGATGTTTAATAGTTTTACACGATCTGGATCTGCATTTCTATAAAATGATTTTTACTCCATTCACCCTTATATTCACCACGTGTTTTAAAACAAGTTTTTTGGAAATAAACAAATTCATAACTGTAATTTGCTTCAATTAAGTAATTAAAGCATACCACTACATAGAAAAAAGCTGTCAAGTGTAAAAATTTTTAGTTAACAGCCTTACAAACATTTTTAGAGTAAAAAAGCTTTTCTAGACCATTGGTTCTTATATTACATCCTCTGCAAACAACAGCTTTCTTTGGACGACCTGACAAAACCCATTTTTGCATATTAGCCATTTTTGTGACTAAAAAATGCTGTCAATAGTATCTTAGCTTGGGCCTGGACGCCAGACCTGACCACGAAACATGCTGTGAAGGGTACGTTTGGATTTTTTAGGGCATCTTAAAACATGTATCAAATGGACAGCAAAAAATTTCATTAAAATTCCAAAATCTTTCAATTTGAATATTGAATGTTACATGTCATCTACTGACAAATAGACAGCAAAAAATGGAGTGTGGTCCATTTCTGCTGTCGTATGATGGACTATTAGAGAAGGTAGTGCGTGAGCAGGTAAAAGATTATTTGAATAACAACTTGATTTTATTGATTTTACATATTTCGCAGTCTGAATTTCGTACCACAGCTTCATTACAATTTTCTGACAACATATTTACCGCTTGTATTAATAGAATTAATTTGATATTGATAATTATCTCAGTAATCGTCGTCAAAAAGTGATATTAAATGACAAAATTTCTAACACACTTTATATTACAAGGGATGTGTGTTTTGTTGTGTTTTAGGATCCCTGTTATTTTCTATGTATACAGCGGATCTCAACAAATGCCTACGATTTTTCTCTTCACATCAGAACGCAGACGATATTCTCTAATGCTATTCTTTTTCTTTGTTTGACTTAAATACTACTACTAAATATTAAGCCTGATCTAGATAGGATGTCTAAATTTTCAGATGATGATGGTTTGGTTTTAAATGAGGCGAAAAAAGAATCATTAGTGTAAGCACGAAGTTCAAATTATTAATAATTAAATTTTAGACTGATTTTAAATAAGACTTAAGACTTAAGACCAACCAATGTTTGTAAGAACTGAAAATAAAGTACATACCCAGCATGGTGTATAATTAACACACAAAAAATTAGCTATTCCAAACCATTTTGAAATGTTTAGTGGCGTAATGGAAAAGAATCTGAAGGGTAAAAGGGTTCAGACAAGGGAAAAAATGTCACCCGGTATATCAACATTGGCAAAATTCTTTCTTGTGCACTAAGTATACTTCGGAAATTACAGAATCATATTTCTGAATGTCAGCGATCTTGGGAAGTTTGTATGGCAAATCCTCATTTTACCGATTTTATGATGTTGTCATTTTAGTTGAAAACATCAAACTAATTGTAAAAGAAATAAACTAAGGGCATAGATAAGAGGGACATATTCAAGTATGAACTTTGTAGTTATCGAGCATCTTTGTCGATTCAGTCCTCCCAAGAAAAGTAAATAAATCGGCTCTAGCCAATACAATGTGGGCCAAGGTGGAGAAATGTCAGATAGCTGCAGCAGAAACACCACTTTCTGATCCACTTTATGTACTCGATGGAGGTGCTTTACTGCATCGATGATCATGGTCGGTTAGTATGCTGTTCTCAGACATCTGTAATAGCTATACAAACTACGTCCTTACAAGATATGGTAAATCGGTTGTGATTGTGTTTCACAGATATTTGGAAAGTCCTTCCATTAAGGATGCCACTCCCATAAGAAGAAGCTTTGATTTTACAGTACTGTAAAATCAAAGGAAGAAGTGAAGGTAAAAGCTCCTCTAACGTTTTATTTTCTATGGACATGAAACTGACAATGAAGAAGGATATTTTTCTGTGAGACAAAACGAATAAGCAGCGTTTTTTAATGATGCTTAGTGAAAAATTTGAAACTGTTGGATATCAGACAAAACATGCATATGGAGATGCAGACCTTCTGATCACTCAGACAGCAGTTGGTGCGTCTGAACAAAGAGATGTTGTTGTCATTGCAGACGAGACTGATGTCCTGATACTTCTGTGTTTCTATGTTAAAATGGAAAATAAAAAAGTAATATTCAAAGCAGAACCAAAGCGTGGTGCAACCAACATCCGACAATGGAACATTCAAACTACAAAATCGTCAATGGGATTAAATGTCTGCAACGGCTTGCAATTTATTCACGCCATTTTGGGGTGTGACATCACGACACAGTTGTTTGGGATTGGCAAAGGCAAAGGTCTAATTTAAATACATCATTTATGGAGTATGCTGAAGTATTTAACAATACAAACAGTCTGAAAGAAGACATATTTACTGCCGGGGAAAATGCTATTGTTGCCATGTATGGACAAAAGACATCTGATACTTTGGGTGAACTACGATACAGATGTTTTTGTACAAAGGTGGCCAACAAAATATGGTTCAAGCTGTTCAAGCCCAGTCACTTCTACCGACTTCAGCTGCTGCTAAATTCCATAACTACTACTACCAAGTTCAGGATTGGAAAGCAAATACATCTCTTCTACCTAAGGATTGGGGTTAGCAATTACAGGGTGGTCAACTCCTGACATTCAACCAGCACCACCAGTTCTGCTCGATATCATAGGATGTAAATGCAAGACAGACTGTAGTACTTCAAGGTGCTCATGCAGAAAACATGGTTTGGAATGTTCATCAGCTTGCAGTGAATGTCAAGGTATACTCTGCAGTAACTCAAATATAGAAGATGCATACGACGATGGTGTTTCTGATGGAGAGTGATACATGTCAGAAATGACAGTAGTGTTTTAATTGTAGTTTTTTCAAAGACTGTACAGCAATTTAAATGATTTTGTACAAGTTTAATGAAGTTTATTTAAAAAACTTATTCCGTATCATTATAATGTTCATAAATTATCTTCCTTTATTATCAACATTTAGAAGGAGCAAAAACTCCCTTCCCTGGCCCTGAGCCAGCCTTCGGTCTGCCAAGGAGTCTGATTCACTCAGAACTGCAAGACTGGGCTGCGGCACAGTTTAACAACTATTGAGCTCGAGCCCCCGGTATGAGGCAGTCGAGGCTCCACATAAAGGGGCCCTCGGCTGCCTCTACCGTAAAGTGGTTGCTTGGGCTCGATAGAGAAAAAATGAGACGGATGGTGAGCCTAATAACAGGACACTGTCCTCTGAACAATCACCTACATACAATGAGGTTGAGAGATGATCCAACTTGTCGGATGTGTGGAGTGGAGGATGAAACCATCACTCATATCCTATGCAGTTGCGCCCCATTAGGAGCGTCAAGGCATAGGCTCCTCGAGAGGCAATTCTTGCATCCAGAGGAACTACGGGATATCCCTTGGAACAGGCTGCTCTCCTTTGTGGAGAGCACTGGTCTTTTCTAAGTCTTTTCACGTCGCGAACGTACAATGGGCCGACAGGCCTGAGTACTGCGGATTTCGACATCTGCTCGCGTTCTCTAATAATAATTATCAACATTTTGTAATAAATGGAACATAATAGAAACAAAATTAGATAAAGTCTTTATATGATTCCTGGTTCAAAAAACTTTCTATTTGGTACATATTTAAGTTAACCGGAGCAATATATGCATTTTATAGATTTCGAGAGTAAATCCAAGATGTCGGCCAATATGGCGGCTTTCCCATACTTAGATTTTTCTAAACTTTTGATATGTTATTGGGTATATTATTCCAAGTCTAAAAAACCTTGTTTTTTCTTTTACAATCAGTTTGATGTTTAACCTATTGTTCACCTAAAATGACCCGCCTAATATATGAATACAAATAAAAAATTAAAAATATACAACGGGTAAAGTCATTCTTTCTTCACTAGCTATGACAACTACTCATCGGCCTATAAAACCACATTCATTGGGCAGTGACTTACAGAACGCCGTTGTTTCTTACTCACAAAAAAAAATATTTTTTTTCCATAATTTCACCTCGTAGAATGAAGCGTTATCTTGCTAATTTATAAAACATGCACAAATAAGCAAAACCGAATGGGTTAAAAGCAAATTGTTTACTTTTATCGCATTTAAATCTCATTGTTTTTGGGCGGCGGACCAAAAAATCTCATTATGCCACCGCAAGCTACACACAAAAAATCCTGACAATATAATTCATATAATTGCGTTAAGTTGGATTGCCCTGAAACTCTACAATATTACCAAGGATTAAAAAACGAGGTAATAATTCGGTTGTTGCACTATGTCAATATTTTAGTAGAATCTGTGTTAAACAATAACATTTCTTCTGAAGAAATTGTGAGAAATATGTAAAAATTGAAAATAAAATGTACAATATCAGTTAATAAAATACACGCATTTCAAAGGCCGATGACATCACAACGGCAGTCTGGAGAAAATTTAGTCATAAAACCAGGGAGTAAACATGTCCGTAAAAGTGGAAAAATGGGATATTTTTTGCCATTGGGGGGGGGGGGGGTGAACTGGTGTCAAGCATTCGATTCGTAGTCCTTTCTGTGTTTGGTATGCTCGAAAATGGGAGGGAAAACTTTTTTGTCCAGTGGTATGATGAGAGCGCTCTCTCACTCCTTTGGGTGGTTATTGGCCGTTGAGGGGATGGACGGGTGTCAGGCACGCGTCCCCGGGTCCTCCCCATAATTGGTATGCTCAAAAACGGGGAATCAATAAGTTAGATTCCGTGAAACATTATCAATACGCGTTTGACCCTTTTTGAGGGTGGTTTTTGGCCGTTTGCGTGTGGAGTCACCTCAACGAGAAATTCTGTCACCACCAGCCTCCTCGAAAAAGGGAGGGGAGAACTACTTTGGTTGCATCAGACAATATTCGGGTTTTTCGGGTTATTTTCCGACTCACACAATCCACTAATTAGTAGTATTAATTTAAAAGTTAAATTATGAAAGTATAAATGTGTCAAAATACTTTAGATTTAATAGAAGAATAGATAAGTGTGGTAAATATATCGTTATTTCATAAGTTGTAATCATATTGGTTCTAAATGTTTTAATTCTCATATTCAAAAGAATATTTAAAAACGTATATCTTGACGTCAGTTGGCGCTCTTTACGTTGATTGGCTCTCACCTGATTGAGCACACCTTGTTTATCCTTCTGAAGCTAAACCACAGAAAAAAGAACTACCAGAAGCGACACTTGGTCTTCCCGCCAAAATTCCATTGCCGCCATTTTGTTGTTGGTACATCAGTCAGTTCATTTATTGTTTTAGGTTAAAACAATAAAGTGCCGTAAATGACAGTCTGTGACATAATACCGAAATAAATTCTTAAAAGGTTTTAGTGTTATTGTGCTGGGTTAATAGTAATTTTTAATAGCGATATGAGTAAACAAGGTGGAACCGTTTGCGCTATTAAGGAATGTACAAGTAGTACGACAGGAAAAGACATTAGTTTATTTAGGTTTCTTAAGGATTCCCGCCCAAAGGCATTTTATTATTGATGTAAATTATAAGATATTTCCAAGTAACTGTAAACCTTTCTTCTTTTAAGGTCCATATTGTGGTTGGAAGCATGCGATCGTGGGGATTTGGCAAGTAAAAGTTCAGCCGAACTTTATAAAAATTTTAAGTTGTGCGCACGACAAATATGTATCAAAATAGATTGCTACCAACAGCACTAGCACTACCTACTATTTTTCCTCAATTTGGTAGTTTAAACAGAAAAAAAATATATTTCCCCAGAACAACCTCCCAGTAAGAAATTACAGATTTTCTCAGGCGAGATATTGTGACATTTTGTGACTTTATATTAAGAATACAATTGTTCGTAGAGACAATTTTATCCAGTTTACTTTAATAGTCTTAATACCCATTATAAATAGAATTCTTCGAATAACGTAATTGTATTTAGCCTGTGTAAAGTTTGTTTATAAACATTCTGTTTAAATTTTCCGCCAAAATTACCAACAACAAAATGGCGAAGGTCACAAAAAACATCAAAGGCGGTGCTGAGAGTGCCGCTTCTGGTAGTTCCTTATTCTGTGGCTAAACGTTCACTTAATTTTTGACAGATGACCTTGAGTGTCGTAGCTTGTTCCTCTTCTGTTCTGCATATAAGTTCAGAGCTAACTACTCTTATGACGCTGCCATTTTTGCGGCAATATTCAAAACTTAATAATGTTTTTTTACTGTTTTCCTTCTAAAATATAAAAAGAAATTAACGATTCCACTACTATATTTCACCATTTTTGAATATTCGTCAACAACCGAACTGAAGAAAGATACTATTGGATTAGGCACATTCTCTAAATAGACGACAATATAATTATTACCTACCGTAAACTTCCAATAATTATCCTGACAGTTTACGCCTCTTCGATATCTTACATCCCAAGTAGGTGCATACGTATACCGATGGTGTGACTGACAGCAAGTCTACGAACGTCCCACCATGTCTTTCTTGATCATTACTCGATGATGAGGTCAAAATCATCCCAAATACATTTGAGAGTTATATCCTTTTTTTTTAATTAGAAATTATCTTTATAGATATATTAATTCTAGCGCATCTATTAATGGATTTTAATAGCAGCAAATTGCAATTCTATTGGCATATGTTTATAATGAATTTGAAATGTAATTATAAAAACAATTAAAAAGGCTTCAGAATCAACAGCTTTATAACGTAAATGTAAGTTATTTTGCATATCTACAGGGTCATAATTCCAACAATTAAACATTCAGTATTTTCAAACTGAAATTACAGAATAATAGCGCGTGGTACTTAGAGAATTATTGAGTTCAAAATGTAATTAAAAAACATCGGCAGCTACTGAAAGCAGCTGGAACCTCCCCACCTGGTGGATCTTTGAAACCAAAAAGAGCACAAAAAAATATGAACGATTTCATATAATTATATTTATAAAAAAAAAAAATCTTGCTATCGATGGGATTTGAACCTACGAACTTGAGTGTTAAATTTATAGACTACACAAGTGTATCGTTGAAATCGGAATTTTTACTACTTTTCAATGGTTCGATTACAAATTGTAAGTAATCATAAAATAAACGGCTAACGCACATGCACATACACAGACATTTTCCAAAAATCTTTTTTTTGGGTTCCTGGGACCTCAAAACGTAAAAAAACGCAAAAATTGAGATAACATCAATCTCAATTTTCGATTTTGGACCAATTTTAGTACCTCCCACAATTTTATTGTGGGGAGGTTAAAAGTTATTAGTCTGTGAGAAATTCTGTACGCATTTGTATGTGATTTTTTATTTTTACTTCCTTCACTCACCGAAGGGAATATTGTAATCGTGAAAAATCACTTTCGGAGATTTCTCCAGATTTTCACGTTTCAGAGTAAAAGTATTCAGGGTGGTCACTCTAAAAAAAAAAAAAAAAAATAGTAAAAAATGTCATGAAGGACGATACTATTTCACATCTAGTTGTCGAGGAAGACAAAATATGAAAAAAGTGTTCAGGATGGTAACCTTTAAAAAAATGTGAGGGAGGACGATAATATTTCGCATGCAGTTAACACAACTGTCAAAGAAGAATAATATTAAAAATATACAGGGTGGTCACCCTAAAAAATAATGAAAAAAAATGTGACGGAGAACGATAATTGGCAAGTTGTTAACACAACTATCAAGGAAGAAAAATATAAAAAACATGCAGGGTGGTCACCCTAAAAAAATAATATTTCGCATGTAGTTAACACAAGTGCCAGAGAAGAATATGAAAAATATACAGGGTGATCACTATAAACAATAATCATGGCGGGACTAATATTTGAACTGTAGTTAACACAGTTACCGAGGATGAAACGTAACATACTTTTATTGAAAAATATACATGGTGGTCATGTCTAAAAATTAACTACTTAATTATTGTATGTTACGGAAGAGAAGCATGGATAGTACAGAAAAGATAAAAAACAAGCTGAACATCTTTGAGAGAAAGGTACTGAGGGGAATATTAGGACCAATTAAAGATAATAATGATATATCAAGGCCCCGATACAACAATGAACTGTACCAAATTTTCGGGGAACTCCCCCTCCAAAGACTGCAATGGGCTATGCATGTGAGCAGGATTTAAGGTAAAAGGCTACCGAAGAGAACTCACGACTCTAGGATGTATGTGAAGAAACCAATGGGTAGACCTTGAAAGCAGTGGGAAGACGAAAATTGCGCGCGACTTCCTAAGAATGAGGGTATGGACGAGAACGGTAGCAGACAGAGTGGAATGAAGGCAGAAAGTAAAGGAGGCCAAGAACTGCTTTGGGCTGTGGCGCCATAGCAACAAGAAGAAGAAGAAGATGATGAAAATGGTATTTGGAATGTAGCTGTCACTACTGCCAGGAACAAAACAAGATATACTCTTAGTTAAAAGAAAGTATACATTTTCAAGAGAAACACATACATTTTCTGTTTCCGATTCCTCAGTTGCAGATGTAAAGAATGAAGCCTAGGTGCACGCGACCCTTACGCTACGGCATCTTCCCTGCTGCTTCAATTAGATGTTACTTTAAAATGCATTGACCAAAAGTAATCAGGTGGTAATCAGTACAATAAAGCAATTGAGTACACAGCTTTAATTTCAGCATAAAATATCAATTTGTTTATTTATAAATAGTCCAATAGTTATAAAAATTTCTATCACAAAAAATGTTATCTGAGATTTTCCTTCAGTAACTGTTAGTGGAGGGGTTATACATCACAAAACCACAAAAATTCGTTCTGGGGTGGTGCCAAAACCCCCCTCCCCCAAAAAAACCACCCCTTCGGTGAAAAAAGCCTTATTTTACTGATAACTCGTTAACCGTTGAATATATAAAAAAAATTGCTCATGATAAAAAAGAAAGCTTGACTAATTTCCTAAAAAAAAAGTCCTATTGTAATTTTGTTGTATATGCCATGGTTTTCGAGAAAATCGATATTGAAAAAAATTCCAAAATTTATATTTTTAATGCGCGCGAATTTTCGTTTATTTGAAATTTTTTGCGCGTGGCCTATAGAAAAAATTGAATGGCTCGAAAACCATACAAGCTATGAAGAAAAATCAAAATGGGTTTTAAAGGGGATATAAAATACTCTCTTGTGTTGCCATTTTTGATGGCTATTGATATTTATTAGTATATAAAAATAACAATATAATACAGTTATCTCTTTGCGTCTCTAACTATTCACATGCCCATAAAAAATAACTGACTTTATATTAAAGTTATAAATGCATTATTTTTTAGTTCAAGGTAGTACTTCAATGCAGAAAAAGTTAGGAATAAAAATATTCACATTTACAAATTTACCAGCATGTTGAAGTTAGGAATTTTGGAATTTTTTTCAATATCGATTTTCTCGAAAACCATGGCATATACAACAAAATTACAATAGGACTTTTTTTTAGGAAATTAGTCAAGCTTTATTTTTTATAATGAGCAATTTTTTTATATCTTCAACGGTTAACGAGTTATCAGTAAAATAAGACTTTTTTCAACGAAGGGGTGGTTTTTGGGGAGAGTTGTGGCCCCCTGATCGGATTTTTGTGGATTTATGATGAATAACCCCTCCACTAACAGTTACTGAAGGAAAATCTCAGATAACATTTTTGGCGAGCTTCTGGTATGTTTTTTACTTTACCGACTGGAGTAAAATGGCAAAAACGCAATATATAACACATACTTTGTAAAAATGCTGTCTTTTCGAAATAATTCATCTCTGAATCATCGTAAAGACACAAAAAAATTCTATAAGAGCTAAATATAACGCCATAAGAAAAGAAAATATTGAAGTCCATTACGTTGCCCATTAAAATTTTATTAAAAGGAAGCTGCGCTGCGTAATGTAATCCTCTAGATGGATATCTTAAGTACTAGAGAAAGCCCGACGCTATAAAAATATGTAAAACTTAAATAAACTCTTCTCTCAAGTTACGTCCTTTGCGTTGTTTTATTACCACAACATTAAAGATGATCTATATGGTATAAAAACCGTGTAAAGTTGCAACATTGAAGATAGCTGAAATAGATATTTTTAAGTGGGGCATGGTCTTATGTAAATAAGATTAGCAGGCTGTGCATCTTTTCTGCAATAAACAACACAGTGGCGTTGCGCTACCAAGAACCGCGTAATTTATGTTCATTACTTTTGGTTAGGAAACGAAACATTGTTTATGCGGCATAAACTTCGTTTATTAGTTGGTTTGCAAGTTCCTTTAGAATTTAGGACGAGCAGGTGTTGCAAGTGGAGATTTACACTGGGGTAGAAGTAAAGAGGACTTTGGTTCTTGTACACACACTAAATCACAATTTTATTCTTTTCATCCCCTTCAAAATAGGTGAGGGTGGCTAATGCCAAGAAATTCTTTGAGACCTTAGCTTCTCTTATATATACTAAATACCAATATTATGGGCTCTTACTTACTCGATTTACCTATTTACTCCCATTTACCACAATTTACCCATTTTACCCCCAAACCAACAGAATAAGTTCAAAATGTAATCCAGTTCCAGATCTCATTAAAATACATACGCGTACCAAATTTCAAGTCAATATTTTAAACAGTTCCAGAGTAATCGTGCGCCAAAAAAAAGTTACAGATAGAACGACAGACCGACAGACAGACAGACAGAAACTATTTTTCTGCTAAAAATTAAAATCTCGACGTTTCATGACATTCTAAGCCTATTTGGACAATAACAATTTTCAAATTTTTTTTTTGCGTTACTATACTTCCACGACGTGGAAGTAATTAACTCACTATTTAATTTATCAAATATTTTATTTGTTCAATTAATGGGAAGTTTAATATGGATTTTGAAATGTTATTATAATGGTTATTACAATCTGAGTACTATTCAGCTTAGTTATCCAAACAATATTTATTACACCCACGACCGGTTGACTTCAGATTTTGCAGTTTTTTACCTTTTTGCATGAATCTGCATTAAATGGTTCTTAATATCCATCTGTGTATATGCAACTAACAAAGGTTTATTACTTATATACGATAAATTTTGAACACAGCTGCTCTTGCCATCAGTCATGCTTTCGGAGATTTCCGAAATGCAAGCACGAGATTTTTTGTCGTTTGCCACTTCATCTATACAAATAAGATTTTTCAGGTATTTAATTGGGATCAGTTGATCTCTGCTAAGTTGCAATTGTAACTAGGAGTACAATAAATCATCCAAACACTGGAGTTAGCCTCCCAACTGGAATGCTGATTGGGGTAAGAAGGATACAACGAAACCTACGACAGTTGTGGTGACAATCGTAAAAACTTTTGTGATTGCAATTATAATCATATGTCACTACTGGGAAATTTCACAGAGCTTGTCATATTTTACGTATGCCTACGTAGTATTTCAGGATAAACGGCTGTGGCAGTTGTAAACAATGTTTTTGCTGTTTGCATAGTTGACCTGATTTTCTATTGCCTTAACGAATATTTTAATTATTTTCATGTAAAATGTGGCAGTTGCCCCAACGAATATTTAATAAATTAATACGACCATCATCATAAAATAAACGTATTAAAACATTTTCTGTTTTTTTTTGTCGTCCAAGAATAAGCAAGATTAAATAAAGATGATTCTTTAGACAAAATAAATCAAATGCAATAAAGTGAGTAATTATTAACTAAAGTCTAGACAAATAAAATAGTACAGGAAAATATAGTGCAGACTTTAAACTTTGGTTATAAGTTTAAAATAGGCCAAAGTTCACGAAACAAAAAAGTTTAGGAGTTTTACGAATCCGCGAGAACCTAGGTAATATAATAATTTATTATGATTTATAATAATTTTTAATAAAAACAATCAATTTTTCTCTATTTCAAATAAAAGTTGTTTCTGGAAAAATTATCTTTTTATTTGGTGTAATTATCTTTTGTTTGGCGTTTAAATTAATTTTATAGCAATAATTAACCGAAATACGGCGGATGGAATTTTTTTCTAAAACAAGTGTTTTAAAGGAACAAAATACATTGAGCATCTAGGTGATGCTATATATTAACGAAAAACAACATTTTTGAAAGAAACATTAATTACCGAGCAATTACAATAACAAAATACCGACATTTTGTTACATTGAATCGGCCATAACTTTTTTATTTTTTGTGATATAGAAACAAACAAAGAATCATTTTAAAGATTGATTAATTACCTTTATTTTTGTTTCTTGGAACTTTTGATGGAAATCTCACAGTTTCTAAGATATTAAACATTTTAAACTAAATACTTCATCCTAAAAACGGTCGGATGTCATCTATAAAATTAAATATCTCCGAATATCAACCCTACACAAATATATAAACAAAATAAATTTGGTCTCAGTTTATATGCTTCATTTTTGATATTCACTATATTTTCTCTTAAACTAATATTTATTGAGATATTTGCAGAGAAACAAAAATGTTACGTTTATTTCTAAAATCCCTTTACAGTTTAAGATGCAATTTTTTTCTAAAGCAAGCGCTGTAAGCCGATGAAAAAATTTGAGCGTCTAGGTCACACGTTAACGAAAAACAGTATATGGGAATATATTTTTTTAAATACTGACTACTTACATTAACAAAATTGCGATGTTTTTATTAAAAAAAAAATGTGAAAAAGTACATTGTTTCTGTCATAACTTCTTTGTTTTTTATGCTATAAAAATAGGAAAAATCCTAATTAATAGTTTTTCATTTTGGTTATTAGCGTTTTTGGCCTAAATTTCTGAGATATATAACATTTAAACGTATTTGAAATACCGCTTTTTCAAGCTAAAATCTCAAATTTTTTAGTAGTTATAACTTAAATCTATCGATTTATATGAAAAGTTGCATTAAAATTTAATTCTCTCTCAGCTTCAATGTTCTTGTTTTTCTTTAGGTGCCACCCACCCCCTGAAAAGGGGTGGCATCCACCCTCTATAAATTAGCAAGCCCCCGCATAACATGGAAACTTCTTTTTTTTTATGCATTTACTATTAAGCTGCCAAAAATGAACGAGATCTAATTCACATGATATTATTCCGAAGTTAAAACCTCCAGTATTTCGGTTAATAAATCGGCTATAAAATTAAATTCACACCAAATTAAAGATAATTTTGTCAGAAACAACTTTTATTTGAACTATTTTTTTGTAAATGCCATATTTCCCGAGAAAGTAGAAAAAAATCGATTTTTTAATTAAAAATCACCCTCTATATGTTCCCGCGAATCCGTAAAACTCCTAAACTTTTTTGTTTCGTGAACTGTGGTCTATTTTGAACTTATAACCAAAGTTTAAGGTCTGCACAAATTTTTTTCTAGTTCAAATAAAGTTTTCCTGTAGTAAAAGGGAGCTTACAGTCAGGGGCGGACTAACCGGGTGCGGGACTCTGGGCTATTAATGCTTTGGGGCCCTTCCCATCTTATAAGATAATATTTCTATGGGATCAGGTCAGATCACGCACCACCAAGATACATTTCACTTTGTTTTGGCTAAATACTGAACTAAACTATAATAATAATAGGGAGTAACCGCATTACACTGGGCCTTGATTCCGATTGGTCAGGCTTCAGATGCATACAGTGGCGCAGAGACTGTGGATTGCGATGCAGAAGCAGACGAGCAAAAATGTTATATATTCATATGTACTTTTATATTTATTATTTGTACGGTCAATGAGATTGTATAAGAACTCACTTCCAAGCCGTCTAGGTGACGCGGCACCAATTTATATTTAGAAGGGTGCCAGCCGCGTTCTGCCCCGTTCTTCCACTCCCAAGCGGGTTCACTACCTCAGATCACTAACGACGCTCTCTCTCAGGACGTGATATCAATTATTCACTGACAATAAGGGCTTTTACGTCTTTGGATTATTGCGATTTTTGCATAAAAAAAATCCCTCGCGAAGGTTTCTCTCCGACGGGATTGGAATTTGACGTGATTTTGATCTGTTTATACACTAATAAATGGTCTGACGTCTTTTGGTTTCTACTATTTTTGCATAAAAAAATCCCTATCGAAGATTTCTCTCCAACGGGATTGGAATTTGACGTGATTTGTATTTATTTATCTACTAATAATAATGGTCTCTGCACTTAAAGATTTCTAGAGAAATCGCAAAAAAAATCCCTATCAAGCTCCCATAAAGCGATCAGAACACTGAGTATCAAACTTAGGGAATCATGAGATCCCGATTAACTCAGTTGTTTAGGTCTTCCAAACGAAAACTCCAGGGATTAAGACTAGCAACAAGTCCTTACATCAATAAAATGCAATTAGTTCAAAGAATACCATTTATTTAATAAGTATAAAATAATGCAGTATAATGAGAAAAAATCACGCCTCCCCAACTAAGGCAAATTACTTTTAACAATACAAGTGAGAATGTACGCTGACAATCGATTTGGCAGAAAAGATTCATTTAACCTCCTCAGAATTTAACGAAAGCCTTTTAAAAAGAATTTAAAAAATTTTGTATTTTGGTAATTATGGCTGACTGAAAATAATATAAAAATATTTAACTTAAAAAATTTTGGTTCGCTTATTATCATTCACGGGGACGGAGTTCGACTAATACATGAGATTAATAACTTTCGGCCAGTCTTACGACGTACTTGTCCCCATACAGGTTCAGTATAGGAAAAATGACAGCGTGCCGCCTTCTGACGACTTTTCAGCAAAATGGACTTTTGAGTTCTTTTTTGCTTATAGGCGCTACTACGCCTTTGCCTGTGGCTCTGAAGTCTGTCAGACTCTTGAAAATGTCCATAAATGAATTTTTTGCCTAAGTAGAATTTTTATTTTTCCCTCGACCTAGGTCAATTCTGGAAGTTTCTACAACAAGATCACCAGTACAGAGCATAGTCATGTTCCTATCGTATTTGGTTTTTAAGTTCGTTTTCAGTGTTCGGGGGCCCCTTCAGTACTCGGGGCCCTGGGCTTAAGCCCCTAAAGCCCCCCCTTTAGTCCGCCCCTGCTTACAGTAAGTATAATTAAGTGAGTGTTTCTCAAAATTAAAGCAAATAAAATCCTACTGTTAAAAATTTAGACGATCATGTAAACCGCCAAATTTGTATATTTTCTTGTCCCAAGCAAAAGAGAGAAAAATGATACGAGGGGGTATGGGATGTTTTAATAATGTCCCATAGGTATGTACATACATAATCCATGTAAATTATTTTCGGTACCTGTCACAAAGAAAGCAATGAAATTTAACACTGCGAGACGTTATTTATGTTTTCAACTGTACATTCTATTATAAAACAGATGATGTCTTATGGCTGTAACACGTTTGACACTTTCCGAATAATCCATCACGCACGCGGTGATGATCTCGATAATGTCTCGCGAGCTGTTGGAGGTTGTATCAGATTAAAAAAATGTGAACCACACCGAAGCGGATGTTAATAGCTGATTCATAGAGACGGAGCGCCCCGTAATTTTCTCTATTGTTAGACAAGACAATCCTAAGAATGTTCATTAATTCCATTGCCCGATGTCGAGGTATTTTGAATAAGTGCAGCGTTTCGTTTATTTCTTGTCGAAGACAGTCTTGCTGTGTGTGGTACGCAGCATGTGGACTGGATGTTGATTTGGCTAATACCAGATGTTAACATAAACATTGGACTAAGGATTTCATAATTAAAATACTTTAATTTCTTTGTTTATGTATGTCCCATTTTCATCAATAATGATTATATAATGCATTTGTATTTATTTAATCCTCCATCCTATGCGTTGCTTATGATTCGTTAAAAATTTCCCAAAAATATTTTGCTTTAATCAGGCTTCAGAAAAATTGGCAGTAGCTGCAGCAACAGAAATTCGTTGATTATTATGGCAAAATATCGCAGAAAACAAATGTTAATATTGGAGTTCCCAAGGGCAGTGTTTTGGGCCCGTTTCTATTCCTGTTATATATTAGTGATATTGAAAACTTGATTTACACTTTTTAGTGAGCTTTTGCTGATGATGTCTCTTTTATCAAACAATCAAAATGTAAGTATAATGTCTTAACTGCAGAATATGACTTCTCTTTTTAATTATTTCACTTCAAACAACCTGGCGATGAATTAGGAAAAAACGTTTTCTATGCAGTTTCATCCTGTTGGCGACAATTATATATCTAGTTCACTTTTTAAACAATTGAAAAAGTAAAATAGTTTAGGCTTGTAGTATTTATATAGATATGTAATTAAACTGGAAAGCGCACATAGATTAATTAAGCAAGTGTGCAAGTATTTGTTTTGCCTTGAAACGGTTATCCTAAATTGCAGGTAAAGATATAATGAAAATATTTCATTATACGCTTTATCACGTGTATATGACACATCTTCCTTAAAACAAAGTATTTTACCAATACAAACAGAAAAGTCCTTTTATTAATCAAGCTCAAGAGATAGATCCCGACCTTAACTATTTATTGTCAAATCAATAATCATATCTAAAGCCAATTTCAGCTTAAAAAGAATTAAAATTCCCAATTTGGATGAATTTATTTGGTGCGATGTTTCTCGTCCAAAGCTACGACCTTATGTTCCAATTATTTGTAGAAGAACGATATTTGATATATTTCATGGTCTATCTCATCCTGGAATTAAAGCTACTAGGACTTTAGTCACTAATAATTACTTCTGGCCCAAAATGAATACCGACTGCAATAAACTTGCGTTAACTGTCAGACTGTTAAAGTCAAACGTCGCACTAAAAGCCCACTAGGTAATTTCGAAATACCTAAATGCAGATTCGATCATATACATATAGATTTAGTAGAATCATTACCTCCATCCAAAGGTTGTTCTTAGATTCTAACAGTGATCAATTTACCAGATGGCCAGAAGCTTATCCTCTGCCTGATATTACTGCAAAAACTGTCGCACGTACATTATTTAAAAATTTTGTTTCTCGATTTGGCGTACCTTTGAACGCCACAACTGATCAGGGCGTTCAGTTTGAATCAAAATTATTTAACGAATATGCAAAGTTTTTGGGTTTCCATAGAATACGTACCACTACATACCATCCACAAAGCAACGGATTAGTCGAACGATTCCATCGAATCCTTAAAACTGCTTTGATGACTAGAGCCAATACGTCACATTGGGTATAATATTATTGACTTTTAGAAACATTCCCAAAGATTTGCAATGCTCTTCAGCTGAACTAATTTTTGGTCAAACTCTACGATTACCTAGTGAATTTTTCATTAAGTCATATAATTCTCCTAATATCCCTTATTTTATTGACAAATTACGCACTTACTATAATAATTTATCTTTTATTTTCCCATGTCCTCATGTTAATTACAAATCGTTTGTCACTTCTGACATTTTCACTTGTGATTTTATATTTGTTTGTAAAGAACGTTTTAAACCTACCTTTTCTCCACTGTACGAAGGTCCATTTAAAGTTTTATCCCGTGCAGATAAGTTAATTACTTTTAATAAAAAAATAAAGTCGTAACTGTCAATATTGACAGAGTTAAACCTGCTTTTGTGTTAGTTGACATATGTGATGTTTCGCCAACTCTTATTAAAAAAGTACGTTTTGCCATTGATACATTAGTTGATTGATTGTTCTTTTTATTAACGAGGGGGTGTGTGTAGCGACTCACTTGCCTCAAGTAAAAGATTTTTAATAACGATGGATACAAAAAAATAAGAAGAAAATCAAGAAACGAAATGAATTATATTTAAAATTTGATATTTTATATTTCATATCAATATACATTTTATAAATTAAATTATTCATTATAGTTTTTACACTATAACTGTCTTCACCTACCTGACCTTAAAGAGGATTAAGAGACCTTCAAAATGCTTTTTTGGATGATTTTTAGCATTAATTGCAAAGGTGAAATAAGAAGCGCGCTTCGTTTTGGTAAATTACGATATTGCTCATTTGGCGGTAAAATCTCACAATATTTTCAATTATAAGAGAATAATCATAAATTACTTCCACATCCAGTGGAAGTATAGTAACGACAAAAATTTTAAAAATTTTTATTATTCAAATAGGCTTAGAATGTTATGAAACGTCGAGATATCAAGTTTGAGCGGAAAAAATTTCTGTCTGTCGGTCTGTAACTTTTTTGTGCGCACGTTTACTCTGGAACGGTTTGAGATATTGATTTGGTACACATATGTACTTTAACGAGGTCTAGAACTAGATTATATTTTCCTCTTGTTCCGTCGAAGGGTCGGGGAGTAAATTGGGGTAAACTTGGAGTAAATAGGTAAATCAAGCAGGTAAGAGTTCATAAAATTGATATTTAGTATGGACAAGAGAAGCTAAGGTCTCAAAAAAAATTTTGGCATTAGCCACCCCCATTACCACCCCCACCCCATTATTAAAGGGGATGAAAAAAAAATGTGATTTAGTGTGTGTACAAGAACCAGAAACCTCAAAATATTTTTTTACTTTATCCGGGGGGTAAAAACATATGTATTCCTTTTTAATATTTGAAGTTGATACCCTAAAGTTTAAGAATCCGCAAAAAAAATACAAGCCGCTATAGAATTAGTTCGAAGTTTGACAACAAGTGACTGTACTAATATACGAATCACATGAACTATATGGAAAAAATCTGATAAAATATCAAATTTTCAATAAAATAAAATATTGTCATCGAAAAGTTTATAGTTTAACATTTGATTTACAATTTTTTAACGTTAATATTTTACAGAATATTTTTAGTATACCGCGGACAACAATTTTGATAAATCATAGTTTTGTCTAAATTCATACTTAAAACGTTAATAACTGAAATGTAATTAAATTAAATTTCAATCAAATCAATAAACCGAAGTGGGTTAATGGTCCCCCTGCAGTTTTCCTTATTTGTAGTAATATCTAATGTTTGAAAAAAACCGAACATACCGCAGGTTACATCAACTCTTTCACCGGAGTGGACTGCCAAGGCCGCAATAAGTAATAACTCTAAAGTTATATAAATGGCGTTCGATTAATTACAAAAATAAGATTTATATTTTTATAAGTATTTGAGTGGATTAAGTAACGTGTTCGATTTGTTATTCACGGTAAATCTGACTGCGCGAATTGCAAAACAGCCCGAGGCCGTTTTGAAAAAGTGCGAGTGGTACTTACTAAATTGATACGAAAGCCAATTCTAAAACAGTCAACTGCACTGGCGCGTATTTTCTCACGGTACCGTTTTATTTCAAACCAAATTTAACGATGCGTTAGAAAGTAATAAGTTTAAGCGGAATTTTATGTTTAGTGAAGGTACTTACGTGGTCGGCTATTATACAAGTTGCATACAGGATGGAGTGAGCCAAGGCATTCTATATTGAAAAGTTTTGCTTATTGTTTGGTGAATTTATTACAGTACATTTTTTAAATAATAAAACTCATCAAAACCTAAATTAATTAGACCAAATTATTTTTTTGTTGATATCGTACTCAAAGTGGCTAAATATCACAAACAGTTTTATACCTTATTTTATAGTTGAAGCAATCGCATTTGTGAGCGATGTTGAGAGGCAAGGGGTGCAGAACGCAGAGCCGGATTTAACTATATTGTTCGCTCGTTTACTTTTACTTCCACATCTAGTGGAAGTATAGTACCGACAAAAATTTTTTTAAAAATTATTATTGTTCAAATAGGCTTAGAATGTCATGAAACGTCGAGATTTTAAGTTTGAGCGAAAAAAAATGTTCTGTCTGTCTGTGGTCTGTCTTGTCTGTCTGTCTGTAACTTTTTTTTGTGCGCACATTTACTCTGGAACCGTTTGAGATATTGACTTGAAATTTGGTACACATATGTACTTTAACGAGATCTAGATTATATTTTCATCTTGTTGAGGGGTAAATTGGGGTAAATTTGGGGTAAATAGGTGGATCAAGCAGGTAAGAGTCCATAAAATTGGTATTTAGTATATACAAGAGAAGCTAAGGCCTCAAAAAAAATTTTGGCATTAGCCACCCCCATTACCACCCCCACCCCATTATTAAAGGGGATGAAAAAAAATGTGATTTAGTGTGTGTGTACAAGAACCAGAAACCTCAAAATATTCATTTACTAAATCCACCCCCACTACCACCCGCATCACCACCCCCACCCCACTACAGATGTGGGGTATCGTTTTATTGGTTTTTGAGTAGATGATTTCAAATATTATATTATTAAAGTTCCATAAACAATTATTTCCACATACGAAATTTACTTCCACATCCAGTGGAAGTATAGTAAGGACAAAAAAAATTTTAAAAAGTTTTATTGTTCAAACAGGCTTAGAATGTCATGAAACGTCGAGATTTCAAGTTTGAGCGGAAAAAAAAATTCTGTCTGTCGGTCTGTAACTTTTTTTGTGCGCACGTTTACTCTGGAACCGTTTGAGATATTGACTTGAAACTTGGTACACATATGTACTTTAACGAGATCTAGAACTAGATTATACTTTCATCTTGTTCCGTCGAAGGGTTGGGGGGTAAATTGGGATAAATTTGGAGTAAATAGGTAAATCAAGCAGGTAAGAGTTCATAAAATTGTTATTTAGTATAGACAAGAGAAGCTAAGGTCTCAAAAAAATTTTTTTGGCGTTAGCCACCCCCATTACCTCCCCCACCCCATTATTAAAGGGGATGAAAGAAAAATGTGATTTAGTGTGTGTACAAGAACCAGAAACCTCAAAATATTTTCTTACTTTATCCACCCCCCACTCCCACCCCCTGTCACCACCCCCACCCCACTACCGATGCGGGGTATGGGGTTTTGGGGTAGAGGATTTCAAATATTTTATTATTAAAGTTCCATAAACAATTATTTCCAGATACAAAATTTTTTCGTTGTGTGACTTGGATAGAAAATCCGGATATGGAAGTAGTGATTCCTTGGGCAGCGGTTTTTTTCGTTGTGAGTGACTTGGATAGAAAATCTGGATGTGGAAGTGGTGGTTCCTTGGGCAGCGGTTTTTATAATATTACACCTACAATATCCCCCAAGCACTGCTATGAATTGGTAACAAAACTTACTAAAATTATTTTCAAAAACACATTACCAAATAAAGAAATATAAAGTAATTATCAAATTATATCTTCACCCCGACACTCCCGACAGTATAAGCTCGACTGCGGTATCTCTATCTGCGGCCCTGGATTAAACAACACACTCAAAGGTATACTCCCACACGCCACACAGTGGGCCATTTTCAACTTCTAGGTGGACAAAATTTTACAAAATTCTAAATGAGCTTAAAATAGTTGTTAGAAGACTGAAAAAATAGTGAAAAAATTTTAGGCATTAAGGGAGTGGTTTTTGAGGGTTGAAAAATAAATTCGCTTCTAGAGTGCCGAAACTCTGTGAGTATGATAATATGATATCTGTGAATATATGAAAAAATAGTTAAAAAATTATAAGGTATTTAGGTCAACTCAAGAAATCAGGAGAAACGAGAGACGAAAAATGTCCATCATAACATAATGTTAGCTGACTTTAATGTACTCACAGGAAAAGACGACCAGATCATATCCTAGTGGTCAGAAGATAAGAGAGCTAGTGTGATAGGCCCTGGTAGCGGAAATAGGCCGACGTTAAACAGTTAAAAAAAAAAAATATTAAAACAAAAAAGAACGGCAGAAATCAATGCAAACCATAAATAATATGGGGAACTGGAAAACTTGCTTCGGGTCTCTGAAGAAACAATAAAAATACCTGGAACATTTCCCTACTGCAGCATGACGAATATCAGAATAAATACCTCAAGGAAATAGGAAAACAACTAACAGAAGAAATAAGACTGGACATCACTGGTCTCAACAATAAAAATTGCGGCAAAGAAAACGTTAATAAGGGAGACGTTACCTCTGAGTCCAACAAGAAAGGAAATAGATAACAAATATGAGCCACTAGTAACATCGGCTGCGGAACATATAACATGAAAAACTAAAAGCACTGAAAGGAAGAAGAGAAGCATTCAGAATCCAAGACAAGAAATAATGCAGAAAATATAGAAACTCCATCAGTAGGACAACAACTAGTCAGATATTTGACAAAATATTGAAGAAACAGCAATACACCCATTAGAATATTTGCAACATTGGGCTAAGAAACTGTACGAAGAAGGGAATGCAAAGAGAGAATGAACAGAGTTAATACAAAAAACGGACCGCTAGTGCTTGGGCACGCCACCGTCAAATGATTAACTGCAAGACATATTGGCTAGAGATAGAAGAAATACTGGATCTGGAATAGACAAAATCAACAACGAATTCGTGCACTATGGACGGGAAAAGCAAAAGGAGCATATCTAAAAATTATCACCACAGCATGGATGTTCCTGATTGCTATTCATAAACTTATCATTTTTTTTTACCTGACTTTTTTCAAAATTGAGCGAACGTAGCGCCTCCTTGTATCACCCAAAATGAATGGGAGTCTCGATTTATGATTTTTGGGGGTAAATTAAGAAATTCCTCCAACCCCCATGCGTAAACCCATGACTTATTTGTGCCTGTTTTTTTTTTACTTTTATAAGTCATATTTCTTACACATTTGGGGGCCTGCCCCACGCCCTTGTAAAAAAAAGGGGCTCGCATGAATATTTCTGTGCTCTACTACCCCAAATTAACAACAATTCATACATTTTGGGCGTAAACTTATGACACGCAATTAGTGGTTTGCGGGCTCCTGGTCTAAAAGGGATGCGTCTCATATTCGTGGATAAATTAATGAGTCAGTTTTCCCTTCTTCCTCAAATTCTATTTCGTCATTAGACGCTGATGTTTCATCTAGCTTGTGTGACCTTCTCAACCTTTGTCTTGAGGCGGTTGTACACGAGCCGCATTTTGCAGTTGAGGTAACCACAAATTTGTGGTCAAGACACTGCAACTTTCGATTGACCCGACCACATCCTGACTACTTTTATGTAGTTAACTTGTGGTCGTATCAACTACCATCATAGTCGAAGTGACTACATACCGCAATTTTGTGGTTGACCCGACTGCAAAATGTTGCTCGTGTACGGCCCCTTATTACTGCTGTCACTGTCACAGTATCTGTGCTGTACTTCCGTCTAACGCCTCTCTGAATTTGTATGAATGGTGCCACTTGTCTATCTAAATTTAACCGACAATGTTTTTATTTTACACCAAGAGCTTTACACCCATAATTTCCAACGTAGTAACGGTACTGTCTTCAAAGTATTGTTCACAATCCTCTACATACAAACCCATAATATACCCACCTTGTATAATCCTAGCTGTATGGTTCGCCATTCTACATATATTCTAATGTATGCCCAATTTGGGTACAGGCTATAGTTCTGCGCCAAATATAGCACAATTTACTACTTCGGTCCTCGGTTAGGCATAAGCAGGCATCATTCATTATACAATAATCACGAGGGACTCGGAATAAAGATAAGTTGCTCGCCGTCGGCTCTTAGATTAAGTTGTAAATTTAAATCAATTATAATGAAACCATCAGACCTAGTTTAATTCATATATTTTAATAATGGTGATGCCATATGAAGCGTCCATCGCGGGTGTCATAACTGATTTTAATCGGCATTTAGTTTTTGTATTCACCACGTCAAATGTTTATCTCCTGAGCTGATACAGCTGTTTTATTGTTTGTCAACAATTATCTATAGAAACAATGTACGATGGCGCGTTTCAATAAATTGGGCCTCTAGGCGCTGTGAGATTTCAGTTTGAGTTTTTCATGGAGGGTCATGAAAAACTCATAAATTAAAAAAATATCAGAACTAAAGATTTAAAGGCAAGTACATTTTAAACTATTTTGTTCATCACATTTTTTTTTCGGCTTTTTAAATTGACAAAATTAGTTAATATGAACGTTGAAATCACATTTTCGTCTTTTCTCCGATTCAGAACACAGTATAGATAAATTTTGAAGTCGTTGTTGCCCCGAAATACTTCGTAGGTAGTTCTTAATTCTTTTGAGCGCTGAAAAAGTGCGTTCACCTGCCGTATCAAGAACAAGTTCTGAAAATCGCTGCCGTAACATCTGGCCGTTGCGTCACTTTACATGTCTCAGTCGCGTGTATGTGATGTAATGTTTATTATTATTTCTCATTGTAAACTATGAAACAAATATGATGATAAAAAATGAATTATTAACCACAGCTAAAGAAAATAAAGATACAATAATTTGGTAATTTGGTGTCAATTCATCTCATCAATAAGTTAGGAAAACTGAAATCCCCTGCTCTTCTTAGGTTTCATGCTATAACAGGCAGTTTTCCAAAAAAAGAAGTGTCTTGCTGGAAGATATATTGTCAACTTCAGGATGACATAATATTGGCACTTGAAAAGCTTGGCGACATTATTTTAGGAATTGAAAAGTTTGTTTACCAGTTGTATACACCACAGACCAAGCTTGATAATATAGGTGAAGTTGGACAGCAAGTTACAGAAGAAAATCTACTGCAATTTTTCGGGCGGTCTACTAAGCCTTGAAATGCTAAACACTCACTCAATGCTTCCAGAACCAACCAATTACGGTTAGAAAATTGACAAAAATGGCTGCCATTCATCAATTATATGTTCATCACCTCGTGCTCCAGCTTGTCTTCTAGAATTGAAGAACTCGTCAAGCGAGTGATGTATTCCATAAAGCTATTTAATCCAACATATTCCTATCAAAACTTCTTTGTATGGTAAAATATTTCAGCCACAATTTGATTTCCTTATATTTTTTATATTAAGTATCAATTAGTTTATGTATTTCAGTTTGAGTTAGTGTCCCCAGAGAGAAGGGTGGAGGCTAAGTAGGTACTGTGCTAATTTGCTGTTGTAGTTATATAGAAATGCTAATTTTTGTGCAGTTCAAGTAAATTTGACTTCCCCTCACTCTTCAGGCATTCTTTCTAGCGACCATTTCGTGTTTCCTACTGCTTGTAATGTAATTTGATTAATTGAGACCTATATTCATTTTATGGACTACGGTTATAAGATAACCTCCGTCACTAGAGTGATAATTATGGTGGGACATTCCACCAATCAGTCACGATTTCCAGATGTCCATCAACTTGTTTCACGTTCCAGGGGGGTCAGAAAATAAAACGAATTTGACTATTTGCTTTTAACACTAAGCAGCACACAAGATTACATTTGCTGCCCTAATAAGAGTTTTTTTTTTTTAATCAGTATTAACTTGAACTACAATATAATATATTGAAATTTCAAATGAACTAAATAAACCATTCTTTCCATTCAACAGTGTGAAAAGTAAAATTTGTTACGTAATCATGTAAACAAGCTTCTAGTTTCTTTTCGCATATTTCAAAGGTTCGCGTAAAATATTTTCTGTCCTTCATGTATATTAAAATTAAAAGTAAATTGTATAGTAATCGTAGGTTTCATGCATTTGTAATGAACCAGTGATACATGATGTCATATAGTTATGTGACAGTAAAGTCTGTTTTTGTGGAAACTTTTACAAGATGTCCTTCAATGTTGCACCTTTATCAAGCTAATAGGATTATAAATTTATTAAACACACAGAGGCGTATCACAGAACTGTTTGTCGTGGTAACCAGCGATCAATATTTTTAGTTTTAATTAAACGTGGAGGAACCAGAATGGGATATTTTATATTTAGTCATTGAAACCGGTATATTGCCTTCCCGCCTAAAAATTTCCATTGTTATTCCACTTTACGAAAGGGAGAAGTAGTGTCGCGCGATATTTTCGATATATCGTTATGTACTGATAATGAAGGAGAACTTTCCAAACATCGTCTGAAAACGTAACACCCAGGGGCGTCGCTGTGGGGGGGATGCTCTCCCCCTCCAATATCGTGGTCGTTGGGAAATTCAAGTTTCAAGTTGGGAGAATTCGGGAAACATTTCACCTCCCCCTTTTAATTACATGGAAAGGTCTAGTCAATTTTAGGTATATTTTGAAGTTTTTATCAAATTATTTCAAATAGAACATGTCTTTATTACAAAATCCAATGAAATTATTAGGGCAAAATGTCTATTGTACTTATTAGTAATCAACGACATAAAACATACAAATCCGTTGAATTTTGAAATAAAGATGTTATATTTGAAATAATTTATCCGTGGTTCAGTGGTCTTTGTCAAAAATCGCCATGACGAACCCCTTGGCGTAATTATGTCCCTGTGAATCTCCCTTTAAAACTGTTAGAAAAAAATGAAAAAAAAAAAAAAAATAGAAGAAAAAATAAATTAAAAAAATACATTTCAAAAACAAGAAAATGGAAAAAAAATAAACAAAATACAAAAGTAGATGTGTATATATGTAGAAGGAATAGGAAACTGATTATATAAGAAAGTTAAAATAAATATTATAGTTATTGGGCAATAATCCAGTAAGGAATACAATCAACATATATAAGCAGTCTGATATTTCAGCGGTTTTTTAAGGTTTGGATATACAGTAAACTTCTCCTTTTTTCTGGATATGTGTACTTATATATAATTATATCTCAACATGGCACTGTGCGAATGGTCACGCTACCCTAGCCATTTCTCTGATTATAGATAGATAGATATTTGAAATAATTTGATAAAATCATCAAAAAATACCCAGAAATGGCCAATATGTCGAAATCCCAAGCAGCAATTTTAGTAGTTTCTACGTAATAGTTGCCATTAGGGGAACTTTAAAGGTTTCCACAACTAAGGACTGTTACGTAATGGGAACCATCCTTCTACCAAGTATTCACCAAAATGGGGAATAATAATTACGTAGCAAATTACTATTCCGGTACTTCTACCATTAAGTAGTAGAAATGACTAACTTTTGGAACAGCTCAGCTGACCGAAATGAGAGCGCAAACTATATATTTGGCTCTCTGTTATTCGAATAGCAAATTAATGACTTAATGAGTTTAAGCACATGATATGTCCAAGGTCCAAGTTAAGGTGATTATATACAACATGCATAAGCATATATTATAAATCATGATGTTTTGCATTTACCCTGGGTGTGAATATTAAAACCACCACTTGTTTTCTGTAAAATGTTATCATGATGCTTCGATGAAAAAGACGCCCCCTCGAGAAAATGGTTTTTTCGGAAAAAAATTTTTTTGCAAAAATTATGTGTACAAGCAAAACTGCAAAATTTTTTATGGAAAACGTTTTTTTTTTAATTTTATATATTATAAATTAATAATCTATTTAGAAAACATATTTGTAAATTACTATAATAAAAAGAAATTTTTTATTGAATTATATTTTTATCCGTGTCAATATGGCGTCTTCATTCAACAACAGAAAAATGACGATTTTAATTGCAGTAACTTAGTGGTTGAAAAAACCAAAATTATTTCCCTACAAGTTACATTTACTATAAAGTAGCAGATGCCACCAACGTTATAGTTGTTGTTACTTTAAAAGTGGTGACGGCAACTGCAACAATTTCACTGTGTAGTTATATTTACCTAGATGTAGCAAATGGGACCAATGACGCTATAAGATCTTGCTACCAACTTATTTTCATGTTGGTAGAATTGGCAGAATCGATATAGGTAATTTTTTTTTAATTGGCAACGCGGTAATAACTGTTAAAGTGTCACTGTCAATGTGTGCGATGGAATATGTGGATTATTAAAAATAACAATTATTATACTTTTTAAGTACTTTTTATTATCTGATATTATTTGGAAAGAGCACATATCGAACAATATTTGATGGGTGCCCCTGACGGTGAGCATCTTATGTCAGAGGTAGGTGTTTTTTATGATCTTGCTTTTATATACCTATTTAAATGTTTGGGTTTTTTAGGTTACATTGATATTGGGAGTTTGCGGTGCCTGCCGTTGCGGTGAACTGACCTTCTTAAGCGTCGAAGATATGAGATAAAGAATAATATCTATATATATCCATACCAGGTACCAAGACGAATAAATCAAGAAGTTTCACAGTTTTAAATGAAGGATTTTCGGTGAACCCACTTGATTCGATTAGGAAATATGTCTTTAAGACCGCAAAATTTGTCTCACAAAAGATTTTTCGTAAATTTTCAAAACGGAAAGTGCACTGTCCAATGCGTTGGATTAAATAAGCTCTCAAAAATTCCAAGAATTGTAGCTGCTTATTTGCAATTGCCTGATGCAGATTTGTATACTGGCCATAGCATGCGCTGTTCCTCATCAACTCTTGGCCAATGCTGGGGGTGACATTACCACTCTTAAACGTCACGGTGTATGGAAATCATCCACCGTGGCGGAGGGTTATTTGGAAGATTCAGTCTCAACAAGATTGTTATTGCTAAAAAAATTCAGGGAGAGCAGCACAACGAGTCAGGCAATACAGACGTCGTTACTATAGTATAGAGAAAAATTGTGTACAGAAGAGCAGTTTTCTTTGTGAAAAATCGAATATGATGACAATAAATGTTAACATAAATATAAATAAGTGTTAGTGCATGGATTCTTTGTTTTGTTAATTTTCCATTTATGGAGACAATAAATAAATTCCTTGAACTTTATTTTATATTAAAATTACCCTTTAATGACTAAATCACTTTACCTCACTTTAGCTTACTACTTTATCTCACTAGTGACTTATGGGTCACTTTATACCTTCAAAGTCTTATCAATAAAGATCACTTTATATGAAAGTGTTGGATAAATATATTTATTAACGTAAGGTGAGTAATAATGGAAAAAATACATAACAGTTTTCATATTTATTTAGTGATCAGTTTACATTTAATTTCATTCAATTCAATTTATTGTACATAAATAATGTCTTATGCCGTTATACCGACATTGTCCGATCCCCATCGACACAATATTTATTAAATTTGGAGTTTTTAATCGGCAAATTCATTTAATATGCTCAGTGGATCACTAACTGAACTATGGGTCAATCTGTGTTTTAAAGACAAGTTGTAATTTTCGAGCAGTACACAGTATCATTAATCACTACAACTTATAGTTTTCGATTACTCTTCTTGTGTTGATGGGAGCACTTTTGCACTTGTTGCCAAAGATGATGGTTTTGCTGTGGCGAAATAATCTATGTTTGCATTATATTCTGAAGAATCACTATTTCTCTACTACTGTTTAACTGTTTCTTCAGTTTTCTATAAAACGTGGATGAGTGCTGATAAACTTTATTTCGCTTTCACTGAGCATTTCAGATGCCGCCATTTTATTCAATGCCAATAATTATATAAATTGTCTTAAAAGTTAATATTACTCTATAGTAGATTTTCAAGGTATATGTAACTTTTAAGTCATTTTCAATTAGTGGGGAGTAGTAAAGATAACTTCAAAGCCCCTATGTTCGTAGAAATAACCTCATTTTTACTCGAGATGTCACTAATAAGTTAGACTACTTTCAAGTGGTCCTTTGGTAAAGCTGTACAGTCGGCATTACTACCAATTTTCACTTTGCAGTTGAGGATGCTTCAAAGTAATGCAGAGTAGTATCCGCGACGTTGCAGATTCTCCAGCAGTTACTTGAAAGTGTTCTAACTATACAGTGCCTAAATTCAGTAGAATCTACTTAATTGTCACTACAAATGCATACCACAAAGTGAATATTACCCTGAAGTCGCAAAATTAGTAACAGTTATGTTATTCCTACTATATTAAAGTTCCGATGCCTCAGATGCCAGTTCCCATCACTTTGAATGCTGCTTGGGATGTATCCAATGTTGGTCAAAATATCTATTGTATTCGTAATCAGCCACCCAAAAAACATATAATTTCATTGGATTTTGTAATAAAGATATGTTCTATTGGAAATAATTTGATGAAAACTTCAAAAGTACCCAAAATCGACTAGACTAGACCTAGTTTAAGATTTTGCAGGTCAGGTTTAATTTTAGTTACTTTGTAGCAGCACCATGTTGTAGCGACAACCTTTCTGTATGTAATTAAAAAAAAAGAATTAGCTTTCATCGCAAATTCAGTTGTCGGGGGAATTTTGTCCGAAAAAAGTAAATAATTTCCCACTGTGCGGTACGTAACCCAATAAGGTTTTTCTGACCTAACCTCGTTTTGCAATGACCTTCATAAATTTGACCCCTTGATGCCGTTTAGGCACAAGGCGGTTTCCTCTATAATTTGGCAATTTTTTAAGATCTGCATTTGGTTTTGCTATCATCGCTTTCTGCTGATTCCCCAACGCTCTTGTCCCAGTGACAAGTCGCTAGATGAATCCAAATGTATTTTATTCGAGAAACCGACCTTGGCCATTTTTGCAAAAATTGACTAATTATTTCATGTAGACGCCCCAGCCTTTGCCACATTTTACTTCCACATCCAGTGGAAGTATAGTAACGACAAAAAAAATTTTTAAAATTTTTTATTGTTTAGATAGGCTTAGAATGTCATAAAACGTCGAGATTTTTAAGTTTGGGCGAAAAAAAAATCAGTCTGTCTATCGGTCTGTAACTTTTTTTTATGCGCACGTTTACTCTGGAACCGTTTGAGATATTGACTTGAAATTTGGTACACATATGTACTTTAACGAGATCTAGAATTAGATTATATTTTCATCTTGTTCCGTCGAAGGGTTGGGGGGGTAAATTGGGGTACATAGGTAAATCAAGCAGGTAAGAGTTCATAAAATAGATATTTAGTATATACAAGAGAAGCTAAGGTCTCAAAAAAAATTTTGGCATTAGCCACCCCCACGCCAATATTAAAGGGGATGAAAAAAAATTGTGATTTAGTGTGTGTATAAGAACCAGAAACCTCAAGATATTTTTTTATTTTATCCACTCCCATCACCACCCCACTACCGATGTGGGGTATCGTTTTATGGGTTTTTGGGGTAGAGGATTTCAAATATTATATTGTTAAAGTTCCATAAACAATTTCCACATCGAAATTTTTCGTTGTGAGTGACTTGGATAGAAAATCTGGATGTGGAAGTAGTGATTCCTTGGGCAGCGGTTTTTTTATTTCGCCTTTCAGTACGTTGGCACGTCAAAAATTCTATTGTCATTCTTTTTTGCCAAATCCACAAAATACTATGTCCCCAATTTCCTCATGTTTCTTGAAGCGATGAAAATTAAAAATATTGAAAAAGTATAATATATTTTTTTCCATATCCAGTTTCCCTGCTCGTCGAATGATGTAAAAATATTTTGAAAATTCGACACACTTTTGAATTTTGCTTCTTGGTCGAGAGCGTCGTCCAAGTTTGGCGTACTTTCGATTTTTACCTTCGTGGGCATGAACGTCGTCGGTGTAGTTTTGAATTTTCACTTTCGGTGTTTTACGTCTCTACAAATGTGTTTGAGTCTTTGAGACTTTTTATTTTGTAACGGTCTTCGGCGCTGATGCCTTAATTATGATTGTTTTTAATACATTTTTCTTAAATGAAATTTTTTGTCTGTCTTTTAACAGGTAGATTTTCTGAGGTATTACAATAATAACACAGGTCGACAAAAAAAAGGCTGCGCTCTTGATCAGAACCATCTCATACTATGTTTTTTAAAATGCTGAAATCAATTCTGATATTCAAAAAAATCTGTCGCATCAGTTTTTGTCTACCACCTCTTTTATCCCCTAAAAAGGGCAAAAAAGGGTCTTGCCCTAAGGTGGAAGTACTTTGACGCGCTGAATATAATTTTGGACAAAAAAAAAATCTATCGTATCAGTTTGCCTCTACCACCCCCTTTTATCTCCTAGGGGAGGCAGAGGGAAACTGACAGCAAAGAAAATCTTTTTTGCTTAAAATTGGCTTCAGAACATCAAAATACTTTAGAGAAGTTAGATCAGAACCTTAGGACAAGACCCTTTTTTGCCTCTTTTTAGGGGATAACAGGGGTGGTAGACAAAAACTGATGCGATAGATTTTTTTTTGATATCAGAATCGGTTTCAGCATGTCAAAAAAACATAGAATAAGATGGTTCTGATCAAAAGAGCAGCCCTTTTTTTACTGCCCAGTTTCTTTAACATGTACATTGGAAAAGTTAGTTAAAAAAAAAAAGGATATGAGCCTTTTTAAATTTACACAAAATAATAATAACCAGTTTGGGTTTAAATTAATAAAAACACCAGTGACGCTAATTTTTTTGTTTTTTAGAAGAGATGCTTAAAAAATCAACAAAGACTTGACAAGACATGTATCTGATTAATAAATAGTCTGCATTAAGCGTTTGCAACTTTCAAATTTATTGATCAACAACTATCTCATTTGCTCCTTGAAAGGGTGGTAAGCCTAAGCCTAAGCCTAGTCAACTTCTTTCTATTCGGCTTAAATTATCATATAATATCATAAGTGATATAATTTTGTCGGCAAAATAATTCAAGCACTAGGGAAATTACAAGTGAAAATTTTATACCAATCATTATTAGCCAATCGGACACGTTTATTTTGTCATTGTTGCTATGACAACCATCAAATTTTTTGGAAATCTTACTTACCGATGAGCACCTACCTATGTGATTAATAAGTGGAAATTTTCCTGGTTTGACAGCAATGATTAGACAATGGCGTTTATATTATGAACAATATTTTTATACTTATTTTAAATTAAATTAGTGCAATTCTGGCTTACTATGTTTCCTTACATCATTAACTAATTCCAAATGCTTTAAAAATTCCACTTGTACATCTTCTTTCCTCAGAAAATAAAGCACAGAGCCGTTTTGACATATTCAAGACACTTGTGATTCCAGGGCTAACTATTAGCGATTTTTTTAGGGGATATTATTTGTCACCACTTTAAATCACAGCAAATATCATTTCATCTTGGTTTCCCTTTACTGTAGTATAAAGATTGCATACGAAATAAATTATTATGACTAGTATTAATTCGCTATATTATTTTTATGCGACTAGAGCATAGAGAATATAAGAAATAAGTATACTAAACTTGTTTTAATTTTACTTCACTCTCATTATTCCATATTTCATCTACTATTAAATATTTCATTTTATTAAGATATGAGTAAACCGCATAAAAAAATAAAAACCAAAAAAATTAATCTAACACCGGCACCAGCCTACAAGGCTTTGCAAACATTTCTAAAGTTTTTTTCGTCAAGTAATTTTGGTCTAAAATTTTCTTACCGAATCTCCCTCGCTCTTGAATAAAAAATCCGGAAATTTTTTCTGGCTCACGAATTTTTAAAGAAAATTCGGCCCTCAAAAAATTTCCGGAAATAATTCAAGCACTAGGGAGATTACAAGAGAAAATTTGTTGCTTGGCAATTTCGCGATTGACATTGACAGATAAAAATAACGAGCCGCCAGGCGAGTTATAATAATAATAAAACGTCTTTATTAAGGCGAAGTTTAGCCATCGGCTACTCTTACGTTATTTTTGTCAATGTCAAGAGCAAAATTGACAAAGCAACAAACTCGAGTAGAATAATCATTAAATTTTGCGATTTTTACGAAATTATATCACGAATGGCATTCGTCATGACTATTTCATGTATAAAAATTTAGGCAAAAGAAAAAAAATTATTAGATACAGGAAGTAAATTTAAAAAAATAAATACATAATTCACCAAATCTTGAACATTTGGGGTTATAGGGCATCTGCATCATGTAACCAACATTAGATTTTAAGTTTTTCAAGTTTATTCTCACTTTTAATGTTTGTATACGCATTTTTAGCTTGGAGCCGTATTGGCTCCATGCAAATATTTAAAAATCCACGTAAATAATTTTTCAATATTGTTGATTAATAAAAATAGACTGCTAATTACAGGTTAGATTTCCAACCTACAAAAAGAGTCTTATTTTCTTAGTACAAAGTATTTAGAACTTCATAAACATTACACTGAACTAGATTTTAGTTGACAATACGGGAACCAGACAGAAATTTTAATCATAGCTGCGTAATACTCTTAAATCTTAAGAAACACATATTTTTGAAGTTAGCTGTGACGTCACGTGCAGATGCCCTATTCTCGCACATTTTTTACAACTGACGTGAACTGACGTTTGCAAAATTATTGTAATGACGCCCCACTTGTTGAATCGGTTACTATGTTTTCAAAAAACAAAGGAAAATTTGCCGCTGAAAAACAGGTTGGTTCCTTCATTCTGGCTTTTCATTGGTTGAGCAACCCTGGCAAAATTTTAAATGTTAAATTTTGTCGATGCGAAACTATTTTTTGCAAGTCGAAAAGACATCTAGTTCAAGACAAACATTTATTATGTATGTTATACATACAGATATGGGTTGAAGAAAAAGTTTAAACAATTCTAAGAAAATTTCGACCCTTTTGTACATATTAGATTTAAGAATTTTGATAATTTTGACAACTACATCAGGTTTAACAAACGAAAAAGCAGCATTGAGAGTGTTGTTTTTATAAAGGAATATTGTATTTTCATCAGCATTTGCGGTAAAGTGACTAAAAAGTTGTCATTTTTTTCGAGAACTCCAGATAATTCAATGTTTCGTTTATCTGGCTGCTGGTTTCCGGGTCTTCTTCCGCGTAGACTTGGTTGAGTGCTTGACGTTTCGACCATCTTGTCGTGGTCTTCTTCTGAAGCGAAGTGAGCTCTGCTAGTGTTGGGTGAATTCGAATTAAAATACTCGGTTAATCCGAGTATCAAAATACTCGCTTGATTCCGAGTATTAAAATTTCATCCGAATAAAATATACTCGGATTAATTTTAAGAGGGATAAGGATCAGCTGATCGAACCTATCAAAGCCACCAATACTCCCCGCGCGTCGCAGATTTCCCATAGTTACATTTACGTTATCACAGAAATACGTAATTAGAGTCCGTTGCTCTCAGAGTTCAGCCAGAGAATGTGATGCAACTAATAGGGAATGTCGAGTATTAATCGTACCTTTATTCCGTCAAAATATAGCTGGCAACATTGCCTTCTGCAATGAGTGGTTATTTTATCATCGTCAAATGTGAATATTTTGAATTGTTTTAGTTTATAATGATTTTTGGATTATAAATAAACTGATTATTTAATGAAAAATTTTATGTTAAAGTTTTTATCTTATATTTTTCAGGCCAAGTGAAATGAACGATATTACGTTATTTTTCATCTTCGAGGACGATCAAAACATAACCTATAAGGTGGCAAGAATTTTGTTTTGAGTCATATTTGCAGTATTTTCCTACCTACGTTTTTTAAAATTTGTAAGTGTTGTTAAAGACCTAATGCTGTGTTTAGTGTTTGCGACTCTCATTTGTTATTTGGATCATTTTTAAAATAGTACATGAGAAATATTTTTTATAATTAAGGAAAGCGTATAGTGATTCATTTAATAAAGTATTACCAGTGTAGCATTAAATTAAATAATTTCACAAAAGTAATGTACCCAGAAGAGGTAGATTACTTTAATCGTTGAATATTTTGTTTGTCTACTGGTTCTTTACGTGTATCAAAATATAGTTAAAGAGGATTATAAACTAATTTAAAATGTTTTTTAGTCGAGGACAAACGACGAACAGTACAAGAGATCTGTTGACAATGTGTTACGTTCGCCATTTGTCCTCGTCTCAAAAACATTTTAAAGTAGCTTTTCAACAACTGTCTTCGAAAATGACAAATAACGCACAATAACCGAAATGACTCGAAACTGTTTCTTTTCACACGTGTGCAATAATCCAAAAAAAAAATAACATGTTTTTCACACCGTTCTGTCGAAAACAGAACAGCCACCTTTTATTTGTATTTTTTGATGTAGGCTAGCCTATTCAAATTCATAGCAACTGACTTGTTTAACTACTCCAGTTTTACATTAAAGAACATAGCACAATTTTAAGGTATTTTGGCCCTCAGTAGAAAATTTTGAAATTTTAACATATAGTTTATATCAAAGGAAGTAATTTTATCATTGAAAGAAAGTCCTAAGTGTACAGGGTGTATCTGAAAAGTTAAATTAAAAATAGTGATTTTAAGATATCGCATATTTATTACTGGCGTCAGAAATAAAAACGAATAACTATTTCAATTATTTATTTTCATTATACAACGTGTAGTACAGTTTAAAACATGTATAGTTGCTAAACCATACAGTGTTCCAAAATTATTATCATCATAGGTTTTTAGTTTTCTTATAACAGAAAAATTAAATATATTTTAATTAATATTTAATTAGTGGTATTTAGTTGTATTTGGGTCCTATGTATTTATGTGGTGTATTTTATGTTATTTTATGTTTAGACAAAAATCATACAGTGTTCCAAAAATATAATGATTACCTAATAAGCACGTTTAGAAAAATATATTTTTATCCGAGGAACAATTCAACAATGCAAAATAGTCCAAAAAAGTAATTGTTATTAAGTATTTATTAATGGCCGTTTTTGGCTGAAAAAAAAAACAATCTTGTCATTAACGGTGGCGGTCCCAAGCGCAAAAATGCGTAAAAACAAGGCATTATACTTCGATAATTTCTCTCTTATCCCTGATCCGATTTAAAGACTGTTTCAACAGTTTTATAGAAAAAACTTCATAGAATGGTACCTGCCTAGCCTATTAAAAAATCCAACAAAAAATAATAAATGAACAATAATTTTTATTTTTTGTAAAGTTTTTAATAGGCAGGTACCATTCTATGAAGTTTTTTCTATAAAACTTTCGAAACAGTTTTATAGAAAAGAAGTTTCCTCGATCAGGTATAAGGGAGAAATTATCGAGCTATGATCCTTGTTTTTACGCATTTTTGCGCTCGGGACCGCCACCGTTAATGACAATGATGAGAATTTTATTGCAACTTTCAAGATTGTTTTTTTTTTTATTTTTCAGCCAAACGGCCATTAGTAAATACTTAATAATAATTACTTTTTTGGACTATTTAATGTCCTGTATAATTTTTGTCTAAACATAACATAAAACACACCACCACATAAATAGATAGGACTCAAATCCAACTAAATACCACTAATTAAATAGTAATTAAAATATATTTCCTTTTTATCTATTATAAGAATACTAAAAACCTGATGATAATAATTTTGGAACACTCTGTATGGTATAGCAACTATACATGTCTTAATCTGTACTGCACGTTGTATAATGAAAAGAAATAATTGAAATGACGCCAGTAATAAATATGCGATAGCTTAAAATCACTATTTTTTACTTAACTTTTCAGATACACCCTGTACACTTAGGACTTTCTTTCAATAATAAATTTCTTTCAATAATGAAATTACTTCTTATAATATAAACTATAATCTGTTAAAATTTCAAAATTTTCTACTGAGGGTCAAAATACCTTAAAATTGTGCCATATATGTCCTTTAAATTTTTAGTGTTTTGTTAAATAAATAATACCTGTTTACTTATGGAATTGTTTGTTTTTCTTGCAGTCGTAGAAAAAATATTGTGAACAACACATTTGAAAACATCTTTTCACACTCATTGGACTTGTGGAACTTGCCTTCGGCTCTTTCCACCAAACTGTCACTCGTGTGAAAAGATTGGTTTTCGGAACTTGTTTAAAATACTGTTATAGTATTTTATTAAGTATATCTTACATAAGTAGACTACAAATTTCCAATTATACTATGTTGTACAATGTTTTTCTTGACAAACCTTGTCAATTTTATTGAAAAATTCTTCTTGCCCGAGCATGTAAAGCAAAATTTTGTTCACGAAACCAATAGCAAAATAAAGAATTTAACTGTGAGTAAAGTCTTTTGGTTTTCTTTCATAATGATTTTTTTTCTGAAGTAAAATAAGTAACCATCAACAAAATGATATTTCTTTATTTTCTATGTACATAATTTATTCAATTATTCATCGATTTAAAGAATATTATAAAAACACAAGTTTGGGAATTAAACTCACTAAAGAGAAGTTTTTAAGCAACCAGAATATAGATGAATAATGTTTTGTTGGCTTGAAACTTAAAGCTATATTTTAGTAAGGGCTTCCTGTAGAAACGGGGTTGCCAGTCGTGAACTGAGCTCTTAAGCGCACCTCATTCGATATTTTTGAAGAAAACAAAGTTTCAAAGCAAAAACCTTATAAAATAAGTGAATAATAAACAAATACATAAACTTAAAAAAAATAATAGAAGAAAAATAAATATGATTTTCCTAAACTAAAATAAATAAAATGAAAATATTTCTACACGTCCATAAGTAAATAAAATAAATATTATTTTAAATGAAGACATTTCCAAAATAAATTAATAAATAACTCAAGATAATAATTATTAACTATTTACTTAATTAATGGGATAATAAGAAAGTTTAGGTTCTCATATGCCTTCTATCGGGGTTTCTAATCGAGTAGCCTCTATTTATGCATATTCAATATGAGTAAAATAGGTACACGTACCAAAATGACTGTTTTTGTTGAGGAAAAACTGATCATTTGTTTTCCTTGTTTTCATTTCGCTTCTTTTTCAAAGACTTATTAAACAAAAGTAATATATATATTTTACATTGACGACTATTTTGTTAAATGTTTTCATATAAATCCCTCATCCCCTTAATTGCATCTGCACCCATGCAATGGAAAAAAAATAATAAAAGGTAGGTACGGCAATACAAAAATTCGCGCTCACTCCAAACTTCTCTTCATTTATTTTTTCTTAACTATACATGCGATGTAATATATGTTAAACTCTGTTACTTAGTATAATTTACCTCAAAATGGAAAGTTTTCGATTTTTTCTTATTGCGTACCTATAACGCTTTTGTTCAAAATTTTAAATTTTGTTGCTTTTCTTCTATAACCCATATATTGTACAATATTTTGTTCAAAATCTACATACCTCTATAACTAAAAATAAAAATTTAATTTGCGATTTTTTCTTAAAGGTAATATTAAATAACATGCTGGATTATATCTAAAAAGTATTATCTATAGGCATTAAACCTGCCTTTCTTCCTTTAAAATTTAACAAACGCAAAGTCGAGTATCCTATCACAAAAATTTATAACAAGTACACCACAATAAATATATAAATTAAAAATGTTTTTCCACATTACACCAAGTTATAATACACTTGCTAGAAACATGAGTATAAACTAAACAACCTCTTGAATAAACTGAAATATAACGGGCACTCAAAAAGTCAGAACTATAAAATAATTTAAAATTTTGACCGTCTATTCTGTTTTAAGGAATATTTCGCTCCATCTTTCTCAGCTAAGAGCTCCTGTCTTTGTCTTTCGAGCGCTTGCTTCCGAGATTTTAACAATTTACTTACATTTTTATTTATTAGGCTTATTAGGTCATCAACAATGTTGCCAAACTGTTTTAGTTAAGAAATCGGGCCGCAGATGCCGCTACATACCAGAGTAGAAATTCCAAAACATCGGGGTATAGATTTGGGCTTTTAATATTGATTATTTTTAAATGCTGTATTTAGAAAAAGTTTTGGTATTCAACCAAAGAATTTCGCTAACTCCGTATTTTTCTCGGTAAATCAAATTATGATTTTTTTTTTCTTCATTAACGGTTTTACAACAATTTCACTGAGTTTCCGGAATACAAAACATTATTATAGACAGATCCCCATTCATACTTTTTTAATTAATGCCTTCTAAGGAACGTAATTCTATACCCAGTATTTCGGCAATATGGCGGACCTCCTTAGCCCTCTTAAGTACAAAACAAAAAAGAACTGTCAATCGTGCACTTGGTTAATAAAATGTTTTTTAGATTTCTCCCCCCCGCTCATCGATTCTGAGATCTGGGGAGAAAAAATACTAACCTCAGTGCCACTTGCATTCGCTTTAACCACGATCGCAATTACTGTTGACAGAGTGATTGAAAAATCGCGATATCACATCACTAATACCTATAGTGAAAATTTAATTCGACATCAGATGATTAATCCGAATATTCTTGTCATCCGATTCCGTGTAATCCGAGTACCGAAATCATCCGAATATCTGCATCACTAAGCTCTGCTGGACTGAGCTCCTCTATTTATACAGGTTATCAGGAGGCGTGTTGCGGATCATTGCTCATGCGGAACATTGACTTCCACGTTATTGGTAGTTGTAGTCCGTTGTCACGGTTATAGTTATTCGGATGTTTATTTATTTCAATGGCTTCTCTGTATCTTCTTGGCCAATAGTTCTTGGTGTTGGCTAATTTCTTTGTTTTGTCGAATTTTATCAAATGGCCGGTTTCTTCTGAATGTTCGGCAACTGCTGATTTTGTAGAATTTCCCTTCTTTGTACTTCTAATGTGTTCTCTGAGTCTGGTGTTTATACGTCGTTTGGTCTCTCCGATGTAGACTTGTCCGCAGGAACATGGGATACTATATACTCCTGGTGTTTCTAGTTCTTCTGGACCTTGGTATTTGGGAAAATGTTGTGCCACCTTCTGTTTTGCATTATATATTACTTTGACGTTCTTTTTCTCCAAAACTCTTCCGATTCTGTCCGTACATCCTTGTATATACGGTAGGTAAGCTGTTGCCGTGTATTTCTTTTCTTCTTTTTCTTCTTCTGTTCTGGTTGTATCTTGTCTCTTTATTGCGTTGTCTATGTCCTTCGGTTTGGACATAGACAACGCAATAAAGAGACAAGATACAACCAGAACAGAAGAAGAAAAAGAAGAAAAGAAATACACGGCAACAGCTTACCTACCGTATATACAAGGATGTACGGACAGAATCGGAAGAGTTTTGGAGAAAAAGAACGTCAAAGTAATATATAATGCAAAACAGAAGGTGGCACAACATTTTCCCAAATACCAAGGTCCAGAAGAACTAGAAACACCAGGAGTATATAGTATCCCATGTTCCTGCGGACAAGTCTACATCGGAGAGACCAAACGACGTATAAACACCAGACTCAGAGAACACATTAGAAGTACAAAGAAGGGAAATTCTACAAAATCAGCAGTTGCCGAACATTCAGAAGAAACCGGCCATTTGATAAAATTCGACAAAACAAAGAAATTAGCCAACACCAAGAACTATTGGCCAAGAAGATACAGAGAAGCCATTGAAATAAATAAACATCCGAATAACTATAACCGTGACAACGGACTACAACTACCAATAACGTGGAAGTCAATGTTCCGCATGAGCAATGATCCGCAACACGCCTCCTGATAACCTGTATAAATAGAGGAGCTCAGTCCAGCAGAGCTCACTTCGCTTCAGAAGAAGACCACGACAAGATGGTCGAAACGTCAAGCACTCAACCAGTCTACGCGGAAGAAGACCCGGAAACCAGCAGCCAGATCACCAGCTCCGCGAAAGCCTTAGCACTAAAAAAAAAATGTTTCGTTTAGTTCGAACATTACCAAGATTTCCAAAAAATGTTACTATTATTTTTCTCTAATTTACTTATTTATTTAAAATTAATATTGCCTCTTCCTAGTTAACTTAATTTTTATTAGAAAATTCCAAGAATTATAACTATTTATGATATAAAAATATTTCAAATTCTGACTGCGAAATTAAGCAATTTTTTTATATATTATCCCAATGTCATCCATATTGCAGTCGCCATTTTGAATGTCTAAAATTTTTACTCCAAATTCGTAATCAGCGGCTCCAAAATTATACATTTATTACGTTTCAAAAAAAAAAATCAGCGACACTTTTTAAAATATTAAAGTTTCAGATTTAGAAATGACTTCTACCTATTGGAGGTGAGAGCAAAAAATATCGAGTCCATACAGAAACTTAACAAGACATCTTTTACGACAAAAATCTTCATTACATATAGAGATTATTTGGTTTGCATCTTTTTTATCACTAGGTACTGGTACTATTCCAATTATGCCACATTAGCCTTGTTTATGTTTAACTTTAAGTTTATGTACATCGAGAATCAGCTCGGTAAGAAACCTTCCAAATACAATAACTTTGCATAAATGGAACTGAAATTTTTACCTAAAAGGAAACTAGTTTTTTCAGGCCGTGTTGTTTATGGTTGCAATACTAATCCCTCACCTCCTACTTATTTAAATTGATCTATCAAATCAATAACATATTTATAGACGTATACTATCAAGGTTAAGGTTTCAAATACTTCGGTAATAGTTCATCGAAAAAAACTGCTTTGTTACAATACCGGTCTCGACATATCTCGATTGCTGTTAATTTTCAGAAGTCATTTTAATTAATTTGACATGAGATAAACAGATATAATCTAACTTAGGTGGCTGCTGCAGCTGTGGAGAATATTGTTTACTGAGTCGGATTAAATATGCTCGATCCGGTTGATAACTGTGAAGGAAAGCCGAAATTCGACGTGTTGACAAGATATTTAATACTGAATTAATCCGGCAACATTATTTTTTTAGCCTCAAACGAAAAGATCTATTTGTAAATAGTATAAGCCGGTTGTATAGATTTTTTGCAGTATTTTGCTTGTTGGGTGTAATTTGAGTAAGTAAAACATGTCATAATAAGGAACTTGCAAAAAAATAGAATTGAATTAAAACACTCAAAATTGTAAACTAACATCATTAAGAACCCCATAGACAACAAAAAGTTTTTTAAAAAAACATCTCTTTCAGAAATGTAAGCTATTAAAATCTGGCGATTAAAATCTGCCTGATTTTACCTACTCTTTAAACGTGACGTCAGACCGAGCGAGTGGCGCCTAGCGACACTGATTCTACTTTGGTTTTGACAATTCCACATGCGCATTTGCGTTTTACTACTACATTCCCCCGCTCATCAATTTTCAGAAAAATGTTTCCTAGCTCTGGGTATAAGTATATACATGGTGGACCATTAATATAGGCCATAATTCAATCACTTAAATTTGTTTAAATAAAACACACTCTTTACTGTTGTACTTCACTCTGCTATCATATAAAGACTGACTGCCTGGTCCTAATCCTTGTCCTGAGTCAGCAGTTATATCATAACAGCTCGAATGTTTTTATTATAAGAAATCACATACACCAATGAGTAGTAGTGCACTACATCCACTTTTCCTTTTACAACAGTGTTAATGAATTAACAATAATGTCCACAATGTGAGTTATGGCGGTGCACCAAATATGACAATATACCTACTTAACTATATAATAATAGAACAATATAAGAATATGATATAGCAAAATATATTAATATAAAAGTCATAACCAAGGGAAGGTGCAAATTTGAAGAATACCAGTCTACGGCCTCTGATCCTTTGTCAGTCACGTGGACATGGACTTGCCTTGGATCAATTCATCTGTTACTGTAACATATATATAACAATATAGTAAACTAGCATACAACGCATGTCACACGATGATAATAAAGCAAATTAGGCTTACGAAATATCAGTAATTATCTGACTCTTGTTTTTTGTCGGTCACATGTACTTATATTGAAACATACACTGTCCATTCTCCCTCGATCTTCTTTAGATGCACGATGTTCCTTCTGTAGTTTTGGCCTGTTTCATCATATTTAATTTGTATGTCTACTGTATCCTTACTCATTACTTGTGTACTTTGATTAAAGTTGAGGCAGGTTGTGTTTTCCTTTATTAGGTGTTTCACGTACACCTTATCGCCCGGTTCTAATGGCGTTTCTTCTGATTTTCGCTTCCTGTCGCCGTAATCTTTCCCTTTTTCTTTTAAAGAAGCTCAGACAATATCCATTACCAGCAGACATTGCTAGTGTCGGAGATGAAGATCAAACCCAGTACACAATAGAGAGTGTGACCAAGCATGCTCGCCCTAACACGCCTTAGCCCGCTGCGCTCCTATACCTGCTCTTGGTAATAATAGCAAGCGGCTCTACCACTCACTTTTTCCAAAAATGGCAAAGTACTAAAATAAAACTGAATTTTTTGGTTAGGTTATACAAGGGGCCATAAAACGTATTAAAGCGGACGTGTTAACTCCTCAGTTTGGCATAGGTTTTAAAATAGCCTACAAGTTTTAAGAAATAACTGTATTAAGGCCGATGGGACTTAAAACATACTTCTACAAGAATAAATCAGCGTACTTAAAGAGCAATTGGTTATTTTGTAGGCATTTTAAGACAAGACACGTTTGAAGTAGAATTATTCACAACTAATATGGTCGATGCACACAGCTGCCACCACTTCCAAAGGTCAAGAAATGCACAACGGTCAGACACACTGGGAAGGTTCTAGATTAAACAAAGAAATGTAATTTTTTTTGTAAGAGAAATGTTTTTTAGAAAGAATTTTTTAACATTGGATCATATTATGGAAAGATGATACTGATTTATATATTTTTAAGTCATCGAGGAGAAAAATAATTTATCCATATAGTTATTTAAATTTGCGTTTTTGGAGGGTGCAAGAATTGGTACACGTATCTACTTTAATGAGATCTGGAACTAGATTATATTTTCATCTTGTTCCGTCGAAGGGTTGGGGGGGTAAATTGGGGTAAATTTGGGGTAAATAGGTAAATTTAGCAGGTAAGAGTCCATAAAATTGGTATTTAGTATATACAAGAGAAGCTAAGGTCTCAAAAAATTTTTTGGCATTAACCACCCCCATTACCCCTCATTATTAAAGGGGATGAAAGAAATTGTGATTTAGTGTATGTACAAGAACCAGAAACCTCAAAATATTTTTTTACCTCATCCACCCCCAGTACCACGCCCCTATCACCACCCCCACTACCACGCCCCTAGCACCACCCCCACCCCACTACCGGTGTGGGGTATCGTTTTACGGGTTTTTGGGATAGAGGATTTCAAATATTATATTATTAAAGTTCCGTAAACAATTACATATTTCCACATACAAAATTTTTTCGTTGTGAGTGACTTGGATAGAGAATCTGGATGTGGAAGTAGTGATTCCTTGGGCAGCGGTTTTTTTTTCAATAATTTATTGAATATGCAACATTTTGCATGAATTTAGCCATTATAACCCTTATAATGGGAGGGTTTATAGGGGCTATATATACATTTAGTATAGTAAATGACGGATACCTTTTTTTTTTTTTTTAGAGAAACTGGTATAATTGTATTTATATAATTGTAAAAAAATAAATTAATAGTTTAAAAAACACGCGTTTAAGTACTGCACTAAAGAGCAAAAAATAATCATCAATGATGTGTTTATAATTATGTTAAGATGGTGATGTCAAGTAAATTGTCTATAATTTATTTATTTGTGGCATAACCATGATTTCTTACTGTTTACTGGGTATTTTAACACTTTCTGTAAAAATTTAAAATTTTAATGAAAGAAGCCAAAGCAAATGGATCAGACAGAGGCTGATTTTTTTTAATACATATGATTAGTACAAAATGACTCACACCTAAAAATATGTAAACCGAAATTGGTAGTGGGGGCTGATGCAAAAAAAAACAATTGGGGCTTTTAGTTCTTGTTCTCACACTAAATCACAATTTTATTTCTTTACCCCCTTTAATAATGGGGTGGGATGGTAATAGGAGTGTTAGTGGAGTGGCTGATGCCAAATATAGTATAACATTTTTTTTTCGTTGTTAGGATAGGAAATCTGGATGTGGAAGTAGTGATTTCTTAGGCAGAGGTTTTTTTTAATTACTTCCACGTCCAGTGGAAGTATACTAACGACAAAAAAAATTTAAAAACGTCGAGATTTTAAGTTTGAGAGAAAAAAAATGTTCTGCCTGCCTGTCGGTCTGTCTGTAACTTTATTTGTGCGCACGTTTACTCTGGAACCGTTTAAGATATTGACTTGAAATTTGGTACACGTATGTATTTTAACGAGCTCTGGAACTAGATTATGTTTTCATCTTGTTCCGTCGAAGGGTTGGGGGGTAAATTGAGGTAAATGGGGGGTAAATAGGTAAATGAAGCAGGTAAGAGTCAACAAAATTGGTATTTAGTATATACAAGAGAAGCTAAGGTCTCAAAAAAATTTTTGCCATTAGCCACCTCCACCCCATTATTAAAGGGGATGAGAAAAAATATTATTTAGTGTGTGTACTGTGTACAAGAACCAAAAACCTCAAAATATCCACCCCCCACTACCCCCTATCACCACCCCCACCCCACTACCGATGTGGGGTATCGGTTTATGGGTTTTTTGGGGTAGAGGATTTCAAATATTATTTTATTAAAGTTCCATAAACAATTATTTCCACATACAAAATTTTTTCGTTGTGAGAGACTTGGATAGAAAATCTGGATGTGGAAGTAGTGATTCCTTGGGCAGCAGTTTTTTCTTAACAGTTTATCATATACCGGCAGTATACGTTTATCACGCGGACATTCTCACGTACATATAAGGTATATTCAGAAAATCGGAACGATTCTAATACGTTTATAATACCAAAGTCTGTTGTTTGGGATGGTCTTGTAGCACACAAGACGTTTTTTAGACTTATTAGTGTTTGCTGGGAAACGTTGGTAGAAAATGGTATTTGAAATGGAGTTGGTGGTCATTCAGCAAAAAAAAAATATTATTAATAAATAAAATGTGCCAAATAAAGAGAAAAATTTTGTACAAATACCTTTACAAATTGTTTTATTATGACAAAAGAAACCCAAACAAAGACTTCTTCTCAAAAACATTCTTTTATTTGCATATAAAATAATTTTTGTAAGAAGAAATTTGGCGGTTTCTTTTATCACAATTTCTTATTAGTTTTCAGTTTATTACGGTTTTTCCGTAATAGTTTTTTTTCTTTTGATAATTTATTCACTTGCTGGAAGGTGCAGACATAGCAGGCTTCTAAATCACCCATTTTTGCTTTTATCACTTCAGTTAAACTCTAATCAAACCTCTTATCGTAGACATACCGAATAAAAAATTCACCGCAACGCGGAAACAATTCAGTTATTTACGAACAACATTGACATCTGATCCAAACAAAATCAAAACAGACGTCCCATTATAATCTGTGCACAGACTTCGACCTAAGCAAACAGAATTACTTGTAAAGATAAGTCCGGAACAAGCCGTATTATAGATTCGTATGTGTGTGCACACTTCTTGCTCAACCGAGTTAGTGGGCTTATCTTTATGGCCTATTAGATTCTGATAAGGAAAGCCTAACACTCGCTTGTTTCCTGGCTGGTTTTATTCAAGCGCTGCCTGCTGTGTGGGTTAGTACAGCTCACTTCTAAGTTGTATAGTTCAGATGATAAGAATAAATAATATCGCTAATACTGCCCATTGGTTTTATAGCCATGATGGCGACAAATGTTATGTTCAAATTACTTACAAACAACATTCACTTATTATGCTCCTCGGAAATACGAACACGAAGAAAAAGAAAAGAGGCAAGAGGCAAGAGGCAGTTCTGTCGGACTACAAATAACTCACTCAATGACAATAAGATATAAACTACTGAAAATAAATTTAAAGCAGTGTTAGACATCTTCAAATATGTAACAAGCCAAAAATAATATAACAAACGACAATATTTCTCATATTGTAAATAGCTGACTTAAAGGGTTTTTATTGTTTCATCCGTTTATTGATCACCTAAATATGATAAAATCGCAAAATGCTATTAAATTTGAGAACAGAGTGAAAGGGGCGGTTTTTAGTTTTTTCAATATAACTCAAAAGCTAAGCGGAATTCAAAAAAAATTACAGGTACTTATTTGTCGAAAATTGAATTTCCCATCGAAGTAGCTTTTTGCAACTTCGATAAAACTATTTTTTATACTAAATGTAAGCATAAACAAATTGCAAAAAATGCGAAAAATCGCGAACATTTTTTATTTTCACATTTTTGCTTATAACTTTTTTCTGAGCAGAGATAGGTCTTTAGAGAAATTCCAGGCGTTAAAATGAGCTGTGAAGAAAAATTCTACTATGAAAATTGGCTGAGGTACTATCGTTCAAAGTTGGCTATTTTTTGTAGTTTTTTTACCACTTTTGCTAATATACCCATTTCTTTACAATTATCCAGCTCTGCAAAAAAATTTTTATGAAAACTTTTTTTATTATTTAGGGAGATCTAACAGTTTGGAAGGATGCTGAATCCGAAAATGACATCAGTTTTTCTCCATCACCCACCGTTTTTCCGCAACTCGATCCAATATTTTGAACCTAATAGGTATGAATATGGCTATTTTGGAATGTAGAGATGTGTTTTAAAAATTTTTAAAAAGGTTTTATTATGCCAAATTAAGTTTATTTACAACGAAAGACACTGTTAATATATTTTCAATTAATTTAATCCACATTGATGGCCCTGTACTTCCTTTCCCTCTTCATGGAAAAGCTCCGATTGTTACTTTTCCTCTTGTGAGTAACACCTGGATTCTCTCGATGAAGTGACCAGCAGGAGCCTCAATACAAATACTCAAATACAAATATGTATGTACCTATATAGTTCTCGGTGATATTGTACCGCCACTCAAAGACGTTGACGTTTTTTATGTATATAATATCACCCTGGACTGAGGAGAATGATACACTTCTTAAAACTTATTATTTATTATTTTCAAATCCTAAAAATAATGCCCAATTCATATGTTACAAGTTACAAAGTTATAAGTGCAAGATCATGATACTATGAAATATAAGATACGCTCGGTACGAGTACCAGCTTTTGACCTGCTGTGCGCATAGCGTCACCCTCAACTTCAAATAGAGCCCGCGCCCGCGCCCGCGCCCGCGCCCGCGCCCGCGCCCGCGCCCGCGCCCGCGCCCGCGCCCGCGCCCGCGACAGTCCCGTGTCCAATGTCTACCTAAAAATACATCGAAAACCGTAATATAAGACCTAGAGAAAGCTGATTGCAGGCAATTTTACTTTTTAATATCATAGAATTCTATGACTGCTTCTGTCAGCACTTTTCATTTTGCATAAGGCCGTTGTGGATTTAAACGTTTGTGTAAAACACCTCCAAAATAATTGATTCAACGTGTAAGCTATTTATTTTGTTTTTATTTAATATTAAATTTTAATTCGTTTAATTAAACACAATAAATAGTAGTAGTAAATAATGTACTACTTTAATTAGTTTAATTATGAAACAGTGCATTTATCTAACGTTATTCAGGAAAATGGACAACCAGTCAAGAATGATAAATATTTTTTCTGTTATTTCGAAATAAATTGCCGGATTCTTTAATGTTTCTATTATGAAAAACATTTTGCATCCGCAAAATACTGTTTTCGCAGTATGACTTAATTCAATAGCGCAGGATATATCAATGTGTTCTCCTATGGTAATTATTACAAATATTTAATAACCCTCTATTGATTTGCTGAAAAATCGCAAGAAAATCTGAATTCGATTTCATTAAACAACACTAACTTAGTTATTTCTCACACCGCATTCTCTGCGCTGCTGTATTGTTAGCGAGGGCGTTCCGTATACTTAATTGCAATTTTCTCGAAAACTGTTAGTCCTAGAAAAAAAAGTTTCAAATAAAAAAGTTAGCTCCATCCTTTACCTTCATACGTCCTCAATATACTTGGTATGTATCTAATTCGAAAGATAAAAAAGTTTCTCGCTTGTCATATTCGAGCCTGTAAAATTTCACAGTTTATCGACATGGTCTTAGAAAAAAAATCATATTTTCTTTACTTATTAAAATTTTACCTTCATATTAACACATTTTATTAACAGATATAGAGTCATGACGTAGTAAAAATTTGAGATTAACTCGTTGGCCCGTTTCGGAGTTAGAGCAAGTTAAACGAAAGAATAATTGTATCTATTATTTTACAATTTTCTCACATTTTTGGTTCTATCTTTTGTCTCGATCAACCAAAAGAATCGTAATTTCTTATTTCATTGAGGGATAAGCTTCCAAACACTTCGGTTAAGGTAATTCTAGTTTACATGTAAAATAAAAATGACCGCTGAACTAGTTGACTTTTACGTGACGTAACAGCGGAGACTGCGGTAAGGGGAGGTATGCGTGAGAGCGTATCTTACTTTCTTAGTATCATGGTGCAAGATGTGCAGTCGAGCGAATTTTTATTATTCTGATTTTGCCTGCCGCCCCTCAAAATCTGCCGCTTTACGCACGTGCGTAATTAGCGTATAGGGTAATTCAGCACTTCTCCCATTTCAATGAAACCATATTCCAATAAGAAAAAGAAATAGGGAAATATGTGAGGCTACTTTTCAATCAAGAATTTCATACCGACACCCAGAAAAAATGAAATTTGCAAAAAAACTGAGGTCGATGGAATTTTTTCATTATTTTTCCCGGATTCAGCACCCAAAAATCTATAAAGTTTCAAATAAGTTTTTTGGTCGCATTTTTATTGGGTATTTAATAATTGTTGTAAATAAAAAAGGAATAATACATGATTTTTTTAGTTTTTTGAATATGAAAGTTAAGCTGATGTCTCTTCGATAAAATTACAGTTGTCGATTAGAAAATCAATTTCGTCATCGATGTCTGCATTGACGTCCTATCCAGATATGTCTGGCACATTTGCGTTTTCGCAGTTGACTCCTGTGCATTCTTTGCAAAAAATGGAGCATTTAATACCCAATTTCCTGCAACCAGTTTCTACGGCAGCCTTTCAAACATCCGAAGCTATCCACTCGAGCAAAGTGTGTGGTGCAGGAGGCTGTGTTATAAGAGTCGGCATCAATCCATTTTTTTATTTCCTTCCAAATCCATTGTGTGTTATTTATTTATTTATTTTCTTTTGCAACAACAAATTAATTTTACAACTTAAAAAACATGTTTATTTTTATCCTATAACTTTAACATTGCATATTGTACTCAATAAAATTAAAAAATGTTCATTGATAATTGTAAAGAAAAGGGTGTGTAAGCAAAAGAGGTAAAAGCGACAAAAAGTAGCCAACTTTGAACGGCAATATCTCAGTCAATTTTCATCATAGTCTTTTTTCACGGTTGGAATCTCTAATTTCTTTTCTTTGAAGCAATTCCTATACCTATCTCTGCTCAGAAAAGGTTATAAGCAAGCAAAGAAAATATTTTCGCGATTTTTCGCATTTTTGCAGATTTTTTATGTTTACATTTAGTATAAAAAAATAGCTTTTTCGAGGTAGTAAAGCTATTTCAATTTCCTACAAAAAAGTACTCTTGTAATTTTTTTGAATTCCGCTTAGTTTTTGAGTTTTGAAAAAATCAAACAACCATCCCTTTCACCCCGTTCTCAAAAATGCTGCCCTAAATTCAATAGCATTTTGTGATTTTATCATCTTTAGGTGACCAATAAACGGATGAAACAATAAAAACCCTTTAACGCACTTGTTCCTTATTTCCCCTCTAAGGTAAAAAGTCTTAAAATTAACAATTTGGTTTGGGAATAATATACAGAAATACTTAAAAATTACACTATAAATTACGAGCACGCATACGAGCACTGAATAAATTTTGGTTGATGGCTCGGGAAAAACTAAATGAAAAAACCCATTCGAGAACTGCCCCCAGGGAAAGTGTGGTGGGAAAGAAAAATATGTTTTAATTTTTGGAATTTTTGATCTAGAGGAAATTTAGAGACAAAAAAGACAAAATTACAAAAACAAAAAGGATAAACAAGAACAAATTAAGCAAAGGAAAGAGAATAGGAAGGATTGAAGATGTAAAATTGAGGAAAGATAAAGTTTAGGATAGTAGTAAGTTATGGTAGAGGAAAGTGTAGCTAAGGGAGTTTCCGGAAAATAGGCAACGCCTGGTATGGTAGGGGGTGTCTGATGTCGAAAAGTATGGCATTATGCTGTCTGTTTCGGGCTATGTTGTGGGTTAGCGGACTATCGTAAGAATTTCTGTGAGATTTCTTAGACGTAGTCCGTTAGTGGGGTTATGTCATGACAACGAGCGTATAGATCTCTGAGGGAGGTGTACCTGCCATCAAAGATGAGGCGCATAAATTTATGTTCTAAAACTTTTAGTTGATTCATTGTAATGGCCGGTATGCTGCACCACACCGGCGCCGCGTATTAGTCTATGTAATGAAGCATTATAAGACGACTTTTTTGTAAATATTTCGTGCAAAGACGAGATTACCTCCCCCCTCCCCCGTTTTCTAGGGTGCTCAACACGTTGCAAGTGGTGGGGGAAGTTTTTGACCGCCGCAACTCCCTGAAACGGCCAAAAACCACCTCTCTAATGGATCCCTTTATGTTTTCATATATCAACGGGTCTGGAGAGTGATTTATCGACGGGTTATACTTGAAATAACATGGAAGGAAGGAAGTGAAATCCAGACGGCAGGCCTAGGGGCTTGACTACCCTCCGAGGGGTGGAAAACCATTTTTTTTTCAAATGATTCAGTTCAAACGCGTATCCCTCCGTTTTCGGGGTCGCTGATCACGAGAAAAATATTCATTTTTAGCTCCATCCCCTCCTCATCCCTCAAACGGGCAGAAACCACCTCTCACTCACCAGAAAGCATGCTATCCAGGATTTACAGGTTATTCGACACATGATCGTTATTCCTGTGCATACCCCTTCGTTTTTCACGGAAGAGAAGGTGTTGCTTCATCCCTTCCAAGAGGTGTAAAATTCATTAATTTTACTTCGGATCGTCGATACGCCCTCCCCCGTTTTTCGCAGGCGCACTATAAAAATATCCATCTTCATCTCCGACTCTTCTTAATGATAAAGATGTATGTACAGAAGAGAGAGCAGATGACGATAACGATAATGACGATGATTTTTATTTTAATTTAATCCCTGAAATTAGTTTAAGCGATTCCGATTCAGATTCGTTCACTGAAACAGCAGATGAAGAAGAAGAAGATGTGCATTTTGAGGAATATGAGAATTGTTATGCTATTTGTAAACGACCTAGGTTTTTTTAATTAATTGTAAGCAAATAATTTATTTTGTCATAAAAATATCTTCATGTAATTCTTTGAATAAACAACATTGCCATTGGCGACAAAATTTATTATTCATTACTACCCGATGAAGAAATCATTATACCCTACTCAGCAACCTACATAATCATCGTCCCAGCGATAACTGGTGGATGACGGTAAGTTTCCGTCCATTAAGGGAGGAGAGTCGGAGATGAAGGTGGATATATTTATCGTGATCGGTGCCTGCGAAAACGGGTGAGGGGGTATTGACGATCCAAAGTGTAATTAATGAATTTTACATCCCTTGGTTGAAGCAACCCCCGAAGTCGCTACCAGAAATAACGATCATGTGTCGAAAAACCTGTAAATCCAGGATAGCATGCTTTCTGGTGAGTGAGGGGTGGTTCTGTCCGTTTGAGAGATGAGGAAGAGTTGGAGCTAAAAATGAATATTTTTCCCGTGATCAGCGACCCCGAATACGTGTTTGAACCAAATCACTTGAAAAGAAAATGATTTTCCACCCCTCGGGAGGGTTTAATCAACCCTCTAGGCCTGCTGCCTAGATTCCACTTACTCTACAACCCCCTTCCATGTTATATCAAGTATAACCCGTCGATAAATCACCTCCCAGACCCGTTTATATATGAAAACATAAAGGGATCCATAAAAGGGGTGGTTTTTGGCCGTTTCAGGGGGTTGCGGCTGTCAAAATCTTCTGCCACCTCTTGCATCGTGTTCAGCACTCTCGAGAAAGTGGCGGGGGGGTAATCTCGTCTTAGCACGAAATATTTACACTATTTCTGCCTTCATTACATAGATTATATGTGATTGCGGCCTGATCACCATCGTGTACAATATCTTTTTGTTATTTTTGACGAGTCCGCTACCCCTTACAGGTGCGGATACAGACTCTTGGACATGGAGTAGATCTTTCGTATAGTCTCGTTAAAAGTCAATCGTTTGTCTAAGTTAACCCCGAAATATTTCACGCACCGACGGTACATCTTCTTCTTCTTCTTCACTATCCATGCATTATTCTAGTTTGTCTATCTTTCCTGTAACGCACGGCTGACAGCACCACACTATTATCGTTGTTGTCTATCTCAGAGTTGTGGAAATATGAAGAAAACTAGGACTTTAGCAAGCCTGATGCGCCTGCGCACTTCGTTATTTTTATGTTAAGTTTCGCTCAATAACTCAAAACTTCAATGTCAGTTGATAATTTTAAAACGTAATTACCAAAACTGTGTTTTTGCAAAACGATTTCCATACACCCTGTAGAACTAAAATTAAATCCATATTCTAGCATTGCTGCTGAAAAAATTCCACACAATTAGTAGTTGGAATGCTAAAATATCAGAAAAATGCATTGTCTTGAAGGTTTTTGCAATACCAGGCATATTATTTGCAATCAGCAGCGGATTCCAGTTTATTTTATCTATGTCAGTCCATAAAAGTATACTGCGTACCCGTACGTATTCGTATTTCCAAGGTGATCGGGTGTCATCCTCGTTATTTTACTTTTCCACATTCTAGGCGTGGCCCTTGAACATTTATAAATGACGTCAGCGAGGCACTAAACAATGCTTATTTGGTCTTTTACGGTCGCCAACTTTTTTATAGCATTCTCGTTTACTGCCGTATGATAATTCTGGGATATAATTAGATTACAGGCGTAAAGATAGAATATGGAAATTGTCAACTGAAGTTGTCTAGCACTAATAAAACATTTCATTCAATTTTGTCATTTCTGAGTTGGTCATTTTTTATGTACACAGAATTTTTTTGGTCTATATATGAAAAAGTAAGTAATTATTAAGATACAATTTGATACGTTTATAAATATTAGATATCGCGAAATATTGTTTCTGAATAAAATTTTACAAAACTGCAATGTCACACCGATTTTTTCTGTATGATACCGTCGCACAGTGGCCTAAAAGCCGATTCTAGCAAATAAAAATTCGAAAATAAGCAAAAACTGTTTTTTATTGGTACATGTTATTCTTTCAAATAATTACTCAATCATACAGAACCTCTAAATATACGACAGGTCATAGCAATCTTTAAAAATACTTATTTCTATGTCTAAGGACAAAAAAACAATAATTCATGTCCAACTAAAATTAATTTTTAGAAAACTAGGAAGTAAAATAATTTAGTAATAATAGATGAATATTCCCTAAGAACACCGAACAAATTGAAGTACCTAGGAACAGAGCGGACGAACCAGCTGGAGCGGAGAGAAACAGTAAAGGAGAGAATCAAAACGGCACAAGGGAAACATACCGTTCATTGAGAAAAATATAAACTATCATGGGACCTTACCAAATGTATGTACATAGCAGTCATACGGCCAACGATGATATATGGAGTCAAAAACGCGGCAACAACAAAAGCCAACAGAAAAAGTTTTTGAGAAGAGCAACTAAAACAACAAGACGAAAACAGCGACACAAAATATCAACATTATAGAAATATACGCAATGAAGTATTGGGGACATACCCAAGGAAGGGAACCAACACATTTACTGAAGAAAGCGCTAGCACCGAACAGCAACAAACTAAAAATAGGGTGACCATGCTACAGTGGAGAACGACAATTGAAAGGATCAGGATCAACAAATGAACACCACTAACAAATCGCAAGGATATATACTCTACCACAATCGGAAACCGAGGAAACAGAAGACTCAGAAAAAAGAAGATTCGAAGAAGCAGAAACGCAAAAAGAGGAGCAAAAACACTCCATATTATGACACAACACGGCAACATATTTCACAAGAAGAGTCAGAATAGGCAGAAGTCCAGAACCAAACACACAAAAAAGGGAGCTTAAACGCTCCCTCACGACACAATGCGGTAACGCATCTCACAAATACCTACACCTCCCATCCCACATTCCTTTACCATGTGTCATGTGGCTCTCGCTGCTGGCAACAAGCATGACCTTAGTCCAACCCAGCGTGGACGTAGCAGGCCCAGCTGTATACCTGGGAGTGGCAGCAATGCCTACCGCACGCTGGTAAATCAATCAATCAATCAATCAATGATAGTTTTTTTATTTCTTTTTATTTTTTCTTCAGGCGTGTACTTAACAGGTGACAAAACTTGGAGAACCTATCATTTTCTTTAATTTGGTTGCTCTTTTAGGTGAACTTTCAGTCGCAGTTTGTACTATTTTGACAGCCAGATTTTCTTAGACATGTATTAGCGGCAAACGACAGCTGTTCTGTAGTATAACTTTCCAAGATGGGTGTAATTTTTTGTCTTTTAGACTGAACAACAAACAACATCTGAGAAATCTTTTGATGGCCTACCGATTTTTACCGAAGAGGGCGCTGAAGTATTTTCAATAATAGAAACAATATTTTCATCCAACCATTGTTGGTGACGTGACTCAAATGTTTTCAACATTCGGTGACAATACTTTCATGTTCCTGTTAACTTACTGATTAAATCTTTCACTATTTTTGGCATTAAGAAAGTTCACATCTTCGTCACCATCGTTCAGTTCCAGTTTATTTAAAACATATTCTAGAACAGTGGAATTTTTCTTTTTTAAAAACTTTTCTTGGCACCAAACTACAAAAAGCTCTCTTCTCCCTTGAATGGACAAGATATCTAAAAAAAATACTCAATCTTAGCTCTCGGCACTTTTCGGCAATTAAATTTTGCTTTAAAAGAATCTTAGAGAATTACCGATTAGGAAAAATATTAGTCAACTCGGATCTAGCAGGATCTGCATTTTGCGAGACGTATAAATTTAAAACAAAATACAAAAACATTGTATCCAAAAGAGTGCACCTTCAAAATATATCTGCAAATAACTGATATAAAAACAAAACGGAATTTTCAACACGTCACTGTTACTTCGAAGAACGAAATCGCACTGATACATTTAACAAAGTATGTTTAAAAGTAAACCTATATTTTCTATGTCGCTGCTGACCGTGCAACTACACTGACCTTGATTTAACGCATTTCCAGATAATCCCTAGATGAGTGTTTTAAAGTATTTACCTACGATCACTACTGTAAATAGTAAAAAACACACTACCAGCTATCTATGTAAGTTGAATTTTACGTATTGTAAACAAAACGCACTGTAAACAAATCGCACGGTAAACAAAACGCACGGGACACGCAATTATAGGTGGCTTATATCGCTGACGCGGGATTTCAAACAAATGCGCCTACTTAATTTTTAAACACTGTCAAAAGTGACATAATATTTGTTGAATAATATTGTTGACTAGTAAACTAAATGCAAATTTTACTAAATAAATATGATCGTAGGTAAAGTATAGTACATAATTCGAGTTGTAAGGCAATTACGCACTCATGGAAATACGCACTCGCCGCTACGCGGCATCGTGCGTAACTTTTCCATTCGTGCGTAATATGCTTCTTACATCACTCATTACGTAATATACTATTACCTAACTAGTATATTACCGTGCCCAGATTAGGGCAACAATATACAGATATACAGTATTTTCATAATAAATAAAAAGTGTATAAGTTGTGATTTGCATAATACCTAAATAATATTCTCTAATCCCTAGATGCTTGGCAATAGATCCTATCAACATTTCAACAATCTGTGACTGTAAAATTTAATACTTAATATCAGCTAGTTATTTCAAATAACCCACTGTGCGTCGCAGATATAAATGTCCTCGGGCTATACCCCAAAGAATTACGGCAATAAGAACTTCAGATATAGATGACACAGGCATACAAAGGCCTATTCTTAATATAAGTGTAATTATAAAACGTAACGAAAATAGTTAAATAAAATACACATATTTAAAGGAAAGGCTTATACAAATATTATTTAATTCAGCCCAGTCAAAGCTTTTTATATTTGTGTTTTTTTTGCGCTCATTTTCCAACGTGACCTTGTAGCGATTTTTTCGTCAGTCCTCATAAATCTGGCGTTACTATAGTTTTCTGCTTCATCCTTATTGTTGATTAACGATTTTCCTAAATTATTTTTATTAACAGGAATTTTCGTCATCCCAGTTGATTAAGGTTATTATTAAGTTTATTGCTAATATTAGATCTATAATTCAATATTTATAGCTATTAATTGCTTCCTATGAGGAACAGACAGAAAAATCTGTATGTATATTCTCCCTTTGTTTGCTTTTTATTAACTTGTCGTCAGTTGAATTGTAATGACTGTGACGTTATGGTCATGGTCAAACTGGTCGAATATAAAAACCGCCTCGAGGAGCACAAAAGTCTTTTGTTTACATTGTATACTAGTCTCATCATCGCCATCTGAGGAAGCATATGTTAGAAGAAACAATTGTTATATAAATTACTCTTCTACATAATGTGTTTTTGTTACTTAATAATTCAAAAGGATTTCCATCACGTAAAGACCCAACCTGGAGAATACCCTCTATAGAAACTTATGGAACTTGGACTTAAGCGAAATTGCCTGGATTTTTTATACGTTGTTAGCCCTTGTCTCCATGGGCATAATCCTCCATGTTGAGTATTTCGGCTACTAGAGACCACCATACCTTCAGAGCTCCATCAATAATCAAGTATGAATCATCATGAATATAATAAAGTGGATAAAGCTACTTAGAGTCCGTTTTCAGCTACCTGTAGACTCCATACTCCACCTCAGCTACCTTAATCGGTATATTTGCGCATGGGCATCCATCTTTCATGGCAAATCTGAATATATTGGCGCTCATGTTTTTTATTTCGTTTCTATATATGTACACATCAATAAGCCACATACATAAAGTGATATATTATGCAACGACCAGTTAATAATGGCTATTAAGACACGAGGCATGAGGCGAATGTCATAATGAATGCGAGTGTCTTAATATCCATTAAATGTGAGTTGCATACACTATTTTTCCTACGACCAGTCATAATAAAATAGAAAATTAACACTTTATTTCAGAAATTTATTAATTATAGATTACAATTTAGGAAATATTATGGATTATTATTTCAATTTCAATTTCACTATCAAAAAAGATTTTTTGCACAAAAAATTCCAATTAAAGTTAAATATCTTTTGAATGGAATGCAGTATCGAAAAATCACGTGTACCATTTTGAAGTGCTATAAAGTAAAAAAATATTTTGAGGTTTCTGGTTCTTGTACACACACTAAATCACATTTTTTTTCATCCCCTTTAATAATGGGGTGGGGGTGGTAATGGGGGTGGCTAATGCCAAAATTTTTTTTGAGACCTTAGCTTCTCTTGTCTATACTAAATATCAATTTTATGAACTCTTATCTGCTTGATTTACCTATTTACTCCAAATTTACCCCAATTTACCCCCCAACGCTTCGACGGAACAAGATGAAAATATAATCTAGTTCTAGATCTCGTTAAAGTACATATGTGTACCAAATTTCAAGTCAATATCTCAAACGGTTCCAGAGTAAACGTGCGCACAAAAAAAAGTTACAGACCGACAGACAGAAAATTTTTTTTCGCTCAAACTTGAAATCTCGACGTTTCATGACATTCTAAGCCTACTTGCACAAAAAAAATTTTTTGTCGTTACTATACTTCGACTGGATGTAGAAGTCATTAAAATGCGACTAGACTAGTAGCTGATAGTACAGTCACTGAAGGTTTTCACCTCCGATTTCGTTGAACCTCCATCGATTTTCATGAAAATTTGTGAGTAGTTAGAAGATACCTCAAGAAACAAAAGTGACATAGTGCCAACTTGCGCTTTTACCCTGGGGGTGGATGCCACCCCTTCTCGGGGGTGGAAATTATTGTATGAAAAATAACCCCAGGAATCGATAGAGGTACCAATTCTAAGTAAAATTTGTTATATAAAGTTATTAAAATAAATCAATACTTTTTGAGTTATTAAAGATCAAAGATTTTGATTTTTCGTGAAAAAAATGCATGTTTTCAAGCGGTTTTTCATAAATAACTCAAAAACTACAAAAAAGTTGTTATTACCAAAATTGAAGCTAAAAAAAAAACGAATAAATTCCTTCCTTAAAAAACTTTTTAATATTAATTCAAAGCGAGCTATAGGTAATTGAATGTATATTATTTTTCGGCGAGTACTCAAATCTAAGTATTCAAGCTTAAATAACGGGAAAACGATGCATTTTATAAAATATACTTACTGAACACTTTTCAAAGTACTTAGAAATACCTATCAAATAAGCTGTAGAAGAAGTTGATAGCATCAAAATTAAGCAAGTTATGATGAAAATAAGAGGACCCTTTCGAATTTTTTAGGAAAAAGTGAAAAATAAAACCTACGCCATTTCCACAAAAATTAAAATTTATAGTAAGTTCTTTATTTTAGCATAAGTAATGACTTTAAAAATTTTGACCGGTTTAGAATGCATATTTTTGAAAAAAAAATCAGAATTTTTCAAATTTTCGTAAATTTCATTTTCTTTTGATAATAACTCCAAAAATGCTCGATATACGTAAAAAATAATAGAGAACGAAATTTGAGGTTTTTTTTTAACAAAGATTTTAGTTTTTTTTTTTTTTAATTTTTGTGGGATAAAAAATAACCGAGATAGAAACGTTTAAAGCCTAAATTTTACTGCGAGAACCATGTAACCGGGGCCCTTTAACCTTTTATCTTTTAAAAAATAAGGGTTTTAAAAGATTAAATTTAATACGATCTTATAGCCCTTGAAATTACCTTTCAAATGGTTTTTGGGTGAACCTGATATCATAAAAATTAACGGAGTTATTGTAAAAAAACCAATAACATTTTTTTGGAAAAATTTTTTGAGCAGAGATTTTGTATGCATATATAGGAAGAAAGATAGATAGTAAGAAGTAGATTCTAAATAATTAAAGCTATTAAAGCTGATACAAAAATTTCCATTATTTTTATGACAAGTGGTAGTTTTTAAGGGTGGAAAATTTCGCAATAAATAAATAATTACTTTAATACTCAGTAAATGAGATTTCAATTCAGTAATGTATTATTCAAATGATTAAAGTTTCTTGAAACCAATTTTTTCAATGATTCTGCATTAAGGGGGTGGTTTTTAAGGGTTGAAATTTCACAGTCAACCAAAAATTATATCATAAACATTAAACAAACCTTTTGTGTAATGTTAATATGCGATTTCATATTTCAGAAATACAAAAAATGATTTTTTCATGATTTTCGATTTAAAAGGGTTGAAAAATTAATTAAAATCATAAATCATGCATATAAGTATTGAAAAATATTTATTTTATCTAATTAAACGAGATTACTTACGCCAGAATGCTTAAATCTGCATTTTTTCCCATTTTTAACAAAAGGGGTGGATTTCACCCCTAAAATACAAAAAGCGCAAGTCGAGCATATGTCACTTTTGAAGTTGAGGGTAAAATATACTCAATCCCAAATTTTCATGCAAATCGATGGAGGTTCACCGAAATCGGAGGTAATTTCCATAAGATTTTAGCGGAGTTCTTTATAATCTAGTACTCTGTGTACCTGTTCTAATATATTATCGAAGGATTTAAAAGCAATCTTCCTTATATTTAAAATATTACAAGTTTATAGTAGCCAGCAGTTTGGTTCCGTAATAGTTTAAGGTGTCTTGCTATTGAACTGGATTTCAAACTATCAATTTTTGGGTGATCTACATACTGCTCCACCTTGGGCTTAACATACTAATCACCAATTTAATTACTTAAGTAATTCTGCATTTCTGTGATCTTTCCGACACGTACATATACACGTACAATATATGTAGTAACTGTACATTTTGCAAGACAGATATTTGCTTATAACTTACATTCAATTTTTTTGTTTAGCCAAAATTAATCGGTTCACTTAAAAGTACATGTCAAGCTAATTAATAATTTTCAAATTGAATTATTTATAGCAGCGGCATTTGCATTTAACACGTTTTATTGCTATTGAGTTTTTGAAATATTTAAGATTTATTTCATCGAGCTCGTTTATTATATGTGTAAATATTGTTTTTCATAAATATTTATACTTTCCAAATTAATATGTAATTTAGAACTTGATCCTAGTGTTTTTTAAAGATATCACAAATAAACAAAAATTTCACCACGCTTGATGGATTATTAGCTAAAATGTTACAACTTTACGGTAGATATCGACCCCACTGACCTATATTATTAAGATATCATTACAACTACGTGTTTTTCCTCTTATATTGAAGAAAAATCCTGCACCTTGTTATCTTGCTTTCGATTCCTCTAAAACTTACAGAATTAGTTACATATCAACAATTTTTTGAATATGTCTTTCAAAGCCTAATAATTCCTTTTAATCAGTCCGGATTTCAAAGTCTTCAATACTTCTACACTACTAAGTACTAAGTAATACAATTGTCGAAATTTTGCGAGTCATCGATAACACGAGTCACCTCTTTGGCGTCTTTGACTCTGTAGTAGTAAGTTTACTGCCGTATCACTGACCACAGATAAGTAACAGTAGCGTATATTTGCAAGTTTTAATGCAACAAAAATTGTTAAACTACCTCGAATCACTCTAAAATTTTGCACGGACTTTCCCACATACAAAACTAGTACACCATTTTATTTTCGATATGTTGTGGTAAATCACCCTGTATATACTTTATATTTTTGTGTGCCCAATGCACGATCTAGTGCTCAAAATAGCACCTACTCAGTTTATTTACCATAGTGCTTTAAGTTTTAACAATTACATTGTACTAGATCAATTTGCTAAATAAACTTATTCTATTCTATTCTACTCCACATTTACATGTTTTAAATATATTAAATAATCGTGAAAGGAGATTCATACACCTTGTAGGATTCATTTTAATATTTTCAAAATAGAAACACATTTATTTATTTAATAAAATATAAAAACGAACTGAAGTTCATAACAAAGATCTGATACATGTTGAAAATAAAGTTTGTATTCCTTTATAAAAATGTATTTTATCGATCGTCCTTCATAGCAGCATATATTATTAATAATCCGCCAATCCAGTATCAGTTTGTCAGTATCAATATTATAATGTAAACTAAAGGAAGACGTACTCTTCAAGATTTGAAAATTTTAATGTACAAATGTTTCAATCGAGAATTATGCATTTATTTGTATTCAGTATTTGAATTTATATTTTTGTATTGAGGCTATACATCACCCTTGCCCTCCAATTTAATTGTACTAAATATTTAATTGAAACTTCTATCTGCCGAGAACGATTATGTAATTTTTAAGATGATCAATAGTGCTAACAAATTTATTACGGACATTAATATATTTACTGACTTTTATGGCGGAATGAGACGTGCACACCATTCTCCTCGACCAGATAGCATTAAATCACTTATGGGAAGGTACATCCGTGATTGAAGATACAGTTATTCTAATTAAAATATTCAATGTGGACTGTTTATAAATATTACGGTTTAAAACTATCATTTTTAATTTGCAGAAAAAGCCTCGAATTTTTCTTCGAAATAAAAATTTATTTTTAAATTCAATTTTTTATATCATTAGTTACTTACTGCCCAATGTGCCGGGCTCGTAGTTAGGAAAATTATAAGTCGACAATCATTTAAATACAAAGATTAAGCTTCACAAAAGTGTTTGTGCTTAAAAGAAACAAACTTACCTATACATTTTTTCATTTTTGAAATATTTTTCCTTGAGACACACGTACAGAAAGTTTTGTGGATAGCCAGTTGTAACATTAAAAGTAGAGTGAACATTCAACAATTACAATCGAGATTAGATCTTTAGCCGTAAATCAATATAGTAATATAGGTATGTATGGTTTGTCGGATAAATTATGAAAAATCGAATATAGGTTTTCAGTACACGAACGGTTTATTAAACAGGCACTGCATTAAGGTCTGTTTTATCGAAAACTAAGCTAAATATTAGAGCGGTAAACACTATATAAGTGAGTCATTTAGACCTTTGAACATAAGACTCAACGAACATAAAAATTATGCTAGAAGAGGTGAATTTGAAAAATTTGTAAGCACGCGTGGGATGACAATCACATGGCCCATTGGTACTCTGCGAAGATTTTGGAAAAAGAAGACAACGACCTAAAAAGAAGAAAAGGAGACCCTCTAAGGCCCGTTTTCGGTCCCCTACAATTCTTGTAGTAAGTTATTTTCAAATGAGAAGTTGGTGTATCCTAGTGATTAATAAATAATAGATTTTTTACTGAGTTCATTGAAATCCATTTCAAATCTATGCTATTTCTTTTTCTATTTTATTTAATTTATTTAAAAATAAAAATTCACTTTCAAAATAATTTTTATTATTATTTCTTGAAATAGAGAAGAGACGGATGTCTTCCTTCAGAAAATCTCTGAACATACATTTGACCTGCAAGCACAGAATTTTTTCGACATTCGCCATAAATTAATATTATGTCAGTTTTCTCGTTATTGGTCTAGCTCATCTTAAGAAATATCAACTAGTGGAAGCATTATACTCTTCGCCGATTTGCTGAGCTTTTTATATAATTGTTACACATTCTATAGGATACTCTTCGCATTTTTCTTGTAAATAATGTTAGTTTTTGGACATTCTAAATTTTGTGATACCAACTTTGTTGTGAAAAAAAAATATATGAAAAAAAATCGCCATGTGATCGAACACGAGACCCCAAAAAACTTTGTTTGTGGAAATAATTGTTTATGGAACTTTAATAATATTATATTTGAAATCCTCTACCCCAAAAACCCATAAAACGATACCTCACATCGGTAGCGGGGTGGGGGTGGTGACAGGGGGGTTGTAGTGGGGGTGGATGAAGTAAAAAAATATTTTGAGGTTTCTGGTTCTTGTACATTCACTAAATCACATTTTTTTTCATCCCCTTTAATAATGAGGTGGGGGTAGTAATGGGGGTGGCTAATGCCAAAATTTTTTTTGAGACCTTAGCTTCTCTTGTATATACTAAATACCAAATTTATAGACTCTTACCTGCTTGATTTATCCATTTACCCCAAATTTACCCCAATTTACCCCCAACCCTTCGACGGAACAAGATGAAAATATAATCTAGTTCCAGATCTTGTTAAAGTACATACGTATACCAAATTTCAAGTCAATATCTTAAACGGTCCCAGAGTAAACGTGCGCACAAAAAAAGTTACAGACAGACCGACAGACCGAAAATTTTTTTTCGCTCAAACTTAAAATCTCGACGTTTCATGACATTTTAAGCCTATTTGAACAATAAAAATGTTTAAAAATTTTTTTGTCGTTACTATACTTCCACTGGATGTGGAAGTAATTATCTTTTTCCCTTGGACTTTAACCTGCCGTAGAACAAATTTTGGTATTCCAAAGCACTCTAGACGAATGTCTTAAAATGCATAAAAAAACTGAACATCGACTCAAAAATTCGCGAAAGTCTCAGGTTGTTGTTTTGAATCGAAATATGTAAAAATATACAGGGTATTCCATTTAAAAATCAAAAGTTGCGACCGGGTAAACCGAAAATGGTTTCATACCGTTTTTGTGTCTAAAAATCCATTTTTACAGGTAGTTTATGGGCCCCAAATTTCAAATGGATAAGTTAAAAAATGAAGGGGTGAGCCACTAGCCTGTGGCACCCGGTATATTTTCCCTCCTTTTGAAGAGTTTTTTTTCTTTTCTTGACCTTTTTCAAGCGTTCTGTGTGTTTTACTACCTCGATTTATTCAGATATCATTCCATTTATTTTTAATAACTAATAGTTCATTTACCAGTTCTAATTAAAGAAGTGGTTGAAGGGGAGGAGGGAGATGGGAAATTTTCCGTTTCTCCTGGAAATAACGTATTTTTGCTCAAGAGGTCCAAAAAACTTACTTTCAAGAATTTTTCTCAAAAATTGTAGGGGGTGGGGGGCGAAAACAGGCCTTAGGGAGCCTACTCCTTTAAGGAATCTGATATTATTTTGTTGAAGGAAGATAAACGTGTATCAAATTGTTCTATAGATTTTTGTGTCGGTTGATTGTCAAGAATCCACAAAGACGAAGTAAGTAAAATTAAAATAAATTTAATTTAATGTCTCACGTGGCTATGGAAATACAGGAACAACAGTTGGTTCTCCAATGATGAGTATTTTAAAGTGTTTTCCCAAGTAGTATATTAGCGTGACCAGATTAAGGTACCAATATACAGAAAGTAGATAATTTCATATTAAATTAAAAAAAATATGAATGACTGAATTTAAATAAATAATTTAAGTAGTTTCAATATATTATTTTGCTTTAACTAGTATATTCGCGTGCCCAGATTTGCGGCAACAATATACGGAAAGTAGTAATTTCATAATAAATATTAACATGTGTAAGTGGTGATTTGCTTAATACCTAAATAATATTCTCTAATCATGATTAAAGCAAATAAATTTAAAAAAATAATTAATGGTACAGAAGCAACAGGATTTGAAAACGGAAAGCGAATTTACTTTTTCCGAAATGTCTGATCCATTTGGTTTCTTTCATCTAATTTTCAAATATTTTTGTAAGCGTAGCAAAATAGTATGCCACAAACAAATAATTATAGATACTGCATTAAAAGTTACGTCGCTTATTTTACATTTTTTTTATGGAGAAAAACTATTTCACTATAATTAATGTTGATAAATCTGGTTATATCCAGCATTGGCGAATGGTTGGAATAATTATTATATTCAAGTCTGGGAAGTTAATTATGTATAATATCTTTTCTTCTTTGATTTATAACCACATTAATAAAATAAAACATAATTGAAAAATGTCGCTTTTAAACATCATATATCGTTATTGATCTTCGCAGTTAAGTCATAACTATACTGGTAGGTGTTTTAAACACCTTTAATAACGCCTAAAATTCGTACTAGAAGAGGTCGAGTAATCGGTATGAGGGGCATACTTTAATGTAGCATTGGTAATAGGAGTCTAGTCAATGTTAGAGATTGCTTATTTAATATACTGCTGGCTTTGTTTATTATTATTTATGTTTAAAACTCTAAAATTTAGTTTTACAAGGAGAACATAATTATATAGTCCTGAGGATGTCTTAAAATAAAGACGAAACGTCCACTATTTTAAGAATTGGTTGTCTCCTAATATTGACTACCCCCAACCATTTTACTAGCGAAATATATAAAGTTCAACAAATGATATCAAAGTGTTAAGGTGTTGGTTAAAGTGATCTGAGAAAAGTCGATATAGGCAAACGTGAATTCGAGCGTCATCGAACAACCACGGATCAGGTGGCCTGCCAGATAGATATTCTACGATGTGACTTATGGAAAATCACATGTATTGAACAACAAGGGTCCCAAAATTGAGCCATGTGAGGCACCATAATTTATATCAATGTTACTTTTTGATTCACCTATTTGAACATATTGCCTACGATTATTAAGATACGAACTGACTAAATCAAAACTGCACCTCTCACTCTTATCTTTTTAATTTTTTTATTAATGTTGGTATATGGAGTATATATAAAGCATTGTGTAAATCTACAAAAAGTCCAGTTGTTTTGTTGCCTTTATATATTTGTTGTTGAATGTTGATAATAATGTCTAATACTGCAATTTGAGTGTTTCTTTTTTCTAAATCTGCGCTGAGAGTTCCTAAGAAATTTTATTTTTTCTAAAACTAGTCTGTTATGCAGTGTTTTTTCAAGCATTTTTCAAACAGTCGGTAATATAAATATCGGTCTAAAGATGAAGTGTACAATTTTTTCCCGGATGATTTATAAAGAAGGGTAACTTTAGGAATTTTTAAGGCATCAGGAAAGGATCCCGCAAGGTGGCAATGGAAATTGGTTCTCGGTTAATTTCGCTGAAATTCTAGTATTATGTTCCTTTGGCCTTCCTGTACAAAAATCTCCATGGGCATAACCTTCTAGCTCCTTTCCTTTAAGCTACAGAAACCTCAGAAGATGCTGAGGTCTCACAAAGTGAAAACTACGTTTTAAGCTCTTTGAAATACGTCAAGAGATAATTAAATACAATGCATTGTTAGTAGTAAGTAGAAATAGTCACAATCGCATATCAACGCATATATATTTGCATTTGCACTTGCATTTAAGTGTAAGCTCTAATCTATGTATAATAACGAAGTTATCATTCCTTGAGACCCCAGCATCTTCTGAGGCAGCTGTAGCTTAAAGGAAACGAATTAGAAAGTTATGCCCGTGGAGACTTTTGTTCAGGAAGGTCAAAGGAACATCATACTAGAATTTGAGCGAAATTAAGAGAACCGAGAATCAATTTCCATTGTCACCTTGCGGGGTCTTTACCTTTTTCAAATGCCGTATTAAGTAAGCCTACCAACATATCAACGGTTTAGATATGGCATACTTTTAAAAACTTACTACTTATCACACCATAATCTGAACCACAACCATTTTTTAAGGATTCTATTGCTGTTACCATTTCCTTTTTATTTATTTTATGTAAAAATAAGGAGTGAAGTGATGAAAAGTTTAATGCAATTAGAGTGTCCTGCAGAAATGTCACGTGTAATACTTTCACCTATACTACTAAAATAATTCACAAATTCTTCTACGACTAAGTTTTGATATGTTAATACACTATCTCCTATATCTAAAATTATTCTTTCATTTTGACTATTCTTTCTATTCAATGAATTGTTCAAAATTTTCCATGTTTCACGAGGAGTTTTAGAAGTATTAAGCTTATTATAATAATGTTTTTTATTACGATTTTTAACTATGTATATGCAAGTAGGTAGTTATGACAGGAAAATGTACATCCTTTGTATAATCTGTTAAAAAGGAACTTAAAACACCATAAGAATTACCTTATTTGGTAATGTTTGTAATAAGGAAGACATAACTACCTATATATTTTTACTTTTAGCCAAAGCGGTAAATTATTACCAATAATACAAATTGCAAAAAACACTTAATCTTTATTAACATTGGGCCCACCCAAATTCAATCCATTTATTCAATATTCTGTTATAAATAAATATCTTAAACGTGTCTTCTGCTAAAAGTAGAAAGTATTTTGCAATATAATTTAGTAAACTTTACAGAGGGACCTTGCTTTTTGCACATACCTTACCCAAATCTGTCAGGTAATGGTGATAAGTCCGTGAATGTTAGCAATTAACAGAAACATTAAGGAAATAAAGATGCTTATATATAGCGAAGCGACAAAGTATGTACATATTTTAAGCAAAATTTTAATTAACTTTAAGTAAGAAATTAATTACACTTCTTTAACATTTACTAATTTGTATAATTTATCTTAAGTATAAACTGTTTTGCGAGCTTTTATATGTATAATCTTAATCTTATTACCTGATTATATTAATGGCGTACAATGAGGCCATATAATTAAAGAGTAAATAATGTAAATTGTTTTTAAGAAAAAGTTTGGACGTCTCATCCCAACCAGACATTAGGAACAAAATAATTGATAAAACGAGAATATGACTGCGAAAAAGGGAGAAACTAAATAAGATTACCGATAATATACAAAGTGATTCAGGTATCCAAAAAATTTTACTAACTTTAATACGCATAATAAAAATGGGGTTGATACTGTGGATCATGAATACTAGAGACAAGGTTAACGCACGCCCTGCTTTCAACATGTCCGTGAAACTGGAAGAAGCGCACGTTATAGATGGCGCAGTGCTCACGAGCATACTGGAACACAAACTGCTCATTGGCTAATGACATTAGGACACTGGAACGCGAGCTGCTCATTGGCTAATGACATTTTTGCTAGTGTTACTAGCGCCATCTGTATTCTTCACATTTTGCGGATCGGTTTTCATCGGAATTCCCATTAGCGTCCGTAACCCTCGTCTTTATTATTCATGCTGAGGGTGCTCCTAAAACCTTCTATTTAAAGGACACAATAAATTAATAATAATAATAATAATAATAATAATAAATAAATTCACATTTATTTACAAGAGATATAAATACTTAATTACAGGAAACATAGTGTACATGAATTAAAAGAGAAACAATAATACGAATTACAAAACTACAATACAAATATAAAAATAAAAGAAATACGTGTAAATAAAATACAAAAGGAAAAAAACAGTATGATCGAATATATTATTACATTATTATTATATGATCCATTTTTACGAATTTCTTGTAAGATATAAGTGTATTATCCTATCTAAACTATCATGATTAATGTCACAGAGACACCAGATATAGAATTAAATATATTTACAGGCATTTAAAATTGGTGGAACCAGAAAACAAAGATTATTAACAAGGAACGGACAGTCCATAATATTATTTGCAATATTGTACACAAAAGAAAGGGCAATGCAGTTCCTTCTTTTGCTTAGTGAGATTATAGAGCGGGAGCTAGGTGGCTTTTTCGGCAGCTCATCGTTTTATGAACTTTGAGCTATTTTTATGGTTTAATGGATGATAACGATTCATAAAATCGACTTCTAGCGCGGCACCTCCTGCCAGGAGCATCACGAACACTGTTTAAAAATCAGTGAAATCATGTAATCGTTAGAAGGCTCAGTTTACTTCCACGTCCAGTGGGTTTGTGGGGTAGAAGATCTCAAATATTATATTATTAAAGTTCCATAAACAATTATTTTCACATACAAAGTTTTTTCATTGTGAGTGACTTGGATAGAGAATCTGGATGTGGAAGTAGTGATTCCTTGGGCAGCGGTTTTTTTGTGTGTACACATTTTATGTTTAGAACGAATAAAATATGATCGCCAGAAAGTGAAGGGCCGTCAGGAGGCGCAGCCAGAAAGGTAATAATGATACAATAAATCTGTATATTTAAGAACCTATGGTACTTTTGTTGACACTAAGAACTTTACGGGGAGGCTATTCTATTGTTGAAGGAGCTTATATTTACGTTTTAAAAAGGAGCCAGAACTTGTAACGAGTTCTGAGATGAAATATGCGAAAAAAAATTCAATTTTCTTCAAAAATCCTAAACATTTTCTTTCTGGTTAGCCTCACTGACGGGAGTTTCTTTCTGGGAATTTTTTTTCTGTGTTCAAAACATTTAAATAAACATGCTCAACCTTAAAAAAGTTTGTAACGATGATGTTATATAACTCCGTTTTTTTACCTCTTTGACCTTTCTGGTTGCGCCTCTGATGGCCCACACTTTCTGGCGATCTTATTTTATTCATTATAAACATAAAGCCATTTTTTTTTGTGTGTACACAACACAAAAAAAAATGGCTTTGTAACGATGATATAATTTCGCTGATTTTTATATCTTGAACCATGGTCAATTCGACAGGCTGACATATGCCAGAAGTCTATTTTGTCGTTATTTAAATTCGATAGAATTAATTAGCGCATAGAAAATGCTTGTAACGATGAGTGTCCGAAAAAGCCACTTAGCTCCCGCACCATTATATGAAACATATCTAATAAAAGTGCATTGTCAGTGCCTCGCGGAATTTAAAAAACAAAAACAAGAAATTTCCTTTGCATAGATTCAATTAGTAAAATGAAGTTTTGGTATATAGGAAACCATATGAGTGCCGCATATTCTAATTTCGATCAAATATATGTAAAATACAATAATTTTAAGCTTTCAACATTTGAGAAACAGCTTCAATTTCTAACAAAGAACCCGATTAACTTAAAAGCTGATTTGGTCATTTGATCAATATGGTTAGAGAAACTTAGCCGACAGTCAGATATAACATCGAGATCCTTAAATTCGGTCATTATCTTGCATTTAGCAATATTTAGCTTAAGGAAACTGTTGGAACACCAGGCAGAAACGTCATTGATTTCAGTTTGTAAATTAGCACAGTCGTTATAATTGTTTACACTTTCATAGATTTTGAGATCATTTGCAAAAAGTAGCTGGTGGCAATTGATTGTTGACGTTATATCATTTATAAAAATTAAAAACATCAAAGGTCCCAGGCTTGAGCCCTGTGGAACACCTGGCGTAGCTAAATAATTTCCAGACCTGTAATCACCGTGTTCTACGAATTGTTCCCTAGAAAACAAGTAGGGCGTAAAAAGCAAGGTCAAGGTATCTGAGAATCCGAAGGCTTTTAGCTTGGATAATAATAAATAGTGATCTATCTGATCAAATGCTTTTTGGACAGCTGTGTACATAACATCTACTTGTCCCCCGCGTCCAAGTTTTCCGATATGAAGTTAGCTACTGTTAATCTTTGCGTCATGAAGCCATACTGAGCATGTGATACGAATGGTTTAACTGCACTGCAATATTGATATAAAAAATTATTTCTATAACTTTGGCGAAATTGCACAAAATGGCGATGGCTCTGTAATTAATTATGGAAGATGGATCACCAGTTTTAAGTATGGAACATATTTTAGTAATTTTCCAGATATCAGGAAACTTGGACGCAGTAATGATCAAGTTAAAAATGATATACAGTGGAGTTACAAACACAGCAGCACACTCCCCAACCACAAAGCTGGGAATGCCATCTATACCAGCGGTCATTTTGTTCTTTAGTTTTTTAATTGCTTGCAAAATATCATTTTTAGTAATATGGTTGATGCTTATTGCTTCGGATATGTGTAAGATGGAATCGTCTGTATGAGTAGGGTCAGAATCAGACTATACACTCGAACAGAAGTTTGCAAAACTGTCTATCTCTTGGGGCGAGGCAATTGTTTTGTCGTTAGAAGTGACAGTTTCAGATTTACCTCCTTTGCATTGAACAAAAGACCAAAATTTGACGGGATCGCGCACGGTTTCACTCTCAGTGTTTAAAACATAATCTCTGTAAGCAGAATTAATTTGTTGTTTTATAGTGGCCCTAAGAGATTTAAATTGATGTAGGTAGTAATCGTTTTTATATTTTTTGTAGTTTTTGGATGCCAATTCCTTGCATCGAATATTAATTTTAATTTCGGCATTGTACCATGGTGGAAAATTTCGATTGGTGTTTTTAAATTTCGGTACACATTCGTCAAAAATATTGTTTAAAATTGCATAACAAGCAAAATTGAAAATTTTTAAAAACTCCCGATTAATGTATCTAATCGTACCAGTTTCATATGACCGAATCAAAATGAGGCCTAAATCATGTTCGGCTACCATAATTGTCTGCACATTTTCAATTTTACTTCAGTCGGACAATTTCTAGAGAACTTCAGCATGGCGAATTCAAGATGGTGACCAAACATCAAAATCTAATATGGACTATAACCTTCTCGACAAAATACTCTTTCAAATAAAAAAAAACTGTATCAAGATCGGATCACCCGTTTAAGAGATATGAAGCCACAGACAGACAGACAGACAGACAGACAAACATACAAACATACGCGTCAAACTTTTGGGGTCGGGGGTTAAAAAGCATCGCATGCTTCGTCGACGTTGCTATAGAAATCTAAACAAGACCAGTCTGTTCGTTGAAGTTTGTCATATAGTTCTATAAAATTAGCTCTTCTAAAATTATAATCTACATTTTTATTATTGACCGAAAAATTATTTGCGACTTTTGTATTTAACTTGAAATCAATAATTAAAGAAGGATGGTGTATATACTCCGGTATTAAAGGCACATGATCTCTGCTAATTGTGCAATTGAAATCGCCAAAAACTAGGTTCAAAAGTCGATCATTCGTGTTTGTTATTGTACTGTATTGCCTTATACCGTGCGTGTAATTTCCCATTAGGCTTGTACATTCACGTAGCGCGAGAGATCTGACAACACCGGCAGCCGTAAATTCGTCCGTCGGTGGAGCATCCCAGCTGTGTTATTTCATTTCAGCCAGCTGGCACACGCGATGTTGTAATTCTTACTCCCATGCTAGCCCGCGACTACACACACGGTATCTAAGAAACCCATAAAATTATCAACCAGTCTAACCTTAACATCATTTGGATCAATATTAAACTTGTTTACATTAAAATCACCACAAATTAAGAATTTATATGTTAAGGGCGCTAGCTACAACTTCTTTTTTGGACTTTTTTCTATTTTTACTGGATTATTATTAGGCCTGAGATAAAGAAGTAAAAACAATTTCTGCTTACCTTAAATTGTTACTATGCTATTCCCCTCTGTATTTGTCACCATTAGTACACTTTCTGATTGTAGAGTTTACCTCGTTAATTTCTATATTGTCATCGCGGTCCAGAGCAGACGTAAGAACTTTATGAACTTCCTCAAAAAACAGTAACAGACTCAACCCTCAGAATTGTACAAGGTGTTAACCTACAAAAGAAATAGTTCAATGAAAGGCTTGTATTAAGTTTGCACATGCATATATTGAAAGTATAAAGTTCAACATGCATAAAGGTAAAATAAATCAACGCTTAACTAAACGAGTGTATAAAACAAAATAGATCATAACGTACATGGCAAGTTTTGGACGCATCCAGGGGATGTGTAGTCTCTAATCTCAACTATAAAAAAGGATTGTGGGTTGAAAGGATTGGCGGTTATAATAATAAGGGAAATTTTGGTTAGCTTGGGCTTAGCTTTATGAGTTCCTATGGAGAATTGTTTGATTCGTTAGGACTAATCACTTGATTATGCGTTTTAGCCAATAAGTTTAAATTTCCAATGTTTGAAAGCTTACTAATAGGCCGTGTATAAAACGACTGACTATCCGGCGAACTTTGAAAATATGTAAAATGGATTGTTCTTATATAAGTTAGCAAGGAATGAACCGTCAGCTGGTTGGGTAGAGGTGGGGGTGGCTGTCAAAGGATTGAAAACACGTAAAAAAAAATTGAGAAAAAAAACTATGCGCTAAACGCTGAAACTTATGAGGGGAAGATTATGTTATATAATGAAAGTAGAACATAGTCAGCTGGACGGGGGGCGGTGGAATTACCGTCAGCTGATCGATCAAGCAGGTCCAAAAACATGAAAAATTTAAATTATTCGGCGAACTTTAAAATTTGGGTATAAGATAATATTTATACTGAGATTCACGAAAAACATAGTCAGCTGCAAGTATGTGGGTGGAAAAGTCGTCAGCTGGTACAGAACAGTGCTGAGTGTTGATCGCCTGCGAGGCAGCGCGCATCACCTTTCTTGCATCAGCTGACGACTTTTCCACCCACATACTTGCAGCTGACTATGTTTATCGTTAAACTTAGTATGAATATCATCATATACCCGAATTTCAAAGTTCGCCATTTAATTAGTAATATCGATATTGATAACTTAATGTTAAAAAACGTGGGTGCGGCATTCCCGAGTTTCTTTTTTTAATTTGATTAAATATTTAAATTATTATTAATATACATTATTTTATGAGAATACAAATTAATACATTCGTACATTTCAAAATTATACAGAATGATCTGCTCAGAAAATTTATTTAGTTTAGTGAAAATAAAAATAAATTTATTCGGCTTCCGATAACAGATCTTCCTCATTCTCATTTTCATCCAACTCAGCACTCTCTTGATGCTTACTGGGTGAAAGATCATTTTTCGCTTTGTCACTCGCATCTAAAAAAAAATTATTATTTGTAAAAAAATGATTAAGATGGTAATAGGATGAAAAGTGAAAAGCACAAATGATATAATACCTTCAGTATTTTCGGCATCTCGGATAATCATTTCCACTTATGGAGGTAATTGATCTCCATCAAACCACTTGCAAGTTAAATTTGTTTTCCTCAAGCTGCCACCCATAACCAAGGGATCTAATGTAGATGGCACTTGTTTGTGTGCGTTGTTTCAAATCATATACATACATACACAGTTCTTAAAACGTGCTGTACAAGTTCCGATTTCGACGGAGGCGAGAGAGATGCATCAAAATTTTGGCTGGTAACCGAAATTCGTTATCATTTTCGCTAAATTTATACACCTTAGTGACGTTTTTTATAGTTTTAAACCCATACAATACATCGTGCAAACAAACTTCTCTATTATGTTAACGACATTATTTAGGTTCTCCTCTGGTAAATTATTCAAAGTTTTAAATGCTTCAATAACTTCTTTTAGAAGCTCTAATCAAGTTTCTTTCAATGTATTGGGCAAGTGATGAAATGGCTCCGTTCTTAGGCAATAAAACCCTGTACCTAATGCTGAAAACTGCTATAGTTATTGAGTTTGAAACGACGATATCCAATCTAGTGTCACTTAAGAAACCGTGGAAAGTTTATCGTGTTCTAGTCACGAGGAGGCGGACACTAAAATGATTTTTCACGTATAAATGAGAACACCAGTATGGTCATAAATTCAGATACTGACATTCCTATCATCATGCTGGGGAACATGAAAAATGTACATAATAATGTGAAAATTTGGACAAAAATAAAAAAACGTAGGAAATAAAGAACGATTTTTATATCTAAACGATTTGTATTCAGCACTTGACGACGACTTGTGTAACGCATTGCCCGCTTTCCATGGTTTTGCGGGATGTGATTATAATCCCGCATTTTTCAAGAAAGGAAAAAAAGCCTTTTACTATATTAAGAAAAGATCAAGAGTTTACTGAAGCATTTAAAAGTTTGAATAATTTACCAGAGGAGAACCTAAATAATGTCGTTAAAATAATAGAGAAGGTTGTTTGCACGATGTATGGGTTTAAAGCTATATACCGTGCGTGTAATTTCCCAATAGGCATGTACATCCACGTAGCGCGATAGATATGACAACATAGCTGCCGTAAATTCCTCCGTCGAACGGAGCATTCCAGTCTATTATTTCATTTCAGCCAGCTGGCACGCGCGATGTTGTAATTTTACTCCCTATGCCTAGCGTTCGGCTACACGCACGGTATTAAAAACATCAATGATGCTCGTGTAACTACCTTCACTAAGGTGTATAAATTTAGCGAAAATGATAACGAATTTCGTTTACCAGGCAAAAATTTTGATGCATCTCTCTCGCCTCCGTCGAAATCGGAACTTGTACAGCACGTTTTAAGAACTGTGTATGTATGTATGCGATTTGGAACAACGCACACAAACAAGTGCCATCTACATTAGATCCCTTGGTTATGGGTGACAGCTTGAGGAAAACAAATTTAACTTGCAAGTGGTTTGATGGAGATCAATTACCTCCATTAGTGGAAATGATTATCCGAGATGCCGAAAATACTGAAGGTATTATATCATTTGTGCTTTTCACTTTTCATCCTATTATAATCTTAATAAATTATTTTTAAATAATTATTTTTTTTTTTAGATGCGAGTGACAAAGAGAAAAATGATCTTTCACACACTGAGCATCAAGAGAGTGCTGAGTTGGACGAAAATGAGAATGAGGAAGATCTATTATCGGAAGCCGAATAAATTTGTTTTTATTTTCACTAGACTAAATAAATTTTCAGAGCAGATCATTCTGTATAATTTTGAAATGTACGAATGTATTAATTTGTATTCTCATAAAATAATGTATATTAATAATAATTTGAATATTTAATCAAATTAAAAAAAGAAATTCGGGAATGCCGCAAGCACGTTTTCTAACATTAAGTTATCAATATCGATATTACTAATTAAATCTTTATGGCGAACTTTGAAATTCGGGTATATGATAATATTCATACTAAGTTTAACGATAAACACAGTCAGCTGCAAGTATGTGGGTGGAAAAGTCGTCTGCTGGTGCAAGAAAGGTGATGCGCGCTGCCTCGCAGACGATCAACACTCAGCACTGTTCTGTACCAGCTGACGACTTTTCCACCCACATACTTGCAGCTGATTATGTTTTTCGTGAATCTCAGTGTAAATATTATCTTATACCCAAATTTTCAAGTTCGCCGAATAATTTAAATTTTTCATGTTCTTGGACCTGTTTGATCGATCAGCTGACGGTAAATCCACCGCCTCCCGTGCAGCTGACTATGTTCTACTTTCATTATATAACATAATCTTCCCCTCATATAAGTTTCAGCGTTCGCCGGATGGTTTTTTTTCTCAATTTTTTTTATACATGTTTTCAGCCCTTTGACACCCACCCCCACCGGCTGGGTGGTCCATTCCTTGTTAACTTATATAAGAACAATCCATTTTACATATTTTCAAAGTTCGCCGGATAGTCAGTCATTTTATACACGGGCTCCCGGCCTATAACGGCATATAACCTGATAAGGATTACGTGACTTCGACTCGCTTTCAACCGCCCCCTATGGAAGTGTCCGCATTTTCACTTTTGACACTTTGTTGCACTTTGCAACTATTATAATTAACAAATAAGCATGCGCCCATTGGAAAGATTAAAAATTATCATTCGGTGCATTTCCCCAAAAATCTTATGGTGGGATGAAAAAGCTCTTTAGAACGTGTAAAAACGTTCCTAGTTAGAATTCGATTTTTGTTAGCAAAAAATCAGAGTTTGGTGTACTTCCCCAAAACCTAATGTCGACTGTTTCCCATATTTTTGTAAGGATTTTCATACCGTTGTCATTAGCTATTTATGTCCCTTTTTATCGCTAAAAATCACATAGTATTTTATTATGGCGAAATCAAAATTAATATTATAAACCTTTGAATTTATTGTAAAAATTATGAAATGAAATGTCTCACTCCTTTTACATCGTTAATTAAGAAGTGCTCTAGATATCTTAGTATGAAGCAAAAATAATAGCAATTAATAATTGAATTTCGCAACTGATGATACGATATTTTGGTATAATTGGTTTAAAAATCGAAGGTTGCTTTGAAAAATACCAACCAGATAATTAACTCCATCCTAAAGGTATTCTTTCGCAAGGTGCTACCTAAAATATACACATTTTAAGGAGTAATACATTTTTAAAATTCTAAAAATTACTTGTACTATTAATCAATATTATGGAGGCAATATTTCTTGAGTTACCATTTTTATATAATTTGACAGGCGATTAGTTAAGATTAATTTTTGTAAGTCATTTGTCTAGAAGGAAAAAGCGAGTACCTGCGTATAATATTCAGTCTCAACGAGCGTATGCTTTTAACGCCTGGTATCATTTAATATTTTAATTATCGGTCAAATATTGATTACATATTATTATAACTGGTAATAACTATACTGCCTTCTTATATTAATTCTGTTTTGATGTGTTATATAATATATTTACTTAAAGTTACTATGTTCTAAAGAGACAGACGCAGACGTGGCAGGAAAACATTTATTATTTTTAATTGCTACTTTTTTATCAAAACGTACGAGGTTGAGCAAAAATCAGAAATAATTTGGGTATTTGTGCCTGGAGACTTGTTTTTGAAAATGCCGCAAAGGGTCTATAGTTTGAAAGGTATTTAGAATTCCATGGCTAAGACAATTCACACCTCTCCTCAACAATTTTAAGTCTCATCAAAATGGTGACTCAAAATTTTCGTGGTATCTTTTCAAGGACATCAAAAATAGTTAAATATAACTTTGCAGAAAATCCCAACTGCTGCTTTTCTCAAGATATCGACAAAAACGTTATTTTTCAATAAAAAAACTCCGAATTTGTGAATTATATGCATATACTTATATATTTATCGATAATATTTATGTTCAAATATGTACTTACACTTCTTATACGTATATCTACGTATATTTATATACATGTAGGGATATGTGCATATGGTTATTTCCACAAAACACCCTTTTCCAAGACGTGATTCATAATTTTGCTTCCTACTATGTTGATTTTCAGGCTGAAATTGGGGTAATTTGCATATGCTGATATTAGGTTAAGCTAAAGAAACAAATGTGTTTTCTTCCAAAACATGGACACATCTCACGGTTGATTGGTTTCTAACTCCAACCGATTGACTATATTTGCTCTAAAATGTCGAAGCAATTCTATGATCACGAAGACACCAGGTTGAAAGTTTGTGGTCCATGCTGAGGGAAAATAGTTTGTGGATCTAAGAAATTGAGGTTTTTCGAGATTAATAAAGAGGGTGCCATTTTGATCCAGAAACACGTTGACAATTAATTCAAGTTAGAAAGAAGACTCGAAATTTCCTTTGGCTTGGTGTAACACCTGTCGCAATACCATTAGAGAGTATGAAAAAAAAAATAATCAAGAGCCCCGAATTAAAATGCCCAAAATTCGAAATCAAGATAAATGCGGACAATGGTCTTTATGCAGCCTCGAGCACAGAAAAAAGCTTTAATTCTTCAAACGTTTCTGACAGTTCTGAAAAGAAGAAAGACATTAAAATCTGTAAAATTTGTTAGGGAGAAGTTGGTAAAGGCGTCATGATTGCAATAAAGAAAATGTTTTGGTGGATAATTTACAAAGTGTCGTAAGTGCACTACCCTGAAAAAGAACAAGATAAAGTTTTACTTCCTATTCTGAAAGAAAAAAGTAAGAAAAATTAGTCAATGCATAGTTGGAAGCAAAGTTACGAATCACGTCCTGGAAAGGAGAGTTTTGTGGAAATAACCATATACATACATCCCTACATGTATATATACATACCTAGACATACGTATACGTAAGTACATATTTAAACATAAATATTATCGATAAATATATGAATGTATGCATAAAATTCGCAAATTCGGAGTTTTTTTATTGAAAAATACGTTTTTGTCAATATCTTGAGAAAAGCAGCAGCTGGGATTTTCCGCAAAGTTTCATTTGACTATTTTTGATGTCCTTGAAAAGATACCATGAAAATTTTGAGTCACCATTTTCATGAGACTTAAAATTGTTGAGGAGAGGTGTGAATGATATGAAATTTTTTTGTCTACGAGCAATATTTACAGTTTTAGAAACGTGATGATCAAATGCAATATACTTTTTCTACGAACGTGCGGAAAAGTATACCTTTCCTCACGCATTTTAATTTCGAAAGTTGCGCTTTTCCGCACAAGTGCGGAAAAGTAATTGAAGACCTAAGTGGATAAAGGTGTTATGTCACACTTTTAAAGTTTTGAGTAAATTAAACAAAACGGTTTTGAGTTGGAACTTACATATTTTGTCTTCGATTCAAATGAATAATACCTCATAAAATAGAAAATTTTGGGTTATGTTCTTTTGTTTATACTAATATTAAAGAACAATATCAAGCTGTTGTGAAACTAGATTTTTCTGTCCAAAACTGTGTACAGCCACTAAAATTACTGATTATATGTATGACATGGCGCCTTTATAATTAAAAAGTTTCTATAAAATATTACAAATTTAGAAATCTATATCAGGGCTGTTCAAAAATTGCATAAAGTAATTTTTTTAAAAAATGTGACATAACACCTTTATCCACTTAGGTCTTCAATTATATCTGTATTTGCATTTTCGGGCAAGGTATAATTACATTTTGAAAACGTATTAGTTAATATGCCGAAGTGTTTCTTTTATATTTTCCTATTTTATACAAAAGCCATAGTCGGATAAGTGCCTCCGCACGGATGGTGCTCATTTTTGCTTTGATTGTTATCAATATCACTTACAATTTTGCCAAATTTCAGCCCTTAATATTAAACCGTTTTCGAGTAAAAAAAAACGAAAATGTTCAAAATATTATTTTTATCTATTAAACGGCATAACCGATTCAAATAAAATTTTAACCAATTATAGATACTGCCAGACCACAAACGTGGAATAAATTGGAACAAAATTTTACAACGGGAACATCGAAAAAAAAAAATCATGAATTTTTCTGGATTTTTTTAACCCCTATACGGCACAACTACCAATTTTTTGTTGTAGTATCTTGGGATGGGTTTTTACCACATATAATTTTAACCTCCCCACAATAAAATTGTGGGAGATTACTACATTTAGTCCAAAATCGCAAATTGAGATAACATCAAATCTTTACGTTTTGAGGTCCCAGGAACCCAAAAAAAAATTTTTGAAAAATGTCTGTGTGTGTGTGTATGTATGTTAGCACGATAGCGGCGAAGCTACTAAACGGCTTTGGATGAAACTTTGCATGCGGGTTTATTTAGTGCTTCAGAAGATCTGAAAAGGTTTTGGTTGAGATCGGATTACGTTTAGTACCGTTTTGGCACAAGTTGTTTATTTTATGATTACTTACAATTTGTAATCGAACCATTGAAAAGCAGTAAAAATTCCAATTTCAACGATATATCACACTAGCACCTTTTCGATTTCGTTTCCGTTAAAAAAAAATTAAAAAAATTTGTTATATGTGCACACATGAGAGCATCCAAAAAATATTATTGGTATTATTGTTAGGGGAAAATGTATTTTGCCATCTGTCAAAAATATTTGGGTTGGTAACTTTTGTGAATGTTGATTTATAGGTTATGATACGTGACGTAACAGCTAACCTGAAAAATATACATTTCTTAAGATTTAAGAATATTACGTAGCTATTGTTAAAATTTCTGCCTGGTTTTCATACTTTCAACTAAAATCTAGTACAGCGTAATGTTTATGAAGTTCTAAATACTTTGTCCTAATAAAATAGGACTCTTTTTGTAGGTTGGCAATCTAACTTGTAATTAGCTGTCTATTTTTATTAATCAACAATTGGGCAATCCAAACCACGTGACTTCCAACTTGGCGTTGCGGTCAAACATTTGTTGACAGTAGTTAAACGTTTGTCAAAACAGTTTGTGTTTTTCCGTCGGCCTGGCTAAGTATCTTGAAATTTTAACAATATAGTGTTTTTTGTGGATTGTGGCAAGGCGTCTTTGATTGTTTTCAAGTAATAAACTTTATTTAATTATGCAAAGTGAGTATTTTAAGAAGTTGATGTTGGAAAATGAAGATGGAAAATCGAGATGTAAAAACGATGGAAGGTGTTAGATCATCCCTTTTAATCGCGGCTGTCCATCTTTGACAGATCATTTATATGAGGGAAATATTTAGAATTCACGACGGTAAAAGCTAACCTCGTCACGATTTCCACGATGTCCACAACCCACTACTATGCACATATCAGGCATTTTTTCCAATTATAGCCAATAATGTTGTCACGAAAAAATCTAATAAGACACATTAAACAATTCTTTCCGAAAAACTCATATTAAAAACCTTTAAAACGTAAAAACTATATGAAAAAATGCTGCACTGGTCACAATCTAAAAAATAGAAATAAACCCGTGTTTGACCGCCACGCCGTATTGAAAAACAATTTTGTTAAGTCGTTGGATTGCCAAATATAGAAAAATTATTTGCGTGAATTTTTAAACATTTGCTTGGAGCCACTGTGGCTCCAAGCTAAAAATACGTATACAAAATTAAAAATGAGAATGAACTTGAAGAACTTAAACATGATACAGATATGCCCCTAAATATATTTCATAACCTAAAAGTCAAAATTCGTAAAGGTTACCAACCCAAATATTTTTGACACTGTCAAGACTCATTTTAGTCAATTTTTTAAAGGTAATAATTGTTTATAGCCATGTTCGGATGTTACGTCTGATTGATGGGATGCATCACAATCGTTCATTTAATGCAAATCGAGCTAACCGAGCTAAATCTGAAACGTTCGAATATTACAAAATAAAGGATTCAGACGAAGCTCGACTTGCTCAAACCTTTTTGATCGTGCAGGAAGATTTTAATTTGACGCATGCGTAGTCCGCTTGAACTGTCCATAATGTTATTGACTTGTTGAGTGTCATTTGGGCTAAATTCTGTATTATTTTTATTCGCTATTCAATGTTCTACAAAATCTTCGAAACGTTGTCTGTTAATACCCTTATAATATCCGGCAATAGGCGTCTGAAAATAAGGAGTACGCCACCTGGTGGTCTATAGTAAAACTAATTATGGGATTTTCTGTCATTGTCTCTTTAGTGTACGATAATATCAACAATAAGTAAAATGATAAACTGAGATGCTAAGTTATTAAAAATATGATAGCGTTTAAAGGGGCTACAATTTGCTGGAGCCAACCTAGTCGGTATCCTTTGTAGATTGCAGGGACAACTCGTGAAAGTTGAGTTGGCACGACAATGTTCAAAACATACCCTCTTTGATGTAGACACCTTTAACCAGGCATTGAGAGGGAAAAAGCTGGTGCAAATAACCTTGGCCCGGGTAGCAATAATAATGTCCTAGACAATCACACATTGTAAGTGAAATTTTTGAAATAAGTAAATATATGTAATTCCAGTATATCTAAAAGTAATGTATACCATTGCACCATGCACTATTATGTTTTAACCCCTGAATATTTCTATTTCATATTTTACAAAATACTGTTTCATTTATTTTACTTAAAGAATTAATAAATGTCTTTTCAGTTATATTCAATGTACCACTAATTTCTTGGGTATTTGAATCTGATACACTTGTTTGTAAACATAGAGCATACACATTTATTTATTAAGTTTTGTGTTGAATATGGATGGGTTGTACCACACAAAATAATATATCCTGCATTTAAATCATATTCCCCTTCATACACACACTTAGAATTTTTACATTTTTAGTGCTTTACAAATGTTCCATACATTGCAATATGCTTAACCTAAATGTCACTCATGTTTCCTGAAAAAAAAAGTGATTTAAACTACAACTGTACATAAATTTAGAAATATTTAAGTTTATTAATATTTAACTAGCCAGGCACCGTTTATGTCGAAGAAACTGTACTTTTCAAGGGAAAAACTAGATAACCTAAAAAATATATGAATTTTGCTGAATAATGCCATTAACGTCTTGCAAATCACTTACAACAAAATCTTACAAACCTTTAGATCATATATTATTAATGTTATTATTTTTAACGCCAAAAATAACAATAAACAGAAAAATATCAATATAAGTATTCTCCACACAAATAAATAAAAAGCCTATAATTAGTTCACGAGTTCTCCACTTCGGCGCTGGCATCTTAAATTCAGACGCCTATTGATTAACATGCAACATAAACAAACATGAGAGGTTATTTTAACAGATTGCTTGTAGTCCACTTCAGTTCGTTCGATATTTATCCATGAAATAAATGGCTCCAAAGTTACGTGTAATTTATCTATTTGCTCAATGCTCTGATTTCCGATGTAATATCCAAACACAGCTGATTTGGATCCACCGTGTGGGGAGGTTCCAGCCGCTTCCAGTAGCTGCCCATTTTTTCTAAAGCGATCAAATGGGTACTTGGTACTTGAAAAAATAAAATGTTTTTTTATTTTTAAAATTATGATATGTTGATGTTAAAATTGTTATATTTTTTTTGTGCATCTTGGGATAATATTCTATAATTCCTAATTTTTTGAAATCGGTAAATCAGTAGAAGGTCCTTAAAAATAAAATGCCCTTTTTTATTTTTTTAAATTATGATACTAAAATTACCATATTTTTTTTGTAGCATCTTGGGATAGTATCCTACAATCCCTAATTTTTTGAAAGCGGTATTTCCAGTAGAAGGTAATTAAAAAAAATAAAAGATCCTTTTCTATTTTTCTAAATTATGATAGCTGATGCTAAAATTAAAATATTTTTTGTAGCATCTTGGCATAGTATTTTATAATACGTAATTTTTTAAAATCTTTTATGTGGAATCCCAAAAAAAATGTCTCTACCCGTGCATCTATCTATGTAATCTTTTACTTGCTAAACATTTTTGAGATATAACATTTGCAAATTTTTTGTTAATGGTAACTTATATGTTTCCTTTTATATTACTGATTCAGTTCTTTTATCCTCTTTTCAGTGGTTTGTTTGTACTAGTCTGATAGGAAATATGTTTAAATAAATAACATAAAAAATCGTTTTAACTCGTGAGCATTAATATAAATATAAACGTTTATAGCCGATTTTTCTGTAATATACTCCTTGTTAGTCTTCATATTGATTAAATGGCTCTTAACTTTCGATAGTAAATTGAAAGATTAACATGACTATAATGGTAAAATTGATAGCCAATGAGTAAACTTTCACTTATTAAATAAGCTTTTATTACTTTTCACTTCTTATAGTTTTGTGTAAGATTTTATTCATTTTCATTTGATAGGAAAGGAAGTCGTAATTTACCACGGACGTATCTTTTTTTCTTTTTGATTGTATTACATTTTACGAGGGGCGAATCAGGTATATCTTCCTGGAGAAAGAAAACTGGGCGTACACAGATATTTAACTGCCTAGAGCACAAAAGCTCATAGTGTGGGCATTAATGTAGTCGTCAGCAGGACTGAAATTTTTTTTAATTAAATCCTATATATTTGGGTGTCCAAAAAAATATTAATTTGTGAATACAAACTTGATAGAGAAGTCAAATTTCTTTTTAAAAAATATACAAAAAATTCGGTTCGGAACAAAATGTGTACAACTGTAGTGGACATCCCAAGGAACAATTTAAAAGTCATTTGGACTTGAGGAGGTTTTAAGAAAGGTTTGTCAGGGTTAAGAAATAGTCATGTGCTTTATTGATGTTGTAGTTAAGACCTTTTAGGCTTCAAGTATACTTGCTCTTAATAGTAAGTATTAAAGCATTCTGTAAGACCTAACTATAAAGTTAATTTGCTTCTAGGATAATATGTATTTGTAATAGATTTATCATAACCTACATAAAATTCTCCATAAAGCTAGTTAGTTTTATGAACGTCTGAAATTCCATTTAGATTTAACGAGGCTTTAAATTATTCTTTATGGTTTTAACATATTTGCAATAAATGCATTTTTAATCCTTTTTAAAACTAGACATTTTCAATGCCTATTAGTACTTATTAAAGGCCATTACAAAACTAGACTCTTAAAACATCCTTGATAAATGTTGTGATGAAACCGTTATGAAGAAAAAAAGGCCTCTATAAATCTAAAAGGCAAATTTTAATTCCATAAAACACTTTCCAAAACCTCAATAAAACATTTATTATAAAAATAATAAACAATATGTCTGCCTGATGTGTCGTTGATGCATGTGTGTGTGTGTGTGTGTTAATTAAAAGCATTTCACGACTTACTGATGTGTAATTAAGGCTTTTTTGGAAAGGTGGAAGAAAATATAAAAGAGTGGCTATTTTAAAAGGACTGTTAAAACACACACACATACAAATTATTTTGAGGTTAAGTTTTAAGTTTTTTGTATCAAATGTCAACGTCCCAAACGTTTTATTACAGCTTTTATCAAGTCCATGCGATCTTCGCCAAGTGCATTTGCATTTTTGTAAGGAAGGGATTATTTGTGATAGTATACAAAAAGACTAAAAGGGCTTCATTTAGAGTAAATGTTCTTGGTCATTACCATTATTAGAATATATAGTTTAATGAGAGGACCAGTGTTGCCAGATCAAAATTTTAAAAGTTATCAGACGACGCTTTAAAAAGTTACTAAATCTTACTAAAATTTCACTAGATTTGAAATTAAAGCTCTCATCTTTAATTTTCAAAAGTTGCAGTGTCTGTAGGACACGTAATTTTCTTGAGCTCTCTGAGCACAGCATAGCTTTGAGCGTCCTCTATCTGATTATTTCGTTGCCAGATTTCGTACTCTGTATTGTATTAAATGGTTTGTAACATTGTAACTAGAAAGTATTGTTTGTCTACGAGACGCTAGAGGGCAACGAGCCCAGGCTATTCGATTGTAGCGATTCACGGTCAATAAACTATACGGTTACCTCAATTAGCAGCTTTTAGACGAGAGAGACGCGCGGAGCGGGGAATCGAATGAAAGATATTCTGTTAGGGTCTACAGCCTACGTCAGCTGTAGACACTACAGGCATCTTTGTCTGTGTCTTTTGCACGGAAATCAGATATGTCTGTCTCTTTCATTCGATTCCCCGCTCCGCGCGTCTCTCTCGTCTAAGAGCTGCTGATCGAGGTAACCGTAGAGTTTACTGACCGTGGTAGCGATTAACGTGAACAGTTTTGTATTAAATGGATCGCAACTCGAATTTAATGTTTGTCTACCTACCAGTAGAGGGCAATAAATTGGATGATTAAAAAATCATTAAAAATGGGCATTTTCATAAAAGTTTTCACTAAATCACTAGATTTAAAAAAAATCACCAGATCTAGTGAAATTTCACTAGACCTGGCAACACTGGAGAGGACTGTAAAATGACAATTAGGTTTTTAGTTGGCCGGCCATGTTTTTCTTGTTGTATAAAAATATTCAAGGTCAATCTCACAATTATAATTATCAATAATTATCACTTTTTCGTTAGCAAATTAAGGTAGAATTACAAGAAACGACTGAAAATTACCGTGGGAACCGAGAAGCAGCCCACTTTTTTAAATTTGCTGATTACGTGTGTCTATGCAAATTTTGTATGGATATTAAAATCATTATTATTTCTGAGGGGCTCTTGTTTTTTGGGCCTTTCTTATGTAGTTTTAACGATAAACTGCCGTTGGTTTTAATTTTTTTGTCAGACCTGATGGCTTTTTATTACCTTTTAAATCGGCCTTGGAGAGGTTTTAGTGCGCTACGCTTTATACATTTCAAATTCCATTTTATCTTCAATAAGTCTGATGGTGTGTTTGCTTAAATCAGTTTAGAAAAAATAAATGCAATAATAAAATTATTTGGATTCCTTCGTGGACATTCTTATAGCTTCTCAGTTCTAATATGGTTTTAAAAACCAGTTTTAAGGTAGCCTTCTAGGTGTTTTCTAGAAATGCAGGAATCTAATAGAAAAGCTTCTGACAGCTTTAAAATAGGTTTTAAAAAAGGTTTTCAAGAGCAGCACTATGCCTCACTAAGAAGTTTTATGATGGAATTTAAAAAGGCCTTAACAACCTTCATAAGGGTGGGCCCTTTTAGTCTACAAGTCGCTTTATGATGGTATTAAGGATATTATTACAGCAAAATAGATTTTTCAATGCATTTTATAAATAGTTTTATAGCACCCTTGTATACATTTAAGAAACTAAAATTATTCCTTGGGATGAGGACTCCAGGGCAATGAAGGTAATGAAAAAGCGGATAAGTTGACCAAAGAACGCGCAGAAACAGCCTTGATGGGACCCGAGCCAACCTGCGGGATATTATACAATACTGCAAGACGAATGGTAAAGGAACTATTGAGTCAGAAACACAACTTGTCTTGGACTGGAGCACCAGGGATGAGACAGTCGCCGTAAGTTCATCACTGACGGATCATCCAAGACAAAGACCAAAGCATTTCTAAAGCTGAGCAGAAAACAGCTGAGATTTGCAGTGGGCATTCTACACAGGACATTGCACACTGAATAGATACCTAACCAATACAAGAGAGAAGGACAATCCAGAATGCAGGAAACTCCTCACCATATATTATGTGAATGCCCAGCCTAAGGTGTTTTCGTGAAAAGTGGGACACACTGTATAATCCGGACAGTTTGAACAACCCTAGAATTCGTATTTGTTTTATTGTAGCACAGTTCTGTTATTATCCCCGAGGATCAAAAACTAAGGAAAAATAAAATTACATGAAGGAAACCGAACTCTTAATAAATATAATTCTATGTATAATCTTCTCCTCGCAAAATTACCATTTTTTAAGTGAAAGTACGATTAAAATCGCCCGTCAGATCAGATAGATAAGCGGGCGTGTGACTAAAACTCCTAGGAAATGCCTCGGTTATTATTTTTCCCTGTTCCTTAGCTATTATAATAGCTGTAATTTTTATAAATAATAAACAATTCCGAGTTAATTATAACTTGGCGTTATGTAAATTGAACCGAACTAACCTGTTCCATGATTTATTCCGATACAGATAATATTAACAAATTGGACATTAGCCGGCTCATTGAATTTTTCAATATTGCACACTGGAGGATATTTTTCATTTTAATCGTGCCCACCGTATTACCCAATTTATTAAGTAATGGCTAGCCTAGGCCTTATAAGCGTTTAAATGCTATGTTTTTATGCTCAGATTAACGCCTCATTAATTATTATAGAGTGTAAAACAAAGCTCAGTCGTGGCAAAATAGAAAGGCAACATTGTAAAAATAATATAGTAAGTATTAATTACTAATGTGGCTGGGTTGATTAAACAAGCATTGTGAAATCTTAAGGATATATTTTTAACGGCAGTCCTTCACATTATACGCTCTTTCCTAGAATGTACCTTGGTAACTTTTTTGAATTATAAAGCGGGGAAAAACATAAAACTAAATATTTTTTTATTTCTCACTCAGTACTTCGTACGCTATCAGAGATACTGTTGTAAAAATCTTTTGCTCAAACAGAAATCCTATTAAATTCACCCATTTCTAATCACGTGTGCGGAAACAGCTAATCAGAACATCATTACACTGATCACACACCTACAAATTTTAACTTTTATTTCGTATCGTTAACCAAAACCACTTATTTGCATTGTTTTGGTCCCAGCTACATCTAACATAGTCATGAAAAAAAAAGTTGGCTCTAAAAATTGTAATAACTGACCTAACTCACATATTATGGTATAATTTTAATAAAAAAAGCAATTAATTACATCATGCGAAAAAATATTTGCCACTTTGATATATATTTCAAATACATGTTATATACTATATATTTAATTAGAATATAAGTCCTTTAATCAGAAAATTATTATTCTTCTTGCGCTTCTTAGCCCGTCTCTTACAAGTTACTTCTGGAGCATCTCTTATACATCTCCAACAGTAGTCTGCCAACATCGCAGAAGTCCATTTGCCCTGATATCTTTTTTCCATATTTTGAATATCCTGGTGGAATTTCTCTCCATGCTCATCACTTACTGCACCACAGTTTTCTGGGAAGTAATCTAGGTGTGAATGTAGAAAGTGGACTTTTAAAGACATATTGCATTCTAATTTCTGGTAGCAAGAAAGAAGATTCCCAACAGTTTTCTACTCTTTTGTTACCGAGAAAGTGTGTTGCTCCCATTTTAAACGAATTCCAAGCAGCTTTTTCATTACCTTCTAGAATGTTGTCAAATTCAGCATCTTTGAAAAGGTTCTTGATTTGAGGACCCACAAAAATTCCCTCTTTAATTTTCGTATTACTAAGTCTGGGAAATTTTTGTTTTAAATAACTGAAAGCACGTCCTTCTTTTTCCATAGCTTTTACCAAGTTTTTCATAAGCCCCAGTTTTATGTGGAGTGGTGGCAGTATTACCTTTTGTGAATCAACTAATGGAATGTTAGCAACATTTTTTTCTCCTGGATCAAAACCCAGTCTTGGCGGCCAAATTTTTCTTTTGTAATGTTCTAATCGCGCTCGACTGTCCCACTCACAAAGAAAACAGCAATATTTGGTATACCCCTGCTGCATACCAAGTAAGATAGCTATCACTTTTAAGTCTGCGCAAATCTGCCACTTATACGTATTATATTCTATAGTTTGTAGCAATACATTCATGTTACTGTACTTTTCCTTCATGTGGACAGCATGGGCGATTTGAATTGATGGCCATTTATTTCCATTGTGAAGTAACACAGCTTTTAGACTAAGTTTCGAGGCGTCAATAAAAAGTCTCCAGTCACTAGGATCATGGGGAATGTGTAACGCACTCATTAAACCGTCAATGTCCTTGCAGGCAACCAAATCATTTTCCATTTTGAAAAAAGGTATAAGATCTTTTTGACGACTTCGATACATGGAAACTTTAACATTTTAGTAAATTCCATTGTTGTAGGTCTTCAGTGTTGAAGGTCTCTTATAAGATCACTTAATTCGCGTTGATTAATTTTCTGTGGTTCACCACTGAACACTTCGGCAGAGAAATCGGGATCTTGTGATGTTGATGGCTGGACTAAGTCGTCATCTACATTATTATCCGATTCTTCGTCAGAATCAAGGCTGTATTCTTGAGGTGGACTAGGAATAGGTAGTTCATCACTATGGAGAACCGGGCGAATGGCAGATGGTAAATTGGGGTATTGTATTACCATCCTTTTTTTCTTGTTAAGAC